>OZ010794.1:379521295-380990045 GCA_963932465.1 Maratus speciosus | reverse complement strand
CGATGAAAACATTATAATTTGCCGTTCAATGAGATTTTTGTTGTTGTTGTTGTTGTTGTTGTTGTTGTTGTTTATTACTGATTTCTAAAGGCGACAACTTAGACTCAGAGTATACACTAAGAGAATTTATCATCATTATTATTGTTTCGGAGTTAAATATGATATTTAATGATTATGACATTTAGAAAAGGTTGGTATATATATTTTTTAAATTGTATTTAAGCATTTTTTTACGGTTTATAATTCTAAAATTTCGAGACTGAGTAATATGAAAAAAAATAATTGTAGATTTTCTGCATCTGTTATTAAATTTCCTTATATTTTAAACGCATTTTCTACGTTTTTGATACACTTAATTTTTGGCACTAAAAAATAAAACGTGATATTTAAGCATTGAAATAAAATGTTTTTATGCATGTTTTGAAGTTTATCGATAAGACTGCTTTAGTATATTTTTTAAAAAGTTCATATTTATTACATAATGTAGGACTGAATATTTTGTAAAGAGCTAACTACCTGTTTAAATTAAAATGTTTTTCAAACAATAAGAAAATTCCATATCAAGTCATTTACTTTATTTTTATTAAAATTCATACAGATACAAATAAATGTAATGTGTTTATTTTTATATTTATTTTTTTCTATTTTCTAGGCCAATCTTTTCCTATAAAACATATAAAATCTATTTTGCTCATATTCACAAAATACAATATCTACAGGAATAAAAAAATTAAATTAAATATGGCTTACCGAATTGTTTCATTAATAAGTACTGTATTAATTTCATTTTCAGCAATAATGGTCGAAAATTAGAAATCACAATTAAGTTAAGGAATATGTTTAAAAGAAAAATATGTACATATTCCAGAGAACTTAAAATTTAGACTCCATGATCATATTAAAACAAAAACAAATCACAGCGGATAAAAAATATATATATATATATATACACATTCTTAATATTTAAATCATGCTTAGAACTAACTCATTTAAAAAAGATGCGAGTTTATAAACATTGTTTTGTAAGTGAACAAATTACAAATATTTTATAACATTTTTATAATAACAACATTTTTACATTGCTATTTTTGGGACTTTGCAAAACTAGCAATAATTCACGGAAAAAGTACGGTAAAAAAGATAGGAATTTATATTTAAAACAAAAATTAAAATAAAATCAAGCATTGTTAATCATATAACATCCACCTATTAAATAGTTATTTAGGATAGATGGGCCAGTAATGGACACCCCTTGATGTTTTTTGTTCATACAAAAATAACTAATTAATATTTAGCTTTAATTATTTTTTTTTATAATTTCCCCTTGCATGTTTTATAAAACTGGGTTATGTTGACACTTTTAATCAAACCAATCATGAAGCAGAAAATAATGTTTCAAAGTTTCGCTGTTTTTCTGTGTAAATCTCAATGAAGAGGTTAAGAGCTGGCTTCGTTTAATTAATTTATATATTATTTATTTTCATGCAAAATTTGAATGTTTTTGTTTGATTAGCAATAAAAAACTTAGAATTTTATATACTAAAGGCCATTTATAAAATTTCATTTATCTTTAAGATTTTAAGAGGGGGTGTCCATTACTGCGATGGTTAATTAGTCATTTTCCTATAATGGACACCCTATGTAGACACTGCTAAAAATGCAATTTCAATAATGTTTATAGTGCATAAAATATTTTGGCTTAACTGCAAAGCTAAATAATGAAACTTAATTTTTAAATTTTACTTAACAAAATGTAATAACACCAAAACTTTTATAAACAGCTGCTTTTAAGTTATTTTATGTGATTAATAAAATTTCAATATTTTATTCTTTTTTTGTGTATATGTACCTTGCATATTTTATAATCTGGCAATTAAACCAGCCAGGAAGCAGAAAATATTGTTTAATAGCACAATCAAAGAGGGGCTCATAGGGCTTAATTCCTCTCCGTTTAAATAAAAACAATTAAGTTACAGAAGATATTAAAAATCTGTTTTCTGTCTTAAATGTTTCCTTATTAACCGCTGACGAAAAAAAAAGTAATATTAAAGTTATAGATAATATTCATGAAGCTAGTAAATCTGCAGATCAGTGGCCTCAAACATCAGATCTACAGTTTTATTTTGAAGTTACTTTATTTAGTATTTAAAATATTTAACTCATAATATCATTTCCTTCATATTTGTAATATTAATTATTATAAATGATATATCAGGTAGTCTATGAAATATTTATATTCCTTATAAGTGTTAAAAATAGTGAGACAAAACTAAACGCTAATAATATTCCAAAACTTTTTTTTAATTACCTTTTTAAATCCTCCATTGTTTCAATAATTTGGTAGCTGTAATTACCTATTTAGTATTTTAAACTATCCATCTAAAATAATTAAAAAAACGATCTTCTGATAATTAAAATAATGGATGTAAACAGTAAATGATTATCACAAATATTTATTAATTACTGGTATCCTAATTGTTAAATTCATTTGAAAATAACTATTTTGCTTCATTAGTGTTTATTCATTAAATTCTGGTCCTAAATACAGTTATAAAAGCAATTATATTTATTACTTTATATGGGGTGTCCATCACTGGGCATTTGAGTGTTTTGATATATTTCTGTTATTTAAAATTAAATTGTGATTCATATTGGGAAATGGGACTATAAGAATGGTTAAATATTGTTGATGAGTTAATATAATATTGAAAAAACTGGAATATAATATTTATAACTATTAATAAAAAATTATTTTAAAAGAAATTCCTTAAGGGTGTCCATTACTGGCACATCTACCCTATAAAACTCTTAAAAGAAATATCTTTACAGGGCATGCAATAAAAGCAAACACAAAGGATAAGATTGGAATAAAATATATAGTTTATTTCTGTCAGTAATCTAATTTAAATTCACGTGTAACTTTAACCGAATTTTCCCTTAAAAGTTCAATTAATGTTTCAAACTACTATGAATTAAATAAATATTGCTAACAGAGTATTTTATTCCAGTCTTTACCACGCTTGTGTCTATTTTCATTGCATGCTGTAAAGTATGTGATTATTTTAAAAGCAACATAAAAGCAAAAAAAAAAAAAAAAGACTCCATAAAAAATGAACATTCACTCCTATGAAAGAGTGACTATTCACTACTACATGGGTGAAAAACAGCACTCCTTTTGCAAGAGTGAATAGTCACTCCTCCGAAAGAGTGGTTATCCACCCCTGTTTAGAGTGAATATTCACTTCCCATGAGTGACTATTCACTCATTCATGGAGTCAAAATTTTCACTTTTGCTCTGAGTGAATAGTCACTCTAAAGAGGTTGGGCATATTTTGACTCTGCGATAGAGTGACTATTCACTCCGGAGGAGTGAATAGTCACTCCTTTTTATTTAGAGTGTATGATGATATAGATGATATATATAAAGATGAGCTGATATGAAGTGAAATATTTCGTCAGGACAACAATGAAATGGAAAGTAGGTATCAAGGAAAATGGAAAAATTCTATGATGATTTCGAAATACCGCTGGATGTTACCTGAGATTAACCCTGTAGAGAACATGCTGCAGGAGTACAAAAATTTAGGCTGTTCCATGAGTTTGAAGGTTCACTTCCTAAACGCATATTTGCTGAATTTTCCTGCAAATCTTGGTGCCAATAATGATGAGATCGGTGAAATAATTCATCAGGACAACAATCAAATGGAAAGTAGGTATCAAGGAAAATGGAAAGTTTTTTTGATGATTTCGAACTACCTCTGTATGTTACGCAGAGATGATCCCTGTAGGTAAGGTAAAGCGTGAGGGGTTCAAAGAAACTTCCACACATTGAATAAAAATGTAAGGATTTTAAATACACAAAATGTTACATGTTTAGCTGTAAAAATACATAGTTTAAGCCAAACGATGAATAAATAATTCTGAAAAATAAATGATTTTCGACTATTTTATACCAACCGATTTTTGACATATTTCGAACTTTTTAAAAATTAAAAAATTTCTGATTTCCGAAAATCCTGATGTGATGTTAAATCATGAATGCCATCTTTGGATTCAGAGCTACAGAATACATAAGAATCAATTATGGAAAGTTAAAAAACACAACTATTTAATGTAATTTATAGTATCCGATTTTCTACATTATATGACTTTTTAACTTTGAAATTTATTATTTACAAAACACCTGACGTGATGGTTCAAAATGAATGTCATTTTCGGTTTCAACGCTACAAAATACATAAGAATCAACTATCGAAAACATAAAAACATTACACAACCCAAATTTTTGAACTCTAGTGTATTTAACATATTAATTAATAATCATATTTATTCAATTATCCGTACTAAATAACTTACAATAGACGGAAACATACTTTATTTCTTTTCTTGAGCCTTCTATATTACCTATTGATTTTTGCACAAACCATATACTAAGCTGAAATTTAATTCAGGCTAAAACATGATTCAAACTACTGAAATCAAAATTCCCGGCATCATTCCTAGGTGTCCATGTATCCAGCTGTTTTTGTGGCCCTGTTTATGATTTCATGTATATTCTACAAACATCTCTTAATACATTAAATGCAGTTCAACTTGAAAGAACAGAACTCAATTAAAGGCACATTTAAGCTATTCCCACTCATACTCCATAACGCTTACGAATTTTTTTGTATAACTCTATATATGGTCTATAGCTTTGTATGTATACTACATAGTATACTAAAAGTTAGTTCATTTAAACCCACAGCGTTGTCGAAAATTTCCATTCACCAATTCCCGCCAATAAACGAAAGTTGTTGTAAACTTTTTTTGCGGCCCTGTATATGATCTGTAGAAATTATACATACCAAATAATATTTAAAAATTAGTTAAAATTGAAAACGCATATTACAACTAAAAACGCATTTCCAGCAATTATTTTTCGTAGGCTTCAATAGTTCAAGTATTTTTCATTTTCTTTCGTAGTCAAACTCTCTTTTGTGTGTCCCTGTAAATTAACGATAAATTCTATGCATACCATATTGTATAGTAAGAACCATGTAGTATAACATCAGTGATATATATATATATAATTTTAAACATTTTTAGAATACTGTAATATCATTAAAACAGACCGCAAACGTTTCACCCCCCCCCCATATACCGTAATGTAACTGAATTCTTTAGAGTGTCCCTGTAAATGAACAGTAAATACATACAATTCGCTTTCAATACATAACATGCCATAGTAATCCCCTATAACATATATCAATTTCATGGCAATCGGACTATATTTAGATGAGTTAGAGCTCGGACAGACCAACGAGCAGGCAAACCGAATCCATAAATCCTTTTCCACTGTGTTGGAAAATTTCAAAAAAGCACAATAAAGTACATTATTCGTCTAAACATCAGAGAAGGAAATCGTGAAAAATGTATTTTAGTAAACCTCAAATTATACTATCTGTGGTAAACCACTACAGTCTTGCATCGGTTCAGGCAACCCGATTTTACCTGAAACCGATCCAAACGGCAGTTTGCTTCATGTGTGGTTGCTAATAACTTGCTTTTGTAACTGATAGCATTGAAAATAATCTTTTTATGACGGCATGAGTTAAGACAGGGATGACATTCTTTATTCTTTTTTTTTTGGGGGGGGGGAGGAGGGGTGATAGATTTGACCCTTTTATGTTCGGGTTCAAGCCTATATTTAAAAAAAAAAAAAAGTTAACGTTTTCTTTTCTGACCAAAGTACTTTATATTTAAATATTAATGAAAATGTATATATGTTAGTTTTTCTTAATGTAAAATAAAAATTTGATATTAGAGATATAATTCTAGACTAATTAACCGTAATTACATTAAATATGTATTAACTTTTCTTTCATTCCGTGTCCCAGTATAAGTATTTCCGGTTAGTGTTTCTATCCGCATGATGTGGGTTGGGTTTTGGGTCGGAGTTTGGATAAATAAAATTAATTTCTCGGATCAGGTAGAGTTTCGTTGCAATCATTTTCTTTTTCTTTTTATTTCTTTTATTAGTTCGACACGAGTTTCTATTTGAATACAAATAGAAATTTCGGGTTATCACACATACGAACCCATTCCAGAAAAAAGGAGAAATACGTGATACAAACATAGAACCCAAATTTAAAATTTTTAATTTCGTAAATTCTTTCTTAAATTTATACCTAAATTACCTATCTTCTTTTTTAATACTTTTACGCCATACAATGTTATTCTTCTTGAAAAATGTAGCCTTTCATGACACTTTCAAGCTATTAATCTTTATTTTATTCTCTTAAGAGTTAAATAAAGCAGAAACAAAACCTGGATTCAACTAATGATGTCAAAGCTGGTGCACTTAATAATACAGTATTTTTAGATAACAATATATCAAGTTTGTTGAGTATAATTTGGAAGACCTTAACTTGAATCCCTTTCACATTTGTTTTGGAAAGCCCTAAGAAGTTAAATTATAATATGCTAAAAAAAGTAATTCTGTTTCAACTAATTTTATTAATGATGAAAGTCTATTACACAATTTCTTTCCTTTTCAGCAGGGCTGGCACAAGCGACTATTTTTATATTCTGTTCGCACCTTTATTTAAAAAAATACGATATGTAGTATATTTCTCTTGCAAATGTTTTCAAAGCGTATGTAAAGAATATTTGTTTTGAAAAATTTGTGTGAAATAGAATTAAAAAATAGTTACCTGTGGCAGTCCTGTTTCAGTTACTTAATACGCAATAGTTCACGTGAAATAATGTTTTTTTTTTATTTTTTTTTTATTCTCTTTAACTTTAAACATTTCATGAAATAAAAGAGAAAAAAAGGACAGTTTCCAAAAGCGCTTTAAGCAAACAATATATTCCATCTGTGCATATTTATGGTACATTTTTAGCATGTATGAAATACACTGCTCAAAACAATTAAAGGATATTTGAAGTTTTATATAAAATAAAGATATAAACGAAATTTTTTTGCCGAAAATAGAAGAAGAGAATCACAAATGTAAATTTTTCTGGTTTTCAAACTCTGGAGTATGCAAATTTTGAGTTCGACGTCAAAAACGTCACTTCAGCGGCAACGAATGAAATTTGACTTTCAACTGGATAAAAGAGAATGAAGACAAGGATGATCGGCATTCAGTGATTGCTTTGTTTCGATGAGTACGATGTCTCAGCGAAGTCATTTGACAGATTCAGAAGCTTTGGGAATTGTTGGTAGGTTAGAAGGGGGCCAAACTCAAGCCGAAGTAGCGCAAGCCATTGGAGTGTCACAAAGTGTCATTTCCAGGATCTGGAACCGTTTTTTGGAGAGTGGATGTGCAGGCCGAAGACCAGGGCAAGGTCGTAGACGGGCAACAACGCCCAATGAAGATCGGTATTTAGCGTTAACAGCTCGAAGACACCGAACCATGAACGCTACTCTTCTCCAACAACACCTTCGCTCGGCTACAGGCACCACGATTTCAACTCAGACTGTCCGAAACCGGCTCCATGCTGTAGGTCTGTATGCTCGCCGACCGATGGTATGTGTTAGATTAACATCAAGGCATCGTCGCGACCGCAGGGAGTGGGCAACCGAGCATGTCAACTGGAGGAGAAATGAACGGAGCAATATTCTGTTTTCTGACGAGTCCCGTTTTTCTGTGCATCCGGATAATAGGCGTATTTTCATCTGGAGGGACCGTGGCAGTAGGAATAATCCTGCGTTCGTGCACGAAAGTGTCAGATTTGGCGGTGGAGGAGTGTTGGTGTATGGTGGCATCTCCATTGACGGGCGCACTGACCTCTACATCATTCGAGATGGAGCTCTGACTGGTCGCCGATATAGGGTTGAGATCCTCAGACCTATTGTAGTCCCTTACGCTGCAGCAATCGGAGATAACTTCATTTTAATGGACGATAACTGCAGGCCACTTCGTGCAAACCTGGTGGAGGATTTCCTTTTCGAGGAAGGAATCGTTCGAATGGAATGGCCAGCGTGTTCTCCAGACATGAATCCAATCGAGCACGTTTGGGACGCTCTAGGAAGACGAGTTTCTGGCTGCCAACAACCCCCCCCCCAAACTCTCCAAGAACTGGAAACAGCTCTTCTGGAAGAGTGGGGCAGAATACCCCAACTCGTCATTAATAGTCTCATTGAGTCCATGCCTCAAAGGTGTTCAACGTTGCAGGCCGCCCGTGGAAACCATACTCCCTACTGAAAATGATTTTCTTTGAAGAAAACACCTTTTCTTATTCTTTTTTTCTCATATGAACAAATTGTGTTTTTTTTCCTTTAGTACACAAATGCGCAATAAAATGCATTTATTTCTGCCAAACATGTGTAATTTATTCTCATATAACCTACTATGTCTGTCGACCATGTATCAATCAGCTAAACAGTTTACCAGATACAAAATCCACCTAAAACTGCAATATCCTTTAATTGTTTTGAGCAGTGTATAATGACTGGCATTAGAAAACGAAGATTACTCTTATTTCTAAAAAAATATCAATCTACTTCGAAGATTAATAAAAATAAATAGAAATAATTGAGAGGAGAACTTTTAACAGTTACGCTGTTTAATTTTAGCATCTTACATACCTAACGTATATACAAATGAATACACACAAAATCAAATCATTCCAAAATAGTTAAAGTGCACTAAAGTACTGGATCGGGACGGTGGTTTTCTTCGAACATTGGATTTCCTTGCGTAAATCGTTAGGTTCCCTTAGAAAGACCCCACGGTGGGCTTCCCCCCCGTTAGGGCCTATATCACTCGTGTTGATAATTGGCCGTCATAAACACAACCAACCAACCAACCTGGACCGGGTCGAGTGCCTTACTTTTAATCTGACAAGACCAGATGAGCGGTTCAGGCCAGCTCGGGATAGCATTATTTTTTTCACTGCAGGTTGAGTTCGATTCGGGTTCACTTCTGAATTTTTTTGCTGTGGTTTCATTTCGGGCGGGGTGGGGGGTCGGGATGTGATTGGTCACATGCGGTTCGGGTTCAGGTTTAACGATTTTTCAAAACAATGTCTGTGCAAAATATTTTCTCTGGTGTAAAATCTATACAATAAAACCTCCATAAGATACACCTCTATTTAGAGAATACTTTTTTATAAATCCTAACACATATACCGGGTGTCCCAAAAATGACTGATGGTTTTTAAAATTCCATAATTTGCAAACGGTAACAGATATTAAAGAAATTCTTGCAGGAGTGTTATGTAAGATGCCAGGAGTTTTTATGCTGTGATTGTCAGTTTTAGTTACAAATAGCATCGATAAATGGCGCTGTAAGCAATAACCGCTAAATACAGGCTCGATGTTTCGGCCTCTCTCTTCTTCAATGCAAAAAAAGAGATTAAAATGTATTGTATGGGTCCCGCAGTACCAAAAATCGGTTCTGGACAGAGCGCCTAATGCTCTTAGCGCCATCTATTGTTTGAAATTCGAATTAAAAACAAGAAGCAGAGTACAAAATACTCCTGACATCATAAAAAACCTTCCTGCAAGATTTTTTTTTTAAATATCTGTCACCGTTTGGAAGTTATTGCATTTTAAAATCCATCAGTCATTTTTCGAATACCCGGTATATGTTGAATAGTATTCTTTTAATTCTAAAGATTGAACACCTCCGAATCTGCAAAAACGTAACATGTATGTGTGCGCATAAACTATTAGAACTACGATGCATGTGTTTAGTGTGTTCATACATGAAATGTTGGTATTTTTTTTATATTATTAGAGAAGTGAAAAGGTAACTTTACCAAAAAGAAAGAATAATCTATGATCACCAATTTTATATACATACTAGGGGGCTCTGTCCCCTGCAAGCTACGCTCGCCAATCCCCGTTCAGACACCGCAGAATCTAAAAACACGCTAATCTGATGGGTTTTAAAAATATTACAGAAGATTGAATTATACTGAAAAAAGCTGTGCAGATCTCCCTGTAAATGGTTTTCCATTCAATTCCCTTTGATTGCAAAAATTTAATGGCGAATAAGTTGCTGTTAAGACATTCAATGTCTGTTTTCGTTTTTGATTAAAGAGGATGAGTTAAACATTTGAAAAGAAGCTAAAATAAAATAAATTAAGTATAAGAGTCTTTGTCTCCCGGTATTTAAAAACAATCTCTATAACAATATCCTAAATCATGTGACTATCATCAACAGTTCCAGGCGGATCACTTCGCTATTTATACTCTAGGTGCCATTTTGGTATTTTAATGTTAGCCAGGTACAGGTGATAAGTCGACAAATATTATTCTATCGCCATCATTTCATCTATATTATAATAGTTCAAGTCATCAACTGCCATAAACAAATACGGTCTGATCCCTTCGCCATTCGTATGAAAGTTTGGCAAAGATGACATATACTTCTCATATTGGCGTGATTATTTAACGACGCCAATTTGGGGAACGCATCAACAGCATAAACAGCAACATCCGGCTTACCATATGAAGCAAAATAACGATACTTTGGCGCCAGTTATGTGCCCGTTCCGTATATGACATTGGCGTCAGAAAAAAATCCGCCAATATGGGGCCGTAAGTTTTCCATTTTGATTAAAAAATAAAAAAATTTTTTTCGAACAAAACTACATAAAAGTTGCCATGGTCGCAAATAATTCTAGGTACTGTTACGCTAGCAGGATACAAATCTCGCCAATAGCTTTTTTTCAACTCGCCAGTTAGCATTTTTTTTTCGAGTGGTAATATTTGGCCAGATACGGTTATACAGGTTACAGATATACAGGTTTGGCGTGATTTTTATTTTTTTACGAAAATTTGGTGAAAATCTCGTTTTCAAATACCAGTTGCATTTTTGGTATTTCTTAGATATCCCGACGACCAAAAATATATCGCCAAACTATAAGATTAAATGCCAATGATGGTTGATCGTAAATGTCACATTCAATTGACTTTAAGCAAGTTTCACGTGTTTACGTCATCAAGTGATTTTTATTTCGACGTTTTATTCGTATATTTATTAATGTTATACTAATTTATTTGTTCTTTCGTTATTTAAAATAAAAATTATGTCAATTTGTATAATTTGGCGAGTGTTTTGGTGATTTATATAATTTGGCGAAATTGGTCGACGAAATAACTAAGTAGTACTGTATTTCTTAATTATTTTCTATTATTTTCTAAAGTAAATATAAAAAAATAATTAATAATCATAAAACAAAATAATTTATATCCTTCTATATATATAAAAAAGTTTTGATTTGGAAATGGACCAATAAAAAATCTGCGTAGATACCGTGAAATGCATCTGATTGGTCAGAGCTTTATGACGCTATAAGGGAGGTTACCAATGGGGGTCCCGTCTCTCTGTCGCCAACTTGGCACTATTTCCAGTATTTCGCCAAAATTAAGGGTACTTTTCCGTTATACGGACAGCATGCCACAATGTATGCTAATGCGCCAATTATTTCAGCCCTCATCGTGAAAAGGATTTTTCTTGTAAACCTTGTTAAACATTGAGATTTGTTATTTATGAAACGTGAATTACGTGAATGATTATTATTTAACCTTAACCTTGGAAAGTTTTTTAATTTGCTGTTATTCGAAATAAAAATGCTTTTTTTTTTACAAAATTATAATTTACTTTTACTGCTGACGCTGAGATGGATTTTACTATTTGTCAATTACCAGATGATGAGGAAGTTGCGATAAAACTGTTTCAGGAATTTGGAATTCTGCATAATAAAAGGTTGTGTTCTAACAACCATGAAATGAAATTATGGATGAGTTCTGGAAATCCGAAATGGAGATGTAGCTTACGACCATGCGAAGAAAGCGTGGGAATACGACAAAAAACATGGTTTGAAGGATCGCTGTTGTCTTTTCTTAATGCTCTGAGGTTTATATATTTATGATGCCAAGAGTTGACATCGATTGAGCTTTGTGAGCTGCAACTTGATATGAACCACAACACAACAGTGGACTGGAATAGCTATTTTAGAGAAGTTTGTGCAGATGCTTTATGTTCACGACCAAATAGAAAAATCGGTGGACCTAATAAAATTATAGAAGTAGATGAGAGTCTTTTTAACAGAAGAAAAGGCAACATAGGGCGTGTTCTTCCTCCTCAATGGGTGTTAGATGGTTTATGCCGTGAAACACGGGGATGTTTCCTTACTCCTATTTCCGATCGCACAGATGAAACTTTAATGGCGGCAATAGAAAACAGGTACAGATGTCATATTCGCCCCATATTGGCGCGATTTTTTTCTGTCGCTCATATCATATAGGCAACAGGTACTTAACTTGCGCCAAAGTGTCGTTATTTTGCTTGATGTGGTAACCCGGATTATGTTGTTTATGCTGTTGATGTTTTCGACAAATTGACAACCGAAAAAAATCGCGCCAATATGGGGCGAATATGACATCTGTACCAGAAAACAATGTAGCTGATGGAAGTATTATTTATACAGATTACTGGAAAGGATATAAAACAGATGAACTGCGAAGTGCTGGTTATAATCATTTCACAGTAAATCAGAAATACAATTTTGTCGACCGCAATACTGGATGTCATACACAAAATGTTGAGAGATTATGGGGCATCGCAAAATGGCGCAACAAAAGACATCGGGGAACAGTTCGTCATCATTTAGAGTCGTATCTCATAGAGTTTATGTGGCGACGTCTTTATTCAAAAAAATGAAATGTTTACTGCAATGCTAAAAGATATGGCACAGATGTCATATTCGCCCCATATTGGCGCGATTTTTTCCTGACGCCAATGTCATATACGCAACGGGTACTTAACTGGCGCCAAAGTGTCGTTGTTTTGTTTGATGTGGTAACCCGGATTATGTTGTGGCAGAGATGTCATATACGCCCCATATTGGCGCGATTTTTTTCCGATGACAATTTGGCGAAAATATCAACAGCATAAACAGCAACATCCGGGTTACCATATCAAGCAAAATAACGACACTTTAGCGCCAGTTAAATACCCGTTGCGTATATGACATTGGCGTCAGAAAAAAATCGCGCTAATATGGGACGTATATGACATCTGTACCTATGTTATTTATGCTGCTGATGTTTTCGCCAAATTGGCAACCGAAAAAAAATCGCGCCAATATGGGGCGAATGTGACATCTGTACCCTTTTTGGTACTTTTCCGTTATACGGCAGCATTTTCGCCAAGCGCAATAGTTGGCGCAAAATGAAAATCACGTGAATTGAAATATTTGAAAAATAAAAGAAAAACATTGTCGATAGTAAAGTGAGCATTTAAAAAATATAACATTTGAAAATTACAGAATTTTACGAACTATTTTATTAAATCACAAATATATAATTAAAATAAGTGAACAAATAACTGTTATACAATAAAGTAATAAAATAAAAATATCATATTAAACAGCTGCCATAAAATTACAAATCTCTTTGGCACAGATGTCATATTCGCCCCATATTGAAGCGATTTTTTTTTCGGTTGCAACTTTGGCGAAAACGTCAACAGCATAAACAACATAGGTACAGATGTCATATACGCCCCATATTGGCGAGATTTTTTTCTGACGCCAATGTCATATACGCAACGGGTATTTAACCGTCGCCAAAGTGTCGTTATTTTGCTTGATGTGGTAACCCGGATTATGTTGTTTAAGCTGTCGATGTTTTTGCCAAATTGGCAACCGAAAAAAATCGCGCCAATATGGGGCGAATATGACATCTGTAGCCCAAAAAGCATAGCCTACTGTGCTATATACGGCCCACGCATTTCGCCGAAAACCGTCGAAAAAGTGAAGTCGGATTCAGCTTCAAACTCTTAAACAAAACATCACAACGTGCTCTTTTTTGTTTACATTTATATCCTGTCAGATAGCGGCTTGTTTCTCATCGTCGAAGTTTCAGAATCATTGATCGTATTTTCAGAATAATAAATTAAATACTTATATTCTTCAATTTCCTTCGATTTAAAAGGATATTTTACACAGCTTGTAGTATTTTAGAGTTCACATACTTTTAAGATTAGCTAAATTACTTATTGTTTTCTTGATCGGGAACAGATGTTATATATTAAAAAGCAGAAAAACCAACGTTTAAAATGCACAAATAATATATGAAAAGCAGCAAACAGCTGTTTCGAATCTACTAGCGAGATTCTTCTTCAGTGCAAAAGGAACAGCGTGCTAGAAAAAGCAAGGCTGAGCAAAATCATAGACAGAGACGCGCTGGCTTTTATACCCTATGCGGGTGGCGAAGGCGCCGAAACAACCAATGAGAGAGAAGCAGTGGAAACGACTGGGTGGACAAGTAGCGACATCTACCGGAGAAGTAGAGAAAAGAAACCAAAAAAGGGGGATTAAATTAACGCTTTCCAAATACTTGGAAAATCTGGAGTACTAGATAAATCATTGACTAAAGAGTGAGAATTTTTAATGATATGGTAAGCTTCCCAAAAATCAAGATCAAGGTTAGAAGAACATTTTTGGATAATGATGGCTGAGGAAAAATCGAACCTATGTTGAGAAGACCAAGAATGTTGAGCAATAGAAGAACGTTTGAGCTCCTGATTTTTAACATAACATTCATGCTCTTTTAAACGAAATCTAAGAGCACGTTTAGTCTGACCAATATAAGAAAGACCACACTGACAAGAGATCTGGTAAATGCCCCAATTATCTAGGCGATCAACGGGGTGTTTGAGATTTGAAAAAGGGATTTTATTAACAGGAGAAAAAATAACTTTAAAATCAAACCTTCTTAGGATTTTAGCAACTTGCTGACTGATTTTAGGAAAAAATGGTAATACAACTGAAGTATTAGAGTTGGAATTAGAATGCTTTTCAGAATGGTCGGATTTCGTCAATTTCTTATAAATAGAATCGATAATATTAGAGGAATAACCACGATCGACAGCAATAGCTTTGAGGTAATTAAGTTCAGCACTAAGTAACTGAGGAGTGGAACAAATATTAGTAGCCCGAAAAACAAAAGTATTGAAAGCAGCGAATTTCTGGTTAGGGGGATGAGAAGAATACTTGTGAGGTGGGAGACTGACAGCAAAAGGTTTACGAAAGACGGTAGTCTGAAAGCCATTTTCACAACGAATAACAAGGACATCCAGGAAAGAAAGACAGTTATTGGTCTCAATTTCAGAGGTAAATTGAATGCAGGGATCAATGGAATTCATAATAGAGAGAATATGATTAATATCCGAATTCATTTCAATCAGGACATAAACATCATCAACATAACGAACATAGAACGGAAATTTTAAGATTTCAAAAAGCTTGACCTCAAAATAGTGCATATAAATATCGCATAAAATTGGACTAAGAGGATTACCCATAGCCAAACCGTCAATCATACGGAAGAAATTACCATTGAAAACAAAAGTATTTTGCGACAAGCAAGCGCGAGTGAGAAGTATAAGTTCCTCGATTTCAAAATAAGAGAAATGGAAATCACAAAGCCTTTTCTTGAGGCAATCTAAAGCCCCCTCAACCGGAACGTTTGTAAATAATGATTTAACATCAAAAGAAACCATCATGTGACCCTGCGGCTTAAAATTATGAAGTTTTTTAACAAAATCAAAAGAATTCTTAACAGTGAAACAGTTACTGCTCAGAAGTGGGGAAAAAACAGAAACTAAATATTTGGCAAGCTTATAAGAAGCTGTACCGATACTAGAGACAATAGGTCTAAAAGGAATGTCAGGTTTATGGACCTTAGGTAAAGCATAAAACCTGGCACAATGCGCAATAGACGGAATAAGGGACTTCTTAAAGTTAGCAGGAATAATGGAAGAAGACTTAATGGCAGACTTAATAGAGTTAATTTCACTAGTGGAAGGGTCTTTGCGGATATCCACATACGGACCATCATTAATTAATTTATGGGTTTTTTCCAAATACGTAGATTTGTCGAGAAGAACAATCTGACCACCTTTGTCGGCCTTAAAAAAGGCCGACCTCTGAGATTGCCTCTGAAATTGAGACCAATAACTGTCTTTCTTTCCTGGATGTCCTTGTTATTCGTTGTGAAAATGGCTTTCAGACTACCGTCTTTCGTAAACCTTTTGCTGTCAGTCTCCCACCTCACAAGTATTCTTCTCATCCCCCTAACCAGAAATTCGCTGCTTTCAATACTTCTGTTTTTCGGGCTACTAATATTTGTTCCACTCCTCAGTTACTTAGTGCTGAACTTAATTACCTCAAAGCTATTGCTGTCGATCGTGGTTATTCCTCTAATATTATCGATTCTATTTATAAGAAAATCCGACCATTCTGAAAAGCATTCTAATTCCAACTCTAATACTTCAGTTGTATTACCATTTTTTCCTAAAATCAGTCAGCAAGTTGCTAAAATCCTAAGAAGGTTTGATTTTAAAGTTATTTTTTCTCCTGTTAATAAAATCCCTTTTTCAAATCTCAAACACCCCGTTGATCGCCTAGATAATTGGGGCATTTACCAGATCTCTTGTCAGTGTGGTCTTTCTTATATTGGTCAGACTAAACGTGCTCTTAGATTTCGTTTAAAAGAGCATGAATGTTATGTTAAAAATCAGGAGCTCAAACGTTCTTCTATTGCTCAACATTCTTGGTCTTCTCAACATAGGTTCGATTTTTCCTCAGCCATCATTATCCAAAAATGTTCTTCTAACCTTGATCTTGATTTTTGGGAAGCTTACCATATCATTAAAAATTCTCACTCTTTAGTCAATGATTTATCTAGTACTCCAGATTTTCCAAGTATTTGGAAAGCGTTAATTTAATCCCCCTTTTTTGGTTTCTTTTCTCTACTTCTCCGGTAGATGTCGCTACTTGTCCACCCAGTCGTTTCCACTGCTTCTCTCTCATTGGTTGTTTCGGCGCCTTCGCCACCCGCATAGGGTATAAAAGCCAGCGCGTCTCTGTCTATGATTTTGCTCAGCCTTGCTTTTTCTAGCACGCTGTTCCTTTTGCACTGAAGAAGAATCTCGCTAGTAGATTCGAAACAGCTGTTTGCTGCTTTTCATATATTATTTGTGCATTTTAAACGTTGGTTTTTCTGCTTTTTAATATTGTTGCACAAAGGCTTTATTTGCTATTAGATGTTATATATTCCCGCGGCCGCCATCTTGGATTTTTTCTTGGCGTGAAAACCCCTTTTCCGTCAAGTAAATGTCGCCGAACAGATTTATGCCCATCTTTGAAACGAAAAATGTTCGTACTCTCACTGAGGAAAAAACATTACCAATATTTAAGTATACATTTTTTTCTTTTTACAAAAACGAAGAAAAATACGAGATTTGTAGTATAAATTTGACGACCACTCAAGTTCCGCGCACGGGCGACTGCCACCTTCACCCTCCTCTTCGCACGGCCCTGTGTTCATCAACAACTGTGCGAAACTGGATAGGTTACCAGTACCTGCCATGAAAGAGGAGGCAACCTGTAGACAAGAGGTATTCCAATCCAGGAAGCAATCTTACAGTGTTCTGCGTACATTTGCGCGGCTTTGCGACCACTTTTTCCTATCGTACCGTAAATTAGATACATATCTACATATTCTTTGGACATATAAATGCTTATGTTACTTCTGCAAAGAGCTTGTTCAGCGACGCAAATCGGACCGCCCGGGCGCAGGGAGATATACCTCATGGGATAGGTCTTAAAAAAGTAAGGAATTTAGAAATAATTTAGTTATTTTGTAATTTTATGGTTCGAAACAGGTGAAACAATGATTAAATCTTCTTATCTTTCCAAACAATGTCTCTTGTAATAGAAATACATGTCTATATGCACTTAGACAAAATCCAAAACATTCATGAAAAGTATCACGTGATGTGATATAAATCCGATCAGCAGCAAATTTTACGCCCGGTCATCGCTCACTTGATCCACAAAAAATCTGTGGTCTTTATGATAACGTGCTTGGGTTTTTTTGTTTATGTTTTCCCTCGTTCTGGTGGGTTGACTGATTCGCTTGAACAGTTCGAAAAAAAAAAAAAAATACATCATAAAAAGAATAGTTATGGGATTCAAAGAACTTAACGGGCAATTGTACTCCCTAATGACTTTTTTCTCAAGTTTCAAGAAAAATAATGTGCCACACATAAATTAAAAAATAATTTCCAACGTTATAAAATAATGAATAAAAACGTTTTATTTTTAATTACAGTGAAAAAGAAAAATATGTGCATTAACATGCAGTTTAATTCCAAAAGAACATACCGTATATACTTGCGTATAAGTCGAGGAATTTCTGACAATTTTCGGTAAGCAAATTTGGGGGTTCGACTTATACGCTAGTCAGTTAAAAAAGCAAAAATAAAAACTTCGAATATTAAAAAATTATAGCTTTATATGTGTATGAATAAAAAAATAATATATAAAATATACGAATAATAATAATTCATCATTTAAAAAATAATAATGATTTGTTTCTGTTTTCTTACCAACTTTTCGCATTAGAAAGGGAAATTTTTGGTTTGATTTTGTGCAAAATTGAAGTAAAAAGTTAGAGGGTCGACTTATACGCGAGTATATACGGTAATTTATTTAGCAAATATTCAACAATACAAAGTACTCATCAAAATTTCTGTCAGAAAATGCATGAAAATGAAAGTTATAATTGTAAAAAAGCAGTATTTTTCAAGCGAAAGAAAAGACTAGGCTATCACCAAGCTCTGCCAGGCTGCCATTGATTGGACAAAAACTTTGGAACTGAAGATTCGTTCTGTGCATATATTGCTATTCTCTTTTTAAAACGCTCTGCGGAATACTGCCTTATTTTTATCTAATAAAAATGCTAGGTAATACCACAGACTTATCATATAATCTCTTATTATCTTTACTCTGAGGGTAACACAAATCTGCTGAGTATTTAGCTCCCAAGTTCACCGTAACTATACGTTTAAAATATATCCCACTGCATATGCATCTGTTTCCTTCGCGCCCGGGCGAAGTGGTTGTGGTTGCTGAACAAGCTCAAAGTCACCTTGTCGATTGACGAGCGGCTGGGCTAGTCAGAGAGCTTTGCGGCTGAGAAAAAAGTGTGGATACATAGCTCCTTCTACAACATCATGCGTTCGTTTGCGCCGACAATTCGTATGTGAATACATTTCGGTGTGTTCAGGTTTTTGTTATTTTCTAACTCGCCACTAAATTTGAATTTTTCTTCCTGACATACCCTGTATGATAAATCTAGATCTTCCCTTTTAATGACTGATATCAATCCCATGTATGTGAGACTAAAAAAAAAAAGCCTTTGAAAACCATCGATTAAGATTTATTGATTTATTTTTGCGTTATAACGTTCCTCAATGTCGTTTTAATGGCCAATTTCGTGCAAGTAAAATAGAACAACATTTTACACTTCCCACGGTGGTAAAAGGAAAAATGTAAATTGCAAGAATTTACTGTAGAACACCGATTTTAAAATAGACAAAAATTGATATACTACAAAACAGAAGAAAGTTTGCTTCACGTTGAGCAGCAAATTACATCATTTGCTAGAATGTTGAATTGATTGAACGACACACGGATTTACAAAACATTTTTTTCGAAACAAAGTTAAATCGTTACTTCAGGTAAACTATAAATACTTTTATTAATATCTGGATGTACGGTTGGGGGGGGGGGGCAATATACGTGCAAACGGGATATCTTAAAAAAAAATACTCCATTGGATTTACATTATCTACTAGATCTTTTCGGCTGACTGGAGTAGCTTCGTCTTGCAAGCAGATTGTTTCTTTAAAAATAATGGTAGTATTAATGAACTTTTAATAATGGAAATTTTGGAAATATAGCTTAATAAGTTACACAGAAATATTTTTAAAAGTCGCCTTTTTTATGTGCGTTAGTAATTATATAAATACTCAGCACCTACAGTCGTCGTCTGGTCCATCCGTCTGTCAATTTGTCCGTCTGTCCGTTTATAACAGCACAAAAACTACTCAACCAAATGGCACGGAATTTAATATATATAATTGTTTCAGAATTTTCTCATTTCAGATTTTATGAAAATCGAATCATCTCTCTATTCTAAAAAAAAGTAACTACCGCTGTCACCGCCGCCGCCGGTTTTGAATTTTTTGTGACCGGAGGTTTTTTTTCGTTAATATTAAGAAAAATAATGCATACAAAAATATGAAAAGCCATAGTATTATACAGAAATGTTTGATAAATACGCTGATGCAGACAGTTTCCAAATCGAAGAATTATTTAAAGAGATATTTAATGCTAAAGTTGGACAAAATCGTTCCACTAAAAAAGTTTTATACGAGCAAAATCTATACATCGGAATTTAATAATTTTTAGATAATTTTATGCGTTATAATTTCCCGGTGTGCAGAATTAATTTATTTTTTTAAATTGACTCATTTTTCGAGGTTTAATTTCTATTTTAAATTCAGATTTGCAGCATTTCGAGAGATATTTTTTACTTATTTTAGAAAATTGTACTAATTTAACCTGTTGCCAACTGTATAAACAACGGAAACAATAATGTTTGATTCAAATTAAAAATTTATTTACCCGTGACTATTATAAACAGAAAAGATACTTTCAAATTAAAATTAAATAATTGCGTATAAAAAGCAGGAACTTATTGAAAATTACGCCATAAAAAGTATACACGTGGATTTTAAAAGAGAAAGGATATTGTAAAATAATTAATTCATTAACATGAGTTAGAAGTCTTAAATAGGAGAAATTATGTCATATTTACGTCACATTACAGTTATTACATAAAATGAACACAAAATATTGCAAAACAGTTTAAATTTAGAAATTGTGCTAGACATTTATTTGATATTTTGAGAGGATCTTTTCAACTATTTTTGTTAGGAAAGCGCAAATAATATTTCATTTCTAACAAAAGTATTTTCACGTGAATATTTATAAGAGAAAGAATAGCTTGGTCAAAATTACGTCAGATTAAAAACGATTAATTTAAAATGTCTCATTTAAAAGAGCTATCTCTTCGCTTTGTTAAAAAATACCAGGAGACAAAGACTGTTTACTTAATTCCTTTTATATTAGCTTATTTTTAAATGTTGTTACACGTGTCTACGTCATCAAGTTATTTTTATTTTGACGTTTTATTTGTATTTTTATTAATGTTGTACTAATTTATTTGTTCTTTCATTATTTAAAATAAAAATTATGTCAATTTGTATAATTTGGCGAGTGGTTTGGCGATTTATATAATTTGGCGAAATTGGTCGACGGGATAATCAAGTAGTACCGCAGAGGATTTGGCGTTAAAATTCCCCAATCAAAGAGAAATGAATAGAAATCCGTTTATAGTGAGATCACCACTGTTTTTTAAATTATAATTCAGTCTTTCGAAATCTTTTTAAAGCCGATCAAATTAGCGTGCATTTAGAGTATGCGGTGTCTGGACGGCGGTTGGCGAGCGTAGCTCGTAGGGGGCCTAGCCCCCTAGTTACTTAAAAAAGATATTAATAAAAGTTTTCCTAATTCATTTAAATCTTATCATACGTGTTTAATTCATTGATATCTCATGATAGGCATTGAATCTGTGTTGCCGTGGTGATGACTTCCTATTTAAGATTGAGTCCTATTATTTCCGTATTACTTAATGAAATCTATATAATCGTAATAAATTTTGTATTTATGCATTTTGGCATAAGGGTGAGTCAAAGTGTTTATTAATTTTGCCATTCTGTATGCTCTTGCTTGAAAATGTATTGTAATATAAAATATACTGTTAATTTTTCCATAAATATTTATGCAGTATTCTATAAAATAATTTTAGTTGTATGTTAAGAAAAATCGAATTTTTTTTTCTGGAAACTGAGTCGGGTTTGATTTTTTTCAGGGGCTGGGCCTGTTTTCACTGATTTTGTAGGGCCAGGTCAAACTTTTATTTTTCCCCTCGCCTGGTCCTGGCCGAACCAAATTATTTTCTTTTGGAGCGTGCCGTGACTGGAAATTCCGGACCTCTACCCTCCTCACACCTATAAGTAAGATTATATTGAAATCATACTTTACGGCTTTTGTAAAAATTAGTTCCTGTACAATCACCTGTAATTTACGTAAGTTTTCTTTCCCAAATAATTAAGCGTAAAAATTGTTTAATTGTATATTTGTTTCAAAGTACAAAGTACATTGCTTAAAAGGCGCAAAGGCCAACATAGTGAAAAAGATTCCAAGCCGGGACTCGAACCCGGGCCATCAGTATAGCGCACTGACGTTCTACCGACTAAACCACTTGGAACGATACCCAGCACGGAAAATTTCTCACTATTATATGTTGGCAAGGCTACAAACGCAGCACAAGATGGAATATTCAACGTGAGCCACCAAACTGGGGCAAACACGGAACATAATTAAATCCAGCATCGATAGAAACTATATTAATAAATGGAAATTATTCCAGAGGGAAACATTCGCCTTGCATACAACATTTCAAATGAAAATCAAATTTCAAAGTACAAAGTACATTGCTTAAAAAGCGCAAAGGCCATCATAGTGAAAAAGATTCCAAGCCGGGACTCGAACCCGGGCCATCAGTATAGCGCACTGACGTTCTACCGACTAAACCACTTGGAACGATACCCAGCACGGAAAATACTTGGTATAAATAATTTGGTGGCTCACGTTGAATATTCCATCTTGTGCTGCGTTTGTAGCCTTGCCAACATATAATAGTGAGTAATTTTCCGTGCTGGGTATCGTTCCAAGTGGTTTAGTCGGTAGAACGTCAGTGCGCTATACTGATGGCCCGGGTTCGAGTCCCGGCTTGGAATCTTTTTCACTATGTTGGCCTTTGCGCCTTTTAAGCAATGTACTTTGTACTTTGAAATTTGATTTTCATTTGAAATGTTGTATGCAAGGCGAATGTTTCCCTCTGGAATAATTTCCATTTATTAATATGTATATTTGTTATTTGTACAGATAGCAAAAGTTATGAATTATTAAATTATTCAAATGTTATAAAATAAACGATAAAATAAAATGTACTCAAGGAAATTTGAATAATATTTTTAATTTCTAAAAATTATACATCCATTTATTCCTTCGCAACACAATAATCCGTTATATTCAATGTTTCTAAATGGTCTTTCTTTTTGTTTTGGTCAGAAGGATCTTTTATTTTAAAAGTTTTAAGAAGAAAACGAAACACCAAGTACGTTAAAAAAATGTGCATCTTATGAAGAAAACTGTATGAGATTGCAACTAGTACGACTTTCTTAAACTTCAGATTTTCAATAAAAAATATTTTAAAAATGACTGCTTTTCCTACTGAAAAACATTGCAGAAGCAATGAGAGCTGGCACCCGATCTACGGTGGCTCCATCTAATACAAGAAAACTGCATAGTAAAATGTTAACCCGGCGTTACTCGCGTTAATCGTACGCACGCATGTACTCGCACCGGGCCTGCGAGGCCCGTTTACGGATTTATATGTCACGCAGGGCGTTAAACACCATATTAAGCATTAACTAACAACATAATTTAAGACACTGTTTAGAGTAGTAATTTTAATTAATATATGTATAGAATCATTAAAAAAAAACTTACCAAATTTTATGTACAATTGATACACGTAAAAACAGAATGTTCACCACACACATTTTTTCGCATTTTATACAACTTATTTTAGATTTTCGGTCCTTTGAACTTGGGCAAATATAGCAACTTTTTCTCTCAGCAACTTTCTGTTTTTTAGCAGGAGGGCTTTGGGAAGCTAGTTTTTCTTGCAAATGTCGAGGTAGACATGTTACAGTGCTTCTCTTCGCTGTGTGCTCTTTCAGCAAATCCGTTGCAAGAGCTCTCAAAAAATGACCACGCTTCTTGTGCTCTAAGGATGGATGTTTTGAGCATTGGAGTAATACTAGAGAATTGATTGCAGCAGTATTCAAGATTGTATAGAATAAAACCATCGGCCATCTGTTGCTGATTCTTGCAGTTGAATACGCTGCTGACATTTGGCCCACCACATCAACAGCTCCTTTCGTCAAATTATAAAACGTTATTATCTCAGGCTTTTTTGCCTCACCTGTTGTTTGGTCAATAGCGTCGCCATTATGCATTGTGGATAAGAGGTTAACAAATTTGGTTTTTTAGGAACATACGACGCTAAAGTCATGTCTTTCTGGAATGCAAACTAGTATGAATGCACCTTGCGATTTTTATTGTTCACAAACTCTTTCGGTATTTCTCTCTTGTTCTTCCTTATGGTGCCCACTAGATTAATGTTTTTCTGAAGAAGATATTTTGCAAGTTCATAACTAGTATACCAGTTGTCGACAGTTACATTTCTCCCAGAATTTAAGTTTTCTGTTAACCTTTTCACGACTTCAACTGATGAGTTATTTACGTGATACGGACCTTGGGGCTGAGTACCTGTATAAACTTCTAACTTGCATGTATAGAAAGTTCTTGCATCAACAAGAGCAAAAATCTTTATCCCATACCTAGCTGGCTTTTTCGGCATGTATTGACGAAATGAACAACGTCCTCTAAATGGTTCGAGTTTTTCATCAATTGTAACATAGGATCCAGGCATGTACAACTTCTGGCAGTTATTCACAAATGAATCAAAAACATACCTTATTGGGGCAAGTTTGTCCACTTCTTTTCTTATTTGCCTATCTCTAACATCATCAAATCTTATATATCTTATAAGAAATAAGAAACGATTATGGGACATGGTCCTATGAAATATTTATAGTCCCATTCCATCAGTGCGCCATAAATCTCTTACATGCACATGAGATGATTTATGTATACCACATAAATACAGTAATCCAATACAGGCTTTGATTTCAGAGAGTTCCGTTTTATTGGCATCGCGTTCCCTCTGAAAATTGCCACTGATAGTGTCAATATATATATTTGTACAGGTGACAATCGTATTCAAGATGTTTTCATCCAATAATAAATTCCATGACTCAATAGGGGAAGTTGCGTCTTTTGCCTCTCTAATACTTCCTGGTAATTTTGAAATAATATTTCGTGCTAAAGTTCGAAAATTTTGACGAAATTTTGTTTTTTTCCAAATCGTCTTTCCATCTTTTCCAGTAAAGCAATCATCTGAATTAGATTCAACAGCATCCTCTTCATCAGACTCGATTTCTTCTTCCGACGATGCGGTGAAATGCGCACTAAACATTTCACCGCAATCAGAAAGTGCATCATTTTCTTCGATAGATTCCTCATCCGTCGATACTTCTTCTAACAATTTGCGTAATCGTTCCATTTCTTCATTATACGTTAATTTGCGAGCCATATTGTGCTCCGAAGTTGATGCACTTCAAACTCGAAATGAGAGACACGTTTACTCGCGTCGGGCCTGAGAGACCCGAAAATCAAGTTTTCCTTCAAACGGAATAAAACAAAATTCCGAAAACACTTCCTTTGTGTCGAAGGTCACATTGAACTCAGCTAGACTGGGTGCGGCCCATTTCAGCATTAAGGGGTAGGGTTTACGGAGCTTTAAAAAACTGTTCGGGCCTCGGAAGCCCGGCGCGAGTAACGCCGGGTTAACACTACTTTCTCCTCCATCTCTTTTACTCCGTGCTGGCTACATCCAACAGCTTTATTATTGGCCAACAAATCAAATTACTGAAGTTCAGCTGGGATTTTTTTCCTTTTCCTCTCAGTTGAAAAGGAACATTTCCGTCTGTTGATTTCGAATGGAATATTTCTGTTTTTAACATTCAACAACTTATGATAAAAATAAAAGTTACAATTGCCACTCAAAATATTACTCAAAGTGCCCATTAAATGACCTAAATTGCACATAAAATCACGGGTATGTACGTGGAATTTTGTTTACGGTGTAATTTAAATATATTCATTTTATTTATAAAAGTTTTTTGCATAATATTCCTCGGCTCTATTCTAAGATTTATCAAATGTGTTAAATGCTACGATTATTCGATATCACTATTTCTGAAGAAATATTTCTGGTTTATTTAATTACAGTAATCTGCGATTTAACATGTTTCTGTATGGAATTATTGACTTAAAAATTGGTAGATTTCGATAAGCGGTATAATTTAAGTTTCTTAAGTTTAATTATAATAATCTGCCTCATAATATTGATCGGTTTTTTCCTAATGTTCTACAAAGTTGGCGATCCGGCGATTATTCGAAAGCGCCATTTCCCAGAGAAACAATTCCGCCATATTTTATTGCAGAATCTCAGATTAATCATCATTTCATATTGGCGTATCATTTATCCCCTTGAGGGTCGGTTGGATATATTATATACCACCTACGATTAATGAAGATTTGCAGCGGAAAGATTTTTTTTAATTATATTTTTCTAACTTTGGTGGAAAAAAGACGTAAAATTGCTTTTTCTACTTTTGCAATAAAATTTTTGGAAGATTCCGTTGTGAATTCGACATTACAGAAACACAATTGATTGTCCCTGAAAGGTTTAATAGCTTTGAGTTATACATAAAAACTGTAACTAAACATACTTTACTCTTACAAAGAAATACTAATAGAAAACTAAAGACTTTTCTCTGTAAATATTTAAAGTTCCGGATCTAGGATTTCGAGGAATACGATTTTTTCTTTTCTAAGTAAAGTATTTTTTTGTTGTATGTTTCACATATATTTCTTACAGCGAATCCTTTGGATTTAAAAGATAAAGAGTTTTATCTGTATTTAAAAAACAATGTGTATGCATGCATTTATTCTTCAACATTTACTCCGTCAGCAGAAAATTTAAATGCTTTAGTTAAGTTACAAAAATGTTTTAAATATGGGGGAAAAAAGAGATAAAATTCATTTTTTATTATTTATTATGTTATATTCTATAGACGAATTAATTAAAAAAAATTAATGATTTATATATATATATATATATAGATAGATACATTATATGTTTTCTAGTTAAAATATTTTAAATCTGGAATCTACTATAATAATACATAATAATACATATATAGTAACTACTGCAAGTATATGACACCACTTTTCCTGAAACTAATCTTTAGCCTTATTTAAAAGCCTATTTCATCAATTAAAAATGTTTATGTTTACTACTTAAAAACAGTTAAGTAATTTCTGAAATTAATGTCTTAAACCTAAAAATATTTTTAATAAATGAATGCAAATTTTAAAATAAAATATTTAATATATATATAGGAAATGAAACTGATAAAAAGTAATTTAAACAAGTCAAACGCACTGATATATTTTTTGGCCTGTAAATTACAAAAGATAGGATAAGTTTATATAATTCTATCTTTACAGTTTTTTATCTTACCTAGCATTAACCTTATGGTTCGAACTTTTTAATAAAGAGAACTTTTACTGAAATACAGTCGGACCTCTATTTAACGAACCTCTATTTTGCGAATTTCTCTATTTTACGAACTTTTCCTTGGGACCAAGAACATTTCTCGAATTTCTTTGTAAAATAACCTCCAAATAGCGAAGTCCATTCTCTATTTAACGAACTTTTTCTTGAGATCTAATTTTTTTTTCTCCCTATTTGTCAAAATATTACTGTACATTTCAAACTTATTCTTCCTTTTAACACATTTTAGGATTATCAATGAACATGAACAGGTCTTACCAGGCACCTAGAGCAGTAAAATCGCTGTGATTCTTTGCTTTTCATCCAAGAAGTGCCTGCCTTGTGTCCTTTAAGGCTATTCTCAAATCGAAAAGGGCAACTTTCTGACATAAGTTTTAATTTATTTTTGTTCGAAAATGCATGAAACTAGCTGGTGTTGTTGTTCAGAAACTATGTAATTAAGCTGGTTTTTTCCCCATGTTTTTGCAAACGCAATATATCTTTCAGAAAATTGTGTCAAAGTGGGCATTTTGAACCGAATTTCCGCGCGAAGGGAGAAAGAGCACTCAAGAGCGGGCGAAAAAAGTGTTTGTCACGTGATCAAAATGGCTTATAACTCAATAGGTAACTGATTGATCAAAAAATGGAAAACACAGTTCAATTCCAAATCGCTTCCATGGCCAGGCTTTCCAATTTTATACGTTTCCGTTAAAAAATGATTTTGTAAAAGTGTCAAAACGTTTTGCGCTTGTTGAGCAGAGCAGTTAAGAAGAGCCTTAACTAGAGTCTGTCGTTTTCTAGATAGTCGTGCTGGTAATTTCGGATTTTTAGCTCGAAAATGTCAAAGCGAAAGTGCTTGGCATAAAAGAAAAAAAAATCTTATTGAGGTGGATAAAGGAGTGAAGAAAAAGAATATTGCTTTAAAATTTGGTATTCCTCCAAACAGCTTATCGACCATAATAAAAAATCGTGATTTTAATGTAAAATTATCTTTTTGACTGAAAATACAATGTATTTTCAGACAATGTTTTGTTTCATTCTTATTTCCCTTGCAGATTTCTTTTTGATGGGTAAAATATCTTACATAAATAGATATAATTTATTTAAAAAAAAGTGTGATTAATTACTTTTTTTAATTATATTTAGTGTTTATGGGCTTAAAATACGTTTTATGTAGTTTAAAGTATTTTAAAAGGTGACTCTCTATTTAACGAATTTTCCATATAACGAACTTTTTTTCGGGATTTAGCGACTTCGCTAAATAGAGGTCCGACTGTAACTTTATTATTTATTTAAATAAACACATTATATCTGAATTTTTCAAAGCTTTAGCACTTTGACTTACATGTCCGAAGCATGTGCAGAGTTAAATATCTGTCCCTGTGTGCCGTGTCAAAGGTAACCGATATGTTCAGTTCCCGAGTAGCAACTTTCTGTGCCCAGGGCACTTTCAAATTTTTTTATTGTCCCTTGTATTTAGTGTCATTACCGTCTCAATACTCACGGCAGACGGTAATGGTACACTAAGACGATAATGGCAGTGTACGTATTTAACATTGCCATGAGATGGGGTTTGTATGTAAATTGTTCGCGAGTTTCCAAAATAGATAAATAATAATATCTCTCTATTCTAAAAAAAAGTAACTACCGCTGTCACCGCCGCCGCCGCCGCCGGTTTTGATTTTTTTGTGACCAGAGGTCTTTCTTTGTTAATATTAAGAAAAATAATGCATACAAAAATATGAAAATCGGTGATTTTATACAGAAATGTTTGATAAACATGCTGATGCAGACAGTTTTCAAATCGAAGAATTATTTTAAGAGATATTTAATGCTAAAGTTGGACAAAATCGTTGCACTAAAAAAGTTTTATAGCAGCAAAAACTATACATGGCAGAGTAATCATTTTTAGATCATTTTATGCGTTAGAATTTGCAGGAGTGCAGATTGCATTAATTGTTTTATTTTGACTCATTTTTTCAGGTTTTATTTCTATTTTAAATTTAAATTTTCAGCATTTCTAGAGATATTTTTTACAGATTTCAGAAAATTGTACTAATTTAAACCGTTGCCAACTGTATAAAAAGCGCAAGCAATAATATTTGCTTCAAATTAAAAATTTATTTACACGTGACTATTATAAACAGGAAAAAACTTTCAAATTAAAATTAAATAATTACGTATAAAAAGCAGGAATTTATTAAAAATTATGTCATAAAAAGTACACACGTGAATTTTAAAAGAGAAAGGGTATTGTAAAATAATAAGTTCATTAGCATGCGTTAGAAGTCGTAGGAGAAATTACATCATATTTACGTCACATTATAGTTATTACATAAAATGAACACAAAATAATATTGCAAAAAAGTTTAAATTTAGAAATTGCGCTAGACATTTATTTAATATTTTGAGAGGATCTTTTCAACTATTTTTGTTAGGAAAGCGCAAATAATATTTCATTTCTAACAAAAGTATCTTCACGTGAATATTTAAAAGAAAAAAAATAGCTTGGTAAAAATTACGTTACATTAAAAACGATTAATTTAAAATGTCTCATTTAAAAGAACTTTCTTTTCGCTTTGTTAAAAAATACCAGGAGACAAAGACTCTGTTTACTTAATTCCTTTTATATTAGCTTATTTTGAAATGTTGTTACACGTATCTACGTCATCAAGTTATTTTTATTCGACGTTTTATTTGTATTTTTATTAATGTTGTACGAATTTATTTGTTCTATTGTTATTTAAAATAAAAAATTATGTCAATTTCTATAATTTGGCGATTTATATAATTTGGCGAAATTGGTCGACGAGATAATCAAGCAGTACCGCAGCGGATTTGGCGTTAAAATTCCCCAATCAAAGAGAAATGAATAGAAATTCGTTTATAGGGAAATCGCCACTGCTTTTTTCATTATAATTCAATCTTTCGAAATCTTTTCAAAGCCGATCAAATTAGCCTGCATTTAGAGTCTGCGGTGTCTGGGCGGGGGTTGGCGAGCGTAGCTCGTAGGGGGCCGAGCCCCCTAGTTTTGGAAAATATGTTTAAAAAATTCAAATTAGGATTAAATTTTACAGGAGATTGTGTGAAAGGAAAATGAAAAAAAATAAAGAATTAATTGAAAAACTTAAAAGAAACTGACATTGTTTAGGTCTTTTAACCCATATGAAAAATTATAAGTATTTAAATATACAAAATAATTACTAAACTGAACACTATTGTTTCAATTAAATCCAAATAATGCAAGTTTGCTTAAAAATGTATAAAAAACACAACAAAAAGTGGCTTTTCATTTAAGTAACATAAATATGGTATTTAATTATTTCTAACGAAATGAAAAAGTCCTTCCGGCCAGTGCCGGGAGGAAGAGGTAGCTTTCAAATTCCTTATTTTAAAAAAGCCAACTTATGTTATTCAAACACACGAAGCTCAATTATTGGAAACCGAATATAGGAGATTCAATACTAATTTTTATCAATAGTAAATCATTATGAATGAGAATTTCGCGAAATTAGTCAGCTTTATAGAAGCTGCTTTTATTTAAAGTAACTTATATTTGGCTGAGATGTTTGTTTGTTTGTTTGTTTGTTTGTTTTTGACCCTCACGGGCCCGGTGAGCACCTTTCTATTTCTGTATAGCTGTCATAATCCACTACCAAGATAATCTACAATAATCAGATACCCCAGAAACTAAATAGACCGGCACAACGAAGAACCACCACTGACAAGATTAACTCCTATACAGCAGCATCGATCCAACTCCGACAGTGACGATAAATCTCATTCAATAACTGTGAGAACAAAACCAACTCTTCATCTCCCTTTCTCCCCATAGCCGCAAAGATCTCTTCGTACGACATACTCTTCGACATCGATAACTTCCCAAAAATCTTATCCCGAATCCTACAAAATTTCTTACATCTCAAAACCAAGTGTTCCTCAGTTTGCTCCTCGCCACCACACAAATCACACTTTGCATCTCCACTACCCAGAAACTTCTTATGACGAACCAGAGTAAGAACAGTTTTTGTCAGAAACCGAGCAAAAACTACGCCACTCTCCCTCCTAAGACACTGATGCGGATGCCCTATGCTAGCGTAATCCCAACCACGACCTGAATGATCAATCCTATATTGGTTCCAATCCCAAACAGACTCCCTCTGTTTGTTATTCCTCACAACCTTCATCCAGTCCTCTGGAGAAAACCATGGAACACTAATATTGCTATACGGGCCTTGCCTGGCCAGCTCATCTGCACACTCGTTGATTTCAATTCCTTTATGTCCAGGCACCCAGATAAACTCCATCTGAAACTGATCAATCCTCTTCCTGTTGATCTCATCCCTTAGCATGGTGATAACCGCCACAGACTTACGATTGATCTTCTCAAGGGCCATCAAGACACTATTGGCATCCGTGAAAAACATATATTTCCCACCCTCCACCATATAATATTTAATGGCAACCAATAATGCAATCGCTTCTGCAGTAAAAATCGAATTGACATTGGGAATTTTCAACGCCATCCGATTACCCGTATGTTGGTTGACCATTCCAATCGCAGTCTTGTTCTCCTCTTTTGAAGCATCTGTTGCAATGATGATCGCCTTGTCTCTATGCATCTGATAAAACCAGCCAAACGAATTCCTAATAACCTCCTCAGGGAAATCTTTATTTTGGAAAGGCCAGGCATTTACATGAATTTTACAATTTTCATTCACCTTGGTCCCCCACTTGTACGTGATCATTTCGTTAACATTCGTGTTATGCCGACTAAGGATATTCTGTTCCCTGTAAAGCAAATCCTCTGACAACACATCAGTATACTCTTTATGTTTAAGTTCAGAAATACTCCTCTTTACAGCCAAGAATTCTCTTCTTGTGTGGCTACTCCAGACCGCGCTCTCTTGTAACAGCACCGGGATTGGACACCATCTTGGCATGCCACTCGCCCATCTAAGCCCCACATTATGAATCACTTGAAGTTGGCGGCTTTCAGTTTTGTTTGAGTGCGCAAGAATCCTCGGGTTACTATCTAGTGATTTTTAAAAGATATTTGGTCTCAGTACCCCAACTCCTGCCAGCAATAACTTTAAGCATGTTCATCCTCTTACTAGATTTCTCTTTCAGCATGGCAATATGGTTCTTAAGATTCCCCTGACTGTTTAAAAACACCCCTAAAACTCTTAACTTCTCTGAAAAGTCAACCTCCTGACCTTTAATCTTAAACTTCTCCACATCCTCATTCCACCGCCCTATCTTCATGATTTGGCACTTATTTGGATTCACCTCAAGATTCCACGCACGCAACCAATTGATAGTCCTAATCAGATTCTCCTGTAAAATGTCCCTTAACCATTCCACATTGTCATGAAACCCATATAGAAAAATATCGTCGGCATAGATCACATAATGAATACAAGAGTTAAAAATCTCAAAGATATCCGCAAGGTAAATGGCAAAAAGAAAAGGAGAAAGAGGGCTGCCCTGTAATAAGCCCCTCAGATACATGAATGGCACCGAGAACAAGCCCCTCCACTTAACCCGAATCGTCAGCTCCTGCATGAGATTCCGGATCAGAATACACAGATCCGCACCTAGCCCCAATTTTTTTTAGTTTAAGAAGTAGACCGTCCCATCATACATTATCATAAGCACCTTTGATGTCCAGAGCCACTAAAAATCCCCTCTGTTTGGCTTGACGTCCTCTCCGAATATCCCTGTAAATTCTGTACGCGGCAGCTTCACAGTCCCTTGTCCCTGAATGGAATAAACCCATAGTGGTTCCTATGAAATATTTTGTTGTTCATACTCCAATTGAGCAGAATATCTAATATCATCTTTTCAAATATTTTTTTACTAGTCACAGTCAAGGCAATTGGCCTATACTCCCTTATATCGTTTCTTTTCTTTCCTGGTTTCCTAATGGGCAGCATGATGACCTCTTTCCAGATTTCAGGGATTTATTTTGTCTCGAGAATCCTATTATACATCTCCAGCACCTGAGATAACACCTTGGTTTTTAGGTTTTTAAAAAAGTTCATTTTGATCCCGTCTATACCAGGTGAAGTAGATTTACTTTTCCTGATTATCCTCTCCATATGGTCCATCGTAAGTCTTGTGTTTAGCTCATCATCTCCCGAGAAGTCAATAGGTATGTCATGAAGGATAGGAGAATTTTGGAATATAGTCGCAAACAAATTTGCTTGGGAAACCGCATCAGGAGGACAGTTTTGAAAATTGAAGTCCATGTTCGTTTCCTCCTCCTTCAAATTGTTAATCCCTCGGATAATCTTGTAGATGTGAGGGCCCCTTCCAGCGTCCCTGGTAACAGAATCCCAAAACTTCTGATTGTCTTTCTTAACCTTCTGGCGACCAGAACGGCCTAAACGGCCGGCCAAGCAGACGACCGAAGCCGCCGGCCGAAAATGGAAAGTCATTCCTACCCCCACTTACCAGAAGGGTGGTAGCTACTCCAATCAATTTGCCAATTGTTTGGTTGTCAGGTGGTTCCTACTTTCTATTTCGATAAGAATCAGTCCTTCTTTCATGTTGACTTTCCCTAAAAGCGGTAGTTTTGCAGGGATTTTTTCAATGGAAAACTTTCATTAGCTGAATATTGTAAAGCATAACAAACTATTAAATATACGCTGATTTCTTAATTAGTTGAGCTTTCTAAAATTAATATAATGTGTGTATTTATTAGATTAAAAAATCTGTATGTATTTATTAGATTAAAAAATCTATATGTATTTATTAGATTAAAAAAAAAAAATCTATGTGTATTTATTATATTAAAAAGTCTGTATGGATTAATATAGTTAATACATGTTTTTTAAATGTATAAAACGATATAAATTTATTGATAAAAAAGTTTTATTTTAGGAAATTCTCTAAACGTGTAAAGAGATTTTTCCATTAAAAGAGCTTTTTTTAAACTAAAAATTGTTACAGCCATTTAACGAAAATTACGCGTTATATATATGTATATATATATATATATATAAAGATATTTTTTCATGAAATGAGAAATTATATCTTACGATTTAATGTTTCTTAAGTTTTTTTAAAATAATATACATGTATATATAAGTCGATGCATTTTTTTTCGTTTCTTTATCCATATTGTGAAGAATAAAAGTTGTTTTTGTAAAATGTAATATAATTTTGTAAAAAAAAAAAAAAAAAAAAAAAATTGTAATGAAAGAGGAAATTAAGCCATCCAAATGTCAAATTTGAACAACTTGTTTTGTTTGCAAAACCTAATAAAATGAAAATAATTAATGAAGAGTGTGGTTTTATAGAACTGAATTTTTGTGAATCGAGCTATTTTATAAAAAAGGAATTTTGTGAGGGAAACTATTTTATTAAAAGTAATTTTGTGATGGGCTTTATTACTATTATTATTATTATTATTATTATTATTATTATTATTATTATTATTTTTTTTTTTTTTTTTTTTTTTTTTTTTTTTGTATGCGTGTGAAGGGTCTGTAAAGAGACCCCAAAATTTACCTGAATCGACACCTGATATACATATAGATAAATAATAATTAATTTTTAAATAAGGAAAAAATTATTCATTATAATTTATGCCATTTTAAGAAAAAGAAAGGCCTTTTGCCTCGAGAATAATAATTTTTATTATCTGTGTTTATGCATAGCTTTAAGATGCTTGCATTAATTCTAAAAACATTTGTTTTTAACTTCAGGAAGATGAAGATGATTATTATTAGTGATTCTTATTTTGATTAAGAATATTTGTCGTTTAAATATTATCTTAAACAACACTACTTTAACTGCTAAAATAACTGTTTTTATAGACTGCAATAACTTTTCAGTAAATTTTACAATGCCGCGCAAACTTTCTTATAAAAACTATTACTGTTTCTTATAAAATTATGTGACCATTCATTGAAATTATGTGGCTTTAATATATTCTTGCATTAAGATACTTAAAATATATTAGCGTTTTATACTGAGAGCTTTTTTAGATGCAAGTAGACGTCATAAAAAGGGGGGGGGGGGGGTTATATACCATTTAATCTTGATGTAAGCATGTAAAAAGGTTTTTTTTTTTTTTTTTTTTTTTTTTTTTTTTTTTTTTTTTTTTGTAAAATCATGAATATTTTGCACTGTATCAGAATTTCGACACTTTATTATAATGCCTGATAAATTTATTACAATGCGTAAACAATTTTATGGTGTTCAAGACTGCAGAAATATTTACCAGGAAAATAAATATGTTATAATAACTGTTATTGCAAAAAAAAAAAAAAAAAAAAACCTAATTGTGTAAAATCTATAATTTATGTAAGCTCTAAATTAGTGCAATCATGTAAATAAGTATTTATAAACGAAAAACACACAGGAATAAATAGAAGTAAGACAAATGTACAATAAATAAATGAGTCTACCATATTCAAATTGCATCTGTGCATGTGAATACATGAAAATAACTCTAAAAAATAACAAAAGTGTAATTTCTTTTGTTATCTTATAATGATAATAAAAGAAAAAGAAAAAAATTACGTTCAACAAAGCTGATCTTTCTGTCAAATCTACAAAGTCCAGTTTATATGTAAAATTATGTAAAAATTATTATTTAAATGCGTTTTAATCAATAGTGTTTTTCATTTAGCAATAAATTTATCAAATCTTCAATTGCTCACTGATGACCATCTTCCTGCAGTGGTATCTCTAAAATAGTTTCGAAATTTTTATTTCGATAAAAATTTCTTTCGGAAGTCTTGCTTTTATAAGTAAAAAGGAAAACGTTTTTCAAATTACTATCATCTGAATAAGAATATCTGCTAAATTTTTCCATCTAATACTAAATAAAATAGTTAGTAATAATAGAAAAATAGTTTAGGTTTTGTTTGTACAAATTATTATTCGATAAATACATATTACAAAATTTATATATGCTTATTATTTAAAATAAACAAATTTCATTTTATAAATAATATGGAACAATATGTATGAAGTTGCATTAAAAGAATTCATGTATATCCTATACCACTTCCTGAAAATATCTAAAACTAGAGGTAAAATATAATATAAGCATGGTACTGAAGGTTTTTTTTTCCCCTCAACACATTCATTTCTTATAGCATTGAGCCAAAGGAATAGGATTGTCTGTAGCTTTATTATAAAAGTCTGAGAAGAAGCGACATTGTTTTTACTTAACTGTTTTCTACAAGCTGACTTTGAAATTTGAAACTTATCTTACTTTATCACGAAAAGAGCTGTCAGGTGTCATGATAGTGGTGGATGCGGCCTTGGGAATTGAAAAATATCCATGTACATGGCAAAAAGATAACAGAAGATCCCCAACGTTATTGATAATATCATTCAATTTTCTGTAATCAGGTACTGTTTTTGAAACATAAAAAATTACCTTCTTTTCGATCGTTCTGGATCTGGATGTGAGTAAGCGATATCTTATGGAGCAGACTCCCCTTGTATAACAAATAAATAAATCCAAATAAATTTTATAAAAGTTAGTTCGATCACATTATACATTTTGTTTACAGATAAAGTATATCAATAAAGAAACATCAATTTATTTTTAAAATGTAATATTGTTAATTTTTCATAAAATGTTCATGCAAAAATATTATATAAATTGTTCGACAATTTATGAATTCGAATTCTCTTAAAAGTTATCAATCTTGAAATTATTCATTCATAAAATTTAAGAAAAATAAAAAAAATGTTTGTTTTTTTTTTTTTCCTTTTTTTTAGTGAATCACTATTCAAACAAAATGTAAGCCGTGTGACATTTTTTCCCACGCTTTGTAAGGAGAAAGGCTCGAAGCGAAGTACCTATTTGTTTTCACTTTCTTCTCTTTTATCAAAAGTCTTTTTGAAGACGGCCGATTGGACCCCATGCAGTGCGCATCACAGAATGGAATTCCTTAGTTTTTCTCGAATACGGTGTTCTTGCCGTACTCGTTACAAGGACGAATCCAATTTTCTATTAAAAAAGAGCGGGGTGGGGGGGGGTGGGGGTCATGTCTATTTGTCGGAAAGTGAGGGGCTCATAACTATAATATAAATTCTTATAGCTTATGTTTGCTACAATTCTAAATTCTCTGTTTCATGACACATAACAAAGTTATATTTTCATTCGTAAATGCATAAAATTTTCAGGTATATTCGTAAATTAATAACATTTGGAGATATATTCGTAAATGTATAAAATTCATAAGTTATATTCAGATACTAAGAAATCGAATAAAGTTTCAAGATTGCAAGATCTTTCAGATAAGTTTCAAAAAAGCTAGCTCTTTTGTTTGATTTTGCGACTCTACAGTCACGAAAATATTATTAAAAGGGAGCAATTAGTTATAATTGAAGCTGCATAAAATATATAAAAAAAGTGAAAAACGCTGATCGATTGCTGACGATTAAAGAACGAGTTTTATATATTTCTATTTTAATTACATTCTGTGCGTCAGAAAAATTTGCGGTGTTGGGCGAGATTGTCTTTAAACTAACTTCACATAATTTTTTTAATGTATTTTTGTATCTTTCTTCGTTTAGATGGGCGTCATGATACTCCATGACACCCATGGATGTGCGCTTGACTGGTTAACAAAAATTTTCTAGCAAAACCAGAAATAATGTTTATCGTTTAATCTGTTAATTTTCTGCCAAAGTCAAATACAAATTTAAACGCATTATAATACTTGTATAATATTATAATATAACATTTATGCTGCGTCAACATGTCATACGGTTAAAAATCTCAAGTCTTTCATAAATTTATTTGAAAAAAATATATATATCAGAAATATGTTTCTTTTTTTTTTTCTGTTTTCTTTTTTTTTTTTTTTTTTTTAATTTATAAATTGATAACTAAACTAGATATGTGTGAGCTGCTACGTGAATACTGTCAATGTGTTTAAATAAATGCATTACAGAAGCTAAAGGTTAGACGTTATTTTTAATAAATGTTACTGCAATTCTTTTTCAAAAGAAAAAAAAATGATAATTTGGAAGGAATGAGAATATATATATATGTATTTGTAATATTACGCACACAAAAACCCCAATGAAGCATTATTTTTTCTATTAGAAGAAATCAGTCATTCAAATAAAAATAGGCTTGCTTTATTTTTTTTTCTTTTTGCATCCTTCTAACTAATATGAATAACAAAATTAAAAAAAAAAACTGTATACTGAAATAAAAGTCTGAGACAAATGCCTACTTTAAATGAAGCTGTTGTTAAGCTGTATCTTTGACGTGAAAGCATATCCATGGATAAAACATAGACTATTATTAGATGAATTTTTAATTTTCTTTTAATTGTTTCACCACTACCATTTTGAAATAAAAGACAATAATTTTAAACTCTTGCATTTGACAATTTAATGATTACAAAGATATTACTATTGTTTTCTGGATTATGATTTTTTTAAAAAAGAGTCCTCTCCAAGAAAATACAAAACTTCTTTTAATAAGTGCAAGGTGTGTATTTCACAATAATTTTGAGAAATTTGGAATATTTTTATTTTTTTAAATGCAGTTTAAATTACTTAACCCTAAAAATCTCATCGTTAAAAAAATTTCCTCTCATCTTATGAGAGCTTATCTTATAAGGGAATTATTTACCTAATGACACAATAAAATTTATTTGACTTTTTAATCCTATGACGACATTGAATTACAAAACAGAATTAACCAGCCACTATGTGATAACATATTCTAACTTTTTTTTTCATAATAATAAATAAAATAAATAAATAATACAAGGATGTTTAAGAAATTTGTCTTTAAAATATGTCGGAACCAAAAGATAATACATTCTAAAGATTTAAACTGCTTGAAAAAAAAAAAAAAAAAAAAAAAAAAAAAAAAAAAAAAAAAAAAAAAAAAAAATCAAGAAAATTAAATTAAAACAGCATTCAGAGCTTTTAAGGAGCAACTGGATATCATAAGGCTAAGTTAAGGCGAAAAAATGCTCCTTCTGCAACTACAATTATCACCCGTTCTTCTGCAACCGTTTGTGGTTAATAACAAAATGGCATTTAAAAGGAAGACTTTTGTCTTCCTTTGATATTTTAGCGTACCTGAAAGTTGAAAACAGTTGAATTTTACGTCTACTTGGCATGCTAATAAGACTAAGGAATGCGGGGCACAAAATTCTGTTTCTTTATGTGTAGATGGGGCATTCTCACAATCTTTTGACTTTCGGGGAAAAAAATCTGGTGAAATTAAACTTCCTTAAATAACATTTTAATCAGATAGACGAATGTCTTAATGATTCAAAATAAAGAAAAAATGGTCAGCAGTGAAAAATATTTTATTTAACTGAGGTTTAAGTTAAACTTGCGAGTTTAATTTTCCTTACCATTTTACCACTATAACGTTTTATTTTCTTCTAAATTTTTACTTATAATGAATTTGCATAATACCCACATGACATTCAAATAAGAAATAATAAAAATGTAGTAGTACTTTTAATTGCAGAATTTTTGCATAACATTGTCTTAAAGGGGTGTTAAAGAAGGGACGGTAAGGTAAAAAAGGGGGACGGTATAGGAAAAAAGGGACGAAATGTGAAAAAAGGGAACGATAAGGGAAATTGCCACCTATTTTTAGACAAATCATGTTAAAACTAAGTGGTAGCCACAATGTTCATTGATGTTTAGAAACAGTTGTTAACATTGGATTAAATTATTTTTTTTTAATTATTTATTTACCTCGAAAAGTGCAGGAATAAACCTTGTGGACGGTAAGACTGCCAATAAAGCCACGATCTTGAAATTGATATTTAAATGTTGATTTAAATTCTGCAGTAAATTTCCTATCAAATAATTTTAGACATTCTTTCTCTATCGTACTTCTGCATGAGAAAAACTTGAAAAAAAGTATGTGGCTGCATCTGAAGTGATTTTCTGTATAAGTTTAGCAAGAGGGACGATAAGGATGAAAAACCCAGGGACAGAGTTCAAAAAATAATATCAACCGTGAAAATGTGTGCAGGTTAATTTTTTGTTACATATTCATATAAAACAATTATCCCAGTTTCGGAAAAAAGTTACATTGAATTACTTTTATTGAAACAATTTTATACAGACAGCTCCAAACTTAAAAATCAGCATCAGGGACATAGGACGGTATAGGAGTTTTCCTGGTATTTGGACCTCCAACATCGTCCAAAACTTATATATCTCGCTAATATTGTTATGCAATCATGCAATGGGATGTTCTCCAGTATATGAAATAAAAAAAAAAAAGTGTATTAAAATAAAAATTATTATTCAGGGACATGAAAGTCAAAAGATTGTGAGAATGCACCTGATATTTTTGAATATCTTTTTTTTTTTTTTTCCTTTTTTTTTTTTTTTTTTTTTTTTTTGTGTGTGTGTGTGTGTGTGTGTGTGTGAAATATGTGTTTATGTAAGGAATTTATTGCATGTAAAAAATACTGAAAACTTTAAAACATTAAAAAAATTTAAATTTAAGAATTTAAACATGTTTAATTTTTTTTATATATAACTCTTGAACCACTTGCCTGATTTGCATAATTTTTGCCCTATTGTATACAGATAATGTGTAGTTTTAACTTGTGGTCAGAAGTCTTAAAAATAATACTTATAAAGTTCATTATAAATTTTAAAGTGAAAAAAATGAAGTTTTTTTCACGCGTAACTTTTGCATAAATTAGCATATTTTCGCAATTCTCACTCAAAATAATAAATCCTGAAGACAATTTATTAGAAATATAATACAGAAACTCTATTGAAAATTTCATACAAATACTTTATAAGACATTTTATATATATGTTTCAAAGTTGGCAAATCATGAAAAAATTCATTCTGAGATACATGAAGTTAAAGGTTCCTTCAGATGACGGTTCGCGCTGCATCACAAGATAAAAAATAAAAACAAAATTAAGCAAAGCTTTTATATGAGATAAGAGATACAATGAAGTTATATTTTTAATGTCTTAACAATAATAAAGTGTTTAAATTTATTAAAATTCTTGATTTAAAAAATGCCTTTAAAGAAATATTTTCCTTAATTTGTCAGTTTTTAATCATGTGTATCATCCGGATTCAATAATTTAAACATCAAAATATTTTGATCTCACCATCTCACACATTTCAAAATCATCTTTGCAGTGTATATGTTCTTGGATTGAAGAGCCAAAAAATATTTGAACCATGCACTTTTTCACATAAAATTGTTTTTGTGTGAATTACATCTTACAAAATTAAACCCTGAAAACATAATTTTATGTATAAATTAATATAACATAAATGATATGCTAAATAATCATAAATAATAATGCGTAATAAAGCACTAATAATGGGCTAAATAGTCACAAATAATCATGTTTAATATAGCATCATTAAGCATACATATAGTATAATCTGAGTTTAGGTATGTATTTCCTATAGATGCACTCCTTTATACCTTGATTGGGAAAATAGCATGAATTGTGATGCTAAACAAACATTATTTATTTGCAAGAGAACAGCTATCTCAAAATAGCTCTACAAATTTAAAAAGTTTTTTTCAACATTACATATGAGTTCAAAAATTTTATTAATGATATTTTCTTAATAAACTGAAATGGTTGCAACAGTTTCATTTTATTTTTTAAGGGCGAGAGGAAATAATAATGATTATTAAATATTTATTCATTATTGTGAGGGAAAAAAAAGGAAACGTACTTTTAATATGAATATAATGCTAATTAATCGTCGTAAAAGCGCATACTTACTCGAATAAAATTTTCATGATTTTTAAAACAAAGCGTACTTGGTAATAGAGAAATATTATTTTACAAATGCGACCAATTAATAAAGATACAAAATATATTAAATCGGCTCAAAAATTAGTGAGTGAATTTCTAAAAGGCAAAAACTTTCGCGAATGAAAATAGCATTATTAAAAATGTGCATTTTTATTGCGAAAACTGCAAAGTAAATGTATCAATTGTAAAGATTGCAAGGTAAATTTCGCAATTTTTGTCTAAATTACATTCAGTGCAATACGATTCCATGTTTAAAATTAATATTATAAATATTTTCTAAATGTAGAAAGAAATAAAATTTATTTCCAATTTTCATTCATTTCTTTCTTTCTTTTTTTACATAGTTTCTTTCTTTTTTTGCATAGTTTTTTTTTTTTTTTTTTTTTTTTTTTTTTTTTTTTTTTTTTTTACATTGGTTTCATGCAGCCTAAATTTAACACATCTAATTGCCATGTAGCAAGATGTCATTATTTCTTATGAACAAAAACACTTCTTTTTAAAATAATCGAAAGGAATCTACCACAGACAATACAATTTTAGATGTTTTTATCATTTATTTAAATTTATCATTTAATTACTTGAGCACTGCTGAGAAGGGTCAGACTATAGCATCATCAATTAACTATTACTTCCTTTGATAACCGTGATGGATATTTTTTCCCTTTGCCCACAACCCCGATAAAAAATCCTGTCGCATTTTCCCTCTCAACACAGGCGGTGAACTTCTGAACAGAAATCCCACCCACTGATTTACGCTAGACAGATGAGATGGGGGCGAAATTTTCGAAGGCTGCGGGCCGTTTCTCTGGTCTTTTGGGGCATAAGGGAAGTTTGCTCTTTGGTCTTTAGAGAGTTAATCTGCTTCTTCAGTTTAGCGTTATAGAACTTGTATTTGCACCATAAGTCCAACTGACCTAATCGGACTGCCTTCCTGTGGTAAAATCTTTTAAGAGCCAACAGTCTACGGGTGACAATCCCCCACCCAGGTGGAAGATTACCCCCACTCACTGGGAACCTCTCCGTGCACGGAATCAACGCCTGAGCGATATCCTTTGACCACCTGTCCATCCCCTCCGCATAAACCTCATCGTCTAAACCATCAACAGCCGAGCAAACTCTATGCCAATTGACCTGGGACCAGTACATTTTCTTACCGCCCCCACCACTAGACCTTTCGAGGATTCTGATTGGGTAGTGGTCCGAAACCAACGGATCCGACAGAACATCCACCTGGAAGCCCCGAGCTAAACTGTCCGACACAATTGTCAAATCCAATAATGATCCCGTACCTCCACTCCTATGTCTCGTAACCACATCTAAATTCTTTAAAATGGCATCCGTATGTATAATCCAATTCATCAAGTTCATCATTTTATGAGCTTTAGGGTTATTTTCCCAATTGAGGAAATTAATGTTGAAGTCCCCAACAATAATATAATCATGGCCGATCAGATCTTTAATGCTTTCCAACCATCTAATATCAGCAAACCCCTTCGGTGCATAGACGTTGATGATTACGATCCACCTTTTTTTGTACCATATTTTGATCCCAAGCGCCTCGTGATCCCGGCCAATCCTAGGAAGCTGAAGTCTTTCTACATGTAATCGCTTCAACACCGCTAGCAGCAAACCACCTCCCCCCCTCGATAAACTACTAGGCCTATCAGCACGAAATAAATTCCTATTCCTGAAGGATAAATTAAAATTGTTGCTAAGAAGCGTTTCCTGAAACGCCCAAACAATACAATTGCGAAACATCCCGGTACGAAGCCAGGGTAAATTAGACCTGAGACCTCTAATATTCCACTGACAAAGAAAAGTGTCCATGAACAATAACAAAAAAACTCACAAAGAACACAGAACCGCTAAGAAACAAAAAAATTATCAACACTTACCCCCAAAACCAGCGTACCAGTAAATCCAGATACCGATCCACCAGCTGACAATGGACAGAGCACTAGTACCACACGACGTACCACAGAACAGTCCATGACCCTTATCCATTTTCTGTATCAACCAACATTTTATCAATCTCTGGAGCTAGACATTCCTGTAACAGCAATCTTTCACATTCCTGGGCTTCATTTGATAATTTTAATTTTTTCTCTCTTAACTGAGAATAGAACTCCCCCATGATATCTCTTTTTCCAATTTTATTTTTTACTGTCGTTTCTTTTTCATTTCCTTCCACCCCGTTTTCGATTTCATTTACTGATTTTTGTTGTAAGCTCACCATAACTTCTCACATATTCATTACTATGTCCATTATTTTGTGAACTTCTCTTCCATAAGTACAGCTAACTTGTGATAATCACTTTCATCGTTCACTTTTTCGATGTTTATTCTTGTTTTAGCCGCGTAACTTTTAGCTGTTTTCAAATTGAACTGTCGTCTAGCTTCAGCCAGCGTGACATGGTTTTCACTTTTAAATTTTTGAATTTCCACCTCTCGTTTTTTTATTTCGCATTACTCGTCGTCTGCTTCATGATTTTGCTCACAATTTGCGCATTTGACTTCGGCTTCTTTACATATCAACTAAGGGTGATTTTTCCCACATCTTTTGCATCTTTTGTCGTTTGTGCATTTATTAGTTCCATGGTTGAAGCTTTGGCAAATATTGCATTTTCTTGGCCTGTCTACAAATAAACTTATTTTCTGTCGCATATAAAACATTTTGATGTATTTTGGTAGGACATGTCCATATATGGTTATAAGCACTGTTCCCGTGGGAACTGTGCGACCTTCATATCTCTTTGTAAATCTTCTGATATTTTGGATCGTAACTTGATTCTCTTCTTCAATCTCTTCTTGGATTTCTTTTAATGTTATATCGGTATCAGTTCTGAAGATTAAAAATTTAGAGGTTATATTTTCGTTCATTAGAATATGCTTCACTTTAGTGTTAAATATTTTTTCTCTGTTTACAATCTCATTGGCACATTCATAGTTTTTCGTTGTGATTAGCATCTTGTTGTTCCTGGTGTATCTAGCCGTATCAATTTCCTTGTAATGTTCAAAGCTTTGTTTTATTTCTTTTTTTAGCTGGATCGGGTTTAACTTGTGGAGTCCACCCTTCTCACCTTCCATAATGATGACATAGTCTTTTAAATTCAGTATCATGTTAATTTGCTGCTTGGCTATCCTCCCATCGTTCCAATTATATTTCTTGTATTCTTCACTGTTGAAACCTATGCTTTCTTTTATCTTTACCTCCGTTCCCGACATTATACCAAACCGTGCCTGATGACCAGTCCAAAGTGCTCAGACTGTCAGCACACACTTAAATTTAACTACACACAAATTCAATAATACGCGAAAACACTAACACTATTGTATTACGATAAACAAAAAACTTACTCTCACCACACTATAAGCACAACCCTCTACGCGCACGTGGGCTTAAAGCTACCGCCAAAAACACCACACACACTCACCGGGCCGCGTCCTACCATAAAAAAAAACAAGTTTTTTTCGGCTGAGATGTTGATGTATACTATCTACATGCCTTCTTACATGGAAATATGCGAATACGTGTGTTATCGCGTGACAAATACAAGATCGTTTCAAAATGTTAGTCATACCAGAAATTCAAAGTGCTATAATTCAACCATTTTTTAAGATATAAACAAAAGAACAAATTTTCAGAAACAAAATCTGCTCCGGAATCTTTGTATCAAGGACAAACACATAAAAAAATATTTTTCATTTTCCAATTTTTTAATAAATCATTTTAAATTTTAAATTTAATTTTTTTTAAATGGCAACCCTTTTGAAACAAGATAGCGAATGAAGCTGGCCAATGAACTCGGTCGAGACATTGGTATGTACTATGTACAGAACAAGTAACATCCAAATCGGTTCATAAATACGCTTGTTATCGCGTGACAAAAATCAGGTCGTTTTAAAATGTCAGCCACAATAGAAATTCAAAATGCTGTAACTCAGCCATTTTTTTAGATATAGACGAAACAAACACTGTTCCGGAATCTTTGTATTAAGGTCAAACACATATGAAAAAAATCTTTTTCATTTTCCAATTTTTTGGTATCTCATTTTAAATTTTAAATTTTTTAAAATTTTTTTAATGGCCGCCATTTTGAAACAAGAGGGCGGATGAAGCTGGACAACGATCTCGGTCGAGACATTGGTATGTACTATGCACACACCACGGTACATCCAAATCGGTTCATAAATACGCCTGTTATCACGTGACAAATATCAGGACGTTTCAAAATGTCAGCCACGCTAGAAATTCAAAATGCTATAACTCAGCCATTTTTTAAGATATAGGCGAAACAAAAACTGCTCCCGAATCTTTGTATCAAGGTCAAATACATAAGAAAATAATATTTTCTCAATTTTCAATTTTTTGGTACCACATTTCAAATTTAATTTTTTCTTAAAAATTTAAATGGCTGCCATTTTTAAACAAGATGGCGGATGAAGCTGGCCAACGAACTCGGTCGAGACATTGGTATGCACTATGTACAAACGAAGTTACATCCAAATCGGTTCATAAATACGCCTTTTATCGCGTCACAAAATTCAGGACGTTTCAAAATGTCAGCCACGCTAGAAATTCAAAATGCTATAACTCAGCCGTTTTTTAAGATATAGACGAAACAAAAACTGCTCCGGAATCTTTGTATAAAGGTCAAATACATAAGAAAAAAATATTTTTCCATTTTCAATTCTTTGGTACCAAATTTCAAATTTCAATAAATCATTTTTTAATAAATCATTTTAAATTTTAAATTTAATTTTTTTTAAATGGCCGCCATTTTGAAACAAAATGGCGGATGAAGTTGGCCAACGAACTCAGTCGAGACATTGGTATGTACTATGTACATACCGAATTACATCCAAATCGGTTCATAAATTCGAGAGTTACAGTATGACAAAGGTCAGATATATATATATATGGATATATATATATATATATATATATATATATATATATATATATATATATATATATATATATATATATATATATATATATCAACTTTTGAACGGAGGGTGGTTTCGGGGTCTGGGGGTCATGATCGATGAAAATATACCAAAATTTTTTGAAATCGCTTTCCTCCGAACGGCTGCAATAGGTAGCTTTTTGTAATGAAAGCTACCTAAAAGATAAAACATAATGCAAAACAAGTAAAAAACTGCCATTTTTCGCGTGTGAATTACATAAGAATAGAACAACCTGAATGTTTTATTAATCTACATGAACATTATTCTTCGCATCTTTATTTGACATTCAAACATTTGAATCCGGTTCAAATGTCTAACATCTATGCCTTCGAAAGCGGAAAATTGAATTCTTATCTAACAATAAACTGATGTTTTTATTCTCTCTTAAAATTCTTTTTTCTAAAACACTTTCACTAAACTGATCTAATATTGCATTTCTTTTTCAATCTTATATACTCAAAAGACATTTTCAGAGAATAAAAAACAGTAAATATATCTTTCGATGATTTCTGTTTTTCTTAAACGACTGATTTACATTTACTGTTCGTTTCTAATATATATAAATTATATAAAACTATTTTGCAGAATGTTAAATACGAATGTAATTGTTTAAACATTTTATAATAAATATTATTATTAAACAATTTCTCTCTTCTATTTGAAATATTATTAATAAAAAGAAAAATAGTTCACATATTGTCTTAAATGTAATTGCTGATGTATGATGAAAGTTTTAAATGACGAGTTTTAAACACAATGCAACCAAAAAAAAAAAAAAAAAAAAAAAGTATTGCGAGGACTAGTAAAATAATACCATTTTGTATATATATATATTTTAATACTTTAGAAATTTTTTTTTTCGTTTTCAATATGCAATGTGTAGAAACGGCGAGCTCATTTACTTACCACGTTAGGATTTTTATTTTTCGCAAAATGACAACGAAGGAAAATCCTTAACAAAAGGAAGGCTGTTGTTTTACATGTTCGAAAACTTTATTTAATAAAAACACATACTGAATTTTACAATTTGAATAATTTTTTGGGATTATTTTTACTGCCACGACGTCAAAAAATAAAATAAAATAAAATAAAATAAAATAAAATACTGTATTTCCATCTGTTGGATATCGGAGGATGATGCTTCTACTCAGAAAGAAAGTTTTTGAATTGTGAAATGCTTGCAGCCGCTACCCATGCAACCCCAATCAAATGTCTGTTATAATGTTTATCGTTATTTCACCCATTTATCAATAAATTTACAGTTTATAAATAATAAATTCCGATTTGATGATAGTTCATTAATAGCATTACAACAACGTAGAAAGTGTACGGGATGGATACTTGATAGTATCTTTTGAGTAGTTTTATCGAAATCCGCATAAGTTAACGCATACAGAACACTTTTCCCTTTTAAGAAAAAATATTTACCCCAGTCTATTATTACTAATAAAATATGAAATTTTAATCTGGCATTTCCATTTTACTATAGTATATAACAATGTTTAATTATTAACCATGCTGTTTACCCCGACTTCATACAAGTCATATAACCAAATTTAAGTCATAAACGTATTTTTAAAAAGTTTTTTAGGGTTCTGTACTTAAAAAGTAAAAACGTAACGGTTATGAGATCACTCCTGTGTCTGTCTGCCTGACACAGCCATTTTACTCGTAAACCATGGAACGTGGAATGTTCAAAGAGGGGGAAGTAATAAAGACTATTGATCCACATATTTACAGACTATTAAACATGCATAAGTATATACCGGGTGTCCCAAAAAGGACTGACTGATTTTAAAATTCAATAACTTCCAAACGGTGACAGATATTAAAAAAATTCTTGCAGGAGGGTTATGCATAAAGTCAAAAGTTTTTTACAGTGATTTTCGATTTTAGTTCGAATTACAAACAATAGATGGCGCTGCGATCAATAGAGACTAAATTCAGGCTCGATTTTTGGTACTTCGTGGCCCGGATAATATATTTTTATCTCCTTTTTATGCATGGAACAACAGAAAGGATTCCTTTCTTCGTATATCGTGTGAAAGTTTTGGTAACGCCGAACTCAAAAATACATTTTTTTTTAATTTTCGGTAATAGTATATTGTCAGAGATATCGTCGAAAATGTATTGCAAAAATATGTTCCCTCACCACCCCCTTTTTTCCAAATCTACTGAAACTAAAATTATGAAAAAATAGAGGCAGTAGATGTTAATTTACACATTGCAGGAAAACTATAGCGATGACCGGTTGCATAGTTTTTGAAAAAGGCGCATTTTCCGTTACACAAATTTCAATTTGCAGGCATTCAGGAAAGATGTTGATGAGCTAGGTACGTATTGTAGCAGAAGAATAAAAGCATTGTTGATAATGATTTTCGAAAAAAATCGCCGGTAATTTTTTCGAGATATTAACCCTTAAAGACACGGACGCTTTTCGACATGAATAATGAGAGAGGCGGTGTACTATATGTACCATCGGATTTTAAAGACCAGATAATAACTTTTAATGAGTTATTTGTGTAATGCAATGCCCACTAGCAGTACAAAAGCAATACATGTCAGACAGTTAAAAACTGACTAATTTAATTAAAATTATTCACATAAACACTATGGGATTCGCGATTATTTCACTGAGTGGATTTCTCAATACGCCCCCGTGTCTTTAAAAGTTAATAAAAAAACTTTCTGGAAAAATGTGGCACGGACAAAGGCGGCGTTGTAACTTTGCGATCTCCTTTAGGAGCGCACTTTCACAATGTCCAGCTTAAACTTTAAACAAGGGTTTGTTTTAGCTACTCTGCAAAAAGAAAAGTTTATTACTACGCTGAATTTGGTTTTATGAAATGAGTTTAAATACGCACTACTTTTATTGTCAGTACTGAATTAATTGAATCATTAACAGATTAGGATAAGATTTTAAAAAGTTTTAATTAATTTTTCAACTACTTTTCAGCAATGAAATTACGCTTGAAAAGTAGTTGAACAAAAGTAAATAAGTGCGAAGTCAAAATTACGTCCATTTCTAATCATATCATAATAATAATCCCTTTTCCATATTTCATTATGCATTTGCAATTTGCTATTATACATTCTGACGACGACTCAGAAAATGAGTTGAAACATGTAAATAAAGATTTTTTAATTTACTTTTAATGTGTTTTCATAACGTCTTTTAAGCAAATATATATTTTATTATTATGATATAAGTAGTTGAACAATTAATTAAAATTGTACATCCACCGATGTTGGGTTCATTTGCGTCTCATGTTACACCGCAAAATTTTGTGCTCGTGACGACTTCTCTATCTTGTAGATGCGGTAACAGTCTTACCGGCTTATGTTAGTGAGAAATGGCAAGCTGGGCATCGTCCTCGTGGCTTAATGGTGGAGCACTGGATCTCTGTTCTAGGGGTCCGGGTTCAATTCCCGGTTTGGACGTTTTTCACTCTCTTCGTTTACGCTTAGTTAGCAAAGTGATAATTCACGTTATTAATATTCAATTTTAAAAAGTGTTATAGAGAATAGCAATATTTTATATTATTTAAGCTTTATATCTTTTTTAACTTTTATGGTATAGTCATTCATACTTTTCTAGTATGTACAGCTATTTCTATACCCAATCCTACGTCGTATAGCTTTTTTACAAAGCCTTATTATTCTTTTAGGAACGATTTTTTTCATAATACCCTTAACAATTCATATATTTATAGTACGGACCCAACTGAGAACGAGTAATACTCGCACATGACAGTTTATTACTGACTACATTTTACTTTGAGGGTTTTTACTTAATGTTCCATATTTCACGTAAAAAATCGAAATGTATCACACTGTCACAAGAACAGACAGCACAAGACCGGAAAAATGATGGTTTATAGATTTTTAGGAGAACAGATCACACAGACCAGTAAAATAATACACTTTGTTGAAAAAGCCATACAAATTCTCAGGTGGTAGACCAATGGAGATTTAAGTAAAAAAAAAAAAGTCCTGAATTTCACCCGCGGCTTCGACACAAAAATTTTACAGATGGGAATAAAAAAAAAAAAAAAAAAAAAAAAAAAAAAATAGTACATTCGTATAATATTTGAATTAGTAGATGTCAAATCCAAAAGGGGCATGAGTGACATACGTTGTTTAGTATTTCGTCTAAATTATCAAGTGTTGAGAAGTGGAAGAGTAACGGAAATTTAAGCCAAAACAATTATCACACCAGAACAACTTAAACAAACTTTTTTACAAAGGAAACCCTGAATCAAAATGCATTTATGTAGTCATAAATACAGGGCGTCACACTCTAACTTGAATTCGGATTTTTTTTTATCATAACATTAACTATAATAATGATACTGTAACGATATTTTCAGCAGATTTAAACTGGTTTCAATGGAATATGCTAACGTGCGAAAATTTCTAGAAATGTCTATGATCCAAATTCAACCAAAACCTTAGTAGACAATCGGTAATTCAGAATTTTGTTCATAAAAGATAGAGTGTCACTGACCTTAAAACGGTGCACTTCTCTTACATGAGGACATTTATCAAAAAGGAATTTTTTTTTCTTGAATACTTCCATAAATTATAGCCGTTTTTTCAAAGTTATATATGGGCATCTCTCGACTGGAAACAATTATGATTGAATATGTGGATTGCGACCTGGTTTCCTACACAAAAAAATATGCATTGTTTAAGGGGTGCAGGATTCTTAAAGCTCCAAAATCTTCAAAATTTTTATTTTTTTAGATTTTAAACTCCTTATCTTTTTTGAACATTTTAATATAATTGCTTCCTTGAAATTCTCATTAGAACAGAAGTTATGGCTTTTAGAATTTACTCGCACAATAGCTGAAGCGGGGTTTCGGAAACTTTGAAGTCATTTTTCTCCAAATGACATTTTTGGGTATAAAGTGCAGGATATCTCAAAAACTTCTGAATATATTTTTTTTTTAATAAAATTTTCAAAACGTACATTTCATGTTGATCTGTATAATTTAAACCTAGAATTTCCTTTTTATTGTTCAAAAAAATATTTTTTTAGGTGATTATGTTGTTGATATTTTTAAAATTCTGTATCAGCTAAATACAACTTTATATTAAAAATATATAATTGATTTAAATAGAAATTTATTTAAGTTCAGGGTAATGATTATAATATGAAGTATAAGTAAGTGCCAAAATTTTATTTTTAGTTATAATATTTATTTTGCAATCGCGCGCGTAAGCTGTTATACCAATTTTCTGATCGTCAAATATCCGACAGTTTGGTACCTCCTGTAAATGCTAATTCTGCATCTTTTAATTTTTTTAAAAACATGAAGTGAAAGAAGACAGTTATATCTTTCATCCGAATAATAATTGTGTTTTAAAATTATATACATTTTAGATATTAAATTCAGAAAATGTTTTCTTTTTTTTCTAATTTTAAGGGTCCTGGGACCCCTTAATCATTTCTTGATGTTTGTGCATGAGTTTTCGCGACACTCTGTATATATTCAGAATTTTATTGATATATTATCCCAAATTTCAGTATGTCTTTATAACAGAATAAAAAAACAAAAGTTTGCCTAAAAAATCAAACTTTATCGCTAATATATATATTTGTTAATAACAGAATAAGGAGAGAAAATGTTGCTTCTAAATAAGACTACTTTCGTGCTTTTACGAATACTTTAACCGTACTTAAGTTAAAATATATTTATTCTAGCTCACAGCAACATATGTCACATATAGCTAACTTCTCGAACAAGGATTTAAAAGTTTAAAAGTACATTTTAAAAGATTTTGGAAGTTCCCTTTTAAATTTTAAGTGATTCTTTCATTCGCATCACATTTTACTATGATACTGATCTTATTTTTTGCAGGAAATAAAGTAGCAGGGAATTTGTTTTTCCCTTGAAAAATCTTGAATCTTCGCCGGATACATTTAAAAGATTAGAATAGTTGAGACAGGTTTAGAATATATATTCAATATGTGTGTAGCTACAGTTTTTGTAAATATGTTGGGCAGTGAAGTATTTTAAAATATAATAATCAAAAACATTTTCATATGACGGTATTTTTTTAGACAGTATGCTATTTCTTTCTCCGAGCTTATTTTGCGCATTCAAAAAAAAAAAAAAAAAAAAAACGTTACCTTACAGAAGCCAGCTGTAAAACAAAGCAGTACGATTAAATATTCTACTGCAATTATTTAAACTTCTAAGCATCGCACATTTATTTTCGATTTTTTATACCGTCGTATTGGAAAAATAATTGTTATAAATGCATTTTGCTTGAAAATTGTATCTCCATTTAGTTTTGAAATATTAATTTTTTTTATATAGTTTTTAGAGCCATTTGCTTAATATTGGCAACGGAAGTATTCTATTTCTGTAGAAAGTAAATGAAAAATAGTTCTAAAATACTAATTATGTATTTTTATTGCCATTTTCTCATAACAATAGAAAGAAAATGTAATTAAAATACGCGTTATTTTGAAAAAAAATATATATAAACGAATGATTTTTGTTAAAACAATGGAACTATTATAAAATATATTTAATTTTAAGTATCTATGAATCATTAGATAGCCTTTTTTTGTTGATTTTCTTGAATGACGGCATCTTTTTGCTGCATTTGTGCATTATTTCGCGATAGTGATGTGCTATGCATGCTTTACTGTACATGTTTAAGAGTAGATCGTAAATGTGCAATTCTTAAGCGGATGCGAATGGCGTCATTTTACATAAAATAAAACGTGTGCTTTAAGTCTTAAAATTGAAATATGTTTTGTACTGCAGTAGAGTCCCGCTTAACCGAGTTATTTTCTTCTGATGGACTGATGACTTAAAAAAAAAAAAGGCCATTTTTTTCCCCATTTTCACCAGAAAATCAGAGTTCTACCTTTTTACGGCTGTTCTTTCATCTTCACCTAACGCTTCTTTTATAATGGCTGTTTCATAATAATAGAAGCCATCGGTTCATCAGAAGAAAATGAAGTAATGGAAATGACGGGGAGACACTAAATTCTGGAAAAGCAAAATTCCTGTTCTCTAGTTTTTAATTTTTGTTTGAAACCCCCATAAAAGAATATTGTTTCATTCACATTCGAAAAACATTCTATACGCTAAGCCACAAATGCTGCACATACATGGAGATTTTCAATACCTGTATCGTATAAAATTTTTTAAAATAACTGACGTAACATTTTTTCATCGAACTTTGTTTTCAAAACTATGTAGAAAATTTACTAATAAAGCTAGAACAAATTTTTACAATTTAAAATATTTCTTACTAAGGACTTAATACCCAAATTCTAGCAGATTATTTAAATCTCTCTTTTAGCCACAAAAATTGCAATTCAAATTTCTGTAACTGACGTAACATAAAATATACAGCCATTTTTTTCTGCCCTCATTGAAGTGTAAAAATTATCAAAACTAACTAAAAAAAGTGATTTAATGTTCTTAACAACGCTAAATAATGCCAAATTATAACAGTAACTTGTTTAATTAATTTCTGAATAATAAATAAGAAAAAAATGGCATTTGCACGTGTAACTTTTATTGTGTAACTGACGTAATATTATGACTTTAAAAAGACAATAATTGTACTTAACTTAGTTTGTGATCAGTAATTGACATTGCCTTTTTATTAAGATTTTATTATAGAATATAAAAATTTCAATTTTTCCAATCATACCCTTAAATTAAACATATTATAAATTTTATTCCCTTCCAAAAATGATGATTTTCTGTGGAATTGCCCATTGATAACGATTAAGAGAATCGGACTAAAGAAATTGACAAAAATAAGAAGCCTTGTATTCTTTCAAGTTTTAACAAAAGAAAAATAATTATTGTGAGAATAAGTTGAACTGTGCTGTAATAGCGATTACGGGATTTATTTAAATTTATATTTCTTAGTATTTCAAAAACAAACTTCTTTCATTATGACCTTGTTATTTCCAAAATATGTTATTTAATATTCTACTCGTACTTATATATTATTTTCTAAAATTCTAGATATCTTAGGAAAAATAAAAGTTTCGAATTGCTTTCAATAGCTTATTTTAATAGGTGAAGCTTCGCTACATTTTTCCACCACCGTTAAAAGCTTATCTCTCCATTTCGAACACTCAGCTTGGAAAAGCTTTGGATTAAACAGAGCATTTTCCATTCCTTTAAAAGAAGTCCATTTGTATGCACGTCACGTTTCACATATTACTAGAATTTTTCACATGGGAAAAAATGCGAATAAATCTTACACATAGCACTTGAACATCCTGTATTGAGATTACAGGATGTATTAAATATATGTTTCTTAATATTTCAAAAGCAACTTTAATTCTTTGTGACATTGTTATTTCCAAAATGTTTTATTTTAGTATTTTGTTCTTGTACTTATATATTCTCTTCCAAAATTCTAAATATTTTATGAAAATCTAAAGTTTCAAATTTCTTTCAATAGCTTATGTTAAAAGGTGAAGCGTTGCTACATTTTCCCATCACTGTTAAAAGCTTATCTCTCCATTTCAAACTTTAAGCTTGGAAAAGCTTTCGATTAAAAAAAAAAAAAATTCTGACTGATTTAAAAGAAGTCCATTCGTATGCACGTCACGTTTCGTATATTACTAGAATTTTTCGGATGGGAAAAAATTCGAATAAATCCTACAAATAGCATTTGAACATCCTGTAATAGAGATTACAGGAATTAGTTAAATATATGTTTCTTAATATTTCCAAACAAATTTATTCATTATGACTTATTATTTGAAATATATTTTATTTTATATTTTACTCGTACTTTTGTATTCTCTTCCAAACTTCTGATTATCTTATGAAAATCTAAAGTTTCAAATTTCTCTCAATAGCTTATGTTAACAGGTGAAGCTTCGCTACATTTTTAGCTTGGAAAGGCGTAGTATAAAAAAGAGCATTTCTGTCTTCTTTAAAAGAAGCCCATTTGTATGCACGTCACGTTTCGCATATTACTAGAATTTTTATGAATGGGAAAAATTCAAATAAATTCTGCAAATATCACTTGAGAATCAACTGTATATTAGCTACAACTTTTTTCTATGCTCTAAAAAATAAAAAATAAAAAATAAATAAATAACGCTGTCACCGTAGTAAATAAGTTTTTTGTGACCGTAGGTCTTTCTAGAATAATATTAAGAAAATTAGAGCATATAAAAGTAATTGCTAGTTTTACATAGAAATGTTCGATAAACACGCTGAATTATGCTTTTTAAATCGATCAATTATTTTAAGCACTATTTATTGTTGAAGTCTGTCAAAATAGTTCCGTTAAAAAAATTACAGGACAGAGACATTTATTTACATGCAGAGTAATAAAGCAATTTTTTACAGGGAAGTACTTGAAGACATGCTGTGTTTCCTTCGCAATTATTTTCAAAATTCAACTACTTTTTTTAGTGTTTTATCAATTATTTATCATCAATTCCATTATTTCAATAAAACTTTATTTTATATTTTGGAAAGTCATTTTTTATAATTTTGCAAATTGTAAAACAGCGCAAATAATAACACTTCTTTTCCATAAAAAATATATCTACACGTGAGTATTAAAAAAAAAGAAATAAACTTTAAAGTAAAAATTAAATGATTACGTGTTAACACCAGTCAATTGGGTGGGTGGTGGGGGGGTATCGTCATAAAAAATGTAATTACATGTGAATATTGAAAGCAGAAAGAAAACTTTAAACCTTTATCTACTGCACTGCAAATAGAAGCGTCTTAAATTTAGACACATATGTGACTGAAAAAGAATTTTAGACACTTAAGTGTCTTAATCTGAAAATTAAGACACTATAGATGTCTTAATTTAAGATACATAAGCGTCTTACTATGACCATGGTGTAAACGAACTGAGAATAATGTCTAAAATATCCGCAAACGTCTTATTTTAAGACACTTCATTGCTTTAAACGTGTCTTAATTTAAGACATTTTGATTCTTCCGACGCAATAACCACCAGGGGGCACTAGCACTCCCAGTTGCGCATGCGTTTTAGATGTCTTCGTTCGAAGTGGTATACGTTGTAATTCAAACAAAGTTTGTTTTTATGTACGCGTGTATTTTAATTCGTTTTTTGCGAAATGTGAAGTACTGTGATTTTAATTCGTATTAACTTGGAGTATTTATTTATTGAATACATACATCTGACGTGTGTGCTCGACATCAAATGTCTCTTAGAAGCTGTCGTCGATACAAGGGCGGGATAGACACAGAACAGAAGTAGACGACGGTTGAAGATTACACCCGGAAATTCTACAAAGCGTGTGCAATGGGCTTAGTGTTAACTCGTATCAATTTATATCAATAATATTGTGTTATTCATCTTCGTCCTGTCGAAGCTGGCAAAAAAAAAAGAAACTTTTGTCTGGCGGGTCCTGTTTTTAGGATGAAACATCTCATTCTTTAAATATGGCTAGTCGGATGTATTATGGGATTACCTTTTAAACTGATGAAAGTCTTTCTCCCTCACTGTGTTTCAAATCGAGGAATATTTCTTACCTCTTGCAGCAACTCAAGTAAGTTTCTTTATAGTAGTAAAATTAGTGTATTTTATGATTTTATTTATTGTACTAAACAAAATCCTGCATGAAATTTAATTAGTTTTGAATCTGTTCGCAAAAACCCCCACTAATTCTAGAAGTATATATTTTTAAACTTATGACGTTCTTTTTTATTACGAATTATATATTCAATGTCAGTTCTTATTTTCAATGGATAATTTTTATCTCGCAGTAAATGACGGCCACAAGAAAGTAAAGAAAAAAAAAAACTTTGAAAGATGACCTAATGCTTTCTTACTTCCTGGCATAAAACCGCAGATTAAAACAAGATAAATAAAGTAAATGAGACTGGTCTATTATATGAAGCTGCCTGTAAAAATATACATATGTATTTCATTTGCAATCAACTCTAATACTGATTTTTTTATTATTTTTAATAAAAAAGTAATTTGAAATTTATAATGGGAAAAAGTAAAAACCTCTAACTAGATTTCGTATTTAAAATTGTGGTAACTTTATTTATATGCACTTATACGAAAAATACAAAAATGACAGATGTTACTGTATATATTTAAGACGAAAGAAGTTTGGAAATCATAAGTTATTTTTTCCTCATGTTTTTAATATAGAATATGTACTTATTTGTTTTTATTGATAGTTGAATAGCTTTTGTGAGTACCCTCTGATCTACATAAAAACTTGCCCATGTGGAAATATAAATTTTTTAAAAACATAATTTTTAAATAAGTATTCTCATTTTTGGGGGGGGGGGGGAGGGGGATTTTGCATGAATTTTTGTAAAGCTGATATCTTAAATCTTGCACTGATTATAATGAAAGTTTTCAACTTTTAGAGTGGGACAAGTTTAAAAACGCAAATATATTTAACAAAATACCAAAGTTCCCCAATGTTATTAAAGTAGAATATTTATTTATTTATTTTCATTATTCATAGTTAAATGGCTGTTGTGATTATCAAGTGATGTATATGTAAAATTGCCTATGTGGCAATATCTTTTTTTATATTTTCATTTTTTTTTTTTGGGGGGGGGGGGGATTTTTGCAATTTTCGTACATCTGATATTTTAAATCTTTTTCCACATTCAACCGAGTATAATAAATATTTTGAACTTTTAGAGTAGGACAAGATTATAAAATATATATATATATTTATCTATGTACCTTAAAAGCCCTTAATAGCGAACACTTCGGGACCGCGGAATTTGTCCGATAATTGGAGATGTCTACTTTTTTGAGGTAAAAATATACAAATATGTATGTCTGCTGATTAAAAAAGTATTCGTTAAATAGAGGTGTTCGCTATTCGAGAATGTCCATTAACCTCCACAACGGATACTCCCGAATACCGGACATCTCAATTTAGACAACTATAATGCAGGGTTGCGTTTTTTGCAAAAGTACTTCTTGATTAAAGGAAGGGCAAACTGGGAAGTGCCCCGTCCCCCTACGACTGTAGTGCCCCCAAATTTGATGTGCAATATTTGTAAAGCTTATATTTTAAATCTGTTTCGAAATTGTACTGATTATAATCAATATTTTGAACTTTTAAAGTAAAATAAGGTTAAAAACAAAATAAATTTAAAAAAATCTAATATTTAGATAAATATTTTTTGTTTTTTAATCTTGTTCTACTCCTGAAGTTCAAGATATTGATTATAATCAGTACAATGTCGTAAAAGATTTAAATTATCAACGTAACGAAAATTGTATACCAAAACTGAGAGCACCAAAAAAATCAGGCTGTATTGGGGGGGGGGGGGGGGGAGGGGCAGGACCACAGCCAAATATTTTTCCAGGATTCAACGTGGTCAAACATGGCTACGTATGATGCTTACAAAAAAATGGATGCGATTCAGACGTTTGAAGTGTCTGAAATTCAGACGCAAAAAGTGTCTGAAAAAATTCAGACATTTTAAAATGTCTGAAAATTGAACACTCCATTTCAGACACTTAAGTGTCTGAATTTCAGACATTTTAATTTAGAGTGTGATGGTACTTATAAGTACCATTAAAATAACTTGTTATAAAATTCATTTTATACATCGATTAGTCGTAAAACAGTTTAGAATGCGTTATAGATACATTACTTTATCTTATTCCAAAAGCATTATTGGTTAGACAAAATAAAAATATTTTTAAAAGGATGATTTCTTTGGCCTTTGCATCTTTCCAGCTTTCTTAGCGTCTGGCAGAGGGAATTTTTCAATTCGAAAATATTTCGATATTTCTATTGTAAGAACATTATATTTGCAAATTACCTAATTCTACAAAATACTAAGAAAAGTATTTAAAATAAAAGATTTGAGTGGAGGTTATAAATATTGTACAAAATTCAAATTTAATTAATCCTTTTAAAATTTATTAAAAGATTATATAAATATTCTAATGTATTTTAAACAATTCAAGAAAAATGCTTTAGAAGATAAAATGTTCATGAATTCATAATTGAGTACATAAAGGATTAAATTAATAATTAAATCATTACGCGTCAAAAGAACATTGTTAAAAAACTGCAGCCTACTCTCCAGTCATTCAGATGTTTTTAATGTTTAAGCTTATTTGATGGTACTATAAAGCGTATCTGATAACGTTAAGGTTAGAATAAAGTTAAATTATTGCTATTTAACCATTCTATATAAAAACGATCATATGTCTGCATGTGCATAGTTTGCTGGAAATTTTTAATAGTGCAGCAAATGGAGCTAATTACGACATATTTAACCCCTTGAAGGGGCGGTGATGCTGTTATGGCATCATCTAAATATAATACCTAATTGCCACATTGGCACACACCTTTTTGAATGAAAATTCCACTTTTATTCACCCTCTGAGCGCCAAGCAAAAGGGCTAAATTGCGTTGTTGTTTTCTCAGTAATTTTTTTTTTTTTAAATTGCTAAAGAAAGATCATTTTTCCTACATGATATAAAAATAATTACATATAAAAATATAATCATTGAAAGTATTAATCATAACTCAATCTTTACAAACTGGATTATATCTGTAGAATTATATTAATCTAAATTATACTTCTATAGCAGTGAAACTTACAGTTTAGTGAACAGATATATCAGTTCACGGCGGTGAGAAAGTTAAGTACGCGAAATATACTTTTACTTGTTTACAAATAAATTTTCTTGTACTGGTGTCATTCAACTATTTCAACATTTTACGAATACAAGCACCTTGCATATGAAAGGGATAAGTTATATGCATACATTCGCATTGTTTTTTTAATGCATAATATTGAATAAACAAACATTATTGACGTTTAATTGTAGTACAGAATGTTGAAAAAATATTAAGTACAAAAAATATTTCCATAACATTTAGAAAAAAAATAAGTTTTTAACTATTTTTTTTTCATATTTACACCAGACCGCGTACACCCAATTCAAATAAATAAACTTCTCTTTAATTTGCACTATGTACTACTATTACACTACAAGGAGTTTTACAAAATCTTCAAAACAAAAATATTCAAAATATATCAAAAAATACAATTTTTTATGTATTATAATTTACATTATAATTTACATTATAATATTTATAATTTTCTTATGTGTATTGTTTCTTATCTATATATTTAATCTAGAAATGACATTTATAGTGTATGTTTTTATGTGAAAAACATAAGAAAATTATGCATAAAAACGAAAAAAAAAAAAAAACACTCACCAAAACGGAAAATTTAACGTTGTCAGATACCTTAAAATACGTGAACAATTATATTGCCAAGCAGTTTCAATTTAAAAATATATTTACAGGAAATATGTATTTCCTGTTTCGAAAGACATTTTAACTATTGTTGTTAGCTTTAAGACAACGTAAATAGTGATACAGTGAAACTCTGGAAGACCAACTCTATAAAGAGATCACCTCTCATAAAGACCGTTTATTTATGGGCTATAATTTTTGGCTATAGTCTCAACGTTAATTTCCCTCCTTTAAAGAACTGCTATATCCCGTCTCTCTCTCATTGCCATTTTCCCCAGACCATCTCCCAGAATATTTTCAACTTTTCGGCCGAAGAAAAGGATTACTTTCCTTTGCATGGTGAATTCTCGAAATTCCACTTGTCTCTGGAAAACACGCTGAGCTAAGTCTACTTCCTTAGACCTGCCGAATCAAGATCATCTCTTCCCAAAAATTTCATAGAAAAAAGCTGGTTCTCGTCTGTTACCGCGTTTAATGTCGCTCTGGTTGCAGACAGATAGTTGGTGTTTGTGGGAGAAGGGCTATTGCCCCCTTTCTCGGAATTGGCCGAGTAATAGGCATTTGTAAAGCACAGGACTCGTTTTCAAGAGGGAGAGTGGAGCGTTGTCCGGTTTCCAGTTTATCTTAATTCTGTTGCTTTTCTTGGAAAGATTGCCGCCACTTTTTATCACTTCAGTTTTGTTTAACAGTTGAAGTTATAAGACAATCCATATTCACATTGAAGTGCATGTCGCGTTTTTCTTGTTTTGTTCCCCACTAAAAAAAATCTGCAGAAAATCTGTAGGTAATTGGCCCATTTCTGCAGATATTTCTAAGAATATCTGCAGATATTTTGAAGGTAAAGCTAAACCTGCAAAATTTCTTCAGATTTCTGTAGAATTTCTGGAGAAACTAGAGATTTCTTCAGATAATCTTAAGATTATTTTTAATGGGGTTGTTAGTATATCAATTTGGATCATGTCTAAGAGAATTGTGTTAACTTTGGAAGACAAAGTGAAATTTTAAGAGCACATGAGAATGGAACATAAGAGAGAAAATTGGCGGCGCAGTTTAATTGTAGGAATGTTGAAAAACAAAGATTTTCTGTTTAAAGAGTATGAAGAATTCAAATCTTTGCGGAATAAAAAAAAAGGAAGAAAAAATTTAGCGAGCTTAATTAAGCTATATTGTAGTGTTTTAAATGAGCAAGGTAACAAAAATAGCCTTTTAATAAAAGAACTTAGCTTTAACCATTGTCTCCATTCAGAGACCATCTCTCTGAATGACTGATTTTTTTATGATCTAATGGGTGGTCTCCTAAGAGAGGTTTCATTGTATTTCCTTTCAATTAAAAATGTATTTTCACGCGTATACTAAAAATAGAAACAATGCTTTGGCGACAATTATGTCATATTTAAAAGGTTATACTTAAAACGTCTCATTTCAAACACTTTCTTATAGTGGCCTTCTACAATATCCGGATGCACAGACATAGTTTATTTAGTAATTTTATAAATTTGATTTTCAAATGTGTAATTGATCTTATTTAAGCAATCATCTAACTAGTGATTAACTGTCGCGATAGCAGTTGATTGATCCTTAAAATTCCCTATTCAAAGAGAAATACATCATAATCCGATTACAGATGATCGCCACTGGTCTATTAATTGTATTTAGCTTTCCCATAGTATTATTAAAACAGAGCCAATTTGTGAATTTTTAATGCCTTTGAAGTTTGATCACGTTTAGCGAACGTATCTCGTAGGAGACAGAACACACAAATAGTGTGTTAATATTTTTAGAATTACAATTTAGTTTTTCGGTGTATTATATTTTCCAAAAGTTGTAATACTTAAAAAAAACGTTTTTTTTTAAAATTTCCGTCTATTTTTTTTTCTATTTGATCTAATACAACAGAGTTCTAATGCAAAATTTATACACTTCATTTTAAAATACTATTTTAAATTTTTTTGATCTACATTAAGATTCTTCATTCAAGCGCTTAAACGTTTGGAAAATTTTAAAAGTTTTGAATTTCTTTCAAAATATGTTCCCAATGGATTAACCTTCACCACATTTTCCCAAAAATGCTAAAAACTTATCTCCCATTTTTGTACTTTATTCTTGGGCGTAAAAGAATATTTTTGTCTGTGTAAAAAAAGGCCCATTTTTATGCACGTCACATTTGGCATATTTTTGCGTATTTCCTCCTGATTCTATAAAAGTGGAAAGCATGTTAAAAATTTTAAAATGAACATAAATATTACTTAACACTTTTTTTAACGTAAAATATTCTACAATAGTATAAAAAAAATCGATTTCATTTACTTTCAGTACTATTTAATAATTTTAGATTATACATTAATAACACTAATACCGCTGGATATTTTACTCAAGATTTATAAAAAGTGTTTCACACCAGAATTTGTATTTAAAACTATTTAACTTATTTAACTATTTAGCTGCATACATTTAACGTATCTTATGAAAAAATATCAGATTCAAATCGATTTTTATCAATTTGGCAGGGGTCAAAATGACCCCTATGGGGCTTAATTATATAAATACGTAGCACCTATAATCTTCTCTTGGCCCGTCTGTCTGTCTGTCCGTCTGTACGCATATAATAGCGCAAAAACTACAAAACCGAATGGTTTGAAATTTAACATATATAATCGTTGCAGAATTTTGTCGAGTGCTTTCAAATTTTATGAAAATCAAAGATAAAACTTAAAATGATAGCAATAAAAATTTTCTTCATTCTTTTAAATCTAGGCGTAATTAATTCAATGATATCCCAGTGTAGACAATGATTCTAGGTTACCATGGTGAATACGTCCTATGTAAGATAGAGTCTTATTTTCTCCGTATTACTGAATATAATATATCATATATATTCAAGATGATATATTACAATTCTAATAAATGTTGTATTCATGCATTTTTGCATAAAAGTGCAACGGCTATTGCACAAAGACCTGGATATTTATAAAACTGGGTATAGTACGAAATCACACCATTTGCGACATTTGACGTAAAATTTTCGACATGTCTTTTCGATTAATTATAAATACAAAAGTTGTTACATTTTCAAAAAATGCTTCTTTAATTTACCGTCTATTTCCTTTTTTTTTTTTTTTTTTTTTTTTTTTTTTGTATTTTATCCAATGCAGCAAAGTTCTAATGATTAAATATTATAAAATTTATAGCTTTCATTTTAAAAAATATATTTTTTATTTTGTTGGCCCACATTAAGATTCTTCTTTCAAGCCTTTAAAGTTTTTGAAAATTTTAAAAGTTTTGAATTTATTTCAAAAGATTTTCATAATGGATTAAACTTCACTATATTTCCCCACAAATGTTAAAAGCTTCTCTACCATTTCTGTACTTCATTCTTGGAGAAGGATTTGGAATAAAAGATTATTTTTGTCTGGGTTATAAAAAGTCCATTTTTATGCACGTCACATTTCGCATAGTTTTATGTATTTTCTTTTCTACAAAGGTCGAAAGCATGTTAAAAATCAAAAATGAACAGCAATATTAACTTAACATATGTTTTCAATATAAAATATTCTACGATATTTTAAGAAAATTCGGTTTCACTTATTTCCTATATTTAATAATTTTTAGTTATACTTTATTTATCATCACAGTATATTACTCATATATTATTTGTTTAATAGTTACATCTAATGTTCCACAAAGTATTTTTTCAAGAAGATACGTTATTATATTTTAACGTACGAATATAATGGTCATAAGATACGATTAATTATAGTCATTCCAGTGCGTCACGAAATTATAAGACCACTAACGAATTGGTGCACTTCTGAGGAAGAAGACACAATATGCAAATTTTAAGCGTGTGTATTTGAAATTGATCGTATAACGTTTTCTGTTATAACTGGTGCATTATAATTTAAGTTACATTATATTAAAAGCTTCCATTTTTTAAAAAACGTAAATAAGGTGACTATTAACAAATTATAAAACCACGTGAGGAAATTATTACATTATACATCACATCAGAATCATTATCAAACGTACGCGTTTGTATATCGTGAAAGTATTCTCGAGAAGCAAAGGTGCAGGTTTAGATAGTGTTATTTACGATATTTTTCAAGATGCTGCGGGGTAAAGGGTTGTCTGTGACAGAAGTAAGAAAAATTTGGTTTTATAAGGGTGCGTAAATCTGAACGAGAAATAGCTCCGTTAATGAAGGGTTCTAAAACTGACATTCGCAATGAAATAATTAGAAAAAATGATTCAAATAAAATTAAACGATTTGGAAGTAAAAGGACTTTGACACCACGGGATGATCGACGAATATTTCGATTATCAACTCAAAAAAGTCTTTCAACTCGGGGAATTTTTAACCGTTTAAGCAAACGAACCTCACATGTAACACTTTAGAAGGGTCTGAAATCAAATAGTAATGCAAAATGTATGAAACTGTAGAAAAAATCGAGGTTAATGAAACATCATAAAGAAGAAAGAGTGAAGTGGGCTAAAAACGCCATGTCATGGGACAAGAAATGGAAACAAGTAATATTTTTAGATGACAAAAAAGAATTAATCTTTATGGTCCGTGTGGTTATAAACACTATTGGCCTGATTTAAGGAAGGAACTAAAACAATGCTTCAGTCGACAAATTGTTGGAGGATCAGTAGTGATTTGGGGAGCTTTTAATTGTGATTGATCATGCGATTTAACCCGAATTTCGGAAAGTATGAACTCTGCGTAATATCAGGGTAAGTTATAGAATCATTTGGTAGCGTTTGCACCTTTTTTAGGTGGTGCTAACTGGATGTTTCAGCAGGACACTTCTTCTTGCCATGTGTCTAAATCCACCCAGCAATTGTTTCAAAAAGAAAAAAAAAAATCATGTTTTGTCATGGCCAAGCCGAAGTCCAGAGTTGAACCCCGTGGAAAATCTTTGGGGCGTATTAAGTTGCATAGTTTTTACTAATAATAAACAGTTTTCATCTGATAAGGAACTAGAAGTAGCCATTGTAAAAGAATGGTACAATGTTTCTGAATCTGTTCTTAATCACCTACTCACTTCTATAAAAAACTGAGCGTTTGAGGTTATAAGAAAAATAGAGGACCAATAATGTATTAATTTACATATTATTTTTCTTTTTAGGCAAGTGGTCTTATCATTTGTTAGAAGTGTATTTTTCAATCATGGCTTAGATTTGTGTTAACATACTTCTTTATTGCATTATTCAAAATTATTGCAAACTAATTTTAATAAATATGTTGTACTATGATATCTCATGTGTTTAAACTATAATTAGAACCTTTATTTAATTCATTATTTTAAAAATGAAAGTGGTCTTATAATTTCTTAAAGTACTGTACTATAGTTTACATTAGTACACTATGTCACGAGGGGTATTGTTTTTTTTTTTTTTTTCGACCTGCGATGGAAGTAAAATAAGGACAAGTGTGAATAACAAAATGATTTTATTACCAGGATTCAAGCACACTCAAAGTTACATTTTGACATAGTCCCCGTGAAGATTGAGATATTTATCATACCGAAGACGGGTTTTCCAATTCCTTCTTCATTAAAGGTTACTGCCAGTGCCTTGAGGATAGGTCACTATGGTGTCTTGGAGATTTTCAATGGGATGGAATCACTGTCCGTGCAGATTTGTCTTCAGCTCACGAAAAAGATGACAGTCGTTCGGTGACAGACCGAACTGATGGCCCAAGAGCTTCCTTCACTTCGATGAGAAGTGTTTGATCACCCAGCGTACAGCTCGTATCTGGCACCGATTAACTTTCAACTTCTTCAGAAACAAAAGATAAGTCTGGAGGATAGTTCTTCTGGTGAGCAAAAAAATTTCGTGTCGCAATGGAGATCTATTTAAACACGTTGGCGACAACATTCTATGAAGAGGGTATTGGTAAATTTGTACACCGTTATGACAAAACCCCAATCTTCACTGTGACTATCGGAAAAATAACTTTGTTTGTACTTGATCTCTGGTTATAAAATCATTTTGTTATGTACACTTTTTATTATTTTACGCCCCGTCAGAGGTTGAAAAAATATACCCTCATAATATAAGAACTAATGCACTGTGCAGTTCTTTTAGAGATTCTCTGACAATTGCTACCAGATTGGAACTCTTTCCATGTCGACGCCACACTCGTACGCAGCGATTATCACTCAGAAACAGAAGCGCGATTCATCTGAGAATAGACATTGCACCATTCCGTCGTCCATATCGCCCTAGCCGTACACCATTGTACAAGTTGGCGTCTGCTATTATACTGTTCGGTCAATGGCAGTCTTCGTAATGAACTCCATAAGTGGAGGCCACTAACAATCAATCTACGGGAAATGGTTCTGGTCCATATGAACATCAAAGAACATGAAGGGTGTCTTGAACATGCTGCAGAATCGAGGCAGAAGTGGCTTGCGAGTTCGCCACCGCTTGTCGGAGGATGCGTCTATCCACGCTTGCTGACGTCACTCTAGCTGCACCGGCACCCCTCAGACGTGCCACATGTCCTCGTTCCAAGCATTTTCGCCAAAGCCGGTGCACTGTGGACGCTTCCAGGTGTGTCTCAGCTGCGATTTGCCGTACGGACTAGCCTGCCCTTCTCATTCCAATAACCATGCCCCTCGTAAAAACGTCTGTCTGCAGTAATTGCCTCCGTTGACGGTGGCCTGGCATTCCCTGCTGTTACACACGCTCTCTGAGGCAAGAATAAAATTTGTACGATGCATTCTACGAGCCGACTACGATGATTTTCTTAGCAGAAGTAACGGCACGAATATTGTCAATTTTGCAGGTTCCTTCCCTTATAGTTTCTTCAACGTGCGCTGGAGAGCTGGGTATTTTACATCGTATGAATTACTCGGCGACGTGCGTCTACCCTGAAGTTTACATAAATGTTTGGGCACTCATTCTTGGTGTTGCATTTTCAATGTCACGTATTTTATTACAATAAAATTGCAAATAGAAGAAAAATTGTAATAGAACATGGTATATCAAAGCAACTATTTAATAAAAATATAGGGTATTCTACCTTAAATTATCTTGGATTGCCGCTAATAAATTTGAGAAAACTGAAGCATATTATGATAAAACTTTTAATAGATATGCCCAATTTTTGTTATAAATGTGATAACATAAATTAAGTGGTAGTAGTTTCCTTTATACGAGCCACTTGACGTTTCACATTTTAGACAACGATTACCAGTTCATAAGTTATTATCGATTATCATAAGGTATTATCGCGAGAGAACTTGATTTTTCAGAACTTTCGTCGTGTTATCGCATTTCATACGAAACGAGGTACATTTCGTTACATTTTTATTGCAGAGTTTTAATTATTTTTTAATTATTACCAACAACCCGAGTTCAGGTAGTATGAAACACCCTATTTATCTTCTTGATGCCTACTATTATCCCTCTGAATTTGTTGGTAAAATTCGGTAACGCCAAACATAGTCATTTTATAGTATCATAATATGGTTAGAAAAGTCACAATGCATGTATGTTATTATAAAAATAATATTACAAATAAACTGTTAGTTATATACAGTGACAAGCAAGCTTAATCAGTTCGTCAATTTAGACAGATTCTATCAATAAAAATGAACGAAAAATCAGGCGTACAACATAGATTATGAAACACTTTCCAACACATTCAGAATACTGTAACAAAACTTCACAGTTTGCTAAGTTGAATTATGAAGTTTAACTCATAGTATGATAAAATTTAGTTAAGTTAACGACATAGAACAGTTAGAAATTTCCACTTGACAATTTCCGCCAATAAGCGGATGTTGCTGAGGTATTGTGTGCTACACTGTATATGATCTATAGAATTTATGCATACAAGTATTATTTTTAAAAAAAAAGTTAAATTTAAAAACGCATACCACAATTGAGAACGCACTTCCAGCAATTGTTGTTCGAGGTATTAACTAGTTCAATTATTGCTCATTTTCTTTTATAGCCATATTCATTTGTGCGTCCCTGTAAATAAACGATAGGCTCTATGCACACCATATTCTATAGGAAGAACTTTGTAGTACACCTCAATGATGTATATCAATTTCAACATGTTTCAAATACTGCAATATCATTAAAATACTCGCAAACGATTTTTCTCCACAGACAGTAATGTAACGGAATTATTTTGAGTTCCTGTAAATTAACCGTAAATGCTAGACTTCATTTTCAATACCGAAAATGCCATTGTAAACCTCAATAATATATCCATTTCATGGCAATTAGATTACAATTTCGCTGGTTAGAGCACGGACTGACAAACCGAATTCATAAACACTTTTCAATTATGTTGGACAGAGCTAAAAATAGTTTCAATAGTAAAAAAAAGCGGAGGTCAACAAAACCATAAATAACTAGAGAACAGGAATTCTGCTTTTTCAGAATTTAGTATCGCCCCGGCATTTCTATTACTTCATTTTCTTCTGGTGGACTGGTGGCTTCTATTATTATGAAACAGCCATTATAAATGAAGCGTTAAAAAAAATTATGACTATTTTTTTTTTCCCATTCTGACCAGAAAATCAGAATTCTAACTTTTTACGGCAGCTCTTTCATCTTCACCTAACGCTTCATTTATAACGGCTGTTTCATAATAATAGAAGCCACCAGTCCATCAGAAGAAAATAACTCGGTTAAACGTGACTCGGATAATCGGGACTCTACTGCAAAACATATTTCAGTTTTAAGACTTAAAGCACACGCTTTTATTTTATGTAAAATGACGTCATTTGCATTAATATAGAAACTTAAAATTAAATATAGTTTATAATAGCTCCCTGTTTTATCATAAATCCTTCATTTATATTTTTCTCAAAGTAGCACGTATTTTAATTAATTATTTTTTTTCAATTTAATTTTTTTTAAATTATTTTTTTTTTCATTTTATGAGAAAATGGCAACAAAAAGATATAATTGCTATTTTTCAGCAATTTTTTCTTTACTTTCTACAGAAATGGCGTACTTGAGTTGCCAAAATGAAACAAATGTCGCTAAAAACTACAAAAAAAATGAATATTTCAAAAACAAATAGAGATGCAGTTTTCAAACAAATTGCATTAAAAAGTACGTTTTTTTTTCCCAATACGATGGTATAAAAACTGAAAATGTGCGATGTTTAGAAATTTAAAAAAATGCTATAGAGCATTTGATTGTACAATGATACGTCTACTTTGTTTATTGCTAGCGTCTGTAAGCTAACGTTATTTTTTGGACACAAAATAAGCTGGGAGAAAGAAATAGCATACCGTACCGGGGCTAATACAGAAGATAGGAATTAGAAAAAGAAAAACTGAAAGATTTAGTTTTAGCGACAATGACAATATTTCCGAGCGTTAACCTTGGCAGGTTATTTCGCAGACACCTGGTTCATAGTTTTAGGACTTTTAGCCGTTTCAGAAAACAGCTATTTCTAGACAAGAAAATGGTGAAAAGGATACAAATAATTAATTGCAGTATTAAAAATTTATATAATACTTTATTTTGAAAATTAATTCCGGTGTCAACAAACTTATTAACTTTTTTGTGTTATAAGTTATCTCATATACCATTCTTAAATGCATGCATTAGAATAAAATATTTCTAAAGCTTTCTTTACTTGGTAATTGAAGTGTCTCATCGCAGGAAATAAAGAAATATTAAATCTAATTTAATTTTATATTTCTTTATTAAAAAATCAAACTCTCTAATCCACAGATCATCCTTCCTTATTGTTCCTTATCTAATAACTAATTATAGATGTTTAATTTTAGAGATATAATTCCTGGTAAATTTTTCGTTGTTTTATTATGTTTCTTGGCAAATATAAAAAATATAATTGGCATTTAAAGCTTTTCAAAATTATTTTTTAAAATATTTATTTATTTATATATGTAGAATATGTTCCGTATTAACGCTATCCGTAAGCTAATTCCTAATTTTACATGTATAGTTCTAATTTTAACGCATTAAGCGCCGCTATATTAATCATGTTAAATAAATAAAGTTTATTTATATATTTTAAATATATAAGATGCCCCTATGATAAACCACATGATTTTTTTTTTATTAACTGTAACCGTTTACAAAATACAACATGCTCCCGTAGCGGGAGTGTTGGTGTCTAATGGGGGTTGAACCTTCCTCCGAATTGGAAAGAACCGCGCGTTATTTTGTCCTGACATACTGCAATTGTGATTATAAAATTTAATAAAATTTTATTTTTTGCAAGATGCAAACAAGTAAACAAACATATAAATACTTACTAAAGATACACAGATTAAAATTTTATATTAATATTTATAAATCACTTTCTTTCAAATATTTGAACGAATAGTCAAAATATTAGAAATATAAAATCACTGAAGAGTAATTTTCATATATTCCACGAAATTTCACGTTATCACGATTCAAGATATTTTTATTGGGAGAGCATAGTTGTAGAATTTACGATTCGTTTTAAATCATATTTGGGAGAGCTAAGTTCAAGAATTCACGATCTGTTTTAAAATAATATTAATGTAAACAAACATATTTCACAACTGAAAATGGCGCTGGTGTTTTTCAGTATAAATCCAAGTCAAGCACAGGATAATTAAAAACTTTGTATATTTACACTTTTAATTCTATATTTACACTTTTAATATGTACAATATTTACAACGAAAACTTTTGAATAATATTTGTTAAAGACAGTATTCCTCACTGGGAATCAAAGATTTCTTTTATATATTCAAGAATATTCATTTCTCCCTTTGCGGAAGATCAAGAATTGTACAGCCAGAATGTTGCGTTCGAGATTAACATTAAAACTGAACTAAAAACAAGCGAAATGCTTTTAAAACAATTAATACTTCAGTAACTATTTCTTCTAAAAAGAAACCAAGCATGATTTCATATTCGGAAATAAATTTCCCCTTTTTTTAAATTAAACATCATTTCTTCTAATAGAAGACCACGATAAAAAAAAAACCTATACGCACACACTCTAAATTGAAATGTCTGAAATTCAGACACTTAAGTGTCTGAAACGGTGTGTTCAATTTTCAGACATTTTAAAATGTCTTAATTTTTTCAGACAGTTTTTGCGTCTGAATTTCAGACACTTCAAACGTCTTAATCGCAACCAATTTTTGTCAGCATTATACGTAGCCATATTTGACCACGGTGAATCCTAGAAAAATATTTAGCTGTGGTCTTGTCCCCCCCCCCCACCCCACCCCACACAGCCTGATTTTGGGGCTTCCAAATTTGGTATGCAATTTTTGTAAAGCTCATAATTTAAATCTTTTACGACATTGTACTGATTATATTAAAAATTTTGAATTTCAGGAGTAGAACAAGATTAAAAACAAAAAGATATTCATCTAAATATTAGATTTCTTTTATTTGTTTAGTTTTTAATGTTATTTTACTTTAAAAATTCAAAATATTGATTATAATCAGTACAATTTCGAAATGGATTTAAAATATAAGCGTTACAAAAATTGCACATCAAATTTTTGAGTCCTAAAATCGTAGGGGGACGGGACACTGTCCAGCATGCCCATGTTTTAATCAGGTCCTTTTGCAAAAAAATGCAACTCTGCATTATCTTTTACTAAATAGGGGTGTCCGGTATTTGGAAGTGTCCGTTGTGAAGGTTAATGAACATTTCCGAAAAGTGGACGTCTAATACCTTTTTTAATACACAATGTATGCATATTTGTATATTTTTACCTCACAAAAGGAAACATCTCCGATTATCTGACAAATTCCCCAGCCCCAAAGTGTTCCCTATTGACGGTTTTTACGGTATATGGATAAATATATATAAATATTTGTAATCTTGTCTTACTCTAAAAGTTCAAATATTCATTATACTCAGTGGATAAAAATAAAGATATTTATAATATCAGATGTTCGAAAATTGCAAAGAAAATCCCCCCCCCCTCAAAAAAAAAAAAAATCATGCAATTTAAAAACTAGATCTTTTAAAAATTTATATTGGCAAATACATTGTTTTACACAGATCAGATAATCACAAGATCTATTTAACTATAAATACAAAATAATAAATAAATACTCTAAATTAATAACATTCAGAAAATAATTACTGCTAGTTTCAAAACTTGCCTCAAATATACATTTCAAGTAGTACATATAAATAAACAAGTTTAGTCACTGTAAGTAGTGAACATGTGTAATATATATTTTTTGCATTTGCGGTGCTTTGTCAGTTTAATTAAAAATTAACTTTGGTGTCTAATTTTATACATTCTGTGGAATATGTAAAAGTTTTCCTTTTAAACATATTCCTTAGATGTTATGGAACAACAGGATATAAGTCATATTTATTTTTTTATTCCTGTAAACTTTGTATCTTATGAATATGAGTTACATAAATTTTACAGATTTGATAAGAAAAAATTAACCTAGAAAACAGAAGAAAAGGAAAAGAAATGACAGAATATGTACTGTTTTTTAGTTGTTTGAAAATACTTTGAATATAAAAAAAGTAGTTATTAATCGCTTAAAAATATATAATATATAAGTAAATATGAACTTTTAAAAATATATACTATTTCAGTTTTATCTATAAACTTTATATCAAGCATAAACAACTTTTTATTTATGCCTAAATTATCATGTTTAATTTTTTTTCGTACTAATAATTGTTTGTATCAGAAACGTTGCATATGCGATTGCAATAAAGGGAAATTTCATAATTGTTTCTGAAATTTCTCAGGTTTGAAAATTTAAAATCATGAACAAAACATAGCAGAAAAAGGCTTACATATAAATAAAAAAAATAATATAGGTACCAATTTAAAAGAAACTCAAAAAATATTAATGAATACTTTATAAATATACCGTTAAACAAGAACAGAAATTGCAGTTAATGAATAAAATGTTTCTGCATTTGTTCTATGTTTAAAAAATCTTACAGAATGATAGTATAAGAAATACCTATTATGTTTTTAGAAATTTGGTAAATGTTAAATATGAAACTTTGACTATCAAAATTTCCGATTTTCAATAATAAATTAAAGCATCAATCATAAGAATAAATCTTTAAAAAGTTTCAGTACTATGATTAAAAACGGTGATATGTAAAGAAAATTTTCACAGTATTAATGCTTTTTTTCAATCTGAAAACTTTTCCGAATATCATAATCATAAATGAATATCATATTTAGCTCCAAAATAATAATCACAAAAAAATACAATAAGTGCTGATACATAAACTGCAAGAGTTTATAATCAATAAACAGTAAAAATCAGAAGAAACAGAACATAGAATAAATACAGTTTCAAACGGCTTCAATTTAATGTTTTTATCTCCCTTTAATGGAACTATGAATCATTCAGCTTTTCAAATCTGTTTATGTTGCACGTTTTGCTTTTGGGCAACGACAAATTAGGATATTTCCGATCACAGGATCGAAAAGGAAGATTAAACAAGTTATCACTCATTCGTTTATTCACAGGAGACAAGCGCGCTGAATTAAAGCATTGCAATTTAATTATCAAAACAATTATATTCGATACCGTTACATTAAGAAGGTATAACAGACGACAGCTTGTGAAATCAAAAAACTAACATTAAACTACAAAAAAAGAGATCAATCTTTAAAAACTATTTAATTTATATTCATAAGATACAAACCTACTGGGATAAAAATTTAAAATTAAATATGACTTACGCTTTCATTCGATAAATACTCCATAATTACGCATTTCTTTTAATCCAAGCAATGGCGACGCTTAAAATGTGATTCTTTCTATATCATGAAGGAGCCATAGATGACATGCGCGGAAATCAATGCTCTGATTGGCTGTTCAGAAAAGTACAAAAAAGAAATGTTCAACTACTGTTTTAAATAAGACACTTCGTAGATAATTCCAACATATTTCTCGGTTCGTATATACCATGATCATACTAAGACATTTATGTATCTTAAATTAAGACATCTATTGTGTCTGAATTTTCAGATTAAGACGCTTAAGTGACTGAAATTCTTTTTCAGTCACTTATGTGTCTAAATTTAAGACGCCTATATTTGCAGTGCAGCTTATTACCTGCTACGTTCAAGATTCACATTCACAAAACCAACTAAAAAAAGAACAAGAAAGAAAAAATGTTTTTTAATATTAATTCTCTAGTCAGACCACGTGACCTGGGATCACTGGCGCCTAATCAGTCTGGCTGAGAAAAGAAGGGGTTTGCGAAATTTCACAAACTCAGTCCCGATGAACAAGGGTTCATCAAAAGGGGGATTCAAAAGAATTAAAGTAGAAATAAAATTATTCTAAAAAATTATCAGTTACACTATACATAAATACAATACAAATCAAAATATATACTTACATACTGGACTTCAATAAAATAATAAACAATTTAAAAAATTTGCCAAGATGTTTCTGCTACTAAAAATAGAAAGAACAATTTAAATCTATACAACTTTTTCTAGAATATTGAACACAAAAAAAAAATTAAACTAAAAATTAGAAATATTATGAAACAAGAAACTTTTTTTTTTTTTTTTTTTTTTTTTTTTTTTTTTTTTTTTTTTTTTTTAAGTGAAAAAATAAAAATCTTTTTTTTTTAAAGTCAATAACAAAAAGAGTTCAAAAATTTTTTTTTTCAAAGTTAAATGTCAAATGAGAGTTTTTGAGTCTCTAATAATATCAGTTTTTTTTTTCAGTTCTATTAATAAAAAAGTTCAGAGTTTTTTCACTTCTAAATTATACACAAGAATCAATAGGTCTTTTAATGATGGAATTATTTGCCTTCAGTTCATAAGATCTCATTTTTTTTTAAATCTCTGTCCACAAATACCTAACTTCCAGAAAGTTCTTGATACATGTTCATATGCATTAAAATCACATCATATATTTCAAAGTCAGAAGTTTTATTCTGGTCCGTGTAGTGAGCAGATTGTAAGTTGAGAAGATACTCATTTTTCAAGCGCTTCCAAAAATGATTCAGAAGAGTCTCGCGCAAACGGAAGCGTTTCACTAAGGATTCCTTGGTTGCAGGTAAACACAAGATATGCTTTAGAGTTGCTATAACTAGTTGACCAGGGCGAACACTAAAGTTCTTGGAGACTGCACATTTGTTTAGGACTGATTTTATGCATTGTCTGGATCTTAAAATCCACATTTTTTCACGAGTTGATACTAGTGTACTGGGCACTCCTGAATGAAAAACTTTTTCATGAGCATCTTTCACGACTATTTCAGTAAGTTTGTGTTTTGCAGGAATCGCAACAGGATGTTTTTCATAACATGAGGAATCAGACTTTTGTAACCGTCCTCGTAGCAACAGCAAAACATCACCTGACAACATAGGATTTAATTGAAGAAGATTCGACTCTTTAGGGATACTCTTGTTACATTTCATGGATTTTATAACTTCAGGGAAACTTTCTTCTTGCACCAGCTTTAACCAAAAATTTTCAGCATGTAACATTTTCTCAGCTGATAATTCTGAAAAATCTCTTTTTTCTACCTTTAATTTTATATTAGAAATAAATCTAAATACCCATCCAGTTACTCGATACAATTTCTTTAGGGAGCTATACTTTTCAAGAATAAAAATGGGAATTTCATCAGCTTTATTTGTTTGAACAACACAAGAAATGGTTGCTGATTTTCGAGACTTCTCTTTAGAAACATCAGGTAATTGTGTTGCGACAATTTTAACGCTAGGCCACTGATCTTCGAGCAAGGAAAGAAATTCAGGAACATACACATTAGGGTTAGCATCAGGAAAAACATGCAATTGGAGATGCTCCTTTTCCATGATCAGGTTGCTAAAATACTGCCAGGGAATTTTCAAGTGAGCGAGATCAGGGATTTCTGAAAGCCAATTTTGCCAATCATTTTCTAGTTCACCAGAAACAAAAGGGGCAATAAATCCGGCTGAATCAAGGAACATAGTTGCAATTTTCAAAACATTGCGTTTAGTAGAAGAATCATTCTTTAATTTTTCGGACAAGGGTCGTAATTCTAGTCCTAATGTATCTTCTGTATTGTTCCAGATCAAACCTAAAATTTTCAAGGAAGTATTTGGGGGTTCGAAACTCGAAACAGGAATGTTTTCATCATCTAAAACATTAGAATTCAAGTTAGGGACATGATACAAACATTCGTTTAATGATAGAGAATCACCATATTTGGAAGAAGCATCATAGACTATGCGCATTTTTGTTGTAGTTTTGTCGTCACGGATAACAGGTCTGTGGGGCATGTAATAGGAATTATTAAAATGTTTCTCGATGCACAATTCTATCACACTCTCATTAAACTGCTCTAGCAAAATGGAGTTATATTCCTTAATTAAAGAATCGTTTTTCAAGAATTTATTTTCTAAACTAGAAAACCGCTTCTTTGCTACTTCAAGATTATTTCTAAGCAATTCACGAGAATTTTTGCACAATAATTTTGCTTCATAACGTCCATTTACGAATTTTAAATTTTCTTTAAATTCTTTTATTACCTCATGATCGGTAATGTTCTTTTCATTGCTTTCAGCAATGCCAATTGATTCAAGATCCCAAAATGCTTTCAGCTGAGTATTTATATTTTCAACTGAAACACGCAAACAAGCTACTTCTTTTTTATTCGACTCTATCTGCCCTTGCACCGTATGACCGAAAATAGTTTCTGCAACGTATAATTCTTTTGTCAATTTTCCCTCGATTCCCTTTAATATTTTCCACAAAAAGTCAGACCCTAGCAAAATATTTATTTCCTGTTCAAGACCTGTATCAGCAGGCTTAAAGCCTCTTGCTCTCATTATGTCTAGAAGTTCTGGTTCTAGTGTTTTCACAGAAGCTCCAGTTATATTATCAACCACAAGTGCTTCGATATTTATCGAGTTAATAGGTTGCACAACACTGGATAATTCAAGAGAAACTACTTCATAACAAGATTCATAAGGGCGTCTCCGCCCAAAAGGATAAACTAATAAATTTTCTCTTCTCAATGGCTTCAATTTTAATTTTTGTACTAGCGATCTCTTCACGAAGCATTTTTCTGAACCACTATCACATAAAACGCGAGCCAACAAGCATTCCTTACCAGCAGACACAGAAACTGTACAAGTCTGCAATAATGTAGATTTATTTTGTTTATATTTTTGTTCCGACATCATAGATACAATTGCACCTTTCATTTCTTTTTCAGGATTTTCTTTTGCTGTTTCTTTAAAACAAAACAAAGGACTATGGGTAGTGTTACCACATTTGGAACAAGGGTTCATTTTTGTTCTACAGTTAATTGATAAATGCGACTTAAAAAAGCATTTGTAACAGCGACCTTCTTTCTTTAATTTATATCGTTTCTGTTCATCAGTGAATTTCGAACAATTTAGTCCTACATGATCAGAAGACTTACAAAATATGCAAAACTGTTTTGTAGATTTATTTAAAGCAGCAGCTGAAGGTATATTTTTCTTTTGCGGAAAATTTTGATATTTACTTGAAGAATTTTCATATTTGGTTTTAGGATTTTCATAAGCCTTGGTTTGGGAATTATTTACTAAATTCACGACATCTTAATTCCGTTTTAATAAAATTTATTAAATCGGTGACTTCACAGTCGTTATCGGGGTCACGTTTTCGATGGAAATCTAGTATCAAATTTTCGGGTAATAATCGTAATAATAAGGGTAGTAATAAATGGCCGTAGGAGCCTGATGTTACTCCTAATGCATCAAGATTTCTCATAGAAGTTTCAATATTATCGTACAACTTCCTTAAAGAAGTAACATTGTTAGAGGTTTTTACTGGCTCAAGATTCAGGATTTTGTTCATATAAAAGTTTATTATATTTTCCCGCTTACCATACCTTTCTTCTAACAACTTTAAACAAGTTGAATAATTTTGATCTGTCAGTTCAAAACCAGATACAATATTATATGCAGGACCAGACAACAAAGATTTGAGATATTGGAATTTTTCAATTTTTGATCACGATTCGTTTGAATCTATCGCACTAGTAAATAAATTAAAAAATTCTAAGAACTGGCTTGCATCAACAGAAAATTTTTCTATGTTAAGTTTAGGAAGCTTCACTGCCGAAACTGGTTTACTTCCGATTTTTGAACCGTTACTTGACTCTAGTAAAACTTTTGGTTCAGTTTCGATTTTACATTTTTTAAGCCTCATCTTAATTTTAAATTTCAAACTGGATATTTTTTCAGAATATTCTTCTACCGATTTTAGTTCTTTTTCATATTCAGTTTTTTCCTGAATTAGCTCATCTATTTCGGAATCTAATTCCTTTAGTAGAGCTTCCTTTTCATTTACGAGCTCTAACGATTCCATTAAAGAATCGCAATCAGTTTTATCAATATCAACAGATAATAATGTATCACATTTTGTGATTAATTTCGTAATGGCTGCACGAACAGTAGCTCTTTTACTTTTAAGCTTATCAGGCTTATCCATGTTTAAATTTAAATTCAATTTTCAAAATAAATTATCATGAGGAATGTATATTTTCAAGAAATCGACAGTCATGCAGAATAATAAAGGTTTTTCTTACCTTTTTTCCCGGTTGTTGAGGCACCAAGACACGAAGAGTAATTTTCATATATTCCACGAAATTTCACGTTATCACGATTCAAGATATTTTTATTGGGAGAGCATAGTTGTAGAATTTACGATTCGTTTTAAATCATATTTGGGAGAGCTAAGTTCAAGAATTCACGATCTGTTTTAAAATAATATTAATGTAAACAAACATATTTCACAACTGAAAATGGCGCTGGTGTTTTTCAGTATAAATCCAAGTCAAGCACAGGATAATTAAAAACTTTGTATATTTACACTTTTAATTCTATATTTACACTTTTAATATGTACAATATTTACAACGAAAACTTTTGAATAATATTTGTTAAAGGCATTATTCCTCACTGGGAATCAAAGATTTCTTTTATATATCCAAGAATATTCATTTCTCCCTTTGCGGAAGATCAAGAATTGTACAGCCAGAATGTTGCGTTCGAGATTCACATTAAAACTGAACTAAAAACAAGCGAAATGCTTTTAAAACAATTAATACTTCAGTAACTATTTCTTCTAAAAAGAAACCAAGCATGATTTCATATTCGGAAATAAATTTCCCCTTTTTTTAAATTAAACATCATTTCTTCTAATAGAAGACCACGATAAAAAAAAAAAAAAACCTATACGCAGCTTATTACCTGCTACGTTCAAGATTCACATTCACAAAACCAACTAAAGAAAGAACAAGAAAGAAAAAATGTTTTTTAATATTAATTCTCTAGTCAGACCACGTGACCTGGGATCACTGACGCCTAATCAGTCTGGCTGAGAAAAGAAGGGGTTTGCGAAATTTCACAATCACTCTTTCTTTATTATTATTTTCCTACAGACTGTCTATGCAACTTGAAAGGAAAAACTCAGATATAACATTATATTGTAATGTACACTACACGTATAGATGTATAAATTTGTTTTACACCTTTTCTTGATTTCTGGCATGTACTTATATTAGAATATAGTTCTTTCCATCGACACGTTAACTGATATATATCTCTCTATTCTAAAAAAAAGTAACTACCGCTGTCACTGCCGCCGCCGCCGCCGCCGGTTTTGATTTTTTTGTGACCGGAGGCCTTTCTTCGTTAATATTAACAAAAATAATGCATACAAAAATATGAAAATCGGTGGTTTTATACAGAAATGTTTGATAAACACGCTGATGAAGACAGTTTTCAAATCGAAGAATTATTTTAAGAGTTATTTAATGCTAAATTTGGACAAAATCATTCCACTAAAAAAGTTTTATAGCAGCAAAAACTATACATGGCAGTGTAATCATTTTTAGATCATTTTATGCGTTAGAATTTGCCGGAGTGCAGATTGCATTAATTTTTTTATTTTGACTCATTTTTTCAGGTTTTATTTCTATTTTAAATTCAAATTTTCAGCATTTCTAGAGATATTTTTTACAGATTTCAGAAAATTGTACTAATTTAAACTGTTGCCAACTGTATAAAAAGCGCAAGCAATAATGTTTGCTTCAAATTAAATTTTATTTACACGTGACTATTATAAACAGGAAAAAAACTTTCAAATTAGAATTAAATAATTACGTATAAAAAGCAGGAACTTATTAAAAATTACGTCATAAAAAGTATACTCGTGAATTTTAAAAGAGAAAGGATATTGTAAAATAATAAATTCATTAACATGCGTTAGAAGTCTTAGGAGAAATTACGTCATATTTACGTCACATTATAGTTATTACATAAAATAAACACAAAATAATATTGCAAAAAAGTTTAAATTTAGAAATTGCGCTAGACATTTATTTGATATTTTGAGAATTAATTTAAAATGTCTCATTTAAAAGAACTTTCTTTTCGCTTTGTTTAAAAATACAAGGAGACAAAGACTCTCTTTACTTAATTCCTTTTATATTAGCTTATTTTGAAATGTTGTTACACGTGTATACGTCATCAAGTTATTTTTATTTCGACGTTTTATTTGTGTTTTTATTAATGTTGTACGAATTTATTTGTTCTTTCGTTATTTAAAATAAAAATTATATCAATTTGTATAATTTGGCGAGTGGTTTGGCGATTTATATAATTTGGCGAAATGGGTCGACAGGATAATCAAGTAGTACCGCAGCGGATTTGGCGTTAAAATTCCCCAATCAAAGAGAAATGAATAGAAATTCGTTTATATTGAGATCGCCACTGTTTTTTAAATTATAATTCAATCTTTCGAAATCTTTTTAAAGCGGATCAAATTAGCGTGCATTTAGAGTCTGCGGTGTCTGGACGGGGGTTGGCGAGCGTAGCTCGTAGGGGGCCGAGCCCCCTAGTAACTGTATATATTCCTAAATGATGTTTTGAATTTTCTTTATTACCTGTTTCAAATAAAGTAGTTGTTTTACAAATGAAAATTGAGACATCTCTCATTTCAATATAATAAATGCTTTTCACGTTACTACCAAACATCAATTTTCATTTTTTTTTATCTCTTTAATAAGAGGCTTGCATATATTTAAATCTCGATCTGCAAGAGAATCACCGTTAGTACAATTAATATAACACGAAACAATTCAGAATTTTCGTAATCTTTCTTTTTCTTTTTTGATATGGTATATGAATCTACCTATGGAGTTAAGTTTCAAAAGTAGCTGCCAACTACTACTTTATTATATTTTAATTTATTGGTTTTTTTTTCTTTTTTTTTACGGATAAACATAATAAAGATAACTTTTAAAGGGGTTTTCTTGCTCTTTATTAAATCTAATCTGTTTATCAATAGTTCCGTTTCTACGTACAATATTACAAATCCCCATTCAAGCGAACTGACATATACTGCCTTTCATAAAAATCAATAGAAAATGTCTATAAAAGCAATTTATAATCACTATATCTATTCATATGTTCTATAAATCACCTATTTTTCTTGAACAATTTAACTGATTTCTTTTCATTTACTGTCAGGGAACGCATTCCTTTCTTTATGAAAGCGTGCTCGCAGACAAACAGATGGGAATGTAACCACAAGCCGCCAATGCTCCCTTTATGGGAACATATGAAAGAAACCTTTCTAATATTGCTTTAAATGAGTATATTTACTGCGGATTAGTAATGTATTATTAGATGATCTGTTGGCTTTAAATATTCACCGCACATGTAAAAACTAAAGAATTTTATTTTTTTCTTTTACTAATTTTACTTGAGGAAGTTGGAAAACCAAAAATTCTCTCTTTTTTAAAATCTGTAAAAAATAGCAAATATATTTATGTCATTCTGGAAAATATATATACACTACACGCCATACTATTAACTTTTACGCACAAAATATATTTTTTAAATTGTTCAAAATTATTTTGAGGAAAAAAATAACAAATTGTTGTTCCCGCAACGGGAGCGTTGGCGTTTAATGGGAAAATGAGATGTTTTTCTTCATTATTTCGAAAGCAATTTGCGTTAATATACTAGCACTAAAAACTCTTTTTATATTTTTAGTGACAGAAAATTCATCTATTATATATTTATATAAAATCCAAGTCTCTGTGTGTCCCTCACGATTCCGGTAGGACCGCCTCATTGAAATGAGTAATTGTTGAAAAAATCTAATGCAGGGTTACCACAGTAGCGCCAAGTGTTAGCCAACTTGGTGATAGCTGGCTAATTTGGCGAAATTCCCATTTAAAACCATTAATCTTTCATAAAGGAGGTCACCGAAATTTAATTTAAACTCCGCTCTTTTAAGATATTTTTCAAAATCTATGAGTGAGAATTTAAAGTACATCTTTACATCTTCCTCCCGATGCTACTAATAAAATAATCGCCAATAGACGACGCTGTACTGTGTGAGCTCCTAACTGCGCGATTTTAATGTGCTTTAGGTACTTTTCCAGTATAGGTGCCTTGGCGAAATAGGAAATTTGTCAACATATTTTCCGGGAACCTATCCACTGTTTCATTTTATATACACACGCATTTTTTTCATTATTTATACGATTTATTTAATATAAAAAAGACGTTTCTCTAATTTTATAAAGAAACAGATGTGATTTGTACATAAATACATCAATAATATACATATAAAATAAACATATAAAACAAACAAAAACGCTCATCAAGTTTGTTTTCATAGCTGTTTATATGATTTGACAACAAATCTCGATATTGTTCCGTTATACGGACACCATGCCAAAATGTATGCTAATGCGCCAATTATTTCAAAATGCTAAAAGATATTTATAATTTTATGCCAGCAGTTTAATATGAGTTTTATTTTATTGCTTTATTTTATAACAGTTATTTGTTCACTTATTTTAAGTATATAATTGTGATTTAATGAAATAGTTCGTAAAAGTCTGGAATTTTCAAATGTTATATTTTTTAAATGCTCATTTTAGTATCGACAATGTTTTTTCTTTTATTTTTCAAATGCTTCAATTCACGTGATTTTCATTTTGCGCCATCTATTACGCTTGGCGACAATGGTATCCGTATAACGGAAACGAACCCAAATCTTACTTTCTGATGCCCAAATTACACCAAGCCTTTTTTTAAAAAAATGCCAAAGCTCCCACAGTAGAAAAGTACCAAACTATTATTTTGCGCTATCTGTGTTATAGTTTGTACTATATGTAAGGGATGTGGAGCGAAGAGTTTAAAAATTAAATATTAAAGTTTCGGCACAGATGTCATATACGCCCCATATTGGCGCGATTTGTTTCTGACGCCAATGTCATATTCACAACGGGTACTTAAGTGGTGGCAAACTGTCGTTATTTTGCTTGATATGGTAACCCGGATGTTGTTGTTTATGCTGTTGATGTTTTCGCCAAATTGGCGTATATGACAACTGTGCCTAAGTTTCTATAAAGCAGTATAAGACTAAAAAATTAAAAATAAAATAAATGCAAAATAAGACTAAAGAAGAAAGAAAAATCATGCGTTAAGCATAGAGTATGAAACACTCTATGAAACACTTTCCAACACATTCTGAACGCTTTAACAAAACTTCGTTATTTGGGGAAATAAGATAACTAAGTAAACATTTTAGAAGACGCATAAAAAAATTAAAAAATTGATTTCAGCAGTTACCGTCCATAGCCAATAGTATCGTTATTACATGCCACTATTTAGCCAAAATTTAATTTAACCTACTCTTAAAACTACTGAAATCACATTTCCAGATATTATCATCCATAGACGGTTATGTATCCAATTCTTTGCGTGACCCTGTATATCATTTTATCTATATTCTACAAACATTTCTTAGTAAACTAAATGCATTTCAGCGTAAAAACGCATAACTCCTTTAAAAACCACCTTTAAGCAATTTACTCTCATACTCAGTAACCCTTACGAATTCTTTTGTGTAGCCCTGGATATGAACTGTAGCATTTATACATACAGTATAGTATGCATAAATGTAGTGAAACATAAAAGCGCATATCATAATTAAAAATGCATTTCTAGCAATCATTGCTTATGTACAACTTCGGTGAAAAGTTGCTTGGCGAGAAAGAAGTTTGCCAACGTATTTTCTGACAACTTATTTACTGCTTCATACTCAGAAGCAATTTTTTCCATATGTATGCAATTTAACATAAAATATAGTTCAAACTATAATTGTTGAACGTCAAATTCACCTTGAAAAACATATAAAATACGATGTTACATTCTGATAAAATTTACTTAAAAAGGTGCTAAAAATACATAACAGGTTTTCACAACATGAAAACCGTCAACGATCTTAAAAACACCCGAGCGCTTCCAACTGCACTGCAACAGTTGTCTTCAGGGGAAAATCAGAGGAGTGAAAGTTCATGGAAAATTCTCTGCTTAAGTATCAGTGGACGAGTCTTTCGAATACCAGTTACTTATATATTTTTAAATTATTTGCTATCATTTTGATTTTCCCCTGAATGCAGTGCAGTTGAAAGCGCTCGGGTGTTTTTAAGATCTTTTACGGTTTTCATGTTGTGAAAACCTGTTATGTATTTTTAGCACCTTTTTAAGTAAATTTTATCAGAATGTAACATCGTATTTTGTATGCAATTTATTTAGGTAGTTGTTAGCTATCCCGTCGACCAGTTTCGCCAAATTATATAAATCGCCAAACCACTCGCCAAATTATACAAATTGACATAATTTTTATTTTAAACAACGAAATATCAATTAAATTAGCAAAACATTAATAAAAATACAAATATAACGTCGAATTAAAAATCACTTGATGACGTAAGAAACACATGGTCATGTTTAATGTCAACCATTATTGGCATTTAATCTTACAATTTGGCGACAGCAATTTGGTCGACGGGATAACTAACAAGTACCTTTATTTAATGTAAAAAAAGCTATTTACCCATTTTTTATAATAAACAAAAGTAATTTTGGCACAGATGTCATATTCGCCCCATATTGGCGCGATTTTTTTCCGACGCCAATTTGTCGAAAACATCAACAGCATAAACAACAACATCCGGGTTACCATATCAAGCAAAATAACGACACTTTGGAGAGAGTTAACTACCCGGAACCGGTGTGTATATGACATTGGCGTCAGAAAAAAAATCGTGCCAATATGGGGCGAATATGACATATGTGCCGTAATTTTTGCACAGATGTCATATACGCATCGGGGTTGGCGTGATTTTTCTTTGACGCCGATTTGGCAGAAATCTCGCTTTCGAATACCAGTTACTTATATATTTTTAAATTATTTTCTATCATTTTGAAAAGGAAATAACTATAAATAAATAAAAGTTTGAATAATAGCTATAGAACAAAACAGTTTACATAATTAAAAACAGAAAATAAAAGTAAATAAACAATTTATGAATAAATAAAAAACAATTGCCGGGTTACCATAGCAGGCAAAATAACACCATTTTGGCGCCAGTTAGGTATCCCGGTTCATATCTGAAATCTGAGCCGTAATTTGTATATAAAATATATATAGGTACTTTTCGGGGTACAGATGTCATATTCGCCCCATATTGGCGCGATTTTTTTCCGACGCCGATTTGGCGAAAACGTCAACAGCATAAACAACAACATCCGGGTTACCATATCAAGTAAAATAACGACACTTTGGCGCCGGTTAAGTATACATTGCGTATATGACATTGGCGTCGGAAAAAAATCGCGCCAATATGGGGCGAATATGACATCTGTGCCCTTTTCGGTTAGCCGGGCGCCAATGTTATATATACATATGTATGTATACCTTTATATACATATATATGCATATACACACACACACATATATATGTATACATATAGCTTCTATATATGTATAAATATAAATATATATATATATATATATATAGGTATACATACATATGTATATATAACACTGGCGCCCGGCTAACCGAAAAGTACCTATATATATTTAGAAACGATTTTTTTATGTATATAAGTGCATATATAAACAAAAATAAAAGTTCATTAGATTTGTTTTCATAGCTGTTTATATATTTTGGCAACATATCTCACTTTCTGATGCCCGAATTGCGCCAAGCTTTTTTTTTAAATGCACTATAATGGAAAAGTACCTACATAAATAATTAACAGAAATAACCAATTATACATACTAAAACTTTTTATTTCGAGATCAAAACATTGTTTTTAATTTCAATTAAAAATACATATATCCTTGGATAACTTTAGTTGAAATTAGGTTCACAGCTTAATATCTCATTCCATAAACCTAAACAAACACAAGTGATTCATTCATCGTGAAACTTAAAAAAAATTTAAATCATTGAGGTAATCATTCACAAAGTAAGTTCTCCAACAATCAATGGACAATATTCTAATGACATCATAGTAGGTAAAATGGTGGCGGTATCGTTTGTTTATGGTTTGAAATCACAAAGATTTAATTTTGCAATGTCTCTTAGTTACATTATTTTATTGTCATATTTATGAGCTCAGAACAAAAGCCTATTTTTTCATTATTTAGTTATTAAAAACGGAAAAAAATTATAAATGCATGATTTGAAAAATTTAAATAATTTTCTTTCTTAATAGTAAAAAATAACATCGGGAAGTAACAGCGGGTTTGAGTTAAATAAGTTTAACTGTTTAATTCTGTTGTACTATTCAAAATAACTGTATTTATTAAGTTTCAGTAAACAACATCAGGGTCCGATTAAACTTTGAAGTTAGAGAAATTACAATGTCATTTCAGGACCTTTCTTTTGCAGAAGCTTTTCTAAATTTCATATATACATGGAAACTCTTCAATGTTAGAAATATTATTCTTAGGACTGACATCCCAGGTAAAAAAATCAGACACAAACCTTTAAAATTTTTGAGATGTTGCAGCCATTTTGAAGGTTTCAGCGGGTATCTTTAAGGAAAATGAAAACTAAAGGTTCTCTTAAGAGAAGTATACCGCTTTTTAAAAGATTTCATGCAGGTTTATTTCTGTAAGTTATCACCTCCAAATTATCTTCAATGACTTAGAAAATTTTCGTGAAATCGCTTGAGATATTTTCAGGGAAAATGAAAACTGTTTCTCATGCAGGTAATATGAAGGTTTTACTTGAAAGTTTTATTATTGCACATTATGGTATCTAAGATTTTGATATGCCTGGGTTTCCTCATTAATAATTTTAATAAATTTCTAAATTAATATTTTAGATAATACACGGAAATCATTAAGTCCAATCATTAAGTTAATGACAAGTCTTCCATCCGTACAATAAAAAATTTTTAACTTCTGAAATTATTACAAGTAACATTACCTCTAACACGCTCAAAAATTTTAATCTCAGAAAATTCCCCCTAAAAAGAAAAACAAATCACAAAGTTATTTCGAAGCACTTTTTGACCTTAAATTTGTCACAATTTTTTCTAAAATTATAACCAGGAACAATATCACCTCAACTCTAACACGCTCAAAAATTTCAATCTCAGAATATCCCCCTCTATAAATAAAATAATAATCACGAAATTATTTCAAAGTCTCCTTTTTATCCTAAAATTTTTCATAAATTTCTCTTAAATTCCCACTAGTAAAAATATTCCTTCAAACTCTAACGCATATACAAAAATTTCAATCAACAAAAATTGTCCCCTAAAAAAAATCTCCAAATTATTTCAAAACCCCTTTCATTAATATTTAAAATGTATTCAAACACGCACAAAAATATATTTTAGTTAAATTTTAGTATCTAACGATGGACAATGGGGCCCCAATTTCCCCCACCCCCTTTCTGTAAATGTCTTATTTAGTTTTTCATTTTAAGTTTTCCTAAAAGAATAAATTTTACTGTGTTTTTCTAAATCTGTCAAAAAAAAAAAGAAATTTTAGTTAATTAAATTTCAAAATACACAGAAGGGACAATGGCACTCACCCCTCCCACCATGCCGCTCTTTCATCCAAGCGCGACAGTCATAGTTCCTCTTTAAAACCGCCGCACCAGTGGCCGAGAGGTTCTGCTCTCAAAGCTAGTAGACGAGAGGTGCTGGTTTCGATTCCAATCACGCCCGTCGGCCTAATCGTTCGGAGTTTTCCGTGGTTTTCTTCGAACCTTGGATTTCCTTGCTTTCTCTTAGAAAGACGCCAGAGCACCCCCTCCCCTCCCCCTTGGGCCCATATCCCAAGTGTAGTAATTGACCGTCATAAAACACACCAACAACAGCTCTTTAAAAAAGAGGAACTAAGAATTTTGCACATACACAATCTATATTACATCTACTATATTACACTATCTACATATATTTGCTAAAATAAAAGAGGCTCTTTTAATTTAGTTACTCGTTAATAATAAATTTTATATTGTTTTTGAAAACATAAAAAAAATATGTCCAGTAAAACCTCCCTAAAGCGACCACGTTCCGTTCCAATAAAAATTGGTCGCTCTGAGAGGTGGTCTCTTAATGGAGGTTATGTTTAAATCTAGATTTTAATTGTTGAAAAAAGATAACAATGTTACTAACATTTATCTTTCACATTAAGAAAAAATATAAAAATTTAAGTATCAAAACAAAAGCTAATTACAGTAAAACCTCCTTAAAGCGACCACGTTCCGCTCCAATAAAAATTGGTCACTCCGAGAGGTGGTCTCTTAATGGAGGTTATGTTTAAATCTAGATTTTAATTGTTGAAAAAAGATAACAATGTTACTAACATTTATCTTTCACATTAAGAAAAAATAAAAAAATTTAAGTATCAAAACATAAGTTAATTACTACAAAGTTAAAAAAATGAATACGGTTTTATCTTTTATAACTTATCCAACCAAGTCCTTTCGAAGTTCAGTAAATAAATGCTTTTTTTTTTGGGGGGGGGAGCAATAAATAATGAAGATTTCATTAATTTGTATCTATTATTATCTATTTCTTTGAGAATTTCCTGACAGAATAGGACAAGGGAGTTTATTGACCGTCATTCTTAATTTGTCATCAGAATTAAATTCATTGCCTAAAAAAGGCATAAAGGGGTTTAAACACTTAAAAGTTACCGGAATAATAATAAAAAAAAATCTAAATTTAGTTTAGAAGTTTGATGAATAATGCGCTCTCCGGAATTATTTTTCTAATAAAACCCTCTTCAAGCGACCAGGAGAAAACGGAATTTGTTTCATTTTCTTCATACAAATTGGTCGCTCATGGAGGGAGTTCAACTGGGATGGTCTCTGAATGGAGGTAAAATTAGTATTGAGCCTATAGGAATAAATTTCGTTCCATGAAAAAAATAGTCGTTCTGAGAGGTGGTTGGTTAATGGAGGTGGTCACACAGGGAGGTTTCACTGTAGTCACTTAAATTTCAAAATCAATGGAGGGGAAGGGACCCTCCCCCTTCCTCTCCTCATTTTGGTGGCGTCCACGAGTAAAGCTGAAAAATATAGGTGGGGTTATTGCATGCATAATTTGCCCTTATTCTCTATCAGGCGTGACTTCCAGTTCTTATAAAAATTACTTCTTCAAAAACAAATGAAAAATGTATAATTCGTATTAATTTATTTATTTCAAATTTTCGTTGGAACATTTGATTTTTGATTACGCAGCTCTATTTCTGACTCCATGTCACGGGAGAATGAGAAGGAAGTACCCAACTCAACTCTGAGACCGTGTGTTTACGTTTTAACCGCCATTCGGAAAATTAGCGGGACTAATCGTCACGTTGTCATGTTGTTATGGTATTTTTTTCTTTTCGCAGGGAGTTTTTCAACAGTATAGTAGTCGAATTTTAACTAATTTTTAAGTTGATATATATATATATAGCGTAAGAGGGCTGTATTACACTTCTTTTTAATATTAATATTGATATTCGGCACTTTGTACTCACTACGCATTCGACAAGAGTCATGTTCGGTAAAAAATATCGCCACATTAATTTAGAAATGCTGTGGTATGGGGAAAACTTTTTATAAGAAATTTTCGTGTACAACTAAAGATAAATTTCACTATTTTTTTAAATAATAGCGAAAAATATATTCATATATTTCCATTATGTTTAAAAGTGAAAGACTGATTTTACTCCTAAATAATTAAACTTGTAAAAAGTTCAGTTTGGAGGTGGGAAAGTTTTGTGAGGGATCTTGTTTGCAGGTGAAAAGTTTGATGAAGGTTCCTTGTTTTGAGGTGATAAAATTTTGTGAAGGGTCCTTTAAAGGATCCAAGTTAATAGATCCATGTATTGGAATACAAATTTTACTAGTAAGTACCTGATTTAGTTTCCTTTATAAATTGAGCAGCTATAATCTTTTTAGGAACATAACTGCTTGATTAATAATGCACAGTGAAGGTGTAATGTCTCTTGCAAATCATTTAGCAGGGCTCAATATCTTTGGCTGCAATATTCGACTCATAAAAATAATTGGTACTTTTCGGTTAGCTGTTTCCCAGTGTTATATATACATACATATATTGCATATATAAATGCATATATGTGTACATATATATACACATATATATGTATATATAACACTGGCACCCAGCTAACCGAAAAGTACCAAATAATTAAAAGAATTTTTATATATTGTAGATTAATTTATTATGTAGAATATGAAATATGGAAAAAATAAGGTACTTTTCGATTAGCCGGGCGCTAGTGTTATATATTACAATATATATGTATATATAACACTGGTGCCCGGCTAACCAAAAAGTACCAAAAATAATTTTACATGTGTATAATTATTTTAAATAAAGTAATTTTTTCATGAAAAAACAGTTAAAGACAAATTTAAAGCAATATTTTTTTCAGATGAGTGCAGGAGAATTTTTGCAATTTTTTCCCGCAACCAACTGATGAATTTTGCAATATTTTATTTCTACCAATTTGCATTTAAATGTTGCATTTTTTCTTGCACCCAATTGGCAAACTTGTGAGGTTTTTCTTTTTCTTATTTTTTTTTTTTTCATGTGATTGCTGGGTGAATTAAGCAATTTTTTCCCTGCTACAACTGAAGAACAATGTGATTTTTTCATTGTAACTGACTGGTGAATTTATATAATTATGCATTCTTTTTTGTTTACATTGATGTTCAATAATTATTATTCAACGATAATATTCAATTGTTACTTAATGTGATTAATTTAGCGATTTTTCGCTAATTTTCTGCATTCCATTTTTTTCTGCAACCGAATGAAGAATCTCATGATTTTTTTCTCACGATTGATTGTCCGCTACATTTCATTATTTTTTCCATAGCAGATTGACAAATTTCACAATATTTTAAAGCAACACACTGAAGAATTTCTCTTCCCCCCCCCCCCCCCCCAATGACCCAATAGCAGAAAATTCTCCAAGTGTCTGCGACAGATCTTTCAGGGACTGAAAATAATCTGCAGGTAAAATGTTACAAATGAACCTTTAATTAATTAATCATTTACTTTTAATGTTTTTAAGCATTTTACTCATTTTTATTAATAATAAACTTAAGTTTTAGTAATAAATAATAAAGAACTAAACATAATATAAAGTTGGAAAAAGATCCAATGGAAAAAAAAATCTGCAAAAGGGAAAAGAAAATCTGCGGCGCACGTCACCCGTCAGGAACTTTCTGCTACCGGGCCCAATGATTACTGGTGAATTTCTCAGAATTTTTTTTTTTCCCCTGATGACTGAATGAAGAATTTTGCAATTTTTTTCTTGTAACCAATTGACGAATTTTGGGGTATTTTACTTGTACTGATTGGCAAATATTGCATTTTTTCTTGCAAGCAACTAGCGGAACTGAATATATATATACATAACAGTCGGTTTATGAATTTTGCCGATCCCCCCCCCCCCCTCCCTTACCTAAGCTGATCAACAGATCTCGTTTTTTCTGATAAAAAGTTGATAAATTTCCATATTTTCCCCCCACAACTTACTAACAAAACATTTTTTTTTCATGCGATCAATGGATGAATTAAATAATTTTTTCCCCCCATGACAATCAAAGAACTGTGTGATTTTTTTTAACCCTTTACTGACTGATAAATTTCTTGGGGTTTTTTCTTTTTCATATGACCAGTTGACAAGTTTATGATGCTTCCCCCTGACCTAATGATGAAACTTAATGTTTAAAAATTAGCAAAATTCTTCATTTGATTACGGGAGAAAGAAATTGCGACATTCGTCTGTTGCTTGAGAGGACAATTGACAAATTTCAATCAGTCGTGGGAAAATATAAAAAAATTCTGTTGAGAAATGGGAACATTAAACAAGCCAGTTCCAAATATTGTTTTTTTTTTTTTTTCCGTTTCTTTACAAGGTACAAGTGTGCCCTTTATTAAAAAAATCTGTGCCTGATGGGCACTGACCCGTTTTTTCTACAGTAAACTTCTAGAAAAAAGGGCACTCGTATGCAGCGATGTAAACGTAAAAAACAAACAAACAGAGGGTATATTCAGAGTTTCTTCCATGTTTAAAAAAGGGCAGGGTGCTTCTTGTAGGAAAAGGGCGCTTTTGGATTCCGAAAGGCATGTTTTGGATTTTTAAGGACACTTTTTTTAATTTTTAAAGGCATCCTTTTGATTTTTAAAATTACTTTTAATATTTAATAGACAGGACGCTATTTTAAAGACAGCAATGAGGCAATTTTTACTATGCAAGTAAATTTTTTAATAAAGAAAGGAGTAAAGGCACTTTTTTCAGCTGGGGGCAACAAGGGTGCTAATGTTTTCCATCAGGGGTAAGAGGGCTGCTGTTTTGTAAACCTAAGGGCAGGCAGGGTGCAGCACCCTCCTGACACTGTCTACGGGAAACTCTGGTATACCTTAGAGTGTATATACAATAGCTTTTTTGAGAAACGGAAGTTAAGCAGTGTTACTGAAAAAGAACCAGAAGGTATACGACATTTACCTCTGTATACCCTCCACTTCTGACAGCAAATTTTTTCTCTCTTTTTTGCGAACGATAATATTTTTTTCTGCTACCGATCGACGAATTTCGCATTCTACTCGTGACAGATCAGTGAAAATTGTGATATTTTTTCACAGTCGAATGATAAACTGTGTCTTTTTTTCAACTGATTGGCCAAATCTCGAGGGGTTTTTTTAGCATGGCTGATCGACGAATTTCCATTTTTTCTCTGATCTACTGACGAATTTCGCTTTTTTTTTTTTTACCGGTGACTGATTTTTAAATTTTGCTATATTTCTCTTGAACCAGTAAGTATATCTTGAGGCCGATTGGAGAGAGTTTTTTTCCGCTACTGATGTACGAATTTTGCAGTTTCTTACGTCGATCTACTGACGAATTCCACGATTTTTTTTTTAGCCACGACCGATTTGCAATTTTCTGGATTTTTTCTTTTAACATAGGTGAATTTTGAGACTTTTTCTTGCGACCGATTAGAGAAGATCGTGGGTTTTTTCTGGCGGTGCACTGACGAAGTTTTTTACCTGCAACTGAATAGCAAAAATCATGGATTTTTTCTCGCAACTGTTCGTCGAATTTTGTATGTTTTTCCACAACAGGCCGAAGAATTTCATGGTTTGTTCTCTATGACTGATGAACTGTACGAGTTTTTCTCGTGACCCATTGATGAATTTCACAATCTTTTTAATAAAGATGAAAATAAGGAATTTTGCTTAGTAGCCACTGGCCGGTAGGTTGACTTTATTTAGTAGCCAGTTACTAGCGAGTGAGAATAATTTCTTTAGTAGCCAGTAAGTACATTTATGTCAGTGAATATTTAATTTATGGGTATATTTTAGGTATGTTTATCCACTGAGTAGCAGGTATAATTCAAAATTGAAAAAAATAGGTTTAAAAAATCTGAAATTTGCAGCAAATTTTCTGAAATGTAAAGGGAGGGTTGGTAGGGGATCCCTCCTGGTACTAATTATGCATTTTTTCCAGATACTTTAACGAAATTCACGTTTTTCCCGGATCTATTGGCAATGTTTTCGTTTCTTTGGCGTTCCTTTGACAAAATGTGCATTTTTTTCACGATCTTTTGACAAAATTCACATTCGTTTTCGCAATTCTTTGGCAAAATTCTCGGGGTTTTTTTTTTTCGAAATTCTCATTCCCCCCCGCGATCCTTTAACTAAATTTGTGTTTTTTGACGATCTATTGACGAATTTTGTGTTTTTGCCATGATCCATTGACGATATTTGTGTTTTTTCTTTGCTCTATTGATGATATTTGCGTATTTTCGCGATTCTTTGACGAAATTTTGGATTTTCAGAGATCGTTTGATGAAATGTGTGGGTTTTTTGCGAGTCTTTGACGAAATTGGTTTTTTTTTCTGCGATGTATTGACGATATTTGTGTTTTTTTCCGCAATCCACTGACCATATTTGCATTTATTCCAGAATCCTTTGACGAAATTTCGGATTCTTTGCGATCCTCTGATGAAGTTCGGGTTTTTCCACGATCCTTTGACGAAATGTGCTGTTTTTATTGTGATTTTTTGACAAAATTCTCGCTTTTTTGCGATTCTTTGATACAATTCGCTTTTTTGGTGATCCTTTCATGAAATTTACATTTTTTTTTTCGTAATCCTCTGACGAAATGTGTGTTTTTTCGCGATCTTTTGACAAAATTCACATTTTTTTCTTTCCCAATTCTTTTACGAAATTCCTTTTGGAAAATCTTGCGTTTGGCTGGTACTTTCCATATTTTTAATCGTCAGTTTTTCACATTTACTCGTTGAGTGGCGACTGGCGATTGCTTATTTTCATCTTTACTTTTTAAACGAACGATTAAAGAATTTGGTGATTTTTTTTCTAACCAATGAGTGACAAATTTTGCGATTTTTCCTACATTGAATGGTGAATTTTCTTGAAAATGAAAATTTGAAATGTTCTGCAGTGAAATCCGTTGTTCTGCGATGTACATCGCATTTATAAGCATATTCTGCTTTGGGGGATTTCATTAACTCTTACTTTTCGGACTTTTTTTGAAATTGCAGCATTTTCATCGGAGGTTTCCGATAAATATTATTTGTAATATATAAAAATTTCAAAGGGGGGGGAGGGGGGGGCACAATACTAAAGCCCAAAGTGTGGCACTTTTCTAACTTTTACCAACACCTGTCCCTATCGTGTAACATACAGTTGGAACGGCCTGTGACCACTTATTCATGTTATACACATCCGATATCCATGCTGCCACTTTGCTCCCCCCTGGGAGGGGCACTTTTCTAAATTTTGCCGGCACCTCTCATGTGACATATCGTTCAAAAGGTCTGTGACCACTTATTCATGTTATGCCCCTCCCCCCCACTTTGCCCCACCGGGGAGGGCACTTTTCAAAATTTTGCTGACACCCCCTCATGTCACATATTGTTGGAAAGGCCTATGACCACTTATTCATGTTATGCACCTCTAATGCCCTCCCCCCACTTTGCCCCCCCCTTGGGGGCACTTTTCTAAATTTTGCCGACACCCGTCATGTGACATATCGTTCAAAAGGTCTATGACCCCTTATTCATGTTATGCACCTCTAATGTTCCTCCCCCCACTTTGCCCCCCGGGGGGGGGCACTTTTCTAAATTTTACTGACATCCCTGATGTGACATATCGTTCAAAAGGCCTATGACCACTTATTCATGTTATGCACCTCTAATGACCCTCCACCTACTTTGCCCCCCCCGGGGGTGGGGGGGGTGGGGGGTGGCACTTTTCTAAATTTTGCTGACACCCCTCATGTTACATATTGTTGGAAAGACCTGTGACCACTTATTCATGTTATGCACCTCTATTGCCCCTCCCCCCACTTTGCCCCCCCTCGGGGGCATTTTCTAAATTTTGCCAACACCCGTCATGTGACATATCGTTCAAAAGGTCTTTGACCACTTATTCATGTTATGCACCTCTAATGCCCCTGCCCCCTACTTTGCCCCCCCCCCCGGGGGGGGGCACTTTTCTAAATTTTGCTGACACATCATGTGACATATCGTTCGAAAGTCCTGTGACCACTTATTCATGTTATGCACCTCTAATGTCACTCCCCCCACTTTGCCCCACGGGGGGGGAGCACTTTTCTAAATTTTGCTGACACCCCTCATGTGACATATCGTTGGAAAGGTCTGTGACCACTTATTCATGTTATGCACCTCTAATGCCCCTGCCCCCTACTTTGCCCCCCCCCCCCCCGGGGGCACTTTTCTAAATTTTGCTGACACATCATGTGACATATCGTTCGAAAGTCCTGTTACCACTTATTCATGTTACGCACCTCCGGTGCTTCCCCCCCTTAGTTTTTTTATTAATATGTATATATGTTTTATTAATATGTTTAGTTTATTAATATGTATCAAATCAATGTCGAACTAAATATGTAATCATTATTATGTATTGATCTGATGCGAATTTGCACAGAAGGCTGTCCGCATGCAGGTGCAACGATATAATGTAAAGAGAAGATACAGCTTTTATACCTAAAGGAAAACTGCAGATATTTCTGCCAAAATCGGTGAAGGGAAATAACAGGTTTTTTACCTAAAGGAAAACAGAAGGTATTTGGAACTCAGAAGGTTAAGGGAAAATACATGTTTTTTACCTAAAGGTAAGCTGAAGGTAATTTTAGTTCCAAATACCTTCAGTTTCCCTGAAGATTTTTTTTTAAGGTTTCTTGCTGACTTTTTTACCTGGGATAACATGAGAACAGCCTGCAATTTTACACAAGTTTTTGAAAACTACTTTATATCAGGAATTTTGCTAAAAACGGGTTACTTTTTTGTTATAGCGGCCACACAATTAGGATTATGACAAGTTGCAGCCAATTTCGCCAACGTCGTAACCGAGATCGTGAAGCACACGCATATAATACCATGTAATACCATTTCATGAAATCGTATACGATAATTTAATAGTTTTTACCTTACTTCAAGTGTAAAATTTATTTATTTTTAAGGCGTAACAATCTAAATTGTCCAATATATGAATTTAAAAAAATGTAAACAAAGATTGAATAGACATGACCGCAAAAAGCCTCAAATCTGCATAATACTTGGAATCAAACTGTGCAGATTAGTGGTCCTCTACTGTACACAGTTTTTCAGAAATGTGTTTCGTTCCTTAAATGTGTTATTTTCATCTATCACTGCGGAAAAAGCGAGAAAACTCATATTCTTGCACATGAGTTGTATATATCTTTATATCTAAATTTCCGTCATTTTTTGACGGGCTACCTTTCTAGTCTATATTATAAAGGACAAACATATCTGTAAGTAACGCATACATCATTTTGCGAATGGCAACACTTTGAAATTTAAAATAAAATTATAAAATTTTGGTTTTGCAATTTTCTTTACTGCAAATTTTTAAACTTCTAACCGTCGCACATTTTAAATTTTTGCACCGTTGTATGAGGAAAAAAATGCTCTTTTAAATGCAATTTGTTTGAAAGCTGTATCTCAATTTATTTTTGAGATATTAATTTTTTTGTAGTTTTTAATATCATTTTTCTAATCGTGGCAACAAAAGAACCCCATTTCTATTGAAAGTCATTGAAAGTAAACGGAAAATAGTCGAAAATAGGAGATACTGTATATTTTGTTGTCATTTTCCATAAAACCTGAAAAAAAATTAAATTAAAATACTTGCTGTGTCAGCGATTTTTTAAATTTCTAAATATCGCGCAATTTCAATTTTAACGCCGTGAAATAGAGAAAAAAACCTACTTTCAAATGCAATTTGTTTGAAAATTGTATCTTAATTGACTGAGTTATTATGGTTTTGAAAATAACTATCCGCCCGTGGCGACCAGTTTGGTCTCCCTTAAATGTATCCTAGGTATCATGTGTTATAATCCCATTGTATCATGTTACTTTTATTCATAATTTAATTTACTTGCTCGATCCTTCGCCAAAGAGGAAGATTCTGATAGAGAAATCAAGAACTCGGTATTTTTATGTTAGTCGGGCACAGGTGATAAATCGCCAAACATTGTACCCGTTTTTCATATATCATGATTAAAATATAATCCTTTCACTCATTTTATTTAAAATGGATAGCTTTAATTTAAAACTTAAACGTCTAAAATTAATGACTTTCACTTAAAAAGAAAATCTTTAAAAAAGAAAAAGAATAAATAAAACCATAAACTATTTAATTTCAACATCAAAGCATTGTTTTAATTTACCCTTCGAAAAATAAAAAAATGTGCTGGCGAGTTAAAAAATGCCATTGGCGAGAATTGCGCCCAGCTAACATTAAAGTACAAACTCTTTCTGATCATGGCAACTTTTATGTAGTTTAATTCGAAAAAAATATTTTGATTAAATAGGTTGCCAGAAAGTACGTTGCCAAATTTCTTTCCTCGCCATGGACCTTTTCTCTATTTCGCCAAGTACCTATACTGGAAAAGTACCTCTATTTATTTATTTATTTATTGTATTTTAAATGAGATGAAGTCGTATGTTTGTTGTTTGATAAATAAATAAATAAATAAGTAAAAGACGGCACAGATGTCATATACGCACCACGTTGGCGCGACTTTTTTTCTGACGCCAATGTCATATACGCACCGGGGTACTTAACTGGCGCCAAGGTGTCGTTATTTTGTTTGATATGGTATCCCGGATGTTGTTGTTTATTTATTAATAAATTGTTTATTTACTTTTATTTTTTTTATTATATAATTTGTTTTTTCTATAGTTATTAATTAAACTTTTTTTATTTATTGTTATTCCCTTTTGAAAACTATTACACAATAACCAATGAGATGTGTTTCATTCTGGGGTTGCCATTAAACAATTAACAAATAATTGAGATTTCTGTGCCACATGCGATAGCGTAATATATATATATAGAGAGAGAGAGAGAGATTTTCAAGCATGAATTATTTTTAAATGTATCTCTATCACATGTAGCTCAATTATGAAATATTAATTCGCTTGCCTTTAAAACAATGTAAAAATGTCAGCATTTGTTTCCGTCTGATGTCCCATAACAAAAATAAAACTTCCTCTATTGAAAAATAAATAAAATAATGTAAATAAGAAACAAATTTAACAAACATGGGATTGAACCACGCGCTTAAAGCACTGAAATGATCGGAAAGACTGCCTTAAGTCGCAAAATCTTGGGCTAAGAACTCCTGGCATGTGAAAGTAACGCTTTTAATAAATTTTAAAATATTATTTGATTGCATAATTGATATTTTTCATATAAAAATTCTTTTTTATGTTAGTGGACAATCTAAAATATATATTACATGTAAAAAAATAATAATTAGAGTTAAAAAAAAGAATTGTTTTTACCTATACTCTGTAACCCGAGGTGCTCGGGTTCGATCCCCTAGTATATATAAAATCCAAACGGAAATTTCGTTCCGAATGCCTAGATTTCGAGTTCTACCGCATGGATTTTTACGGAACTTATACCGTTATATAGGTATCGTTTCCGGGAAGGTTCTAAGCTATAACACATCATTTTACCTAGATTAGTTATATAATTATGACGGAAAGTTCTGTTATTTTGGACGATAATTTTTACCATTTTATTTCTTTGCGAAATTTATCATTGATAAAAAAAATTGAAACGGCTATTACACCTTGAAAAATAAAATAAAAAAGTGTTACTAATTTTAATAAAAAAAAAAAAAAAGAAGAAAAAGAGAAAATGAAAAACAGTTTTGACGAGTGGTAATATTATAAAAAGAAAATATTTAATTTAAACAAGAAAGAGAATATTCGTAAAGCGTAAAAATTTATTTAAAAAAAAAAAAAAAAAAATTGCAGTTTTAAACAACATTTGGCGATTTATCTATTGCGCCAGAAAATTTGATAAGACAATATTAGACTGACAGTTTTGCTTTTGTTTTTGATTCTTTTTTTATTTACTATTTATTTTTATCAAACGCATCCATCATTAGACTTAAAATAATGGTACTTGTGAGTTAGATGTTGTATGTCCATTTACGATATTGATTTTATCGCCAAATAATATGATTTTAAGCCAAAAAGGCATAAGCGTAGCATTGGTTTGAGCGACGTTTACAATATTTGCGATTTTTCAAGCGGACGGTATCCTTTTTGGAGTAATCTAATTCTACTACACACACATACACACACACATATATATGTATATATATAATATAAATGGAATTATATACATATATATATACATATAATACAAATGGAAATTTCGCTGTGGTTGTTTATAACTCAAGTTCTGCTGAACTTGAACTGTCAAATAGGTAATTTTTTGGAAGGTTTTAGTATATAACATATCATTACGTTGTCTACGTTGCTTAGGTATTGAATTCTGGTTTAAAGTTCTTTAATGAGATGAACCAGATTATGAAAAAATAATGTTTAGAAAAGATTCTGCTGAATGTTTTTCGATAGAACTTGCACTTTTAATCAGATAATTTTACAGGGAGGGTTTAAGTATCTAACATATCCTTTTACCTTGCTCAGCTATACAGCTATGGGGAGAATTGTGTAATCTGGTGACCCCAATTATCAAAAATTTAACTTTTAAAAAAGTTCTAATATACTGTTTTTTCTAGGTTTGCATTGTTAGTTTGGTAATTTTTCAAAGACAATTTTAGCATATAATATATTGTTCTGCATTGCTTAGTTATATACCAATGGGGGAAATTTTGGTAATTTTCCAATATCCTTGGCGATCCTTGGCAATCCCTTGGCGAGATGCAGAAAATGGGCTTGACAGAAGAAGTAAATTTTCAATGAGTATTTTTTGTTCAATAATTATAGAATTTATTTACTATAAAGAAGCCATTTATCTCTTTTTGTTTAAAAACAGAATTAAATTGAATATTAATAACAATAATAATATTTCATTGAAAAGTTTATTTTATAAATACATAGGTAAAAAAGCATAAAAGTTCATCATATTTATTTTTATAGCTGTTCATATCATTCCACAAATCTCACTTTTTGAAGTCCGAATTGCGCCATGCTTAAAAAAAAAAAAAAAAAAAAAAAAAAAAAAAAAAAAAAAAAAAAAAAAAAAAACGACAAGGCCCTTATGCTGGAAAAGTATAGAAAATTATGTAATCAGATGAATCCGTTTATGACAGATCTCAAATGACAGCATTGCTATTTGGCTAACCATCGTCGATTTGGGGAGAAATATTCGTTAAATGGGTTTAATCAAACAATTCCTGGCCGATATTTGACATCAAACTTGATTGTTCACTAATATAGGCATCAGAGTGGTCTCTGTTTTGACTAATACAATTCCTTACAAAATTTTTCATTTTAGATTTCACTTACAAATTTCGTATAAACCAGCTACGCGAGAATGTTTTTTTTTTTTTTTTTTACGGTCTTTTAAGTTAGCTGGGCACAAATCTCGCCAATATCATTTTTTTTCAGGGCAGTAGCATATTTTATTTTTCAAAAGTGTAAATTAGAAACAATACATTGATGATGAAGTAGAATATTTTTGTTCATAGCATTATTTGTTATTTTTATCCTTTTGAATTTTTTATGAAATGGGTGAAAAGCAACTATTTTAAATGTATGTAATATGTATATTTAACATGTGTGTATTTTAAATTAAAAGAGTGAAAGCTTTATATTTTAAATGAATGGCAATGGGAACAATACTTTGTTGTTTATCAAATGTGGCCGGCTAACATAAAAGTACTGTTTTTCCTTGAGATTTGGCAACCTATCACAGAAATAATGATAAAAATGATTGGTGACCAAAACAAAGACCGCTTCTATGACTGTTAATACTATCAGAAATAGTGCTAATATTGAATATTATAATAATATTTCTCAGATCAAACTAAAATACCGTGACAGTGACAAACATATATACATCTAACTGTAACAATTGATAAAAAAAAAAAAAAAAAAAAAAAAAAAAAATCAGGAAAATTGGAAAGTAGGTTTAGTTTGTAAAGTATGCATTAATTAAGGAAATAAATTACATAATCGAGTCTACAAACAATTGAAATACTTGGTCAAATAAATTACATAATCCAGCCTACAAACAAATGACATATGTTATCGGTCGTAGTTTCAGGAGAGAATTGGAGTAATTTGGGAAAAATTTACGTTACACCAACACTATACCAAAATGTTTGCTATTGTGTCATTTATTTCAAACCTGAACATGCAAAGATTTTTTGGTACTTTTTCAATATCGGTACCTTGGCGAAATAGCAAAAACAGCCTTGCCGGAAAAGGAAGTTTGGCAATATATTTTCTGACAACCTATTCACTGTTTCATTTCATATACACAAACATTTTTTTATTAATATTTAACGTAATAACGCCAATTATCTAATTTTATATCGAAACCCATTTAATATGTATGAAAAAACATTAATAATATACATACAGTTAAAATAAATACATTAAAGCAAAATAGTCCATCAAGTTTGTTTTCATAACTGATTATACCATTTGGCAACAAATCTCACTTTCTGATGCCCTAATTGCGCCAAACGTTGTAACTTGCTATTTATTGAACGTGAATCACTTTTGGCTTCAATTATTATTTAGTCGTAACCATGCATATTTCATTTACTATTTTTCCAGTTGAAAATATTTTTTGTTATTAAGTAAAATTAAGTTATAATTTCATTTGCTAATTCAAAAATGGAAATGGTTACAGCATTGCTAAGAGACAAAATTTCATTATGCAGTTTAAATTGCTATTTAAAATAAAATATTTTATTGTATAATATTTATTTGTGTTTTTATTTTCAGTATATATTTGTATTCATTTAATAAAATAGTTGTCGAAACTCTGTAATTTTGAAATGATATATTTTTTAAATTATAACTTTCGCGCCAACAATGTTATTTTTTTTCAAATGCTTCGTTTGGTGCCAACAATTGCGCTTGGCGATAATGGTGTTGAAATACCAGAAAAGTACTAAACCTTTAGATTGCACATTGCAGCATGGATGCTATAATATATAACATGGGACAATACACAATAAAAAAAAACTGGTTTATAGCTTCAGGTTGGCCTGAGACATTAAAATACATTTTCTTTAAATAATTTAAAAATATAGATGAGGAAAGTTCTGTGATCGGAATTCTCACCATATTGGCTCTTTTTAACGAGAATGCTCTGATACAAAATGAAATATTGTATATTGTACTATCATTCTTTACCAAATCGTACTGTGAGGTATAATATAAAAGAGTTAGACCGTGACAGCTGAAATTTTGTCTGCACATTAGAAAATATAATAGCACAATGGTGTTCCTATCGATTCAGTACTGCGGAAGGACATTCAGTTAAAGGTCTTATTTCTTTAAATCACAAGATCAAACACATCATTTCGTTTGATTCAAGGTTCGCTTGAAAAAATGGACCAGCGCAGCGGGCATAGCCTGCTTGCAAAATATAAAGTATCATACCTGAATAAATTTTGGTCGTATAAATATGGAATGTAGAATATTTTACTTGTTAGATTACTAATTGAGAAAAAATAATTATTTTAATGTTTAAATCTTTAAATCTTTAAATTAAAATTTTGTTTCATTCAGTAATAATAGTTTCGACATTTATTTTAATTCTATTTAAATTAACACTTGTTTTTCGATGTAAATTCTACCTAATCATTAAACTTTTATCAAGTAACACTGTCGCACATTTGATTGTTCATTAAAGAATTAATTTCCTATTTTAAGCTGTAACATACGACGCCAGATAAATAGTTTAATGAAAATAAACATTTAACTCAAAATCACATTTTTCTACTTTTCAAGTAAAACTTAAAATCTCAACATGAAAAATGGCTTCATGTCTAGTACAAATAGCAGTAGTAAGAAAGCTATTATAAGAGAATTGCTCTGACAGAATGATTTCCGTTAGAGAGCAGTATAACAAATGAGCAAAAGCATTTGGCAAAAGTCCCTAAAATGACATGGTAAAGGAGGGAATTCAGAATCATCTTCATACTGCTTTGACGATGAGGAAAACTATTTTTCATTCACATTTTTATTTTTTAACTATTTAAAAAAAATTAGTTTTATAAAAAATAAAAAAAACAAAATTGATATTAAATGTATGTTTTTAATATTTATATCATGGAAGACGGTAGTATTTCGAGTGACGCAGCCTTAAGCCTAAAATCGTATCGTATCGTATCATTAAAATCGTATCGTATCGTATCATAGAATTCGTAGATGGCGGAACTCATATATACAGCTAACTCGACATCAAAGAAAACGCGAAAAGCCGCCTTTTAATAACTCAGCAGATATATGTCTTATTGTTCTGAATTTTCTAGAACAGTCTTATATCTGCAGTCTAATCGTATACTGAAATTTTTGCATTTCTACGTGCAGTATATTTTGAGATCTAAATAGCAATTTTTAAAGTGAAAACGTTGGTATAATATCGAGGAAGTTCCTAATTTGAAAATCTCGAAAACGGTTCTAACGATTATTGTTAAATTGATACATAATATAAATGTGATTAAGGCGAGGTGAATAACACTTTTCTTTTTTCTGGGAAAACTCTCGTTCGTTAAATAATTCGATTTTTTTTCTCTCGAAAATGACACGGGCGATTTTTTAAAAATTAAATAAATATGTTTCAGATGAACCAAATAACAATTTACTTGTTTCCAGCAAGACTCTTGTTCGTTTTATAATGCGCATGAAAAATCGGACTATATTTCTTCGCCATTCTATGGAAATTTCACCGAAAATGCATGACACTGTATTCATACACACGCTTTCTTTTTAACCACTTTTGGGGAGAAAAATTTTGTCTTCCCACTGGCTGAGTGGCTAAGGGCCATCGTTTACTGACCTTAAGATAGGCAGTTCGATACTCACTGGTACGTGTTTTCACATGTGAATGTTTTTTTTTATTTTTTTAAGTCTGCTAGTTGACCATTATTCTCAGTTCCTTTGTAATTTTTTTAATTGCTATTAAGTTAAATAAAATTACAATTATAATGACGCCAATTTGATGATGATTATTTCTTGGCAATTTTTCAACAATAAAAATATTACCATAAATTTTATAAATATATTTAATTTCAATCACTTTACAAAAAATATACATTAATAATTATTATTTGAATATAAATCACACGATCAGAAACGTAAAAAATAATTCATTTCAGCTCTTCTTTTTATAATATCATTTTTTATTATTATGACGGTCAATCAATATATAATCACTGACATCCATAATATTATTATTATTATAATTATTATTTTCCTTGCATAAAAGCTATTGTGATGTAATAATTCTTTTATAATAAATAATTTAGTTGAAATGTTTTATTTATAAATATCAATGAAGTTTGATAACCCCGAGACAATTCTTTGCAATATTTACAGTTTACATAATAAGCATATCAGAATTCTGGTGTCGCCATCTTTTGACGCAATTGCGTAGTATTATAGAGAAATGTTTGATAAAAATGTTGAAGTCGACAGTTTTTAAATCGAAGAATTATTTTAAGAGATATTTAATGTTAAATCTGGATAAAATTGTCTCATTAAAAAAGTCTCATAGGAAAAAAAAAATATATACATGGAAATTTAATCATTTTCATCCAATTTAATCATTCAATAGAAACTCGAAGTTTGCAGAGTGCATTTATTATTCTTAACTTGCCTCATTTTTTGACGGTTTATTTCAATTTTAAATTAAAATTTTCAGAATTTCCAGAGATATTTTTTACATATTTTAGAAAAGGTTCTTTTAAATTGTTGCCAAATGTTAAAACAGCGCAAAGAATAATATATCCTTTAAATTAAAAATTTATTCACACGTGACTATTATAAACAGAAAAAAATCCTTTTAAATTAGAATTAAATGATAACGTGTTAAAAGCAGGAAAATATTAAACATTACGTCATAAAAATTGTTTTTACACATGCTTACTTAAAATGAAAGAAAATTATAAAATAATCAATTATTTTCAAATTAGAATTAAATGATTACGCATTAAAAGAAGGAAAACATTGAAAATTACGTCATAAAAATTATATTTACACGTGAATATTAAAAGAAAAAGAAAATTTTTAAATAATAAATTCATTGATATGTGTTAAAAGTCGTAAATGGAGGAAATTACGTCATATTGGCCAAAGTGGCCAAAACAGTTTACAAAACACATTGCAAAACAGTGTAAATTAAAAAATATATTTACATGAGAGATTTATTTCAAATTTCGAGATGATATTTTTAACTATAGTTGCTAATTTTAAGGTAGCGCAAATAATAATATTATCTTTCTAATAATAAAAATATTTTCAGTTGAATGTTACAAAGAGAAAGGAAAGTTTGGTGAAAATTATGTCAGATTTAAAACGTTACATTTAAAATCTCTTATTTAAAATCATTTTCTTATAGCGTTGTTAAAAAATACCATAAAGCAAAGACTCTGTTGACTTAGTTCCTTTTATATTTGGTAATTTTCAAATGTTTAACTAATCTTATTTAATCAAGCAGGGAAACAGCAACTAACATCAGCTGATTCGGTTTTGAAATCCCTCAGTAAAAGGGAAACCCGTTTACAGTAAGATCGCCATTGATTTTTTAATTATACAGAGCAGCCTCGATTATCCGAGCTAATTGGGACTGTTAGTAAATCGGAATCGGAAATCTCGGTTAATAGAAACTGTGTGTAAAAACTCGCCGTGCTTGCGAATTTAACATATCTTTTAAAAAAATATATAGAACGTTTTTTAAATAATAAAAGTAAATATATGTAAAGTTCTGTTTCACAGCTTAACAAATTTAAAAAGAAAATCAACTACCAGTAGTAAATTTTAAAATGCAAATTGAAAAATTTACGAAAGTTCTCACAGCCACTGGAAACAAAGCATTGTTCGCTATTGACTTCTCAGGGTCCAATGTTTCTTTGGAGTTGAGGGCTTTTGGGGGCAGAAGGGCCTGTATAGCACGGACAGTGAGCTAAAGAGTGTGGTTATTTTTAAGGCTCATTCAAAAGGGAAAAAAAAATCAGACTTTGTTATCGGCTCGGTTAACAGAAACCTCGATTAATCGAAGTTCGGTTAATCCAGGTTCTACTATAATTCAATCTTCCGTAATCTTTTTAAAGCAGATCAAATTAATGGACTTTAGCACAAAGTCACATAGCTGATAACTGCCATGCTTGTTGGCCACCTTTTTTCAAAAAGTTTGCTTCACCTTATTCAATTAATGAGATATCTCCGATAAAATAAGTCACATTTTCCCGTTCTAAAATACTGGTATCCAAAAATCATAGCATGTAACTGACACTAGAAGTACTCATGGAACTAGACTATTTTAAGTCTGATTTTTATTATAGACTATATAAAATTATTAAAAATATATATTATGATAGGAACTAGCGGGCTTCGTCCGCTATTTACGTTACGGATATAAAAATCATGTTTTTTTTTAGGGAAAAAGAAATAAAAACCTATTTGACGATAGGTTTATAAAGACACATTTTGTATTTGTTATATTTCCGGGGATGAGGAGGGGGGGGGGCTATTTTGATTAAATATCGCAATTAGTCTACATGGCAGATATAATTATGATAGACACTAGCGGGCTTCGCCCCTCTATGGCGCCTTATGTGTCCAGCTTCCATAACTCAGAAACTACCTTTCGGACATCAATGCAACAGATTCCAAACGTTATAATTAACTTAATAATCACCCTATATAGCATTAAAGTAAATTTATGAGTACTGCATACTATTTTTTTATCGTAATTTCTGAAGAGAAAAAATTATTTCGGTTCCATTCTTAGGTACTGGTCTGAAAAATTTTGAAAAAGGGGGGAAGGAGGGGACATGAGACTGCTGTTTGTCAAACAACACAACGGGATCTGGCTTATTCAACTTGGTTTTTGAAGACTTCAATTGGAAGGTGGTTTGTTTAAAAGAGTGCGTTCCCTGCCCCATGAAAATTGGAACTATTGGTGCTACATCTATGTAAGGATTTAATAATTATAAATTAACATTTTGGATTTATTAATTTAAGGATAAAGTGTTTTTAAAGGAATATCAAATAAAACCCTCTGTGCGATCTGCGATTATACTTACCCAGTTGTTTTTATATACAAACTGCTATAAGGAAAATTTTAATAAAATAGTAAAAATTAAATCTGCATTAAATTCCATAAGTATCTTTTTTATAATCATTTTATCACTAACCTCAAAAAGTAATGATATCAATGCAAAAACCCTTGACGGGTTAAAAGTTTCTGACGCAGCACTTTATCTTATGCTCTAAGAATTTTAAATATGGAACTTAAAAATACTGATATCAAATTTTGAGTGACGTTATGCTATTTCTTAAAAAATATATTTGTATTTATTTCACCATTTTATTTTTGTTTTATTTATAATCGCATGTGCAAAAGTTATGTTCAACATGAAAAGCTGCATAAAATTTTATTCGCTGTTGCTTTATCATTTACATCTCTCATAAATTCAAAATATGTGTTTTAAAAGATATGATATAAAATTTAAGTGACGCCTTGATTTGACTTTAAAAGGTTTGTTTTTTAAAATTCAATTTAAATTATTTTTGACTTGGTTAAAATATTTTTTTTTTTTACATCTACACAATACTTTTAATTTTCCAATTCACTGTTAAATATATCACTTTCATTGAATCTATACTATGCATTGAAATGTATTTATTTCAATAAATTGATTTATCTTTTGTGTCACGCTATTCAAAATTGTGAGTAAGATTTATGTAAATGGTTTCTTTGCGTCATTGTGTCCAAACTACATGAAATGTATGAAAAAGGATAGTTTGACGCAAATAAACCATTTACATAAATCTTACTCACAATTTTGAATAGCGTGACACAAAAGATAAATCAATTTATTGAAATAAATACATTTCAATGCATAGTATAGATTCAATGTAAGTGATATATTTAACAGTGAATTGGAAAATTAAAAGTATTGTGTAGATGTAAAAAAAATATTTTAACCAAGTCAAAAATAATTTAAATTGAATTTTAAAAAACAAACCTTTTAAAGTCAAATCAAGGCGTCACTTAAATTTTATATCATATCTTTTAAAACACATATTTTGAATTTATGAGAGATGTAAATGATAAAGCAACAGCGAATAAAATTTTATGCAGCTTTTCATGTTGAACATAACTTTTGCACATGCGATTATAAATAAAACAAAAATAAAATGGTGAAATAAATACAAATATATTTTTTAAAAAATAGCATAACGTCACTCAAAATTTGATATCAGTATTTTTAAGTTCCATATTTAAAATTCTTAGAGCATAAGATAAAGTGCTGCGTCAGAAACTTTTAACCCGTCAAGGGTTTTTGCATTGATGTATATATACATTTGCAAATATAGTGTTAGCGGTTGTATGACTAGTCTATTTACCACCATATGATAACTGCCCACTGTGCCTTCCAAAAGTTAACAGTTTGATATCTTTAAACGAATGAACGGAGAAACAAGAAATTTGGAGGAAATGAGCACTTAATAGTTCTTAATTAATTTTGACAAAAAATTACATTAATTACATGAGTTACAGCAAAAAAGTGCATTTAGCCAGGAAAATCAATTATTGGAGAAAAAGTTGCGTCGCAATTTTATGAGACATGTCATGGAAACATAAAAAAATGGTTTCACATACCTAGCTGCATTGCATTGTAGGCACCGAGGTTCCATGCGGCCTATTAAGTTCACGGACAACGAAGAGTTTCTCAGTGGAACACATGTAGGTTAGTGTGACCACTGAGAAAGATGCCCTCCCAAACCATGATCCCACCACCTCTGTATATATGTCTTTCAGATATGTTGGATTGGTTGTATCCGGAGCGTTTTTCCCTCCAGATAAGACAAATCATTTAATCGCTTTCTGGTGGGAAACTGGACTTATCTATAAACTGTACAGAAGCCAATTGATGTCTGATCATTCAATTCGCTCCAAACCATGACCTTCAATATAATAATGAAGAAACAGGTCTCGCACCATCTTCCATTAGAATAAAATCATTACCTTTAGCTGTATCACACGGTGATAGGCGGACATATGGATCACGAGTTTTGTCCTGGTATCTCAAAACAGAAAGAGTACATCAATTGTATACATGCAGGTCGGTGAGATCACCTAGAGAAATCACCGACCAAACCATGATTCCACCACCTCTGTGACTGTGTGTGTTCAACAATATTGGATTGATTGTATCTAGTGCATTGTTCCCTCCAGATAAGCCGATGCACTGAATCGCTGTCTGGTGTGAACATGGACTTATTTATAAACTGCACAGAAGCCTCTTTACGTCTGATCATTCCATTTACTCCAAACAATGGCCTTCAAGATAATCATGAACAAAGGCCGGTGAGGTCTCACACTGTTATATATTAAAATAAAATCGTTACATATAGCAGTAGCATATAGGGGTACATATTGATCAAATGTCTCGTCCCGATATCTCACAACAGCTAGAGTTCCTCAAAGTAACACTGCACGTTAGTGTGACCATTGAGAGAGATATCCGCAGGAAAGATGATACTACGACCTCGGTAACTGTGTCTTTCAGCAATGTTGGATTCATTCTATCTGGTGCTTTTTCCCTCCAGGTAATCTGACACCCTGAATTGTTCTCTGGTGTGAACATGGATTATCGAGGAACTCTGAAGAAACCCACTGCTGTCTTCTCTAGTAAGCATCTGGCCCAGTACAATATTTGCACACAAAATTAGTAAAGTTTAATTGAACCAATGAACTAATGTATAGACCTCTGGAATGCCTACCAGCATCGTAATGCTCACATTTACTTCAAATTGAAAGTGATCAATCGATTAGTTCACGTAGTTCGATCAGTGTATAGGTGTCAGGGAAAAGATGGAATTTGCCCTCAAATTCCAGAGCATTGGGTTCGTCGAAGCAAGCAGAGGGTAAGGGAGGAAAAGAAAAGGTCCCAGAACAATACATTTTTCTTTCTTTTTTATATAAATAAAATCAAACAATAATAATTAAAAAAATAGCATTATAAAAAAAAATAAAAAATTCGAGAATAATTGAGAAAATATCGAATTTAGAAAAAAAAATAGGAAAGGATTTGACGGCTAACTTCAGCAGCCAATGAGGTTGCAGAGTGCGACGAATAAAATTACCGATGAAAATCGTTCAGAGAGAAAGGATGAAATGACAGGAAAGCAGATTTGTAAAAGATCTATAAAGTGAGAAGTCACTATCTGATTTGAGGAGCTACTGCTGCAGCCAATGCGGTTGCCGGAGAGCAGCAAATAGAATTCCGAGGTCATAAAGTGATGGGAGAAAGCTAAAAAAACCAGAACTCATTAAAAAAAAGAATTTTAAAGAAAATAGATGAATGCCGGTGCTAAGTGGATATGCAAGAATGATATCAAAAATATACATTGGAAATGTGAGGGTAGAGTTTAAAATTAAGGGACAAAAATAAACAAAATTAGAATTTAGAGCAACCGCAACGATACGTTTAGTGTGGTTCTTGCAGCGTTCTTTAGGAAGGTTGGGGGCAAAACCGTCATCTCGGCTGAGGATCACAAGTGGTCTTTTTTTACAACAGATTTGCTAATATTATATGGTTTTATTGACCGCAACGCTTCGAATGCGATCTCTTTTGAAATTTTGTTTAACCCGAGAGTAGTCGCGACATTTTTTAGAACGTTAGTAGTCGCGTTCGGTCCATTTGCCGCCATTACCAGCAGGCCGAAAACGAAGGGGAAACTTGCCGGTGTTATCAGATGATCGAAAACGGATAACGTAGGGTGAAAATATTGACTGAACTTTAAAAGATTACAGCAATTATTCATTTTACAACCTTTTACAGCAAATTATTTATTTCGCTTAAGTATATATTCAGTTGATATCTAGATAAATGTTTTTAATAACTCTTTCTTTGTTTTGCATAAATACTTAAAAGTAAATAGTAAATGATTTGATTGAATTTCTGATGTTACTATGAATCAATAATTAGTAGGAAAACATTTACGAATATGAATCTAAATTCGTGATAGGGGTATTTTTATTTTTTTTGGAATGACAGAATCAGAGTCAGGTAGATTTTTATGATACTCCGGCACTCTATATCCATTTAATAAAATAAAATTAATAAATTTAGCATCAATATATTACACTGACATTAAATTGAACAATTAAATTGAAAATAAAAATGGAACCTATGACATGCAACAGCAAATCAAATATAATACCACTAATTCACCAGCATATTATATATATATATATATATATATATATAATAATAATAATAATAATAAAGAAAAAGGTAAAAAACACATAATTTCGAAATTATAAATGTAAATGTTGTAACTACGTTTTATTTATTTATTTTGTGGGGTGTCTATGTGTGTATGAGGGGGAGAAGAGGGAGGGGGGGGGGCTCTCCAGATTTTATGATTAAATCCCTTTTTCAAATGAAAATGCACGATTTGTAGTTTTTCTACTTATTTCAGGGTGGGAGCAGCGCCCCTGAATAAAAACTCTGGATACGAACTTCGCTTATATAAAGTAAATAATAAGTTATTGAAATTATATATTTAATTTAAATACATTTGCAATTGTAGATTTAAATCCTAAGATGGATAAATTATTTTAATTAATGGAATCACTGAAAGGTTCATCTTAATAGGGATGTATTTTACAGCAACTATTTAATTAAAATAAATATTCGATTGTACATTTCATAATAAGGTATTATTGTTATAATTTATTGTTTTATAATAACATTCATTAAAATAATAAAAACAATAAGAAATTTTTCTCCGAAATTATAAATATGCAGCAATAATTTTATTTAAATGAATTTTCTCTGGTATTCTGAAAAACATTATTCTGAAAAATAGTTTGAACAATTGATGAAGGACAACAAATTTAAATTTGTTAGATACCGTCCCCAAGCCTCTGTTGGATTTCAATAATATTAAAAAAAAACATTTTCTGCGGCATTGTTAAAAAAAAAAAAAAAAAAAAAAAAAAAAGTTTTTACTTACAGTATGAAAATTTAAAAATAGATAAATTTTAGAAAAATACTTAAAATATTTTTTAAAATCATAGTATAAATATTCACTGAATTATCCAAAAGAGATTTTTATTTGCGTAATTTCTAACCTACATTATAAAATTCTCATTATTGTGCAAATAAATTATATGTATGTTCGTCGCAGACATACATACTACATTTCTGAGAAAACTGTTTTATCTTTCGAGTTTGTTTTATTGTACAAAAACGATACTTTTCAGATTTTGGAAATACGGCAATTTTTTTACTGATTCCCACAAAATTCTCTTCTCTCTTTTTTTTTTAATGGTTTGGCTGTGTTATTGTCTGTTTTTTTTTTTTTCATTTATTTGTTCCGGTAATAAATGGAAAGCAACTTCTTTCAAATAATGATGATGAATTTCCCTTTTTCTCCATATTTAAACGATTATCAATTTGAGAATTTATTCCCGCAATGTTTGACAATGAAAAAAAAATGTAAGTGACCATCAATCAGTTTTTTGTGAGAACTGACTTCACAACTAATATAATAAAACAATTTTGAGTAACATTCTAAAAGTAAAAAAAAAATTACTCTATGAACGGGTAAAATAGCAGAAAGAAGAAAGACGAAATAACAAAAGACAGAGAGTCCGTACTTCGAAGAAACTTTCCTCCGCAGATTTCGCGGAAATGGGAAAGGATGAACACGAGGGGGAAAAATTCAACTAACACAAGTGGTCGCAACGCGGTCATTTAGACCGATTGAAACTTAAGAATGTGATAAAATGCTAAGAAATAGCAGGAATGACTTGCAATTTTACTACACAAGAGTGTGAACACTTAAGGTCAGCTACAGGGAATTTCGCTATCGTAACTTTAACGGGAAATGAGTTACAGGAAGATAACGAATTTCGGGCGGGGAAAAGACCAACGCGCGACTGTTAACGGGTTAATAACTGAAAGTTTTGTTTAATAACTGTAAGTTGAAAGTTTTTGAATAACTTCAGAGATTGACCACACATTGAGATCTTAACGAATAACATCGCTCCGGACGAACGTAGGTGAATTAACAGCCTGCCTTAAAAAGGCATTTTGAGCAATTTGAAGTTTTTGTAACTACGTTTCTCATACATACCCCTAAGCGATTGACCCATAAGTCATGGTAGATCAGATTAAGGTTTTATATGGAAGGAACGTGTTAGGAATTGTCAGATAGCTAGTAATAGATAGATAGTAAGTGATGGTAGATCTGATGAAAGATTTATATTGAAGTAACTTGTTAGGTATTAGCAGACAGTTATGTTTAGCTATAACAGATTTGAACGGTGACTTAGCAGCGGCAGTTTTAGAACGTCCCTCACAAATCTGCATTGTCCAGATTAATTTTGAATCTAGGTAAATTCACAGACATTTATGCCTATTGATTAAGTGTATATCTTCACTATTCAGAGTAAGATTAATGTCTGGGATGATAGAAGTTTTGGAGAAAATCATGACGGCACTTTTTGAAGCATTAACTTTGATGTGCTTTTCTGAGCCAGATAGACAGAGAGCCCCGATATAGATTGGAGTTATTCAATCACAATGTGAAGTGGGATGTTTTTGAAAAGTATGGCGAGATCATGCGCATATAATGTTAAAAGGATGCGGGGAATCTTTGGTATATCATTAATATAAATGTTGAAGGGCCATATGCTTCACAATTCAGCTTGAGGTACTCTTGCCTTGATAATGCGAAATATAGAAATAATATGATGCACTCTAACAGAGAAAGATTTAAGATATTTATAGATAATAAGAATATGTTGAGGAGGCACTTTAAGTAGAATAAGTTTATATATTAGAGTTTTATACCACACTCTCTATTAAAGACTTTAGCAATGTCTTTGAATACAACACCGGATTTTTGTCTGTTAAGGAAACCCTCATGAAATTGCTCAGTTACCCTTCAAAGCTGGTGTTGAATAGAGAGTTTGGTCCGAAATCCACACTATTCTAGAATATAAAAATAGCAAGTAAAGCTTTTGTGCAACAATATTAAAAAGCAGAAAAAACAACGTTTAAAAATGTACAAGTAATAGAATTAGTATTTGTAAATTATAGGTTGTGCATTATAGGCATATTAGGTATTATTTGTGCATTTATAAATGTTGTTTTTTTCTGCTTTTTAGGTGCGTTCGTAATTATATAAATACGTAGCACCTATAGTCGTCGTTCAGTCCGTCTGTCTGTCCGTCCGTCTGTCTGTCCGTCCGCATATAACAGAGCAAAAACTACCCGACCGAATGATCTGAAATTTTTAATATATAATTGCTGCAAAATTTTGTCGAGCCATTTCCAATCTTATGAAAATCGGATGTATAGTTTAATTACAGGGACAGTCAAAAGTTTTTCTTTACATTACGGCCAATGGGAAAAATTATTGCAAGTGAATTTTAATGATGTTACAGACTTCCGAATGGTCTGAAATTTGTAATATATAATTGCTGCAAAATTTTGTCGAGCCATTTCCAATTTTATGAAAATCGGATGTATAGTTTAATTCCAGGGACACCCAAAAGTTTTCCGTTACATTACGGCCAATGGGAAAAAATTATAGCAAATGCATTTTAATGATTTTACAGCCTTCCGAATGGGCTGAAATTTTTAATATATAATTGCTGCAAAATTTTGTCGAGCCATTTCCAATTTTATGAAAATCGGATGCATAGTTTAATTACAGGGGCAGTCAAAAGTTTTTCTTTACATTACGGCCAATGGGAAAAATTATTGCAAGTGAATTTTAATGATGTTACAGACTTCCGAATGGTCTGAAATTTTTAATATATAATTGCTGCAAAATTTTGTCGAGCCATTTCCAATTTTATGAAAATCGGATGTATAGTTTAATTCCAGGGACACCCAAAAGTTTTCCGTTACATTACGGCCAATGGGAAAAAATTATAGCAAATGCATTTTAATGATTTTACAGCCTTCCGAATGGTCTGAAATTTTTAATATATAATTGCTGCAAAATTTTGTCGAGCCATTTCCAATTTTATGAAAATCGGATGCATAGTTTAATTACAGGGGCAGTCAAAAGTTTTTCTTTACATTACGGCCAATGGGAAAAATTATTGCAAGTGAATTTTAATGATGTTACAGACTTCCGAATGGTCTGAAATTTGTAATATATAATTGCTGCAAAATTTTGTCGAGCCATTTCCAATTTTATGAAAATCGGATGTATAGTTTAATTCCAGGGACACCCAAAAGTTTTCCGTTACATTACGGCCAATGGGAAAAAATTATAGCAAATGCATTTTAATGATTTTACAGCCTTCCGAATGGTCTGAAATTTTTAATATATAATTGCTGCAAAATTTTGTCGAGCTATTTCCAATTTTATGAAAATCGGATGCATAGTTTAATTACAGGGGCAGTCAAAAGTTTTTCTTTACATTACGGCCAATGGGAAAAATTATTGCAAGTGAATTTTAATGATGTTACAGACTTCCGAATGGTCTGAAATTTTTAATATATAATTGCTGCAAAATTTTGTCGAGCCATTTCCAATTTTATGAAAATCGGATGTATAGTTTAATTCCAGGGACACCCAAAATTTTTCCGTTACATTACGGCCAATGGGAAAAAATTATAGCAAATGCATTTTAATGATTTTACAGCCTTCCGAATGGTCTGAAATTTTTAATATATAATTGCTGCAAAATTTTGTTGAGCCATTTCCAATTTTATGAAAATCGGATGTATAGTTTAATTACAGGGACACCCAAAAGTTTTCCGTTACATTATGGCCAATGGGAAAAAATTATTGCAAATGCATTTTAATGATTTTACAGCCTTCCGAATGGTCTGAAATTTTAAATATATAATTGCTGCAAAATTTTGTCGAGCCATTTCAAATTTTATGAAAATCGAAGGTATAGTTTAATTACAGGGACAGTCAAAAGTTTTCCTTTACATTACGGGGAATGGGGAAAAAATTATTGTAAGTGCATTTTAATGATGTTACAGACTATGCACTTATGAAGCGCAAAAAAATATACATTCAGTACAATATGGGGTGCAAAAAATAATTATAAAACTAGTTATAGTACGAACGCACCTCATTTGCCACGTTTGACGAGCAATTTCCAACTTGTTAATATTCTAGAATAATTATCGAATTGGTGGTAATGAACTCTTTCAGTCGGTTTGCTAGCATGTATTCATAGACTTTTGAAATAAAAGAAAATGAAGAAATGGGACGCCCTCATAGCATGCATGGTCACGGTGACGTCATTGTGACGTTACTGTAAGTCACTGTAGTCATGTCACATCTGTGACCAAAATGCCACCACTCAGTGATGTCACATTGTGACTGAGATGTGGACTTTTTAGAAAACTTTAAAAAATTACGAAAATTCTTTAAAACAGGTTATTTACTGTAAAATTATATTTTTCTGGCAATTAAAAAAAAATTGTGACGTCACTGTTATGTCACTGCTATGTAACGTACGTCACGTCACATATGTGACAAAAAAACGACCATATTGTAAGTCACAGTGTGACAAAAATATGAACTTCAAAAATCTTTGAAAATGAAGAGAAATATTTTAAACAGTCACGAGTTACAGCGGCATAAGGAATGAAAATATATTAGTGGATAGCAAATGGTAAATTCTGTCACTAAAGGGGAGGGGGGGGGGCATAATAAATAAAGTACACGATACAAGCATTAATAAACTAAATTTTCAGGCTATATTTTATCAATTTGATATCTAAGACAGTGAATGTATACTTTTTCATGATTTCAATTTTATCTAGCATTTGGATAATATATTTTGAATTAGGAATATTAAATTTATACACTTTACATATTTAGTTTGCTGGGAGGAAATTTATTTATTTCTTTCTTTTTTTACCGACCAGGATTATTCGAAACACTTCTGTGGTTTCAAACTAAAAATTTTCTATTACAGTTAAATCTGCACCTTTTAATGAGCACGTAGAAAGAGTCTTCAGAGTTTAGTCATCTATGCATTTCTTGCTTTAGAATATTTTTATAATTTGTATTCAAGTCATAAATTCTACTTTTTCAGACTTTTTAAATAAAATTAGCATTTTCCGAAAATAAAAGAAATATACAAAATTTGTGTGAACAAACTTTACTTAAAAAAAAAAAAATAAAATAAAATAAAAAAAAGGGGGGGGGTGTCGTTATTACCTTTAAATTTATTTTTACACCTTTTAAAAATTTAAACAATGTTTTATCTAATAAACTCTAATTATGAATATTATTATTATAATTATTTAGAAAATAGAAACTTTACAATATATTTTAACTTGAATTATTTGGTACGGATAAAAAAAAATGTTAAATACATTGGACATTTCTTCAAATACAAAATTTTAATTAACGATACTTTCAGAAAATGACTGCGCATTCAAGTTCCATATGTCTTGCATACAAAAACAAATAATCTGTAACAGACCATCTGCTTGAAAATCGTCTGCCCACACACACACACAAAAAAAAAAATAAATAAATATGAGAAGATTCGGGAAATAGTTCACTGTTTTTAGAACATCACAACGTCTACAACAATTTAAGATAAGGAAATGACCATTTTAGGATACACGAATATTAATGGAACGTAATGGAATGTAAGTCTTATTTAATTTAAATATTTTATTCCAGATTTGTATCTTATGAGTTAAATAGTTTTATGTTATATTTGTAAGAGACTGATCTTTAACTGTCAGAAGCGATATTTTCCAATTCGATAACTGTAAACAGGGCCATCGCTAAGACATTTTCTTCGGGTGGGGAGAGGACCTTAAATTGCCAAGTCAAATTTCAATATTTGCCAACTAGTTTTATAATTTTGCCAACTTACCACAATTAAAAAATGTAATATACTTCTTATTGGTAAAAAGTTTAATAATATTCCCAATTATATTTGAAACTTTTGTCAAGTTTATCAGAAATAGAAAATGTATTATAGTTTTCATTAAAGTTTTAAACAAATTTGCCAACTAAGTTTGTAAATTTGCCAAGTGTAACAGCATTGGCGAGCGTTTTGGGGGGGGAGGCTCCCCCTGTCCCCCCCCCCCCCCTTTAGCGAGGCCCCTGACTGTAAAGAAAAATATCTTAATTTGCCATCGCTTGAAAGAAAAAACTGCGCAAAGACTGATTCATGCCTACATTCATACTGCAATTAATATAAACATTAATTTACTCTTACTTGAGATTGAAAATGTATGGAACGACAATGTTTTGGAATTGCTTTATCGGCTTCTTACTATTTTTTTATTACTAACACTTATAGTTATTATTATTTTGAGGTTAAATATGGTGTTCGATTATCATGAGATTACGAAACTGTTTCAGATTAGAAATTAAAATTGTACAGGGAAAATGTATTTTTACATATTACAGTAGTGAAAAATTTGAAAGAATTTTCTTTTAGTGCTAATAATATTTTAAATTATCTTTTAAAATCCTAAATCTTCAAACCAAAGTTTTCAGATTTAACATTTACAGAAAATTATAAAATAATAGGAATTCCTTATACCATATGGAAATATTTTTGAGATATTGTTAAATCTAATAATGCATTTAATTTATCTATTGTAGTTTGCTGTTTTTTAATAGTACAATTATAAATACTAATTATTATTTTTAGTGTTTTTCAAATTGGTATATTTATTTTTTTTAATTGTATGTAAGCATTTTTTCTGTTTGTGATTTTAATCAAACATTTAATTATAGACATTCTGAATAGGTTATTAAATTTTCTTCTATTGTAAATTCATTTTCTACGTTTATGATACGCGTAATTATTGGCACTAAAAAGTAAAATATGATATTTAAGCATTGAAATAAAGTTTTTTTCATGCCTGATAGGAAGTTATAGATTAAACTGCTTTAGTATATATATTTTTTAAGTTCATATAATACAGAATACATAATATAGAACACAAGTTGAAAAGTGCTTATGACTTCGGTTTGTCTCTCCGTCTGTCCGTCTAGCAGTCTGTCCGCACCCTAACTCTCGAAAATATACTAGGATTGCCCTGAAATTTTTGGATATTATTGACGTTTACCATAGCACGGTACCTATTTGTAATGAAGTTTGTAGCATGCTTTTTTCATTTACAGGGACAGTCAAAAGTTTTCCGTTACATTACGGCCTATGGGAAAAAATCGTTTCAAATGATTTTTAATGATTTTATGCACGCTTTCAAACAGAATAAAATTTATATGCATTTATGAGATGCACTAAAATATGCATAAATCTGTTGACTATGCGAAGCAAAGAATAGTTATTGTTCATTTACAGGGCTAAGAAAGGAATTCAAATACATAATGATATAGGGGTGGAGGGAATTGTTTGCGCATACTTTAATTATGTTAATCTATTTCATATATAATGAAACTGATATATGTCGCTGATGTTTACATACTATAAATTATTTCATGTATAATACGAATAATACGTATATAGCATTTACAGGGACACACAAAATATTTCAGATACTATATTGTATCCGAAGTACTGTTCATTAGCGATGATTGCTGGAAATGTATTTTTAATTATGATAAGCGCTTTTATGATTAACTATATTTATGCATAGTATATGGTGTATATAAATGCTATAATTCCTATACAAGGCTGCACAAAAGTATTCGTACGGATTACTGCGTATGGGCGCAAATTGCTTAAAATTGTTTTTAAATGAGTTATGCTTTTTTTCGCTGAACTGCATTTAATTTACCAAGAAATGTTTGTAGAATATAGATGAAATGATGTACAGGGTCACGTAAAGAATTGGATACATGGCCGTCTATCTATATATATAAAATTCGTTCTATGTCCTTTATACAAATCTTTAATTTTCGACCGATTTGCACGAAACTCGATGTACATACCTTTTAGAACATGGAAAAGATCACTGTCTACTATAAAAAATTATCAGACCACTATTTATCCCTTTTTTCTACCACTTCCATAATTTAACTTTATAGAAATATCTCTTTTTAAATCTTTTAATTCAAACGTTTCTTTCCTGTTGCCAAACCCTAAAAAATGACACAATAATGTGAAAAAAAATAAGGATAACGCGTGTATTTTGTTTATATTTGCGAATAAAAATTCAGATTTTCTTGCTATATTTTTGCGCGTTTGATACTGACGTCATTCTAAATAGAAAATTTACATTTTTTTTGTACATAAAATAAAAACTTTAACTATAAGAGCGGGAAAAATATCGTAGCACCTCAATTTGAATGTTTTTTTTAATTAAAACATCTATTTTAATACAAACAGTCAAATTTCATGAAAACATTTTAAGAAAAAGAAAAAAAAGGCTAGATATGACGTCACATTCTATCAAATCTTTTCAACGCGTAATCAAACTCATTGTAAACATATGGCTCTTATATTTTGCTTACTATTTCGATTGTATACTACAGCCATATCTTATAGCTCTACGTTATCGCTAAGCGTTGTATTGGTTTAGATTCAGTGCTAACATTTTCTGTGATTTATAGCAAAATGAGAGCGGTTATTTACATTTTCAAAAAATTCTTGACACATGTCTTATCTTTAAAATTTATGAAAATGACATCATTTCATCTAATCATTGTAGATTTAATTTCAATAAAATTTCAAATTTTCCAAATAAAATTTTAGTAACTACTACCTCATTCGGATGTATTTTTTTTTGCATTTTCCCCCGTATTGTGGAAGATATTTTATACCTATATGTTACGCGCGGCAACGAAAACATGTATTTTAATTTTTAAAGTTAAAAACATTACCACAATGTGTCAAAAGAACATCCTTTTTCTGAATTTAAATTTCGCGAGTTCCAAAATTAAAACTAAAAATGTGAGTTTTTTCATAAACGTCAGGTTACGGCTGTTCATAAAGTTAAGGCTGTTATCAAAGGCTCAAATCCAAAGGAGCTATTTTCTGATATATATTTTAATTAATTTTTGTTCGGAAAAGCATGAAATTGACAGGAGTTCTTATTTAGAAACTATGTAATCCAAAGATAGTTTCCATATGTTGGTAAAGGTATAAGATCTTTCAGTTGGTGTTTTGAACTGAATTTCGGACGCAACAGTGCAATAAAGGATAAAAACCGGCCATTACGCAACCACAATTGCTCATAACTCGATAAGTAATTTATTTATGAAAAAAAGGAAAACTCATTTCACTTTCAAATCCCTTTAATAGTCAGGACTACAAATTTTAAGCCTTTACGTTTAATGAGTCAGAAAATGTGTCAGAAAGTTTCCCGTTGTTGAGCAGGGAACTGGAGAAGCACCTTAAGCATTATTGCAGGTTAGTATTTTGTAATCAAGTTGCATGACAGGTAGTCGCTTAAAACATAAGTCATTCTATATTGTTTTAAACAAATGTGCATGCCATAATAGGTGTCAGGCACACTCACTAAAATAAGAATACCCTAGCGCACAGCCCCATTACCGAAGATAAACTCGTCAATATACTTAGAGATAAAAATATTTCTGCATTTTCCATTCAGCTAATAAGAATAATCTTTCATAATTGGGTTCACATGATTATATAACTTCACCCGTCAATTTTGTCGAACTTTGACGGGTTTCACCTAGTAATAATAATACAGTCCTCCCCACTTAATCGGGTCACGGATAATCGAATACCCCGCTTATTTGAATAGAATCCTCCGGAACCGAATTTATTCCCATTGATTCTATGTTATTTTCCCCCGCTTAAACCAAATACTTTTTACGAACGTCCCCGCTTAATCGAATAACAACTGTGTGACCGATGTTTGAAAATAGGCGCGGAAAGCACGTTTCAGCGGACATTTTCTTCCACCTTTTGTTATTTTCGGTTCTTTACGCTGAGAACAAATTTTCAGTTCTTCCTGCAATGATTTCGACCGGCAGGTGTATAATGGACATGTCAAATGATTTCCCCACCATCACTTCTTGCTGTTAAACAGGCTTTAATGGAAATGTGCCGTCACTTCGAGACTCGAGATGGTAGTTGTGCTATTTTGCACTCATTCGAAAAATAACTCGATATTTACTCCTTTAAAATTCCACTTAAACAAATCACTTTAAACGATTTTTTTAAAGCAGTATAAGTAATGTAAATTAGAAGTAGCAAAGTTTCGACCAAATTCAAACGAGCTGCATTAAGTGTGATGTAAACCATATAAATGTATGTACTGAAGTTAAATTAATAGGTATTTACTTTAAATTAGCTTTTGTATTTATTTTAGTTTATGTTATTCTATTAACGATTTATTATGCTGTTAATCAAATATACCGTAGATAGTTATTTTGCCTTTTTATTACGCATTAAATATTACAGTTATGATTCCCCGTTTAATCAAATAACCCGCTTAAACGAATATTATTTCTGGAACCGTCAATGTTCTTTTAAGCGGGGACGACTGTATATATACATATTTTTTTCTTCGGAGCGACACTAAATTCTGAAAAAAAAAAGAATTTTTGCTTCCTGCTTGTTATTATTATTATTTCTACTATTATCATTATAATTAATAATAAATTATCTTTCCTAATAATGACAGTTCATAACAGAGCGTTTATGTAAAAATTGAAGAAACAGTGAACGTGTGGTGTTGCTCTTTGCCCAAATTCATGCTTCGAAATTTACCATACAAAAGTAACTTTTAGTTAATAACGTTTATAAACAAATAAAGTCTATTTCCAGATATCTGTACAACATTTGGGTAAGTTTTTATTCAAGGATATCTAAAATTTTGACTACCCTTGTGTATTCGCCCGGAGATATTCTTTTTTTTTTTTTTTTAACGATTTTAAATTCCTTTATGTAGATTTTTTTTGGTTGTTGTTTTTTAAAATTGCTTTTTTAAATCTTTTTTTAAATCTTTTTTAAAGTGTTTTTTAAAATCTTTGAATTTTCTTTTGTTTCTATTTTCGGAATATACCGGGTGTCCTAAAAAAAGACTGACTGATTTTAAAATTTAATAACTCGCAAACGGTGACAGATATTTAAAAAAAAATATTGCAGGAAGATTATGTATTATGTCAGAAATTTTTTTCATCGTGATTGTCGAATTTAGTTCGAATTAGAAACAATAGATGGCGCTGCAAGCAATGGGTGCTAAATTCAAGCTGCATTTTTTTTGGCCTTTTTTCTTTTCCCATGCCAAAAGAGGAGATTAAAATATATTGAGTGGGTCCCAAAATTCAAAAAATCGGACCTGGATTTAGTGCATATTACTCTCAGCGTCCTTTATTGCTTGTAATTCAAACTAAATTCAAGAATCACAGTAAAAAAAAAAACTCCTGACATCATACATAACCATCCTTGAAGAATTTTTTAAATATCTGTCACCGTTTGCAAGTTATTGAATTTTAAAGTCAGTCAGCACTTTTTAGGACATCCGGTACGTTTTTAAAAATGAACACTTGCTTTACTCTACAGTTTTAAAATGTATGCATTTACAGTTTGCTAATTACAATTTCCCTATCCCTGTCAAATATATATATATATATTAATAATATTTGGAGTGCTGATTTCTGGTTAAAATTTCTTCACTCGTGGGTTTTTTTTTTTTTGTAAAATTTCTGAATTTAAAAAAAAAAAAAAAAAAAAAAAAAAAAAAATCAGCCTAACGTGGCTGTAAATGGCCAAACAAAATGATGGACTCCAGGCGAATGCGCAAGCTGTTCCAAAATTTTAGGTTACAACGTTATGTTTTCTTATACGGAACTGTTTTTTGAGAACATAAAACACGCTTTTTTTAGCCCCCGGTATACTATTTCTTTCTCCCAGCTTATTTCGTGTCTCCAAAAAATAACGTTAGCATACAGAAGCCAGCCGTGAAACAAAGAAATACTCTTAAATACGCTACTGCAATTTTTTTAACTTCTAAGCATCGCACATTTTTAATTTTTATACCGTCGTATTGTAAAAAAAAAAAAAAAAAAAAAAAAAAAAAGTACTTTTAAATGCAATTTGTTTGAAAACTGGATATACATTTAATTTTTAAATATTAATTTTTTTTTGTAGATTTTAGCGACATTTGTTTAATTTTGGCAACTCATGTATTCGATTTCTGTAGAAAGTGAATGAAAAACAGTTGGAAATTTTCAATTATAGCTCTGTTGCCATTTTCCCATAAAAACTGAAAAAATGTACTTAAAATGCGTGCTATTTTGAAAAAATATAAATGAATGATTTACGATAAAACATGAAACTATTAGAAACTAAATTTAATTTTAAATATATTCATGTTACAAACAAATAAAGGCATATAGTCAAAGAGCTGTTAAACATTTTTGCGAAGGTATTTGAGGCACCCTGAAAATTTGTGCAACACATCTTTTGTAATGTCTGAATACAAAATTGAATATCTGGCTGAAGGATCGTGCACATAGCCCACCCGTGAATTTTTAAATTTCCAAAATTTTTGTTGCAAAAAAAAATTATCCTTGAGGCATTTTGAAATTTTAATGACTTCAAATTTAAGATTTAATGAAATAAAAAACATAAAAGCCAGACACTTTAGTCGGCCCAAAAACTGTGCCAGACATGTGTCAAGTGCCATTTTTTGACTACCCAAAAAAGGTATTTGAGGCACGCTGAGATTGAGACAGAATAATATTTATGCTTAGAAAAAAATATTTTGAAAATGACAGACACTTTTGTCGGCCCAAAAACTGTGCCAGACACGTGTCAAGTGTCATTTTTGACTACCCCAAAAAGGTATTTGAGGCACGCTGAGATTGAGGCAGAATAATATTTATGCTTAGAAAAAAATATTTTGAAAATGACAGACACTTTAGTCGGCCGAAAAACTGTGCCAGACACGTGCCAAGTGCCATTTTTTGACTGCCCGAAAAGGGTATTTGAGGCACGCTGAGATAGAGACAGTAAAATATTTATGCTTAGAAAAAAATATTTTGAAAATGACAGACACTTTTGTTGGCACTTTCTATTTCCAGACAACATAGAATGTTAAACGCGAGTGCGAATAAAGCTGGACTTGCGTGCGTAGCTGAAGATCCATTTAATGACTTACGATACAAAAACAGCGTAAACCGCGTTGCATCTTAAGATGAATTTCAACTGGATGCGTGCGCAATCACAACAAATCTAACTGTGATAGGCTCTCTTAAGAGCACGTGACTCATAGCAAGCATGCAGTTGCGAAAATTTTGGAGCATGAAAAGTAAAAAAAAAAAAAAAAATAGGTTGTTATTTGCGCAAAAAGCGACGAAAAAAATCACTGTTTTTACTGCGAAAACGCTACAAAAATGTTGTGAAGTATTGAAAATTCGGAAAAAAACATATGTTAAAAAATAAAGATATTATTTTATCATCCAATGCTAATCTGAAAGAATGTTATCATAGACATTGCTACAAAGGTTTCATCGCTTTAATGAAGAAATACGGGGTCGACAACGCTTCAGGAATATCCAATATTTCTTCTTCGTTAGGTATAGTATAATTTTATTTTTTATCCTCATAATAATATATTCACAAATAGCGTAAGACGTTCATAGTCCTTGACTAAAATAAATCTTGTTTATCGGATAGATGAAAATACTCTTTTTACGAACAATACAATATGTTTATGTGTAATATTTATATCTTTTACCTGTTTAGCTCAAGACAATAGCTGTAGCATCAGCTCGTCTACGAATTTATTACCTGCATGAATTTCAATAGTTTTGCCTCAATGAATGTAAAGAAACATTTTACACCAAATATTTTTTTAACATCATTTTATTTAGAAACTTTTAACTAGGAAGTTTTGCATAAGTGCATACCCAGAAAACTTCGGAAACTTTTATGAAAAATACTCTTTAATAAAAAACTTTGTCTACTATTTATACCGAACTAGTTTAAGAAAGTTTAACATAAATAAACATACTTTTATAACTATGAATTTGTCATATACATTTATATGTAATGAAATTTAACAATCGTTTAATGACGGTTAGTACAAAATTTAAACTGATTAAAATTGCTATAGACTCAAAATTAAGGTCCGATTCTGAGCCCTGCCAATTTGTCTTCGGTAGTGTTAGTGTCGGAGACAACATGTGAAAAGTATTGTTGCCATAGAAACAACGACTTATTTAATTTCGAAATATATAATGAAATAGTTCTTAATCGGACAGTTACATTTAAAGTGCACTTAAATAAATCCAGCCGGTGAAACCGTCCGAAAATTAAATAACTTCAGCAACGCGCAACTTGTATGTATTACATAAGCTTATAGAAAAAATAACAAAATATTTCATTTTTTAAGTTATTCCTTAAGTACCGCGCATTCGAATAATCATTTAACAAGCAATTTTCAGATGCATTAAAATATTTGCGTTTGGTGAGGAAAAGTTTTAACAGCCAAATCGCGTGCACATTCGTCTTTTAGCGCCAAATAATCGAAAATATTTTATTTTTAGCTCACAGGCTATCAAAGCCTGAGAGCTTATGTGCCCGTCGGTTCTGTAAGTACGTACGTATGTACGTAACGCGATAACTCTTGATACAAAAAGCCCATTTGCTTTAATTTTTTTTTCTAGTTTCATTCTGATAAGGCCCTTCCCTGATTAGTTTTGGGGGCTAATTGGTTAAGGATAAATAGGGAAAAGGGGGTTAGACCCCCCCCCCCCCTTAATTCAGATAAATGGGTTTTTCATAAAGAATTATTCAATTTGCACCGAATTTAGTAAACCGGTTTATTATGTTAAGGAACTTCCCTGATTAGTTTTGGGGGTTCATTGGTTAAGGATAAAAGGGGAAAAGGTGTGTTTTTCCACCCCCCCTTAATTCAGATAAATGGATTTTTCATGCAAAATTATTCGATTTGCTCCGAATTTGGAATACCGGTTTATTATGTTAAGGAACTTCCCTGATTAGTTTTGGGGGTTCATTGGTTAAGGATAAAGGGGGAAAAGGGGTGTTAGTCCACCCTCCCCTTATTTCAGATAAATGGGTTTTTCATGCAGAATTATTCGATTTGCTCCGAATTTGGTATGCCGGTTTACTATGTTAAGGAACTTCGCTGATTAGTTTTAGGGGTTCATTGGTTAAGTATAAAGGGTCAAAAGGGGTGTTAGTCCACACCTCTTAATTCAGATAAATGGATTTTTCATACAGAATTATTCGATTTGCTCCGAGTTTGGTATACAGGTTTATTATGTTAAGGAACTTCCCTGATTAGTTTTGAGGGTTCATTGTCACGCATCTAGTTAAAATTCTTAAGATGCAATGCGATTTATGCTTTGCTTGTATCGTAAGTCAGTAAGTGGATCTTCAGCGAGGCACCGCAAATCCAGCTTTACTGACACTCGCGTTTAACATTCTATGTTGTCTGGCAAATAGAAAGTGCCAACAAAAGTGTCTGTCATTTTCAAAATATTTTTTTCTAAGCATAAATATTTTTCTGTCTTAATCTCAGCGTGCCTGAAATAATTTTTTGGGGTAGTCAAAAAATGGCACTTGACACGTGTCTGGCACAGTTTTGGGGCCGACTAAAGTGTCTGTCATTTTCAAAATATTTTTTTCTAAGCATAAATAATATTCTGTCTCAATCTCAGCGTGCCTCAAATACCTTTTTGGGGTAGTCAAAAAATGGCACTTGACACGTGTCTGGCACAGTTTTTGGGCCCACTAAAGTGTCTGTCATTTTCAAAATATTTTTTTCTAAGCATAAATATTATTCTGTCTCAATCTCAGCGTGCCTCAAATACATTTTTGGGTAGTCAAAAAATGGCACTTGACACGTGTCTGGCACAGTTTTGGGGCCGACTAAAGTGTCTGTCATTTTTTAAATATTTTTTTCTAAGCATAAATATTTTTCTGTCTCAATCTCAGCATGCCTGAAATAATTTTTGGGGTAGTCAAAAAATGGCACTTGACACGGGTCTGGCACAGTTTTGGGGCCGACTAAAGTGTCTGTCATTTTCAAAATATTTTTTTCTAAGCATAAATAATATTTTGTCTCAATCTCAGCGTGCCTAAAATATATTTTTGGGGTAGACAAAAAATGGCATTTGACACGTGTCTGGCACAGTTTTTGGGCCGACTAAAGTGTCTGTCATTTTCAAAATATTTTTTTCTAAGTATAAATATTAATCTGTCTCAATCTCAGCGTGCCTCAAATACATTTTTTGGGTAGTCAAAAAATGGCACTTGACACGGGTCTGGAACAGTTTTGGGGCCGACTAAAGTGTCTGTCATTTTCAAAATATTTTTTTCTAAGCATAAATAATATTTTGTCTCAATCTCAGCGTGCCTCAAATATATTTTTGGGGTAGACAAAAAATGGCACTTGACACGTGTCTGGCACAGTTTTTGGGCCGACTAAAGTGTCTGTCATTTTAAAAATATTTTTTCTAAGCATAAATATTATTCTGTCTCAATCTCAGCGTGCCTCAAATACATTTTTTGGTTAGTCAAAAAATGGCACTTGACACGTGTCTGGCACAGTTTTTGGGCCGACTAAAATGTCTGGCTTTTATATTTTTTTATTTCATTAAATCTTAAATTTGAAGGTATTAAAATTTCAAAATGCCTCAAGGATATTGTTTTGCAACGAAAATTTTGGAAATTTAAACATTCACGGGTGGCTAAGTTCCACGATCCTTCACCCAGACATTCAGTTTTTGATTCAGACATTGAAAAAGAAGTGTTACACAAATTTTCATAGTGCCTCAAATACCTACCCTAAAATGTTCAACAGCTCTCCTACTAATAGGAATAATTAGATAGCCGATATTTTTGTCGGGTTTCTTGGCATTCAGCGATAGTGACATCATATGCGTACTTTAGTGTAGATGTTGTTTAATACTGGATCGCAGATCAGGAATGGACCATATTCCAAATCTGGGTTTAAGGATGAAAAATGTCACGTGGTACCGGTAATTTTCATAAAAAACACCTAACGGATAAGACGGGATGCTGCTACTGCTTTTCCAATGAACTGTTTCACTGCCTGGAGGGGATTTACATTGCGTCTACCGAGCTCTCGCTTCTTTACGCTAGAAGTTTTTGTCTTGACCACGTGATTATGACGTAGATGGAATATCCTCCATTCTTCAGCGGATGACGTCACTTTATATCAAGTAAATATCAAGTAAAAGCGTGTGTTTTAAATCTTAAAACTGAAATATATTTTGTACTATCTATATATACATATATTCTTTCTTCATTGGGGGCGACACTAAATTCTGAAAAAGCAGAATTCCTGTTCTCTAGTCAATAATTTTTCATTAAATATTAACGTTTAGCACACTTAAGTAGTTCCTTGATTATGAATAAGAACAGTTTGAAATTTATAATAAAATAAACATTAAAACAAATATCTCCCAAGTATTTTTTTTTAAGAATCATGAAAAGTAGCAAATACTCTACACTGTAAAAAAAAAAAAAAAAAAAAAAAAAAAAAAAAAAAGGATTAAATTACGGCAATGGAGAAGTTTCCTTCGTAAATGCCAAAAAACTGTAACTTTTCTGTAATTTACCGGGGAAAAGTTCCGTTAAAATACAAAAATAGTACTGGCGTCTCGATTGCCAGTAGTATTTCCGTATTTTTTACAGCGTAAGTCCAGAGGGAGATATGCTGTTGAAATAGCTAAATCCTCAAAGTGTTGATTAAGATAAAAAAGAAAGAACAATATCTAGAAAATATCATGTATTGCGTTTCTGATAGTTGGCGCAGCCACTTTATTGAAACAATTTGTATTTGAACTGATGCCTCCTTATTATCAGCAATGTGCTTTATGTGAAAAATATCACTTTTGTAAAAAAGTTAATTGGCAAGCAACATTTAAAAAATATTTCGAAACCGTTGTTGGACAGTATTAGAAGAAATAGAATTACAAATAATAAATATAAATTACAAGAAAAGAAAAGAATTACATCAGAATTATTAAAAGAATTACATCTTACAACAATCTCTATACATATGGGTAGTTTTGATATTTAAAAAAATTATAACTATTCCGAAAAAAAATATATAATTTAAAAAAGTATAAAACTATAAGCTTATAAATTTTACGCGATGCCTTATTATAATTGTAGATTATATCTAATTCAAGAATTGTTTTCCGAAAAACTAGTCAAACTACGAAATTACGGAAATTGTCAATTACGGAAGTTGTACTGTTTTCATAGAAAAAGTAAACTATTCTGTAAAATTTACGGAAAAATTTGTGTATATCCATGCTATTTTTTACAGGGAAGTTACGCATAGAACTGAACAAAACTTTAGATATATTTCTTGGCTCTTAAAAGCAGGTCTCAAGTAAATTTGGAAATGTTCTGCTGGAAGATGGCGCTGTAGTAGCGATTTTTAACTCTTTCCAACAAAGTTGAAAAGTATGTTTATGACTTCGGTTTGTCTGTCCGTCTGTCCGCCCTTTAACTCTCGTAAATATACTCGGATCGTTCTGAAAATTTTGGAGGTTAGTTACCTGTACCATAGCACGATCCCTATTGCAAATGAAGTTTGTAGCATGTTTAGTTCATTTACAGGGACAGTCAAAAGTTTTACGTTACATTACGGCCAATGGAAAAAAATCGTTTCAAATGATTTTTAATGGTGTTACACTCTTTCAAACATAGTAAAATTGATATTCATTTATGAAACACACTAAAATATGCATTATATTGAATATGCGGTGCAAAGAATAGTTATTGTTCATTTACAGGGCCACACAAAAGAATTCCGTTCATAATGGTATAGGGGAAATTGTTTGCGGTGTATTTGAAAAGATTTCAGATACTATATTGTATCCGAATTACTGTATATTAGTAATGATTGCTCGAAATGCATTTTTAAACACATTAGGGCCTGTGGGAAGAAATCGTTTAAAAAGATTTTTAATGATGTTACACGCATTCAAACATAACAAAATTGATATGCATTTATTAAGTGCATTAAATCATGCATTCTGTATAATATGCGGTGCAAAGAATAGTTATTATTTTTTACATCGCCACACAAAAGAATTCCGTTACATTATGACATAGGGAGGAAGGGGAGAATTGTTTGCGGTTTATTTTAATTATGTTAAACTATTTCACATATAACGAAATTGATATACGTCGCTGGGGTTTACTATAAGTTATTTCATGTATATTATGAAGTGCATAGCATTTACATGGACAAACAAAAGTTTTCAGATAGTATATGAAGATAGGATATTTTATCAGATTCACTATACATTAGCGGTGATTGCTGGAAATGTATTTTTAATTATGATATGCGCTTTTATGTTTCACTATATTTATGCATACTATATGGTGTGTATAAATGCTATAATTCATATACAGAGCTACACAAAATAATTTCTAAGGTTTACTGGGTATGAGCGCAAATTGGTTAAAGGGGGTTTTTAAATGAGTTATGCTTTTTTACGCTGCCCTGCATTTAGTTTATTAAAAATAATTTGTAGAATATAGATAAAATGATTTACAGGGTCACGCAAAGAATTGGATACATATCGTCTATGGATGATAATTTCTGGAAATGTGGTTTCAGTAGTTTTAAGAGTGTTTTAGTTTGAATTAAATTTTAGCTAAATACTGGCGTGTAATAAATATACTAGGTAAATTACAGGGCTGTACAAAAGTATTCAAGTACTTTTTTTCAATTAATTGTATAAAATCCTGAAAGAGAAATTTCAACCTGTTATACGTTTTCTGGCTAAACTAAATTTTCCCATTATATAGTATTGTAACATATTATTCAGAATCCGGGGTGGAAACTATCTTATGTTACGAAATAAAACTGGATAACTTATCATTGACTAATAAGTTTTAATATTTACATCGTATTTACATATTACTATTTACAAAATAACTCAGTTAATTTAAAATACGGCATAGCTCAAATGCCTTGTCTGCAACCACTTTGTTAACATTCTACTCTCTCGTAAAGTCTAATTTACTCAACTTGTCAGTTCTTTTGAAGGAAAAGAAAAAAAAAGAAAAGGAGAACAAATATGATGGAGTTCGTATTGTTCGAGCGTTACACTCTTCCCCTCACACTGCATTACTTGTCTCTCAGATGCAGTGTGCATTTCCTGGGTGGATTTCTTCGGGATGCTTTCTGGTGCCTAAAATCCTCTATGTTTCTCGTGTTTTGTGATCCTTTCGTAAATATTTGCTGGCTGGGCGTCTGACGTTCCCCGAGTCTGCCTCTAGGACGAATTAAGCGTTTAGAAGATCCACCATCATCTTGCGTGTAAGGACACAAAGCTGATATATGATAATTTTCTAAGGGAGAAAAGGAGTTTTCTTTAGTGGCAATAGTATAAGACGTAGGAGATCTTTGCTTTCCATAGTACCCATTATCATGTCTGTAACTGCCAGACCTATAATCCAATTTGTAATTATCCTGATCATTAGTTCTAAGATCATTTTCATATCTCTTTTCGAATTTGCTAGACAAATCTGCCGTTCGCTGTGCACTATACTTGTGTGATGGTTGGGAATTTTTTTGCTCCTGATAGCTACCTCTACCTGATCGTCGTCCATCATAATTATAATAATTTCGAGCATGATAGTAGCCTCTATTTTTGTAGCTAGGAGAAAAAATTTTGGATTATACTTTACTTTTGAAGTAAGTGAAGCACTTTCTAGCATTTCAAATGCATCATTAGGTTCAACCATATCCGATGAACTATTCATCAAACCTCCACTTTCTGTCATATCTTGAGGTATCAAAGAATCGTTAATCTCAAAATTTTGAGGAATCTCTGATTCATCTTGGTAAGAATTCTCTGAACCAGGTTTCTCATAACTATTTTTATTGTAATTTCCATGGTTAAATGACTGTTTAACATATTTTTGGCCATATCTATTATTGCTTCTGTTAACAATTGGTCTATTAAAATTTCTGTTCTTATCCCTATAATCGAAATTCCTACGGCAATCTTTTACATAGCCTTTTCTATCATGTGCAGGACTATCAATTTCATCAGATAAAATTATGCCCATCCGTGATCCTGTATCAATATAATGTTTAACTTTAGGGGTAGTCTCTTCCCCTAGTTGGAAGCTACTAGTAAATTTTTCAAGCAGTTCATTCAACCTAACTTGTTGCTCTGAAGAGAGATGTCTACCTTCATCTTCTCTAAGAAAAACGGTGTCTAATTCAACGGATTTTATCGCTAATTCACTGGGAGGTCTATATGTATCTTCAGCGAATCTATACTTCCACCTACATCTATCAGCGAAGAACCATTCTTGATTTACTACATCCAAAACAATTTTTGCTTTGCGTAAAAAATCGATTCCTAAAATTGTACGATTATTTCTGGCATTCGGCAGAGCATAAAGTGTTGTTTTAATGTCGCGACCTTCAATTTTAACATGAACTTCTGTTTTATAAACTTCGGTAGTGTTTTGTAGCCCATCCGCTAAGACTACGATCATTTGAGTTTTTTCAAACTTCACACCTTGGTCTTTTAATAAAGAATACAAAACTTCACCCGCAACGCAATGTGTTGCGCCAGTGTCAGCACAAGCTGTGCCAGAGAGACCATTTGTGCTTATTTTTACCAATAATGTTGGTGATGTTTGCATATTACATGTACGAAATTCTAGTGATTGAAAGTGCACCGATACATTTTTCGGAGAACAGGTTGGACACTTTGATTTAATAACTCCCTGGTTTCCACAACCATAACAACTTAACATTGGTCGATTTAAATTCGAAGGGTAATTAATTTTATTTCTCTTGGACTCCTTTTGATTGCCAATTTTACCAAACTCATTTCTTTTAAAATCTAAAGGCGTTTTTTCAAAGCGATTAGAATTCCCGACCTCACTGATTTTATTTGATCTCTTTATTTATACTTTGTGTGACCTCACATTATCATATAAATCTAACTTTTCAGCTAATTCAACAGGATCTGTTAAATTCTCCCATTGGTCTAAATAATGTTCTTTGCAATCAGGGGAAACCTTTTTTCTTTAATTGGTCAGCAATAATTAATTCCGATAATTTTTCAAAGGAATTTATGTTTAATTCGGATAGCCATCCCTCAAAATAGCTTCTGATTTCAAAATAATATTCTTTCCAGCTAATATCGGTTCGCTTTGGGTGTCGACTAAACAAAACTCTAAACCTTTCAGCTGTTAACTTGAACCTCTGCAACAATATATCTTTAATATAAGAATAATCCTCAAATTTTTCTCCCGGTTCACGCGCTATTAATTTACCGATTTCATTTGGAAGGACTCCAATTAAATACGTAATCCACAGTTCTTTAGAAACCTTTAAAAGTTTCATTTGCCTCTCAAAAGTTATTAAAAATAAATTCATATCATCCTTTACAGGATTGAAATCGGGTAAAACCTTTTTCAAGTCAACGCGGATTGAAGAAGTTTCTAGACGGTTGCTTGTATTTGCAACAACATCTCTTGTTCCTGCTTCTAACCTGAGCTTCTGTAGCTCAAATTCTCTTTCTTCGGCTAAACGTTTCTCTTCCTCAAGAGTCTTTCTTTCTTCTACGATATTTTCAAAAATTCCCTGTACAAAATCTACGTTATCTTTAAATGCCTCATTATTTACAATTTTATCACATAATTCGAGGACTTTATCATCGCTACTTACTTCTACTTTTAATTCTGAAGCTAATGTGATTAAATCAATTTTCTTACCCTTTGAAAGAAACGCCATCATTTGAACTAAATATGTTTTAGCTAACTCCAAACTTAATTCGTGTTACGAATAACTCTTAGCAAAATACGTAATTTTTAACATATATAGAACATAAATAACATACAATATCTTTCAAAACTCAATATAAGGACACCAACTATTTGCCTTTTTTTTTTTTTTTACACAATAATATAAATCATATAATAATTAAAATAATGCCAAGCACTCATTTATAATAATAACTTCAATGATAAAATAGCTCAGTGCAACTATATAAATGTATAAAATAAAGCAAACGATTTTTATTTTTCAATAATAATTATTAGAATTATTTCTCTTATGAATATCTTCATTTAATTCAGATACTAAAATACTTGAAGCTGCAGACGACTTTTCGTATTTCAATTCTAGGAAAATAACATTCAGGCTGAATAAAACAATTCCAAAATATTTCGATTCTGGACGAATCAAATACAATTTTCAAAAATCATCAGATTCCGGATGAATCAAAAGTACTTTTGTATAAATTTTTGTACTTTAGTATCTAAATTTTCTTATTAAAACAGTTTAACACAATTTAAAATAATACTTATCTTCATATCTTGCTTCTATTCGTGCCAGACGTTGGGGAGCCACTTCTGTAACATATTATTCAGAATCCGGGGTGGAAACTATCTTATGTTGCGAAATAAAACTGGATAACTTATCATTGACTAATAAGTTTTAATATTTACATCGTATTTACATATTACTATTTACAAAATAACTCAGTTAATTTAAAATACGGCATAGCTCAAATGCCTTGCCGGCAACCACTTTATAAACATTCTACTCTCTCGTAAAGTCTAATTTACTCAGCTTGTCAGTTCTTTTGAAGGAAAAGAAAAAAAAAAGAAAAGGAGAACAAATATGATGGAGTGCGTATTGTTCGAGCGTTACAATATATATATCAACATACAGATCGAATACAGGGCTGTTCAAAAGAATTGGAGTACATATTTGGGTATGGGCGGTAACAAGTGAAATCGGATTTTTAAATGTTTACTTAGTTATCTTATTTACCTTATTTCCGTAAGTAACGAAGTTTCGTTAAAACTTTTATGGAGTGTTGGAAAAGTGTTTCATAATCTATGCTGTAAGCATGATTTTTCTTACTTGTTGTGTAATTATCTCAATTTTGCGTAGTTTTGTTGTACATCGACCTGAACTTCGCGTACTGCTAAGCCGCCGATTAGCATGCAGATGAAGTAAAGCAGAATAATGAAAAATATCGATTTATTAATTATTAAGATCGAGATTAACTAGTTTTAACTCAGATTAGTCAAATGAAGCAGAAACTTAAGATGAAAATAGAAGTTGGAGCAGTATTGAAGTAATAACACTGAAGGAATAACAAGTGTAACAATTTTTTGAAGAATTAACATGTATGAGAAAGAAGAAAGTTTTGGTATAAAACACATAAGACGTCTTTGGTATGTTTGACATTCTCCGGTGAAAGTCGACATTCTCCAATTTCTGTCTTTCACGGAAACATACACACTTTTAAGTTCTAATCAATATCTAAGATGCTCGAAATGAATCAAAGCGGTGATGTTTTAACTTCTTGAATACTTAATTTTTTTCTTTTATTTTGGGATATACAGGGTAATTATAAAAAGAAACTATCTCGGTATATTTTCCCCTACCTACCATACTGTTAACAGTTTTGGTTGAATGTCTTTTCAGGTATGCACTCAAGAAACATATTAAAACAACAGTTAAACTCTAACTGTTACCGTTACAGTGACAAAAGATCAAAAATTTGGAGTGGCAAAACGTAATATACTTAGTATTTTACTTAGCAAGTCCTGTAATCGTTTTAAAAATCTAAAACTAGAAAACAGGAATTCTGCTTTTTCAGAATTTAGTGTCGCCCCCGATGAAAAAAAAATATGTATATATAAATAGTACAAAACATATTTCAATTTTAAGACTTAAAGCACACACTTTATTTTATGTAAAATGACTTCATTTCCATCCGCTTAAGAATTCCACATTTGCGATCCACTCTTAAACATCTACAGTAAAGCATGCATAGGATGTGACTATCGCAAAATAATACACAAATGCAGCAAAAAGATGCGGTCATTAAAGAAACTCGCCAGAAAACGGCTATCCAATGATTCATAGGCATTCATTTGTTTCTAACATTAATATAGACGATTTCAGTTGTGACGTTAGTCATGACGTTTTGGTTGGAAACTGACTCCAAACAAATTGTTGCTATGTTGTATTTTCTATTTTTTTGTGTGTGTGTTGCAGCTATATCTTATATCTATATCTCACATCTAAGTGTTTTAATACTTGATATGTACTGGTAACATTTTGCACGATTTATATTTAAAAAGAAATGACGCATGGCAACCATTTGTTTGGAGTCAGTTTCCAACCAAAACGTCATGACTGACGTCATACTGAAAGCGTCTACAGATACTTAAAATTAAATATAGTTTATAGTAGCTCCATGTTTTAACAGAAATTATTCGTTTAATATTTTTTCAAAATAGCACGTGTTTTAATTAATTTTTTTTTCGGTTGCTAAGAGAAAATGGCAACAAAAAGATATAATTGCTATTTTTCAACTATTTTCCCTTTATTCTTTATATAAATGTAGTACTTGAGTTGCCAAAATTAAACAAATGGTGCTAAAAACTACAAAAATATTAATATTTCAAAAATAAATGGAGATACAGTTTTCAAACAAATTGCATTTAAAAGTACTTTTTTCCAATACGACGGTATAAAGATTGAAAATATGCAATGCTTAGAAATTTAAAAAATTGCTATAGATCATTTAATCCTACAATCATACATCTGATTTGTTTATTGCTGGCTTCTTTAAAGTAACGTCATTTTTTGGAGACAAGATAAGCTGGGAGAAAAAAATAGCATACCGTACCGGGTGCTTAAAGAAAAAAAAAAGATAAAAAAAAGATAAAAAACGTTTGACTGATTGACACGTTTCAGACACTGGAGGTTCCGAAAAACCTATTTTTAGAAAAAAAAATTGCCGTCCGTCTGTTTGTGTGTCTGTAAACGCTCTATCTCCCGAACAAATAGAGACAGAGACTTGAAACTTCGTGTGTAGTTTGTATGTAATAATGAGAAGAAGCCTATTGAATATGAGTAACCTCTATTATCCGGAACTATTTTTTCGCACCTTCGAATTATTCGTTCTGATAAAAGGTATATAATTTTTTTCGAAATTGTTTATTTTAAGGAGATAATATAAAAGACAATAATAAAGCATAATTTTTGCATAAAGAACGAAGTCAATCTAATAATTAGTTACCGCTATATTTGTAATCCTATTTTCCACACTCTTCGATTTTTCATGACCCTGTATTTCCTTCAAATATCAATTCAGACATATTTTAATTGGAAATAAGACGCTTATTCCGACGCAGTAAACTGTTAGTTAATACGATTATCGTTTTTGGAGTTACAAGGATGGTTCTTGTACGCAATTCCGTACTACTTGATTATCCCATCAACCAAAAAACTATTGCCAAACTATAATATAAAATGCCAATAATGGCTTATCGTAAATGCTACATTACACGTGTTTGTTACGTCATCAAGTGATTTTTAATTCGACGTCTTATTTGTATTTTTATTAATATTTTACTAATTTATTTGTACTATCGTTATTTAGGGCTACACATACACAGTACCCTAAAAATGACAAAAATATCGAATAATTTTTTATTGAATATTTCAGTGGTACATACTGTTGTGAATCATGACTCCAAATTGTAGATCTGAAATTCAAATAGTTTTAAAGATATTTCAACTTTTCTGAGTGTTCCTTTACAAACTTTAAATGCATTTTCTCAGACTTTTATTTTTGTTGATGTTAGTGTTTGCTAATCCCTAAGGCTTTTTTTTTCTATTGCAGATAGAGTCTTGAAATTTTTTGCAGACACATGTAAATTACATTTGTGAACATTAACACGCAGTTGCAAACTTTTGATATTTATTTTATAAATAAAATATATAGATATAAATCACAACCGCAATATAGTTTATATAATAGGTGATTATATTTTTATTGGTATATACAATCAAATTTACAAGAAAACAACTTAATGTTTATTGTTATTTATTCATAGTAGTCATCTAAATAATAAATAATACAGTTTGTGCTTATCAAGGATTATTTTACTTTGTGAGTGATATTAATTTGTCTTCATACAGAATAGATTAAATTAGTCTTTAATTATCTCTTATTTTTATAGTCGTTTGATGTACATTCAGAATTGTTGTAAATCAATTCATCAATATTAGATTTATAAATCTTGTATTCCACAAGATATTTGAAAAGTGTTCTTTAAGCTTGTTTTTATATTTTTTCATACTTTTATAGTTTATATACGAGTAAATACTGCCGCATAATGCTTTATTTATAAAATAATACGGTGTAAATAATGTATGTATATATACATGTATATTATATGTATAAAAAATATTGCAATTTCTCCCAAAAGTTTACCTAAGCAACTTACAAATTCGACTTACGTAAAATATATAAAGTTATATAAAATTTTACGAACGCATTACTTACGTAAGTCGGGGGATTGCCTGTATATGGAACTAACGCAGAATACAGTTTTTTTAGAAGCTCTCGTTCTAATACAATACAGGCTGTCTCCTAATCATGGCCCGCCCCACCAGTGGCCGAGAGGTTCTGCTCTCAAAGCCGATAGACGGGCGGTGCTGGGTTCGAATCCAATCGCGCCAGTCGGCCTAATCGTTCGGAGTTATCGTGGTTTTCTTCGAACCTTGGATTTCCTTGCGTAAATACAGATAAGGTTCCCTTAGAAAGACCCCCAAGAAGGGCATCCCCCCTTTGGTTCCATATCCCTTGTGTTGGTAATTGGCCGTCATAAACAGCATCAACGTAGAATCATGGACCAAACTGTAAGAGAATAGTAAGTACACATAAATAAACAATTTTGGTATAGCAGAGTGGGGTCGGAAATGAAAAGTTTTAGCGAAAAACAAGAAATGCGAAGGAAATGAAAACGAACATTATGTTCTAAAGTCGAGATATCAATCCTTTTACAGTTTTGAGCCAAATACAGGGTGAGTCAAATTGAATATAGCGATTACAAACGGCTGTAACTATTTAATGGAAAATAATTTATCGATAAGATTAACACAGAATGTAGACGGAACTTCAAAATTTCTTTACGTAAGGCGCAGGTACAGTGAAGCGGAGGCCTACGCATGCGCGTATTGAAACTTCGCAACGACAAGAAACCTGTTCATTGCAGGCATCTCATTAGTAAAAATGACGAGTCCCGTGCAGAAAGCATTCTGCGTGTTAGAATTTAACAAATGTCATTCTGTTATCACAGTGCATCAAAATGGAGCACCCCCACACTGGAGTACGGAGGTTCGCACACTTTTAAACCAACATCTTCCAAATCGTTGGATCGGTCGAAGTGGAGATGCCGACGCTTCTGCTCTTGGCCACCGAGAACTCCGAACTTGACACCCTGCGATTTTGTGCCTCCCATGCCCAACACATTTGAAGAACTCAAAGTACGCATTTGTAAGGCGCTTGTATTGGTGACTGAACAAATGCTTCAAAATGTATGGCGTGAAATCGACTACCGCCTAGGTGTTGTCCGTGTGAGCAAGGGATGTCACATAGAACATCTATGACATATGTATACAAAATTTTGACGTTCCGTCTACATTCTGCGTTAATCTTATCGATAAATTATTTTCCATTAAATAGTTATAGCTGTTTGTAATCGCTATATTCGTTTCGACTTACCCGGTATATCTTAATCCTTATTTCACATGTCAAGCCTACGCAGCTAAATTTTCCTATCCCCATAAATCGTATTACATACAGAATCATACAGTCATTTAATATTATCATAATATGGTGAGAAAGGTCTTAACAATAAATGTATTATACAGTAAAAATAAAATAAAAAATTAACTGTCAGTTATATACAAAAACCAACAAGCTTAATCAGTCCGACAGATTGAATTTTAGACAGATTGAATCAATGAAACATAGTTTGAATAATTAAAAACAATGCGGTTGTCAAAAAAGCAATAATAACTGAATTATTTCTGAAAATTACTTTTAAATACAGGGAAATAAAAATAATAACTGAAAGATTGGGTCTTGGTGCCACTGACAAATTATTCCCGCGTTAAGTTTGTCGTGCATGCCGTATTTGCCGGCAGCCGGTTTTATTGTTTTGGTACGTTTAGCTGTTTCTAAATACAGCTATTTCTAGATTGTGAAAATGGGCTCTGTTTTTTCAGTTTTTCTGGTATAAGGTATTATTATATAAAATATTTTTGCAAAATCATTCCGGTGTAAACATACTTATAATATTTTTTTTAATTACAATTTATATTATTGATTTAAAACTTTCTGTACATGAGTGTTAAGAAGTTCCATCACAGGAAGTAAAAAAATATTAATAAACTTAGGAATTATTTTAAAAAATAAGAATCTCTAATACTCAAAAAATCCTCTCTTATCGTTTCTTATCTACGAAATAATTCCAGATCGGTACCATTACCCATAGAAGTCTAAGTAAACATTTCGTTCCTTAATTATGTTTCTTGGTAAATATTTTAATTTCAACAATATTTTTCTTAAAAAAATATATATAACTAACATTTAAAGCATTTGAAAAATTCTCTCTCTCTCTCTCTCTAGCCCCACCAGTGGCTGAGAAGTTCTGCTCTCGAAGCTGGTAGACGGGAGGTGCTGGGTTCGAACCCAATCGCGCCCGTCGGCCTAATCGTCCGGAGTTTTCGTGGTTTACTTCGAGCCTTGGATTTCCAAGCGTTAATATAGGTTAGGTTTTCTTAGAAAGACCCCCACGAAGGCCCCTCACTCCCCCCTGGGCTTATATCCCTCGTGCAGATAATTGGCCGTCATAAATACAACCAACCAACCCCCCCTCTCTCTCTCTCTCTCTCTCTCTCTCTCTCTATATATATATATATATATATATATATATATATATATATATATATATATATATATATTTCGATGTTCAAGGAGTTCCACATTATATTTATCAAAATTGTAGTTCGTAAATCGTTAGCTTTACAAGTATGGTTCTAATTAAGAAAAAGTTTTATGTTTTTCTGCGTTATATCGAAAGCAATTTATTTACATTCATATACAGGCACTAAAAACGCTTTTTTCAGTTTTCACTGAGAGACAATTCATAAAATATGAAGTATCATACCTAGATAAATTCTAGCCGTATAAGTATGGAATGTATAGCATTTTACTAATTATACTATCCACGACGTGATTTTAATAAAAAGTTATTAGATCGATGGACTGTATAAAATTGTATTGTTTTAACTTTTAAACAATAACTATTTTGTGGCGATGGGTTTTTGATATGATTAATTGAAACTTTTTCAATATTTTGCACTAGACACTATATATCTCAAACTTTTAGTTTAGGGATTAACTTAAAATAACGATAAAAGAGAAAACCCTATTTTTGTGTGAGATGATATAATGTACAAAAATTTAAATCCACATTTTCAATATAAATTTCTGTTTTGCAATCTTTAATTACATGTATATTAATGTATGTATCGGAGTAGGTGCGTAATTCTGTTTATGTATTTCTGTCTTTGATCATATATGCGTGCAGTAAAAGAGTATTTAAACTTTTTACGCCTAATACATACAAAAAAAAAAAAAAAAAACTTGTTCGATGTGCCAATCCCAAAACTTTCTTCAATCTCATATATTTTAATATTTCAAAATGTTGTTACAAATGTCAATATTTCATTTTTATTAGTTCAATACTATATAAACTTTGAAAGAAAATTACACAAAAATTGCTATTACACTGCCCCCTTTCGGTGGAATATTCCCAAATTCAGGGAGTACTTTCTTGCTATTGACAAAAACATACGCAAAAAATTTGGTTCAATTCTATGCATAACTTCATACACTTTTTGATGGTAAAATATTCAAAATGCGACAAAAACACACAAAGATCGCTATTACAGTGTCCCCTACCGGCAGATTTTTTCAAAATTAAGGGAGGACCTGCTTGCCATAGCCAAAATCTTATAAAAAAATTTGGTTCAATTCTACGCATAATTTCATACATTTTTCGATGGTAAAATATTCAAAATGCCACAAAAATTGCACAAAAATCGATATTACAATGCCCCAAATAAATTAGTTAAAGTTACAGAAAAAATTAGTTAAGTTTAAAAATGCATACCTCAGCTGAAAATGTATTTCCAGCAATTGTCATTCATTGTCAGTACTGTAAACGTATTATTTTGCGTGTCTCTGTAAATCCCCAACAAATATCATGTAGATCATATTATGCTACAAATATCTGGAAATAAAACTCAGTAATGTTCATAATCTTCATTACGTTTGAAATAGGGTAATATATTGAGTACGCCGTGATCATCGTTTTCCCATTAATCATCCAATAATGAAATTCTTTTGTGTGTACCCTGTAAATGAATTATAAACGCTGTGCGCTCTATGTTCTAAAAAAAGCATGTTATACTACACCTTAGAAATTTATATTAATTTCATTATATTTGAAATATTGTAACATCATTAAGACGAATCACAAACTATTTTCGCCCTTAGTAATGTAAAAGAATTATTTTGAGTGTCAATATAAAAGAATTATAAATACTACAAACTTTATTATAAAAATAAATTGCAAAACTCAATAAAAAAACTTTTTATAAAGTTCAATTTTTTTTCTGCACAGTTTAAAAATTTAGCCTGATTTATAAGTCTTTTTTTTTTTTGGATTCATACTTAATTTATCTCTATAAAAACTAAATAGCATATTTTTCTAACATTTAAGTTATTGTTTTTAAGTACAAAGGGCATGAAAAATTACAGTGCACACTACAGTAAGCAATTTTAAAGTTCACCCTTTATCAAGTTTTAATTCTAGATCCATACTTGATATATCTCTCTGAATGAAACTTACCCTATAAAAGTAATGCAAAGCACCATATGATATTTATCCGTGTGTGTTGATTTCAAAAATTTCTTCCAAATTTCTTTCTATAGCTCGTAATACCATCCCCATCTGCTTAGTATTTTACACTTTCTGAATTATTTGCACGTATATGGATTCTTACAATGTTCATATAGCAATTGTTTTTGATTCCAGTACTAAAGAAAAATACTATTTGCATTTTTAAAATATATACTGGAAAGTACAAGACAGTGTAAGTAGAGTTAGTAGGACACTGGTATCCTACTTACTATCAACTTCCCCAGTCGAAAAATGAGATGTTTTGCCATTAGGTGAAATCATTGGCTAAAATATCAAACTGTCGTTTTCGAAACTATTGTAGGGAGTTTAATGATAGCGATGAAAAGTGGGGAATTTCCAGTTGTTCAGAGTAAGTTCATCCACTTGTTATTCCCTAGTTAAGCAAAGTAAAATAAAGATATACCTGTAATGTTAAAAAAAGAGAGCATTATAGATAAAGGTAGGTGCAATGTTAACTAACTGTTTAAAACAAAAGTGGTGTTAACCAAATAAAATTCGTGTATGAGACGATGGCTCCAAAGGACGTAAAGTAGGAATGATAAGGTATATATTTTAGTTTCGTTTTGTTTAGATTTTTTAGTTATTTTTATTTTGTTAAACATATAAGAATTTTTTTTTTTTTTTTTTAAAGCTATAAAATTTTTTTATACAGTTTGTTCTGACCCCTACGAGCTAAGTTAAAACATATATGTAGTGTCATTTTTTTTTACCCTTAAATGCCACGCGTTGCCTTTCGGCAGCATACCGAATTTAGTCTTCTAAAATACTATTAGAATAATATTGCAGCTCGACAGAGTAGATTCTACTGTCGAGGATTCGTCTGCTGGTGGTCTGGCGGTGTTCTGTATAGCAGTCTATGGAGTGTGGATTATTAATGCTTGTTTGTTAAAAATACCGCAAAAAATTCTTTTTTGTCGCAGCTTATACTTAATATTTTGTAATATAAATTCAAATTGTTGTTCTGTATGCGATAAAATTCCCTAAGTTTACAAAATTTCAGTTCATATGCGCCTGCACATACTTGCATTCTGGTGGTGCAGTGGCAAGAATAACAGATCAACATACCTCCAGCTCCTGCGTCTAACGTCATCTGCATAAGGTCCATTGTTATTCTTGGTGCAAGGGCTGGCGGACGCTGCCTGTGAATGCTGAAGCCATGTTATTGAGGCTGCCAGAGTTGATAAAGATCTATAAAGGCTTTCTAGTAGAAGAAGAAAAAGTATGAAATTTTATATATAAAAAAAAAAAAAAAAAAAAAAAGATCTATCAAATAAATGTTCAACTGGTTTACCTTGGTCAAATGGGTATTTTTTGTACGAGAGACTATTTAGATTTTTTTGTTTTCACTTCATATGGATTTTTAATATATTTAACAATAATATACTACCTGTTTTTGATTACTAATGCATTTTTTAAATTTCTTTTATAAGGTAATGCATAACGAACTATCCCTGATTGAGTGTCTAGCCACGTATTGAAAATTGTAAGTAAATACAATTTTATGCAAAAACAGTATTAGTGGAGAATAAGTTTAAAATATTTCTAATATAAAGCATTCTAATTTTTTTAATTTGTCTGTATACCCTGACGGAATTTTACTATATCATGAGCACATTTTTTGTAGAAAAATAAGTTGCTTTTATTCTTTTCAAAGTGCAAGATTCTTTATGATTGAAGAATTTCAGCGCATCCAAATTAATGCACGTCACTTAATATAAATTACAGATAATCTTCAGATAAATGATAAAAATACGATTTTGCTCACCTAGATTACGTATATGTGTGACAATTAGTACTATTTTATATAATTAATTTTTATTATATCTTTCTGACAACTGTAACAATTAGAAAAATAATAATCTATTAAAATTTGTTTTATACTAACGTATTAGGATAAACAATCTTTTTCATTGCAAATTTCAAATCACTTTTTTGTTGCCTTCACCAGTGCAATATGTTTGAGTTTGTCCCATAGTACAGAATTTTGAAAATATGCGTAGTTTGTAAAACTCATACTTTTGAATACCACTATTCCCAAATATAAATTTTCGCGTTATTTTATGATAGAGATTATACCATTAAATAAAGAAAAGATAATCATTTCAAAAAGTTGTACTCAAACTTAGTAAATAGGGAACAACTTCTCATGTTATCTACACACCCAATCCACAGTAGCATCACATATTATTATTGTGATAGAATCTATATCTCTCAATAATTTGATTTAACACAATTAGGTTTTCAAAAAGTCACTGCCTGTTTGATATCTTATTTTTTTGTGAATGATATAATACATTTTTAATAATTATTTGAAAATATTTTTATTCCAATCGTGTTTGATAACCCATAATTTTTTTTTTTTTTTTTTTTACGTATCAGAATATTCTACTGTATAAAGGATCAGATGTTTTTTTTCGCCCATCCATTGCACTAGCGAAAAGTATAATCATATGCTATCACAGAATCAATAAAAGATGTAGTTCTAGAAGTATTTTACTGTTAAGCGATTAAGGAATAATTCCCCAGATTAGCAGAAAATATTAAAGATTTGTGAATTTATATTTTTCTTATCGTTTTCCAGTAAAAATGCCTTACTAATCTCAAGAAAGTACATGGTAACGGTAACGATGTTTTTGTTATTCGGAAAAAATATAGGAAAATAATTAGGTCACTTTTTCTCTGACACGGCAAAAAACAAAAGAATTAAGAAAAAATCCAGAATTTTTGTTTAGAAAATTATTTTAAAAATGTGACATTACTATAAATTTAGCATTTTTAATTATTTCAGAAACATCAAATATTAAATTTGAATAGTCAAATAGTTAATTTTCTATAATCTGAAATAAAATGATGATATTTTTTTTAAACTAAGCGTATTCTAGATTTTCAACATTTATAATTCAATATGTTATCCTCTTTGGTAGATTTCGTATGAAATACTACATATTGCAATCTCCCCTATGTTGGGATTTCTGAAAAAAAAAAATTGTAGATCTACTCCGATTATGACCCCTAGAACCCAAAACCACTCCTAGTTGAAAACTTTATATACATTTATATATATATATATATATATATATACATATATATATATCGCTTCGCTATATATAACTTGGCAAACCAACAGCTAGTAGCAAATAGCGTATATTTCAAGTGATAAATCTTAATGCTGAGTAACAACTGTTTCTTTACAATTGCTTTGACATAGCTGCAAGAAAATGATCAGTTACACTTAGGAAAGGTGAGGTTTTAAAAATCTTTTGTCTATTTCAACTGCAATTATGGGCAGCAGGTTCTTGATATGATCATCATCTAGTACTCTCGCATCTGGTGAGCAGAAAGGGAAAATGGGAATTATAATTTTAAATATTTTTTGAAAAAATTCTGGTTTTCGATTTTTTTATTAAATAATTAAGTGTAGATAAAATGTGCCTTTCAAAATGACACCTGCCTTACGGCCAGCGCCTGATTACTCCCTAAGGAAAATCCCTCCCATTTTTTTAAAAAGAAATTTTCACCCAATTTAATTTAAGAATTCTGCAATTAAATAATTTTTTGTAAATGATCTGTGGGAGATTTCATAAGAGGCGATCAAGCCCTCGATAAGGCTTATACAAATTATACTAGCTGCTACATCGTCATATCCGAAAAAAAAAAAAAAGGAAAAATCTGCAAGTGAATTAAAAAAAGTTCCTTCTGCTTAAGTGTTTTACCCGAAATATACAGGGTGTCCAGCGAATAAGACCCTGATTTCAAAATTAAATATCTCGTAAACAAATATCAATAGAATTATACGGTATACGGTTTCTTTATTAGCTGAGTCGTAAAAATGTTATACAGAAGTTTAAAATTTAGTTTCAAAAACCGTTAACAGATGGCGCTGTACTCGATATGCCTATAAATTGTGCTTCGAAGTCCAAAGCGATCAGTTCGAGGCACTTCAACTCATTTTGAGGAGCCAATGCTGAGTCGACTCACTTGTTTGATGAGCCAACATAGTGATTCGATTCGCCACTCACTTGCGGAAGTAACATTGGTTGGTTGTAAAGATGAAGCAATTCTATTTTTCGCATAGCGGATAAGAAAATTTTTGAGTGAATGCTTGAATTATTTTGGTTTTAATTTTACATAAAAGAAGTTTTTTATATTAGACTTTGTTGGATGGGAGCTGGGAACAGTCAAACTAAAAGTCTGCAAAGGCCCAAATTTATAAGACCTGGTCCGGCCCGCCCTTAGAAAAAAATTTGGCCCACCTCTATATAAAATTTAAAAGTTCGACTCGTACAAAAAAAGTAATGGCCCGTCTCGGTATAAAACTGATCCGACCAGGAAAAAAGTTAAAATATCGGACTGAGGCCGTCCGGCCCACTAAATTTCTAGAAAGCATGAATTTTTTACGTCAATATGGTTAAAAATTGTTCGTTACGAGGAGTTCTGACCAAAAATACTTATTTTAGCTTTTATTTTCAATTTAATAATCTTCATTTTTAAAGAAGAGACCTGTGCTGCGATATTTATGTTTTTAATGAATCTCTATTTGTATGTAAATGTTTCAGTTAAATTTAATATCGTTAATTCATATTCTATTCATTGGAGATTTAATAATGTGAAAAATTCTATTTAGTAAAATCGTTGAAAACGAAATTGCTTAGGAATGAAAAATCTACGTTATAGACAAGTTTCCTTCTGTGCAGGTTTAAATGTATTATATACTTTTCCTCACATATTATTATATTCATTTTTCATGTATCAGCACATTTTTTAGTTTAAGACAGCATTCAGTCATACACAGGTTCTTTTTCACATGTGTTATTGTATTTTAATTTTATTGCCTAGAAATGGCTTTTCTTTAAAAAGAATAAATTTTAAAGTTTAATTGTACAATAGTATGGCAATAAGTATAATTGCAATTTAAAAATATATGCATTTTTTGCAAAAAGTCTTGGATCAGGCCAAATTTTACTTATTTTTGCACGGACCAGAACAGGCCAATACAATAATTTTCGTACGGGCTGGGCCGGCACTTAAAATGTCGCCCCTTGAAAACCTTGGAAGAAAGAAGCCAATCCGGATCAATACTGAAAAATTAAGTTCGGCTCGGCGCGATCTTTCAGAAAAAAGAAAGGCCCTAGCCTTGTCCGGAAAGAGCAATACCTAGGCCCTTCACAAGCCTTCAGAAAAGAAGTAAAGCCCTGTCCGACCCCAGTGCTGCGAAAAATTGGTCCTAGCCCTGCCCACGGGCGGGGCCGGTGAACACCTCTAAGCCAAACTGTAAAATATAGAAATGTTCTTTTTTAACCCGGGAGAACTCGCTGCATGAGATTTTCTCTCACAGTCGTACATTTTTAAGACTCTTATTTAAATCATTTTTCATTTTAATTAAAATTTCAATATGTTTTACAATTATTTTACCTCTTTTGTGAATAAAAGTACTAAGCCAACCAAAAAAAGTTGATATTATATTAATGTAAAGTAAAAGAAAAGCAATTGGGCATTCTGACTAGCGAGTTCTCCCGGGTTAATCCGGTCCCCCCACCCAATGTCTAAAAAATTACCTTCTTTTTAACTGGAAGTGGAAGGTTTTGAAGAGTTATTTTTTTATATATATCAAAATTTAAAAGTTTGAATTTTCTGCGATGAAAACAAAACGGAAAACGGATTTTTTTTTTTTTTGTGTGTGTGTGTGTGTGTGTGCGTGTGCGCTCGGGGAGCGCCCCCCCCCCCCCCATCCAACCTATTTCCGAATGTACTGAAACTAAAATGATGAAAAAAAATTAGGGGCCATAGTAGTGTATTCAAATTTTGCTAGAAAATTGTAGCGAGTATCCTCGGTCACATAGTTTTGGAGAAGATCGTATTTTTTCCGTTACACACAAATTTTACTTTGCGGGGCTCAGAGGCAGCATTTTTAACTATCAAGTTATAAATTTGACAGGCCTGACTATTGAGGCGATTTGGAATCAAATAGCTTTTTCCATTTTTTAACATAAATAAATTGATTAAATTTATAAAAAGAAAAAAAATTACGTAAAGTGCGATTTTGTCACGTAATGGCAAGGTTTTCTCTTTCTGTGCTAACATGTACGGAAATTCGATTAAAAACGCAAACTTTGACAGCATTTTTTGAAAGATATTTTGTCAAAAAATGGAAAACGCCATTCGATTACATAGTTCCTGAATAAGAACACCTGCCAATTTTACGCGTTTTCGAATACAAATGAATTCAATAAGTATTCCCCCGCCCGCCTCGAGAAGGGGGGATGAGACTAAGTTTTAAAATGTTCTTGTTTTCTCCCGTTTATAGTTTTTGATTTACTCCCTTTTAAAATTTTATTTTGACAAACCATGATAATATATAACCATATAGTATTGAGATACATCCATAGAGACACACACACAGCCTAGCTGTTTAAGAAAAAAAAAGGGGGGTGGGGTCGTGGTAGCAATAGGATTTCGAAAATATATTACATATCTGGGTTTAAATAAGGGACATTAAAAAAATCGATTGGTTAAACTTTAAAAAAATATATGTAAATTATATCCATTTAATATTACCTGCGAACATTTTTATTTAAAAAACGGAATTAAAATAGCATTATAAGGTCATTGTGCCTAAATGAGACGCGATTCCCCATAGTTTTGTCGCATTTAGGGTATATTTGGCATTTTATTATATTTATATAAATATATATTTTATTAAGCAACAAATTACTGAATACTGTACCTTTAGTTCAAAACTAACTGGTTTTGTATAAATGTAATAATTATCTCTAGTATAAAACCATAATATATGATTGTCGCGTTTAGGTAATTTTTGTCGCATTTACGGCAGCTATGACCTGAATAAGACATCCATGGTCCTAAATGTGATAATGAATTTTATACATGACAATTCATCTGAAAAAGTTCATTTAACCTTTAACCCGGGAGAACTCGCTAGTGAGAATTTCTCTCACGGTGCCCAATTGCTTTTCTTTTATTTTACATTCGCTTAATATGATTTCTTTTGCTTTGCTTAGTACTTTTATTCACAAATAGGTAAAATAATTGAAATAACATTTTTAAATTTTAATTAAAATGAAAAATGGTTTAAATAAGAGTCTTAAAAAAAGTACGACTGTGAGAGAAAATCTCATGCAGCGAGTTCTCCCGGGTTAACTACTGTGACAGAAAATTACCACATTACAGCTGTGAGCTGTTGTGAAACCATTCGATTAAAAGATGAATGAAAGGCGCGGTTAACTCTTAAAATAGCAGTGAAACCTACAGTTTAGTGAACAGATATATCAGTTCAAGGCGGTGAAAAGGTTAAAAGATGAATGAAAGTCTCTATTAACTCACAGGGTACTGTTTCTGTACTAAACATTAAGTACAGGACTATTATAATTAAACTTCTCTTATTCAGAATCTCTAGCAATAGTTTTAGGGCTCCAAATGAAACAAAATTCCATGGTATTCACTGGAAATTACGAGTTTAATTGTGAAAATTGAAAAATGTAGTTGTCTGTGAGACCGCTAACAGTTAAGTGTTAATAAAGAGTTGAAATACATGAAACTGAAAGATAACTATCTTATTATTGGACTAATAAATAAACTTTATTTAATGGTAATTTAAATAATAAAACATTAACTGACATTCTTGCATCGCACATTTGAATATTCATACTAACAGATCCAGCAAGTTTTACCAGATCAGTTGCTTTTCATTTTGCGCAAGTGAGTCGAGAGTCAATTCACTATGTCGACTCATCAGTCAAGTGAGTCGACTCAGCATCGACTCCTCAAAATGAGTGAAGTGCCTCGAACTGATCGCTCTGGACTTCGAAGAACAATTTACAGGCATATCGAGTACAGCGCCATCTGTTAACGATTTTTGAAACTAAATTTTCGAAACTTCTGTATAACATTTTTACAACTTAGCTAATAAAGAAACCGTTTACCGCATAATTCTATTGATCTTTGTTTGTGAGATATTTAATTTTGAAATCAGGGTCTTATTCGCTGGACACCCTGTACATATAAAGGTTGCCATGAACGTTATCGGTTCTTCAAAAAAAAAAAAAAAAAAACGAAGCCAACCCTTACGTTTAGCTTGTCTAAGATTATTTTTATATGATCTTGCCTTAAGATACTTTTCTTTATACTTAATATTTGTTAAATTGTTTCTTCTGTTAATTTGTTAAATTGCTGAGTATCTTTTTACAAAAGAATTCGTTAGGGTTACTATGTATGAGCGTAAATTCCTCATAGGTGGTTTTTGAATGAGTTATGCATTTTATCGCCGAGCTATATTTTGTTTACTAAGAGATATTTGATGAATATAAAATATATATATGTATAGGGTCACGCAAAGAAATAAATACATGTCTGTCTATGGACGGTAATTTCTGGAAATGTGATTTCAGTAATTTTTAACACTTTCGTGGCAATCCCGCGCCAGCGCGTGGTGCGAAGTGATGTTTCATTAGGAAAGAAAGTAGGCGGCAATTGGGGACGGGATTTAAGAATTTGGGTGGCAGCGAAAGTGTGTTTTAGTTTAAATTAAATTTTAGCTAAATTTTTTATTTAGCTAAATTTATTATTAGCTTATTTAAAATTAAATTTAGCTTAGATAAAATTCAGGGATGTACAAAATTTTCAAGTATGTTTTCCTCTGTTCGTACAAATTGCTCAAAGTTACGTGTTTTCTTCCGAAATACATTTGCGCATTATTTAGTATATGTACTAACCTACATATCATATATAGGGCTGTACAAAAGAACTGGAATACATGTTTGGCTATGGAGGGTAACTGCTGAAATAAGTTTTTCAAATATCGTATGCGTTTTCTAAAATGTTAACTTAATATTTTCTTTACCTTATTTCTGTAAATAGCGAAGTTTTGTTAAAGTATTTTGAAAGTGTTGGAAAGTATTTCATAATCTATGTTTAAAGCATGAATTTCCTTTCTTGTTGTTTCGGAATAAAATTTCAAATTACAGTGGAACCCCACTTATACGTTACCTGAGTTGCACGCTTCCCTCAGTTATGGGGCATTCTCACAATCTTTTGACTTTTGGGGGAAAAAATCTGACAAAATTAAACTTGCTAAAATAACATTTTAATCTGATAGACGAATGCCTTAATGATTCAAAATAAAGAAAAAAATGGTCAGCAGCGAAAAATTCTTTACTTAACAGAGGTTTAAGTTAAACTTGCGAGTTTAATTTTCCTTACCATTTTACCCCTATAACTTTTTATTTTCTTCTAAATTTTTTCTTATATTGAATTTGCATAGTACGCACAGGACATTCAAATAAGAAATAATAATAATGTAGTACTTTTAATACAGAATTTTTGTATAACATTGTCTTAAAGAGGTGTTAAAGAATGAACGGTAAGGTAAAAAAGGGGTATGGGTATTGGAAAAAAGGGACGGTAAGGAAAATTACCACCTATTTTTAGGAAAATCATGTTAAGACTAAGTGATAGCCACCTTGTTCATTGATTTTTAGAAACAGTTGTTAACATTGGATTATATTATTATTATTATTATTTTATTAATTTACCTCGAAAAGTGCAGGAATAAACCTTGGGGACGGTGAGACTACCAATAAAGCCACGATGCTTGAAATCGATATTTAAATGCTGATTTAAATTCTACAGTAAATTTCCTGCCAACGAATTTTAGACATTATTTCTCTAGGATACTTCTGCATGAGAAAAAACTTGAAAAAAATTCTGTGGCTGCATCTGAAATGATTTTCAGTATCTATATTATAAAGGACAAACATATCTGTGCGTAACGCATACGTCATTCTGCGAATGGCAACACTGAAATTTGAAATGAAATTTTCGTTTTGCAATTTTTGGTACTGCAAATTTTTAAACTTCTAAACATCATACAGTTTCAACTTTTACACCGTCGTATAGAGAAAAAAAGTACTTTTAAATGCAATTTGTTTGAAAGCTCTACTCAATTTATTTTTGAGATATTAATTTTTTTTACAGTTTTTTGTACCTATTTTGTAATTGTGGCAACTGAAGTACTCCATTTCTATTAAAAGCAAAGAGAAAATAGTCATGGTTTATTTATTTTTAAGGGGTCAGGTAACCTTTGAACCGTCCAAAAATCGATTTTTTAAAAAATAGCTTATAATTAAATATGATACTTTAGAAACATTTAAAAGCAAACCACATGCGAAAATTTGCATTAGAAGAGAAGTTATGTGTAAAACACTTTAAGCTTTTGCTATATGATCAACGGGTGATTCAATCTTTAAAGCGAGTTTTCTCAAAACAGCGATTTTGATCATTGCGCGCACGATTTTTGAAAAACGGTTATCTAGAATTTCACGAAATTTCTGGTGGATGTATTAAACGTACATAAGCACAAAATGACCTATTATTATGTTTCTCAACTAAGAAGTTTAGAATTCACGCCTACTTTTGTATAAAAAAATCTCAATATTTCGAATTTCTTTAAAAAATTTTTTTTTTCTCGGGATCTAAAAGTTTTATTTTTTCCATTGTAGGTCATTTTGAAAACACATTATATCTGCACTCATTAAAAAAATCTTGGCTTGTTTCAGCCATTCGAATGGAAAAAATCATGCGCGCAATGCATTCAAGAATAATTCTTTCGTAAAAATTGTATTATCTTTAAAAATTAATTAAAAAAAACTATATATGTGTATACCTTTTTTAAAAGCTTTAATTGATAAAAGAAATCTTTCCTAACATGTGTTTTCAATTTTATAATTAAAAGTTAATTAGTTAAAGAGTGATTGCAATTCTTACAGATGTCTTTTTTCCATGTACTTTATTGGTTCAAAGGGTACCTGACCCCTTAATGATCATACCCTTATTGATGTCATTTTAACATTACTAATAAAAGTAACTTTTTTCTAATTTTTGAACAGAAAGTGCCGTCAGCCATTAAAAAAAAACACGCATTCTTCTTCATAAATCAAAAGATTGTAGAAGATATTTCAATATTTTTACATTACGCTGATACTGAATTTGAGACGCTAGGCAAAATGACCCAGTGAGTAAAAATGATGTCATATTTAAAACAAAATGATCATTTTCTTTGATAAAACTAAACATTTGACCAATACTATGGCAACTAAAGGCAAATTTCTGAATGGTAAATTTTCGCGGGTACTGAGATCAGAACTTAAAGTTTTTGCGAATGTTCATATGAAAAGATAGTTGTATCGGGCAAACGTGACTTTAAGTTTGGAAATTCATTCATTAATAATGTATTGCGCGTTAAAATACTTTTAAATTGTGAATTTGAGTGGTGCGTATGTAAATTTTGAGAATGTGAAAATAACGTACAGTTTAGGTTTTATGGGAGGAGAGTGGACGATTTTATGATGTGACAAAGAGACATCCTTTTTACTGATTTTTCATCCCTTAAAAACAAACATAAGAGCCTCCATCGATTACTTCAAACATAATTACTCATCTCGATTACGTATTCTAATACTGTTTAATTTTTCAATCATTTAAGCAGTTGAAGTTTGTGGAAATAATACTTTGGTAATTTTAGGTGAAAAACAATATTTGTTTTAAGAGTTGGACAACCAATGCAAGATGAATTTTTTATTTTAATTATTTTTGTAGGTTTATTATAAATTTGATCTAACTGTTCCATTCTAAACATTTTAATTCGTCGAATTTCGACGGGTTCTAACTCGTAATTTTAGAAGAGGGATGGTAAGGAATCTAAAACCCAGGGACAGAGTTTAAAAAATAATAACAACACTAAACACGTATGCATGTTAATTTTTAGCTACATATTTATATAAAACAATAGTTCTAGTTTCGGGGAAAAAATTACATCGAATTATTTTTATTGAAACTATTTTATCCAGACAGCTCCAAATTTAAAAATCAGCATCAGAGACACGGGACGGTAGATGAGTTTTCCTGGTATTTGGACCCCCAACATCGTCCAAAACTTATTTATCTCGTTATTATTGTTATGCAATCATGCAATGGGATGTTCCCCAGTATATGAAATAATAAAAAAAAAACACAAAAAAAGTGTATTAAATTTAAAAAATATATTATTCAGGGACATGAAAGTTAAAAGATTGTGAGAATGCCCCTTATACGTTTCAACTCAGCGGTCTCGGCCGTTTGCCATTAAAAATTAGTTGAGTTACATGTTTTTGAGTTATACATTTCCCTCAGTTATACGTTACGTTTTTGCGTTTTCAGAATTTTTTTATCCCACTTATACGTTTTGCAGATTTTTTTTTTCAGATATTTTGCTATGACTTATCTTCTAACTTTGCTAGACACCACTCTGATATTTCTGGGAATCGTACTAGCCACGTGCGTAACAAGAACACATGAGAGGGGGGAAGAGGCGTTCGTAACAGTGGCAGATCCTTCACTTTCTTCTCCCCTCTTCATGTTTGTTTTTCTCAAAAGAGAAAGGCGATCGTTTGCTCTCTAGTCTTCTAGTCTTTCATTGACAGTTCTCTGTGTGTATCATAGGTATCTTAACGTTTCAATATGAATAGTAAACGGTCAGCTATTTCTGTAGAAGAAAAGCTAAAAATTTATTCGGAAGGTGGAGATCAATCCACATGAGAATCGAAAGACTTTGTCTGAAAGTATGAAAATTCCATATTCTACACTCAACACGATTTTAAGTAAAAAACACGAAATAAAACATGCTTTTACTGCAGCCGGGCCAAGCTCCTCCAAACGAACACGCCTACAAGATGGGAGAATTGGAAAACGCACTTAAAATGTGGTTCCAGTCTAAGCGTTCAGCTGGCATTCCCATAATTGGGAATTTATTGCAAGAGAAGGCCTTTGAGTTAGCTGCAAAGATGAATGTAACAGAAGAATTCAAAGCTTCTCAAGGTTGGCTTAGAGGCTTCAAGGACCGTCAAGGTATTACTGATCGCACCATATGTGGCGAGACAAATGCAGTGGATAATAGCACAGTTGATCACTTTAAAGATCAGGAACTTCCGAAATTAATTGAAGGGTTTTGTGCGAAAGATACATACAACATAGACGAGACCGGCCTCTTCTTCAGATTGCTTCTTAATAAAACCCTGGCGGAAAAGGGCGACCCCTGTCACGGAGGCAAGCAGAGTAAACAACGATTGACTGTATTGTTGGGGTCCAATGCTGACGGCAGCGATAAGTTACGACCTTTGGTCATCGGAAAATATAAAAAGCCCCGTTGCTTTAAAAACATAATCACACTCCCCACCGATAATGAGGCAAATGTTAAAGCCTGGATGGCACGTTCAGAACTGAAACCAAAATCGGTAAGGTAAAAACGCACAATAATAGTTTATAAACTTCAGGTATCCTATGCTAAAAAAAGACCAAAAGTCATTTAAAAATATTAAAATGTGAGAGCCAAAGCTGTAAACAATTCTCCCGTAGGATTAACATTAGCGTTCGAGTGTCTCCAAGTGACTGGTGTAGGCGTTTAAGATCTTACACTAGTCACGGAAAAAAAGTTCAATCTAACGTCAATCATATAGGAGAATTTATTACAGATTTCTTGCTCACATTTTTATATTCTTAAACAATTTTTTTACCAATAGGATACCCGAGGTCGATAAGTTTTATTGTGCATTTGTACTTTTCAATTTTAATGTGAGATTTTATATGATGATAGTGTCATTTTCAGAAACGGCTCCAAAAGTGAAATTATCCTCATATAAAAAACTGTAACCAATGTGGTAAGAGTACAAACGCAAAAAAAAGGTCCTTCCGGCCGGTTCCGGGAGGAAGAGGTAGCTTTCATATTCCTTATTTTAAAAAAGCCAACGTATATTATTCAAACACACGAAGCTCAGTTTAGTGGAAACCGAATATAGGAGATTCAATACTAATTTTTATCAATAGTAAATCATTATGAATGAGAATTTTGCGAAATTAATCAGCTTTATCCAAGCTGCTTTTATTTAAAGTAACTTATATTTGGCTGCCAAATTCGGCGATTTCTTAAAGTGCCTGCCATTTTAAGACAACATGGTGGATGAGGCTAACCAGTGAACTTGGTCGAGACCTTGGTAATTGCTGTGCACATGCTTACTCACATCGGAATCGATTGATATATACGAGTGCTGTCGCAGGCAAAAAATCAGATTTTTCAAAATGTCACCCATATTAGATATTGAAATTGCTATATCTGAGCCATTTTTTAAGATAAAGACAAACAAAAAATGCTCCTGAATCCTTATATCAAGGTCAAATACTTAAGAAAGAAAGATTTTTCAATTTCTAATTTTTCTGCACCTCACTTTAAATATATATATATTTTTTAATTTAATGGCAGAAATTTTGAAACAAGATGGCTGATGAAGCTGGCTAGCGAACTTGGTCGAGATATTGATGTGTAATATCCATATGCCTTCTTACATCGAAATAGGCGAATACGTGTGTTATCGCGTGACAAATACAAGATCGTTTCAAAATGTTAACCATGCTAGAAATTCAAAGTTCTATAATTCAACCATTTTTTAAAGAAAAGATGTATGTAAACAAAAGAACAAATTTTCAAAAACAAAAACTGCTCCGAAATCTTTGTATCAAGGCCAAACACATAAAAAAAAAAACTTTTTCATTGCCCAATTTTTTAATACCTCATTTAAAATTTAAAATTTAATTTTTTTTAAATGGCAAACTTTTTGAAACAAGACTGCGAATGGAGCTGGCCAACGAACTCGGTCGAGACATTGGTATGTACTATGTATAGACCAAGTTACATCCAAATCGGTTCATAAATACGCCTGTTATCGCGTGACAAAAATCAGGTCGTTTTAAAATGTCAGTCACAATAGAAATTCAAAATGCATTAACTCAGCCATTTTTTTAGATATAGACGAAACAAAAATTGTTCCGGAATCATTGTATTATGGTCAAACACATACGAAAGAATCTTTTTCATTTTCCAATTTTTTGGTATTTTATTTTAAATTTAAATTTTTTTTTAATTTTTTTAAATGGCCGCCATTTTGAAACAAGATGGCGGATGAAGCTGGACAACGAACTAGGATGAGATATTTGTTTGTACTATGTACATACCAAGTTACAAACAAATCGGTTCATAAATACGCCCGTTACCACGTGACAAAAATCAGGACGTTTCAAAATGTCAGCCACGCTAGAAATTCAAAATACTATAACTCAGGCATTTTTTAAGGTATAGACGAAACAGAGGCTGCTCCCGAATCTTTTTATCAAGGTCAAACACATAAGAAAAAAGTATTTTTTCAATTTTCAATTTTTTGGTACCACATTTCAATTTTAAATTTTTCTTAAAAATTTAAATGTCCGCCATTTTTAAACAAGATGGCGGATGAAGCTGGCCAACGAACTCGGTCGAGACATTGGTATGTACTATGTATAAACGAAGTTACATCGAAATCAGTTCATAAATACGCCTTTTATCGCGTGAAAAAATTCACTACGTTTCAAAATGTCAGCCACGCTAGAAATTCAAAATGCTATAACTCAGCCATTTTTTAAGATATAGAAGAAACAAAAACTGCTCCGGAATCTTTGTATAAAGGTCAAATACATAAGAAAAAAATATTTTTACATTTTCAATTTTTGGTACCACATTTCAAATTTTAAATTTTTAAAATTTTTTTAAATGGCCACCATTTTGAAACAAAATGGCGGATGAAGCTGGCCAACGAACTCGGTCGAGACATTGGTATGTACTATGTACACACGGAATTACATCCAAATCGGTTCATAAATACGAGAGTTACAGTGTGACATAGGTCATATATATATATATATATATAAGCTTTTTATATGTTTTTAAATATATCTTTTCATTTTGAATGTCAACAAATCATTTTGAAGTATTTTTTCCTTTTGGTATCTTATATATATTTATATATATTCCCAGGTCGCTAAATTATTTAGCAATCTTTTAAATATTATACGCTATGATCATTGCTGCAATAGCGCACTATCTATGTGTATTGTGTATTATCAATATGATTTCTACCATGTAGTTATCTGATACCTATTTTAGGATTCCATTAATTTTTTTCATTCCTATCATTGCAAAGATTTATTTAATGTTATTTAATTTTCTAGTTATGATTTTATTATGGTTTTTGATGGTGGTAGTTTATGTTTAATTAATGGTTATATATATATATATATATCAATTTTGAACGGAGGGTGGTTTCGGGGTCTGGGGGTCATGGTCGATGAAAACATACCAAAATTTTTTGAAATCGCTTTCCTCCGAACGGCTGCAATAGGTAGCTTTTTGTAATGAAAGCTACCTAAAAATGATCGACTTCAGATGTCCTTTGCAAAAAAACATTTAAAATAATAAAATGAGAGAGAGGAATTCGTAAAGAATCTTCCCATAGGATTAGCATTAGCTTGACTATATCTTTCTTTGACTGGCATAGGCTCTTAAGAGATTACACTGGACGACACATGATGAAACGAGAACGCTAATGTTAAACACAAGGGAGAACCCTTTTTTAGAAGTCTCGCTTGCATTTTAATATTTTTAAATGATTTATTCGCATATGGTACCTGAGGTCGATATCTTTTATTGTGCGTTAGTACTTTTTCGATTTTTGTTAGTTTTTTTATAAGCAGATTCTTTCACTTTTGGAACCGGTTCTGAAAATGAAACGAGGACCTTATATTAAAAAAACCGGTCGAAAAGGGAAACTAACCTCATATAAAATACTTTAGCCAAAATCAAAAAGTACAAGCTTACAATAAAAGTTATCGACCTCAGATATCCTATGAAAAAATCATGAAAAAAATATTAAAATGTCAGGGAGAAATCTGTAAACAACGCTCCCATAAGATTAACATTAGTGTTCGTGTTTCTTCGCGTTACAATTGTAGGTCAACCATACTTTATTTTTTTCTTAGGCTATGGAGTTCATCGCTGCAGTATGGAAAAACGTGGCTCCTTCTACAATAGCTAAATGTTTCACAATGCAGCGTTTAGCGTTGGTCATTTAACTTCGCCTGTCGACGAAGCTGAAGAACCTGAACATATTAATGGTGACGATTTGGATGAAACTGACTGGAACGATTACGTGCACTATGATGACGAAATTGCTGTTTGCGGAGAATTAGGTAAGTGACTTTGCCCACGCAATTTCGGAATATATATATTTTTTTATTATTATTTAAAAGCGATAATTAAAAATGCTAAAGTACAGTTATTAGCCTACTCTATACGCGGTTTCAATTGCATTTTTAGATGATAACGATATTATAACGGGGATAACCTTCAAGATTGACGACGTGTCGGATGAATCTGACTGTGGTGATCCCATCAGAACAATCAACCGATGCAAAACTTCGGAGCTGCTCTGAGAGCTTTTGATGTGGTAAAGCGGTTCGTCAGGAGTAAAAGCAGTGAGAATAAATCTGCTGTATTATTAACAGAAATGCAAAATTTCCTGTTTAGTATCGGCTCTGCATAAAAAAAAAATCGAAAATTAGTGATTATTTTAATAAAATTTAGGAAATTACTGAAATGTTTTTTAATAAATAATTTACATGCCAAAGCTATAATACTGATTTCTTTTGTGTAATCTAAATGTGTATAAAGTATATAGTTTTAATAAAGTTTTTATAACAAATAATCTCATGTGTAATTTTCTTATGTACATTTGTTCTTTATTCTATCCATTTCTGTGAATTTAAATTATGAATGTAATAATACTTACGAAACTTTTGTTTTCGATATTAAAGTCAACCTAAACGCCTCAGCGAAAGAAACTTTTCAATATATATTTTTAAAAATCGTTCGGGTAAACCACTAATTGAGTTAAGAAGCAGTAAACCAACGTTTAAAATGCACAAATAATGCGTGAAAAGCAGCAAACAGCTGTTTCGAATCTACAGCGAGATTCATCTTCAGTGCAAGATAGGGAAAAAAGAACAGCGTGCTAGAAAAAGCAAGGCTGAGCAAAATGATAGACCGAGACGCGCTGCCTTATATACCATATGCGGGTAGCGAAAGAGCCAGAAACAACATATGTGTTATGTCTAGCTTCAATTTCGCTTCACTCGAAAAAGTTAAACGCATTTCAAATCCTTTTGATAAGAGTAAACTTCGCCAAATTTTCACTAAATCTTCTATATATATGTCTCTCTTTTTATACAAATGCGTAAAGACATACATAAAATATCATGAGTATTTTTTTAAGTAAAATGAAGAAATAAATATGTATACCATACTAGAACTTTTTTAAAATTTCGTGGTGAAAAGACTATCTCCTCATAAACAAAAGCAGGCGTAAATTTATTCTAAAACTTCATTTAATATGTCATTTTTGGGACTTACTCCAAATCCTTCTCCTCCTTTGTTATACTCCTTTCTAAAGCAAATCATTCTGTCAAACCAATTTTCTTCTAAAGATTTTTTATTACCTTCCATTAGAAATAGACATGATGTCATTTTTCACTTTAAAATCCTTATGTTGTTTTGAGCAATTCCAAAAAGTGATTTACCCTGAAGTTTTCTTTTCATTACACTTTTTATCATTTAGAAAGCCATGTAAGATTTTAGGAAATAAAAAGTTTAAAAAAGTATAATTTCATAATTTGATATTAAATAAGTTTGAACGCGTAGCATTTATTGCTTCAACACGAAACCGAAATACTCCTAACCGTATCTGAAAAGGAATGTAACTAACAGTTAGTTTAAACATTATTTAAGAGAACTTATTTTTTAAATTAAATATATTAGTTAGCATTAACTTCATGCTTTAAGAGTTTCACTTAACTTGTTTAAAGTTGGAAAATATATTTCTAATAATTAATAAAGTAGGGGAAATATTTCTAATATCGCACCATTGCCTTTTATTTATTGTTTCAACCCATAAATGAAATAATTCAACCCGAACCTGAAAAGGAATGGGACTAACAATTAGTTTAAATATCTCTCTCTCTCTATTCTAAAAAAAAGTAACTACCGCTGTCACCGCCGCCGGTTTTGAATTTTTTGTGACAGGAGGTCTTTCTTCGTTAATATTAAGAAAAATAATGCATACAAAAATATGAAAATCGGTAGTACGATACAGAAATGTTTGATAAACACGCTGAGGCAGACAGTTTTCAAATCGAAGAATTATTTTAAGAGATATTTAATGCTAAAGTTGGACAAAATCGTTCCACTAAAAAAGTTTTATAGGAGCAAAAACTATTCATAGGAATTTAATCATTTTTAGATCATTTTATACGTTTGAAGTTCCCGGTGTGCAGACTGTTTTTCTTTTTTTAATTTGACTAATTTTTTGAGGTTTTATTTCTATTTTAAATTCAAATTTTCGGCATTTCTAGAGTTATTTTTTACAGATTTTAGAAAGTGATATTAATTTAAACTGTTGCCAACTGTATAAACAGTGGAAATAATAATGTTTCTTATAAAAAAAAATATTTATACTTGTAAATAAATTAAAAATTTATTTACACGTGACTATTATAAACAGAAAAAAACATTTGGAATTAGAATTAAATAATTATGTACAAAAAGCAGGAACTTATTAAAAATTACGTCATAAAAACTATAATTGCACGTGAATTTTAAGAGAGAAAGGAATTTGTAAAATAATAAATTTATTAACATGCGTTAGAAGTCTTAAATAGGAGAAATTACGTCATATTTACGTCACATTACAGTTATTACATAAAATGAATGCAAAATAATATTGCAAAAAGGTTTAAATTCAGAAATTGCGCTAGACATTTATTTGATATTTTGAGCGGATATTTTTCAACTATTTTTGTTAGGAAAGCGCAAATAATATTTCATTTCTAAAACAAGCATTTTCACGTGAATATTAAAAAGAGAAAGAATAGTTTGGTCAAAATTACGTCAGATTAAAAACGATTAATTTAAAAAGTCTTATTTAAAAGAACTTTCTTTTCGCTTTGTTAAAAAATACCGGGGGACAAAGACTCTGTTTACTTAATTCCTTTTATATTAGCTTATTTTGAAATGCTGTTACACGTGTCTGCATCAAAGACGAAAACAGCGATTGACATCGCTGTTTTCGTATGTATTTTGTATTCGTACATATGTATTTTTGGTACTACTTAGTTATCCCGTCGACCAAAACTCTATCATTCGCCAAACTATAAGATTAAATGCCAATAATGGTTGATCGTAAATGTCACATTAACTTGACTTTAAGCAAGTTACGCGTGTCTATGTCATCAAGTTATTTTTATTTCGACGTTTTATTTGTATTTTTATTAATGTTGCACTAATTTATTTGTTCTTTCTTTATTTAAAATAAAAATTATGTCAATTTATATAATTGGCGAGTGCTTTGGCGATTTATATAATTTGGCGAAATTGGTCGACGAGTTCATCAAGTAGTACCGCAGCGGATTTGGCCTTAAAATTCCCCATTCAAAGAGAAATGAATAGAAATTCGTTTATAGGGAGATCGCCACTGTTTTTTAAATTATAATTCAATCTTCCGAAATCTTTTTAAAGCCGATCAAATTAGCGTACTTTTAGAGTCTGCGGTGTCTGAACGGGGATTGACGAGCGTAGCTCGTAGGGGGCAGAGCCCCCTAGTTATTTAAGAAAAAATTCTGACGAGCAATTTTCAACTTGTTTATACTGTACGCACTAAGCAAACATTTTCATACAGCAAAGCTTACTGCAAGATATGTTTTTTATAATGAATTTTTACAACCTTCTAATAGTGATAGACATAATGTTTTTTTTTTTTTTTTTTTTTTTTTTTAATTTTAAAATCTTATGTTGTATTTGGGAAAAGGAAAAGCGTGATTTATCGTGGAGTTTTTTTTCTTTCATTAAACTAATTAACAGTTATAATGAATGTAAGACTTTGAAGTATAAAGAGTATAACAATATGTTTCATAGTTTGCAATTTAATAAGTATGAACGAGTAGTATTTATTGCTTTAACATCAAACTCGAAATAATTCTGCCCTAACCCGAAAAGAAATGGAAGCAAAAGTTTTTTTTATTTATTTATTTATTTATTTATTTTTTAATATTACTGACGGAACTTTATTCCTTTTTTTAAATAAATATATTAGTATTATATTAATGCTTCAAGAGTTTAACTTGGCTTTCCATTTAAATTTTGAATATATATTTCTAATATTTAATTAAAAAAAAATAAAAATGCCTAGAATGAAAAAAATATAATTATAACACATATTTTAAAAACTCAATATAATTAGCTCAATTCACCTGAAATATGGATTTGCTTACTTTTTTTAAACTTTTGAAAGATCCTAGCAACCCGACTTCCATCACGAAACCTTAAAGAATACACCCGACCTACAGTTTACGTAAGGGGTCAGGTACCATTTGAACTAACGAAATACATGAAAAAGTTACCTTTATGAATTACAGTGAACTTTAGCTATTTTACTTTTAATTATAAAATTTAAAATGCATATTAAGAAAGATTTCTGTTATCAATTAAAGTTTTCAAAAAAAGTGTACACATATGTAATGATTGTTTATATATATATATATATATATATATATAGATAATACAACTTTTACAAATGAATTATTTTTTCATGCATTGCGCGTATTGTTTTTAAAATTTGAATAGCTAAAAAAAATCGAGATTTTTTTAATGGGTACAGACATATTGTGTTTTCAAAATGACCCACAATAATAATAATAATAATAATAATAATAAACTTGTAGATCTTGAGAAGAAAAATATTTTTTTATAAAATGCTAAATATCGTGTTTTTTTTATACGAAACTAGTCGCGAATTTGAAACTTCTTATTTGAAAAAATATAAAAATATGTCATTTTCTATCTCTGTATGTTTAATACATACAAAAAAATTTTGTAAAATTCTAGGCACACATTTTTCAGAAATCGTGCTCGCAACGAACAAAATCGTCATTTTGAGAAAGTTGACTATAAATATATCATACCTTGATGATATAGGAAACATTTAAAGTGTTTTAGTCATAGCTTCTATTATAATGCGAATTTTAGAAGGTGGTTTGTTTTTAAATGCTACGAAAGAATCATATTTAATTATAAGACATTTAAAAAAAATCGATTTTTGGACAGTTTAAACGGTATCTGATCCCTTATTGTTCATAACCTTTTTTATGCACAATGAATCATTTTTTGTTTTTATCCATGCATTGTAATCTTGAAAAATATACAAATGTTGACTAAAACATGTTAGTTCCGGAGATATTTACTTCTCAAATATTCAACGAATAATTCTCCAGATTAGCAGAAAATATTAAATGCTTATGAGTTTATTCTTGCTTATTGTTTTTCAATGAAAATGCATTTTCATAGTCGAAAAAGTACATTGCGACACTTTTTTTTTTTTTAATTCGAGATAAATATTGGAAAATAATTAGATAGATTTTTCTCCTGCATAGGAAAAACAAAACAAATCAAAGCCCTGATAGAATAAAGAAAAAAAAATATTATTTCATAAAATTATTTAACAATGTTATATCAATAATTTTTTAAAGTTAAATATAATAATTTACATATTACTTTACAAACAAAAAATATTTAAATTTCAATTTGAAAACATTTATTCTTTTGTATAAATGAACAGAAAAAATAACTGAAACATCATATGGTATTTTTTTAAAAATTAAACGAAGAAATAACTAGGCGGAAATGCCAATCCTCAAACTTTCTTAAATCTCATTCATGTTACTACTTCAAAATTTTCATTACCAAAAATATCTTGCAATATATGTCCATCATGTATGGATTTCCTTGCATTAGTTCTTAATATACCGGGTGTCCCAAAAAGGACTGACTGATTTTCAAATTCAATAACTTGCAAACGGTGACAGATATTAAACAAATTCTTGCAGGAGGGTTATGCATAAGATCAAAAGTTTTATTACAGTGATTTTCAATTTTAGTTCGATTTACAAACAATAGATGGCGCTGTAAGCAATAGTCGCTAAATACAGGCTCGATTTTTGGTCCTTTATCTTGTTCCATGCAGAAAAAGGAGATGGAAATGTATTATCCGGGCCACGAAGTACCAAAAATCGAGCCTGAATTTAGCGACTATTGCTTACAGCGCCATCTATTGTTTGTAAATCGAACTAAAATTGAAAATCACTGTAATAAAACTTTTGACCTTATGCATAACCCTCCTGCAAGAATTTTTTAAATATCTGTCCCCGTTTGCAAGTTATTGAATTTTAAAATCAGTCAGTCCTTTTTGGGACACCCGGTATGACTATGGCTAAAATAGTGTAAATTCTAAAAGAAATACAGCATAGCAACGCCACCTATTGAGTGACACACAATTAAACCTTATCAGCTACAGCTTATGTTATAGTCTAACTGAATCCGAAGTTTGATGAAAATCCCTGCATTAGTTTTTGAGATAGAGCTATTGCGAAATTCGTGAAAAATCCAGCTTAACAGAGCCACCTGTTGGTCGATTAACACCAAAACAATATCGGCAACAACTTGTGTCGACGTCTAACTGAATCTGAAGTAAGATGAAAATTTGTGTATTAGTTCTTGAGTGCGGAAATCAGGAAAAATACAGCATAGCAGCGCCACCAGTTGGGCTATTTATGGCAAACTTAATCATCACTAGAGCTTCTAAATACCCAGGCTGGCTCGTCAGGCATTTTCATACCTGACGGACCGCTTCGCGTAATATATTTCAATAGCGTTGGACTAGTTTCTGTCTATTTTTAGCTTTAAAAGGTTAATTATGGGTAGTTTTTCTGCTATTAATTGTTGAAATCATTCAATAAAGGATTACTGCATGCTTCAATTTCCTTATAAACATAAACAAGTTGGAAATTGCTCGTCAAACGTGGCAAATGAGGTGCGTTCGTACTATAACTAGTTTTATAATTATTTTTTGCACCCCATATTGTACTGAATGTATACTTTTTTGCACTTCATAAAGCGCATAGTCTGATACATCATTAAAATGCACTTCCAATATTTTTTTCCCATTCCCCGTAATGTAACGGAACACTTTTGACTGTCCCTGTAATTAAACTATACATCCGATTTTCCTAAAATTTGAAATAGCTCAACAAAATTTTGGAACAATTATATCTTTAAAATTTCAGACCATTCGGAAGGCTGTAATATCATTAAAATGCACTTGCAATAATTTTTCCCATTGGCCGTAATGTAAAGAAAAACTTTTGACTGTCCCTGTAATTAAACTATGCATCCGATTTTCCTAAAATTTGAAAGGTCTCGACAAAATTTTGCAGCAGTTATATCTTTAAAATTTAAGATCATTCGGAAGGCTCTAATATCATTAAAATCCACTTGCAATAATTTTCCCCATTGGCCGTAATGTAAAGAAAAACTTTTGACTGTCGCTGTAATTAAACTATACATCCGATTTTTCTAAAATTTGAAAGGGCTCGACAAAATTTTGCAACAGTTATATCTTTAAAATTTCAGATCATTCGGAAGGCTCTGATATCATTAAAATGCACTTGCAATAATTTTTCCCGTTGGCCGTAATGTAAAGAAAAAATTTGACTGTCCCTGTAATTAAACTATACATCCGATTTTCCTAAAATTTGAAAGGGGTCGACAAAATTTTGCAACAGTTATATCTTTAAAATTTCAGATCATTCGAAAGGCTCTGATATCATTAAAATGCACTTGCAATAATTTTTCCCATTGGCCGTAATGTAAAGAAAAACTTTTGACTGTCCCTGTAATTAAACTATACATCCGATTTTCATAAAATTTGAAATGGCTCGACAAAATTTTGCAACGATCATATATTTGAAATTTCAGACCATTCGGTTTGGTAGTTTTTGCTCTGTTACATGCGGACAGACGGACGGACAGACGGACGGACGGACTGAACGACGACTATAGGTGCTACGTATTTATATAATTACGAACGCACCTAAAAATGACCAAATTTTAATATTAATTGTAGATTATATTCTTTGGGAATTTTTTTCCTTCGCCAATTTTGGCGATAAGGACATATTTTAAAAGTACAGCGCCATCTAGTTCATTTTCGGGAAAACAATTGATCTTGGTGCGATTTGTAATTTTTTATACATCGGACGAAAATAGAGTGAAATTAAAGGGAAGTTACTTTAAATTTTTTGGATAATTAATAACTTTACCTCAAAATATTAACATGTGATGAAATTTATGAGATTTTTGAAAAAAAAAAATAGCGAAAGAACTAATGTGAAATAGAATTTTTCAAGGAAATTTTACAATATAAATTTTCTTTTAATATTCATTTTCACAAAAAAAAATGGGTTCTATTTTAAGTTTTTTGAAAAAAATTCTCCAAATTTGCTTAAGATAATTTTATTGTTAATATTTCATCATAAGACAGTAATATTTAAAAATATATAAATAAATATTTTTAACAATTTTCGTACGTCAGTACTCAGTGTTGAATTCAGACACTTTTCTCCGGGAGGGTGTGCTTTCTGTGCTCCGGGAGGGGGGGGGACATAATTGAATTCCGGGGGGAGGATTACACTTTTTGACCATAGAAAATACAAAATCTGAACTCTTTCGGGGGGAATGCCCCCCCCCCCCCACACCCGGGCCACCCCCTGAATTCAACACTGCCAGTATTACCAAGAAATAAAGCGTATCTTTATTGTAACTTTCAGATATAAAATTGTTTAAAATATCAAAGGATACTTCCATACTATGAAATCTCAGAGGTCGATGGAGGTTTATTTCCTGGTGCTCATTTTGTGAAAAGTAAAAGTTTTTTTGTGAATTTTATTAAAATTTTGTGAAAAATAATATTTTGTAATGAATGTTGAAATCGAGTTACTCAAATTCGAACTAAGCATTTATTAACAAAAACTCCTTTAAACCATTTTACTAAAGTTTTTGTTTCTGGTGGACTGGTTTTATTTACAAATCACAGATTTTAAAACTTAACAAAATGAAAATAATAAATAGAAGTAAGTTTTTATGGAAAGGAATTTTGTCAAGGGACCTGTCACATTAAAAGGAATTTTGTGAAGAGCCCATTTTATTAAATTCATTTTTATAGAGGGGGCCACTTTGATAATTTCATTTTTGTGAAGGGCCCTGTTTTATTAAACAGATTTTTGTGGAGGGGCCTGTTTTACTAAATAGATTTTTGTGAAGGGGCCCTAAATAAGCCTCAAATTTTGCTGGTTCGACCCCTGAGTCTCATTACATTTTGCTATTAGAAAAGAACAGTTTCATATTATTAAAGTAATGAAAACTTGCTACACATTAAAACTTTTTAAAAACAATTTTACTTTATAGAAGTTTTTAAAAACTATCACAAAGTAAAAAAAGAAAAAAAAAATTTTTTTTAATAGTATTTTTGTTCAGTTAATTTCATTTTGTTCATTGTTAGCATCAGAAATTAATTATAATATTTATTTTATTACATTGCCAACTTCTTAAGGACAATCAAAAGTGCACACTTTTGATTTTTTATGTGGCGCTACATAAACACAAAAAGGAAAAATAAAACATTAAAATATTTTTGGAGGATGAATGTACATTTAAAAAATACATTTTCTTACGCTAAGAAATTGCTGTTGATATTCTGCAAAATATACATAATCTTCATCATTTTAATTCTCTAACATATGGAAAAATAAAATAATACATTTGGAAATACATGCGAATATAGTTAAAAAAAGTTCTACTAAACGGATTTAGATGGAAGTTGCCTTACAAGGGAACCACTTTAGGTTTTGCTCCCACCTAGAATCGAGACCTGGTGCATTTTTTAGCCCTATGCATAAAAGTTAGAGAACCGATAAAAATTCTTTGTTAAAATCACATTTTATATATATTTTTATATTTATAATTTTTTATTATTGGATTTTTATTTGTTAATTTTACACCAAAAGAGAGTTAAGTCGCTAGATATGGCACTTCAAAATTTTCACTAGCTTTATACTTGTAATAGGTTTACGTCCAAATCATTACAACACGGCGCGTAGCGAAAATACTGAGCTAGGGTTGCTGGAAAACTGTACGGGACGAAAAAGACGCCAATCTTTCCCCGCCAAATATGTAAATATAATATTGTATTTTTTTAAAATCAAATTCGTAGGTTCTTGAAGGAATTTTAAAACTTTTTTCAACATTTTATAGTTATTATTGACTAATTTATATTTTAAACAATTTTTTTTTTAAACTTTTACTTTAACAGCCCGAAAAGTGGTCTCGAAAATTGCATTTTCAGAAAGTTAACCTGCTGTAAAATCAAAAAATATTATTTTAACAAAAAAAAAAAAAAAAAAAAAAAATGTTATAGATTCCCATACTTCCCAATATAGAGCTTTAAAATGCACCAGGTTTCAATACTAGGTGCGAGCAACACCTAAAGTGGTTCCCTTGTTAGTAGTTAAATAAATTATGAAGAATAAGAAAAAAAATTACATGTAAAATTCGCATTTTGAACTGCAAAACATACACTCTGTGTGAGCGGAGCCGTGGTCAAAAGTCAGGTATTAATGATAAAAAATGGTTCTATTGAAAATTAATAATAATTTCTCTCTCCCTACCCTTTTTAAGAAATAAACTCAGTTTCGATTATTTTTCCGGGTGGGATTTCTGAAGCTTTGCGGCCTCTGAAATTCCGAGGAGGGGTGCACTTCTAGACTATAATTAAAAATCAAATTCGTAATCTTCCAGCGAGTGGGGGGAGGGATGTCAGACTGTAAATTCAGCACTGGATCCACTAGCAAAATGAATATTAATAAATAATAATTTTAATAAATGAAATATTAATTAAATATGTAAGGCACTTTTTCAGACGGGCAGATGATTAGTAACCACTGATGCAGTTTCCTTTTTCTGCTACTTTTTTTTAAATATCAAATTACCAAATACTCCCTTACCCCCCCCCCCCCCCCTCTGTTTCGATTTCACAATAGTAATTTTCGGAAAATTACTATTTAAAACCTTATACAAACACTCTTACAAATTTCGAATATATATATATATATATATATATATGCATTAAATATTCCACATATATATATATATGTATATATATAGATAGATAGATTTTATGACTTGATTAACAAATAGTTAAAGCAATTAATTTTATAGGCATTTTATTATTTATTGATAATCCTAAAATATAAATTTAATTGAAATCGAGTTCTTTAGTCCCACCTCCCCACACACGCACCCTTTTCAACAAAGTACTTACAAACATCAGATTTTATTTATGTATTCACTAATAATAAATTATTGGTAATCTTAGAATTTGAAATTTATTCCAAACTTTCATTCAATAGCGTACTATTTGATAAATTCAGGGAAGCAACGAAGACAGCGATAAATGTGCCAAATAGGTCAATCTAGCGCCAACGTGCTCTCACCTGGGAATGCTATGGCAAACGGAGAACCAGCATATCACGGACTAACTGAATCTGAAGTAGGGTGAAAATCTGTGTATTAGTTATTGAGATAGAACTATTTCGAAAATCGTGAAAAATGTAATATAGCAGACCCACTTGTTGGACGATTTACCCGAAATATTAAATCATCAGCAATTTATATCAGAAACGAACTCAGCATAAATTTTCTATTAAATTCCGTGAAGTAGTTCTTAAGTCAGAGCGCTTACAAAATGTTTGTCACATACAGACAAAAAGAGAAGAGTCACAGACGTTTTGTAAAACCATGTTTCTCGGTATCTCTAACCTCTGAAACGTGTAAATCCGTTGAAAAGAGGAAGTCAAAATTTTTTACTAATAAAATACTTTATTGTTGTAAAGATACATGAAAATAAATATATATCCCATTATACAACTTTTGAAAAGTTTCGTTCGAGAAAAATCCCTCTACTCATCATCAAAAACAGTTCGAAAATTGATCTAACGTTTATCCAACATGCCATTTTTAGGTCTTACTCCAAATCTTTCTCTTAAATTTTCATACTGCACTCTAAAGCAAATCATTCTATCAGACCAATTAATCTCTAAAGCTTTCTTACTACCTTAAATATGAAGTCATTTTTCACTTTAAATCTTATCTTCTACTTGATAAATTGAAAACAGTGATTTAAGGTGAAATTTCATTTTCATTAAAGTATTTATCAGTTTGAATGGCATGTAAGATTTTGGTAAATATTGCAACATTATTTTAACATGCCATTTTTAGTTCTTACGCCAAAAGTTTTTATCTTCATTTGTTATACAACATTCTAAAATAAATCATTCTATCGGACCAATTAGTCTCAAAAGGTCTAAAGCTTTCTTACTACCTTCTATTAGTGTTATACATGAATATATTTTCCGCTTTAAAATCTTATCTTCTACTTGATAAATTGAAAACCGTGATTTAAGGTGAAATTTTATTTTCATTAAAGTATTTATCAGTTGGAATGGCAGGTAAGATTTTGGAAAATATTGTAACCTTAAGGTATCTGAAAAACAGTTATTCCAGTTTGCCTGTTTCAATAATTTTTTTAAAATCATAATTATTTAGATTAAAAAATTAAATCATGATAACTATATTAATTTATTTTCTAATATCATATGCTAATTGTAGACAACTGTAAATTACATAATTATTTTTTAATAAGGTATGGCCATTTTTCCTCTATGACTTTAGTATGTTACAATGAAATTGGCCTGATTTTTTTTTTAAGATTTCTGTTAGTAGAGTTCTGTTTCATTCATAGAAATATGTGCATTTTATTAAAATGTTAACATAACATTCAGGAAAATGTTAATGCTCGAGCACAAACTGTCACCTTCTTTTCACCAATTCATGCCAATATGTTATACACTGTAACATGATAAGTACTGTATTAAAGATATTATAACAAATATAATTCGTAGGATCGTTTATTTGACGGCGTGTCAATTATTGGTTAATGCTATCACTAAACAGTATCATATAATTTTATATAAAAAAAATAGCTAACAGAATCATAAATTACCTCTATATTGCATTTTTCAGCTTTCTTCATTGTTGGGCAGAATTACACTCTCTCGAAAAGTTAAGATAAGACCAGTTTTCCGAAATTCACCATTAAACTAACAGTAATAATAAAATTCCTAGAGTACATGATAGACAGTATCAAAGTTACAAAAATCTTCGCAAAAAACCTTGGTCACCACTATTATTTTAATTCTAGAACGTGCAGCTGGTGTCGATACGACATGAACCAAATGATTAAATGTTGACTCGAACCAGAAATTTCTGCATAAAATAATTTAAATATAAACCACAGAGAATTAAGTTAAATAAATAAGTTACATACTTTTAACCCTTTCCGGCGCGGAGTAATTCTGTTTAAAAACTGATGAAATAATGGACTGACACCAGAATTTAAGAACGAATTTATTAAAAAATTACGAACTTGCTTATTTTCACGTATATTATAAAAGGAAAATTTTAATTAAATATTCTTGGTGCCGTTTGTCAGTTTTGGAATTAAAATTAGGTGTCCTTTTTTAAGGACACTGTCCTCGAAAGAATTAAATAAAAATTCAGATGCAATATATTTTTATTAAAATTGAGTAAAATTTCTGGACATTCTAGTGTTAAAGCCATTGTCAGTTATATACGATTAAAAAAATGCGGAATTCCACTATATGTTTAAGATATATGCATCATGACAAATCGATTGATCACTGTTGATTGAAAAGAGCATCACGATTCTTATAGGAATTACACTGACAACTTCACTGGTTCATTAATTCAATCAAACTTTAAAAATTGTCTGCTCAAGTATTGTGCTGAACCAGACATCAATGGGCTACTGTACAGTTCATAGATAACTCCAGGTTCATACCAGAGAGAGATTCAGGACGTCGGCTTATCTGTAGGGAAAAAACCCGCATCAGATACAACTAATCCAACATTGCTGAAATACCCAGTTCCAGAGTTTGTGGAATCATGGCTTGGGAGATCTTTCTCGGCGGTCACACTAACCTTCATCTGTTCCATTGAGTAACTTTGGTTGTTGTGAGATATCGGGACGTGACCTTTGATCAATATGTCCGTCCATATGCTACTGCTATTGGTATCGATTTATTCTAATGTATTATAATACGAGAGCTCACTTAACTCTGCTTGTTGAGAATTATATTGAAAGTCATGGTTTCGAGCGATAGGAATGGCCTGCTCAATCTCCAGAACTGAATCCGATATAACATGCTTGGGATTATCTTGACAGACATGTCGCTGCTTCCTGCCCTCCTCCAACATCCTTACATGAGATGGAACAAGGTTTACTCCGTGTCTGGTCGTGCATTCCCATATCGGTGTCCGACAACTTAATTGAAAGCATGAAACGTCGATGCCGAACCAGACATCAATGGGCTACTGTACAGTTCATAGACAACTCCAGGTTCATACCAGAGAGATATTCAGGACGTCGCGTCGGCTTATCTGTAGGAAAAAAAAACCCGCATCAGATGCAACTAATCCAACATTGCTGAAATACCCAGTTCCAGAGTTGGTGGAATCATGGCTTGGGAGATGTTTCTCGGCGGTCACACTAACATGCATTTGTTCCATTGAGTAACTTTGGTTGTTGTGAGATATCGGGACGTGACCTTTGATCAATATGTCCGCCCATATGCTACTGCTATTGGTATCGATTTATTCTAATGTATTATAATACGAGAGCACACTTAACTCTGCTTGTTGATAATTACATTGAAAGTCATGGTTTCGAGCGATAGGAATAGCCTGCTCAATCTCCAGAACTGAATCCGATATAACATGCTTTGGATTATCTTGACAGACATGTCGCTGCTTCCTGCCCTCCTCCAACATCCTTACATGAGATGGAATAAGGTTTACTCCGTGTCTGGTCGTGCCTTCCCATATCGGTGTCCGACAACTTAATTGAAAGCATGAAACGTCGATGCCGACAATGCGTTGGAGCTACAAGTGAACACATTCCATATTAGAAATAATTGTTTTGTTTCCATGGCATTTTTCCAAATAAAACTGTGATGTACTGTTTTTTCCTAGAATGCAGTTTTCTGCCAAGAGTGTTTTTCTGCTGTAACTCGTGTAAATTATATAAATTTCTCTGTCACATTTCATAAAGAATTATTTAGTGCAAACTTCGTCAAAATTTCTTGTTGCTCTGTTCATTCAATTTTAGACATCAAAAGATGTTTTACCTTAAATTTTGAAGGGCATATTGGGCTGCTATCAAGGGATAGTGAATAGTGTAGTCATACAGCCGCAAACACTGCATTTGGATATGTATATATACATTTAAATATTTAAAACAAATATTTAATATTAAGTTTGTTTTTTATGTTATGTAAAACGAATTTTAAGAACTAGCTAAAAAAAATATGTATGAAAAATGGTTTTCCCTCATCGTCAAAGCAGCATCAAGATGATTCTGAATTCCCTCCTTTACCATGTCATTTCTGGGTCTTTTGCCAAATCCTTCTGCTCATTTGTTATACTGTTCTCCAACGGAAATCATTCTGTCAGAGCAATTCTCTTATAATAGCTTTCTTACTACTGCCATTTGTACTAGACATGGAGCCATTTTTCACGTTGAGATTTTATGTTGTACTGGAAAGTAGAAAATTGTGATTTGGAGTTAAGTGTTTCTTTTCATTAAACTATTTATCTGACAGAATTTATTACAGCTTAAGGGGTCTTGTACATTTTAAACGCGACGAAATGTAACGAAAAAATTCAAAGTTTGAATTAGTCTATCTCCAAAGCATTTTTATATATAAACATGAAAGTTTGGATATTGATTAAACAGACTGTGCTTTGTAATATGCTGTCATTAGAAATTTATTAGCCTTTTACAGAATTTGTGCATTGTTGAAATCAAAATAGCTCTTTTTTTTTTCTCCGTAAGTCATTGCGCACATGATATCTTGAGAAAGTATGCATAGATTGTCATGCAATTTGGTAAAAATACTAAACATATATGTGTGTTTAAAATGAACTACTCTTAGGCCAAAATTATTTCATTAACTATATAAAACATATATTTTTGTCAAAAAAAAAATAAAAATTTTATATTTTTAGTGAATAAAAATTGTTATAACTAAAAATATTACCATTGTAAGTACTTGAAAGTATTTCATTTTAAACACTGATATTTGTTTAGTATCTTTACCAAATTTCATGACAATCCATACATACTTTCGCAAGATGTCAGGTGCGCAATGACTTCTGAAGTAAAAAAAAGAGCTATTTTGATTTCAACAATCCACAAATTCTGTAAAAGGCTAATAAATTTCTAATGGTAGCATATTACAAAGCACAATCTGTTTAATTAATATCCAAAATTTCATGTTTACACATAAAACGGCTTTGAAGATAGACTAATTCAAACTTTGAAGTTTTTCGTTAATTTCCGAAGCGTTTAAACGGTACAAAACCCCTTAAAATAAGAAACAAATTACCATAATGAACAATTAAATGGACGACATTCATAATTAATTTCCGAAGCGTTTAAAAGGTACAAAACCCCTTAAAAGAAGAAACAAATTACTATAATGAACAATTAAATGGACGACATTCATAATTAATTTCCGAAGCGTTTAAAAGGTACAAAATCCCTTAATATAAGAAACAAATTACTATAATGAACAATTAAATGGACGACATTCATAATTAATGAACGTTTAATGATTAAGTGGAATTGACTGCGAAAAGCAATTGCTGATTTAAATAAAATTTAAAATATATGACTAAAATATTATTACACAAATACACAACATTTTAATTTGATGATTCTAACATTAAAATATTTCCTTTTTCTCAATGAGGTACCAAAACATAGTGAGAAAAGTATTTACTATCCTCTGCGAATTCATTTGTAAAATAGTATAAATCAGGGCTAATGAAATTTTTAAATTATTTGAAGAAGAAGAAATTTATTTGATTTATTAGAAAGCCGGTTTAGAAGAAAAAAATTAATGAACGTACTAAGATATATTTCTTTCAAATTTAAAAATGTAATTTAATGTAGTCATGCGTTCTGAACATGCCGGAATTTCCATACCCTGTGTAGTATTAAAAGTTCGGCCAGAGCCCGGCCCGTACAAAAATCAAACAAAACAGGCCTGGCCCGTGAAAAAATCAAGTAAATCCGACCCGACTCGAATCTCTACAAAAAAAAGAAAAAAGATTTTTCTTAGCACACAATTCATATTTTATTTTGCTATTGTAAGAACTTTATATTTGTACATTTCCTAATTTTACAAAATACCAAGAAAAATATATAAAAAAAAGATTTGAGTGGGGTTATAAATATTGCACAAAATCCCTATAAATTCAAATTTAAGTAATCGTTTTTAATCTTTCAATCCTCCTAAAATCCTCCTAAAATTTATTAAATGATAATGTAAATCCTCTAATGTAGTTTAAAGAGTTCCCGAAAAATGCTTTAGAAATGAAAACTTTCACGAATTCATAATTCAGTACATAAAGGTTAAATACTTCCAACATAAATAAATATCAAATATTGCAAATATATTTGGAATATTTAACAGGAATACAAATTCCGATTAATACTGTTCCTATATTTGATTTGTACTAGTGGAATGTTGAGCTTTATCGAAGTATTCAAACGTTCTTTGTTGATAGATATAACAATATATATTAGGAAATGTTCATTAACCCCTTAAACGTCGCATTAAATTACGGTTTAAAAAATCAAATTGCTTATTGACACCACTTAAAAAAAAAAAAAAAAAAAAAAAAAATATTCACCTTATTTAATGACTTGTAAAATGATACCATAACAAAGGAAATTACACTATTTTATAAAACTGGTGGGAATCAAATAATCTGAATAAAAAACACAGCCCGTGAATATCACGGGAGCGAGAATTGAGGGGTTAATCTATGAAAGTTCAATTGTACACCTATGATATATACAAACTCTCTATTCTACATAATCTGCTTCCCAAACGACAATCCAGCTTAAAAAATCCACAAATGCTACTTTCATTTGTTTTATTCTGGAAGAAAGTCAATAATGGAAATCCTAATCACATTTAGCTAACACTCTTAAAGAAAACCGTAAGCAGAAAGTTTAAGTTAACTGAAGTATACTGTCTTCAACAACGTTTCCGGAAAAAAAAATCTTTTGGGTTTACATTAATTGATGGCATTTGTTTGTTCATTTCAAATGGAGCATACTCATAAACGTAAGTCGTGTTGCGATAACATTTTTTTAATTAAAAGAAGGCAAAATAATGTATGAACGATTTGTTAAATATCCAACTGAATATGTACGTCGAAATAAAATATAATGTCTTTGAAATTCAATGTATATTTAAAAAGATGCATTACAAAATATTTAAATATTTTAGATTTTTTATGTGCGCAGTAGGTGTCTGCTACTCTCAGTGTAATGAGATACATGAAAATATTTAAATGTTTCTCGATTAATCACATAATAATACCATTCAAGGAGCGTTTAGTATATTAAATTGTTTAAACTTATAGATTTTGAAAGTTTAGTTCTTCATTAATGTAAATATTAACTTTTAACCCATTAACCACCGAAACTATAAGCTAGGGATCTTCAACTTTTTTAATGAGAAACTTTTGCCACCACAAATTTATAAAAATAACACAAGTCTGCGATGAAAAAATTGCCGGTATAGGAAGTGGTATTTTTTATAGATTTTTGGATGCTGATTACTAGAAAAATAATGGAAAAATTCCATCATTAAATAAGGCAAAATTTACAAAAAAAATTTACTGATGAGAATAATCACGGATTCTGAGCACCTAACGCGACACGTATACCGGTCGCTTGTCCCCAAGGGGTTAAAGAACAAAAGGAAATATTTTATCCTGACATTTTATCTGCCATACATCCTGTCCGTCATAAACCTGGTAAAGGAAAAATCTATTTGATCCAAAAAACTGTTACTTCTATCGCTTCTTATAAAATTAGGTCTTATGAAACAATTTGTCAAGGCTTTACCAAAAGAAGGTGAATGTTTCAAATACCTCTATGATCAGTTCCCGGCTTTATCCGAAGCAAAACTGAAGGAAAGTGTGTTTGTAGAACCAGACATCAGGAAAATGATGAAAGATGAAAATTTTGAGAATAAAATGAAAACAAACAAAAGAAAAGACTGGAAAGCTTTCAAACTAATTATTACTAGCCTACTTGGAAACAAAAAAGACCGAAATTACAAATCTATTGTAGAAGAGATGGTAAAAAATTACAAGATTTTAGTGTGTAATATGAGCTTAAAAGTTCATTTTCTCGATTGACACCTACACTAAAATTTAGGTACAGTTAGTGAGGAACAAGGTGAAAGATTTCACTAGGATGTAAAGGAAATGGAGAGGCGATATCAAGGCAAAAGGAATGTCAGCATGATATCCGACTACTGCTGGATGCTACAAAGACACAATCCATGCAATGTTCACAATAAGAAAAGTGGCAAAAAAACTTTTGATGTAAAGAAAAAAACATTATTCTAAGGACTTGTAACCTTCTACATATACTTAACTATTACTTGAATTCAGATATAAATGTAATTTATAAGGATTTATAAATAAATGAAATGTTAAAATTTCTTGATTTCAGTTTTTTCTTTAAAAATATGCAATCAATTTGTGAATAATCCTTACGCGATAGAAAAAAATAGATTTCATTTTCGGAATCAGCAATGAAAAAAAAAAAAAAAAAAAAAAAAAAAAAAGCATAAAAATTAGTTATCAAAATTAATGAAATTTTTAAAAAGTATTTTTTTTGCAGGTCTGTGTTATATTTGGTCATTTAATGTCAATGTTTCTTTTATTAAATAGGGCAATTTTCTTAATTCCAAAATAGAGGTAGCTTGATAGTTATAAAGGGCATTTATTTTTACCGTTGCGTCAACGCTACACCAGCGGTTAATGGGTTAAGATGGATTAATTTGTCAATTGTTTTAGATAGTCTAACAAAAATCTTTCCTTTTTCTTTCCAAAATGAGAAACTGAAAGGCATTCCGTTAAGTAATGGCATATGGGACAGTTTTCCGTGTGCAATTTCTATACATATTTCACGAACAATCCAGAAAAAACAAATATTCGTGTAACGCAATGCGGGAATCGGGATTTCTATAAATAAGTTGCATATTAAAGCCGGCCAAATAGCTGGTGTAAAAATTCCTTCTGTACGGCTTAGTAAAATAAATATTATGAAAATTATATATATTATTCCACGTGGAATTTCCGTATATATTTCCCGTCAATATAAAGATTCCTTAAGTATGGCTCCGTTAAATAAATATGACAAAAGAAATATTACGCATTAAAATACAATGTATATTTAAAATGGACATTACAACATTTTACAACACAGCTTCAATATTTTTTATTGTCAGTCGATAAACCTAAAACAATTTTATTTTTTAATGCAGTTCTTGGCATCTATGATAATTTTGTTTCGCGCGTCTGATATTTCCAGTAGATATTTAAATAATTAATTTAGTTATTAAAAGTTTAAATGTTAATTTCAAATTTTAAATTGAATTAATGTGTCTATTGTTTGAGATAGTGCAACAAATTCTTATTACTTATTTCCAAAACAGAAAATATAGGAAGCCATTCCATTATGTAAATTCAAATGGAATGGGATTCCAAATTTAATTTCCTTATATTCTTCTCGAAATTCCTCAAAAGACAAAAGCTTGTGTAACACATTGTTCTCCTGAGGACATCCTCAGAAAATATGTCACTTAATGATCATCTTTTCACAAGCATCCTAAACTAAGAAAAATAATGTTACTAGGATGTCCACGAGTACAAAAAATGTCCAATTGTTTAATCCTGGGTTGATGATCCTCAGGAGCACTTCCAGATTCCAAATTCTCAGAATACGAGTAATATAGGAATCGATACAGGGGCAATTTGTGAAACATAAAGACCACTTTATGTACAGTTGTGAAGAAAAGTAAACACCCCGTACTAAATCTGCAAAATGTTATAGAAGAAGAAAGTTACTGGTGCCAAATGATTGAAAAAAAAATCTACTTTTAAATTATGTATATAAAATTTGCTTAGGGGGGCACCTATAAATCAAAAATAGATTTACTTTTGTTTTTTTCAAAAGCAACACCTAATTTCGACAATATATTTTAAATCGTCGGTTCAAACTACGCCTAGTGTAAGAACGACCGGATGGTCGCGTGTGGGCTTTTTTTCTCAATGAATGGCCAATTTCTTCAACATGAAACGTTTATTATAACATGGAAGACATCACGACGGTCATACACTGGCACATAAAATAACACTTATAATTATCCCATTTCTTATATGGAATTCGTTTTGTTTCTTGACGACCGGGAGCATTCACGGCCGGTTCATAGACCTTTCTTAGCTCACCTTCCTAAGTGAAGCTATCTCAGGTTCTCTCTGATTGTCCTCTTTCGGCCACAGAGGCCGCTTCCAGAGGATAGAGGGCGTGCGCAAACATCACACCTAGATACGGAATTTCAACTTATTTGGATTAAATTAAAAAAACTCAAAATTTACAGCTTCTAATGTTAAATTACATTTTTATATATTTATTAATATCCCTTAAAATTATAATCCTAAAGTGATATTTTTTGAGTAGTTATAATATTAAAATGCCTAATCATAAATACGTTGAATTTTTAATTTAAAAAATATATAATATCAATTATATAAACTTACTATTTAAAAAATATATGGATTGCAACTTACAATTTTTTCGAGAGATTTATATTTATTATATTCTGCTTTATGTAAATTTATAATTTCAATAACATTCTTTCAAGTAGGTTCTGAATTATGCTTAAAAAACGACGAAATGATGGTTTAAGAGACAGTCTGTGATGTGCAGAAAAGCATAATTAAAAAAAGTGCATTTTACTCATTTTATTAAAGCCTTTGGGCTGCCAATAGTAGAAACATATTAACTGAGAGAAATTATGATTTTGAGATGAAATAAAACATTAATACATGTGACTTAGTCATTCTATAGCCTTTAAACAAACGAGTACCGAACTTCAATTTGGATACAGCCCCTAAAATACCCTCATTTTAAATTAATTAATTTCTCTGAAACTAATCATATGAATTTAATGAAATTTTTATTCAGGCTAATTGAAGGGTGTAGAGTTGAATGATGATGTCAAACAAAGGTATTGCTCTTTTTAAAAAATGTTTGGGCATATTTTTATATGTAGATGACTCCCTATGCAAATTTTATATGCATCATTAAAAGTAGATTTTATTTCCAGTTGTTTGGAACTAATAACTTTGTTCTACAATGATTTGTTACAGAGACAGTATGGGCGTCTATTATTTTTTCCCACGACTTTACATTAAAAGTCTTTTCTAATTATGATTACTCGAGATAATAAAAGGATTAGAAAATATTAACAAACAATTCATTATTTTATTTATTATTTATTTTTATTTTATTTTTTGCTGTTTATTAGTTTATAAATTTATTTCCTTTTAAAATATTTTAATTATTTATTTATGAAAATAAATATGTATATGAAAAAAATCTTTAAAATACACTGGTGTCCAAAATTAAGGACCAATCACAAAATGCTAATTTTCATGTACTTGAATACGCAAAAGGAAATAATATAATTCGAATAATTACTATCTCTACAGCACAGCTAGTCCATATAACATCTCATTCATGTCACACATGGTCACAAGTGTCACAGTCACTACGGTGAAGCAAAAAAAAAAAAAAAAATAGGAAATTCCATACATCTAATTATGAGTCTCAAATGATCACTATGTGTGACTCCACTGAGACGTCACTAAGACTGCTGCTTTGTGACGAGTCACCATGTGACTTTACAATGTTGTTACATTGTGACTCTCACGTGACTGTCATTTTTAGACTCAATTTCAAAGTCATTATGAACGCTGCATTGTGATAAGTTACCAAATAATGTCACATTAAAGTCACATGATGACTTTCTAGTGCCAAAGAGACTACTGTGAAGTCACCATTGTGCTCTTTTGTCAAAAGACACTATGTGACTAAAATGTGATATTATTTGGTGACTTATCATAATGCAACGTTCATGATGACTTTGAAATTGAGTCTAAAAATGACAGTCACATGAGAGTCAGAATGTAACTACATTGTAAAGTCACCTGGTGACTCGTCACAAAGCAGCAGTCACATTGACGTCTCAGTGGAGTCACATATAGTGATCATTTGAGAGTCATAGTGAGACGTGTGGAATTTCCTTTTTTTTTCATTCACCGTAATGATTGTGACACTTCTGACCATGTGTGACATGAATGAGATGTTATACGGACTAGCTGTGCTGTAGGGATAATAATTATTTGAATTGTATTATTTCCTTCTGAGTATTCACTTACTGAAAAATTAGCGTTTTGTGACTGGTCCTTAATTTTGGACACCAGTGTAATTAGACATACTGTTTTATATTGTCACACAGCTGATTATTTGTAACAATTATTATCAAGTGTGATCACTTGCAATCTATGAAGGAGATGTTTTTGGAATGATACGGGTTTCTAAGTCTTCTCTTTCTCCTCTGCGTTTGAAATGGAAGTGTCTCTTACACTGTAAGAAATGACAATTGTTTCCGAATAAAGGAAAACATAATATAATAACGTTCCAAATATACATTGCAAAATATACAAATTGAGAGATACGCACGATTCCGTAAAGCATTCTTTATACTTCACTGTAATGGTGAAAATAATGTGTAAAGTTCCTGAAGGTTTTCTAGGAGACTGAGATTCCCAGAATTTTTATGTAACGGCAACAACAAAAATTCATGTAACGGACACACTTTTGCGCCAAAAATCAAAAAACCTGTAAGGTTACTAAGAAATTTTTAGGAAACTGAGATGCCTAGAACTTTTCATGTAACTGCAAATAGGATTAGAGATAAAATTTTAGTAAAATTACTGTAATTTTAGCAGATTCATTTGTAAAGTTACAGATTTCTGTAGCTTTACAAAAACTAGTTTTGTAGACTTGCAGCTCTTTTCGTATAGTTACAGATGAAAGTTTAGTAAGCATATGACTTTACATCTGTAGAACTACAGATTTTTTTTTACAGTGTTGGAAATTAATATCGTTAGAGGATTCAATGAAACATTTACAAACATAAAGTTTCTTTTGCTTCCTTTGCTATTCGGAAGTGTTACAGACTAGTTTCTATAAATACCGTAATCACTTTATCGACACAGAATACTGGATTTTCGAATGCTATAAATTCTCAAATAAATGTTTTCATAATCAAGAAACATGCTTTATAGTCACATATGAAAAATTAACAGCAGTAATACTAACTTTAAAATAAATGTTATTTTGTTGCTCTTGTATTTATAATTGAAATTAACCAGCTGAAAATATTTAACTGTGAATAGATACCAACGAAAAAAAACAACAAAATTCCGGTTTGAGAATATTTATAAATACACGCTAAATATTCTGTGGGAACGCTTCGAAATTCACTGACAGCAAAACTCTGTTTTTATAAATTCATCTTTAATACAAAAAATGTATTGTTTTGTGAGTTTTAAAAACATAAAGCAAGCTTTTCAAAATCGGAATGTATTATCGTATGTTTTTTTCTTCCAGTTATAGAGTAACTCCGGGACAATCGCCGCATTCGTCCGCACCCCTTGTATTTCTTGTAATTATCAATAGATGGTCCTCAAACGCGCAGTATAGGTGCGCAATGCGATTATTTTAAACAGTGTATAGTGTGAATCCCATTGCGATGTTTAATAGTAGATATACAATCCTTTTTTTGACATAAGTTTATGATTTCACTGTCCAAACTCTTAAACACGTTACGCTTAAATACTTTTCATACTCTAATTACTAAATGAATGCATGATTTCGAAGTCAAAATTATATGTAGCGTTTGTATAGAGTACTGCGTGTATGGTTACGCCATTTTCCTTAGTGATGGCAGGAAACTGTGATGTGCGACGTCTGTACCATACAAAATGAGATACATGCCGTATTGCAATTCCTGTATACATGCCGCAGTTTCTTTTTTACGGTACGATTAAGTGTTGCTAACTTTTCCTTTTCTTTTTGCACAGACTAACCAAGTTAGGCATGTTATCAAGTTTGCTAAAACCAAAGGAGAAAAACGGAAAAATAAAAAGTAAGATGGGCAAGAAAGATGCAAGTCAAGATGATAATAATGAAAAATAGAGTATGCGTAACGCAGACGTTCTTTGCAAGGAATGTTTAGAAAACTATTCCAAAGAAGAGGAAGTGTAATTGGCTTCGTTGCATTATGTGTCACATGTAGTTACATGAAGACTGTACTTTTTCGACACTTTTTGTGTAGATTGTGGTCGAAAAAACAGGTCTATTAACAAATAAATTGTATAAACACAATTTTAATTTTGCTCTTTTCCCTCTCTAAAACTCTGATGCTACGTCGTTGCTGAAATAACAATTAAAATTTAATGTAAAAAAATTAGTCGGCAATTTTAATAGTGAAAGTAGGCAAAAAATTATTAATTTGAATCCACTAATACGTTTCATTGTACTCATTTAGTTTAATTTTGTTATTACATCGTTAATTATAGTCCAGATATGAATATGTTTTTGAATATTTTTTTTTTTTATAATTTCATTCTATTCTTATTACAAGCCCAGCATAACTACCGCATAAGTGCGGCGTCTCAGCCTGAATGTACGGGTGGCGCGCCGCAGTATAATGTTTTAGAAAAAAAATGTTAAAAAATACTAATTTTTGTTTTGAATTTTTTTGTCGCAGTACACGTGTTGATTATTTAACATTAAATAGCACAGCATGATTCTTTTTTAATTTTACGTCCACTATGGGACTTTATACACAAATTAAAAAAATATATATGTGGCATAAATCACGGAGTTACTCTATGTTCAAGTATTAAGAAATTTTCATCGGTGTTGTTTTAAAGTGTACGAGAGAAATATTGAAATAAACATGTCGGAGATTGTACGTCAAACGTGGGAAATGAGGTGCATTCGTATTATGACTAGTTTTATTACTATTCAGATCTTTGTAGAATACCTGCTGCACTCTTATTCAAAAATGCATGGATACAAAGTTCATTACGCTTATATACATCAAATTCAGGAATATGCAAATAATATGACTCCAACTTATATAGGATATAATCACCGTGGCAACCTAGATTTATTAACTATTTTGGGATATCACTGAATTAAATACGTGTGATAAGATTTAATAGAATAATCACCATGGCAACTTATAATCGCAACCTATCATAGGATACATTTGATTTAATTACGTATGATAGGATTTAATGGAATGAAGAATACTTTTATTTATATCTGTTTAAATTTTCATCCAATTTTCGACAAACTACGACTCGATAAAATTCTGAAACGTTTATATATACATTTTCACGATTATCGCAATAGCTGTGTCTCAAGAATTAATGATGAATTTTCCTCACACTTCAGTTAGTACCCGATATAAATTAGTCCTCATTTGTTTTTAATGTAAGTGACCAAACAGGTGGTGCTGCTATGCAGAATTCTTTACTATTTCTGCAATAGCTCTGTCTCAAAAACTAATGCACGGAATTTCACCAAACTTCAAATTCAGATAGATGTTGACATAAATTGTTGTTGATTAGATTTTGGAGTAAATAACCTAACCGGTGGCGCTTCTATACATCATTTGTCAGAAAGTATTAGTATGCATGTGATAGAAGAAAGATTTAGGATTCGTACATCCGACTACTTTTTTGTTGTTGTTGCGATCAGTTGAGGAGCAAATGATTCAACTTTATACTTTAATATATTTTTAAATTATTTAAAATATTAATTAATGATAAATGTGTCCTTTTTACTTTCTTCTATCTTTACACGAAGAAAGTATCGGATTCGTGAAAATTTTCATCTTCAGGTTTTTGAGAGATTTATACGTTTTAAAAGGTCCTGAATTTGATGTATTTTTTAGAAATTGTCTGTCTGTCAGTGACAAAAATTTTGCTGATCCTCTATCTCAAGACGTAATTAACGGAGTTTAAAAATACTTTAGATTCCGTTAGTCCTTGATATAAATTCCAGATTTTACCTGAATAGGTTTTTGTGTAAATCGGCTAGCAGGTGTCACTGGTATGCTCTATTTGACACGATTTCCCCAATAACTCTACCTCATGATGTAATGCACGGATTTCATAAAAACTTAAGATACAGTTAGTCTCTCACAAAAATTGGCGCTAGTTAGATTTTGGTGTAAATCTCACAACAGGTGTTGTCACTATGGAAAATTTTTCACGATTATTATAATAGCTCTACCCCAATAACTAAAACCCGTATTTTCATCAAATTTTATATTCAGTTAGTCGTTGATATAAGTTGGTGCTGATTATTTTTTGGTGTAAATTGCCCAACAGTCGGCGCTGATGTGCTGCATTTATCAGGATATTTCCACTACCTTTGTCTCATGAATTAATGCACGGATTTTAATGAAACTTCAGATTCTCTTAATCCCTGACATAAATTGGTACTGATTAGTGTTTGGTGTAAATCAGTAAGCAGGTGAAGCTGTTATACTAAATTTTTCATTATTTTCGCGATAGCTATATCCGGAAAATAAATTATCAAATTTCATATTCTGTTAAACTTTCACGTAGATAGATCCTTATTAGATTTGGTTGTATACTGCCGAAAAGGTGACACTTTTAAGCTCTTTAAGTTGGGAATTTTGTTTGCAGACTTCTAAGAATGTGGGTTCCGAAAGTGAAGGATTTCTTTGAAAATGCGATGCTTATATATCCTCTTAAAATGCACACAATTCAATAAGCCTATACCTTTAGAATTCGCATTATGGGCATAGATTGTCATTTAATTTTGGCACTGTGATAGCGAATTATGATAATTTAATTAGATAAAAAATGAGACTTAACGTGTAATAATAATAATCACATTAAATCACAAAATAAAGATAAGGTAAATCTCCTTATCTTTTAGCTCATGATCATCCACGAAGAAACCGGTACTTTCTTCATCTTATCCAATGAGAAAAAGGTTGGTTAAATCCAAGATAAAACTGAAATATTCAGCGATGTTTATCCTGTTAAAAAACTTGGTTTTTCTTTTATTCTTATGTGTACTTTTTTATGCATAATGTATCCCACAGATTTTTCAGAGTTTTAGTTTAATGTACTATATTTTATATATCTTTAAAATTACAAACTGGGGCAAACATTTTTGCTCCTTTCTAATGACATATCTATATACACACAAAAAAATTATAACATTAAAAAAAAACATTATTGATATTTGATTAAATAACATAAATAAAAAAATCTTGATTACTTATATCAATAAAACACTAAATAACATTTAAAGTCATAAATTATTAATATAGTTCTTTCATCTGTCAAAAATTGCAGTCATTTAATCTAAATGTTTATCAGTTTTGATTGACATATTACACAAACAAGGAAGTCATTTTGTGAAATAATAATTAAGTCTTATTTACTACAGGCATAAAGAATTTTTGAAAAACAGTTTATCATGATTAATAATGTGTTTATCTAATTCTGATAGAGATTAGCATTTCCAACATGCCCCCTTAATCTCTTCAGATTGATGAGGCAAACAAGTTCATTGAATTTCTGTGATTCACTAATTCAGGTTTAGGAATGGGTTTCGTGAGTGCATCAGCATTCATATATTTCGATGGGCAGTACTTTAATTCAATTATTCCATCTTCTTTGAGTTGTTTTACTGCGTGAAATCTAATATCTATGTGTTTCCTCCTTTTTGAAAACTTCTCACTTTCTATCATTTTGATGCAGCTTTGATTATCTTCATATAAACAGATAGGTTTTGTCTGTGCTAAGTCTAAATCTTCCAGGAATTTCAATAAATATATAATTTCTTGCCCTGCACTTGCGGCTGACACATACTCAGCTTCTGCTGATGAAAGGGCGATGCATGATTGTTTTTTTTTTGTAATCCATTGAATTGGACTATTATCTAAAGTAAAAAGATTGCCACTGGTTGATTTTCTTGTACTAGTATCACCTGCCCAGTCTGCATCCGCAAAAGCCTTTAAAATCGGTTCAGTTTTAGTGTCAATGCGTAAGTTTAGTTGTTTTGTGCAGTTTAAATATCGTAATATTCTTTTAGCTGCCATCCAATCTTTTTGACGCGGGGATTCGTTTCTTCTACTTAATATATTCACAGCAGCAGAAATGTCAGGTCTACTGACAGATGCGATATAAAGCAATGAACCTATCGCCTGTCTGTATTTAACATTATTTGGCATTAAATTGTCATTATCTTCTAATCTATTAAAATTAGGTTCCTTCGGAGTACCGACTGGTTTAGCTTCCTATAAATTAAACTTTTTTACTAGTTCTTGTATTTTAGCCTTTTGATTTAATTCGTAACCTTCAGCTGTTTTCTCTATTTTGATTCCTAAATAATAACTTAGTTCTAGATTTTTTAATTCAAGTTCTAGTTCTAGATTTTTTTAAATTTCAATTATTTAAGATATAAAAATCCATCTGGATCCAATTATTTTTTTACCTTGTGGGGATCAACTAGTGTCCATGTTTTGTTTTATTAAGGGAATTTATCTCTTCTTGTGTCGCATTTAACCAATGTTGTTTTTCTTCTGGATTTTCAATATTCATTATGTCATGAAAATTTTATGGTTCTTTTATATGTTCGTGAGTTGTCATACAAATAAATCTATCTGGAGGGGCTCCTTTATTTGATCTATCTGACCGCCTTGGTCCTGGTGTTTAATGTTTAGACTCACTTGGTGTGTCTTCAGTGTTTGTGATTTCAATTTCTACGAAGTTTTTATTCTGTGATTTGTCATTTTCATCGGATGGTTTTTCTCTCAAATTTAATTGTGTTTCTACCTTCTCGTGTGTATTTTTGTTTTCTATAAACTTTACTGTTCTGGCAATTATTATTTCTTCACCACTTTGTGTAAACGCGGTACCCTTTGGAGTAATTGTCATAGCCGACAAATATACCTTCAACTGCCTTATTATCTAATTTTTGTCGTTTATTTTTGTTGACATAAGCAAAGGCTGTACAGTCAAACACTTTAAGGTAATGTAAATTTGGTGGTCGTTCATTCCAAAGCTCAAACGGGGACTTTTCATTAGCTTTTGTAGGCAATCGGTTTTGCAGGTGATTCGCCGTATAGATAGCTTCACCCCAGAATTTTTGAGGCAAGTTTGCTTCGCTGAGCAAAGCTCTCGTCATTTCAATTAAAGTTCTATTTTTACGTTCAGCCACTCCATTTTCGCTCGGAGAGTAAGGAACTGCGTGTTGGTGCTTTATGCCGTTTTTTCTAAGATAATTGTCAACTAAATCATTGTTAAATTCCCCTCCATTGTCTGTTCTTATATTTTTCGGCTTTCCGCCAAATTTATTACTAACTAAGGCAACAAATTCCCTAAGTTTTTTATAAACTTTTGATTTCTTTGATAATAAATACAGAATGGTAAATCTAGAGTAATCATCTACAAATGTTAAGAAGTATGTTTTCCCCCTATGGTTGGTGTCTGGGAAGCCCCACATACGTCAGAGTGTATCAACGCCAATCATTTCGTGGCTCTATAAATCTGCTAATTTTGGGTAAGGTGTATCTGTTAGCTTTGTTTTGATGCAAGTTTCACAAGTTGTGTCATGTTTACATTTGTTTATTTGTATTCCTTTCGCTAGGTGTTTTTCTTCGATTTGTTTGATAGATGCAAAATTTTTATGGCTAAACCTTCTGTGCCATAGTTCTATGCAATATTTATCCTTACAGATGTAAGTTTTATTTACATAGTTTACGTTTGCGCTTTCATTAGCAAATTGAATTTCATATAAGTTATTTTTCTTTACCGCCTCCAGGCGGGTTATTCCGTTAAACGTTAAGTTACATTTATCATTTTTGAATAAAATCTCGCATCCATTTTCTGTAACTTTACTAACGGAAAATAGGTTTGATTCAATATCAGGAACAAATAACACATCTTTTAGTGTTATGTTGTGTGTTTCACCGTCTGAAGTTATTGTTTTTATTAGTTTATTTCCCGATCCATAAGAAACTAATTTGTTTCCATTTGCAATAACAACATTAGTTTTTTTTAATTTGATTTAATTTCTGTAAATAAATGTTCATCATTTGTTATGTGACTGGAACTGCCACTGTCAACTATCCACGCTTTGTTATTGCGCCGTTTTATTATAAACGCATAATGTTTATTACATTGTTGACTTTCATATTCATTGCAATCGGCATTTTTATCCGAATTTGATACATAATCATTTCTAACAGTTTTATCATCTTTTTGAAAAACAAGCGAAGAATTAAAAATTTTTTGTAGTTTTGTTTTATAATTTGTATTATGTGAAGGATTGTTTTGTTTATTTTTGTAGTTGTTATTATGCCACATTATTTAGTGTTATGTTTTTTTAATTTACAATTTGAACAGTATTTTTGTTCCTTCTTCTATCCCGCATTATTTAATTTGTATCCTGCATTGTTAAATTTCTTCGTAGTTTTGAATGCTCTAGCGGTATTTTCAGATGATTCCGAACTATCGCTTCTGCGATTATATTCATCAATCAACTTACTTTTAATAAAAGTAGGTGTCAATTCTTCTTCATTTCGTTATTCAAGTGCCGTTATAAGTGTGTCGTATGAAGCTGGTAAGCTACACAGCAAAAGCGCTGAATTATGATTATCCTTTATGGTTTCTCCGATTGCAGATAATTTGCCAATTAATTCAAGTATGTTTGTGATATGCTTTACCATATCACCACCTTCAGGTAATTTTGTGCTATACAACTTGCGTAAAAGGTATAACTAGCTTGACAAATTACTTCTTTCATGAATTGCTTTTAAAGTGTTCCAGGTATCTCTAGCATTTTGAATATTTTTTACGTGGGCGATCTGGCTATCCTCAATGCTGTGGTTAATTATAGCCCTTGCCTTTCGGTCCTTTTTGGACCAATCGGTCGTAATTATTGGGTTTGGTGGTTCATCAGTAATGATCTCAAAACGATCTTTTTTATGAGAAGCATCTCGATTTTAATTTTCCAAACATTATAATTAGTCGAGTTGTGCTTCTCTACTATCTGTGCATCTTTTGCCGAACTCATTTTTAACTTCTGTTACAACCTTTTAATTTTCAAGTAAACCCTTTAATTAAATTATCATATACTTATATTTAATATTTAAGTAAGGCAACGCGTCAGTCTCATAATCATTGTTAGATAAAAAATGAGACTTAACGTGTAATAATAATAACATTAAATCACAAAATAAAGATTAGGTAAATCTCCTTACCTTTTAGTTCATGATCGTCCACGAAGAAACCGGTACTTTCTTCATTTTATCCAATGAGAAAAAGGTTGGTTAAATCCTAAAACTGAAATATTCAGCGATGTTTATCCTGTAAAAAAAAACTTGGTTTTTTCTTTTATTCTTATGTGTACTTTTTTATGCATAATGTATTCCATAGATTTTTCAGAATTTTAGTTTAATGTACTATATTTTATATATCTTTAAAATTACAAACTGGAGCATACATTTTTGCTCCTTTCTGATTACACAATCTATATACACACTAAAAAAATTATAACATCCAAAAAACATTATTGGTATTTGATTAAATAACATAAATAAAAAATTCTTGATTACTTATATCAATAAAACACTAAATAATATTTAAAGTCATAAATTATTAATATAGTTCTTTCATCTGTCAAAAATTGCAGTCATTTAATCTAAATGTTTATCAGTTTTGATTGACATATTACACAAAAAGGAAGTCATTTTGTGAAATAATAATTAAGTCTTATTTACGACAGGCATAAAGAGTTTTTGAAAAAGAGTCTATCTTGATTAATAATGTGTTTATCTAATTATGATAGAGATTAGCATTTCCAACAGTATTAACATGAATTAGATAGAAAGTTTTGGGATTGGCACAACCGACTTGTTTGAGAATGCAGCCGTAACAATGATATCTGAAACATTATTGATAAGTACAAATTTATGTTCTTAAAATATTTATTTAATGCTAAAGTGTCACAAAAACCTATAATAAGTTTGGCAAGTTATTTTAGCTTTTGTGCAATTTTGAAAGTTTTTTTTTTTTTTTTTTTTAAAACTCTGTTATAACTGATAGACACTAAAATATCAAATCCATTGAGCATTACAATTGCTTCTTTAACATTCCCCAAGCAGTTCCCCTGATTGCGGGACGACCATAATTTAACTATTTGTATTTGAAATCTCCATAGGATAATAATTCCTATTTTTCATGTAGATATATAACTTGCTAAATATCAGGCAAAATACATAACTACATCTGCACTGTACTATGTGGCATAGTTTTTCTAATTATTTTTTAACCTTCTCAGGTAAATAATCTCATTTTATGCAACATTATTAAAAAACTTTTATAGTATGTAGGCTTTTTCATTTTTACACTTTTATTATATATAAACCTTAACTGAGGTACAGTTATATTAATGAAGTATAGCAATGAAAGGAAGAATCGTTCTTTTTGAACATTCTGTTGATTAATAGATTGATTTTAACACATTTATACAATTCATAAATAAATCATAACAGTTGTAAATTTCCAAGTCAGGGGCTAGGACTCTAGGTACTGTTATGAATTTTAACCAATCGGATAATTGTTTAAAAAAATAATCTAATATAATTACGCATGCAACGTTTATGCTGAAAAATATACGTTCTGCATGAAAGCAAATTTCTGTCCTGCTATCAACATAGCAAACCAGAAATTATTACGATTAAGGTTATCTGAGCGAAATATGCTCAACGCTCGCGAACACAGGTAGCTCAAACGGCAGATAATTGGCAATATAATTTAATCCTTTCGGCGCTGGCGGCCCTGTTTCTTACTTTTAAAATGCTTTAATCTATAAATAACGCCTTACAGATACATAAAATTCTCATAATCACATATGTGTATTCTATATTTTGACTTTTTAGTGGACAAATACCGCCATCTAGCTTTGAAATAATAATAATTAAAAAAAAAAAAAAAAAAAAAAAAAGTTAAGAAAAGTTTTAATTTTTTTGTACTTTAAATAAAAAGTCAGGGCCGAAACTTAAATTAAGGACTATTTTTCTGAAGAAATAATTTGTGATAAACAATAAAAAATACAAGTATGTTTTTATGTATGTTTTAATCCTATTGTAATACGGCATTTTCCAAACGTCTTCAAAAATTCGTCCTTAGAATATTGTCATGTGCAAAAAAAGAAATATAACTACATTCGATAGGTTTCAGAAACTAATATATTCGTTAAATTTCAGTAAAACCAAACTTCTGTTATTTGGTTAACTACTTTTAATTTTATTAGCGTAAAAAGGATTTTTTCCCCAAACTGAAAAAAAATTCAGGTCCGAAAGGGTTAAGAATCTGGGTTCGGATCCCAGCTTGAGCATTTTTTCGCTCATTTGGAAAAATTTGAATTTGTATGAAAGAAGATTTTATCAGTCAAAAGCTGCTATTAGATGTAAATATGAACATGAGTATGATCTTTTTTTTCCATTTTCTAATTTGAGTTTCTGAATCTAAAATTTAAACTTCCACAGAGTATTTTAATAAATATTTACAGAAAAACAAATTATTGCTTATAAACATGACATGAGGCTCTTTTTGTTATTTTGTTTAAAAAAAAATGTGTAAAATGTATAAAAATTCGATATTATTTCTTCATAAAAAAGAATTTAGTTTTCAAGTGTAAAACATTTTTCATGTGTTCAAAAAATATTTCTTTATGATAATGCTAAGCGCTCCATTACTTATTGAATGTTATATGTACGTAAATAGTGCGGCCATGTAAAACTAAGAAAAATCAATATTACTTTGAAATCACAGTGTTTAGTTTAGTGTTAGTAGTATAATTTCAATAAATATTCGATTGTAATGCTAATCCTTATAATAATTTCAGTGTACATTTTTGAAAATGACTTAACAGTTATGTAAAATAGAAAGAATTCCATAGGATTTCTATATCTAGGGCAGACATTATGTATACAGATTAAAAGACTATTTCGATATGTCATTGATACTCATTTTCAGTGCATTTAGTCTATGAATAATGCAATGACAGTGCATTTTATTATTCAGCGATTAAAATTTACCCTTTGAACACAGTGTTTTAAATTCTAACTCTTTCCTTAAAGGAATATTTATGGGGATTCATTGAATATTTCAATATTATTACGGTTGCCGCAAATTTATTTAACATACATTACCCGCTTTATTTTAGGCAACAGCAGAAATGTTATAATTACACGATAATTTCAATATTTCGCTTAGCTTTTAATGTATACCGTTGCATATTTTATAATTTACATGAATAGATATTATTAGTTTTTAATGTTATATATTAAAAATATATATAGTGTATAAGTCTTCATCTTTTTTTAGGAATGTTTGCTAACTTTTGAGATTCCACATGAGAAATATTTAAGAAAAAACAATTTTATCTATGTAAAAAAGGTTATTTAGTTAATAATGTAATTCAAATTTGAAATCTGCCAATATTATCTGAACTCGTGGAATAAAAATACCAAAACGAAATCTCGTATAGATAATATTTATAAAAAAAATTGGTTGAAATACAATTTCAGTCGAGATATAGAAAATATCTCTAATTGAAAAAAAATACTGGCAGAATTAATTTAATTTAGGACTTGTATTTCAAATTTAAATTATGTCAAAACTCTATTAGAAAGATTATTTTAACCGCGTTAAGAAGATTACGTCTGAAATACTACATATTGGGATGTCACCTATGTTGGTATTACGGAAAAATTTTTGCAGATCTACACCGATCATAAACCCTAGAACCCAAAACCACCCCCAGTAAAAAACTTTATCTAGCTACACTGTTAAAAATTTGCAGCATTCTGGCAGGTCATTTGACCGTTTTTTTCGAAAACGATTACACAACCGTGAATTTAACACTATTCTGACCATATTATTGGCCATTTTATGGTCAGAATGTAGTTAAATTATGGTTATGAAACCGTTTTTTCAAAAAACGGTCGAATGACCTGCCAGAATGTTGCAAAATTTTTAACAGTGTATCTATCAATTTATATCACTTTTTAAAGGACACGATAACTTCCATAATTCTGCACAAATCTTTTCCAAACTGATACATAAAATCAAGGGGCATAATATCTCGGTCAAATTCGTTAATGAGCAAAATCGGACCAAGTCGGTGGAAATAGGGAGGGGGTTTGTGAAAAACGAAAAAACCCCATAACTGCTTAGTTATAATATATATCGAGTCAGTTTAAAGTTTTTATTAATTTTAAAAAAAGGGCCAAAAATTTATGTATGACAAATTTTTGATAAAATTAAAAATGGGCTAAAGGTGCGAACAAAATAGGGTTTTTTGGGGAAAAAATTCATAACCTCGTCAATTCTCAAGGTATCAAATCCAATTAAATTTATTAGAAATCGCATTAATATTATCTACAACTTTTATATTGGCAAGTTTTTGATAGGACCAACTCTTACATACCAAATGGATGCGTTTGACAGCAAAAATGAATTCAAAAATGAGTAAAAAAAATGCAGTTTGGATTTCAGTAAGTCTTTAATACGATATTAGGTAGATTTGTTTGAAATATAATATATTACATTCTCCCCTATGTTGGAATTTCGGAAAAGTTGTTGCAGATCTACACCGATCATGACCCTTAGAACCCAAAACCATCCTCAATAAAAATGTTTGAAAATTAGAAGAAAATAACAGGTCATGGGAAATTCTAAAAGAAAATGAGATTCAAGTAGTGAATGGAAATATGTGAACTTCATTATTTTTATCTTCACAGCAGTGGAATTACTATATTGAGTAGAAGTGCTAAATTTGAATTTGCGAATTTTAGCTAAGAATAATTCGGTAAAAGTGCTTAATTTCATGCTTATTTTGTAAAGTATTCTTGTGCATGAGAATCTACAGTGTCTAAGAGACGCTCGCTCTTCCGGTTTATTACGTTTTTATACACCTATAAACTAGTCGGATGTACCAATCCTAAAACTTTATTTCATCTCACACATGTTAATACTTCAAAACTCCCAATCGTAGTGCCAAAATTAAATGTCAATTTGTGACCATCATGGGGATTCTAAACATATGAAATGCCGTGCGTTAGTTCTTGAGATATGCGCATAGCTAAAATCTTGTAAATCTTAAAAAATGCTGAATAGAAGTGCCACTTAGTTGCGAATTTTTTCTCGTATCCATTACTTTCTTCTTGCACAGAAAGAAGGAAGTAAAAATACCTAAATTGTTGTTTCATTTCTATATCTTAATTATATGAACGTATAATTCTAAAAAAATTTTTAAAACGTAGCCCATAAAAATATTGTCTTTTTCTGTATGGACGTCGTTTAAAATGATTCTAACTTTCTTTCTTTACTATGTCATTTTTGTGTATTTTACCAAACCCTCTTCATTTTTTATACTGCTCTGTGATGCAAATCCTTCTTTAAGACCAGTTCATTTCTAATAGCTTTCTTATTACCTCTAATTTGTAAAATACATAAAGCCATATTTTTCTTACTTAAAATGATATGTTGTACTGGAGCAGCGTGATTTTTCTGTGGTGTTTTCAATTTCAACAACATTTTTAATAAATTGAAAATTTCCTAAATATCTCGAAATAGATAAATTCCATAATCAATCATTGATTATGTATTGTTTATTGTTTCAAATAACTCCAGATACAGAAGAAATGATTGAGAATATTTTTTTCAAAATGACACAACTGCACCACTCTTCCACTTAAAAAAATGTCATTATATTTTTATAAGTAGTATAGTTTTTGTCGATATCACATTTATTATGAAAATTAATATTACGCCTATTATAATTTTTACTATATCTACTATTATTATTGCAATTTTTACTATTAATATTATAATTTACTATATCCATAATATACTGTTAATTTATCGTGTATCCTAAAAGTTCATTTATTTATAATAATTTTAATTATAATAAAACCAATTGATTGTGCAGACAAGGTTAGCAAATTATTTGACAGTCATGAATTTACACTAAACTTCGAATATTTACAACTACTTTTAATTGTGAGAAAAAGGCAAGAACAGAATCGAAGAAAACATCAAGGATTGCTATTCTGATAATTGGTGAAGCCAATTTATCGGAACAACACAAATTGCACTAGAACCGATGCTTTCTAACCATTAGTAATCTACTTTATTTGAAACATATCAGTTTTGTGAAATTTTAATTGCTAACATTTAAAAAAAATTGGTTGGTATTAGAAGAAACGGTATTACCAATAAAGATATTACAGTGCGCAGAAACAGTTTAGATAATGATCGTTTGTGCTTCTGTACTGAGAAGTATGTAACGAATTGTTATAACTCAACTGTCATATATTACTGGGGACTTATCCTTTATTCACAAACAATAAATTTTAATTTATACATTTTATATAATATATAATGACAAAAAATAAATTTAACATTGTGGCAAAAGTATAGACAATCTATATATTTACAGAAAAATATCCATAAATTAAAATCGAACTGCACCTATATTGTCTCTATTAGTGCAAAAATATGAGGTTTCATCGAAGAAACTAAATCCTGCATCACTCGAGATTCTATTTCATGCCAAACACGTTCAACAGCAGATCGAAGTTCATTTACAGAGGTGTATTGTCAAAAAATTGCATAAACCGTATGCGATATGATGCCAGAAATGTTTTCGATTGGGTTCAGATTAGGGTTACAAGCGGGCTAGTTGAGAACAGTAATATTTTGAGAGTTAAACCATTTTTTTAATTTGTATGCAACATGAATGGACGCATTATCTTGCTGAAATACATACTTTGGAAGAGCTAAAAGTTCACCAAATGCCATTAGATTGTTTTCCAATGTATTCATGTAGTCTTACGCTGTTTGGCGACCATTGAGAAACTCCAGAGATACTTGAGCATTAAAACAATGTGAGGCCAAAATGATTAAGACTTTTGAGGGTGGTGTCCTTAATAAAGGACACCTGATTTTAATTCCAAATCTGACAAATGGCACCAATAATATTTTATTAGAACTTTCCTTTTATAATGTACGTAAAAATAAGCAAGTTCGCATTTTCTAATAAATTCGCTTATAAATTGTGGTATCAGTCAATTATTTCAACAGTTTATAAACAGAATTACTCCGTGACGGAAAGAGACCGCTGCATTCTCGTCAATTTGGTGTGAGATTTCAAGGCTGGTTGTTTTATCATTTCCATGTAAACTAATTTACATCTTTCTTTAATTCATGTACGAATGTATTCGTTGACACAGAAAGCCCTGACTCACTTTCAATGTGACTAGCAATCACCATTTTCTAGATGCTAGTTTATGGATCCTTCTACCATCTCGTTTACTGGCCACATGAGTCCTTCCAGATCTATGTTTTGCTTTGAAAGAGTCACCCTTAGACAGTACTTGATAGACATACTTCTTTAGACTATTCAAAGTAGCTGAAATTTCTGCAACAATCTTCCCTTTCGATTTCAGCTTCTATGCTTTAATTATTTCATCTGACTGAAAATTTCTAACTCGCGTCATCTTCACTAACATATACTATCGTGAAGTACATTTAAATACTTCATGCATGTGACGCCATAAGTTTGAAAATTACATTTTTCCGTGAACAATTGCCAAAAATCACGAAAGTGTCTAAACTTTTGCAATATGGAAATTTCATTTTTTTCAATTAATTTAAATAATATACTACATTAAAACCGTCAATTCCGTCCTAAAACGTTTAAAATATATTTCAAAATGAGAACAGCCATTTGTATAACCCAAGTGTTTGTATTTTTTTTTTAATTTAAGGGTTAAATAACACCAGTGTCTAAATTTTTGTTGAGGACTGTATAAATATTAAGTATAATACTCAACTAACTGTGCCTTCCAACAATATCTAAACATATGATTAGTTTTTATTAAAAAAATATTTAAAGTTTTTATAATTATTCAGAAAAAAAATATAATTAAAAATTTATATGAATCAAAGTTTATAAATTTTAGGAGATGACGTATGATAATTATACATTATATCTAATTCGAGAATTGTTTTCCCAAAAAGTAATAATGCTGTGATAGAACTGACTACAGAATATTTATTTTCATTCAAGTTGTTCTGGCAGAAAGTACTTAATCAGAATCGGAATAAGGTTTCCTTAATGGTAATAAAGAAAACCGTATATCGAAATAAGGTTTACTTAATGGTAATAAAGAAAACCGTATATCGAAAGTTAAAGTTGAATAAAGTAATGGTTCTGAAACATTGTATCTTTAGAAAATCCTCTTAGTTTATATGGATAGTTAACGCAACTATGTTGATTTTAAATGAAGCGTTAATTTAAAATCATTACATGAAATTTCTACAATGCATTTTAAATCAGATTTGGATATAATGTAGTTTAATGCTTGTTTCAGTGTTTAAATAAAATTAGATGTACAGTCCTGGAAAAAAAATAAGTAAAGTACATCAAATTAACATATAACAAGTCGAAAATTGCACATGAAAGATAGCAAATGAGGCGCGCTTCTACTATAACTAGTTTCATAAATATCCAGATCTTCGCTGCGATAGCTGTTGTACAAAAATACATGAATACAAAATTTATTACGATTATCTATATCAAATTCAGTAATACAGTAATAATATGACCGCATCTTAAATAGAACGTAATGACCATGACAAAATTGAATCATTACCTATCATGGTGTATCATTTAATTAAATACGTATGATTGAATTTAATAGAATGAAGTAAACTTTTATTACATTTTTTTTAAAGTTTTATTTCGATTTTCGTAAAATTTTAAATGACTCGACAAAATTCTGCAACAATTACATATACTAAATTTCAAACCATTAGGTTCAGTAGATTTTGCGCTGTTATATGCGGACAGACGGACACAAAGACAAACGTACGGCTCAGCCGACGACTATAGGTGCTACGTATTTCTATAATTACGAACGCACCTAAAATGAAACTGTTACTAATTGATTAATAATAATGTCTGAAAATTAGTGATATACATAAATTTTGCTCAGCTAATCATCTACTTATAGAAATTGTGACAAACATTGAAATTTTTAATACTAAAACCGATTATGAAGGATTAAATTTTGAAACTTCTAATGCTAAATTCATTTTTATTCGTTGAAAAACAGAATGCAATGACTGTATTTTGATAAGTATTACTAAAAATTACTTTTGAAAGTATTATACGTGACAGTTCATATATATATATATATATATATATATATAAATACTAATATTGTCATTATTTTCTATTTTAATTATATTAATTGCATTTATCACGGTATTTCCAAATGGATTAACTGCAACCATTAGGTTTTAAAATCTGTGTTAACTTAACTGCAAAAATAACCTTAAAGTTATCGCGCTAATGGATACCATGTGCAGGAATGTATTTGGATTAAATGAAAATGGTATTACATTATGTATGCTGTGTAATATTACTATATTTCATTGTTATAAATTCATTATTTAAAAGATTGTATTGATTTTTCCATTTCATGGCATTTAATATTATTCTGTTTTCATCTTGAATCTACTCTTTTGGTCATTTAGTCGTTTGAGTACAGGGGAAAATATTTTCATCTTTTAGCTTTTTTTCTCACAGAAAACGACTATTTTGCTTATATAATTGAAGTCTGTACTCTTGATAATGTAATTTAATATATAAGTTTTTCAATTATTTTTATCGGTATTCATATTTTTCTTTTTTTCTTCCATATTAATTCTCGTAATATAGTACAAGGGAATATATTCTATGCATAATAGCTGGTTTATACTATGTTTTTGGTATCCCTGTTAAGTGTGTTTGGGAAACTATTATTGTCATTTCATTCATAATATCACAATTTTTGTTGGTGGTCGGTAATGTTTATTTAATGGTTATATATATATATATTTCTATTTATGCTTCAAAAACCACTAGCGTTACAATCCATATTGCAACGCCCTAAATGACTTTAACATTAAGCGTTCCAAACATTTCCGTAAGTCACTTTTGCTGGATTTCGCTTTTTACATTCTGCTTTCTAAACAAGAAAGTATTGTAATCGAAATTGTTTCGAATTTCGACGAATCTGCATGTTTTAGGATGCAGAGATCCCGAAAAGTATGTTTATACAAAATATCTGTCTGCCTGTTCATGTGTCCTTTCGTCCGTGTGCCCATAAGTGATTATGGCCGCTTTGTATCATCAAAAAGTGTTTGAAGTTTTGAAAATAATGAAATCAAATTTCATGTAGGGCAGACTAGGGAGTGTTGACCCATCTATCAGTTTTCATATTTAAAGGAATTTCAGAGTTTTATCAATGGGTGTCAACGAAAGCTACTGGAATGCTTAAATAGCAGTTGTTGTTTCATACAGATAACCCAAATATGTGTGAAAAAAATCAATTGAAATTAAAGTAAGTAGGTTTTGAGTAATGCAGAAATATCGAGGTTTCATTCCAGGCATAAAGATCGTACAGTAAGTTTGGATTAACATAACAATGTGCTATTCTTGAGAAAAGGACTACGTGGAGTGACTGAACTCAACCAATGTGAGGGAGGGTTGACCACATGCTCACGTTTCCCTTTATTAAATGGTTTTGGAAATATTTTTATTATACACTGTGCATAATTAAAGGCTAATGGTTGTATATAAAAAAGAATGTAAAGTTATTCTGTAAAGCTACAGTAAAATGGGGTGATGGAAAAGAAAATGTGTAAAACTGATTAACCCCTTTATTTTCGCTCACGTGATATTCACGAGCCGTGTCTTTTATTCAGATTGTTTGATTACCACCAGCTTTATAAAATAGTGTAACCGGCATTAATATGGTATCATTTTACCTGTCATTGATTAAGGTGAATATTTCTTTTTCAAAAAAGTGGTGCCAAAAACAAATTTGAATTTCTAAACCGGAATTTAATGCGACCGTTTAGTGGTTAAAGAGAGATGTGAAAAATTGCTAAAGCATCCTCTGGAAGAAAACATTTAATGAAATATAAATAAGAAAGTTATTAGAAACTATTTTCCATTTAAATATTGCTTACAATAGGTAAATGGAAACAGTGGAAAAGAGTAGAAAGCGCTAGAAAGTAAGAAAGCAGTCGTCTTAACCCTGTCAGGTGTTGTGGTATGTTTATGAAAGCCCTTAAGTTTTATTCCCAGACGCCAATGGTACCAGAATTTTGCTAAAACTTTTTCCATTTAATAAGTATGTGAAATATAGCCTTTTTCTTATTTCCAAATAAATTTGTTCGTAAATTCCGGTGCCAGTCATTTATTTCAATATTTTATTACTGAAAGTACTTTGCGCCTGAAAGTGTTAAAATATGTTAATGATAAGTTAAATACTCTTGCGGCTGCAAAAGACCATTGCATTGATCGAAAATCTTTAGGAAGGGATGTAGACAAATTTCACCAGGATGAATACAGTGATATGAATCCAAACTATGTGACAACTAGAGTTGTCAGTTCGAGTGTAACAGAAAGTAGATCAATGAGACACAAAAAAGCGGGACAGAGGCTCGTAATCCAGACATAATAATACATGAAACCCTATGTAAACAGGACCTGCCTCTAACGGAATACTGTCTTATATGTTAAAATTCCATTTTCGCTGTTCTACAATTATACCTGCTCAGACAAAATTCTGTTTAAAACAAAAATTTTCTCCCCTGTCTTGCGATTGCCCCTAAACAGGTTTGTTTAAGCATCATATTTTCAAAAATATGTTTAATAATAATTAAAGCGTGTAGCATACGGTTATTTTTCTTTTTTTTAAAAAAAACTGATTTTATTTCTCTTCACAAATATTTCAATATAAAACAAAGTGAGCCAAGCCTCCCATACAGTGGGTCAGCCCTCTCATATGTGGGAAGCCTTGACCCATTATTTTCTCATGATTAAAATCAATACTTTTTCAATTTTTTTATATATTACTCTTATGTAGCAATTTTATTTTGATAACTGATTGTATAACGAATAAAATGGTATATAAAACCTTATTCTACGTTCAATATATAAAATTAATTATTTTGTAAAATGTGAATCAACCTTCCCTAGTCTCCCCTATAAGTTTTTAGCTATGGCAAGCAGGTACTCCTTAAATTTGGAAATATTTCGACGCCAGGGGTTGCTATAATATTAATTTTTTTGCCATTTTCTTTACTGTACCATCGAAGAGTGAATGAAATTATTTATAGAAATGAACCAATTTTATGCATATGTTTTTGGCTATGACAGGCAGGTCTTCCTTGAGTTTGGAAATATTCCGCAGGACGGAGGCGCTTTAATAGCATCTTTTGTGCTATTTTCATTATTGTACAATCGACAAGTGTATGAAGTTAAGCATATAAATGCACAAAATTTCATGTATGTTTTTTTTTTTGGATATGAAGATAATGTCTCAAGTGAATTTGTAAATATTTCGCTAGAAGATTGCGCTGTAAAAGCGATTTTTGTGTAACACTCTCAATTTCTCGTAGTTCTGTTGTTCATCGACGTCCCGTGCATTGATTACAGTTTTGCATACTGTTAAGCCGGCGATTCGCAAGCAGCTGAAGTACGGCTGAATAACGAAAATTATAGATTTTTTAAATGTTATGAGCGAGATTAACTCGGTTTTACTAGTATAACAACTTTTTGAAATACTAACATGTATGAGAAATAGGTAAGCTTTGGTATTGGCACATCCGACCAGTTTCCATAGATTTGTAGGAAAAAAAAAGTTAAAAAGCAAAACACTGTTATGTACAACTAAATATCAACATTATAGCAAGGAATTATACAAATGCTTCGGAATTCATTTATAACTAGGGATTTGAAATTCGAGACTGATTTCTCAATTCCGGGAATTAGTGATTGCTTAGATTCAATCTCTGGATTCCGAAAGTTAGAATTACTCTAATATCACCAATTTTTAGAATAGCTAAATATCAATAATTAAAGCGAAAGTACAGTCTAACTTGCATATAGAAATATACCAAGTTAAAAATTTATTATTTTAATTAATTATCAAAATTATAACATAAATTACGACAATTGAAATTTAAAACAATTATGCTGTTGATATTTGACAGTGTAAGAAAAAACACTAAATGTCTATGTTTCATCTTCTAGATAATTTCTTTTATTTCCAGTTAAACAAGTTTTTTAATGGTTTAATATTTACAATATTAAAAAATAATTAATATCACTAATTAAATTTTTAATTATTCTCATGACCACGTAATTAATGATTATAATTCTAGGATATCGCAAACACAAAATTTTCCCAAAAATGAAGCTTTTTTTTCTTTTTTTTTAATAAAAGAACTTAACACACACACTCACACATACATCAATAAAAAATTACATAAATGTATTGTTTAAATTTCTATATAGGGGAGACCGGGTCTAGTAGGCGCAGTTTTCAGTTATTGATTTTTATTAATTTTTTGTTTAAGTTTTTTATGAAACTTTAACTGTACTTTTAAAGAACAGGCAGGGATGGCAGGGATGACCGCCCCGGGAACCCAGCTTTCGTTTTAGAGTATAAGTGCAATCCCGGGTGGGGGGACTGGGCATTGGGCCAACAGGAATTGGACTATAAATACTCGGAGTTTTGAGTTTGTAGCTTTTGTAGTTTATGTTTAGCGGAAGCCTAAAGTAAAAGGAAAATTGTGCGCCAACTTACCCCGTCACGGGGCAAGTTGCCTATACCTATGGGGTAAGTTGACACACGCTTTATAAAAATTTAAATAAGACACGCAGTTGAGAGAAATCAATTTCCTTATAACCAGTAGGTTTAATCAAAGGCGTTATCGCCGTACAATGTAAATTCTAAATTATACAGACATAAAAATAATGAATAAAACATTAACATTGAGTAACTTCTATCATACTCGATAACATCATCAGAGTTACAGTTGTCACAAATAAAAAATCGAGTGTCTCCGTTTGGACAAGCCCCGTGTGCCCAAAATCTTGCATTGCAACCACTTTGTTCGGTGTTTGCTTTTTTTCAAGCTATCAGCATACACCAAACACCGAGCCAACTTGCCCCGTGTTCAATGCGCCTACTAGCCCCATAATACATTTCTTCACAAAAGGAACACGTAACTATCTAATCATAAATAATCCAAGTAAATCACATATGGGGTAGGTACAGTTAATCATACGCTAAGAAAAATTGCGCAACTTAAATCTTAATTATTAAGATAAGTATTAGAAATTAGAAAAAGAATGAAGCAACAAAAAATTACTTATGAGCGCAAAAAACAGAAAAATCGTAATAAATGTCCACTGCACGTAGGTAACGCTGCAAAACTACAATGAGGATTGTAAAACGCAAGAAGAAATGTATTCTGTGACTGGTTGCACAATCTATCCACAAACAGGCGATTTATAGGGACTGCACCTACTTACTCCTGTAGCCAACTAGCCCCGGTCTCCCCTATAGTTGTTAAAATTCGAAAACGTTGCATAATATGAAAAAATTATTACATACAAGGAGAAAAAGAAAAAGATTCGTTTGAATATAATAATTTTAAATGCTAAAAGATGTAAAGTAAAACTTTAAAACCAGTAAAAAATACGTTTATTTCGACTGTTGACATGCTTCGACTCACCCCTAGTAATTTTCAAAAACAAATAAATAAAGCTATTCAAAATTTGCACGGTCTATGACACGCCACCATGCAGTTTTCCACGTATTGTTCATATTAAGCATGTTACATTTTCATTTTATAGGGATGTTTACTTTATTTTATTTTCATACTCATTGAGTAGCTGAAGGCATATTTTTGGTAAGTGAAATGATGCTGCATCGTTACATATTGAGTTTTTGCGCGTTACAATCTCTATTGTTTCTCTTATAATGGATGGGTAGTATAGACTGGATGGGAAAATTATTTTACTTTTATTGAAAGATAATCAAATTTACTCCAAGTCGACTTCTAATTGTATTTGCAAAACCCGCTGCTGAAAATGCTCGTTCTGCTTCTACGCTCACAGGAAGAATTGTCAGCAAATATTGATAGGCTAATTCTAAATGATGGCCGCGGAATCCTCCACTTTCAAAAAATGAAATCTCGTTCTTAATTTTTAATAATGCATCTATTTGCTTTTGTATTTAAGGTTCTACAGTTACCATGTTTTTTTCTATTTTTTCTTGCAGTTTTTACTAATGTTCCATTATTCAATTGCTCAATATGCGTTATTTTTGTATCTTCAGAATTTTCATTGTCAACACTGTTTACCCTTTCAATTATTGTCTTCACAGCTTCTTAATAACAGTTTTATTAGGAATAGAAAATATACTGCTAGAGGTCATCACGATTAGGATTACCTAAGTCACTTAAATCAGTTAAAATGGTGATAACGTTAAAAGAGAAACCGTCTTTAACTGCCATTGGCGATAAAATTAATCCAGTAATTCTTTATCCCTAGTAAAGTAATCCTCTATTTTTGGCTTTTTAGAAAGCAGTGTTTCTTCTAAGTAGTCTTAAAATGTCGAAGAAAGAGACGTTGTGTTAAAATCTTTCTGAACATTAGTCCCATGTTTTGTAGATAAATGTGTTTGAACCCTTAAGTAAATCCACCTAATGGTTTAAGTACTGAGCTACATCTTTTACATTTAGCGTTTTTTTTCCCACCTTTTGACATCAAATAGTAATACCATACTAAAGATGTATCCTTATCTTTCCCATGAGCTACAAAAATCTTTTTCATTAGACATCTTTAAAGCAAAATAAGTACAAACGCACGAAAAGCAAAGACGTTAGCACATAATAATGACAATGATGCTCAAATGCGACGCTTATTAGTAAACTCTAATTTTGAAAATTACTTACTAAGTGAATGATATTTACTTCATAGGCAGCGAAATCGAAATAAACATTTTTTTTTTTTTCGTTACTAATAACTGAGTTTACATATTTTTGCAAGTCGAAAGATTTCCCCGTTAAAAAATTAACCACTTCAAAATATATGTTATAAATACTTGAGATTCTTTTTTTTTCGGTGATATATAAATTTCATAAAAGTTAAATGATTTGTTTTTTAAAACGAAAGACTATAAATATATTTTTGTTAATTTTGCTGACTATTGTTTCATTAAAAAAAAAAACCACTGAAAATCCTGGGATTTGGAAGAAAATGTCCCGGAATTTTCAGGATAAAAAAAAAGCGGGATGATGGAACTGTAATACCTAATTATAATTCAATGACCCTCAACCTTTTAAATCAAGTTTTAATAGGTTTTGACGATAATAATATATTTTTTTAAGTTTAAATGTATTTGGTGGTAGTAGATAAAAACAAATTACGAACTCTTCCAATTAATAATGTCAACCTGTAATTGTCATTATCAATCTCTTTTTCTTAAACTTTCGTATAAAAAATTAAAATAAGCCAACACTTATTTAAGTTATACTTAATGCTTTTATCACAGCACGCGCAACATTGGGCGCGTCAACTAGTAAATAATAAATTTACGTCTTCACTCAGATACAATAGGAATTTAGAATAAGTGAGTCTCCGAGTAGAGGTCTAAACGGGCCGGCATTTCCAGGCCCGGGCCCGGCCCGATAAAAAAATTAAAAGTTCGGCCCGGCCCGATAAAAACTTAAAAGTTCGGCCCGAGCCCGGAAAAAAGTTAAAATCTCGGCCCGGGCCCGGCCCGGCCCGAGTGAACTTCTACAAAACATTGATTTTTACGTCGAATTGGTTAAAAATTTGTCTCGTACGAGGAGTTCTGACCAAAAATATTTATCTTAACTTTTTTTTCGGGTTTATAATCTTTATTTTTATAGAAGTGCAGCAGGCTGCGATATTTATTTTTTTAATGAATCTCTCTTTCTTGTATGTAAATGTTTCAGTTATCATTAATATTGTTAATCCATATTCCATGTATAGAAGTGTTAAAAATCGGAAAAATGCTATACAGTAAAATCTTCTAAGATGGAATTGCATAGAAAAGAAAAAAAAGTGCGTTATAGACAAGTTCCCTTCTTAGCAAGTGTAAATGTATTATATATACTTTTCTTACTTATTAGTATACTAATTTTGCATGGATCAACACGTTTTTCAGTTTAAAACAGGGTTCCGTCATAGGCAGGTTCCTTTTCACATAGTTTACTGTATTTTATTTAGTTATAGTTTAATATGCGTAGAAATCTACTATTCTTTAAAAATAATAAATTTTAATGTTTAAGTGTAGAATAATGGCGATTCAAAAATGTATGCATTTTTTACAAAAACTTTTGGGCCAGACCTAATTTAACTGACCTTTAAATGGACCAGGCCACGCTGAGACAATGATTTTCTTACGGGCTGGCTGAAAACTAGGACTGAAAATTTTGGGTCGTGAAGACTAGGAATGAAACCAGGCCCGGCCCGGCCCAAGCCTTCAGAAAAAAGTATGTCCCGGGGCCGGCCCGAGTGCTGTAAATGAAAATCGACCCTAGCACGGCCCGCGGACCGGTCCGGGCTCGGGCTTCGGGCCACGGGCCGGCCCGTGCAGATCTCTATCTCCGAGTCTCCCAGGTATTAATAATTTCAATGAAAATAACATATTTTATCTGCAAAACAATAATTTGGCACTGTATTATGTTTTATAACTGCACTGAATTTCTACACCTAGTTTATTAGTTATGTCTATAGATCAAGAGTACTTATTGTAATGAATAATTTATATTCAGTAAACTTATCCGTAACTAAACGATATTGAACTTTCAGTGAATAAAATATGTCGTTTCAACCCTGTCTTTTACTTTGTGGTGCAGGGTGTTTTCCCTAAGGAGTCTAATTCTGAATGGCCACATTCTAATCCGTATAATCTTTATGGTAATTTAAACACCTATCACTCATATAAACTGAATAACAATAGTATCGGAATGTAACTGTTTTCATAACTGAATAGAAAATCTACATACTGTCTAGACATTATCTTTGCAGGTCAAATGTTCATTGTGATAAATAACTCATATTCAGTCATCTAAATGCATACATATTTTATTGTAGCGTGAATAAAATCTACCCATTGGCCGCTATACTTTGCCTTTTGATGAACTGTACTATCTATGATTAATGTAACGATGGGTGAACTTCAAATAAATTTGTTTGTCATTACAACAAAATATAACAAAAATTTTGTAGCTAGTACAATAAATATTCTTTATCAGGATAATTATTTAAATTTCATTAATTTAGTTAAAAAGTAATGCAAATTTATAAAAGCTTTAACTGATTTATTTAACAAAATGATTTTCATACTGTAATTCAGTAAATGCTATTAAAGTTTTATAGTGCAATATATTAAAAAATTAAAATTTATAATTAAAATTTTTATTCTACAATTTTTAATCGAAAATTAGTCGTAATTCAAGTTAAACATGTTTGCATTCTTTTAAATCTGTATCAGGTAAAGCAAGGAGAAATCGCGCGGTAGGAGAGATCGCGCACAAAGAGATTCGACGGGAAGGAGTAGAGTGCGTGCGAAGGGTCTCCACGTAGTTGTGCAGCAGCATAATTGCAGTGTCTACATGAATGTGCACATTGATTGTTCCGAGCGTCAGGATAAAACATTGCTATTTTGTTTTGTTTTTCCAAAGTAAGTCCTTCAATTTTCATAATTGTTCTTCAGAATTTTTATGGATTGTGCGTAGTACAAAATATTTTTAACTTAAACTTTTTCTTATAAGCTACTAACCTAGACTAAGAATGCGAACACCAACACTTCATTTTAGAAGCGGCTACATTTAAATACAAGGCCAGTCAATCTCTCCTACCAAAATAGGAGAGTTTGCGCATCCGCTACTTAAGAGAGCTAGCGCATTTCCCCATAAATTTCAGTACTAGGAAGAGATTACGCAGCTTATTGGTAAATTTGCATGAATTGCAAATTACGTATAAAACATTTGAAAGAACCAATTTTGAAATAATTTTGGAAAAACACATAATTATCGAAACTAAATTTGGCAACAAATTATTTTGTAAAAAATACTTTTGCAGATAAAAATTTTGTTAATAAATTAATAATACAGTTGTTATTAAATTAATTTTATATAATTATTTATGTTAATAAATTAATGATATAGTTGTTAATAAATTAATTAAATATATCTATAGATATTTATTTATTTCATTTATGGACACTTAATTTGCCAATAAATTACTTTTGTTAACTAAAATAAATTTTCTAATAAATGAATTATTTAATTTTTTTTTGTTATTTATTTATTTATTTATTTTGCTAATAAGTAACCCGTGTTGGAATTTTTAATACATTTTTCAGATCACAATGTCAAATATTTACAGGAGAAAATCGAAGAAGGAAGGATCATGTACTGAAGAAAATCTAAAATCCACCGTAGAGCCAATACAAAATAGCTCACTCAAAATGCGTACAACAGGCAGGAAATTCCTTATTCCGGAATCCACCTTGAGAGAAAGGCTGAAGAAATCAGCTGACTAAAAGATGCTTACAGAAAAAGTTGGATAAAAAAACTGAAGGAAAAAACGCAGGTCAGTGAGGATGAGTGCATTGGATATCTGCAACTGTACCAGGAGACAACTTCGACCACAGGCTGGATTCAATGTATTTCTTGGGCCAGCAGATTATACGAAACCTGCACGATTTACAACAACTAGCAGGAATGACCCAGCTTAGCTCGGTCAAAATTAGCTTTGTGTTTATCTCGATACATTATTCTCACTGAATCATTCTTGCTGTTTTAGTTACAATTAGCTTGAACCTGAGCCATAGAGACACAAAATGATTCACTAATCGAATTTTTTCGAACATGCGGCCTAACCCAATGCTCTTCTCTAGCATTAAAACGATGGAATGTAAAATTTAGTGAAAATCGTTAGTCATTTTCCAGATAAAATTAGCTTGAGCTACGGTGACTCAAAAATGACCAACTAATCGAATTTTCTCTAACATATGATTTGGCTTAATGGTCTTCTCTTAATCAAAAACGATAAAATACAAAATTTAGTCAAAATCGTTAGAGCCGTTTTTTAGATAAAATCGGCTTGACCCAAAGTGACCTAAATATGATACACTAATCTAAATTTCTCGAACGTGTAACGTAGCACAATAGTTTTCTCGTGCCCAAAAGCAGTTGGATATAAAATTTGATTTTAGTTTTAGCTGGATATAAAATTTAGCCGACGGAGTCCTATTTCTACCCTATATATATAAAATCCTAATGAATAGAATTGAAATGAATTTATGTAACGATTCTATGAAACGACTGATTAAACAGCTGATTACGTTTCACAGCGATTTCTCCTAAAATATGGAATACTTTGCGATGAAATGAACACCAAAAGTCCGTATTGATCCACAGATCTCAAAACTGGTATTAGAATTTTAAAATTAGAATTAGTCTTCGAAATATTACTTTTTTTCTAATTTTAAATGCTTTTTTCTAATGATGGTAACTCAAATTTTAATCATAACTGATATTTTTTTTTCATATTTTGAAAAGGTTATTTTAAATTAATTTGGCGACGAGTTTGGCCTCCCTTAAATGTATGCTAAGAAATGCATCATGTTACTTTTATTCAGAATTCAATTTGTATTTCATTATCATTTTATTTAATACAAAACTTTCATTTAAAATTGATACCTTTAAAATAAATGGCTTTTACTTCATTCTTTTTTTCAAACGAAACGAAAAGAAAAATATTAGACACAGATCTCATATACGCAACGGGGTACCTAATTGGCGCCAAAATGGTGTTATTTTGCCTGACATGGTAACCCGGCTATGGTTGCTTATTTATTAATAAATGTTTATTTGAATTTATTTTCTTTTTATTTACAAAAAAATGTTATAAATTGTTTTGTTCTATAGTTATTATTTTTTTATTTATTTATTGTTATTTCATTTTCAAAATAACAGAAAATAATTTTAAAATACATATGTAACGGGCATTTGAAAACGAGGTTTTCGCCAAATTGTCGTAAAAAAATCACGCCAAACCCGGTGCGTATGTGACAAAGCAACAAATCATGAGATTTAATTTCCACTTCAAAGCACGTTTTAATGTTATTACTTCTTCCGTCGACGAATTTCGCCAAATTATATAAATAGCCAAATTATACAAATTGACATATTTTTTTTTTATTTTAAATAACATAAGAACAAATAAATTAGTATAACATTAATAAAAATACAAATAAAACTGCGAGCCGCCAATTGAAACTGGTGTAGTCCAAGAAATGGACGAAAACGTTTTTTCAGAGAAGTGCCAAAGAGTATGGACAATGCAGTATATATTTATAAATAGCATAGTTTTAACGATATACCGGAATATATGTCCTTTTTAAGTTAAAAAAAATGTGTTTTTGTTTTTAAGAAAAGTAAAGAAATGTAAATTATAATTTTAGATTTTAATATGTACAAAACGAAAGATAAAAGATTTTTTTAAATGAAAATTAAGTGTCATGAATCTTTATATATTAATGTAAAACAAATGTGGTAAAAGTGTCTATACTGGTGGCTACTATAATGCCTGAAATATAGGTATAAGAAAATTTAAGTACAAATAAAACGTCGAAATAAAACTCATTTGATGGCGTGAACATGTGTAACTTCTTTAAAGTCAAGTGAATGTGACATTTACGATCAACAATTATTGGCATTTAATCTTATAGTTTGGCGACAGATTTTTTTTCGATGGGATAACCAAGTAGCACCGTTTTAATTTACCACTCGAAAAATATAAAAATGCTAACTGGCGAGTTAAAAAAAAGCTATTGGCGAGATTTTCACCCGGCTAACATAAAATTACCGGAAATTCTTTGTGATTATGGCGATTTTTATGTAGTTTTATTCGAAAAAATAATTTTGATTCTTTAATAAAAATGGAAACCGTTCTTATGAAAAGCGGAGGAATCAGCCCGTTGTTTATGGCAGTTACATGGCTTGACTATTATAATATAAAAGAAATAAAGGCGATAGAATAATATTCGGCGACTTATCACACCTGTGGGTGGCTAACATTAAAGTACTAAAATGGCCGCCTGGAATATAAAAAGTGAAGGGATCCGCCTGGAGCTGTTGATGAGAGTCACATGACTTAGGCTATTATTATAGAGATTGTTTTCAATTTTAAATACAGCGCAAAGAATAATATTTCCTAACGATTAAAAATTTATTTTCACGTGACTATTAAAAACAGAAAAAAAAACCCCTTTAAAATTACTATTAAATGGGTACGTGTTAAAAGCAGGAAAATATTGAAAATTATGTCTTGAAAATTGTATTTACACGTGAATATTAAAAGGGAAAGGAAACTTTAAAATAATAAATACATTAATATGCGTTTAACCCTTTCACGGACAAGGCACTTCTATTCGTAAAATCTTGAAATCAGTGAATGGCACCAGAATTTACAAGCAAATTTCGAAATAAAAAAATGCTTTTGTTCACTTAGTTAATAAAAGAGAAATTTTCATCCCAATATTCTGGTGCTAATGTGGCATTTAAGAATTAAAATTAAGTGGTCCAAAAATGAACCACCGCCCTTGAAGGGCTTAAAGCAGCAAATTTTGATAATTGTATTATGTCAATCGTTTTATAACGCTTTTAAAAAATACCGAGAGACAAAGACTCTGTTTGCTTAATTCATTTTATTTTAGCTTCTTTTCAAGTGTTTAACTGATCTTCTTTAACCAAACACGAAAACAAACATTGGATGTCTTAACAGCAACTGATTCTACTTTAAATTTTTACAATCAAAGGGAATTGAATGGAAAACCGTTTACAGGGAGATCGCTACAGTTTTTTTCAGTATAATTCAGTGGCGTGGCGTCCGGTCATCGCTGGATGCGGCGATGACCAAGCAATATTTTAAAACTCTTAATAAGCTTTTAAAACTCTACGATCCACTTTTAGCAGAACATTTGGAGTTCATGTATAAGTGAAGGTAAGATTTAAAGTTTCTTTATTGAACATTCAACCATTGAATTTTAGAGTTAATAATTTTTCACCACAAACTTAAATAATTGCGATGACCACCGAAAATTTTCACGCCACGCCACTGGTATAATTCAATCTTTTCTAATCTTTTTAAAACCGATCAGATTAGCGTGCTTTTACATTCTACAGTGTCTGAACGGTGGTTGGCGAGCGTATCTTGCAGGGGGCAGAGCCCTCTAGTTATATATAATTAGCTTGATCCTGACCCATTGTGACACAAAATGACCCACTAATCGAATTTTCTTGAACATGTGACCTATCCCAACGGTCTTCTCGAACCCGAAAACAATAGAATATAAATTTTAGTCAAAATCGTTGCAACCATTTTACAGTGACCCAAAAATGACATATGGAATTTTCTCGAACATATGACTTAGTCCAATCGTCTTCTCGTAATCGAGATCTGTAGAATATAGAGTACAGTAAAAAATCGTTAGAGTCGTTTTTTCAGATAAAATTAGCATGACCCGCTAATTATGACCCAAAATGATAACCCAAAAATTACACATTAATTGAAATTTCTCAAGAATGTGACCTAGCCCAATATTCTCGTACCCGAAAACGGTTAGATACAAAATTTAGTCAAAATCGATTGAACCGGCTTCTTGATAAATTTAGCTTGACCCACAGCGACCCAAAAATGACCCACTAATCTAATGTTCTCGAACATGTGATTTACCCTAATGGTCTGCTCATGCCCAGAAACGGTATAATTCAAAATTTTGTCAAAATCGTTCGGGTCGTCTTTTAGATACAATTAGCTTGACCCACAGTGACCCCAAAATGACCCAATAATAGAATTTTCCCGAACATGTGAATTAGTCCAATGGTTTTTTCATGCCCAGAAACGGTATAATAGAAATTTTTGTCAGAATCGTTTTATTCTTCTTTTAGATACAATGAGCTTGACCCACAGTGACCCAAAAATGACCGACTAATCGAATGTTCTAGAACATGTGACTTACCCCAATGGTCTGCTCATGCCCAGAAACGGTATAATACAAAATTTTGTCAAAATTGTTCGAGTCGTTTTTTAGATACAATTAGCTTGACCAACAGTGACCCAAAAATGACCCAATAATAGAATTTTCTTGAACATGTGACATAGCCCAATGTTTTTTCCATGCCCATAAATGATATAATAGAAAATTTTGTCAGAATCGTTTTATTCGTTTTTTAGATACAATTAGCTTGACCCATAGTGACCCAAAAAGGACCACTAATCGAATTTCCCCGAACATGGGACTCAGCCCAATGGTCATCTCATGTCCAGAAACGGTACATTATAAAATTTGGTGAAAATGTTTTGAGTATGTTTTTAGATTCAATTATCTTGACCATGACCCATTATGACCCAAAATGACCCACTAATCGAATTTTCTTGAACATGCAACCTAGCCCAATGGTATTCTCGTGCCCGAAAACGATAGATTAGAAAATTTTTTCAAAATCATTAGAGCCGTTTTCTAGATAAACTTAGCTTGACACACAGTGACCCTAAAATGACCCACTAATCGAATTTTGTCGAACTTGTAACTTATCCCGATGGTCTTCTCGTAATCCAAAACTGTAGAATATAGAGTTTAGTGAAAATCGTTAGAGCCATTTTTTAGAAAAAAATAGCTTGACCCGCAGTGACCCAAGAATGTTCCTACTAATCGAAATTTCGCGAACATGTGACCTAGTCTTATAGTCTTCTCGTACTCGAAAACGGTTGGATACAAAATTTAGTCAAAATCGACTGAGCCGTGTTTTAGATATAATTAGCTTGACCCTGACCCATAATGACCCAAAATAACCCACTAGTCGAATTTTATCGAACATGTGACCTAGCCCAATGGTCTCCTCGTGCCCGAAAATGGTAAAATGCAAAATTTTGTCAAAATCTTTAGAGCCGTTTTTAAGGTAAAATTTACATACACACACACACACATACACACACAATTTTTGCTCGTATTATAATATAAGATATACAAAAGCTTTAAGGGCAAATAAAGAAAAATATTGTAGATGGTAAAAAATGTTTAAATACAAGTGTAAGTTGAAATAAGAATACAAAATATAAAAAATTAAGACAATGTAAAGAAAATAATTTTGAGAATTTTTATTTATTTTTGAATTTACAAGTACAATCTTAGTTGAAATAAGCAAGATGGGTGTGGATTATTGTAACTTACCGTGATTGTCTCCAACTAATCAAAAACTAAATGTTTAGATTTTCTAATTAAAAAATATATAAAATGGCTTCTATTGCAGCAGACAACTGACAATAATGTGACAACAGATGCACTAACATTCAAATAAAGATATTATGTCTAGTGCCACGTATAAAACTGATTTAAAAATATTTCAAAACTTTGATCAACTATGCGAAAGGTATCAAGTACTGGCGGGGGTTTTAATTTTAAATGGTTAAATTTGTGAAATGTTCAGTTTACAGATGGAGAAGTTTTGTGAAAGGCTTATTTTTAAGACAAAGAATTTTGTTAACAAGACAAAGATTTAATTTTTTCACTCAATCACAATAACAAAAATCTCTGCCGGCAAGGCCTAAAGGCGGAGGTAGATTTCGAAGTTAAGTATATTAATTTCACCAAAAAAAAAAAAAAAAAAAAAAAAAAAAAACACTAAATCATGATTAGAGATAAACCCGCTTTAACAATTTTATCTCGCCGCTTTTGACGACTTTTTATTTCATTTTTATATAATAGCTGGTTTTATCAGAACCATGTGAAGGCGGTATTAAAAAAAAAAAATACTTTTCCATGCTCCACAACTCGAAATTTTCCGGAACATTTTCAGATTAATTTTTAATAGAAAAAATATGAAACTTGGTGACGTGATTTTTGAAGAAATTTACAAGCGACCCGTGTTTTTATTTTTCGTTCAAATAATTAAATCTTGATTTATAAACAATTATTTTCTCAGTAGGACAATATTTTTCGTTTCTAACACAATCGCTTCGGGAAATTCTGTTCAAAATGCCCACTTTGATATATTTTTCGAAATATATTCTGCCTCTATCAAAATATAGATCATTACGATACATTATGTAGTTTCTGAATAAGATAATCTACCAATTGGATTCGTTTGAGAGCAAAAATGAATTTAAAAATGAGTTAGAAAAAAAGCAGTTTGTATTTGAATACACCATTAATAAGATGATTTTTTTTCTTCAACCGCAATGTATTTTTAATTTGTTTTTGCTGTAAGAATTGGTCCTATCAAAAACTTGTCTGTATAAATGTTGTAAACAATATTAAGAAGATACATGATAAATTCATGGGGATTTTATATCTTATGAATTGACGGAGTTATGGATTTTTTTCTGCTTCAATCCCCCCACCCCCACCCCCTTTTTCTTTTCGTTTTTAATTATTTTTTTTTTGGGGGGGGGTACGAATTGGTCCTATCAAAAACTTGTGAGTATAAAAGTTGTAGATAATATTAAGGAGATTAATAATAAAATTAATTGGATTTGACATCTTGGGAATTGACGAACTTATGAATTTTTATCTCCCAGAAACACTATTTTTTGCCTCCCTTGAGCCCATTTTTTATTTTATGAAAAATCTGTGATACATAAATTTTAGCCCTATTTTTAGAAGCAATAAAAACTTTAAACTGATTTGATACTTACAAAAATTAAGAAGTTATGGAGTTTTTTCGGTTTTCACAAAACCACTCCCTATTTCCTTCCCCTTGATCCGATTTTGCCCGTTAACGAACTTCTCCGAGGTTTTATGCCCCTTGATTTTATGTATCAGTTTGGAAGAGATTTGTGCAGAATTGTGGAAGTTATCGTGTCCAGAAGAAAGTGATATATACATATATATATAGATATATAGAGAGAGATAGGTAGATAGATAAAGTTTTTTTACTGAGGGTGGTTTTGGGTTCTAGGGGTCATGATCGGTGTAGATCTGCAAAAATGTTTCAGAAATCCCAACATAGGTGTGAATGTAATAGGTACTAGTATTTCATACGAAATCTACCTAGAACTTCTATATAAATATTATTTGAAAAATGGGTAGCAGTCTTATGTACAAATCTTTCCTCCATGTTTTTATTCTGAGATTTCTTCTCAATGAACGAAGATGCTAAGTCGTAATCTTTCTAAAATATTTGTAATTTTAACCATTAAGAATTGAAATTTGAGACTTACAGCTAATTGACTTATTTTTAAAACTTGGAACTTGCGTATGAATCTTGCGTAAAATTAAACTGAGCGAGTTAATTTTCAAAAATTTATTTGATGACCTCAATCATGCATTGACACATTCGCAAAATATATTAATTCTTTAACATGCTACTTGGAATACCCATATAATTATAATTTTTGTAATTCTAATATAACATTCATTAAATAAACATGATGACCACAAAATTTCGAACAGCGTAACTTCAAATTTTGTCATTTCTTTCTTTTCCTTTCGCACTACCTGATTTTGCAAAGATATGTTTCGAACTACAACACTGAATAGGGTGACCGCGCCAGTAGTTGATGACCCTCAAGTAGTTGATCAAATTTTTGAAATATTGCGCCATTTCAGACGGAAATCAGTTTTACACGTGGCACTAGACATAATATTTTTGTTTCAAAGGTTGGAGAATTTCGTGTCACATTGTTGTCAGATTCCTGCTGGAAGGAAAGCCATTTTATGTTTTTTTTTTTTTTTTTTTTTTTTTTTTTTTTTTTTTTTTAAATCAGAAAATGTAAAAATTTAGTTTTTGATTAGTTGCAGACAATTACGGTAAGTTAAAATAATTCACTTCTGTCTTGCTTATTTCAAATAATAGTTTTATATGAATTATTGTTAAACACAGATTAAGCATGATATTTTAAAAATTAATTTTTGACTTTTCGACTGATTTCTTCGATTGATCAACTACCGGGAAAATGGCAACTAAAGAAACTATTTACTTATAATTTTGTTGTTATTTAATTTCAGCAGATTTCATTTTTGCCCATTGTAGGGCATTCATTAAAGGTTCTAGTAATTATGTTAGTTTACTTCTAAAACTTAATAGGAAGGAAATAAAATAAAAACCTCTGTTACACAGACCTTATTTGATCAACTACTGGTTTGGTCACCGTATTTACATTTCCACAATGTGTGCTGCTGTTTCTATAATTGAGAATGATTTATTTTTGACTCAGAGTTTAACTTTCGATTCACCTAATAGTTTTCGATCTATTTAACAGGTGTCATCAAGTGTACTCGAGGTGTTATTTTTAGTACTGCGTTTTAAGTTTGACGAAAATATATTTTTTTTAATTTTTAAAATGCTCTAATGATACATATTTTACACAGATGTTCCTAGATAACTATTTTTAAGAAACACTCATTTAGTCATGATAATACAATGATTGTATATAAAGAGTTTTAAATATAAGATAATACTTCTACAAAATATGAAAAAGTAGGTTTAGAAACACATGCCATTTGTTTCACGGGCAATGTGTTATGAAGTGTACTGGATGCAATATTTATACTGCTCTGTACCTTAAGTTCTTATAAAGTGATTTTCAAAACAAAAATCCTCAAAATGTCCTGAAGATGCGCGTTTCACGAAGAATATCATTGATATCAATTCTATAGAAGAATGCATTTGAGTTTAGGTAAAGGTTGGAGTACAATGTTAGATAATATTTGTACAAATATAGCAAAAGTATGCATATAACAACACGATAGTTTTTACGGACAATGTGTTACTAAATGCACTGTATGCATTAATTATGCTACTCTATACCTTAAGTGCTTATAAAGTGATTTTCAAAACAAAAAACCTCAAAATGTCCTGACGATGCGCATTTCACGAAGAATATCATTGATATCAATTCTATAGAAGAATATATTTGCGTTTAGGTAAAGGTTGGAGTACAATGTTAGATAATATTTGTACAAATATAGCAAAAGTATGCATATAAGAAGACGGTAGTTTTTACGGACAATGTGTTACTAAATGCACTGTATGCATTAATTATGCTACTCTATACCTTCAGTGTATTACACATATTTTCAGAAACCTCAAAATGACACAAAAATGTGCATTTTACACGGAATTGCCATGATACTTATTCTAATGAAAAATGTATTTTTGGTAGCATTACATTGATTGTAAAAAAAAAAGAGTACAATGTATGATACTATTACTACATAATTTGCAAAAATTTGAATACTAGCAAATGTATTGTACAAAATATGAGTTTTGACAAGGTTGTGTATAATATTTCATTCAAATAAAGTTTTTATGTGTATTTGTGTTTAAAACCTTTTTTTTCTTCAAAATGAAACACGTTTACGAAAGTTTTTCTTAATATTAAGATATTTTTTATTCTCTAATATAAGCTTTATACTAGAACTGTAATTTATACGCACAAATTATGTGGCCATGTGGAGTAATTCTACCTTTTACATTCAAAATGCATACACTTTGACTTGAAATAGATAAATTGTGTAAATTAAGTTACATGGAATCTGTAACAAAATTTATTTTACAAAAAAAAAATTCTCATATATATTAATTTGATAATCTTACATAGACATTCGTAAAAAGTCTTTACTTCAAAGACGTAGTTGATATTGCGATTCAATCTCTATTTGCTATTTATTAAGCTAACTAAAACCAGTTGGATAATATTTAATAATATATTAGATTTCTGTTTCCGATAGATGATTTTATAACCTAAACGGATACATTTACTCTTATCAGTTTATAGGTAATAGATGAGGGAAGCAAAGAAAAAGCTTTTTGTTATCAAAAACTTTTATTTATATCTTCAATACTTACTTTTATTTCCAATAAAAGAAATTTTATCACGAATGACTTATCTAATCTGGATTTCTAAATGTTATAAATTAGAAGGCATTATTTCAAGAGTCTTTAAACTCCAAGAAATAGATAAAAGGGACACTTCTCTCAAAAAAAATAAACTTTCGTTACAAAATATAGACACTGTGTTACTACGAAAATATTAAAAGAAATTATTTTACCAATTTTAAATTAAAAATGACTTTCATGCTTTGTAAAAAAGTTATGAAATATATACTGGGGGATCGAAAAAAACTTTTACAAAATGACATTGCAAATCAGGCATACAATAAGCGAAAAAAATTACATAGGAGCATAGGGTCGCAAAAGACTTATTTAGTCACAAATACAGGGAGTTTCATACTAAGTGAGGCTGGTTTGACGGTAATAATTTAGAGAAAAATAAAAACATTGTAATTAAAATGCAACGATATGTACCTTGTTTTGTGTAAAATGTGATAACATCACGAAAAGATCTGGAAAAACGTGTTTCTCAAGCAATCGATGATACCGTATGAACTGATAATCACAGCGAAACAGCACCGAAAACTGGCGATATGAAGCAATTAAAATAATAAAACTTTGTAAACAAATCACAATAAAATAAAAACAATACATAGGACGCGTTTCGAGCTAAAAATATAACAGCTCGTCATCAGCTACAGTAAGCACGTATCCGTAAGAGGACAAGATCAAAAATGAACTGAAAGGTAGAGAATGTTGTAAAGAATGCGACAGATGGCGCTAGCTGAAAGGAGCACATGCAGAAGAGGTGAGTGTTGCCAAAATGATAGAAGAAAAATTGAAAGGGAAAAAAAGAAATAAAAGAAATAAACAAAATTAAAATAAAATAAAAGGAGTAAATTAAACAATAATAATAAATAAAGAAATAAAAAAGAATAAAACTAGAAAAAACTAAAATATCCTTTTTTCCCCTCAAAAATGACATCACAATCTAAAATGTGGGGCGTCAAGTGTACACTGCTGGAGCGTGAAATGCAAACTTCTACCATTTTGGTTTGGTGTTAACACATTTACAACAAATTTGAAAATGTCTGTTAAATATTTTATTATAATATACTTCAGTTTTCTGAAAGTTATTACTCTCAACCGAAATTGAGTTAGGATGAAACACCCTGAATTTGTGGCTAAATAAGTGGTTTGTGACCCTGTGTTCCTATGTGACTTTTTACCCTTGTGGTATGCCTGATTTGCGATGTCATTTTGTAAACTTTTTTTTATCACCCTATATATTTGTATTAAAGTTCATATTTCAGTAATGTGTGTTTAAAAGAAATATTTCACTTCATTCACAAGATCCATTGCAATCGAGAAAGTTGAATATTTGTTTCTCTATGGAAAAAAATGCAATCAAAGCAGATAATTAATAAGATATTTTTGTACAATATTCGTCAAAAATACGTATGAGATTCTCCATATTTCCCGTGGCAAAGCAAAGGTTGCCGAAATTCATAGGGGATGTCTAAGCCCATTTTAATTTAATTGTGTCTTTATGGGGTATAGGCTATCACTTTTCATTTCGGTAATTTGAAGATACAAAACTCCATAGCAGTAGCATTTTGTCCGTTGAAAAAAATGTATAAAATTTTGAATATTTCTTTTTATGTCTTTGCGTATTTCAATAGATTAAATTCAATTCTAAGAAATGTATGTGTATGAGATTCTCCATATTTCCCGTGGCTAAGGCAAAGGTTGCCGAAATTCATAGGGGATGTCTAAGCCAATTTTAATTTAATTATGTCTTTATGGGGTATAGACTATCACTTTTCATTTCGGTAATTTGAAGATACAAAACTACATAGCAGTAGCATTTTGTCCGTTGAAAAAATATGTATAAAATTTTGAATATTTATTTTTATGTCTTTGCGTATTTCAATAGATTAAATGCAATGCTAAGCAAATGATTTTAACTAATAGAGCATAATGTAGCGGGATTCTTTTGAATGTCCCTATAAATAGCTATAAATTCTAGACACTTCGTTTTCAATACCGAAAATACCACGCCTTCAATAACGTATATGAATAAGATGGTAATACTAGTTTATTTGGACGTGTTACAGTGGACAGAAGACAGACAAAACGACCTGACCAAGTGAAGTCACATACGTTTTTTAGCTATTTGGATGTAAGTGCGTTAATAAAACGGAAAAATTTAAAGAACAAAATAATGTAGATTATTTTTGAAAGGAACAAATTAAAGAAAATTCATGAAAGGAGAATTTCCTTCTCTTTTTTATTAATATATTTCATATTTTGTGCATATTTAAAAATGTAAAAAAACCTATTTATGGATTTCACTTCTTTTAGAGTACTGTAAAAATAACAACAATATACATTAAGTTAAATAATGTTATAAAAATCGATAAAATATCTTTATTAAAATGCAAGAACTTTTCATCGAACAGACGGCGAAATTTCCAAAAACATTCATTATAGAAAATAGTTTGAGAGAGATTTGGAAAAGGGGCTATGTAATTTTAGTAACAATAGTAAAAATTAATCCACGCACGCAAATAGTCAGTTTAATTTAAATTTTATTTCATGTTTGCAATGTTTTTCACTATGCATCATGTCTCGCGACATTGTTTACTATATTATTGTCTTAAAATTATACGAAAATATTTTCTATCGTGAATGATTTTGAAAATGTCGCCGATTGTGCGATGAAACGTTCTTCGTGAATCTTAATAAAGATATTTTATCACTTTTTATAGCATTATTTAACTTAATCTGTTTATAACAAATTGTTATACATGGGGCATTCTCAGAATCTTTTGACTTTTGGGACTAAAAATCTGGTGAAATTAAACTTGCTTAAATAACATTTTAATCTGATAGACGGATGCCTTAATGATTCAAAATAAAGAAAAAATGGTCAGCAGCGAAAGATTTTTCATTTAACTGAGGTTTATGTTAAACTTGCGAGTTTAATTTTTCTTACCATTTTACCACTAAAACTTTTTATTTTCTTCTAAACATTTACTTATAATGAATTTGCATAGTACCCACAGGACATTCAAATAAGAAATAATAACAATGTAGTATTTTTAGTACAAAATTTTGGTATAACATTGTCTTAAAGGGGTGTCAAAGAAGGGACGGTAAGGTAAAAAAAGGGGACGGTATAGGGAAAAATAGGGACGGTAAGGATGGAACGGTAGGGAAAATTACCACCTATTTTAGGCAAATCATGTTAAGACTAAGTGGAAGCCACAATATTCATTGATTTTTAGAAACAGTGATTTACATTGGATTAAATTAAAAATAAATTTAATTTAGCTCAAGAAGTGCAGCAATAAACCTTGGAAACGGTAAGACTACGAATAAAGCCACGATCTTGAAACTGATATTTAAATGCTGATTTAAATTCTGCAGTAAATTTCCTGCCAAAGAATTTTATACATTGTTTCTCTAGCATAATTCTGCATGAGAAAAAAATTTGAAAAATATTCTGTGGCTGAATCTGAAATGATTTTCTGTATAATTTTAGAAGAGGGATGGTAAGGAATCTAAAACCCAGGGACATAGTTTAAAAAATAATAACAACACTAAAAATGTGTGCAGGTTAATTTTTTGCTACATATTTATATAAAACAAGTGTCCCAGTTTCGGAAAAAATTACACCGAATATTTGTTATTGAAACAATTTTATAGAGACAATCCAAACTTAAAAATCAGCATCAGGGACACGGGACGGTATAGGAGTTTTCCTGGCAAGTTTTGGACCCCCAAAATAGTCCAAAACTTATTTATCTCGTTAATATTGTTATGCAATCATGCAATGGGATGTCCCCCCCCCCAGTATATGAAATAAAAAAACACAAGAAAATGTACTAAAATAAATATTATTGTTCAGGGACATAAAAGTCAAAAGATTGTGAGAATGTCCCACATGTTGTTATAAGAACAATATGTTTGATCTTATTGTAATGCAGAACATAAATATAATTTAAACAACTGCTATACGGATCAGTTATAATTTATAATCTTTAAAAAGTTTTGTAAAATAAAATATTTTTCACTGTATTAAGGAATCTTTTCGTGCGGTTTTTACAAGAGATGGCATAACTAGCGTATTGTCCCATAGTTTCGCTGTTCAAACATGCATTTGAAACTACTGTTATTGCGCATCCAGTTTAATATATGCCATTTGGTTTAAGCGTAAACAACAACAATTTTTAGCCAACTGAAAATGTCAAATTTTGTGCCTGATAAAGGGTTTTTCCGGGGGGGTTCTTCTTCATTACTTTAACATGAAGAAAAGTGCTACCGAAAGTCATCATATTTTGGTGGAAGTTTATGGTGACCATGCTCTATCCGGACGAATGTGTCAGATGTGGCTTGCATGGTTTAAAAGTGGTGATTACGGCTTGGAAGACCAAGCACGACCTGGACAGCCAAAAAAATTAGAAGATGAAGAATTGACAGCTCGATCAGGATTCGTGTCAAACGCAGGAAGAACTTGCAAAACCATTAGAGGTTGATCAAACAACAGTTTCCAAACGCCTCAAAGCAATGGGGATGATTCAAAAGATGTCACATTGGGTTCCATATGAATGTAAAGAAAGAGACGTTGAAAGAAGAAAAACCGTTTGCGAAATGCTGCTTCAAAGACAGAAAAATAAAGTATTTTTGCATCAGATTGTTACTGGTGATGAAAAATGGATTTATTACGAGAATCCTAAACGAAAAAAAAAAGCCTGGGTAATACCAGGTGAACCAGGTCCATCACAACCGAAACGAAATATTCACTGTGCAAAGGTTATGCTGCGCATATGGTGGGATATGAAAAGTATGGTGCTCTATGAGCTTCTGAAACCAGGTGAAACTATTAATGGAGAACGTTATCGACTTCAGTTGATGCGTATGAAACAAGCTCTGGCCAGAAAACGACCAGAAGGGGATAACAGACATGATAACGTCCGACCACATGTCGCAAAACCGGTCAAAACATATTTGGAGAATGTCGGATGGGAAGTGTTACCCCACCCGCTATATTCACCAGACATTGCTCCTTCAGACTACTACTTGTTTGATTGCATGAATAACGATTTGATTGGACAGCGGTTCACTTCTTCGGAAAATATAGAAAAATGGATCTCTGATTGGATCGCTTCGAAAATTGAGGACTTCTTTCGACACGGAATTCGTAAATTGCCTGAAAGATGGGAAAAATTAGTGGGTAGCAATGGACAATATTTTTGTTAACGTATTTATGTATTTTGCTTTTGAAATAAAGCTTTATTTTTTTTATTAAAAACTGCACGAATTAATTCCTAGACCAAATATCTAAATTATTTTGTCATTTATCTCAGTTACGTATTTCTGATAGTTAGTAAATAAATGTTGAAAACCATTGAAAACCTTTACATACATCAGATAATGAAAACATATTGTTTCTCTTTTTGATATAAATATTTATTGTGGTAATTCATTTAATGTCTAGAGAGTATTTATCTCCATAAAATGAAAGCGGACCTTAATTAGAAAATTTTACTTACAATTAAAGAGAACTATGTCATGGGAAGAAATATATGTCTTATATTTAATGCATAAGTTTATACGAAGAGGAGGGGAAAAGCGGGATAATATAGGGAGAGAATGTTTGGAATAGCTAGAATATAAAATAAAATACGGAATTATATTCCTAAAATTAAATAAGAAAAATGCTGAAAATACATACAGTTAATGTGAATCAATCAATTTATTTGTGTTTTATAATTTTTTTCTAAAAAATTGAATAAAAGTTATGTATAATCGTATTAAAGAAATCTAATATAAAATTTCTATCTCAGTGGGGGAAAATCTTATAAATCTTATGCAATCATTAGGAGAAGAACTATCTATATTATAATGGATAAACACATCTGTGCGTAACGCATACGTCGTTTCGCGAATAGGTACACTTTGAAATTTGAAATAAAATTTTGGTTTTGCAATTTTCTCTACTGCAAAATTTTAAACTTCTAAACATCGCACATTTAAAATTTTTACACCGTCGTATAAGGAAACAATTCTCTTTTAAATGCAATTTGTTTGAAACCTGTATCTCAATTTGTTATTGAGATATTAATTTGTTTGTAGTTTTTAATACCATTTTTCTTATCGTGGCAACAAAAGTACCTCATTTCTATCGAAAGTCATTGAAAGTACACTGAAAATAGTCAAAAATAGGAGGTACTGTGTATTTTTGTTACCATTTTCTCATAAAACCTGAGAAAAAGTTGAAATTAAAATATGGGGTATGTCAAGAATATTGTCTGTTATTCCGCGATAATGATGTCATATGCACACATTTCTATAGACGAAGTTTAAGATTGGATTATAAAAGTGGATTACTTTAGCGGATGCAAATGACGTTATTTTATAAAAAAGCATGTATTTTAATTCTTAAACGTGAATTATGTTTTGTAGAAGTGCGTCATTTTCACAGCCCAGCTGCTTTAAAATTCTTCACAGGGGAAAATGCTTCACTTTAAAAAAAAGTAATCGAAATCACATACTGATAAAACGCAATGTTTTACAAAAATTTAGAGTGTCTTTATAAAAGAGACGTGACATGTAAATCATAGCGATTTATATTACAGAAATTGATGATTTTTGTCTGGATGGATTTGCTTCGCCGAGTTATACTAGGAAACAAATAATTCGTGGTTTAAAATAATATCGTGTTCCTGAAGTTTTTGTCGAAAATTCACTCGAATAATAAAATTTTAATGCTATTCTTTAGGAAATTCTACTGTAATTTTATCAAAATGACATAATTTGCTTAATTTAATTTTTCCTAATTTTATATAATCTATATATATTTAAAACACAAATGTGTTTTTTAGTCATCTGCCGTGATCTTTCTGCTGAACCAATTTTACTAATATATATATATTTTTTAAACTGAAAGCTCTTCCTTTGTAGATGCGATCGCACTATCTGTTTTTTTTTTTAATATCCCCATTTTTATATTTTAATTTTAAAAGCAATTTATGGAATTCCTTCAAAATGATGAAAATTAGATAGCTTTCATTATTGAAGACAAGAAAGAAATAATGAGGAATTTTTAACTTTATTCATGCTATTTTCTGATAAAAATTCAAAATTGTTGATAAAAATTGTTGTATAGGGTTTCGTGGTGCAAAATACCATTAGGAGCAGAATATTATATTAGGGTCGTAATAACAGAAAATGACATACTGCTTTTGAAAACACGCATTTTTCCTCATAAGTTTTCATATTGTTTTTCCTTCTGCACGTGTACTTATACTAAGTTTCAGGCACTAGGCGAAATGCTTATTTAAGTGAAAATGAAGTCATATTTAAAATAAAATGATCATTTTCTTAGATAAAAAAAATTGAACTCAAATGCATTAAAAAAATATAAATTACGGAAATTTTTACCCTCCGGAATTGAGATTAGAATCTCGAGTAAAGAGTGCGTCTGTTCACGTAAAAGATGTCGCTAACAATCGTGACTTCAAGTTTTGAGTTAAAAGGATTTTTAAATGATCAAACAAAATACAATTTTTAAAAAAATGATGAATATAGATATTAGAAGTGCGCATGCAAATTTTGAGATGGTGAAAATTGCTGTTTTCATTCTAGAAACCCAAGCATAAGAGCCTCAATTGATAACCACACCCTAATAACTGATCTTTATTATAATTTACTGATTAAGTATCTATATTATAAAGAACAAACGTATCTGTGCGTAACGCTGACGTAATGGCAACACTTCACGATCAAATTTCGGTGTTGAAAATTTCGCTAATGCAATTTTTTAATCTTCTGACCATCGTACATTTTCAATTTTCGTCGCATAGGGAAAAAAATTTAATTTCAAATGCAATTTGTTTAAAAACTGTATTTATTGACTGATGCATTACATTTTCTAAAATAATTTTTAAGTATGATTTTTTTATGTTTATCTTATCACATGCCGGTTTCAATACGTAATAATAATAAACATTTTGCACATAAAGCAACAAATATTTTTCAGCATTTGTTTCTGACTATTTTTGCATAACGAAATTAGTACTTCCTTTATAAACAAATAAAATAATAATAATAAAAAAACCCACCAATCTAACATAGTTGTGAAAGACAAATTAACGAAATTAATACTTCTTTTATACCCAAATAAAATAATGATGTTAAAAATACACAAATCTAACATATTTGTAATCGTACAGTTTAAATTTTTAGATCACCAAATAGGATTTTTCTTAACCATTTTGAAAAATCGTTATTGTTCTCGTCAGGACGGGAAATCAAAAGCATATCTGAAGGTTTTTATTGGTTTAATCCACATTTTTTAACCATATTGAAAATGGTTATTGTTCTCGTGAGAATGGGAAATCAAAAGAATATCTGAAGGTTTTTATTGGTTTAATCCGCATTTTATTCGTTTCCTGATTGGTCTATACAGCAATATGTATTTCCGTTTACTTTCAACAAAGACGGATACCTTCTGTTGCCACTATGACAAAAAAGTAATAAAAACTACAAAAAAAATTAATAACTCACAAACAAATTGAGATACAGCTTTCAAACAAATTGCGTTTAAAAGTAATTTTTTTTCTCTTTACGGCGGTGTAAAAAGTAATATTGTGGTATGTTCAAGAATGAAATTTCCTTTAAAATGAGTCTTCAGATTTCTTGGAAATCTGACGATGGAAAAGCCTTTTCCCGAACAGCCAATGAAATGCTTGGATAATACATAAGTTTCAGGTGGATAATACGTACGAGTCGCAGGCGATTTTTGTCGCTTGGAATTTTTACGTGTAATAACACTATTAATGTTTAATTCATGGCATACTTAATGTATAATCAACTCCGTGCGATTTTTTATGTCTTAAATTTTAGTCTTCGAAAAAATCATTTTCCAAATGGTCGTTGTAATTTGATAAATTGCTCCTTTTTTATTATTTTTTTTTCAAATGTTATGTATTTGCAAAGTTCATCTCAGTTTACTGATTGCCTATGGTTTTAAAAACAATTTTAAAGCATGAAATATTTTTTTTTAATTTATCTATATCGCGCGTAGCTCGATTACGAAAGATTAATCCGTTTGCCCTTAAAACAAAATAAGGACTTCATCATTTTCATACGGCTAATATCCATAAAAAATTGCCCTATGAATAAATAAATAAAATAATATAAATAAAACACAAATTTACCAGACATGTATAAGCTCTGAAATTATCAGAATATCAAAGGATGCCATAAGTAGCAAAATCTTGGCAAATAACTCTTAGCATGCGGCTAATAAGAAAATATCACTTTTGATAAATTTCAAATGAAAATCAAATTTCGAAGTAATTGCTTAAAAGGCGCAATGGCCAACATAGTGAAAAAGATTCCAAGCCGGGACTCGAACCCGAGCCATCAGTATACCGCACTGACGTTCTACCGACTAAACCACTTGGAACGATACAAGACGATACAACCGGCTTGTAATCTTTTTCACTATGTTGGCCTTTGTGCCTTTTAAGCAATTACTTCGAAATTTGATTTTCATTTGAAATATTGTATCCAAGGCGAATGTTTCTCTCTGGAATAATTTCCATGTATTAATATAGTTTCTATCCGGCTTGGAATCTTTTTCACTATGTTGACCTTTGCGCCTTTTAAGCAATTACTTCGAAATTTGATTTTCATTTGAAATATTGTATCTAAGGCGAATGTTTCTCTCTGGAATAATTTCCATGTATTAATTCAAAAATTTATTTGATTGTATAATTCGTATTTTCCATATGAAAAATGCTTTCTTAACGTAAGTGGTCAATCTAAAAAAAAAATATTGCATATAAAAAAAAATTATTACTTTTCGATAAGAAAAAAAAATGTTTTCACCTATATTCTTTAACCCGGGAAGCCCGGGTATGATCCCCTAGCGTCATATAAAATCTTTATTTACAATGAATTATTTTCTTATAACTAATGAACAGATAATAAATACAGAAAGATATAATTATAAAATTTTAAAGTTTTTATGTTTTCTAACAAATATAAATTAACAGAATGCAAAATATTAGAGAAATATACACCATTTAAATTTAAGGAAAATAGTTAAAGTTAATAAAACTTTATATAAATCAACTGATGATAATGCACGAAGTACATGATTTATCTCTGTTATTTTGAGACGATGTTGAATACTTTAATTATCATCTTAAATAAATGGAAATAACTCTTTAAGTTTATAGAGTGTAAATAAAGTCTTTTCTCACACTTTTAATTAACGACAACAGCTGTAGTCATACAGATGTTGTCTAGGATTAGTAAAGTAATTATATACAATTGTGCAGATTACAGAGCTGGCTAGCGGTACAATTAATACCTCCTTCCCCATCTTGAAAACTTTGTTAGGTAGGGGTTTAAAGGTCAATTACAATTTTATAGAGAAGCACTGATTTAGGACAAACAAATACTATGCTCACATAAATTCTAAAAATTGATTGCGTAGATTGCACATTTCTTTGTTTACAATTTTTAAAGCTGTTTCGTCACAATACACGCCCGACAAAGAAGGGGATCCCGACCAGTGGCCAAGAGATTCTGCTCTCGAAACTGGTAGACGGAAAGAGCTGCATTCGAACACATTCGCGCTCGTCTGCTTAATTGCTCGAAATTTTCCGTGATTTTCTTCGAATTTTCTCGAACTTTGAATTCCCATGCGTAAATACGGGTTAGGTTCCCTTAGAAAGATCCCCACGGACGGTGTTCCCCCTCGGGCCTATATCCCTTGTGCAGATAATCGGCCGTCATAAAAAAGGGATGAGAGGGGAACTAATGTCATGAGAAGGGAACTAATAGTCGTTAAATACTGTTTTTAAGATATTCAATCTTCTCCCCGTTTGCTATAAATCACTTTTATACATCTGTTTTAATATTATGTTCCACATTTCGAAGATATTGAATGGCACACTGGCACCATGCATCATTGCACCAGGCACCGAAGACATTGAAGACTGTCTGTTATGAATCTGAAAATCGTAGGTCTCACATAACTTCTTTTTTAAGGTGGCCTTGTGGGTACAAGTCTAATTGTGTGAGATCCAGTGAGTGCGTGAGAAATCTACACAAGCAACATAGAAGAACGAACTTTATTTGTCTACACATTGTTTTGAACCCCAGTACTTTTCTGAACGGTGATACTACAACTGGTGCTTTTGGAAAGTAAAATCAACTGTAAAAATAAAAATTCAAAATTAGGAAAATTTATGGCACAACGATCAAATAAAAGCTTATAATTATATAAAATTACTTGAAGGTTACTTTAATCTACTATTGAAAGTAAGAGTTTAAAAAAATAAAAACATTAATTTTTACTTGAGGAATTTGAATGCGAAGCAACATTGTTCTGACAAAATATTTAATTCATTCTAATAAAACAGTTTATTTTTTCCTAGTAATTGAACAGGGAATGTGACATTTTCACATTACACTAATATATATATATATATATATATATTTCTAAATCTCGAAAACATAAAAAAACAAACTTTGATTAGGTAACTTTTCAAACTCTAAGCAGATTAATTAAACTAAAGAAAGAATTCTTCTGTCTTTCTATATAATTTATCAAATTAGCTGCGAAAAGACAACACCTCTTTCTATAAAGGGACGTCTTTGAAGATATAATGAAAGATATGGCACACCGTAATTTTGCGAAAAACACCCTTATCAAATCTTTTCACACATTATAGTCAGACCGATAATAACCATAATTGATAAATTAGATTATCTATACATTTCCTGTCAAAAGAATATATGATATAAATAAAAAAGATAAAGAGAGTTCAACTAGCAAGCAAAAAAGAAACGGTAAATACATTTGTTAATAATTATTTTGAAAATATTTTTATTTTTAATACACATTCAATTCATTTTTATAAAATTTATCTAAGTTTGTTTTGTATAAAATGAATATCATAAAATTTTATATTTAAAAAAAATGTATATATTCTACTAGAATGTTTTTTTTTTTTTATCAGATAATGTGATAATTAGCTCTCTACTTTTCCCTAGCTTTATGAACAACTGCAAAAAATTTCGTTTTTTCTTTCCTTTCTTAAAATTTCATTCATTTCTAGTACATTTAAATCACTAATTTCTTCTTAAATTCTACTTACTATAATTATTATTTTAATTTGAGGCTTTTTTAAATATTTAAACATTCTTTTTAATATAATTATTTTTAATAACGTTTATATTTCATTTTTATATATCTCTATAGTATAATTTAAATATACATAAATAATTTTTTACATTAAGTTGAACAGTAAAATATTATTACAATGCTCTCATTTAGTCATAAATTATTGTAGGTGGTATACTCCCAAACAGAAAGTGTGAGTTGAGTATATTTATAATTTTTAACTTTCAGAATTATTTTTAACGCTTGGACATTCTTTAATAACAGACAAAATTTGAGATAAGGCGAAGAGCAGTGCATGAATTATCTGTTTTGCATTTATTTATTAACTGTATTTATTTTAAATATGCATTTTGCAATCTTTTCTATTGTCAGAAGAGTGTCTTTAACACTTTCCAACATATTTGAAACGAGTTTATGCTTTTGATAAGTATGCCCGCCTGCCTGACTGTCAACGCTTTTACTCGCGTACATATACTCGAATTTTCATGTAATTGATATATGTTTATGATGTTTATCATGGCATGTTCGGTACTGAATAGGAAATATGAGCATTAATAGTTCATCTACAGATGAACTCAAAACATTACTACTCCATTACATTATAGTCGTATAGTGTATAGTGTAGTCGTATAGTGTATAGTGTAGTCGTATAGTGTAGTTATTATTAACTCCATTACATTATAGTCAATGGGAAAATCGCTCGACGTGTATTTTAATGCCATTACCCTATTTCAAACGTTTTGAAATTTACGTAAATCACTGAATTTCACTGAAAGATTATTAATATAAATAAGGCTCACACTCAGAAATGAATACTCAGATTTCACGAAATTTTCTTTGTTTTTGACGAAACTGTTTCCTGGAATATGCTCCGAGCGAATAATTCATCAAATTGATGAAATTACTTTCTTCACTTGCTTGACGATATAAATTTCCTCAAAAGTTTCATCAAAAAGGGCTGGTGGCGCCATCTATTGAACAGTTTGGAAGCTCCAGTACCAATGGAAGAAAAAGTTCTCTTCCCGTTTTCCTCGGCGTGATTTGAACCCGCCGGCTTTGGGGTGGGAGACACTTGTTCTACCAACCAGTCTATTGGGGACTTGTATGAATGTGCTTTTAGACTGATGTAATGGAAGCTGCCGCGTGATTATATTTTTATAAGATAGATTTTAATTTTATCGGTGCTGAAAGTTTTAAGGAAGGCTAATTTATTATTATGTTTCTCTCATGATCAATGAATAATTATAATATGGCTTGATTAAATCATTTATTAGTGAAATTTTCTTTGCTCAATGAATGGTTAAATATGGTCTGGTTAATTTGTTGCACACAAATAACGAATTGTGAAGTGCATATTGCGTGATATTTTATCACTTTGAGTAGGTGGATAAGATTTTAACACTTTACTGTTTATAAAAGTGAGAGGGATCAATTATGTTTATTTTTAATTTGATTGAAAACAGAATATACTTCTTAAATAAATTTTTAAAAAAGATACCCCGGATCTTTGAAATTTTATTGATTAAATTTTCTTTCTGGATGTTTTTGAACACAGGAAATATATTCTTTTCGAATAAAAACATAACGAACAACAACATAAGTAATAATAATTATAATAATAAGCATTCCTAAAAATTTTAATAGCTAAAAAAATAACTTATGAAGAAACAATAACTACCTATATTTCAGTATTTTCTGAAAAGCACTAAAAAGTGCTGTTTTAAAAATAAATTATTACGGGACTAATACAAACAAGCAAATATCTGCTTGCTAAAATCGTAGGATTTGAGGAGGTACAGCAACGGTTTCCTTAAAATGCATTGAGTCTGACCGTGATTGACGACAAACTTTCGTCAAATATCTGAGAGTTTACCTTTCCTTAAAAGTCACGTGATGGTGATAGGAAATGATCGTCAAAAACGACGAAATACAGCTTGAGGATTGCTAAATCGTCAAAAGTGAGAATTCTATTTCTGAGAGTGCTTTCATGGATTTTATCGTTCATTTAGAGAGACACACGAAAGAGCTCGTTTAGAGCATTGCCTTTGCGCAATAATTGCTGGACGTGCGTTTTCAACTTCGGTATGCGCTTTTAAATAAATAAAAAAAATCATGTTAATCGTCGTGTGTAAATCCTATACCTCGTATACAGGACTGTACAAAGATTAATGTATCATTCTCCTTATTAGGGAAAATTGCTGAAAGGGAATTTTCAACTGTGGTATGTATTTCCCTGCTGAATTTTGATTGCATGCATGTAGTTTATAGACAGAATTCTATATATCATATACGGGACTGCTCAAAGAATTTTAATAGTTTTCCAACTGTGGCTGGGGATTGCTTAAATTGTGTTTTTAAATTCTTTATGCGTTTCCAAATGGCTCAATTAGATATCATACATCAACTATGAAACAGTGAGTTTTGTTGAATTATTCTGAATATGCTGGAAAGTGTTTTACTATATATGCTTGAGGCAAGATTTTTTTTTCTTGGTGTAAGTCTGATTCAGCAAATATGAAACGAAGAAATCTACACATATTAATAAAAATCAAAGTAATACATTATTTTTAATCACCATGCATCCAGAATGGATTCAGACAGGTTCATTTCACTCACTGTAACATAACCTTTTAAACATAACTTGTTATAATATTTTAATCGTTCTGAATTGTATTGAATTTTTAAAATGTCTGCCTAAACGTCAGAGAGGCTTATTGTGAAAATTGGGTTTATTTTTTGTCTATGAGTTTGTTTCTTTGTTACTGTGTAAGCCTAACGATAATTGCTGCAAACAGCATCCAATTAGTTTCTAATCAGGTGGGTTAATTTGGAGAGCTACCGAAATTAGCAGTATAGGTTTTTGTTAATTTTGATCCATTCTTTCGAAAAGAACTTTTTCATTTTATATCATAATCATTTTTCTTTCGTAATTCAGACGATTTTAAAATTTTATCATTTATTGAAAAGAAAATGGCACATTTCGCTAAGAAATTTTCCTCAGGTGTTTCGCACATCAGATCATTGTCGATGGCTATGCGATTCAAGCATTTTCAGGACCCTACTTCTTCATGAGTAAGCTCTTGGAACAAAAATAGCGCTTCAAACAAACAGAACATGTGGTTTATAGTTCAATTCCCGTAGCATCCAATAAAAAAAAAATCAATTTAATTGGAAGATCGTAGACATAAATTCCATAGATGCACGTTGAAGTTCTTATTGTCCAGAATAAATGTTATCTCGAAGTAGGACGTAAAAAAAATCTTTTTACATGACAGGAACTTTAAATTTAGTGACAGATAAAGTTATCGTTATAGCGCCATATCCGAATTCCATGTGCTTTTGCGATTCTTATACACCGAGGTTGCTACATGCAGTGATTTTTTGCATGTGCGGAACATAGATGAGCTTTAGTGACCGCAGCGTCACTAAATATCATGTACGCTTGTGATCTATAACGAGGTTGCTGCATCCAGCATAATTTCAGTTAGCATAAATTCAAGTAGCATAAAGCCAATTTCACTAGTATCCATAGTCGCTTCCTCTAGGCTAAATAAGAAAGCCGTATTATTCTTCTTCAGTTAAAAATCATAATTTAGTTGTCAAGGTAGTTTTTTAGCGTTGCCGTCTTATGTACTGTTAAGGATTGTTATTAAATCTTTAACATGTTTTCTCCACATTTTACATTCCAGTTTAAATGTATAACCTATCTGCAAGAGCATTTGTCCTATTTAGGCTTTTAAGCTACTATTTATCGACAATGTAATTTTTAATTCCAGAGCAGCTGACCCTAATCCAAAAATTCAACAAAAAAGAGTCAAACAAGCGATATGCTGGCAACATTCGAAATACATTAACAATGTCGAAACTTTTTGTTAGAGCAATAAATTTAACTTTGCGTCAAACGCCGTATCTTAATACGATCAAAAATCTAGTTTTTATTTTATTGGGGTTATAATAATACTTCAAAAAAAGAAATTAACCAATACAGGCATATTCTTCGCAATATTTCTACTTAACATTATAAATCATTTTTTATTCATATTAAACACTTTATATCTTTATGAAATAGTACATCATCAATGATTTTGAACTATTAGATTATTTGAGCTTTTTTGTCATATTGAAATCTTATATACAATTCTACCACAATATTTTAACCAGCTGATATTTCAAAACTAACTCATGAAATCTTACATAGCATAAATTGTGGTCATTGATAACAGTGGCATTTTGATTTTATTTTCAAATATACTTTCATTCTATTGCCATCTTAAAAAAGTTTTGTAAAAAACACTAAATTTTTAGGTTTTTTTTTAAATAACCCACTTTAAACCATGATTTAATTTTTAAATAAATTTTACTTCGAAATTTTAATAGGTTAATTATTTTTTTAAATAAATATGTAAACCATAGTTTTATTTTAGTATTATTTATGCATACTGTCAAAAGTATAAGTCTAAAAACAATTTCTTTTCTCATTCGAACTGTTTTTAATTAATTCTCAAGAGAAGGAAATTTTCATAAATAATGAAGTTTTTTTGAATTTCCTAAATGAATAAACGCAAAAGTTTGGAAATATTTTCATGCAAGAAATGTCAAAGTAATGATTTAAATCTGTATAATAATAAAAAGAACAGAACAATTGCTGCATAATAAACAGAATAAGAGTTTTAAATGATGCTACATAGTTAAAAGAAAACTTTCATTTCTTGTTATTTTTTTTTTAGTTACATTGAAGCATTATTTAGAATATTCAAATGTAAATACATATCCATAATTTAAAATCACAGATCTGCACTTTAATGCATTAAAATAATAATTCAAAATCTATTATGATGGAGATACAAGTAAAGTTACCCTGTTATTCTAATATATTAATTTAAATAGCAATTTTACAGTGTTAAATATGAATATAAAGTGTAGTGATCTTATATAAATTTAATACTAAACTACGTTCAAAGAATAATCATGCAGAAGCACGTAAGGCACTTCCTTCGTTGAGAATTAAACTAGAAATTGGATTAATAGACGTGGATTTTAGTTGGTGTAAATATTTAACAGGAGGTAATTTTTAACAATCGATTCTAGAACTCAAACGAGAGTTAAAAAAACTAATTCACAAATGAACGAGTATCATTTTATTACTTGGAACGGATGTTTCTGGATCCATACTTTTTGTTATATTTAGCATCGTTTACATTAAAACAATTTGGTGAGGCTGAATAAATTTGTGAAATGAAATTTATCTGCCTCATAATTTTTTGAAGCAGTTGGAAATAATGTGAAAGTGGATCGTTATTTATGATTAAAATTGTTATTGATAAATTTTGTCAACGAACTGCTTAGTGCTAATAGCTTTTTAATATTTCTGTTCTCTTGCACAATGTGACTTAAAATTTCGTTATATTTTTCATTGCGGAGTAATTATAAACAATCATTCTGTATAGTTAATTTTTGTTTGAGAAATTTGGAAATTTCCAATACAAAGTTATATTTCGAAGCTGCCGATATCTGCCAAATGTAAGAAACTATTTATACAAAAATGGCGGTGACGTGGCTGATAATTCCTTTTCTGTGTGTCAACTAATATTGCAAATTTACCATCTAACCGACGAATAGAGCGAACAATCTGTAGTTTTGTAGGTTATCCAGATGATCAGAATAACATAATAATCTATCCTCGTTCTAATCATCTCATATAACAAACACTAGTACTAATCAATATTTATTAACACCTGATTATTAATGCTGTATTTAAACTACGTATCGACAGTCGTTTACAGATTGAAATTCTAACAAACATTAAAATTTCCAACACACATTTTTGGCATCATATTTTGATTCTTCGGTAGATTATACCTTCGGACACCAAACGAGGAATCATTCGGTTATTTTGTTTATGAATTGCGCAGATTTAACATTTAGAACCCTTAATGATAACATTAGTTTAATGGTTTTAAAATAAATTAAAATTTTAGTTGTTTGTCTTTAAAAAATAACTCAATAACAAATTACCCAAATTAGCTGTAATTTTAGATTCGAATAATTGAAAATTTTAGAATATGATTTCTTTTAAACTATTTATAGATTACAACAGATAGTTCTTTAAAGTATTACATAAATTACAGAATTATTAGAAAATTTATGGAATGCATTGTTTAAAACATTTAATAGAAACCGAATTTGTGAAGCTTTAGATATGCCAATCCAAAATTTTAACTTTCTGTTAAAAAGTATTTGAATCAAGCTTAAAACTAGCCGCAATTTAAATAGTTTTGTATTGTTTAAAAATATAAATTAAGAAAATTAGGAGTTAAACATTTTACATAATTGTAATTCCTAAACTACTTGATCGAATGAAATCATTTTTGGTATCTGAACGTCAAATTTACCGAATAATTTAAATATTATGTCAAAATTATGTTTATGAACATATATTTAACTTTGATAAGTTTTATTAGAAAATATAGAATTTTAAAACTAAATGTATTTGAGAAAATGTAGAAAAACTATTTTTTATAAAATCAAAAATTATCTATATATATATATATATATATATATATATAAATCTGCAGTTAGATGTTTTTGTATCAATGAAGTTTCAAGATTATATATAAAATGATAAAAAAGGAAAAGGAAATGTATCAGCATTCGGTGATATGCGGAGTAATATTTGTTTGACAAGTAACGTCATACAGAAACATCTTTGATATCTGCGAAACTCGAAATACTGAAAAGAAATTACATTGAAATCCATGTCTTATAGTCGAAATGTATCTAAATCTCAAAAAAGTATCTGTACTTTCAAGTACATTTGAGTAAACATGTTCGAAATATTTATTTCAAAACTTTCTATTTCTATGTGAATTGCATATATAAGAGAAAAGCAGAATACTTGCGATAGAGAAAGCAAACTGAATTAGTGTGAAAATTAATTCCATATATGTACTTCATATTTGGAATAAAAGCAAAGATAATGTATGATATTAGTATTTGTGGATTAATAATTGCGCTGTTTGCTTTTAAGATTTTCCAAACATAGTTAAAAAGTTGTCGTTAATTCGTACTCTAACTCCCGTTAATATACAAGGAGAAAAATGTAATTGGTGTTCACTATATTATGTTCAGTATTCAAAATGAGGTCTGTAGCAATTATAAGTCGTTTACAGGGCAAATGAGGAGAATTCTATTATATTATAATCAATGAGGAGAAATCGTTTCAGTGCATTTTAAAGATCATTACACTATTTTAAATATAATGAAATTAAGTTGCATTTCTGAGTATTCTAAAACAGGCTTTCCGTGGAATATCGATACTAAACCATTTATCATTCACTTACTGTATTAAATAGTAATCCAAAAATTTCCCCTTACTCATTGATCTGGGAGGAAATATTGTTTTCATTATAATTCCATTATTTCGCACTTTTCCATACATAATGGATTTGATGTACATTCTGTCAAAAAAAGTAAAGATGCATAGATTTTAATACTATATAATGTGAGTAAAAAATCAAAATAACCATCGTATTAGAAATTATGTATTTTCATTTTTTATATTTAAAAATATGCTTAGAGAGTAGTCTTTATACAGAAATTGTACCAAACTATAAATTTAGCACTGAATCTTGACATCATAGTTGACGTTATCTTCAGCATTTACTTTAAAATAGTAAGCTCTACTCATTCTATTAATTATGTTACATTTCATGAAAGGCTAAAATTTAGAACTCGTTCATTTGTAAGTCTTCAAACAGATTGTAATGCTGGTAATATTTTCAGCATCAACAACTACTTGGGGGCATGAGCTGTAATATTGAATTCGCACATCTTAAGCTTCTATAAGTAGTTTTGTGAGAAAACCATCATACATTGCAATTCATAATTCTTTAAAATATTTATTTCAAAAATATATATTTTTCGAAATTAATTAAAACATAATGTAAACTGTAACACAGAAATATTTTAACAGAAAACAATTTTTAATAGCTTCAAATATGCAAATTAAAAATTACAGCCATCTACGCCATGTAGTTCTTGAATTATTATTAAAACACTACCGCTATTTCAATCTGTTTTGAAGTATTTGAAAATCTATTTGATATTAGTGCTTCGAAAATTTAAACCCTCACATTTCTTAACGCCTTAATTCTCGCTCCCTTGATATTCACGGGCTGTGTGTTTTATTCAGATTGTTTGATTCCCACCAGTTTTACAAAATAGTGTAACTGGCTTTATCCTGGTATCATTTTACCCGTCATCAAATAAGGTGAATATTTCTTTTTCAAAAAAAGTGGTGGCAATAAACATTCTGAAATTTTAAAATGTAATTTATTGCGACCGTTAAGGGGTTAACCTAATTAATCTAATGACTTCTTTTCTTGTATCCTAAGCTGAAATTTACATGAAAAGTCAATATGTGTCCATAATATTTTATTTTTTATGAAATCGTTTATTATTTAAAGGGCCTCGGGACTCATAAAATTGGAAAAAAAAGAAAAAAAAAGACTATTTTCAACATTTAATATCTGAAAATATATAAAATTTATAAACACAATGTTTATTGGAATGAAAGGTATAAGGTTGTTCTTTAGTTTCATTTACTTAAAAAATTGCAAGATGCAGAATTAATATTTAGATTGCGCTCGAAATTGGTATAGCAGCTTACTCGCAGGATTGCAAAGTAAATTTTACAACTAGAATAAAATATGTTTCTTGACTAATTATTCTTCAGACTGTAATAATTACTCTGAACCAAAATAAATTTGTATTTAAACCATTTTTATATTTTTTATACCAAGCTGTATTTAGTTAATACAAATGTTTGAAAATTTGAACAATGAAATCATCTTTTTTTTTTTTTATGAAATTTTATGTTCAAATTTTATGTTCATTTTGTACAATTATTATGAAATACAGGTTTTAAAAATTTCATGATACTCAAAAGTTTTTGAGATATCCTGCGTGCTATGCCCAAAAACGTCATTTGGAGGAAAATTACTTCAAAATTTCGGAAACGCTGCTTCAGCGATTGAGCGGGTATAATTCTAAAAGCCATAATTTCTGTTCTAATAGGAATTTCAAGGAAACAATCAGATCAAAATGTTCAGAAAAAATGGAAATTTAATCGAAAAAAAATCGAAAATTTTGAAGTTTTAAGAATCTTGAGACCCCTTAATTCAAAACTTATGAAAAAAAGACTAAATTTCAGGAAATGTTACGATACGAAATAATTATTCTGACCAAAATCTTACTTACGAAAAAAATTATTTTTATTTATCATGTACAAATGATTAAATTTCATCCCATGTTAGTGAATTTTACGAAAAAGAATTTTTCTAATATTTTTGTAATACTCTTTTTAAAATCTACAACTAAACAGTTCAACTTCTTAGTACATGTTAAAAAAACAGAAAAAAACAGCAGAAGAAATAGTTACATAAAAGCTCAAGTGCGAGTATTACTCACGCTCAGAGAGATCCGTACAACAAATATATGATTTACTAACTGTATTATTAAAAAAATCGTTTCTAAACGTATAATAAGACGTTGTGAAAAACTATAAAACATCGGGTTGTGTATTGTTGTATATACTCGAAAAGTAGGAAAAGGTATACCGTAGAAGTTCTAAGAGATACGAAGACTAAATAATATCAAATATTGCTATTATGTATAACTCTTTTTTTAATCTTATCCTAATCTGTTTATGATGAACTTATTTCGGTACTGACAATAAAAGTAGTGCATAATAAAATTTCATTTGCCATTTAATAAAAATAAATTCAGCTTAGTAATAATCTTTTCTTTTTACAGGGTAGCGAAAACAAAACCCTTGTTCAAAGTTTAAACTTGGGATTGTTTTAAGCGCGCTTCGGAAGGAAGTTGCAAAGTTGCAACTCCGTCTTGGTACGTGCCGCGTTTTTTGAGGTACGTTTTTAATTCATTTTTAAAGACTCGGAAGCGTATTGAGAGATCCACTCAATGCACACTAGTAGCGAATATCATGGTATTTATGTGATTAATTCTAATTAAATTAGTTTTTAAAATTTTGACGTATATTGTTTTTATACTGCTACTGGGCATCGCATTAGACACATTTATCATTAAAAGTTGTTATCTGGGCTTTAAAAACCTAAAGCAGACAGAGAACGCCGCCCTTGTCATTATGTATGTCCAAACCGTCCGTGTCTTTAAGGGTTAATATATCGGCTAATTACCGACGATTTTTTTTTCGAAAAACAATATCAACAATGCTTTTATACTTCTGTTACGCTAGGTACCTCCAGCGCTTCTCAACACCTTTTCTGAACGCCCGAAAATTGAAATCTGTGTGTAACGAAAAATGCGCTTTTCTCAAAACCTATGCGACCTATGGCAATCACTAAAATTGTCCTTCAACATTTAAATTAACATCTGCCACTTCTAATTTTTTCAGAATTTTAGTTTCAGTAGATTCGAAAATACATAGGTGGAGGGGGAACATATTTGTGCACTACATTTTCGACGATATCTCATAAAATGTAATACCTAAAATTAAAAGAAATGTATTTTTGAGTTCAGCGTTAAGAAATCTTTCACACGATACCCCACACGATATACAAAGAATATTTTTTTTTCCAAGTAACTTAATGTCCCCCTCTGCGTTTTTTTAAAAATATATTTTTGAATGTTTAATAATCTGTAAATGTGAGTCATTAGTCTTTTTTTCGTCCCCCAATTTGATCTTTCCATATTTCACAGTTTTCAGGTAAAATGGCTGTGACAGATAGACAGACAGATACAGGAGTGATCTTATAATGGTTCCATTTTTATTTGTTAAGTACGGAACCCTAAAACAGTTCGAAAATACGGTCATCAGGTGTTACAGTCAATCAAAATGAAAAAGATGGTGAGAGCATTTTAGAGAGGACATTTTAAGACTGTTCATGACACGGATTTCGAAATCGACGAGCACCTCAACAAAGAATTATGTTTATAGAGTACAGCTGCGAACTTTTACGCTTTTCTTCTACCACAATTTTTGACAAGAATTATTTACCTTGTTTTCCTAAATATTCGGTTATTAAATAAAATATATTTTCTTTAAATAACAGTGGTAAGAAAGAAGCGTAAAAGTTGGGAGCTATGTTAAGACAGTTGTACGCGGTAGATAGGCATCGGTATTAAAAGATGGAAATATTCAATATCCAATTTACAACATGCCGCGTTATGATAAATGTTTAAATAATAATTGTACTATTGTCGAAAAGTAGTATTAGAACCATTGTCATTCTTAATAATAATCGTTTGTGAATATCTGTTATTTATGAATATCTGTACTATTTTTATGGCATTAAACTCACACATTCTTTACTTTATGAATGACAAATGTAATTAAATTTATTTCTACGCATGATGTGTATTATATTTAAGATAAATGTGGAAAAATAGTAATAAATCCATTGTCATTCTTTATAAAATTTGTATTTAAATATCTGCTATTTTTATGTAGATACATACAATTATTCTTTACTTTCTAAATGAGCAGAAACAATTAAACTTATTTAATGTAGAATATATTAATGTAGAATATATTAATGATAAATATTATTAATGATATATTATAGATATATACTCTCTGAAGTTTTTAATTTAATCTAATTTTTAAGTCTAAAAAAAAAAACAATTTCTTTATTTTTTAAAAAGAACAAAAGCAGCTAACTGAATATTTCGAATTTCGTATTTATGTTACACGATCACAATATACTTCAGAATATTTTTTTCAATTTTCGTGTGTCTAACAATGTAATAATTTGCGTATATCGAAGCATTTTCTAAAAAAATAGTTCAGAAATCTACAAATGGAGCATTATTTCATAATTCATAATATATGATATAATTTATATTTTAATGTTTTAATAATTTTGAATTTATCTTTTTAAGTAACATAAAAAAGTAATTACTGGTTATAGAATAAAAAAATTCATTTTTGTTCGACAATATTTCAAATCTATAATGGACTGATAAAAAGCAAACAGGAGAAATCGTTTCTGGCTTACTAGTTCTTTTAGTAAAATAATGCAAGTTTTTGCTTTCGTTATATATATGAAGATACAATTGCAAACTTCATCACTTCATTTTTCAGTTCAGAAACATTTTACTTTGTAAATGTTTTCTCTTTTATTTAAAATATAGTGTCATTTAAAGATTGACAGTTTGATAGCGATAAAAATGTACGAATCAATTTGTTTTCTTTTACATATTACTTGTTTAACTGAAAACTAGTAGGTTTTATAAGAAATACGGTTTATTGTTCTTTGCTCACTATAATTTTATATTCTAATCCAATTATTATAAAATTTAATTGTAAAATTACAGATAACGTAACCTTTAACGAATTCGTTTTAATTTAACATATCAAAAGTATATGAGATTGATACCGAAAAAAATTAAAATTTTCGGAAATAAGATTTAATGAAAAGTGATTTAATGTAAGTTTTAAAGGTTTCCGTATAAAAACTATATTTTTGGAACTATATTATATTCTAGATTTAAGTACAAAATCATGCAAGGTGACGAGGAATTCTACAGAATTTTTCAATGCATGGCTTTTTCCAAGTTTACTGTCAATTTAAATAACAAACAAGTTGCCAGAATTATAATGAATTTTTTTATTATTTTAATTATTAGTTAGTAAACGACTGAAAGATATGATAACGAATCATAATTTTTAAATAACCACACATTTGACCACTACTATATATTTATATATGTAGGATCTCAACTTTCAGATAGCATCGTTTATTTCAATTATGACGGTAGCAAATTAACTAACCCTCTCCTATTTATTACTGTCTATAATTTAAGCGCATGAGATTTCAACGTAAAATTCACGGAAAACGAGTACTACGACTTTAGTCATTAAGAATCAGAAAAGAAGCAGTCCCTTATTTTTCGTCACTCATGAAGTATTGAGACGGAAGCGGCTAATAAAGCATCAGGCACCATTAGGCCAATTTGGAACTTTCTACAGATATTATATAAACTACCGTTTTTTTGTGTGTTAATCCTGATGTATTTGAAAAAACTAGTGATAGCGCATTGTAAAATTAAATGTCTTCAAGGGATTAAATTCAAGTTAGTATTATTTCAGCACCCTGTAAGTATTTGAATATTTCAATAAATTTACATATCGAAAATCACACTACTACATCTATATATATTTGAAAAAAAAAATACACATTCAATAACATAACATTAGTATGCTGTGGCCATCATAAAACTTTCTTCTATATAAATCACGTCAATTAAATCATTTAAATAGTACAAGAAATTACATCAGTTTAGCACCAGTTTATATATGGGTATACCTGAATATGAAGTTTGATGAAAATTCGTGTATTAGTTATTAAGATAGAGCTATGGGGTAATTTCTTTAAAATGCAGTATAGCAACGCCACATGTTGAGAGATTTGCATCAAAACATAAACAGCACTAATTCATATCAAGGTATACCTGAATCTGAAGTTGTTGAAAATCGAAGCATAAGTTCTTGAGATAGAGCTATTGCGGTAATTTAAAAAAAATGCAGTATTACTGCGCCACCTATTTAGCGATTTTCAACAAAATCTATAATACGCCAATTCAAGTCAATAAATAACTTAATCTGAAGCTTGGTGAAAATTCGTGTATTTGTTCTGGAGACTGAGCTATGGGGGAAATCGTAAGAAAAATGCTGCATAGCAGAGTCACTTCATGGGCGATTTACACCGAAAACTAAACGTCACTAATTCATATACAGGTATACCTGAATCTGAAGTGTGTTGAAAACCAAGTATTAGTTCTTGAGATAGAGATATTGCGGAAATTACAAAAAATGCAGCATAGCACCGCCAGTTGTTGAGCGATTTACACCAAAATGTATAAAACGTTAATTAATGTCAAAGACTAACTTAATCTGAAATTTGATGAAAATCCGTGCATTAGTTCTGGAGATTGAGTTATTGTAGAAATCGTGAAAATTGTTGCATAGCAGCGCAACCTGTTGAGCGATTTACACCAAAAACTAATCAGCACTATTTATATCAGGGACTAACTGAATATAAATTTTTATTAAATTTCGAACATTAGTTCTTTTGATATAGAGACCACAAAATTTGTGTCACATACAAACACACAGACAGACATTTTGTAAAAACATGTTTTTCGGACTCTCTGACCCCTAAAACGTGTAAATCCGTCGGAAACCGAAAGTAAAAAATTTTCACGAATCCAATACTTTCTTATTGTAAAGATAGAAGAAAGTGATATGATAAAAATAAAAAATATATACGTATAACCTTGTAAGTACTTATTTTCTGCCCTGTTATTTCGAAAAGCTGTATGTTTTAACACGATGGATAACATTTGTTGAAGCTCATTTATGATTCCACTCCTAAAGTACAAAAAAATATTTTACATGATCTTGTGTTCAGACTCAATGTGAAACGTTGAGAAATAATATCTGAAATTTGTAAACTTTATTAGAGATTTAAAGAGAATGACACGAAGCGTTATTATTCCCGTAGACCTGCCAACTCTAACACGCAGGATAAATATTTATACATACTCTGTAATTGTGTGTACATTGTTAATTGTGTATGTTGAAAAATCTTTGATTAAAGTTTAATTTGTCAAAAGCAGTACCGTAATTTATCAACATTGTGTTTGTCGAAAATTTGATTTATAATGTATTATTCCGCTAGCGTGTGCAGATAAATAAAGCATTTTCGGAATACTATTTTAATTAGATTCGTCATTTAACAGCTATTAAAAATAAGTAACTGGGAACTTTTGACATTTTTATAAACGGGAACAAAGATTCTCCGTGGCGCTTTAATATTTGTGACAAGTCTCCTTTAGTACGTGAGAAACATATTTAATCTTATCTCAAATTGCTAAAAAAATATCCCAAAATGTAAAATTATTAATGAAACTTGTAAGAAGCATTATTTGGTAGTGTCACTTTGAACCGATATATTGTAATAATGTGTATGTCTCTGTCATAGAACAAATTAAAAAATATCTTCAAGAACTGTTATACAACACATTTTAATGTATCTAACAGAAGTTAAATATTTTTAGAAAGAAACTTAAATTTCTAAACTCTTTTTTTATTTAGTTTTTACTTTCTTCTCTCAAGAGGAAAGTATTGGATTCGTGAAAAGTTTCTACTTCCTGTTTTTGACGGATTTATACTTTTTTGAAGGTCCTGAACCCTATTTGACAAGTTTGTAGAAAATGTCTACCTGTTTGTCTGTGACAAACATTTTGACGAAGATCTATCACAAGGACTAATTTGCGGAAAGTAATAAAACTTCATATTGAGTTAGACGTTGATATAAATAGGTGCTGATTAGTTTTAGGTTAAAATCGCCCTACAGGTGGCGCTGATGGGGTCCATTTGATCCGATTTCCGCTACAGCTCTATCTAAAGAACTACTGCACGGATCTTCTGCAAACTTCAGATTTAGTTACACGTTGACTGAAGTTGCCGCTTATTATGTTTTGGAGTAAATGCCGAACATGTGTCTCTGTTGTGCTGCATCTTCCATGATTTCTCCAGCAGGTCTATCTAAAATACTGACGGACGGATGTTCCTCAAACTACTCATTGAATTTCACATTGACAAAAATTTTTGCTGTTTAGGTTTTGGTGTAAATTGCCAAATAGGTGGCGCTACTATGCTGCATTTTTCACGATTTCGTCAATAGCCCTATCTCAAAAAGTAATGCACGGATATTCATCAAACTTCAGATTCAGTTAGACGTTTGCTTAAGTTGTTGGTGATTAGGTGTTGGTGTAAATTTCCAAAAAAAGTGTGCGCTTATATACTCCATTTTAACGAATTCCGCAGTATCTCTATCTCAAGAACAGATGCATGGATTTTTATTAAACATCAGATTCAGTTGGACGTTGATACAAGATGTTGCTGATTAAATTTTGGTGTAAATCGTCCGATAGGCGGCACCGCTATACTGCTCTTTGTACGATTTTTGCGATAGCTATATTTAAAAAACTATTGCACATAATTTAATCAAACTTCATATTTTGTTACTGTTTCACATAAATAGATACTGCCCAATAGGTGTCACCTTTATGCTCTTTGGGTTATGGATTTTAGTTTCAGACATCTAAGAGTGTGGATGCTGAAATTCAATGATTTCTTTGAAAAATACAATGTTCATATCCCCTTTTTAAATGCACTCAATGCATCAAACCTACACCTTTAGAATACTTATGATGGGCATAGATTACCATTTAACTTAGGAACTGTGTTAGGGAATTTGGAAGTGTTAACTTATATGAGATAGAAGAAAGTATTGGGATTACCATATCCGACTAGTTCATTTATTGCTGATGTAATAATATATCCATGCAAATATTGTATTTACGAAATACAGGTGTCAGGGGTTGGTAATAAACAAGCTACAGTGTCTATCAGCACCAATCAGTATTTTTTTTACAGATGTGTCAAGTTTATCTTCAAAGAGTTTTGCATGGCGAATCTATTATTAAGATACCGAGAATGTATTTTTTCTTTTTAATAATGGGTCAGAAAAACAAATTATCTTCAAGTACTATGATAAACGTGTTTCACTATGACTTCCCGACGTCATACGACAGAAAATATTCCATAGAATGTTAACTCTGTGTGAATGGTAACTTGTAATTATATTAATAGTTATTTATACTATTTTAATTTAATATTGCGGATATAATACGGAAACGTATTAAATGTTTTACTCAAGAAGAAGAATTCATATGATTTGCAAATAATAACGCTTCGTGTCTTGCTCTTTCTATCTAGAAGAATGTTGAAAATCATCACGAATTGTTTTTTAAAAGCACTTTACGGCACAAATCGAATAATAAGATCTTGAAGAAGTTATTTTCTTTGTTCTTAAGGTGCAGCATAAAAAATGATCTTCATGGTTTGCGACACAATATAGTGTACCACAAAATTTTAAAGTAAACTGGTTGAACATGTTTATTTGAAGATGATATGCATATTTTCATATTATTTTATTTATCGATTTTTTTTTTTTTTGTAAAAATTTAAATAGTGAAACGCGTTTTTATTCGAAAGTATTGATCTCTTTTACTATATCTATTTACTATATATTTCCGTTATCATCAATAATTAATTTATTAAAAAGTCAGAATTTTTAATAGTGCAATACATTCTATGAATTATATCTAATTATACTAAATTAGATAAATATAGATAAGTTGCATGAGCACATAATTTTTTTGTGTTTGCACGAATGCATAAATAATTATTTTCACAAACATAATGAAAATGAATAATCGTTTTTCCTACTGCTGTCGAATAACACTTTAATCGTCTGTACTTTAACCTAATCAGTTCACGGCGTGTAAAACTAATACTACAAAAATATTTAAATATTGTATTTGTTTGCTAGAGGTGACAGGTTTCTTGATTAATAACGTTTCGTACAACTTTCTTCGAATCTCTAAAAATGTTTCAAATGTCACTTATTGTTTTGTAACAGTCTTTTTACAAGGCAAATCTAATAACAAGAAACCGGAAAAGTAATTTATCTCTGCACCTGTGGAGTGGGATGATAAATGATAATCGAGGACTGTGATGCAGCGTCTTACAATATATCTTTTCGGAGCGATTGCACAGAAAAAAGATCTTAGGCAACATATATGTATATGAATTTTATTTCCTTTATTTTCATTATTTTACTTACAAGGTAAGCGCCAAAATGTGATACACTATAAATTGTGTTGAAATTGAAATGTGTTTTATATTACCTATCTGTAATTATCCAGGTCTCAAACATTCTTTCGAATGGCTTTTATCATATAGCATGATAGTGCTGTATAGTAGAGCTCAGCCGCATTTGTTTTAGATATTGAAAGTAAATTCCTGTTTACGCTTTGAATACTTAATGGATGACAACGAATCTGAGTATTTGGTGGCAACGCGATTATTGATTTATCTTCGAATTGTGTTATTTCATGTCCAAAAGGGAAGAGGTATACATTGTTTGGATCTGGTTGATGGCCACATTCACCATATAACATGTTGGTTAAATTTTAGAAGTGACCAATAAATGCATTCAATTGTCGACAAATTAAAACATCCACTCTTTAGAATATTAAAGTCTTTAAATTCAGTGGACCGATGGAATTATGTTCTCGCTCTTTTTGCAATTTCATATCAGTGCTGCTTCCAGCAAATTAATTATGCTGTAATTATAATATATTCTATAATATATTCTGCTAAAATATATTCATCAAAAATTCACCAAAACTGTTATTCACTAAAAATTTGGACATAGGTAATAAATTTAGGTAAATGAATAGTATGCGAATCTGGTTCACCATACAAAAACTTTTTAAGCTGTAGTGTGCTCTACCACTTTTTAAATTATATATTTAAAAGGTTGTATTGTTTTTTCCATTTCATGCCATTTGATATTATTCTGTTTTCATCTTGAAACTATTCTCTTGGTCATATTGGTTGTTTGAGTACAGGAGAAAAAAATCAGATTTTAGCTTTATTTCTCACAGAAAACAACCGATTTGCTTATATCATTGAATTCTGTACTCTTGCAAACGTAATTCAATATGTAAGTTTATCAATTATTTTTTAGACATCCATATTCTTCTGTTTTCCTTCAATATTAATTCTTGTAATTAAGTATAATGCACTTTATTTTATACATACAGTTGTATATTATAGGTTTGTGGTATCCATTTTTATTGTCATTTCATTCACAATATTGCGGTTTTTGATGATGTTCGGTAATGTTTAATTAATGGTTATATATATATATATATATGGTTTTTATTGTCTTTTGACATCATAAATGAAATCGATACTTTAAAGAACTGGTAAATTAGGATCTTAAATTTATAAATTTGGATCTAAGTTTACAAATATGGGTCTAAAAATTTTAGCCATCTACAATATCAATTTAATTATCAATAACTTAACACTAGAAAGACGGCGAGCGGTCATTTTGACCGCTACCAAAGGAATATATTTAGGTTCGAACCAGAATTTCTTTTTTTTTAACCTAGTTTAAAAGGTACAAAGAAAAACAAACTAGTTAAATAAGTAAATAATTTAAAATAAAAATTCTGGTGGGAAATATTTTTATAAAATTTGAGTAAAATTCCCCGTCTTTCTAGTGTTAAATAAAATTTACTCATTGGGGTTTCTATTTATGAAATAAAAATTATGTCTTTCTCATGGCTTATGCAAAAATTTTGACTTATTTTGAGATGCTGTACCTATCAAAAGATAAAAATCTCTATGTTTACTTTTGATACTTAAATATTTATAAAAACAGCGCAAAGAATAATATTTTACTTCAATTAAAAAATATATTTACACGTGATTATTAAAAACAGAAAATAAATTAAAATTAGAGTTAAATGATTTCGTGTTAAACGCAGGAAAATATTGAAAATTACGTCATAAAAATTGTATTTACAAGTGTATATTAAAAGAGAAAGAAAATTAAAATTGGTGAAAATTACGTCAGATTTAAAACGGTACATTTAAAATGTCTTATTTAAAACAATTTTCTTATAGCGTTGTTAACAAAAACTGGGAGGCAAATTCTCTGTTTACTTAGTTCATTTTATATTAGCTTATTTTCGAATGTTTAACCGATCTTATTTAATAAAACACGGAAACAGTAATTAGATGTCTTAAGAGGAGCTGATTCGCCCTCAAAATTCCCCAATCAAAGACAAATTAATGGAAACCCGTTTACATGGAGATCGTGACTGTTTTTTTTTTTAATTATCATTCAATCTTCCGTAATCTTCTTAACACTAGAAAGATGGGGAATTTTACTCAAATTTTATAAAAATATTTCCCATCAGAATTTTGATTTTAAATCATTAACTTATTTATTTAACTAGATTTTTTTCTTTGTACCTTTTCAACTAGTTTCATAAAAAAAAAAAAAAAAAAATTCTGGTTCGAACCGAGATATATTCATTTGGTAGCGGTCGATATGACCGCTCGCCGTCTTTCTAGTGTTAAATCACACAATCACAAATTTAAGAAATTTAAACAATTGAATTATCTACAAATCATCAAAAAATTTGTTGATAAGTATTTAAGTTAAATAAATGTAAAAATACTTATTTTCTCAGAAATACTGTTTTGAAAGCTTTTTTTAAACTCATATAAAAATAACACCTATGTTTTAAGGAAATAAACACTGTCATTTCTTGGTCTTGTTTTAAAGCAAAGAACATTTAGATACATGGAAGTGAAGTTGAAATGCAACAAAAATTATTGAGTTAAGTTTTTATGATGAAACAAATAAATGTCTACATCTGTGTAAATCGTCATTGGAGAGGTTTGGCCTTTATTAAAAGATTCCAATCCTTTATTAACTAAGTAAAAGGAAAAACTGAAAAAATATACATATATATGTCAGAAACATGAGTTAGAAAACATAAATTGCAACACCTTGTATCGGAATCGTTGAAGATCATTTATTATTCCGCAGCTTAGGTACAGAGAAAAATTACTTTTTCAAGACCTTGTTACTAGATTTGACATCTAAAATGCTGTTAAGTAACGATTCGTGACATTTGTAAACATTGGAGGAAATTGGAAGAGAAAGACACGGTGCATTATTAATCACGGAGACCTGTCAACTCTAGTACGTGAATAAAATGTTTAAACAGTTTATGTGATTACATATGAACTATCCAAATAATATAGCATAGAAAAAAATTGCATAACTTTCTGAAATATATATTTTTTCTGTTCTATCATTTCGAAAAGATATATTGCAATACTTGTATCGGAGTCCTAGAACATCATTCATTATTTTGCTCTTTTGGCCCAAGAAAAAATACTTCTTCAGCATCGTGTTATTAGATTCGACATGTAAGATTTTGCTAATCTTTAACCCGTAAGCACACGCACTGGGGTAAATCTCACCCCAATTACATTTGATTTTTAGAAAAAAAGGATAAATTTTTTGAGGACGTTTCTTACCTGCCTTGAAATTTTCAAGGTCAAGGTCATTGTGTTATTAATTTTCCTTTCAGGTCAAGGCCATTATGTTATTAATTTTCATTTCAGGTTAAGGTAATTGTGTTATTAGATTCGACATGTAAAATATTGCTAACCTTTAACCCGTATGCACACGCGCTGGCCGTAAATCTCACCCCAATTACATTTGTTTTTTAGAAAAAAAATATAATTTTTTTGAGGACGTTTCTGACCTGCCTCGAAAATTTCAAGGTCAAGGTCGAGAAGGTGTACTTGATGGAATGTCTTTTCTTCATTCGCTATGAGGGGAGAAATATACCTCTTTGGATTAAATATTCCCTTGCGTGTGCAAACGTTTCATTTAATTTATTTTATTTTAAATACATAATTTTTAATAGTTTCATTTCGATGCGTTCATTTCTTGCAGGATAACACACACCAATATAATTTTAATGAAAAGTAACTTAAAATCAACTTAAGTAATAAATATAGTAACTTAAAATCAATAGTAACTTAAAATCAACTTGTATATATTTATGAAAGGGTATTAAATGTAATTAATATTAATTTTGTGAAATAATTCATGTTTTAATTTGCAAAACAAATAGTTCATATATTTTCTAAAGCAGACGGGATTTTTACAGACACTGCTACAAAATATGAAAATAAATAAGAAAAACATTATTTGTTCTCTAAAAAGAAGTACTACTGATGCTTATTACAATATTGATCAGTAGATTTATTAGCTCACAGGCTATCAAGGCCTGAGAGCTTATGTGCCCGCCGGTTCTGCATTTATGTATGTACGTACGTACATATGTACGTAACGCGATAACTCTTGATAGAAATATCCGATTTGCTTACCATTTTTTTCTAGGTTCATTCTGATAAGGCGCTTCCCTGATTTGTTTTCGGGGTTCATTGGTTAAATTAAAGGGGTTCCAATTCCCCCCTTAACTTAGATTAATAGGTTTTTCATGGAGGATTACCAGATTTTCTTGAAATTTTGGGATACTGTTTTATTCTGATAAAGCGCTTCCCTGCTTAGATTTGGAAGTTCATTGGTTAAATATAAAGGGGGGGGGCGATGGGCTAATACCCCCTTAATTTAGATAAAAGGAATTTTCTATCAGATTTGCTTCAAATTTGGTATACCGGTTTATTTCGATAAGGCGCTTGCCTGATGACATTTGGAGGATGATTGGTTAAGTGTAAAGAGGGGAAACAGGGGAGGTCACCACCCCCTCCCTCTTTTTTTATTTTTCGAGGGCATTATTCTTTGAAATAAGAGTATAATATACAATTAGTGTGAATAGCTTGTGATGTCAATATCATCAGTTTAACTGGGCACTTTTCTTTTCTATTTTTAAAATGTATTTAGCCAAAAATGTAATGAGAAACAAAATGAGGTGGGATTTTTGAAAGGCGTGTGCTAACGTTACAAAATCAGGCGCTAGTGTGCAAGAGTAAATACACGAGTGTGGAATACACGAAGTGCGCCGCTCCATAATAAAACTGCAGTGGATACTAAAATAATTATGTGATTAACATTTGCGCATTATTTGTCCTCTTTCTAAAGTATCTGGAATATTATATAAACGTTTAAAGTTAAAATTCGCATTTTTTCTGCCCTATTTCATCATTTTTATTAGCCAGTCACTACTAGTGTACGGAATATGCCGCATGTGTTTTTGTGTATTGTATACTATTTTTATTCTTAATCCTCTGACCGCCGAGCTAAAGGGCAGAATTGTAATGTTGTTTTCTCTGTAATTTTTTTAAAAGTCTAAAAAAAGATTATTTTTCTAACCAGATATAAAAAAATTGATTACGTATTGAAGTATAATTCTCGAGAGTGCTGATCATAACAAAATATTTTTAAAATGCATTATTTTTGTAGAATTATATTAATTTAAAAAATGATTCTGCTACAGCGAAACCTACAGCTTAGTGAAAGGATATATCAGTTCGCGGAAGTAAGAATGTTAGTTAACCTTTTTTTTATATTTGTTGATTGTTACTCTTATATTTTTATTAGATATTAGGCACACATTCTTCTTTAGCATCAAAACTTAATATTCAAGCTTTAAAAGGCGTTGGCACGCGTACCTCTTTAATACTGCAAAAAGGAACTGTTTTATTAATTCTAAATAAATTACATTTTTTTTTTTATAATTTCATATTTATTAGTTCTGTGTTAAACTAATAGAACACATTCAATACATATTTCAAAATAACGTGCCACCGTTAGATCTTGCAGACTAATGGTATATATATTTTTTTAAATACTGTTTCAAGCCATTGACTTTATCGTATTAAAACAAAAACATTATTACCACTGACATTATGTACATAGACTCCCTGCCACCATGCACGTTGAAGATAAAAACTTTGCTATTGTTAATATCCATATTAATAATTTAATTAAGATAATTGTTATATTTTGTCTATTTCTAGTACGTAATCTTTTAATAATTACCATTTATGTCTCTTTTTTTTTTCTTAAGTTTTTTTGCATAATTGATCATAATCCTATGTTGTTCTGTAAATATTATCTGTTTTATTGTTAATGGTATTATGTGCTTCAAAATATTTATAACCAGTAGTCATATGTAAATATTTTCTGTTACAGGTAGTGTTGTAAATACTCATATGGATGTGTGGATTGTGCAAACTTCTAATAACTAGCGTTTCCTCTTTTTTTTTTTCTTCGTTCTTATATAATTTATACCTCGTATTGTATAGTAGCACGCTCAGACAATTGGGTTGCTATCTGAAATTAATATTGTTATAGCTTTTTTAAATCTTAAAATTAACAGGAGTCTTTAAACATTGTTAGCCAGGCAGGGCTTGTTGAGCTCAAGCCATTAGGTAGGCCTCCCTGCCTGGTCAGAACTTGAACTTAACTTATACTACTACCGGATGTTGCATTAAACATGGATAACATTATGAGTTAATAATTAATCCTTAAAATACGATGGCAAATAGAGTGTGCTACCCGTGACTTAATGTTCCTTACAAACCACTTGTGCATTTAAAGATTAAGCAAAAATACGTGAAATGTATAATCCTTTAAAGTTTTTGTAATAGTAAGAGCTATTAATAAAGAAAAAAGTCATCTCTATTACATGAATAAATTTTTCAACGTATTCTGGAATACTACTCTCTCTATATATGTAAAAAAAGATGTTTGTATGTTAGAAAACTATTAAAACAATTTCGAAATTGTACATCAAATATCGCAAATGATGTGCGTTCGTACTGTAACTAGTTTTATAAATGACCAGATCTTGGTGCAATAGCTGCTGCAATCTTATGAAAATTGCATAAATACAAAATTTACTGCGATTCTATATATTAATTTCAGTACTACTTAAGTAATATGAAACAATCTTAAAAATGACGTAATCACTAGGGCAAACTAGAATGATTACCTACCATGGGATATCACTGAATTAATTACGTATGATAGGATTTAATATAATGAAGAAAACTTTTATTTGTATCATTATAAGTTTTGATTCAATTTTCATAACATTTGAAATCACGCGTACTTTACTTTCGATACGGAACATGGGTTAGTAAATCTTAATAACATCTTTAGTAATCAGTAAATCTCAATTACTGACTTTACAGCTATATTAACTCATTTAGAGTTCGGACAGACAGACAGGCGGACAGACGAATCCATAAACACTTTAAACTATGTTGACAAGTATTAAAAACGCATAATAGGTTGAAATTTGACATTCCGAAATATATACCAATAGACGGAAGCACACTTTAATACTTTTGTACTGCCCTGTATTTTACCTACTATCTTTATATGCATCCCACTATATTGCTAATATTTAATTAAGACTAAATCAAGCTTAAAACTAGTGAAATCACACTTCCAGGGATTATCATCCACAGACTGCAATGTACTAATGCTTTGCGTGCACCTATATATCACTTTATCTATATTCTGCAAACATATCTCAGTATACTAAATATATTTCAGCGTAAAAAATGCATAACTCATTTTAAAGGCACCTTTGAGCTATTTTCGTTCATACTCAGAAAACCTTACGATTTCTTTTGTGTAGCCATGTATATGATATAACGCATTTATCCACATAACGTAATAATCAAAACTTTAGTTAAATTTAAAATCCATATCCCAAGTAAAAATTCACTTCCAGCAATAATTGTTAATATACAGTATTTCGTATGCAGCACAGTATCCGAAATCTTTAGTGTGTCCCTGTAGATACTATGCACTTTTTATTATATAGGAAGTAACTTATGGTAAAACTCAGCGGCATATATCAATTTCATTATATGTGAAATAGTTTAACGTATTTAAAGTACGCCGCAAACAATTTCCCCCCTATACCATTATGTAACGGAATTCTTTTATGTGGACCTGTAAAGGAATAATTAATATTCTTTGCACTGCATATTCTACATAATATATATTTTAGTGCATTTCATAAATGCATATCAATTTCACTATGTTCGAAAGGGTGTAACATCATTAAAATGCACTTGATACAATTTTTTTCATTGGCCGTAATGTAACGGAATACTTTTAACTTTTCCTGTAATCCTTTGTATATCCCTGTAAATAGAATGTGCCTTCTATTGTACAGGATGTAACTAGTAGTAAACCTCAGCAACATATATAAAGTTCATTATATGTGAAGTAGTTTTAAATAATTAAAATACGCCGCAACATTGCGTTTCCCCCTATGACATTATATAACGGAATTCTTTTGTGCGGCCCTGTAAATGAATAATAAACGCTATTTGCACTGCATATTCTACAGAATGTATATTTTAGTGCCATTTATAAATGCATATGAATTTTATTATGTTCGAAGGGGTGTAACATCATCAAAATACACTTGAAACAATTTTTCCCCATTGGCCATAATGTAACGGAATTATATTATTTTATTATTCAACCTTTGAATTCGAATAACACTTTATATAACGGATTTAACAATTAATTTATTTGTTTACAAATCTTTTGTTGCCACTTTATAAAAAAATCATAATATATTTGTTTTAAAATGCATAAGTATCGTATTCGATATTTTATTCTCACTGTATCATTCTTGCTGTTTATATACAACTGTCATGATCCTGATACATAGTAACCGAAAATGACCCACTAACCGAAATTTTTCGAACATACGACCTAACCAATGCTCTTCCCGAACCGGAAAACGATAGAATACAAAATTTAGTCAAAATCGTTAAAGTCTTTTTACAGATAAAATTAGCTTGACCCGAAGTGACCCCAAAATGACCCTCTAATCGAAATTTCTCGAACATGGGGCCTATCCCAATGGTATTCTCGTGCTGGGAAACGATGTAATAAACTTTTTGACAAAATCATTTGAGCCGTCAGTTAGATACAATTAGCTTAACCCACAGTGACCCAAAAATGACCCACTAATCGAATGTTCTCGAGCATGTGACTTAGCCCAATGATCTTCTCAAGTTCAGAAACGATATAATAAAAAAATTTCTCAAAATAATTTGAGCCTTTTTTTAGATACAATTAGCTTGACTCACAGTGACCCAAAAATGACCCCCTAATTGAATATTCTCGAACCTGCGACTTAGCCCAATGGACTTCTCATGCCCAGAAACGGTATAATACAAAATTTTGTCAAAATCGTTTGAGTCGTTTTTAGATACAATTCTCTTGACCCACAGTGACCCAAAAATGATTCACTAATCGAATTTTCTCGAACATGTCACTTAGCTCAATGGTCTTCTCACGCTCAGAAACGATATAATACAATTTTTTTTCAAAATCTTTTGAGCCGTTTTTTAGATACAATTAGCATGACCCACAGTGACTCAAGTATGACACAGTAATCGAATTTTCTCGAAGATGTGACTTAGCCCACACGTCTTCCCATGCCCAGAAACGGTACAATACAAAATTTTGTCAAAATTGTTTGCGTCCTTATTTCGATACAAGTAGCTTGACCCACAGTGACCCAAAAATGGCCAACTAGCCGAATTTTCCCAAACATGTGACTTAGTCCAATGGTCTTCTCATGCCCAGAAGTGGTATAATACAAAATTTAGTCAAAATCTTTTGATTTGTTATTTAGATACAAATAGCTTGACCCAAAGTGACCCAAAATGGCCCACTAGTCGATTTTTCTCGAATATGTGACTTAGTCAATTGGTCATCTCATGACAAGAAGCGGTATATTGCAAAACTTTGTCAAAATGTTTTGAGCTTTTTTTTTTTTAGATTCAAGTAACTTGACACCTCACACATTGTGACCTAAAAATGACCCACTAACCGAATTTTCTTGAACATGCGACCTAGCCCTATGGTATTCTCGTGCTTGAAAACGATAGAAAGCAAGATTTCGTTAAAATCATTATAGCCGTTTTCTAGATAAACTTAGCTTGACCCACAGTGACCCAAAAAGGCCCACTAATCGAATTTTCTATAACATGTGACTTAGTCCATCGGACTTCTCGTAATACAAAACAGTAGATTACAAAATTTAGTCAAAATCGTTAGAGCCGTGTTTTAGATAAAATTACCTTTAACCGAAGTCGCCCCAAAATGACCCTCTAATCGAAATTTCTCGAACATGCGACCTAGCTCAATAGTTTTCTCTTGCCCAAAAACGGTTGGTTATAAAATTTAGTCAAAATCGATTGAGCCAATTTTAGATGTAATTAGCTCTATTCTGACCCATTATGAACCAAAATTCCCCCTTTATCAAATTTTCTCGAACACATGACGTAGCGCAATGGTCTTCTCGTGCATGAAAATGGTAATATACTAAATTTAGTCAACATCGTTAGAGCCGTTTTTAAGATAAAATTTACATACACACACAGATAAAATTTTTGCTCGTATTATAATCTACCCTATATATATAAAATCCTAATGAAACTGATATCATTCAATGACACAATTGAAACGAATTTATGTAACGATTCTATGAAACGACTGATTAAACAACTGATTATGTTTCACGGCGATTTCTCTTAAAATGTGGGATACTTTGCGATGAAAATAACACAAAATATTTGTATTGATCCACACATATCAAAACTGGTATTATAATTTTTAAATTCGAATTAGTTTTCGAAATATTAATTTTTTTCTAATTTTAAATACTTTTTTATAATGATGGCAACTCAAATTTCAATCACAAGGGATTTTTCTTTTTCAGAAAAGGTTATTAATTTAAATTAATTTGGCAACCAGTTTTGCCTCTCTTAAATGTCTGCTAAGAAATGTATCATGTTACTTTTATTCATAATTCAATTTACTTGAACAGCCTTTCGCTAAATCGAAAGATTCTGATAGAGAAATCAAGTACTCGGTATTTTTATGTTAGCGGGACGCAGGTGATACATCACGAAACATTTTCCCGGTTGCATGTTTTTATATTTCATTAATTTCATTTAAAATATAATCCTTTCAATCATTTTATTTAAAATACAAAACTTTCATTTAAAACAGAGCCACTTAAAATTAATGGCTTTCACTTCTTTCTTTTTTTTAAAAAACAAAACGAAAAGAAAAATATTAGGCATAGATGTCATGTACGCACCGGGGTACCTAATTGGCGCCAAAATGGCGTTATTTTGATTGACATGGTAACCCGGCTATAGTTGTTTATTTAATAATAAATGTTTATTTACTTCTATTTCTTTTTTTCAATAAAATAAATTATTTTGTTCTATAGTTATCAATTATTTTTTTTATTATTTCCTTTTGAAAATAATAGAAAATAATTAAAAAATACGGTACTACTTAGTTATTCCGTCTACCAATTTCGCCAAATTATATAAATTGCCAAACCACTCGCCAAATTATACAAATTGACATAATTTTTATTTTAAATAACGAAAGACCAAATAAATTAGTATAACATTAATAAATATACAAATAAAACGTCGAAATAAAAATCACTTTATGACGTAAACACGTATAACTTGCTTAAAGTCAAGTGAATGTGACATTTACGATCAACCATTATTGGCATTTAATCTTATAGTTTGGCGATAGATTTTTGGTCGACGGGATAACTAAGTATAGTACCAAAAATACATTTGTAACTTGTATTCAAAAGCGAGGTTTCCGCTAAATTTTCTTTAAAAAAAAAAAAAAAGAAAAAAAAAATCTTGCCAAACCTGCGGTGCGTACATTTCTACTTCAAACCAATGTTTTAATTTACCACTTGAAAAATAAAAAAATGCTAACTGGCGGGCGAGTTGAAAAAAAGCTATTGGAGAGATTTGCACCCGGCTAGCGTAACAGTACCAAAAATTCTTTGTGACCATGGCAAATTTTATGTAATTTTATTCTAAAAAAAAAATGATTTTTTAATCAAAATAGAAAACTTTCGGAACAGATGTCATATACGGCCCCCTATTGGAGCGATTTTTTTCTGACTTCAATGTCATATACGCAACGGGTGATTATTAACTGGCGTCAAAGTATCGTTATTTTGTTTGATATGGTATGCCGGATGTTCTTGTTTATGCTGTTGATGCTTTCCCCAAAATGGCGTCGGAAGCAAATCGCGCCAATATAAGGCGTATATGACATCTTTGCCAAGCTTTCATATGAAAGGCGAAGGGATCAGACCATATTTGTTTATGGCAATTAATGACTTGAACAATTATAATATAGATGAAATGATGGCGATAGAATAATATTTGGCGACTTATCACCTGTGCCTGGCTAACATTAAAGTACCAAAATGGCACCTTGAGTATAAAAAGCGAAGTGGTCCGCCCGGAACTGTTGATGACTTAGGCTATTGTTAAAGAGATTGTTTTAAAATATCGGGAGACAAAGACTTGTCAATTAATTCATTTTATTTTAGCTTCTTTTCAAATGTTTAATTGATCCTCTTTAATAAAAAACGAAAACAAGCATTGAATGTCATAACAGCAACTGATTCACCCTTAAACTTTTGCAATCAAAGGAATTGAATGCAAACCCGCTTACAGGGAGATCTGCACAGCTTTTTTCAGTATAATTCAATCTTATCTAATATTTTTAAAACCCATCAGATTAGCGTGTTTTTAGATTCTGCGGTGTCTGACACAGGGGTTGGCGAGCGTAGCTTGCAGGGGACAGAGCCCCATAGTATAAGATAAATTGTGTATTTGAATTCTTAACATTGAAAAATACTTTTATAATTGAATGTAAATAATTGAATTTTCAGAAATTCGTTCTGTAACAAATATTCAACTATAGCTCTCCTAGATGGCAGCACTAAACGACAGACTGTAATTTTAACGGGCTGCGAAATAGGTTTTTCCCATGATTCCATGCGGATTTTAGCTTTCCCTCGCAGTCGTTCATGAGACACGATTGGATCGAGAGAGTGTTCGGAGACAGGCAATGTAGACGGTCCGAAATTTTGCTTGTTTTGATATCCCCCCCCCCCCCGGCGTTTTAAGAGGGCGGGAAGGGATGAAATATTTTCTCCTAATCAGTGGATTTCTTCTGGAATATCTAAAATTTGTACAGATGTAACATAGTTGTACATAATTCATGCTAAGTGACGTATCGTTGTATTTAACATGCTCTATTAAAAGTTTTCCACTAAATCCTAGAGTGACGGATAAAATTTTGGAGTGATGAGTCCATTCTTTTAAGATTGTAGCCTCTACTTATAGAAAGTAGAATGGTTATAGTTCGGTAGTTTTTGCGCTGTTATATGCGGACAGACGTACAGACAGACAGACGGAAGGACCAGACGATGACTATAGGTGCTCCACATTTATATAATTATGAACGCACCTAAAAAGTTGCAATTAAATGGGAGAAAATATACAACAGTAATATATTTATTTAAAAAATAAACTAGAAAAAATATAAACAATAACGACAAATCATTCGTGCAAAATTTATCCGTTTAATAATAATTTATTATATGATTATCAAATTGCATGACGAAGTCTATCTGCACAGAGTTTTCTTTAGCTTTGCAATACGTGTCAAACGCTGTAAAGAACCTAATACGCATGATGTACATATAATGATGCATTTTGGTTGTTATGATCGTGATACTTCAGTGGATCAGGGTTTTACTTATGTAATCATTTACATGACTTATTTAGTCATTTACATGAAGAATTGTAATTATTTGTTTTTTCTCGTATTTTGAATGATGAATTCGATTTGTTTTGAATATAGTAAAGCCTATGAATTTCTTAAATAACAACACATTTGATTTCTTCAAGATTTCTTCCATAACAAAAATAAAGAATTTTAGCAATTCAAAATGAAATTATAATAACTTTATGGTAAACATTCATAATGACTTGTGCATTAGCAGCATAGAAATTTGAATGATAATATATATCCATCATATAATATTAAATTTATCATCTTTTTTTAAAAATAAAAATTAATAAATTGAGTATCAATACATTACACTGAAATTTTAAATATGAAGTTTAATAGAGACCGTGAGAGATGATAAACTTGCAGCATCAAATGGAATTTCTTACAAAAAGGCACAATTTAACTACATAAGTTGAAATCAAAATGAGAATACACTAAGAAAAAATATATATATTAGAAAACAAAAATGTTAAATATGCAAATAAACGAACAAGAAACATTTTTTAGCCCTATCACTTTCCTATCGCCTTATATCACTGTCCTTTAAAATTATTTAATATTCCCCTGCTTAGGCACATCGAACAATTACTTTTACAGAATCTTATTATCAGATTTGGCATATAAAATGCTGTTAAGAAACAATACGTGACATTTGTAAAATTTTTGAGGTATTGGAAGACAGAGATTCGACGAATTATTAGTCAAGAAGACCTGTCATATATAGTACGTGAGTCAAATGCAGAAAAAAATATGTTTAAAACAGAATCGAAAGACAGCAAAAAAAAAAAAAAAAAAAAAAAAAAAAAAAAAAAAAAAACTTTTTATTTAGACAAGTTTCCCATATGATGTATTGTATAAATGTATGATATTCCTTTTATCGGAAGCGTGGAAATATTTCAAGGTATACAGCTACTAATCATAAAAGTTTTATTATATTTAAATATTCTCTGTTTTTATATTTCCTAATTTTTATGGTGACCGGGAAAGCAAAAATCAACCAAAAAATCGATTTTTACTTTTTTATATCATTAAATAGTTTTAACTTTTATCTTTCCAACGATGTGTCACGCATGTTTATACATAAGAAAAAATAAGTGTTGAAATTATTCATTCTTTTCTAAGAGTACTTCACAGCTTAATGGCCATTTAAATCTAATTGACTTTAACTCACAACTTGGATTTTTCATGTTTATGTTCCTTTTTTTTCAATATCTATTAAACTTAAGAACTCATATTGTTTTAATACTTATATTATGATATATTGTATAGTTTAAGACAGGGATTTAATGATTTGTTGAGAATTATTTACTTTAGGCAGTGAAATCTTACCAAAAATGCTAATTTAAAAAGGACTTTCAATAAATAATTAATAATTAATTTTGAGTTTCAATTAGAAAGAAAACGGTCTGTTAAAATACGTAAATCCTGTTTTTCTAACTACTCAAAAAAATCTAGACATCCATCTTTAAACATTTCTGAGAAAAGGGTACATAAAGTTGGGAAAATTAACATGGCGGAAATAGGGCTTTCCCGGTCCCCTTAAAAGATAATCACGCGACAAAAGTAAATATATACAAATCACCTTCTAAGATATGTTTTTTAGCATATCAAGTGGAAAAAACATATTCTGACAAGTTTCATGACAATCCATGGAGGTTTTTGTTATCATTAATTTTTCTTTTTTGGTACAGAGAAAAATTACATTTTTATGATCGCGTTATTTGACACAACATGTGAAATACTGCTATGAAACTATGAGTAACATCTCTAAATATTTTTAGACATTGACAGAGAAATACACTAAATATTATTAATTACAAATACCTGTCATCTCTGGTACGTGGCGTAAATAATTGTGCATTTTCTGCAGTATCGATTTTCACATGGCATGATATGTTTAAAGCACACATAAATTAACGTCTGAATGTATTTATTTAATAATTAAAGATACAGTCGTGTAAAAAAAAGTAAACACCCCATACTAACTCCTCAACAAATTATCATAGACGAAAGTCACTGGTACCGAACGATTCGAAATAAAGTCTACTTTTAAATGATGTATATAAAATTCGCTTAGGGGGGGCATCAACATATTAAAACGAACCCAAACTTCATTTTTTTGGATGACAATACCCAATTTTAATGGGATAGTTCAAATCTTCGGTTAAAAGTATGCTTAGACACCAAATTTAAAGTCATTTGAATGATAAGTTTTGAATTATAAACATTCAAAATTTAGTGCTTCTAATGTTAAATTACATTTTCATATTTTTATTTATATCTCCAGAAATTATGCTCCTAATGTGCTAATTTTTTTGTGCAGCAATAATGCTAATGTACCCAAACACAAATACACTGAATTTGAAATTTTTATAATTTTATGATATGAATTATGAATTATGAAATTAATATTCGAAAAAAATTATGAGTTGCAACCTATAATTTTTTTGATGGATTTAGATTTATTAAGTAATACTTTATGAAAATCCAAAATTTCAAATTTTTCTTCCAAGTAGTTTTAAATTATGCTAAAAAAACGGCAAAATGGGGGTTTAAGGGGCCGTCTATAATAGAAGTGACTAGATATTTTGAAATTTCCTCTGCTGTCCTGTAATCTAACAGGCTTCATTGACTTCTTAAGGTGCCTTGATTAAGATGGGGGCTCTCTCGGTTAACAATGGAGTTCAGAATTTCAATTTGGATACAGCCCTCATAATAGGCTCGTTTTAAAATAATTAATTTTGCAGAAACTTATCATACGAATTGCATAAAAAATTGTTTTTAGGCTAATTGAAGTGTGTATAGTTCATTTATGCTGTCAGAATTGTGTACTGCTATTGAAAAAACAAAGTTATGGTTCGTTTTTATATGTAGATGGACCCCTAAGCAAATTTTATATACATAATTTAAAAGTAGACATTATTTCCAATCGTTCGGTACCAGTAACTTTCTTCTACAATAATTTGTTCAGGAGTTAGTAGGGGGGGGGGGTTACTTTTTTTTCCAACGACTGTACAGCCATATATAGTAAAACGGACTTGATCACAATTAATAGAATAACCCAACAGGAGTGAAAAATTAGCGGAGTCCAGGATTCGAACCTGAGTCCACAGCGCACCGTGCTGTTGCTTTACCACTAATCTACCCTGGTCTGCTAATGTCTCACTAATGAACCATGTTGGGGGACGTCATCGGCCGGCAACCACACGGCATTCGATAACAGAAAATATGATGAATAATTTAATATTTCATCGATCACCATATATATAATAAAACACACATATATTAATGTCTGAATGTATTTGTTTAATGATCTGTTTAAGTAAAACAATCGTTAATCAAAGTGTAATTCGAAATAAGTGAAGAAAGCAATACTTTCTTTAATAAAAATAAGGAATTATAGTATTTCAAACATTTAAAATATAATGGACAAACAAAGGTATCAATATATATTTAATTGAGTAACACTGAATATGATTCTTTCAATGATTATTGTAACCTTGAAAGACTTACTCGAAAAGATAAACCTCATCCATAAGATAAACATTAGTTTTTCACATCTTAAGGGGTCTCAGGACTCTTATAGAAAAAATGAAGAAAACGACCATTTTCAAAATTTAATATCTTAAAATGTATGTAATTTTAAAACACAATTTTTAATGGGATAAAATATATAAATATGTTCTTTCGTTTCATGTATTTAAAAAATTGTAAGATGGAGCATTAGCATTTATAGGGGTCTCCAAAATGTCAGATATTTGACGAGCAGAAAATTGTTATAACAGATTACGCCCAGAATTACAAAATAAATTTTTCAACTAGAATGAAAATTTTTGTGCCTACTTATACTTAAGATCATAATAATTACCTTGAACCGAAATTAATTTATATTTAAAGCATTTTATATTTTTAATACAAAGTCGCATTTAGCTAAAGCAAAATTTGAAATTTTCAACAGTATAATTAGCTAAAAAAAATGCTTTTCTGATCAATAAAAAGAAAATAATTTTAGGTTCTGCTTATACAAGCTAACATGAAACACATGTTTTGAAAATTTCATGAAAAAATATTCAGAAGTTTTTGAGATATCGTACGCGTTATGCCCAAAAACGTCATTTGGAGAAAAATGACTTCAAAGTTTCCGAAAAAACCGCTTCGGCTATTGTGCGGGTATAATTCTAAAAGCCACAACTTCCGTTCTAATAGGAATTTCAAGCAAAATATTATATAAAAACGTTCAGAAAAGATAGGAGTTTAATATCTAAAGTAATTAAAATTTTCAAAAATATTGAAACTTTAAATGTCCTGAGACCCTTTAAATCAATTGCTATTCTCTTTTTTAAATTTCCAACTGCGTCTGATGAACAAAGAAATCTTATATAAAAGAAATGAAAATCTAATTATAAATGTATTTATGATAATTTTGATCAATTTAGAAGGTGGTAAAATAAATGAAACTTTGCGTACAATTTATAAAAAAAATTAGAAATTGGAGAACACGAAGCATCGATTAATTATCACAGGGGAAAGAATATACACTGCTCAAAACAATTAAAGGATATTGCAGTTTTAGGTGGATTTTGTATCTCGTAAACTGTTTAGCTGATTGATACATGGTCGACAGACATAGTAGGTTATATGAGAATAAATTACACATGTTTGGCAGAAAGAAATGCATTTTATTGCGCATTTGTGTACTAAAGGGAAAAAACACAATTTGTGCATATGAGAAAAAAATAATAAGAAAAGGTGTTTTCTTCAAAGAAAATCATTTTCAGTAGGGGGTATGGTTTCCACGGGCGGCCAGCAACGTTGAACACCTTTGAGGCATGGACTCAATGAGGCTATTAATGACGAGTTGGGGTATTCTGCCCCACTCTTCCAGAAGAGCTCTTCCCAGTTCTTGGAGAGTTTGTGGGGGTTGTTGGCGGCCAGAAACTCGTCTTCCTAGAGCGTCCCAAACGTGCTCGATTGGATTCATGTCTGGAGAACACGCTGGCCATTCCATTCGAACGATTCCTTCCTCGAAAAGGAAATCCTCCACCAGGTTTGCACGATGTGGCCTGCAGTTTTCGTCCATTAAAATGAAGTTATCTCCGATTGCTGCAGCGTAAGGGACTACAATAGGTCTGAGGATCTCATCCCTATATCGGCGACCAGTCAGAGCTCCATCTCGAATGATGTAGAGGTCAGTGCGCCCGTCAATGGAGATGTCACCATACACCAACACTCCTCCACCGCCAAATCTGACACTTTCGTGCACGAACGCAAGATTATTCCTACTGCCACGGTCCCTCCAGATGAAAATACGCCTATTATCCGGATGCACAGAAAAACGGGACTCGTCAGAAAACAGAATATTGCTCCATTCATTTCTCCTCCAGTTGACATGCTCGGTTGCCCACTCCCTGCGGTCACGACGATGCCTTGATGTTAATCTAACACATACCATCGGTCGGCGAGCATACAGACCTACAGCATGGAGCCGGTTTTGGACAGTCTGAGTTGAAATCGTGGTGCCTGTAGCCGAGCGAAGGTGTTGTTGGAGAAGAGTAGCGTGCATGGTTCGGTGTCTCCGAGCTGTTAACGCTAAATACCGATCTTCATTGGGCGTTGTTACCCGTCTACGACCTTGCCCTGGTCTTCGGCCTGCACATCCACCCTCCAAAAAACGGTTCCAGATCCTTGAAATGACACTTTGAGACACTCCAATGGCTTGCGCTACTTCGGCTTGAGTTTGGCCCCCTTCTAACCTACCAACAATTCTCAAAGCTTCTGAATCTGTCAAATGACTTCGCTGAGACATCGTACTCATCGACACAAAGCAATCACTGAATGCCGATCATCCTTGTCTTCATTCTCTTTTATCCAGTTGAGAGTCAAATTTCATTCGCTGCCGCTGAAGCGACGTTTTTGAAGTCGAACTCAAAATTTGCATACTCCACAGTTTGAAAACCAGAAAAATTTGCATTTGTGATTCTCGTCTTCTATTTTCGGCAAAAAATTTTCGTTTTTATCTTTATTTTATATAAAACTTCAAATATCCTTTAATTGTTTTGAGCAGTGTATTTCCACATTTTCTGTTATGACATTTCAATTAACTAAATATAATAATAATAATAATAATAATAATAAACTACATGCAACCTTTAACCTCTTCACGTCCTTGGCCACATATACTGACGCTTATTTTCTCATAATTAATAAATACTTTTTAATAATTACTTTTTAATAATTACTTTTAGTTTTTTTTTTTTTTTTTGTTATTTTATAAGAAATCATATCACTCATAAATTTTCATTAACGGTCAGCGGCGAGAAAATGTGGACGTTATTTTTGTGATTTTTTTTTTTTTTTACCATATTTAGGGTTCCGTACTTAAAAAGTAAAAACGGAACCATTATAAGATCACTCCTGTGTCTGTCTGTCTATCTGTCTGTCTGTCACAGCCATTTTACTAGTAAACTATGGAACGTAGAAAGTTCAAATTCGGGGAAGTAATAAAGACCACTAACCCACATATTTTCAGATTAATAGACATTCATATATATATTTAGTAAAAAAGTAGAGGGGCTAATTATGCTAGTTGGAAAAAAAATCTTTTCTTTGTATATCATGTGGGGTTTCCTGTGAAAGCTTTTGTAACGCTGAACTCAAAAATACATTCCTTTTAATTTTAGGTATTATATTTTCAAAGATATTGTTGAAAATGTAGCGCAAAAATATGCCCCCCCCCCCATCTAATTCCGAATCTACTGAAACTAAAATTATGAAAAAATTAGAGGTAGTAGACGTTAATATAAACCTTGCCGGAAAAGTACAGCAATTACCCTAGGTCACATAGTTTTTGAGTAATTAGCATTTTTCTGTTATACACAAATTTTGATTTACGGACCTTCAGAAAAATTGTTGAGCATCGCTGAATGAACCTATCGTTTCAGAAGAATAAAAGTATTGTTTATAACGGTTTTCGAAAAAAATCACAGGTAATTAGGCGAGATATTAACCCTTAAAGGTACGGTCAGTTTGGACATACACAAGGACATAAGCGGCGTACTCTATGCCTAATTAACAATTTTTAATGATATATGTGTGTAATGGAATGTTCAGTAACAGTATAAAAGCAATAAACGTCAAATTGTTAAAAACATACTAATTTAAGGGGTCTCGGGACTCTAAAAAGTGAAAAAAAAGAAAAAAAAAGACAATTTTCAACATTTAATGTCTTAAAATGTATATGATTTTAAAACAGAATTTTAATTGCGACGAAAGATATAAGTATTTTCTTTCGTTTCATGTATTTAAAAAATTGCAAGATACAGAATTAGTATTTATAGGGGGCTCGAAACTGTTAGACATTTGTTGAACAAAAAATTGGCATAACAGTTTACGTGCAGGATTACAAAATAAATATTTCAACTAGACTGAAAATTTTGGTGCTTACTTATACTTCAGATCGTAATAATTTCCCTGAACTTAAATAAATTTGTATTTAAAGCATTTTTATATTTTTAATGCAATGATGCATTTAGATAATACAAAATTTTGAAAATTTCAAATGTAAAATCACCTAAAAAATGTTTTTTTGAACAATAAAAAGGAAATTTTACGTTCAGTTTATACAGACTAACATGAAATATATGTTTTGAAAATTTCATGAAAAAATATTCAGAAATTTTTGAGGTATCCTGCGCGTTATGCCCAAAAAACGCCATTTGGAAAATAATGACTTTAAAGATTCGGAAACGCCGCTTCAGCTATTGACCGGGTATAATTCTAAAAGCCAAAACTTCTGTTCTAATGGGAATTTCAAGGAAACAAATATATCAAATATTCAGAAAAGTTTAACATCTAAAAAAATTATTATTTTTTTTTAAATTTTGAAGCTTTAAGCGTCCTGCGACCACTTAATCCTTTCCTGCACGGAATAATTCTATTTATAAACTTATGAAATAATGAACTGACACCAGAATTTATAAACGAATTTATTAGAAAATGCGAACTTGCTTATTTTCACGTACATGATAAAAGGAAAATTTTAATTAGATATTCTTGGTGTCGTTTGTCTGTTTTGGAATTAAAATTGGGTGTCCGTTTTTTAAGGGCATCGCCCTCGAAAGATTTAATTAGAACGAATCGCATAAATACTGTGGGATTCGCCATAGTTTGCATTGATTGTATCTCTCAATACGCCTAGAGTGACTTTAAAAGTTAATTAAACACCTATCTGGAAAAACGCGGCACTGACCATGGCGGCGTTGCAACTTTGAGACCTCAATTCGAAGCGAGCTTAGCAATGCCAAATTTAAACTTTGAACAAAGGTTTTCTTTAGCTACACTGTAGAAATAAAGGTTATTACTCCGCTGAATTTACTTTCATGAAATGCCAAATGAAGTTTAACTATGCACTGCTTTTATTGTCAGTACCGAATTAAGTTCATCATAAATAGATTAGGATAATATTAAAAAAATAGTTATACGAATAGCTATATTTGATATTATTTAGGTTCCATATCTCTTTGAACTTTCATGGTATACCCGATTACACTTTTCTAATGTATACAGTTATAGCCAACCCTACGTTGTATAGATTTTTTACAAAGTATTAGCATTCTTTTAGCAACATTTTTTTTTTCATAATACAATTACAAATTTATATATTTATTCTACGGAACCCTCTGTGCGCGAGTAAAGCTCGCACTTGACCGTTTATTTTTAATTCCTATTAAATTAAAATGAATAAATCGTAAAAAAATAAGTCATGTTTTTCTCACTATAAAAAAATCGTCCCTGGAGATGTTGAAGAAACTGCTAGATCATTTCGAACAGATATATTATCTTTCTTTACCGCATTTCTTAGAACTTACCTACATATTTGCTTTTTAGAAACAATGACGTAAGGGGTTTTCAGGATCTTTTTTTCTCGATGTAAAATGCTTGGCTTTTCTTAAAATTTTAGCTATTCTACGAGAAATATTTGAATCATTGTTTTTTGCAGGTTTACCTGAAGTAGATAAGAATATATTAACATTTTCTGCTATTTCATATCAAGTAACTAAAGAAATATTATCTAAAAGTAAAACTAAACATTTAACTTTGAAAAAGAGAATTAGCCTCATTACTTCGAAAAGATATATTCCAATGTTGTAAATCAGTTCTTAGAGATTACACTTTTACTGGCATTTTAGGATAGAGAAGAATGATATTTGATTATATTTTCCATGTAAAATGCTATTTAAAATCCTAAAGTTGTATTTGTAAACATTTTTAGGGATTGGAAGAGAAATATTTCCAGAAATAATTATTAACCACATTCATTCTTCATCTGTATTTTATAAGAATATACGTACGCATTTTCTGTTACTACATCTCAAGTTACTAAGCAAAATATTATAAAAAAGTAAAACTATTCATTTAACTTTTAAAAAAAAGATCATTCAGGTTACTTCCTGTAAAATATTTCGCAAATTCCCTAAGCAGGCCTCTTTCAGGTAGACTGGCACGGCGTCAGTGGCCATGCGACCTATTAGAGAATTCTTTTAAAAACATTTTTGTTCTTTATTTTTATAATATTAAAATTTAGTAGTAAAATTCCAAAAACTCCTGGAAAAGTTGCAATTGGTTTCATTTTACCATAATAGATGGCAGCACTAAGCATTAAGGCTTTCATTCTAGTATTAATATTATATTTAAAATTGCTCTACTTCTTGACTTAAATATTAAATTCTTTTGAGTTCTTAAAAATTACGATTTTTGAAAATTGATGGGGCCATTTATTTTCCAATATCCTTGTGGTATTAATTCATAATTTTGGATAAAATCCAAAGTCCTTCTTTGAACTATCTAAGACGACATTTCCTTGGTGTCCTTTTTTAGGGACACCGCCTGCCTACAACTTTGTATTTCTAACTCGCCGCTGGATGACAGCAATACGAATTGTTAAATCTTTCACACGTTGTTTCTTCATGAAGATTGCAACTTTTTCTGCTTCTTTTAAATTTTATAATTCATCCTAAATATTTTTCTATTTTATTTAGACAAATTTAATTTTTAGTTTATATTAATTAGTATTAAATTGAATTAGTTTTAATTTTGCTTAATTTACTTAATTTAGAATGATTTTTGTAGAATATTTAAAAAAAAAAAATTTGTATTTTAAAATTTTTTAATCATTTTAAATTTCTTCGAACACAAATAAAAGTGTTTAAAAACTTAAAATATACACAGTTACTGTTTTTGTTATAAAAAAATTACGCAGTCATTTCAGAAGGTTTCTTATATATAAAAATGAGCTTGCATGTAAATGAAACCCTTAAAATTTCAGAAAAAAAATTAAATTTCCTTTATTTATAAACAGAAAATTTTATCTTTGATTACCGAGTATCGAACCAGGTACCTTCAATTTCGCAGGCTGACGCTTTACCAATCGGGCCAAGACGACTTGTAAAATTATCCGAGTTAATTTCATAAGGATGCGCTCTGAGCATGCGCGTTCATGAGATGGAATAGCTACTTTTTTATTGGAGTGAGTTACGGTTGCTAGTTAATAACTCAGCTGTTAATTAGAATTTTGAAATTCTGAGAACCAGGTACATCAGCAGAGAATTTGCGCTATTCTCACAAAAAGATTGAACCTCGTACGTGCCGTAGATTTTGCTAGCCATCGCACACACAGAGCGATCTGTTCTTTTATTAGTATATAGATACGTGGTTTCTAAAGAAGGAACAAATCAACTAAATATGTTTAATCTATAAATTTGTAAATAAATGTAAATTTTGTATATATTCGGATTGTTAATAATAATCTGCAAAAGCATATCTTGCTGATGATTATTATTAAATGACGAATGCAAAATTAAAACATTTCGATTTTATTTTGCTTCAGAGCATAATACGGGAAACTATACTTTTTTTTATTGTGAAATTACACAGAATCCTGACTTCTTGAAATTTACTCTCCCAAAAGTGATTTATTAAATTATAGCTTGAATTTCGTGGAATATATGAAAGACTACTTCGAGAAGATATATTGAAATGTTATAAAACAGTTCTTGGAGATTACATATTTATTGGCATTTTAGGAAAGAGAAGAATATTTTGATTATATTTTCCATGTAAAATGCTGTTTAAAACCTAAAGTTGCATTTGTAAGCCTTTTTACGGATTGGAAGAGAAATAGTCCAAGCAGTTATTATTAAATTCAATCATTTACCACCTGTATTTTATAAGAATATATTTACACATTTTCTGTTACTATATCTCAAGTAACTAAGCAAAATATTATGAAAAAGTAAAACTATGCACTTAACTTTTAAAACGAAAATCACTCAGATTACTTCGAAAAGATATATTATAATGTTGTAGCACAGTTCTTGGAGATCACCTATATATTAGCTTTTTAGCACAAAAAAAAAAAAAAGAATTACATTTTTATTATATTTTCGATGTAAAATGCTATTTAGAAACCTAATTTTGCATTTGTAAACATTTTCAAATTGGAAGAGAAAGATATAAAGCAGTAAATATTCATTACAATCTTTTGTCACCTGCTATTTATAAAATATTTTTACGCATTTTCTGTTATTACATCTAAGTAACTAAACCAAATAATATAAAATAGTAAAAATATACATTTAGCCTTAAAAACAAAACCTGCCCGACCACTACTCAGAGATGTGGTGAAATATCGTATCACAGTTCTTGTAATTTTCCTATTTTGTGACTTGTTTGGTACAGCGAAAAATTACCTTTTATGATCTTATTATGGGATTATCCAAGTTGAATGATGTTGAGAAACACAGCATGCCATTTGTAAACAATTTTAGTTATTTGAGACTAGTTATATCTAGTCTAGTGTGTGAAATACAGTAAAAAAAGAAAAAAAAAACCCCGGTAGTAACTAGAACTTATATTTTAGTCAAGTTTTAAAGCAATAATAATTTAACAATTAAATAAATATAAAATGTATGGTAGGTGTAAATGTCTGGTAATCTTTACATGAAGACACGTAATTCTTTTCCGTAATAGACATGTTTCGTTTTATTAGGTATTACTGCATTTAAACAATTTACGTTGGGACATTTTCAAACATAACATGACATTTATAAACATTTTTAGCGATTTGAAGAGAAAGTTGCGAAACGTTATTATTCACGAAGACCTGTCATGTACCTTTCTGTGCGTGTATGAATTCGAAATGGTTAAGGACTTGAATAACCTATGTTTTAGACGGGTTATAAAGGTATAAATGTACGCTAGGTTTAAATTTCTTGTCTTCACGGCATGAGGACCCATGAAATGTCCCCGAAATAAACACAATTTGTTTTGATACGTTTTCCTGTATTTAGACGATTTATAGTGATACCTCTCCGATAACGAAATAAACACGAAAAAATGAAAATTTACACGCAATCTTCGAAAAAAGCTCTTTTCTGCTTTATCACTTCTAAAATATATACATATTTTCTCACGTTATATCCCAGCCCTTAAAGATCATTTATTATTCTGCTCCTTAGACACAGAGGAAAATTACTTTTTCAGCATGTTGTCTTAAGATTTGTCATGTGAAGGGTTTTTAAGAAACAATACGTGACAATTCTTAACGTAGGGTTTATAACAGTTTTTAGAGTTTGGAGGTGAAAAATGCGATACATTATTAATCATCAAGATCTGTCACCTCTATTACGTGTGTAAAATTTTTAAACAAATTCTGCAATAGTAATTTCCATCCACCATTAATTGGTTAGGTTGAAAAATCATCAATTAAAACATAATTCGATTATAGCAAATAATGTAAATTATTCATTGGTGCCATGTTTAAAAAAATGAATTACGGAATGATCAATCACTAAAAATATTTGTCTCATTCATAATCTAGCCCACATATAATAAATTAATAGGATTTCCTATGATTATCACGGTATATCTCGTTATCAAAGTGAGATTTTTTTTGATTTTTGCTATACCATGCGTGACAACTGTGCAGTAGGTATAGTTCATACACATTATCTTAATAAATTAATTTGAACGGAATCTTCTTATCTTGATTCTTCTTCAAATTTAAATTTTTAACGCAATCTAATCTACTAATATAAAATGCAGATGAGAATTTGGTCCTGACTGCTTATAACTTAAGTTTAGCTAAACGTATTTCGATAGAATTTGTACTGTTACTTAGTATATCTTTCAGAGAATTTTTTAGTTTATTAGATACCGTTCTACATTGCTTACTTATATAGAATTAGGAGGGTACTATAATCAGGTACATACAATTATTAAAGTTTAGCCTTATAAAAAATTCACAGTGGAAGGATTTTTATGAAACTCACATTTTATCGGTATGGCATAAATACATCGCATATCATTTTCTCTCTATATATTAAATTATTCGTATGTTATCAAATAAAGAATCAATCCTTCATAGCGCAAATTTTGTCTCATACATTAATATATGTAATAGCGCAATGACGTTCGTATAGTTTCAAGATCGACGTAAGATATAAATTTCCATAGTGCTTTAAAACTCAATGTCATTCTATGTTTCCTCTGATACTATGTTTCGATAAACCCACCAGCGTAACGGTCAAAGCCTGTTATACCGAAACCGCTGCCGCTTAAAGGTTAAATTTGCTTAACCTTCTAAACCGCTTCATATAAACAGAAAAAATGCTAAAAGATTTACAAATAAGTTTGTTAAAATTTACCACTTAAACCGATATTAAAATAATCAGTATAATTAAAAAAAGCGCTAAGAATTACACAAAGTTTTGCACAAAAAAATTGATAAATAATGTCCACTACCTAAACAAAGTAGTATAAAAAAGAGTACACATGCATATGATTATAAGAACATTTTTCAACCCAAGCCCTTCGGTAAGATATATTGTAACACGATGTCAAACAGTCCTTGATGATCATTTATTAATCCTCTCCTGAGGCAGCGAGAAAGAAATTCAAAATCTTGTTATTAGATTTGACCTGTAAAATGCTGTTAAGAAACAATCAGTCACAGTGTTGCCGCATCTGGCTGATTTTTTTTTAATTTAGGCATACCGAATTTTCACCAGTAAGTTTTAATAGTTATTTTTGTTTTATAAGGTGATGAATTGATTTGAATTGATGTTTTCGATGCGTTACAACTAAGAAGATAGTAGAAACCTCATCCACTTGATACAAACAAGACCAGCCATATGAATTTTGAACATATTAATGCTGCTGTCAATTTGAATTTTAAATTCTTAGGAAAATGTAAATAAAATAGAACTTGCAAAGAAAATTATAATTCTTTTTTAACAATAAATTTGATTAGCGTGGAATATATTAAAAAACAACCATATTCCTAAATAATAAAAGATTTGAATTCTCACAAATTCCCTGAGAAATAATCATGTAAATTCCAATTAGTAAGCAAAATCAATTAAGCAAGTAAAAATACACATCTAACCTTTTAAGTAAAAGTAACATTTTGTTGGTATAGTACTCCGGAAAGATATATTGTACCACGTTGTATCACAGCCCTTCAAGATAATTTATTATTATACTCCTTTGGTACAAGAAAAACATTGATTTTTCAGGTTCTTATTATTAGATTCACCATGGAAAAATGCTGTTAAGAAACAATACGTGACATTTGTAAACATTCTTAAAGATTGGAAGCGAAAGACACGAAAAGTTATTACTAAAGAAGACCTGTCACCTCCGGCACGTGAGTTAAATGTTTAAATGATTTATGTGATATTTCATTAAATATGACGTGAATTATTTACGTTAAAAAATTTCCAGTAAAATATATTAGAAATCTATCATATTCCTAAATAACAATCGATTTGATTTCCACACATTCCCCAAAAAACAATCATGTAAATTCCAATTAGTAAGAAAAATCATTTAAGCAAGTAAAATTACACATCTAATCTTTTAAATATAAGTAACATTTAGTTGTCCTATTACTTCGGAAAGATATATTGAACCACGTTTTATCACAGTCCTTCAAGATCATTTATTATTCTACTTCTTTGGTACAAGAAAAATATTACTTTTTCAGGTTCCTATTATTAGATTCGCCATGCAAAAATGCTGTTAAGAAAGAATACGCGACATTTGTAAACATTCTTAAAGATTGGAAGTGAAAGACATGAAAAGTTATTACTCAAGAAGACCTGTCACCTACGGGACGTGAGTTAAATATTTAAATGATTTATGTGATATTTCATTAAATATGACGTGAATTATTTACGTTAAAAAATTTCCAGTAAAATATATTAGAAATCTATCATATTCCTAAATAACAATCGATTTGATTTCTCACACATTCCCCAAAAAACAATCATGTAAATTCCAATTAGTAAGAAAAATCATTTAAGCAAGTAAAATTACACATCTAATCTTTTAAGTGTAAGTAACATTTAGTTGTCCTATTACTTCGGAAAGATATATTGAACCACGTTTTATCACAGTCCTTCAAGATCATTTATTATTTTACTCCTTTGGTACAAGAAAAATATTATTTTTTCAGGTTCCTATTATTAGATTCGCCATGTAAAAATGCTGTTAAGAAAGAATACGCGACATTTGTTAACATTCTTAAAGATTGGAAGTGAAAGACATGAAAAGTCATTACTCAAGAAGACCTGTCACCTACGGGACGTGAGTTAAATATTTAAACGAATTATGTGATATTACATTACATATGACGTGAATTATTTGAGTTAAAAATATCTCAGTAAAATATATTATAAATCTATCATATTCCTAAATAACAATCGGTTTGATTTCTCACACATTCCCTGAGAATCAATCATGTAAATTAAAATTAACAAGCAAAATCATTTAAGCAAGTAAAAATACACATCTAATCTTTTAAGTAAAAGTAACATTTTGTTGTCCTATTACTTCGGAAAGATATATTGTGCCACGTTGTATCACAGCCCTTCAAGATAATTTATTATTCTACTCCTTTGGTACAAGAAAAACATTACTTTTTCCGGATCATATTATTAGATTCACCATGCAAAAATGCTGTTAAGAAAAAATACGTGACATTTGTAAACATTCTTAAAGATTGGAAGCGAAAGACACGAAAAGTTATTACTCAAGAAAACCTGTCGCCTCCGACACGTCAGTTAAATATTTAAACGATTTATGTGATATTGCATTAAATATGACGTGAATTGTTCATGTTAAAAAATGTTCCAGTAAAACGTAATTAGATAATAGTGAAAGTGTTAACTATTTAGCAACATTATGTTTATTACAAATTCTGAGATTTAATGCAAGTATTAGATATGCAAATAAATTATAGATCCTTTTAATCAGACATTTAATGAGTGTCCATATAAATAATAAAATGATGATAATTTAACCATGATGGAGGAACTGTTTTTTTTTAGTTATTGTAACACATTTTAGTTTTCTTTATATCAATTGTGCAGCAATGTGATTTCAATCATTTATAAGGATCATTTTAAAATGCTTCCTTAAAAAGCTTATATAATCGTAAATGTTTCACCTAATATCAAAGTTTCATTTTAATATATATGTCTTAGTCGGTCAAAAGAAACAAACTGCCCAATGCTATTTTATCAACAATTCCTTTATAGGGAAGCGATTTCAAGACTCAGTAGAGAAATGTTGCTTTTATAATTCGGTTTGCTTTACGAAAGCCTAAGGCTAATGTCAGACGAACGTCTTTTTGCACGCTTTTTTCCCCTGCATATCATCCCTACACATTGCCGTCATTGTGTAGGGATGATGCGTAGGAAAAAAAAGAGTGCAAAAAGACGTTTATCTGGCATTAGCCTTAAGAACCCTAATAATTTTAAAACAGAAAACAAAATCTTTTAAATTTATTATTAACAAATTTCGAATGAAATTTGTCAGAAATGTATTTTGCATTTTCCCAATGTTGTATCTGAGAGAACATTACTGCTGAGATAAAAATTAAATATGTAATGTTGAATAACTCAAGAAAAAAATGTTTATTTTATTTTATTTTATTTTATGTATACAGTTTGTATATCGAATATTATACGATTTTTGGAATATTAATTGTTCCGAGATTTTTGAAATGTTAAATTCTGAGTTATTTTTCGCTATATTGCTATATTTTTTGCTATTTGTGAGTTATTTTTCGCTTTCGATGTCGCTAATGGTTATAAATCCGGTTACGGAAAATTTACCTTACATATTTTTTTAGATGTTTACGGATATAAAATAATTCTCTGCCTATTAAAGAAATAATCGAACTATTGGAAGTTCGCATATAATTTAGCAAATTGTAAAATAATTTGTTTTCAAGCAGTTAAAAATATTTTTTCATCCTTTGTTACGGAAACATGCCGGATTGCTTTTCCCGATCACGTGATTTTTATAGCCTCAAGCTGGGATCAGTAAATATTATCAATTTAGAAAATTTAAGAAAAAAAAGTTGAGATTGGGAAATTTTATTTCAGGAAAAACTAAATCTTAATTTATTTTATTTATCGTTACATCGTTAATAAAACTATATTAGAAAAACAAAATAGTCAGATGAAAGTTCTCTAAAACGATTTGCATTTGATATAAATTATTCATAACACCTTCTGTGTCATCTGCATAACATTTATTTTGACAATCATGAAATGGAAACTACTGTGCACGTGGAAATACATTTTATATGCAATGGTGAATACGACTTTCATTCAAATTTTTATTTTTCTATAGTCTTTCTAAACTGTGGGTATGTTTCGTTTTTCTTCTTTTCGTACAATTCACTATAAAAATATAATTTCTATCGTTCAAACAAAAAGAGATTAAAAGAAAAATAAAATGAAATCGAAATGGAAATGAGTAAAATGAATCACGTAGTGGATTTTCAAAAATATTCTTTGCCTACGTCTTCTATTCTATATAAAAAATATTCACATCTCTAATATTTTGAAAATATATCAATTCTATGATTTTATAAAATAATAGAGTATAAGCAATTTATATATCAGGAATGAATAATTTTAATAAAGAAATATTAAATGAAATAATCAATTAGTTGTAATGGTATACGAATTAAACAACCGTAACGGAACTAGAAATTAAGAAATTAAGAAATTTTAAAGGGCTGGGTTAATTTTTGAAGAACAATTATCTACTCGAGGGATATAGGCCCGAGGGGAGAGTGCCCTTCTTAGGGGTCTTTCTAAGGGAACGTAACCCTTTTAGGCATGGAATTTCGAGGTTCAAAGAAAACCACGAAAACTCCGAACGATTAGGACGAAGACGCGATTGGGTGTGAACCCAGCACCTCCCGTCTAACATCTTCGAGAGCAGAACCTCTCGGCCAAAGAAATTGTAAAGAGATGATAATGAAAGTAAAATTTGATACAAGGAAAGTTTATTTTATAAATTTCAATAAAAACACAGTTTTCTTTATTCATCGTCATATCGTGCGTAGAAAGTAAAATTCAAACGAAAAATTCTATTGCACGTTTTCTAAAATGATTTGGCTTTAATATAAATTATTCATAACGGCCTCCTATTTTTCTGCATGTCGTTTCTTCAGACAATGATGAAATGAAAACGTGTATATGTTTTAACGCATTTTGTGTATGGTGATAGAATGTGACCTTTATACATTATATTTGAAGTTTTTATGAGTTTAGAATAAATTTTTGATTTTTTTTATTCTTTGCATAAACCTTATTAAAAGAATGAAATCTTTACAGTTGAAACGAAATAACATTTAAACGAAAACTTAACAAAACGAAAAACAGTAAAATTAATACCATATGGAAATTTTGAATGTATTTATTTTTTCATTTATTTTGAAATATTGTGAAAAAAGCATTAAAATGTATGCCTTTCAAAAATATTAAAAATGTAACAACAGATGTCATGAACTAACATTTTTAATAAAGAAATATATAATTAATTGATGTTAAACCATATGTTCCAAATATTTAAAATTAAAACAAAACGCTCACTTTCATATAAAACATAAACAGCTCTTTGAAATGCATTTTTGTAGATTTAAAAGAACAAAGTATTAAATAAAACAAGATTTTTTAAATCGAAACCACGGAGTAAAAGAGACGAATGAGCCATATTCGCTGATGTTATGCTCTCCTATCACGTGACTTATAGGGAAAACTAGCAGATATAATATTAAAAATAACTGTACACTGTTAAAAATTCGCAGCATTCTGGCAGGTCATTTGACCGCTTTTTCCGAAAACGGTTACACATCCGTAATTTAACACTATTTTGACCATATTATTGGCCATTTTATGGTCAGAATATAGTTAAATTATGGTTATGAAACCGTTTTTTCAAAAAACGGTCGTATGACCTGCCAGAATGCTGCAAAATTTTTAACAGTGTACTTTCCACGCACGTTATTTGCTTATTGACGTTTTCGATTTTAATGTTGTTACAAAACAATTTGGTTTAAAAATAATAATTCATAAGCAGCACAAGCAATGTCCGATACAATAATACTTAAAGTGCGTGTGCGTAGAACAGTTTTTTATATTTAAATATAAATTATAAGAACATTGTACGATTTTTTTTTTAAATAGCCGTTGACTCAAAAACGAAGTCAAATATTTAAATTTCAGTGTAAATGTTTCTTATACACACACAATTAAAAGAAATCCAAATTACAAAAATTAAATTAAACTTGTGCCAACCGGATACTCCCTAAAATATGCCTTTTAACTGCAAAGCCGATTACGGAACCTTCCCCATTCATATTCGCACAAACTTATGGAGAGAAATTTTTTTTTCTGTCTGTAAACTAATTAATCGAACTGTTAGAAGAGTCATAAGCTGTAGAATATTTTGACATATTATAAAATAACTTTTTCTCAAGCAGAAAAAAAATCGCCAAGATATACTACTAAAACATTAATGTTGTTTTCCACAATCGTGTGATTTTTGCATCTTCGAACTGTGTTTAGCGGATGTGGTTCGTTATTACAATTTAGCAGGAAAGAAGTTCAGACAACAGAATTTCATTTCAGGAAAAGAAAATCTTAATTTCTTTCACTTTTCGTAACATCGTTAGTAAAATCAACATTAGAAAAATAAAATATTGCGATGCATGCCCTTAAAATAATGTGGCTTTTGTATAAATTATTCATAACGTTTTCCTTGCCATTTATTTTGACAATCATGGAATGCAAACGACTGTATGTAAAAATGCATTTCGTATGCAGTGATAGAACGTGATTTCCATTCAGATTTTTCAAAACTCTCCGAGCTTTGGATATATTTCTTATTTTCTCTCTTGTGTAAAATTTATTATAAAAATAAAATTATAATCGTTCAAATAAAATAAAATGTAAACAAAAATTAAAGGAAACAACAAAAAATAAACTCAGTCACGTCGTGGAACTTCTTAAATACTCTATTTTCTATTTCTCTAAATTATTTTGAAAAGTGATACATTCTATGATATTCGAAAATCATAGAAAATATGGAATATCAGATGAAAGAAAAAAAATCATTTTAATAAAGTAATAATTAATATATTACAATGGTATTAGCATGTGACCAGAGAAATGGAACAATAAATTAATAGCACAAACCTAAGATGTTTGTGATTTTTAACTTTTGATAATTGAATTTTATATATTTTTTAGCACTGTATTTGAAAATGACGTTCATATTTACCTATCACGCCTGGAATGTTTTCAAATCATACATTTTAAAGATAAAAATTTAAGAATTAGCGAAAATCTGATAATATAAAATAGATGTGATGGTTGGGTTTTTTAACTCTTGATAACTGCTTTTTATGTATTTTTTGCAATTAAAGGGAAAATGTTCTTCATTTTTAACCATCATGTCAAGATTTTTCGCAAATCCTAAATTTAAAAGTCAAAAAATCAAAAAATACCGAAAATCTGTCAAAGCAATTTCTCAAAGCCTTACAAAAAGAATGTAAATGTTCTACATATATCTGCAAGAAATTTCTAGCCTTATCAACTAGCCGAATAAAAGAGTACATCTAGGTGAACCCCATAGAGAGGTTCGAATGGTTAAAATAGTTTTCTAAAAGGAAAAGATCGAGGAAGAGCTTGAACGGTTCAAATAAACTTCAACACATGGAGTAAAATTGTAAGGATTATACACTATATTACACGTTAGCTGAAAAAATGCATAGTATAAGCCAAAAGATGAATAAATTACCATGAAAAAATGTTTTACATTTTTTTTATAGCATCAGACATTTGACTGTATCAACTTTGATAAAAATTAATTCGAAAAGGTGCAACAACTACTTGCTAGATGCAAGTTCTTGAACATTGTACAGTAAATAATCTGTTTCTTGCTAAGATTTTAAGAATAACGTTTACAATCTCTGAAAATGATTACCCATTCCGACTCCAGACACTGATCTAGGATGCATTTTAAAACTTCCTGGCTTAATCAAAGGGGGTAGAACAGTTATTCTTGCTAAGTTGCCACCATATAAAATTTGAATAGATTGTATTATTTATAGGTATATACGGATGTTGATGGTAGAGGATTTGAGAACTTACTTTAAGTGTTTGTCAACAAAACGCTTCCATGGCTCGCAGGGTTCCTAAAATTTTCGCTCTTTGCTACCACTAAATTAAAATGATAATCTTTGTTGTATGAATCTATTATAGATGTTAAAGGAATTTACCACGAAGAATTCTTATTTAAAATACTGGTAGCAAAGTGCGCAAATTTTAGGAACGGTGCGAGCCCTGTGCTTGTCTTCAATTTATCCGCATTTCTTGTTTTTCACTGAAACTTTTCATTTCCGACCGCACATTACTATACTAAAATTGCTACTTTATGTGTACTTTACCTTCCATTAGAGTTTGGCCTAAGAATTCGGGGACACCTTGTATATATATATATTTGTGTGTGTGTAACAAACGTTCGTTTAATTACTTTTTGTGTTATGACATCTTTTAGAATTAGGCTTTATTGTAATCATGGCTTGTTATTAAATAACTTAGACTCAGGGACTAGTACGTAGGTACCTGACTTTTATTAGTTCTTTGGCTACATCGCAGTCTAATTATGTCAGCCCCGTTAACCTGAGTAACATGGTTACTATTAGGAAGCCATTATATCCCAAAAAGCGTTCTTCTGCATATGCAGACAGCTTTTATGTATGTAATTCAAACTTCTACCGACAGGGGGGGGGGGAGCTAAGAATCAAAGTGATAGGTTGCTTTAATTCTGATTAGTTTTAATGGGTCTCAGGACTCTTAAAGCTTTAAAATTTTCGAAATTTTACATTTTTTAGACGTTGAACTCCTATTTTCTAAACATTTTGCTATAATTGTTTCTTTGAAATTCACATTAGAATAGAAGTAATGGCTTTTAGAATTATACCTGCTCAATAGCTGTAGAAGCGTTTCCGAAACTTTGAGGTCATTTTTCTGCAAATGAAATTTTTGGGTATAACGCGCATGATATCTCAAACATTTCTGCATATTTTTTCATAAAATTTTCAAAACATATGCTCCATCTTAGTCTGTATAAACGGAACATAAAAGTTCATTTTTATTATTCAAATATATATATATATATATTTTAGGTGATTATACTATTGAAATTTTCAAAATTTTGTTTTAGCTAAGTACAACTTCGTATTAAAAATACAAAAATGTTTTAAGTACAAATTTATTTAGGTTCAGAATAATTATTACAGTGTGAAGTATAATTCGGCACAAAAAATTTCCGTTTAGTTCCAAAATTTATTTTGTAATTCTGCGCATAATCTGCTATTCAGATTTTCTGCTCGATAAATATCTGTCAGTTTGTAGCCCCCTATAAATTCTAATTCTGCATCTTGCAATTTTTTAAATGCATGAAATCAAAGAACTTAATTATATCATTTATCCCAATAAAAATTGTGTTTTTAAATCATAAACATTTTAAGATATATAATGCTAAAAATTATCTTTTCTTTTCACTTTTACCAATTTTAAGAGTCCAGAGACCCCTTAATATATTTTTAATGATGAGGTTTCCAGGCAACAACAGTTTGGAGACCCCTATAAATACTATTTCTGCATCTTGCAATTTTTTAATGCATGAAATCAAAGAACTTAATTATATCACTTATCCCAATAAAAATTGTGTTTTTAAATCAGAAACATTTTAAGATATTTAATGCTAAACATTATCTTTTCTTTTCACTTTTACCAATTTTAAGACTCGAGAGACCCCTTAATATATTTTTAATGATGAGGCTTCCAGGAAACAACAGCTTGACTCAGACCTGATTACATCACTCACGGTAATTTCCGCGCTTGACATTGGTTAGAATTGAAAATCTTAAATGTAATCATTTGATTAAATCATGCAACAATTTTGTTTTATATTCTAAACAAAATCTAACATCTGACATATGTCATATGACATCTTAATTATCTAGTTTCATTTATGAGAAAAAAATAATTATTGTCAGAATACTGAAAATTAGTTATAGTTTATGATTTTGCGAGCTCATTTAAAGTTTTTTAAACACTCATTTGATTTTATGAACACAATAATTTCCACAATGATGAAGTTTATTGCGGTTTATGACTTTGAGTACTCATTTAATGTTTTTCAAACAGCAATATCAAAGTTGTTTATAATAGCTAAAACAATTTTAAACGTTAGATTTAAATTTAGAAAAATAAGCTGGGATTTTTGAAACGCGAATTGATATCAAAGATATCGAAAAGAAATCGATATCGTTATTTTTTGTCTTTTCATATATATTTGATTGATATATATATATATATATACAAAGACAGTTTTTTATTGCACATTCTATATTGGCTCCCTCACTTATTATATGTTTAGTGTTTTATTTTGCCCTATGTAGCCTCATATGAATTGAGAAAAGTGTGCTGATGGTGGCGACTTTGCACCGGGTGCTTGAATCATCGCTGAAAGTTATTACTAGAATTGATTAGCGATTGATGGAAATACAAAATGAATTTTTATCATCACTCGCCTAAGACAGTTGGGATTATACTGAGCACTACAAATAAATGATAAGGATATGGGAAAGTTAAGAATGCAAGTCTCAAAAGAACCAATTGAGTACTCTTTTAGTGAATATTCTATTCTTCTATTTTAGAGGCTTATAAAAGACTTATAACTGAGGCTTATCAGTCTTGCATAAGGCAAGTGAGCGAAGACGCTATATTTTAAACATGATATATTTTTTAATTAGCAAGAACTTTTCGATAAATATTAATAGATTATTAGGTTCCAGCATAGTAACTGTGTTACTTATAATAATATGTTAAACAACGCTCCTTCTTCATGCAGAGCAACTTTTAATTAATTTTTTATTTTGCATTGAAAAAAAATCTGAAAATTATCACCGGAAAAAAAATTAGAAGAATGTAATTACATTAATAATTAAAAAAGATGATTCTTGTATTTCCCCCTTAACAGGATTAAAATCAAGCTGTCTATCTGTGCTTTTAGTGAACTGGTTAGATATACTAAAATATGGCAAATAGCCCAGTGGTAGGGGGGGGGAGGCCGAATTCGGAATTAATTAGGGGAAAGCTGGAAATTGTTTTAATCCATTTAGTTTAGGTCTAGAATGAATATGCTAAGTTTTCTCCCTCGTAGTAGGTGAGCGTTAGAAAATATGTATATATTTATAGTCAAAAAACACGTTTTTTTTAAATACCATAGTAATATCTCGAACAAGCTAACTCTGTCAAAAACATTGTCTATACAAATGTTGCAGAGCTTAAAATTCTGAGTAAAAGGAGTATCTACACTTAATATTTTTGTTGAACATTAAGGTCACAATTCTACTTTAAAGTTTTAGACCCTTAGTCAGGGGGTTGATCTCAGAATTAATTAGGAGAAAACTGGACATTGTTTTAATCCTTTCCGTTTAGATCTAAAATGAACGTACTATACATGGTGTTTATAAAGTCCCGGACCTATTTTGATGTTTAATAACTCATACAATAAAAATTAATAACATAAATGGTTAGATGGACTCAAAAAGTTTCATGACCCTTGTCAATGTACTTCCAAGTGTGCCCCCTTCGTCGCACGGAGAATATCAAGTCGATAGTCAATTTCACGGCAGGTAGCGGCAAGCATGTCGGCATCCACAGAGGCTATTGCGGTTTTAATTCTGGCTTTTAAGTCATCAATGTTCGACACTCTCCTCCTGTAAACATTGTCCTTTACAAATCTCCAAAGGAAAAAGTCCAGCGGCGTTATATCAGGTGATCTGGGTGGCCAAGGAATTGGACCTCCTCGCCCAATCCATCTTCCTGGAAAATGGTCAATCAAAGAAGTACGAACGATGGTACCCCAATAAGGTGGTGCACCACCCAGATCACCTGATATAACGCTGCTGGACTTTTTCCTTTGGGGATTTGTAAAGGACAATGTTTACAGGAGGACAGTGTCGAACATTGATGACTTAAAAGCCAGAATTACAACCGCAATAGTCTCTGTGGATGCCGACATGCTTGCCGCTACCTGGCGTGAAATTGACTATCGACATGATATTCTCCGTGCGACGAAAAGGGCACACGTGGAAGTTCATTGACAAGGGTCATGAAACTTTGAGTCTATCTAGCCACTTATGTTATTAATTTTAATCTATCTTTATTATTTTATGAGTTATTAAACATCAAAATGGGTCCGGGACTTTATAAACACCCTGTATTTTCTTCCTCGTACTTGGGTAAATGTTAGAAAATATGTACATATTTATTTTCGAAAAACACGTTTTTTTTTTAAATTACCTTTATAATATATCAAAATAGCTAACTGTATAAAATCATTTCCAATAGAAATGTTGTACAGCTTAAAATTTTGAATAAAATGAGTACCATCATTAATATTTTTGTTCAACATTAAGGTCACAATTCTATTTCAAAAATTTTCAAATCAAGAGCTTGAAGCCAGGACCACATTAACTCAAAAATATCTCAAAATTGCGGTCTTAATATTGAACAAAAATATTAAGTGTAGGTACTCATTTTATTCAGAATTAGAGGCTCTACAACTTTTGTACTGACAATATTTTGAGAGAGTTAGTTGTTTTGAGATATTGCTAAGTTACCTTGGTCTCGCCTGGCTTCAAGCTCTTGATTAACGATTAAGGCAAAATTTTGAAATAGAAGTGCGACATTAATGTTGAACGAAAATATTAATGATTGTACACATTTTATTCATAATTTTAAGCTCTACAACATTTGTATTGACAATGTTTTTTATAGAGTATCTGTTTTGAGATATTGTTAAGGTAATTAAAAAAAAAAAAAAAAAAAAAAAAAAAAAAAAAAAAAAAAAAACTTGTTTTTCGAAAATAAATATGTACATATTTTCTAACATTTACCCAAGTACGAGGAAGAAAATATAGAACGTTCATTTTAGATTTAAACGGAAAGGATTAAAATAATTTCCAGTTTTCTCCTAATTAATTCTGAGATCAACCCCGTGACTAAGTGTCTAAAACTTTAAAGGAGAATTGTGATCTTAATGTTCAACAAAATATTAAGTCTAGGTGCTCATTTTATTCAGAATGTTAAGCTCTACGACATTTGTATTGACAATGTTTTTGACAGAGTTAGCTGTTTTGAGATATTGTTGTGGTATGCAAAAAACATGTTTTTTGACTATAAATCTATACATATTCCCTAATGCTCACCTAGTACGACGGGAAAAACATGGCATATTCATTCTAGACCTATACAGAAGGGATTAAAACAATTTCCAGCTTTCCCCTAATTAATTCCGAATTCAACTTCCTAACCACTGGGCTAAAAAGGCAACATAGAGTAAATACAAACAATAGAGACGAAGAATGGTGGCTGGGTGTGACACCGAACATGCCATACTAAAATCCGTTAATTGATTTTAAACATTAGATTTAAAGTTAGTAAAATAAGCCGGGAATTTTGAAACACGAATCGATAACAAAGAGATAGATATCGGTACTTTTTATCTTGTCTTATATATTTGATTATATTTGATTTATATATATATATACGTAATAGTCGAATAAAAATCTCGTCAAAATAATGGAAGGCTGTAGATAGATGTAATGAATTCATAATTTACTTACAGTTGGTGTAAGGTTGTAGTACCTTTAAGTCGACAAATTCAGTCAACTAACATAAAATTACTAAACGTGGCTGAGATCTAATATAAGTGAAAACACAGTGATTCTTCTTTTGCAGTCACATTATTTATTGGATTGTTCGAGGCAAATATCTCAAGGCAACGGTGATAATTCCGTTAATTTCCTAAGAAAAGACATAGCCAGGTGATATTCGAAGGACTTTTATTCACAAAAATTGACATGGAAAAAAATCCCAACATAGCTGCATAGTGCTAAAATCTTAAAGTGAATTTGAGCACAACAGAAAGTGCAGCACACCGATTAACTTCTTTGAATCGCTCGAAAAATAAGACAAATATGGTCTTCGAATTAACGCCGACTGGTTTTATTCGCATTGCCTAGAAATACAGACTGGAATGTAACGTTCAGGAACGACCCACTCAATGAGACGCGGAAGATAACCAATGACGTGAGACAGGGAATCGTAATAGAAAAAGAATTCCATATCTGCTCACTGAAGGATTTTGGTGTAAAAGTGCGGCAAATGGGCAGGAAGTTGATTGGTGGAATAAAATTAGTAAAATAGATTATAAAACACTCACAGTAAAAAGTAGCTTCTCTTGGAGCATTATAGTTTTGTTAGATGATAAAAATTAATAAAGGCATTAAAAGTTTTAGATTAAAATCTCAAATAAGGTAATAATTAATATACGTGTTTTACGTTTAAATAAAATTAACTAGAAATAAATAATAGATATTATTAAGGAATAGGAAAATAGTGACTATGCCGAAAAATTACAAAAATTTAGATTAATATCGCGAAGAAAAAATTTATTATATATATATATATATATATATATATATATATATATATATATATATATATATAGTTAAAAAATTCCAATAGTAATTTCAAACATTACCATAAACTGTAAACTTGAATTGAATCACCAAATTTACTGAACTATACCAAATAAGAACTATATTTTAACTTAATAACCAATCTCTAAGAAACACAACATAACCACCTTTAACTTAAACAAAATCAACCATAAGAAATAAAACAAATAACTAACTAAACATGGAGACACGCTGCGTGGCTTATGACACGCTAATGCAGGGTTAAAACTGTTTTTAAGCATGCAACATTCCCAGATTTACCTGTCGAGACCATACTGTAAAAACGAAAGAAACTAGATTAAAACTAAATGAAACCAACCGACCGAAATCAATCAATATCAAAAGCGATGTGTTTCCACTACATTCCGTAAACCACACGCTTCGAGTAAAGGCATCACTTCACTTCTGTTCTTGCAAGTTCTTACATAATTATACGGCATATTTTTAACCAGACTCACAGGATAACTCTGTTTCACAGCTATGACGTACCATTTAAGCATATCCTCTTTCAAAATGTCTCTAACTGATGTCAATCGGTTTAATCTGTTTAAACCGTTAACATAAATGTTTCTGAATACCGGCATATGGCCATTTGATTTGAAATTCAATATTGCAATTGTTTTAAAGTTAAAGAGTTCTCTTTTATCATAAAACGATGTAATTAAATTTCTGTTTTCTAATTTTAGGTTTACATCTAAATAATTTGTATTTTAACTATTTTGTCTACCGGAAAGTTGTGTAATGAATCAAACTGTACTCCTAAGCCAGTATTTGATATGGCAAAGTTCAGTAGTTTAAATCGCGTGTATAATATTACTGCTTGGATAATGCGCTTTATTCATAATGTCAATTCGAAAAACCCTAAAATTTTAGGACCTTAACTACCTCAGAAATAGAAATAGCAGAAAAATACTGGATTAAACAAACTCAGGAAACTTCATTTAAAGATGAAATAGAAGCACTTAAACAAAAAAAAAATCACTTAATAAAAATTCTTCTTTGTACAACCTTAATCCACAATTAGACGAAAATAACTTACTTGTTTTATCCGGAAGACTTCAATTTTCTGATGTTACAGAGCAGGAAAAACATCCGTGGATACTTCCTAATAAATCTTATTTTGTAAAATTACCCATTAAGGATGCTGATGAAAGAATGTACCATTTTGGTGTAGCTGTCACTTTAGCTCACCTTCGTGAAAGGTATTTTATAGTAAAGGGAAGAAGATTTGTAAAATCCGTCTTAAGATCGTGTATGATATGTCGAAAACATAATGCTATTCCCGGAAAGGTGGAAATAGCACCTTTACCTAAAGACAGAATCGTCAAAACACCAGTTTTTCAAACCTCTGGTGTCCATTTTGCCGGTCCGGTTTATTATAAAATTTCTGAAGGCGTATATTGTCGTATTCACATGTAACTAGAGCGATACATCTAGAGTTAGTCACCAATCTAAGTACTGAAATCTTTATCTTAGCACTACGAAGATTTTTCTCTAGGAGAGGTTTCTGCAAAATAATGTTCAGTGACAATGCCAAGACATTTTCTAAGGCTGATTTGGTGTTAAAGGATGCTTGGAAAAGAATTTCTAAGCAAGAAAATTTTGATTATTTGAGAAAGAATAAGATAATATGGAAGTTTATAATTCGCAGGGCTTCCTGGTGGGGCGGCTTCTGGGAAAGAATGGTCAGATCAGTTAAAACACCTTTAAAAGGGGTTCTAGGCAAAACTTGTCTCAGTTATGAAGAGCTAGACACAATACTTACAGAAATTGAAGCTGGGATTAATTCACGTCCTTTATGTTATCTCTACGAAGAAAATGCTGAACCATCATCTTTAACGCCATCTCATTTTTAGGTGCGTTCGTAATTATATAAATACGTAGCACCTATAGTCGTCGTTCAGTCCGTCCGTCTGTCCGTCCGTCTGTCCGTCTGTCCGTCCGTCTGTCCGTCTGTCCGTCCGTCCGTCTGTCCGCATGTAACAGAGCAAAAACTACCCAACCGAATAGTCTGAAATTTCAAATATGTGATTGTTGCAAAATTTTGTCGACCCATTTCAAATTTTATGAAAATCGGATGTATAGTTTAATTACAGGGACAGTCAAAAGTTTTTCTTTACATTACGGCCAATGGGAAAAATTATTGCAAGTGGATTTTAATGATATTAGAGACTTCCGAATGATCTGAAATTTTAAAGATATAATTGTTGCAAAATTTTGTCGAGCCATTTCAAATTTTAGGAAAATCTGACGTATAGTTTAATTACAGGGACAGTCAAAAGTTTTTCTTTACATTACGGCCAATGGGAAAAATTATTGCAAGTGGATTTTAATGGTATTAGAGCCTTCCGAATGATCTGAAATTTTAAAGATATAATTGTTGCAAAATTTTGTCGAGCCATTTCAAATTTTAGGAAAATCGGATGTATAGTTTAATTACAGGGACAGCCAAAAGTTTTTCTTTACATTACGGCCAATGGGAAAAATTATTGCAAGTGCATTTTAATGATATTACAGCCTTCCGAATGGTCTGAGATTTTAAAGATATAATTGTTGCAAAATTTTGTTGAGCTATTTCAAATTTTAGGAAAATCGGATGTATAGTTTAATTACAGGGACAGTCAAAAGTGTTCCGAAAAAATTATTGGAAGTGCATTTTAATGATGTATCAGACTATGCACGTTATGAAGTGCAAAAAATTATACATTCAGTACAATATGGGGTGCAAAAAATAATTTTAAAACTAGTTATAGTACGAACGCACCTCATTTGCCACGTTTGACGAGCAATTTCCAACTTGTTTAGTTGGTAAACGATTAATGTCCTTACCTTCTTATGGATTACCAGTTTGTACGCAGGAGAAATCCAATAAGATTTTGTTGACGAGAAAATATAAATATAAGCAACAAATTACTGACCACTTTTGGAAAAGGTGGAGAAATGAATATTTGTTAGAACTTAGATCTGCTTTTCAAGTGAAAACCATAAATTCATCGCCTCAGTTCACAGTTAACGATATAGTGATAATTCATGATGAAAAGCTCCCAAAACATATGTGGAAGTGTGGTCGTGTTAAAGAACTCATATTTGGTCGTGACTCGAAAATAAGATCATGTGTATTACAGACTGCAAAAGGCGATCTTAAACGACCTGTGCAGCTATTATAAAAACTCTTACACTAAAAATAAAAAAAAACTATTATCGAACATTTAATTTCTTTTGTTACTCATATTTACCCTTATTATTGTTTAATTTCCATACAATTCATGTATTTTCTTTTCTTTTGTAGATTGCAACATTCTTATTATTTTTTCTTTCATATCTGTAGCTGTATGTAAGTATGTATCTGAAAATTTGTCATGTATGTAAGTATATTCTTATGTTTATTAATTGGTTTAATGTAGATGCTGAACTGAGTGTTCAGCCGCGGGCAGGATGTTGAGAATGCCAACTTGGCGATACTTGCCATTTTCTGTCAGTCGGCTTCTGTGGCAACCCCCTTTTATTGTTTTCCGATTTTCTTTTCAGTGTAGATGTAACTTTTGATTTGAACCGTGTAACGGTAAAAATGGAACTCTCAAATGAGAGTAATAATAATATCTAGACACACGGCAGTGTGTCAGCCAAGTTCGCCTGACATAGCCGTGTGTTATTTACACGAACCATTTCCAGCTGTTTTCATCAAATTTCGATGCTCTACTACTGAAAATCTATGAGACCTACGTACTTGTTATAGGAAATGTGTTGTAAGGCCACCCTAATTACCTAAAATCCAAAATTTTATAAATAACGCATAATTAGTTTCCGAGATAATGACATTTGAAAATGTCTGATAATCGATAATTTTACCACTGACTGACTGACTGACTGACTGACTCACTCATCAAAAAGATCTCGTATATCTACTGCAGCTACAGACTTCAAATTTGGTGCGAAGTTCGTTTACACTATAAAACTAAGGAAAAAAATAAAAAAATTGTGAAAATCGATGAATTACCCACCTGGGGGTGCCCATTTTTACTTTACCATTGCGTCTATTAGGCGAAATTTTAAATTGCCGTAGGAGGGGACGCTGTTCTGTCGCCAAATACCGCCAAGTTTCTCGCCAACATGGCGATATATCGCCAAATTTGGCGACCAAAATTAGTCGCCAAAAGTGACGCCACTTTGGCGATATCTCTAACATTTCGCCAAATTCCCATAGACTTCCATTGTAAACCTATCTGCTTACTTGGGGGTTTATCCTCGGGTTTATCTGGGTTTACTTGCTTACAGAAAATCAACAAATTGAGATATCCTGTCCGTCACAGAGCCCGTTCTCAGAAACTATAGATATTGGAGGCGTGAAATTTTGCATATTTACAGCTAAACACCTCACATCAAATTAAAAATCATAAAATTTTGAAAAAGTTGTAAATTTAACCCTTTGGGGGTCTCACATCTGTATTTTAAACAATCATTTCTATGTGAGCTCGTAATTAGGTTGGAAGCGTGAAATTGTACATACTTATAGCTGAACACCTCACATCAAAGGACAAATCATAAAATTTTGCAAAAGTCGTACATTTAACCCTTTGCGCTCCCACATGTGTATTTTAAACAATTCTTTCTAAGTGAACCCTAGTTAGGTTGGAGGCATGAAATTTTGCATACTTATAGCTGAACACCTCACATCAAACGAGAAATCATAAAATTTTGAAAAAGTCGTACATTTAGCACTTTGGGCTCCCCTATGTGTATTTTAAACAATTCTTTCAAAGTGAGCCTCTAATTAGGTTGGAGGCGTGAAATTTTGCATACTTATAGCTGAACACCTCACATCAAACGAGAAATCATAAAATTTTGAAAAAGTCGTACATTTAACCCTTAGGGCTTCCACATGCGTATTTTAAGCAATTCTTTCTAACTGAGCCCCTGATTAAATTGCAGATTTGAAATTTTGCATACTTATAGCAGAACACGTGAGACCCGGCGACAAATCATAAAATCTTGAAAAAGTCTTACGCTTAACCCTTTGAGCTACCACATATGTAATTTAAGCAATTCTTTCTAAGGGAGTCCCTAATTAAGTTGGAGACATGACTTTTTGCATACGTATAGTTGAATACCTCAGACCACACGACAAATCATAAAATTTTCAAAAAGTCTTATATTATTTACTCCTCCGGGCTCTAACTTGTGTATTTTAAGCAATTTTTCTAACCTCCGCTCTTTTCACCCGGGGAGCACTTTTCCAACTTTTGCCGACACCCCTTTGACCATTCTTTCACATTATGCACCAGAGTCTTACATATTTTAGTTCCACATTTTATCGCTAGGGGCGCCTACTTATTTCGGGTGCTATGGGCTCAATCTCCTCGACTAATATATATACGGATAGTATGTAAAACGGAGTTTCGTTCGTATAGAGGTTTGTTTAGAATAGAGTGCGCCCTTGGTTGCGAAATGTGGAACTAACAGATTTTTCAAAAGGATAAAGAGTTTTGAAAGGAATATTAAACGAAACCCTCTGTGCGATCTGTGATCACACTTACCCACTTGTTATTTTCAAAATCATCAGAGAAAAGTTTATTTAGTTAATTAAATTTGAAAATCCATGTAGGGGCAATGTCCTTCCTATGCATTGCCTCTTTGCCCGCATCCATGGATGAATGATACATAGTGTGGCATAAGCACACAATTTTATTTTTCACTTTCAGTACAAAAAAGCAGGCCCAGATATAGGATATTTAATTGGAAAATTTAATAGGAAAATTTAATATAGGAATTTAATAGGAATTGTTGTTTCAGAAACAATAAAAATTTCGAATCAATACATTTCGTTTCAAAACATGCATTCAGTGTAGCAGTATTAAAATATAGATTTATGCCGCAAATTGACAGCCAAATAGTTTGTTGCAGGAAATTTAAATTAAAATTGAATGTTGCTTGGTGAATAAAATATTCTAATGTAAACACATTAAAAAGCATTAAGTAAAGTGTCTAAATATATTGTAACTTTACAAAAAGTAATGATATCTAACAAAAACATAGCTGTGAAAAAAGGGAGCCAAGTTCTGTAAAGACAATGGCAAGAAAAGAAGTGATATCTAAGTGGGTGCCAAGTTCAAATAAAATTCACTCAAACTTACCTACTGAAGTATTATAGCATTTTTTAAATTGTTTAGAAATAAAAATTATTGATAGCATATTAATAATAAATCTAGAACTTGGCAAGTTTTTTATAAATGCTATGCCTATCAATTTCATGTCTTAATAAAATGATGATGTTAATATTAACAACAATGTCATTATAAAAAAATTAATATAGTTATTATTATAAACAAATGACTTATGTTAAAGATTTGATAAACCAATAAATACACAAATACATTCCCGCTCGTCTTAGGTTATCACTCTAGCACCCACCCTTCGGAAACCTCAATGCAAACAGACTAAAAGGCCTGAGAAAGAGACAGATACCTTTACGCCTGTTCTTTGTCATCCCTCTAGAGACTGCACCCCTTTAACCCTTCAGGGGCAAAGAGCTTTTATTCATGACATGCTGAAATGATTCAATCACACCAGAATTTAAAAACAAATTTATTTCAAAATGGGTAAAAACTTCTTTTCACGTATTTAATAAAATTAAACTTTTTAGTCCTGAATTCTAGTGTCAATGTGGCATTTTGCAGTTAAAATTAGGTGTGATATATTTTATCCCACCATCCTTCAAGGGGAAGGCGCTCACTCAAATGAAGGCTTCCAAACATGAAATAATAAGTTTAGATATAATAATGTCATTAACAAAAATAAATGACTTGTAGGTAAAAACATGCCAAGTTCTAGATTTATTATTAATATGCTATCAATAATTTTTATTTCTAAACAATTTAAAAAATGCTATAATACTTCAGTAGGTAAGTTTGAGTGAATTTTATTTGAACTTGGCACCCACTTAGATATCACTTCTTTTCTTGCCATTGTCTTTACAGAACTTGGCTCCCTTTTTTCACAGCTATGTTTTTGTTAGATTAATATATCTATATATCTGTAAATAAATGTAAATATAAGTTGTTTTTTTTTTTTTAAGAAGGAAGTTGTTTAATTCGATCTTTAGAGTGTGTTTATTTATTGAAGTTACGAATTTGATATATTAGAACTAATTTATGAATACGTTCTTATTCTTCGATGCACTATGGAATAATTTGAATTTACTGAACCTGCAATCTGATGACAAGTATCATATATGTACATATATATATATATATAACATTTTTTGTTACTTAGTACCAGGTGCTTGAATTATCGCTGTACGTTATTAGAATGCATTAGCGATTGATTGAAATACAAAATAAGTTTTTAGCATCACATGTCTGAGGACGACACTGAGCAGTACCGCTAGGTTTAAATGATATGGGTAAGTTAAGGATGCAAGTCTCAAGAGAAACAACTTTGGACTATTTTAGTGAATATTGTTTTTTTTTTTTAGAGGTACATAACTGAACTGAAGTCAAGCCTAAACAAGAGAGCAATGACGCAGACTTGTAAACACGATATGTTATTTAATTAACAGGTACTTTTCTGTAACGTATTAATGTAATATTAGGTTCCAGTACAGCAACAGTGTTACTTATCCTAGTACGTTAAACGATGCCGACACCTAATGTAACACAACTTTTATTAATTTATTCATTTTGTATTGGAAAAAAGGCAGAAAATTATCACCGGAAATAATTCAGAAAAATATTGTAATATTCAATAATGAGTAATTGATGAGAATATCACAATAATGTTTTGGTTTTACAATCGAGCTGCCTAACTAGTCTTGTATTGAGCTGGTTAGATGTGCCAAAATATGACATTAGACAAAGTCTAGATTTCAAATAACATCTGAATGAATAAGAGTGAAAAGGGCAATTACAATATATTGCAGACTGTACTTGATCAATGAAGAGATTTGTATTAGATAATCTTCTAATAATAATTGGAAACAAATGTCAAGATTTATTTGAATAATCCCACCTTTAAAAACTTTAAATTGTGCCATCTAGGTTATTCTCCAAGAATTTGTATCCGAAGAGAAAATGTTGACAATATATATATATATATATATATATATATATATATATGTATTTAAAGGCATAGCAGTAGAAATACCTCTTCAATAAAACCAGATAAATTAGAATAACAAGAGAATGGTTTTAAAATACATTTTGGCAGGTATCTGTCTTATCAGATTTTTTGTCATCTTAATTTTTCCACTGTGGTCATGAACATTTTAATGAAGGGTTTCTTTATAAACAGGTTCCATTTTCACAGGTTATTCTGCATTTGTATGGGCAACCGGAAATATGTAGTTTTAATATATATCTTGATATCTGTGTGAGAATATGGGAATCAACTTTTCGACCTATATTGCACAATTTAAAAATGCAAAGAAGACAGGAATTTCTTCATGTAAGTGACTACGATTCTCAACTATTTATGGAGATTCAAGCAGATATTCACTTCACAAGAATATATATCCTAACATTCGCTTTGTTTTTGCATTTGTTTATTTTAATTATATTTGCATTAATTATTCTACTCCCCAATCCTCTTTATTGCAGTTTCGAGATGTGTATCTTCAGCAGTTTTCTTTTCAAAAAATAGGTTTCAGGTTACATAATGAATATATATAAAAATAGATAAATACAATTTCAAATGTCAGGGGCTATTTATGAAAACGGCATACGTGGTAATCGTCAAAGTTTGAGCAAATAACAACAATCGGAAACTTCATGGTGTCACAAAGTAAATTAAAATTGAAAACAGCATTAATGTTATTTCATTTTTCGTATATATTTATAAACTATATATTTATACATTTTTTGATGAATATTAGATGTTAGGATGAATATCTGATGTTTACTGTGCATTAAATTTTATTGTGTGTTTGATAGTTGGCAACAATAAGTGGGTCATTTTCAAAATCTGTCCATGTTTTGGAATAACAAAATAAAATTTTTAGAAATAATGAGAAAGTTTTAATTTTTTTTTTGTAAATAATTACTTTACCTCATAAACATTAATATACATGCATCAGCAGAGACCAAATTACTAATTTAACATTTTAGAACTAATTTTTAAGTTTTAATGAAATTGGTAATGAACACAAGTGAGCACGGTAATGACATCTGCGGTAATGACAAATTAAGCGAAGTATTTTTATATTTCCCCAGGCATAAATGCAGCCATTATATCTTTTGGACCATACAATGATTTTCTATCTCTTATGTAATAAAACCAGATTAAGAAATAAAAGTTCATTTAATTATCAATTAGAAGTGGGTACGGTAATGACGTACAAAAAAATACTGACCAAAACATTCAAAGTCTTTGAATATTTTATTGAAACTATAAAGCTATTTAATCTATTCACCTAAACCTGATAACAAGTTGACTTTTAAGGAGTATTTTTGCCTTGGTAAAAAGGCATGTGCTGCCCTCTAAAAAATTCCAGATGAAGTTTTTGTAAGAAGGATAGCAATGACAATCTTTCTTAAAACAAGGTTTAAAATAATCATTATGAATTATAGATAAGTTTAATTAATCAAAATAAGTATTTTTTTTAATTAGTAGCTCTTAATAAATAAAAATGTATTTAAAAAATTATAGCCGTCTGTTTCAAGTAGAACTTAGTCAAATCTTTACCTAATAAATTGCTTGTTTGGACAATCTACGGTAATGATACTTTGACTACAAAAGAATATATTTCTTTTTTTTTTTAATGAATAATATTATAAATGTAAATTATCATTAAAAAACATGATAGTTAAAATGCAACAATTAAAATTATGATATTGAACGTCCAAATGTGAAGGGACAGTAAGGCACGATACTTTTTGAAAATCACCCAAATAATAAATCTTATAGGAAATAGCTGTTATTCTGTTTTTTATTAATTAAAAATGATCTATAGTTCATTTATAATCCGGATTGCTTTATTTGTATCCGCGATATTTTAATAACCCTGTATGTAAAATTCCACGGTTCTAACTTCTTATTAGTGTATCTTTTTAGAAAAATAGACAGAGTTACAAAGATTTATTTTTATATGTGTTACATAAACAAACCACGCGTTACCATCGGAAAAAAATAACTTTTATTTTTTGCCACTACATACTAAATTAGTGTTCTATATATATATACTTATACACAAAATCAATAAGTAAAATGAGCTTTTATTATTGTTATCATCGTGTAAAATTGAATAAATGGCAGAAAAAATACAATTATATGAAAAAATTGGATATACAATAATCTTCCGATTATCTGCCTCTCTATCAACTGCCACACTTCTTTTCTATTTTTTTAAAAATCTGAAACAAAGAAAGAAAAATCAAATGCACAAAAAACAGAGTCAGGCGGCGCTGTTTTGTGTAAAATGCTTGTCTTAGATCAGGAACAACAGCTAGAAAAAAAAGTCCCTGCCGCCCGGCCTACAGGCGGAGGTAGATTTCGAAGTTAAGTATACTAATTTCACAAACAAAAACCAAATCATGATTAGAGATAAACCCACTTTAACAATTTTATCTGGCCGCTTTTGACGAGTTTTTATTTCATTTTTATATAATGACTGGTTTTATAAGAATCATGTTTGGGCAGTATTCAAAAAAATACTTTTCCATGCTCAACAACTCGAAATTCTCTGGCATAACTCCAGATTCATTTTTAATACGAAAAACATGAAACTTGTTTAGGTGATATTTGAAGAGATTTATAAGCGACCTGTTTTTTTAATTTTCGTTCAATTAATTAAAACTTGATATATAAACAATTATTTTCTCAGTAAGACAATATTTTCTCTTTCTAACACAATCGCTTCGGGAAATTCCGTTCAAAATGCCCACTTTGACATCGTTTTTTGAAATATATTCTGCCTCTGTCAAAAAATCGATCATTACGGTACATAGTTTCTGAATAAGCGAATCTGCCAATTGGATGGGTTTGAGAGCAAAAATGAATTCAAAAATGAGTAAGAAAATAAGCAGTTTGGATTTGAGTGCATTCTTAATGCAATGATTTTTCCAACACAATCCGCTTCGGGAAATTCGGTTCAAAATGCCCACTTTAACAGAATTTTTAAAAATATATTCTGCCTCTATAAAAAAATCGACCATTTCGGTATATTGTATAGTTTTTGAGAAAGAAAACTTAACAATTGGAAGCCTTTGAGAGCAAAAATGAATTGTAAAATGTGTCAGAAAATAAGCAGTTTGGATTTGAATACACCCTTAATAAGACGATTTTTTTCTTCAACTGCTATGTATTTTTAATTTGTTTTTGCTGTAAGAATTGGTCCTATCCAAAACTTGTCTATACAGATGTTGTAGACAATATTAAGATTTTATATCTTTTGAATTGACGGAGCCATGGATTTTTTACTTCTTCAAACACCCTTTTTGTTTTCGTTTTTAATTTTTTTTGCGGTACGAATTGGTCCTATCAAAAACTTGTGAATATAAAAGTTGTAGATAATATTAAGGAGATTTATAATAAAATTAATTGGAATTGATATCTTGAGAATTGATGAAGTTATGAATTTTTTCTCCCAAAAACCCTATTTTTGCGCACCTTCAGCCCATTTTTAACTTTATCAAAAATCTGTGATGCATAAAATTTTGGCCCTATTTTTAGAAGTAATAAAAACTTTAAACTGATTTGATATGTATAAAAATTAAGAAGTTATGGGGGGTTTCGGTTTTCGCAAAACCCCTCCCTATTTCCATCCCCTTGGTCCGATTTTGCCCATTAACGAACTTGACCGAGATTTTATGCCCATTGATTTTATGTATCAGTTTGGAAGAGATTGGTGCAGAATTACGAAAGTTATCGTGTCCAGAAGAAAGTGATATATATATATAGATAGATAGATACATACATATATATATATATATATATATAAAGTTTTTTACTGAGGGTGGTTTTGGGTTCTAGGGGTCATGATCGGTGTAGTTATGCAAAAATTTTTCATTAATTCCAACATAATAACGATCCCAATAGGTAGTATTTCAGACGAAATCTACCTAAAATTCTGCGAATGACATTACAGACTTACTTAAATATGGTATTCATTATGAAGAATTAACGAATGATAATATTATTGGAAATGTTTTGTATCCAGTGAAACCTGAAGATATTGAATGTGATAAATCGAGAAATTATCAACCAGGAGTCAGTCATGTAGAGTATGATCTCTAAATGGATTAATTGGTTTGCGATGCAAGAAGAAGCAGGTGCAACCCATGTACTTTTATTACATTGAATTCGTATCCTTGCTGCAGCAAAATCCCAAAGAAAAGGCTAACAAAAATGTATAAAGGGATTACTTTGGATGAAAATAGGTATTAGAGTAACTCTAGGATAGATGACCATAGTTTTTAAAGATTGACATAAAAATTCTTAGAATAAAAATACAAGAAATATTTATGCGTATTTGAAATTCCTAAACATATACTCATAATATTTTGGGCAAAAAATAATTAAATATCGAGAACAAAAAGTTGGAAACGAAATTGAAATTAAAATAGCAGAAGGCCATCTCTCCTTCAAGCCGAGGAGAGATGGCCATCTAATACAAGAAAGTAAAAATGAAGTTAAAATAGCAAATAATAACACATTTAATGTAGTTAATCATGAATAACAGATAGAAATTTGTAAATATGCAATTATATCACTGAAAATCAGTGAATAAAATTTGAATAATCAAAGTTTGAAGAATAATTTCAATCCTTCTCTTTTCGTAAAAATGTACCACATTTTCAGCAAACATCTTGATGGTTTCTACACGTTTCATAGAACAATTTCTGGCACCTTATGCATTGTACGCAAAAATCCTTTTTGGTTATGGCAATATGTTCTTCTCCACAACCAACACAGTGATCTTCATCGAATTCAATTCCCTCGGAATCTGTAGAATCTAATAATTTCAAATGTATTTAATCTTCTTCGCTATTGGAAGTATCACGTTTTTTTTTTTTTTTTTTTTTTTTTTTTTTTTTTTTTTTTTTTCGTGTTTATTTTAGATTTTTCACGGTTTTAAGTTTATTTATCAAATTTATGTGTTTCTGGAATGAAAGTTTGCGAAGTTTTTCAATATTTTCCGAAACAAAAATGCATCTTTAGGCCATATTATATTACTGATATTGAAATATTTATATTAGTTAAAATTTAAATAATTAAATACATTAATATAATTATAAAATTAAAAATTATACAATTATTTTAAAAATAATTATATTTAGATAAAATTCTCACTCTGTATAATTTTGAAATATTCAGGTTAGGTGGCCATCTCTCCTCGATTTGATGTGGCCCTTTCCTAAATTTGATGGTCACATTGCCACCCAATTTAAAGCGTCACGCCGCCATTTTACGTCTTTGTTTTATACTTAAAAGCGAAGAATTCAGTACATACGTGCCTTAAAAGTCCTTATAGTAAAAACAAATTCTACATAGGCACTGCAGAACATTCAGATGCCTAACTCAACAAAAATATCCAACCACTAAATTAAATAAACATTAAAATTACACTTTCTTTTATTAATTGAAAAACACAGCTGCTCATCGCAATGAATGAAAACGTTGAACTATTTCTTACGAACAAACTTTATGCTGGTATATGCATGATATAGTTTTTGAAATATTTAGACTGGTCATCTCTCCTCTATGGCCATCTATCATAGAATTACCCTACATAAAATTCAGGTATTCAATAAAATTCTGCTTTTGCCAGATAAATAGATTTCTTATTATCAGCTATGCTTTTTATAAACAAAAGTACACAATGAATAAAAAGAACATTTTAATTGTTCTTTTTCATAAATTAACATATTGAAATGTAATTTTAGTAATGGTCTTGTATTGTCTTTCTATTATTCGCCACATTGTCTGTCCCGTGAATGACGGATAATTCGACGTTTACTGTATATATATATAGAGAGAGAGATATATAAATAAAGAAAGAAATTGTTTTAGGCCATACAATATTAAAAAATGTAATTATTTTCACAAAATAAAATACTTTTGAAATATCGTAAAATCCTTCATATTTCATCCTAATCTGCCCATGGTAGCATATATGATACCATACAGAAATCCTATAAAATATAATAAAATCGCATTTTTTTCCGTTTGAACTTTATTTGACCCACAATAACATAAATAAGAATAAAAATTATTTTTTCTTTTCTTAGCAATTTCGTGTAGTGGGAATTAGAGGGTTAATTTGTTATTATTGAAATGGGAGTTTTGGCTTTTATTGTTTTTTTTTCGAATTTTATTGTTTTGTTCTCCAACGTACTATATTATAACAATAATGATTTGCATTATTTACGGATATTTTAGAATGATAACTCATTTATCCACGAAAATTGTATTTGCTCAGTTAGATACAGTTTTACAAAGAAATCGAAATTATATTTTAATTATTATTTTAAATTTTACTGTGTTACCTTCTTAATAGTAACTTTACTTTATTTATTTTTTTTTTTTTAGCCGAAATACATAAAAGCTCTAACATGATACACGTTATGGAAAATGTCCAAGTCCTTTATGGCTGATCATTGTACATTTTATTTTCAAATTTGAAGTTGACTAAGTTATTTTAAATTCTATAAAAGTTACTTAGATTAAAAGTCGTGAAAAAATTCTGTTTCATTAATTTAAACGAGTAGTTGCTTTAAAAACTTATAATTGTGTTCGAAACGCAGGGTTATAAATTACACATGCTAAAATAATAGAAGTACATTTTAAAATGTTTGGATAAAGAAACCTCATTCGGGAAACTTCAAATAAAATTTTCATTTCAATTTAATGTATTGGAATAGTGGGATAAAAGAATTTCAATCATTTCAATCATTATAACCATTGAAGATAATTTTGCTGGTAAATATTAAACATTCAAAATATGTATTTGAAGTATTTATAAAATCTGTCACCCTCATTTATTTTTCGGCCGGCCATTTTTCGTTCAGATTCGGTGTAGATTTTTTTTTTCTTTGAATATATTTCGGATTGCATAGAATAAGCGAACGAATTATTTCTCTTTTCAGTTTTCATAATAAATTCGGAGTTTGAAATTTCAGGTTCGGACTGAGGGAAATTAATGGAATACTTTTTTGCGTTTCTCCTTAAGCTGTCTCGGGACCCTTAAAATTGAAAAAAACTGAAAAAAAAAGACCATTTTCAACATTTAATATCTTAAAATGTATACGATGTAAAAACGCAATTTTTATTGGGATGGAAGATATGTGTATGCTTTTTCATTTAATAAATTGAAAAAAATTGAAAAATACACAATTAGTATTATTTATAGGAGGCCCAAAACTATCAAACATTTGTCGAGCTGAAAATTGGTATAACAGCGTACACGTACGATTACCAAATAAATATTGAAAAGGGAATGAAATTTTTTGTGCCTAATTGTACTTTAGATTATATTAATTATCCTGAACCTAAATAAATTTGCATTTAAGTCATTTTTATATTTTTAATACTAAGTTGTATTTAGATAATACAAAATTTTCAAACTTTCAACCGTATAATAGCATTAAAAAAAATATATGTATATATATATATTTTTTTTTTAATAATGGTTGGTTGGTTGGTTGGTTGTATTTATGTCGGCCAATTATCTGCACGTGGGATATAGGCCCTAAGGGGGGAGTGCCTTCCGTGGAGGTCTTTCTAAGGGAACCTAACCCGTATTAACGCTTGGAGAACCAAGGTTCGAAGAAAACCACGAAAACTCCGAACGATTAGGCCGACGGGCGCGATTGGGATCGAACCCAGCACCTCCCGTCTACCAGCTTCGAGAGCAGAACCTCTCGGCCACTGGTGGGGCTTTTTAATAATGAAAAGGAAATTTTAGGTTCTGTTTATACAGACTAACATAAAACACACATTAAAAAAAAATCATTGAAACACATTCAGTTGTTTTTGAGATATCCTGCGCGTTACGCTCTAAAACGTCAACTGGAGAAAAAGGGCTTCAAAGTTTCGGAAACGCCACTTCAGCTATTGAGCGCGCGTAATTCTAAAAGCAATAACATCTGTTCCAATGGAAATTTAAAGGAAAAAATTATATCAAAATGTTCAGAAAAGACAGTACTTAACATTAAAAAAGAATTTTAAATTTCGAAAATTTTGAAGCTTGACGAAACATTTGCGAAACACTTGAGCAGATTCCAGGGGCCTCCTAGTAATCCAATACTTTATAACCAGTCCTTGAAGTGAGTGTCTAAGATGCATGAGTTCGTACGAGGAAAAAAGTCTAACTGCAGAGAGATCTCTGCGCTTGAGAGTAAAAGTAAAACAGCAAAATGCAGGAGGAATTCGATTGGACGAGACCCGTAGACCCCGCCCTCTCCAGATCTAGAGAAGTAAGAATGAATGAGAGACAGACGATAATTAAGTTTTTTAATGAAAGAGAGGACAAGAAGTTAAATTTGGACTAAAAAAAAGAAAGTAAAACGAATTTTCGCAACAGTTTCGATGTCGGACTGGCAAAGGAAGCCTTCAGGCCACCCGATGTTAAAACCAAAGAAAGAAAAAAAAAAAAAAAAAGCCCTTTTCAGAAACCATACATTTTAAAATTACAAGATAAAAAAGGTGTTACATTATTTTTTTCTTTTCCAAATCTTTACAGTTACGCATAATAGATAAAAATGAACGGAAAACGTTCGGTATTAAGCACAATAAAGTTAATAGTGCAAGATAAAAAATAACTTACATTTTCTTTTTCTTTTTGTTCCCCCTAAGGAAATTAAGTTTTTTGAACGGTATTTTCGTTCGTTTTGGAAGTATTAGACAACATATCAAAAAAGATTAGTAATTTTGAAAAATTATCATTTTTAGCAGAAATATTTTCCAAGCCGCTGCTGAACTGTTTACTGATTTCCGAGAAGTGAGAGATCTCAAGTTCGGCTTTGATTTTTCTGATTATTTCAAATACATTAGGGATTTCGTTACTGAACTCGTTGAGTTCGTAGATATGCTGAATGGAGGAGGGGGTATTTTTTCTTTAGGTTTTACAGTATTTTTGCTAGGTTTTGGGACTTCCATCGTTTTTCCCTTGGGGTTTTTAGTTCCGGAGGTCGCTGCTGCGTACGAATTTTTGAATTGTGGTTTTACGGGAAAGTTTTTGAAGCCTTTATAGCAAGAAGGGTCCGCGAGATCGCAGTTGATACATTTTGTGGGTGGTCTCGGTAGCTCAGTAGCTTTTTTAGTGGGGCAATCTGGAGATAAATGATTACCTCCGCAACCTACACAGGAGGGATCCATGTGACAGTTGGCGGCAATATGAAATTTTTTTTGACATTTATGGCATTGTACTGCCTTTTTGGCTACTCTAAATTTCTCAATATTAACGAGGAGGTGGAATATTGCTTTGAAGTTAAAGATTTCGAAAGAAGTTTCACTTTTGGGAAGTTCTACCAGGAAGAGGGGGAAAGGTTTTTTCCCCTCTCTACGGCTTTTAAGTTCCGAGATTTTTATGATCGTAAATCCTTTAAATATTAAGTTTTCTTTAAGAATTTCAGTATCTGTTGAGGTTGTTAGGCCACTAATAACTGCTTTAATTGGGATTTTTCTATCAGGAATGATGTAAAATTCAATTTTGCTTTGCTTTAGATGCTCAATTATATGCATTTTGTAGCGTAAGTCTTTAGGGGAAATTTTCAGTTAACTTCTGCAATTTTAGCTTCAAACTCGATCTCGCCACCTCGTGACAAGTCTTTGGTGAATTCGATTATATTTACAATGCCTGAGACCATAATTGGTTTAGGTTTTTTTACTACACGCGTTTCTGGTTCAGTAGTTTCATTATCGGATTCCATATCAGAATTTTCTAGAGAGTTTACTAATTTTACTTTATTTTCAATTTTTGGAGAATTTGAAAATTTTCCTACGTCGTTTTACGACAGTCTTAAATCCTTCTTCAGCAGCGTCTGGGATAGATATATTTGAGGTTTTAGTCGTGCGATATAAGTTAATAGTCCAAATGAGGGCATCATATATGTTAGCTTCTTTATTTCTACAGAGAAAGTTGTAGATTTTGATTTTTTCTACATTAGAGATTAAATGCAAAGAGACATCTAATAAAATTTGCCTGGGGCCGTAAATCCCATTATCATATCTATCGATTATTTCGGCAGAGGTTAGTTCGTTTTTAGGTTTAGAATCTGATAGCCAAGAAGAAAGAAAATTGAAAAGGCGTACGACTCATACTCAAACTCCTGGAGTCGTCAGGTGCGAAGTATACTGAAGCTTGACGAGACCTAAAACTTACGAGACAAAAAACTTGTTAAATAATAAATTTGTAGTAGGATTTTTCTGGTTCGGACCATGTCGAATGAACGAAAATAATTTTAGGTAGATTTCGTATGAAATACTACCTATTGGGATCGTTCCCATGTTGGAATTTCTGAAAATTTTTTGCAGATCTACACCGATCATGACCCCTAGAACCCAAAACCACCCTCAGTAAAAAACTTTATCTATCTATCTATATATATATATATATATATATATATATATATATATATATATATATATCACATTCTTTTGGACACGGTAACTTTCGTAATTCTGCACCAGTCTCTTCCAAACTGATACATAAAATCAATGCGCATAAAATCTCGGTCAAGATCGTTAATGGGCAAAATCGGACCAAGGGGATGGAAATAGGGAGGGGTTTTGCGAAAACCGAAAACCCCTTATAACTTCTTAATTTTTATACATATCAAATCAGTTTAAGGTTTTTATTACTTCTAAAAATAGGTCCAAAATTTTATGTACCACAGATTTTTGATAAAGTTAACAAGTTGGAAATTGCTCGTCAAACGTGGCAAATGAGGTGCGTTCGTACTATAACTAGTTTTATAATTATTTTTTGCACCCCATATTGTACTGAATTTATAATTTTTTGCACTTCATAAAGCGCATAGTCTGATACATCATTAAAATGCACTTCCAATATTTTTTTCCCATTCCCCGTAATGTAACGGAACAATTTTGACTGTCCCTGTAATTAAACTATACATCCGATTTTCCTAAAATTTGAAATAGCTCAACAAAATTTTGAAACAATTATATCTTTAAAATTTCAGACCATTCGGAAGGCTGTAATATCATTAAAATGCACTTGCAATAATTTTTCCCATTGGCCGTAATGTAAAGAAAAACTTTTGACTGTCCCTGTAATTAAACTATACATCCGATTTTCCTAAAATTTGAAAGGGCTCGACAAAAGTTTGCAACAGTTATATATTTAAAATTTCAGATCATTCGGAAGGCTCTAATATCATTAAAATCCACTTGCAATAATTTTTCCCATTGGCCGTAATGTAAAGAAAAACTTTTGACTGTCCCTGTAATTAAACTATACATCCGATTTTCCTAAAATTTGAAAGGGCTCGACAAAATTTTGCAACAGTTATATATTTAAAATTTCAGATCATTCGGAAGGCTCTAATATCATTAAAATCCACTTGCAATAATTTTTCCCATTGGCCGTAATGTAAAGAAAAACTTTTGACTGTCCCTGTAAATAAACTATACATCCGATTTTCCTAAAATTTAAAATAGCTCAACAAAATTTTGCAACAATTATATCTTTAAAATTTCAGACCATTCGGAAGGCTGTAATATCATTAAAATGCACTTGAATAATTTTTCCCATTGGCCGTAATGTAAAGAAAAACTTTTGACTGTCCCTGTAATTAAACTATACATCCGATTTTCCTAAAATTTGAAAGGGCTCGACAAAATTTTGCAACAGTTATATCTTTAAAATTTCAGATCATTCGGAAGGCTCTAATATCATTAAAATCCACTAGCAATAATTTTTCCCATTGGCCGTAATGTAAAGAAAAGCTTTTGACTGTCCCTGTAATTAAACTATACATCCGATTTTCATAAAATTTGAAATGGCTCGACAAAATTTTGCAACAATCATATATTTGAAATTTCAGACCATTCGGTTGGGTAATTTTTGCTCTGTTACATGCGGACAGACGGACGGACTGAACGACGACTATAGGTGCTACGTATGTATATTATAAAGGACAAACATATCTGTGCGTAACGCATACGTCATTCTGCGAATGGCAACACTTTGAAAATTGAAATGAAATTTCGGTTTTGCAATTTTCGCTATTGCAAATTTTTAAACTTCTAAACATCCCACATTTTAAATGTGTTCACCGTCGTATGCATAAACAAGTTGGAAATTGCTCGTCAAACGTGGCAAATGAGGTGCGTTCGTACTATAACTAGTTTTAAAATTATTTTTTGCACCCCATATTGTACTGAATGTATAATTTTTTGCACTTCATAACGTGCATAGTCTGATACATCATTAAAATGCACTTCCAATAATTTTTTCCCATTCCCCGTAATGTAACGGAACACTTTTGACTGTCCCTGTAATTAAACTATACATCCGATTTTCCTAAAATTTGAAATGGCTCGACAAAATTTTGCAACAATTATATCTTTAAAATTTCAGATCATTCGGGAGGCTCTAATACCATTAAAATCCACTTGCAATAATTTTTCCCTTTGGCCGTAATGTAAAGAAAAACTTTTGACTGTCCCTGTAATTAAACTATACGTCCGATTTTCCTAAAATTTGAAATGGCTCGACAAAATTTTGCAGCAATTATATCTTTAAAATTTCAGATCATTCGGAAGGCTCTAATATCATTAAAATCCACTTGCAATAATTTTTCCCATTGGTCGTAATGTAAAGAAAAACTTTTGACTGTCCCTGTAATTAAACTATACATCCGATTTTCATAAAATTTGAAATGGCTCGACAAAAGTTTGCAACAATCACATATTTGAAATTTCAGACTATTCGGTTGGGTAGTTTTTGCTCTGTTACATGCGGACAGACGGACGGACGGACTGAACGACGACTATAGGTGCTACGTATTTATATAATTACGAACGCACCTAAAAATGGGCTCAAGGGGCGCAAAAAATAGGGTTTTTAGGAGAAAAAAAATTCATAACTTCGTCAATTCTTAAGATATCAATTCCAATTAATTATATTATAAACCTCCTTAATATTATCTACAACTTTTACATTCATAAGTTTTTGATAGGACCAATTCGTACCGCAAAAAAAAAATTAAAAACCAAAACAAAAAGGGGGGTTGAAGAAGTAAAAAATCCATAACTCCGTCAATTCAAAAGATATAAAATCCCCATGAATTTATCATATATCTTCTTAATATTGTCTACAACATCTGTATAGAAAAGTTTTGGATAGGACCAATTCTTATATCAAAAAATAAATAAATAAATAAATAAAAATACATAGCGGTTGAAGAAAAAGATCATCTAAGTAAGGGTGCATTCAAAATCAAACTGCATATTTTCTGACTCATTTTGCAATTCATTCTTGCTCTCAATGGCTTCCAATTGTTACGTTTTCTTACTCAGAAACAATATAATGTACCGAAATGGCCGATTTTTTGATAGAGGCAGAATATATTTTAAAAAATGCTGTTAAAGTGGGCATTTTGAACCGAATTTCCAGAAGCGGATTGTGTTGGAAAAATCATTGCATTAAGGATGTACTCAAATCCAAACTGCTTATTTTGTTACTCATTTTTAAATTCATTTTTGTTCTCAAACGCATCCAATTGCTAGATTCTCTTATTCAGAAACTATATAATGTACAGTAGTGATCGATTTTTTGATAGAGGCAGAATATATTTCAAAAAATGATGTCAAAATGGGCATTTTGAACGGAATTTCCCGAAGCAATTGTGTTATCACTTTCTTCTGGACACGATAACTTCCGCAATTCTGCACAAATCTCTTTCAAACTGATACATAAAATCGAGGGACATAAAATCTCGTTCAAGTTCGTAAATGGGCAAAAGCGGACAAAGGGGATGGAAATAGGGAGGGGTTTTGAGAAAACCGAAAAAAACCACATAACTTCTTAATTTTTGTACTTATCAAATCAGTTTAAAGTTTTTATTACTTCTAAAAATAGTGCCAAAAATTCATGCATCACAGATTTTTGATAAAATTTAAAATAGGCTCAAGTAGCGCAAAAAATAGGGTTTTGGGGAGAAATTCAAATCCAATAATTCTATTATACATCTCCTTAATATTATCAACAACTTTTATATTCACAAGTTTTTGATAGGACCAATTCCTACCGCAAAAAAAAAATAATAAATAAATAAAAAAATAAAAACGAAAACAAAAAAAGGGGGGTTGAAGAAGAAACATTTTAATAATTCCGTCAATTCACAAGATATAAAATCTCCATGAATTTATCATATATCTTCTTAATATTGTCTTCAACATTTATATAGAGAAGTTTTTGATAGGGCCAATTCTTACAGCAAAAGCAAATTAAAAATGCATAGCGATTGAAGAAAAAAATCATCTTATTAAGGGTGCATTCAAATCCAAACTGTCTATTTTCTTACTCATTTTTAAATTCATTTTTGCTCTCAAACGCATCCAATTGCTAGATTCTCTTATTCAGAAACTATATAATGTACAGTGGTCGATTTTTTGATAGAGGCAGAATATATTTCAAAAAATGATGTCAAAGTGGGCATTTTGAACAGAATTTCCCGAAGCGATTGTTAGAAACGAAAAATATTGCCCTACTGAGAAATTAATTGTTTATTAATCAAGTTTTAATTAATTGAAAGAAAAATAAAAACACAGGTCACTTATAAATCTTTTCAAAAATCACGTCAGCATGTTTCATATTTTTTTTTTTATTATTAAAAATGAATCTGAAAATGTGCCAGAAAATTTCGAGTTGTTGAGTATGGAAAAATATTTTTTTTAATATCTCCTTAACATGATTCTGATAAAACCAGCTATTTTATAAAAATGAAATAAAAACTCGTCAAAAGCAGACAGATAAAACTGTTAAAGTGGATTTATATCTAATAATGATATTGTTTTTGTTGGTGAAATTAGTATACTTAACTTCAAAATCTACCTCTGCCTGTAGGCCGGGTCGGCAGGGATTTTTTTTTATTGCTCTCTTTTCGTGTTAAGTTCCGAGATAGATATTGGAAGTTCGGATTGAGTCGAAAAACAACAGATTTTTTTTTTCTCATTTCTCTCTTCAGGCTAAGATCGGTGTTAGGCATTACAGTTTCAGATTGAGTCGAATAAACAAAATATATATGAGGACCCCAGAAGCCAAGGGGGTATAAGTGACAAAATTGAGAAAATTGAACTAAGTGCACAGACCACCTGGAAATATGCTTTTAGGTAGATTTCCTATGAAATACTACCTATTGGGATCGTTCCTATGTTGGAATTTCTAAAATATTTTTGCAGATCTACACCGATCATGACCCCTAGAACCCAAAACCACCCTCAGTAAAAAACTTTATCTATCTATCTATCTATCTATCTATCTATCTATCTATATATATATCACTTTCTTCTGGACACGATAACTTTCGTAATTCTGCACCAATATCTTCCAAACTGATACATAAAATCATTGGGCATAAAATCTCGGTCGAGTTCGTTAATGGGTAAAATCGGACCAAGGGGAGGGAAATAGCGAGGGGTTTTGTGAAAACAGAAAACCCCCCATAACTTCTTAATTTTTGTACATATCAAATCAGTTTAAAGTTTTTATTACTTCTAAAAATAGGTCCAAAATTTTATGTATCACAGATTTTTGATAAAGTTAAAAATGGGCTCAAGGGGCGCAAAAAATAGGGTTTTGGGGAGAAAAAAAATCATAACTTCGTCAATTCTCAAGATATCAAATTCAATTAATTTTATCATGAATCTCCTTAACATTATCTACAACTTTTATATTCACAAGTTTTTGATAGGACCAATTCGTACTGCAAAAAAAATTAAAAACGAAAACAAAAAGGGGGTTTGAAGAAGAAAAAAATCCATAACTCCGTCAATTCAAAAGATATAAAATCCCCATGAATTTATCATATATCTTCTTAATATTTTCTACAACATCTATATAGACAAGTTTTGGATAGGACCAATTCTTAGAGCAAAAACAAATTAAAAATACATACCGGTTGAAGAAAAAAATGATCTTAGTAAGGGTGTATTCAAATCCAAACTGCTTTTTTTCTGACTCATTTTACAATTCATTTTTGCTCTTAAAGGCTTCCAATTGGTACGTTTTCTTACTCAGAAACTGTATAATGTACCGTAATGTTCGATTTTCTGATAGGGGCAGAATATATTTTTTTAAATGCTGTTAAAAAGGGCATTTTGAACCGAATTTACCGAAGCGGATTGTTGGAAAAATCATTGTATTAAGGATGCGCTTAAATCCAAACTGCTTATTTTCGGAGTGGTTTTTAAATTCATTTTTGCTCTCAAACGCATTTAATTGGTAGATTCGCTTATTCAGAAACTATATAATGTACCGTAATAATCGATTTTTAGATAGAGGCAGAATATATTTCAAAAAATGATGTCAAAGTGGGCATTTTGAACGGAATTTCCGGAAGCGATTGTGTTAGAAACGAAAAATATTGTCCTTCTGAGAAAATAATTGTTTATATATCAAGTTTTAATTAATTGAACAAAAAATAAAAACACCGGCCGCTTATAAATCTCTTCAAAAATCACGTCAGCATGTTTCATATTTTTTTTTATTAAAAATGAATCTGGAATTATGGCAGGAAATTTCGAGTTGTTGAGCATGGAAAAGTATTTTTTTTTAATGCCGCCCTAACATGATTCTGATAAAACCAGCTATTATATGAAAATGAAATAAAAACTCGTCAAGAGCGGGCAGATAAAATTGTTAAAGTGGATTTATCTCTAATTATGATTTAGTTTTTGTTTGTGAAATTAGTATATTTGACTTCGAAATCTACCTCTGCCTGTAGGCCTGGCCAGCAGGGATTTTTTTCTTTTCAGGTAAAGAAATATAAGTGATTTTCTAATTATGTGTAGTGTTTTGGAGATCAACCACTTTTGCCGAATAATGACCAGTATTGATTAATTATAAATTTAAAGAAAATTGCACTCTACATTTTCCCTATTTATAGAAATAAGAGTTCAAAGACCACTGTGAAACAAGCAGCAGTTTCCTATTTCAACTCAGTCAATTATTATTTATGTTCAACTTTAACGTCAATTATTTTTGAACTCAATTTACTCGAAATCGAAATTTTGTCACTTGTAGCCTTTGGCTTCTGATGTCCTCATATATATTTTTTATAATTACACTTTTCAGGTGAAATAACGGAATTAGATATTTCTGGTTCTGAATGGGTGGAATTAACGGAAAAAATTATTTTTTCATATTTTCAGGTTATTTTCTGAGTTAGATATTTCGAGTTCAGTTAGATCTGTATTAAAATGTGCTGGTCTCGGACTATGTTTCGGATTGATTTTAAATGACGTTTCTGGGTTCGTTCCGAGCGGAAAAACCCGCTCTTGCAAGGCTTTAGTAGCATAAAAAATCATTTCTCAAGAGATTTACAATTCACACTTGGAAAATCACAAGATGAATAATTCCATGCTTGAATCATTTTTCAGTGGATGTAAAATATATTTTGAAATTTAAATAAATTAATATTGCATTATTGAGAATAATTTTGATTTTTACTTTCCGATCAGACAGTGTGACGAAATTATTCTAATAATGATTTGTTTGTGCATCTGAGTAACCACGATACATCCCAAACAGGATTCCTCATTCTGCTCTTTCATTTCGCTAATATAGTGTACATTACTTCTGCAAAAACTGTATAGCTATTCGTAATAACGGGAAGCGAATTGTGAATTTAATCTATTTATTTCTCTTTGCAACCAATTTCACACTCTCAAATTAATAATAATTTTATAAAAAAATGCAATTTAACAAATTACAACGACCATTTGGAAAATGATTTTTTCAAAGACTGAAATTTAAGACATAAAATATAGCACGGAATTGATCGTACATTACGTACGCCATGAATTAAACATTAATAGTTTTAGTACACGTAAAAATTGCAAGCGACAGAAATCGCCTGCGACTCGTACGTATTATCCACCTGAAGCTTACGTATTATCCAAGCATTTCATTGGCTGTTCGGGAAAAGGCTTTTCCATCGTCAGATTTCCAAGAAATCTGACGGCCAATTTTAAATGAAATTTATTTCTTAAACTTCTAAACATCCCACAATATTACTTTTTACACCGTCGTATAGAGAAAAAAATGTACTTTTAGATGCAATTTGTTTGAAAGCTGTATCTCAATTTGTTTCTGAGTTATTAAATTTTTTTGTAGCTTTTATTAATTTTGTCATAGTGGTAACACTCTGTTGTCCATCGCTGTTGAAAGTAAAGAGAAATACAGATTACTGTATAGACCAATCAGAAAACGAATAAAATGATGATTAAACCTCCAGATATGCTTTTGATTTCCTACCTTTCCAAATGGTTAATAATAATAATAATAATAATAATAATAATAATAATAATAATAATAATAATAATAAAATATTAGAAAACAAGAATTCTGATTTTTTTAGAATTTAGTGTCGCTGCCGAAGGAAATAATAATATATAAATATACATAGTATAAAACATATTTCAGTTTTAAAACTTAAAATACACGCTTTTATTTATATAAAATGACTTTTGCATCCACTGAAGAATTCCATATTTACGACCCAGTCTTAATCAAAATATGCATATGGCGTCACTATCGCGGTATAATACACAAACTCAGTAAAAAAGCGATACCGGCACTCAAGAAACTCGATAAAAAATAGGGTATCTAATTATTCATATGCCTTCATTGGTTTGTAACATTAAAACGGATATTAAAAATGAAATATAGTTTATAATAGCTCCATACTTTAACAGAAATCATTCATTTATATTTTTTCAAAGTTCAGAAAATGTCATAATTCACGGATTAATAAAATTGCATTCTTTCAGCTTTATGCTAGGAATTAATTAAATGCGGACAAAATAAGTCACATAATTATTTTTTCTTTAAATTGCACTTTCGTAGCAGACGATATTATTGACATAGCACGTATTTTCAGTTGTAATGAGAAAATTTCAACAAAAAGGCAATCTAGTATTTTCCCTTTAGTTTCTGCAGAAAGGAAATGCCTCTATTGCCCCCCCCCCCACACTATTACAGAAACGACATTAAAAACTATAAAAAATAATATCTTAAAAAAATTGAGATGCAGTTTTCAAACAGTTTACATTTAAATGTACATTTTAGGTAGATTTCGTATGAAATACTACCTATTGGGATCGTTCGCATGTTGGAATTTCTGAAAAATTTTTGCAGATCTACCTCTCAGTAAAAAACTTTATCTATCTATCTATCTATCTATCTATCTATATATATATATATATATATATATCACTTTCTTCTGGACACGATAACTTTCGTAATTCTGCACCAATCTCTTCCAAACTCATACATAAAATCAATGGGCATAAAATTTCAGTCAAGTTCGTTAATGGGCAAAATCGGACCAAGGGGATGGAAATAGGGAGGGGTTTTGCGAAAACCGAAAACCCTTTATAACTTCTTAATTTTTATACATATCAAATCAGTTTAAGGTTTTTATTACTTCTAAAAATAGGTCCAAAATTTTATGTATCACAGATTTTTGATAAAGTTAAAAATGGGCTCAAGGTGCGCCAAAAATATGGTTTTTGGGAGAAAAAAATTCATAACTTCGTCAATTCTTAACATATCAATTCCAATTAATTATATTATAAATATCCTTAATATTATCTACAACTTTTATATTCACAAGTTTTTGATAGGACCAATTCGTACCGCAAAAAAAAAAAATAATAAAACGAAAACAAAAAGGCGGTTTGAAGAAGTAAAAAATCCATAACTCCGTCAATTCAAAAGATGTAAAATCCCTATGAATTTATCATATATCTTCTTAATATTGTCTACAACATCTGTATAGAAAAGTTTTGGATAGGACCAATTCTTATATCAAAAAATAAATAAATAAAAATACATAGCGGTTGAAGAAAAAGATCATCTAAGTAAGGGTGCATTCAAAATCAAACTGCTTATTTTCTGACTCATTTTGCAATTCATTTTTGCTCTCAATGGCTTCCAATTGTTACGTTTTCTTACTCAGAAACAATATAATGTACCGAAATGGTCGATTTTTTGATAGAGGCAGAATATATTTAAAAAAATGCTGTTAAAGTGGGCATTTTGAACCGAATTTTTCGAAGCGGATTGTGTTAGAAAAATCATTGCATTAAGGATGCACTCAAATCCAAACTGCTTATTTTGTTACTCATTTTTAAATTCATTTTTGCTCTCAAACGCATCCAATTGCTAGATTCTCTTATTCAGAAACTATATAATGTACAGTAGTGATCGATTTTTTGATAGAGGCAGAATATATTTCAAAAAATGATGTCAAAATGGGCATTTTGAGCGGAATTTCCCGAATCAATTGTGTTATCAGTTTCTTCTGGACACGATAACTTCCGCAATTCTGCACATATCTCTTTCAAACTGATACATAAAATCAAGGGACATAAAATCTCGCTCAAGTTCGTTAATGGGCAAAAGCGGACAAAGGGGATGGAAATAGGGAGGGGTTTTGTGAAAACCGAAAAAAACCCCATAACTTCTTAATTTTTGTACTTATCAAATCAGTTTAAAGTTTTTATTACTTCTAAAAATAGCGCCAAAAATTCATGCATCACAGATTTTTGATAAAATTTAAAATAGGCTCAAGGAGCGCAAAAAAAAGGGTTTTGGGGAGAAAAAAGTTCCTTACTTCGTCAATTCTCAAGATATCAAATCCAATAATTTTATTATACATCTCCTTAATATTATCTACAACTTTTATATTCACAAGTTTTTGATAGGACCAATTCGTACCGCCAAAAAATAAATAAATAAATAAATAAATAAAAACGAAAGTAAAAAAAGCTGAAGAAGAAACATTTTAATAATTCCGTCAATTCACAAGATATAAAATCTCCATGAATTTATCATATATCTTCTTAATATTGTCTTCAACATTTATATAGAGAAGTTTTTGATAGGGCCAATTCTTACAGCAAAAGCAAATGAAAAATCCATAGCGATTGAAGAAAAAAATCATCTTATTAAGGGTGCATTCATATCCAAACTGTCTATTTTCTTACTCATTTTTAAATTCATTTTTGCTCTCAAACGCATCCAATTGCTAGATTCTCTTATTCAGAAACTATATAATGTACAGTAATGACCGATTTTTTGATAGAGGCAGAATATATTTCAAAAAATGATGTCAAAGTGGGCAGTTTGAACAGAATTTCCCGAAGCGATTGTTAGAAACGAAAAATATTGTCCTACTGAGAAATTAATTGTTTATTAACCAAGTTTTAATTAATTGAAAGAAAAATAAAAACACAGGTCCCTTATAAATCTTTTCAAAAATCACGTCAGCATGTTTCATATTTTGTTTTTTATTAAAAATGAATCTGAAAATGTGCCAGAAAATTTCGCGTTGTTGAGTATGGAAAAATATTTTTTTTAATATCGCCTTAACATGATTCTGATAAAACCAGCTATTTTATAAAAATGAAATAAAAACTCGTCAAAAGCAGACAGATAAAATTGTTAAAGTGGATTTATATCTAATAATGATTTTGTTTTTGTTGGTGAAATTAGTATACTTAACTTCGAAATCTACCTCTGCCTGTAGGCCGGGCCGGCAGGGATTTTTTTACTTTCTTCTATCTTTACAAGAAAAAAGTATTCGATTCGTAAAAAATTTTGACATCCGGTTTTCGATGGAATTATAAGTTTTAGAACGTTCTGAACGCGATTTGATGGTTTTAAGAAAATGTCTGTCTGTCATTTTGTCTCTCACTCTGTGAGTCTGTATATGACAAAAATTTTGTGTGACAAAACTAATGCGCGCGATTTCAAAAAAACATTAGATTCAGTTAGACCTTGATAAAAATTGGCTCTGATTACTTTTGGTGTAAATCGTCCAATAGGTGGCGCTGCTGTGCAGCACTTTTCACGATATCCGCAATATCTCAAGCACTAATGCATGGAATTTCATAATAGTTCAGATTCAGTTATTCCTTAATATGAGATGTAGCTGATTACTTCTTGGTGAAAATCGCCCAAAAGGTTGTGTTGCTGATCTGTATTTTTCACGATTTCCGCAATAACTGTATCTAAATAAATATTGCATGAATTTTCATCAAACTTCATATTTAGTTAGTCCCTAGTATAAATTGGTCCTAAATAGTTTTAAGTTTAAAACGCTCAACAGGTGGCACTGCTATGTGTAATATTTTGCGATTTCCGCAATAGCTCTATTTCAAAAACTAATGTACGGAATTTCATCAAACTTCAGATTCAGTTAGAAGTTTACATAAGTTGCTGATCATTAGATTTTGGATAAATCACCTAACCGGTGGCGATAGTATGCTGCATTTAGCATGATTTACATGATTTTAGCGATAGTCCTATCTCAAGAACAAATGCACGGAATTTCATATCGTTAAAATCCTTCTGATAGGCATAGACCGCCATTTAATTCTGCCACTGTGCTAGAGAATTTTGAAATATTAACATGTATGAGATAGAAGAAAGTTGTGGGATTGGCAAATCCGACTAGTTTTCCTATAGGACGATGTAAAATTTGACAAAGTGCGATATTTAAAAGTTTAAAAAAATTTAGTAGCTTATCAGTATTTAACCATACTGATACACCTGCTTAGTTTTGCGGATGACTTATAGTCAGATGTAACGTTATATTTCAGTGACGATACTTTAATTGCTGTCTGAAAGAACAAAGCAGTTGCTATTAGTAGTAATTATTAGTTATACCTGCCATCTGTTTATTATATTCTTTAGGTTTTTATTCCTTTATTTTTCAAATTATACACTTACAGAAATTTTTATTTAACCGTTTATTCACAAAAATTGAAACAAAATTTGCTGTACATACTTAATTATCTTTTTTAAAGTTTAAAAGTACATTAAAAAATCTATATAAGAATAATAGTCTATTGTTTATTTAGATGACTTTTTTCATAAAAACTTATTAACTTTTGCACGGGGGCACGGGCAACATCTGTCCTTCTTAACATGTATTTTCGGAAAATTGCTGTCCGAGTCCCCGTGCAAAGGTTAAATAAACAAGTACTTATAGGTTTTTCTGTGATATATTTACATGAATGAAAACTAGTTGGATGTGTCAATCCCAAAAATTCCTTTTTTCTCATATATTTTATTATTTCAAAATGTGGTTATAAATGTCAATATTTCATTTTTATTTGTTCAATACCCAGGAAAGAGGAAATTGTTGGCCAGCAGCAAGTTAGGTGCTGGCAATGATGAAGAAGTGCTGGCTGATGGTCTACAATGAATGACCACTGCTGGACAGCTTTAGTCAACTTTGCTGTTGGAAATCATCAGATAAAATTCTGGTGGGCATCCATTTTATCTCATGCGCTGGCCCACCACTACATGGAAGTGCACGAACTTTTGCAGTATTATTGCTGGGAACCCTTACGCTAGGTGGCGCTGCGAATATCGAAGATGTTGAGTATTTGAACACAAATTTGAAATGAATATCTTAACACAATTTAAGCTGTGAAGCTATTTTTTTTTTTAAACTGTAAAAAATATAGCACCACTGCCACCAACAAAATAAATAACTAAATGAATAAATAAATAAATTATTTACTTGAACACACTTTTTTTTTCTCCTTAAATCTGGTTTTACTAGGTTACAAAAGATTTCGGTTTTCATAATTTACGTAGTTCAGAATCAATAATAAAAAAAGCGTATAAAATACATAGGATTTCTATACAATAGAATAATTTCTATACCAGTTTAATGATTAGGAACGTAAATCACTAAAGAAACAAACTTGAAATAGTGTAATGAGAGCTTGAAAACTGCGAGCAATCGTAGCGTACGCTGAAAGCACTTGTTCATGACCGATCACGAAAACCAAGCAGCATCGAGCGCGGTCAGTACTTGGGCGGGTGACAACATCCAGTTCAAGTATTTCTATAGACATTTTTATTATAGACGCTTCTACAGATGTTTCTATAGCTCATGGTGAAATTAGCTTATATAAAAAAGAGCCATAATTATATAATACTTTGTTTTTTATAGAATTCTGTAACAAATTTTTGTAAGGGAAAGCGCTGGGCCAGCAAAAGAATAGCAGTGGGATAGGTGCTAGCACTGCAGGAAAAGTGCCGGATTGAAGAAATGTGATGGCATACCAATGCTGGCCTGCTGTTGACCATTACTGATGGGCCAGCTGCATTCGGCTTGGACACTTTTCGACAGGTTTAAGTAATGGCACCATTGCACTTTACCGCTGATAGCACTGCTGGCTGCCATCTTTTTTCCAGCTGATAGCCCACTGTTTCTTTCTTTGCTGTGTACTATATCAACTTTGACTTTCATCTTAAATTTCTATTTCAGTCAATTAACTGGAGTAAAAACGAGTTAATATCGATCATAATATTTATTAAAATCCATAGTTTTCCGTTATTCTGTGGAATATATATCAGATGTTTGCAAATCGTTGGGTTATCAGAATGGGAAGTTCCCGTCGATTCACGAGCCGCCAGCGTATAATAGGAATAATAAAAATAAAGAAAATTACATAAAATCGCTATTATAGTGCTCCCTTGCAGTGGAATATTTCCAAATTCAGGGAGTACCTTATCGCCATGGCCAAAAACTTATACATAAAGTTTGGTTCAATTCTATGCATAACTTCATGCACTTTTCGATGGTACAACATTAAAAATCGCACAAAAATTCCTATTACAGCGCCCCCTTCTGGCAGTTTTTTCCAAATTAAGTGAGGACCTGCTTGCCACAGCCAAAAATTTAAAAAAAAAAATGTTCAATTCTATGCATAACTTAATGTACTTTTTGATGGTACAATGGCGACAGACAGACGGACACACGGACACACATACATTTTCTATAAACATGTTTTTGGGATCTCTCACCCCAGAAACGTATTAATCTGTAAAAATGTTATATATATATTCGTATTAATAAGTCGAAAAAAATTTCTACTACAATACTTTCTTCTATTGAAGATAGAAGAAAGTAAAAATGCTGCTATGGAAATCTTCCAATTATTATAAAAACTAGTTGGATGTGCCAAGCTCAAAACATTCTTCTATCTCATATATTTTAATATTTCAAAATGTGGTTATAAATATAAATATTTCATTTTTATCAGTTCAATACTGTATCAACTTTGACTTTCATCTTAAATTTCTGCTTCAGTCAATTAATCGGAGTAAAAACGAGTTAATCTCGATCATGATATTTATAAAAATCAATAGTTTTCCGTTATTCTGTTGTACATTGGCTGTATGCGAATAGTCAACTTATCAGGATGAGAAGGTCCCGTTGCTTCATCAGCACCCAGCGTACAATAGAACTACGAAAAATCAAGAAAATTACACAAAAATAGCTATTATAGTGCCCCCCTTCGACAGAATATTTCCAAATTCAGGGAGGTCTTTCTTACCATGGCCAAAAGCATGCATATTTTTTTTTCAATTCTATGCATAACTTCATACACTTTTCAATGGTACAATATTGAAAATTGCATAAAAATCTCTATTACTGCGACACTACCGGCGGAATTTTTCGAAATTCAGGTAGGACCATCTTACCATGACGAAAAACCTATACAAGAAATTTGGTTCAATTCTATGCATAACTTCATACACTTCTCGATGGTACAATATTCAAAATGGCACAAAAATCGCTATTACAGCGCACATTTTCGGCGGATTTTTTCCAAATTAATGAAGGACCTGCTTGCTATAGCCAAAAACATAAAAAAAATAATTTGTTTCAATTCTATGCATAACTACATGCACTTTCTGATGATACAATATTGAAAGTTACACAAAAATCGCTATTACAGCGCCCCCTTCTGGCGATCGCTATTACAGTACCCCTACCGGCGAAATTTTTCCAAATTCAGGGAGGGCCTTCTTGCAATGACCAAAAACCCACACAAAAAATCTGATTCAATTCTATGCATAACTACATGCACTTTCTGATGATACAATATTGAAAGTTACACAAAAATCGCTATTACAGCGCCCCCTTCTGGCGATCGCTATTACAGTACCCCTACCGGCGAATTTTTTCCAAATTCAGGGAGGGCCTTCTTGCAATGACCAAAAACCCACACAAAAAATCTGATTCAATTCTATGCATATCTTCATACACTTTCCGATGGTACAATATTCAAAACTGCACAAAACTCGGTATTGCAGCACCCCCTACCGGCAGAATTTTCCCAAATTCTGGGAGGACCTTCTTGTCATGACTAAAAACTCACACAAAAAATTTGATTCAATTCTAAGCATAACTTCATACACTTTCCGATGGTACAATATTTAAAATGGCGCAAAATATCACTATTATAGCGCACCCTTTCGGCGATTTTTTTTCCAAATTAATGAAGGACCTGCTTCCCATAGCCAAAAAATAAAAAAAAATTGGTTCAATTTTATGCATAACTTCATATACTTTTTGATGGTACAATGGCGACAGACAGACGGACACACGGACAGACAGACATTTTCTATAAACATGTCTTTGGGGATCTCTGACCCCTAAAACGCGTAAATCCGTCGAAAACCGGAAGTCGAAAAAAATTTCGATTACAATACATTCTTCTATTGAAGATAGAAAAAAGTTACAACGTGTAAAACGTACTTTGATCCTATATGTAAATAGAAAGCTTTTATAAATGCAGAATTTTCGTATGACATTTTTAATAAGATAAATGCTGCAGATATGCAAATGGTTGAGAAGATAACCACTTTAGGGAAATATTAAGCTTTGATTGTTCAGCTATGATAGAGCAAAGTATTTCGTATCAAAATTAAAGAATACTTTTTATAATAGACTGATTAAAAAATATTCAATGAAAACAGAATGAAAATAGTTAAAAGTAACGTATGAAAATAAAGAGATAGTATCCTGTATAATTCAGAAATTGCACTAGAATGTAATCAGAACAAATTTAGTGAAAATTTTTATTTTTTCGAAATATCCATCGAAATTTTCCAACAGTAATCATTGCTTTATTTAATGTCTATCATTTCAGGAAAACATAAAACAAAAATTTACTAATCGCAAATTATAGTACATATTTAAAAAATATTTTCATTGTTAAATATTGTAATATATAAAAAATATGACATATTTTTAAATTGCCCTATGTGTTAACGTTGATCATATTCTTTCGAAGTGCGTTGTCCGAGATATTTTGCGAAAAGCCTTATATTTATATAACGACTTAATGCAATCTCTTCGTGACATCGCTTTCGTTTCTGTACTTAGAAAGACAATTCATTGAAAGGAAAACGTGGTGTGAATTTACTGGATACGAATTATAAGCACCTTACCATTTTTTTTTTTTTAACCATTTGGAAAAATGGTTATTATTCTCGTCAGGGTAGGAAATCAAAAGCATATCTGAAGGTTTTTATTGGTTTAATCCGCATTTTATTCGTCTTCTCATAGTTCTATACAGCAATCTGTATTTCCCTTTACTTTCAACATAGATGGATACCTTCTGTTGCCACTATGACAAGAAAGTAATAAAAACTACAAAAAAGAAAAATTAATAACTCAGAAACAAATTGAGGTACAGCTTTCAAACAAATTGCATTTAAAAGTACATTTTTTTCTCTATCCGACGGTGTAAAAAGTAATATTGTCGGATGTTTAGAAGTTTAAGAATGAAATTTCATTTAAAATTGGCCGTCAGATTTCTTGGAAATCTGATGATGGAAAAGCATTTTCTCGAACAGCCAATGAAATGCTTGGATAACACGTAAGTTTCAGGTGGACAATACGTCAGTTTCAGGAAATCTGACGATTCGCTGGCGATTTTTGTCGTTTGCAATTTTTACGTGTAATAAAACTATTAATGTTTAATTCATGACTTACGTAATGTATGATCTCCGTGCGATTTTTTATGTCTTAAATTTTAAAGAAAATAAGTTAAAACTGGTGTGAATGACTAAGAACAAACAATCTTCTTGAAACACCATCAAAAGTTTGTAAATGCGCTAGGCCTTTCGAAAGATCTGAGTCTTTCTTCGTCAGGCGCAAAAAAGACGTCCTTCTACTATGAAAGCAGAGGCAAGACTGAAATGAGAGACAAGGGAAAGGAAACAAGCTGAAGAAACAGCCAATAGGAAGTTAGAAATCAACAGCCAATAGGAAAGTAAAAGACAACAGCCTATCACAGAAGAGAATAATCAAAACAAAAGAACACAAAGTAGGAGGGGAAAAAAATGGGAGGGGGAAAAAATAGATATAATCCAATATGGGAACACATGAAATTAAAAATGAATAAATAAATGAATAATATATATTTAAAAAAAAAACAGACTAATAATAATACAAAAATAAATTAAATGGTAGTACTGAAAAGGTTTTTCCAAGCTGCAGAGAGCATTGTGGAATCAGATTTATCATTAACAATAACATCACGATTAAGATAAATAGCTAAATTTTCAAGAAAGTCCAATTCAGAGATACTATTGGCATTATAGATAATTTTAGCATTTTGAAAATTAAAACTATGGCCGGAATCCCAAGTGTGCTTGGCAATAGAAGATTTAGAAAATTCTTGATTGATTACATAACGCGAGTGTTCTTTTAAGCGGATTTCGAGATTCCTTTTAGTTTGACCAATATAAGATAAATCACACTTAAATTTTAGTCTTTGAAAAAATCATTTTCCAAATGGTCGTTGTAATTTGTTAAATTGCTTTATTTTTATTTATATTTACTTATTTATTTATTTATTTTACGGTATTTTAAATTATAGCTAAATAAATTCTTCTAATGCCTAGCATTTCTGATATGTTTGTTGTGAGAAATGTATTTTCTAAAAAATAAAGTTTTCCTTTTTTTTAAAAAATACATAAGAGGTACCTTATTTTCATTAGTTTAAAAGCGTAAATAACTTGCGAATACGATGAAAATAATAATTTGCATTTAAAATTTCTGTTATATACAGGTTGTCCACCATTAAAATACCCTACTTTAAAGTTGTCTACAGACGAAATTACTGTTCATAAAGTTGCAGAAATGACAAGTCTCCGGCTTTTTGGATACCAGTATTTTAATACAGAAAATGTTGTTTTATTTAATTAGAACAATTCGGCGATTTAAAGGGACAACATTCTTTCTAAAATAACAGTGGTGGGCAAAAAGCCGGAGACTTGACAACTCTGAAGTTGTGAAATTTTGTGAAAGACATAATAAATCGATGGGAATTTGTTTAAGTGGAAAAATATCAAAATTTCGCCACCGGAGGGCGTTTTTTAATAAATTACACATTTAGCATACATTGACGACAGTTTAGAAATTTTATTTATTGACTTTAATTGATCTTAAAGATAGCATTTAACGACACGTTCTAGGCATTTCCCAGAAAACACATAGGTCAACTGTGGAACATGCTACCTTACGATTCCAGATGGTATCTGAAAATAATGACAGTAATGTGGAACATGTTTGGTTGTAATAAAATTGATAAACTATTGTAAATAGATACTAAATATGTAATTCATTAAAAACGCACTCTGGATCGAAATCTGTAACTTTCTTTTGGGGCAAAAAAATTCCCATAGCTTTATTGTGTCCACCACTTAAATTTCACAACATTCTGAGCATATTTTTTCTCAGTACACAACATTAAAATATGGTAGTTAAATGATGGACACACTGTATATTAACATAAACACACACACACACACACACACACATATATATATATATAACAGACATACATTCGTTTCATTCATTGCATTTGTTTTCATAATTTATCCATACTAATAAAAAAATGTGCTCTATCCGTGTGTGTCTCCTAGAAAAATCAAGTGCACCTAGAAGTCCTTCATTAAAGGTAATCTTGTTCATAGCCCAATGGTTAGGGGGTTGAATTCGGAATTAATTAGGGGAAAGCTGGAAATTGTTGTAATCCCTTCTGTTTAGGTCTAGAATGAATATGCTATGTTTTCCCCCTCGTACTAGGTGAGCGTTAGGAAATCTGTATAGAATTATAGTCAAAAAACACGTTTTTTTGCATATTATAACAATATCTCAAAACAACTAACTCTGTCAAAAACATTTTCAATGCAAATGTTGTAGAACTTAAAATTCGGAGTACAATGAGTACCTACACTCAATACTTATGTTGAATATTAAGGTCAAAATTCTACTTCAAAGTTTTAGACATATCATCAGGGGGATGACCTCAGAATTAATTAGGAGAAATCTGGAAATTGTTTTAATCCCTTCAATTTAGGTCTAAAATGAACGTACTATGTTTTGTTCCTCGTACTTGGGTGAATGTTAGAAAATATGTACATATTTATTTTCGAAATACACGTTTTTTTATTTTCCTTAACAATATCTCGAAACAGCTAACGCTATAAAAAACATTGTCAATACAAATGTTGTAGAGCTTAAAATTCTGAATAAAATGAGTACCATCATTAATATTTTTGTTCAACATTAAGGTCGCAATTCTATTTCAAAATTTTTCAAATCAAGGGCTTGAAGCCAGGAGAGACCAAGTTAACTTAACAATATCTCAAAATGCGGCGTTAATATTGAACAAAAATATTAAGTTTAGGTACCCATTTTACTCAGAATTTTAGGCTCTATAACTTTCGTGCTAACAATGTTTTTGATAGATTTAGTCATTTTGAGATATTGTTAAGTTAACTTGGTCCCTCCTGGCTTCAAGCAATTGATTAGCGATTAAGGCAAAATTTTGAAATAGAATTGCGAACTTAATGTTGAACAAAAATATTAATGATGGTACTCATTTTATTCAGAATTTTAAGTTCTACAACATTTACATTGACAATTTTTTTTATAGAGTTAGCTGTTTTGAGATATTGTTAAGGAAACTAAAAAAAACGTATTTTTCGAAAATAAATATGTACATATTTTCTGACATTCACCCAAGTACGAGGAAGAAAACATAGTACGTTCATTTTAGACCTAAACTGAAGGGATTAAAACAATTTCCAGTTTTCTCCTAATTAATTCTGAGGTCATCCCCCTGATGATGGGTCTAAAATTTTGAAGTAGAATTGTGACCTTAATATTCAACATATGTATTGAGTGTAGGTACTTATTTTACTCAACTTTTTAAGCTCTACAACATTTGTATTGACAATGTTTTTGACAGAGTTAGCTGTTTTGAGATATTGTTATGGTATGCAAAAAAAACGTGTTTTTTGACTATAATTTTATACATATTTCCTAACGCTCACCTACTACGAGGGGGAAAACATAGCATATTCATTCTAGACCTAAACAGAAGGGATTAAAACAATTTCCAGCTTTCCCCTAATTAATTCCGAATTCGGCATTTTTCTGCTCCCCTACAACTGGGCTATCAAGCGACTTTTGTCAAATGAATTAGAATTAAACTTATTTTCATCATAACATTTATTGTAGCATTAGACACTGTTACGTTTCACGAGATGTTCTTAGCATTTCCCAGAACATACTTAGGTCAACATTGGAACATAATATTTTATGATTCCAGATGATATCTGAAAATTATGACAGTAACGTGGAACATATTTGGTTGAAATAAAATTTATAAACTATCGTAAACATATATAAAGGTGTTTGTATTGTTGTTTCATTGTAACATTGCACATTGTTTCATTGTAACATTAGACAAACTTATTTTCATTGTAATAAAATTCGGAGGGTATTTAAATAACTGAAAGAAAATAATGTTTAAAAGCACAGTTATTTGATTTTATTTAATTATTCATTAATGCCTAAAGTGTAAAGATTTTTTTTTTCATAAATTGTAGAATGCATAAATCTGTAATTCATGATTTTTTTCGATGTAATATTAGCACTTTATCCCTACATTGAAAAGAAGAATATTCATTTTGCATTAAATAACTGTCAGCCAAACCATCAGTAAAAAACTGTTTATATTACGGAAAGAATCTGTATTTACTGCGAATTTTCTTCTATTTTAACATATATTAAAAAAACTGCTTGCGATGTATAAAATACATCACAGTATGAACAACATAAATCACAAAACTCAAACAGCTTATTTTTTTATCTATATGTACATAACGTTTTCACTGTATTTTCAATGTAAATTTTCCAGGTCATGTGTATTTTTAAGAGCGAAATGTTTATGAAAAATTTTTCATATATCTTTCTCTACTTTTAAAAGAATCTCAGTTTTCATCTCTCTGTCAACTGGCTTAGAGCTTAAGAGAAGGTAATATCTGTAGGAGTTATTTTATTTCACAGAAATATTTTTGTGACAGCATTACGCTAGAGTTTTGTCTGATTTCATCTGAATCTCAAATGTTACTATTTATATGTAAAAATTAAAATTATTCTGAAAGTTTCGCTGAAACATTTTTAGTATGCTTTTGTTCGAATTATTGCAACGTAAACAGCCGCTAATTTATTCCTACTGAAAACAAATTCCTGTTCACTGGTGTTCATTTAAATGAGGAAGGGCAACTTTTATATAACTCTTTTTTTTATGTTTGTCTCCCGTATTATCACACAATTTCGACATTATATTTCTTCAATTCGACATTATGTTTCTGAACAAATTCTACTTTTTCTTAATTGACAGATTACATTAGAAAATTAGAACAAAAAAAAGTTAAGTTAATAACAGCATAATAGCAGCACACCGAAATTGCAAATCGATATCTAAATATATTGTTTTCATAACAGAAATCATACATTGCTTGCGAATTTATTAGTCCAGGCAATAGGAAATAGGGCTACCTAGCAAAATTAATGGTAGTGCTGGAAATCTACTTTCTAGATGTTTTTTGGGTCGCTGAATCGAATTTGTAACTTCTCACCAAAATTTCCCCCGGCAACCTCCCCAAATTTTGGTAAAAAGCCCCCCAAAAAAGGTTTTTATTAAAAAAATCATTTTTTTATTGTTTTAGAGAAAAAACATCTAGAAATTCAGAAAGTAGACAAAATTTCCAACAAATTAGACATATGACATTATGACTTAGGTTGAAGGGGAAGGGGGGGATCTGCCTCGGAACATGCGCGCGGTGCTGCGTAAACTAAGTTGCGCAATTCCACTTAACCACTCACACGTTTACATTCGCCCTCCCATCTCCCCTCCGAAATTGCTCTATAACGTTTACTTTATGATTTTTGGGTCGCTGAATGCGAATTTTTAACTTTCCCCCAAAATTCCTCCACCCCCCCCCCAAATAGTTGTTTTTAACCTAAATTTCATATAGTTTTAGGGGGAAAGCATTACGAAATTCAGAAATTAGACAAAATTTGCAACAAATAGGATATATGACATTATGAATTAGGATGAACGGTGAGGGTGAGGGCTGCCTCTGAACATGCACTGCGGCGCTACGTGCACTAAATTATGAAGTCCAGGCAATAGGGTATTTTATCTGGCAAAATTAATACTAGTTCTGGATTTTGACTCACTTTATCTTTTTTGGGTCGCTGAATCCGAATTTGTAACTTCTCACCAAAATTTCCCCCGGCAACCTCCCCAAATTTTGGTAAAAAGCCCCCCAAAAAAGGTTTTTATTAAAAAAATCATTTTTTTATTGTTTTAGAGAAAAAACATCTAGAAATTCAGAAAGTAGACAAAATTTCCAACAAATTAGATATATGACATTATGACTTAGGTTGAAGGGGAAGGGGGGGATCTGCCTCGGAACATGCGCGCGGTGCTGCGTAAACTAAGTTGCGCAATTCCACTTAACCACTCACACGTTTACATTCGCCCTCCCATCTCCCCTCCGAAATTGCTCTATAACGTTTACTTTATGATTTTTGGGTCGCTGAATGCGAATTTTTAACTTTCCCCCAAAATTCCTCCCCCCCCCCCCCAAATAGTTGTTTTTAACCTAAATTTCTTATAGTTTTAGGGGGAAAGCATTACGAAATTCAGAAATTAGACAAAATTTGCAACAAATAGGATATATGACATTATGAATTAGGATGAACGGTGAGGGTGAGGGCTGCCTCTGAACATGCACTGCGGCGCTACGTGCACTAAATTATGAAGTCCAGGCAATAGGGTATTTTATCTGGCAAAATTAATACTAGTTCTGGATTTCGACTCACTTTATCTTTTTTGGGTCGCTGAATCCGAATTTGTAACTTCCCACCAAAATTTCACCCGGCAACACTCCCAAAAATTGATTTTTTGAAAAAATTTGGTTTTGAGGAAAGCGCTTGGGGAATGTTCCGAGGCAGCCCCCTCTCTCCCCGTTTATCCTACGTCATAATGTCATGTATCCTATTTGTTGCAAATTTTGTCTAGTTTCTGAATTTCGTAATGCTTTTCCCCTAAAAAAAATAAGAAATTCAAGTTAAAAACAACTATTGGGGGGGGGGGGGTTCGGGGGGGATTCGGGGGGGATTTTGGGGGTAAGTTAAAAATTCGGATTCAGCGACCCAAAGAACTTAAAGTAAATCTTATAGAGAAAGTTCAGAGGGAAGATGGGAGGGCTAATGTAAACATGTGAGTGGTTAAGTGGAATTGCGCAACTTAGTCCACGCAGCACTGCGGCGCATGTTCCGAGGCTGATCCCCCCCTTCCCCTTCATCCTAAGTCATAATGTCATATATCTAATTTTTTGCAAATTTTGTCTACTTTCTGAATTTCTAGATACATTTTCTCTAAAACAATAAAAAAATGATTTTTTTAATAAAAACCTTTTTTGGGGGGCTTTTTACCAAAATTTGGTGGGTGTTGCCGGGGGTAATTTTGGTGGGAATTTACAAATTTGGATTCAGCGACCCAAAAATCATATAGAAAGCCGATTTTCAGTACTACCATTAATTTTGCTAAGTAGAGTCCCTATACGGTCTCTATTGCCTGGACTATATATGTTGTTAACAAATCTTGTTATCTTATTTACCATTTCTACAAAAAAATTATATTTTTTTTCGAAACTAATCCAATGCACATGTCATGCGATTTAGGAAGATCAATAAGTTATTTCCAAAATCAACGAAATTTCGACGTAGTATATCTTTATACATAATATATGAAGTATACAATTAATACGAGTACGTCTGTGGGAACAGAATATGTCCACATTGATAGCCACTATTATCTACTACCGTACCACTATCTGAGACATAATTATTTGCGATATTTATGTTTTTTTAATATTTAAAATTTTAATAAAATGTTTCTTCACAACTTATACCTCATACATTTATCAGTTCGCAAATATAGTAAAAAATACGGTTAAGATCTGCATTGATTATTTTTACCGTTTATTTGATACCGTTTTAAATCGTTTATCAAATTCTTGAAAAGAAAAGCTATTTTAGATAATAAAACAAATTCGATTATCAGTAAAAAGAAAGCGATAACGTCAATACTTTTTAACATACATTTAATGCTAAACTTGTAATATTAATTATTTTTTCCCTCGGATTGCTATATTATCTGTTGTTCATTCGTTAATGTATAACGTTCAATGATAATCTAAAGGAATTTGATGTGACATAAACTATTCCATCTTGACATTAAATAGTAAAGTGTATTATAATATTATATTCTTATTCTGATCAAGAAATATGTGTTATCTTGTCATGTTTTTTGTGAAAAACAAATATCAAATTGACAATCGAGTTTAGAGATTGCGTGCGACACTTGATTTCAACCAGAGGATGTGATAGATAAAGGAAAGAATTTATTTTATGGGGTTATAAGATTTTTTTTTTAAAATAAATTATGTACTCATTTTACTTCTTAAGTGATTTTCGGCGCTGTAAGTTCCGGATAATACTTTTTTTCGCCATTTATTATAATTAATAAAACATTAAAGAATGAATATAAATATTTCAGAATGGAAAGGGAAAGTTTAGTTTAAAGCATTATATTTTTAATACATACTATTACTAGAAATTTCGTATACAGAAATAAGTTTAACAAAAAGATACAACTTGTGTTATACCTTCATGCGATTACCATAGCCATTTGCCGCTATATAATTAAGTCATGTATGTGAAATGACATTGTTCTTCAATATATAAATATATTTTTATGTCGAGAAAATATTGTATTTTCAAAGTAGCTTAGTTCACCTTCCCTCAATGTGATTAGTCCGCTTGGTATTGCTGAGAGAATAAATTTAACAATAACTTATTACGAGTAATGAAAATGGGGTGTCGTCTTTAATTAATTAATAACGGTTAGAAATTCAATTTATAAAAATAACCAAAATATAAATAATAAAAATTGAATTTCGTGAATTCTTATTCACTCTGCTAAAAAGGAGTAAAACCAATAGAGTGAAAAATTATCCTGGCCAGGGTTCGAACCTGTGTGTTTTGTTCGGCGCACCAACGTCCGTCCAATTAAGCCACTTTGAACAACACGCCTATCCTGCCACCCTTCACTCTTATAAGTTGGCAAGGCTGCAACCGCAACACAAGATATCTTGTGTTGCGGCTGCAGCCTTACCAACTTATAAGAGTGATGGGTCGCAGGTAAGTGCGTCGTGTTGTTGCTGCCATACCAACTTATATGAATGTAAAAGATTAAAAAGCTGCATATGACTTGAGTTAGTATTTACACGTACACTGGTTGACTCATTTACTCTTCAGTTAATCAACATTATCTATATAAGGGATTCTAAAACAGATAATAAATGAATTTTTACAACTAATTCAAATTAATAAAAATTAAGCTTATTTAAATATACACAACTAACTTCGTAAAAACTTCATTGCTAAACGTTTATCTACTTTTATAATAAATACAAATTCTAATCTAGCGAGTGAAATAAACACCAATAAAGGCATCCTTCAATAGTTTCCCTTTGAGCATTATTTAATAGTCAATTATATAAAATATATATGTCAAAATCATATTTGTTAAAGCTTCAGTAGCATAATTTTAAATTACTTTCATCTTATTTCAAAATTTAAATCTAGTTATTGCGGAGAATGCTAATAAATTTATGCGTTATTATTTACCTTTTGAGCATTATTTAAAAGTCAAGGGAGTGAGAGATGTATTGTAATAATGAATAAAATGTGAATATAAAATATTTAGACCTAAATATACTTTGTTTCTCACGGATAAAAGCGGTACTCCATATTATATTTAAAATTACTGTTTATAACACTTTAACTCTATTTATTTATTAAAACGTTACACTGTTCCGATTTAATGTATATTTACAAAGGGTGTTATGTGGGAGTTAAGTATATTGTAGTGTATTATCCACAAAGTGACCAGACAATGATTTATAACAAATCTACAATTAGATATTTGATCTGGATAACTCATAATCATCGCATTTAAATGTCATTAATGACAGCAAAGATTTTAAAACGAATAATAGTTAAATATTTTAAATTTTATCAAAATTGCCGAAAATTTAGTAACATTATTATACTTGCTCAAACCTGAATTTAGTAATTGTAAATTATTTTTATATTATTTCAAGGCATTGTGCATAACATTATGTTGTGGATAATAAATGAATTTATACAACTAATTCAAATTATTGTTAATTAAGTCTGTTTAAATATACACAACTAACTTCTGAAATACTTTATAGTTCAAATTTTATATACTTTTATAATACATACAAATTCATATCTAGTGAGTGAAGTAAATACCAATAAACGCACACTTCAATAGTTTTCGTTTGAGCATTATTTAATAGACAAGGATATAAAATAAATATGTGAAAATTATCTTTATTTAAGCTTCAATGGCGTAATTTTAAATTACTTTCATATTATTTCCAGTTTTAAATCTAGTTATTGAGAGAGGAATGCTAATAAAATGTATTCCTTTTTAGTTACCGTTTGAGCATCATTTAAAAGTCAATGGCTCTAGAGATGTATTATATCAATAGATATAATGGCCGTACATAATATTGAGACTTAAAGATACTTGGTTTTTCATGGTTAAAAGCGGTACTCTGTATTATATTTAAAATTACTGTTTATGACACTTTAACTCAATTCATTTATTAAAACGTTACAGTGTTCCGATTTTATGATGTTTGTTAACAAAGAATGTTATGTGAGAGTTATTTCTATTATAATTTACTATCCTGCAAATGACCAGATAATGATTTACAACAAATCTACAATTAAATATTTGTTCTGGATAACTCATATTCATTGTATTTGAATGTCATTAATGACAGAATAGTTCTTAGAACGAATAGTATTTAAATATATATAATTTATTAAAATTACCGGAAAATCAGTAACATTATTATCGTTGTTCAACGCAGTATTTTGTAATTTTAAATTCATTTTATATTATTTCCAGACATTAGTGCTATTCAGAAGTATTTTAATAAATTCCTATTTCGTTAATCTCCATTTGTTCATTATTCAAAAGCCATGTGTTATAGATATATATTGTATGGGTGGCTTTAATGTGTATAAAATTACAGTTAACTTATACAAGGTTGTGCTTAGTTAAACGCTCAAAGCTTTATCTAGAAATTATTAGTACATCTTATGCTAGTTTAACTGAATTCTAGCATTAGTGCATAAATATCATATATTTTATATTAAATCGTTTATTATAGAAACGTTTATTATTACTGAATATTTAATAAACTTCACTATAAACATTTATTTTTGTAAACGTTTAAATGCGAAACTTTAAACTATTTTTACATTAATTCCCGATATTAAGCTAGTTAGCAAGAGACATGTAAATAAATTTTTACTTCATTAGTTCTTCGTTTATCGAATATTTTATTAGTATTTATTTATTTGCTACGTTTAATAATCATGTGTTGTAAGTCTAGTTATGTTGTTCGTAAAATTAAACTTCAAAGATACACTGTTAAAAATTTCGGTTCAACGTTTTATCAAAAGATGGAACAAGTAAAGCTGCAACCATAAGATAGTAAAACCTTTCTCCATCATTAGGTGATTTGTTTGGACCATAGTTATGTTATAGGTTGAACCATGATTTGATAACAGATTGAACCATGTTGTGGCAATAATTTGAACCTTAGTTTAGACATAGGTTGAACCAGCTGAATATTGGTTCAGAAATACTCTGAACATAGGTTGAACCATACATGCAATTTATAACAATGCTCATACATTTTTATGGAGATAATCTGAAGCATTTATTTCGAAACTTAAAATAAATTACATATTTTTTGAAAATTAATGATAATATTCTTATCATTGTATAAAGAATTTAAATGTTCGGCAAACACAAATCTAATTTCAAACAATCTGTTTAAAGCAGCTTGACTAAAGACAATTTAACTATTTTTATACACCTTAAGATTTCCCAATTATGAATTTAATATATATATATATATATATATGGTTTGAATTTCAAGATAAATGCTATAACTTTTCTTCCACCAAAATGTATTAACATTGCTTATACCTAAAATTTAGTGTTTAAAACTTAAATGATTGGTTGCCGTATAACTCTGAAGTAGTAACGTTTTTTTACATCATTGTAAAAATATTTTTAAAAATAAAATATTATACTGTTTAGTAATTTATGTTTGTGCATTTGATTACTATTATTCTTGAAGCACTTTCAAGAGTATGGATAATAAATATTTATTTGTTAAGCTTTAAAACCCAGCATGCTAGAAAGAAAAAAATTATTTCGTAAACCGAAATTATTATTTAACAAGATACCAGAAATTCAGTCCTCAAACTTGGGTTGACAAATACATTTATGGCATTTCTAATGCAATAAATCAAGTCTTATGTAACCATCTATCTGACCACCAACCCTTGAAAATTTTCAAATGCTACACATTTTTTTTTTCAATTTTTTTTTTTTTTTAAACCTTTCTGTGCTGATGTAAGTATTGCTCAGATCCCCACACTCATTTTCAGCAAAAATAAGAAAATCTTGAACTCCTGTTGAATGCTTGCGTAAAACTTGAAAGCTAAGATCTTGTAAATAGTTCTGTATGGTTTTTATAGAAAATCGTATAATAGTAAATCTAATTAAATCTAATTTTACTATTCGCAATAGATGTCGACTGCTAATAATTTTAACTTATTCAACTGCTGAGAACTTGAATCACGATTTTGAGGTAATCATGTTCTGATTTTTCAATGAACACCAAGAATTGTATGACTTAATATATTTGAATGTATTACATTGCATATAATTAAATGAATTACGATGCATATAATTAAAATAATTATGATTAATTACAAGATATATTGATTTTAAAACGCATAATAATTGAGTTCGTACGATTAATTGAAATTATTGAAAATTTTGAAAATTAAATTTGCTTAACTATTATAACACAATCACTATTGTTAGAACTCAAAGGCACAAGTTTAAACAAATTAAATAATATTTCCACGTTTTAAGCTTGTGACTGAGAAAATTTTTAGAGTTTCAAACATCATTAGGTTTCCTTAGGGTAATATTTATCAGCAAAGGATTCTAGTCATCTAATGTTGGAATGGATGTAATATGTATCATTAAGATTAAAAGATTATTGGCTATGCATGGATAGCATTGGCGATGCTCTATAATTTACATATAAGTAATGTTTATAACATTTTAACTGAAGTGATAAAAATAAAGCTTTAATTTCACATACTTTATTTTATAAGAGTTAATTTAAATTATTTCTTATAAGATAAAATCATACAGTGAGCTAATTTTATTAAATAAATATAAACTACTCTTCACCATGGAAAATGCTTATGTAATTAAAACCAATTGAAACTTATTTTAGTATTCATGGTAAACATAACTGCTAACGCTTGTAATTCCTTAATTTAATATGAACTTAAAGATATAAAAAGTTGACTCTGAAATAAACGAGTAGTTATTTAAAAATGTTATATAAACGTTGTATGATTTAAAATATCTGTTTTGGAAAGCGTACATGCACTTCAGTTGATTAATATGTATAATACTACTGTTAATAATTTCAATGTTAAAATTTAAATTATACAATTAACTGCTATTAAATAATGTTTTCATAATTATAATTTTAAACACTTTTCAAAAGTGTTTAGGAATTCTATTTATCTGCCTGTCTGTCCGTCTGTGCAAAAAGTCACGTAAATATAGTCATATTGTCAAGAAATTGATATATGCTATTGGCGTTTGCTGTGGCATGTTCGGTATTAAAATTGAAGTGTGTAGCATTTATGGTTCATTTACATGGACTCTCAAAAGAATTGTGCTACATTACGTTCTATTGAGAAAAATCGTTTGCGGTGTATTTGAATGATATTACACTATTTTAAATACTAGCCGCCCTTTGCGACCAGTTTGGTCTCCCTTAAATCTATTCTAAGCAATCATGTTACTTTTATACATAATTTACTGTATTTGCTTAATCTTTCGCCAAATCCAAAGATTCTGATACTGACATAATGAACTCGACATTTTTATGTTAGCCGGGCGCAGGTGATAAATCGCCAAACATTGTCCCGGTCGTATTTTTGCGTATTTCATTAATTTCATTTAATATATAGTACTTTCACTCATTTTATTTAAAATGCATAACTTTAATTTAAAACAGAAATGTTTAAAATTTACGACTCTCAATTATTGCTTTAAAAAAGGGAAAAAAAAAAAAATAAGTAATCTATAATAATAAAGAAAGAAATTTGTGTGTGAGTGTGTCGACGGTGTTCTGAAGAGACCGCTGCACGTAGAACTACAAAATTTGGCGAAAAGGTACGTTTATATATGAAGTTTTGCACCTCGAAGCCCGATTTTCGATTTTTTGATTCGATTTTTTTAATTTAATTTTTTATGCGATTTTTAGCACCTTTTTTAACTTTCGAGGCGATTTTTCCATATAAGTGAGAAGAATATGGTTTCTTTCTTTTAACCCAATATAGTAAATTTTGTTCTCTTTTCAAAAAAGTTTATTCGGAATTTGTGCAGCGATTTTTGAATTTTTAGCGAATTTTTTATGCAATTATTGAACAGCATGTAATGCATTTCCATACCTATAAGGAGGTTACCGTAGAGAGACACAGTTCTGTCGCCAAATACCGCCAAGTTTGTCGCAAACTTGGCGGTATATCGCCAAAAGTGACGCCAACTTGGCGATATCTCTACTATTTCGCCAAATTCCCGTAGGCTTCCATTGTAAACCAATATGGATTACTTGCTTACAGAAAATCAACAAATTAAAATATTTTAATGCAACAAAAACTAATATTAACTTAAGGGATTATGTTAATTATATTTAAGGGAATCCAAGAAAGTTAATTAATCTATAATAATAAAGAAAGAAGTTTGTGTGTGAGTGAGTGAGTGAGTGTGTCGACGGCGTTCTGAAGAGACCACTGCACGTAGAGCTACAAAATTTGGGGAAAAGGTACGCCTATATATAAAGTTTTGCACCTCGAAGCCCGATTTTCAATTTTTTGATTAGATTTTTTTTATTTAAATTTTTATGCGATTTTTAGCGCTTTTTTATGCTTCGAGGCGATTTTCCCATATAAGTGAGAAGAATATGGTTTCTTTCTTTTAACCCAATATAGTAAATTTTGTTCTCTTTTCAAAAAGTTTATTCGGAATTCGTGCAGCGATTTTTGAATTTTTAGCGAATATTTTATGCAATTATTGAACAGCATTTAATACATTTCCATACCTATAAGGAGGTTGCCGTAGAGGGAGATAGTTCTGTCGCCAAATGCAGCTAAGTTTTTCACCAACTTGGCGGTATATCGCCAAATTTGGCGACCAAAATGAGTCGCCAAAAGTGACGCCAACTTGGCGATATCTCTAATATTTTGCCAAATTCCCATAGACTTCCACTGTAAACCAATATGGATTACTTGCGTACAGAAAATCAACAAATTGAAATATTTTAATGCAACAAAAACTAATATTAACTTAAGGGATTACGTTAATTATATTTAAGGGATTCCAAGTAAATTAAATTGTGAATAAAAGTAACATGATACAATGCATAGATTATTGTATTTTATTGATATTTTCAACGAAAGGGTTGCCAGTGGTCATTTTTCCGAAAATTATAGTTGATAAATGAATTGAAATGGCTATATCCGTTATAAAATAATGTAAAGAACTCGGAAATTAAAAGAAAATAACTGTTATTTGTTTAATAAAAAAAAAAAAAAAAGAATCAAAAACCTTCTTAATGCGAGAGAAAATTTATAAAATGAAAATATTTACTTTAAATATGAAAGGAATGTTTATAAAACTTAAAAAATAAATTAGTATGAAAGAAGCAATTGATACATTATTTGGCGATTTTTCGCTTCGCCAGTTTAATAAAAATGTACCTGAAAAAACCTGAAGAAATAAAATTTTAGTAACAGTCTTTTAGTCCTTCTTTTTTTTTAAATTCAATTTAATTATCATTTTTATGTAATTTTCTCATCGTATGTCTTACAGGAGAAAGGCTTTATTTGTGAGTTACATGCTATTTAATTATTACCTTGGTCGTCAAACTATGCAATTTTAAGCCACAAAGGCAGAAGCATGAAATAAGCCAGGCGAAGGTCGCAATATTTTTTTTTAAGTATAGGAGAATATTTTGGAGTAAATCTTTATATTCAAATGTAAATTATATAAAAAGGATTTAAAATTATAACTATGTAGTCAAGTATTTAAATTTTAGTGTAAAAATGTGCCATATACACACATATTTTATAATCTTCGATAATCAAGCCACCATCAAATGACATATTTACTATATTATTTAAAGTTTTGTTGGCACAGATGTCATACACGCTCCATGGTACATAATGGGCTCCAAAATGGCGTTATTTTGCCTGACATGGTAACTCGGCTATTGTTGTTTATTTATTAATAAATTGTTTATTTACTTTTATTTTCTTTTTTACAGTTATATAAACTGTTTTGTTCTATAGATATTAATTAAACTTTTTATTATTTATTGCTATTTCCTTTTAAAACAATAGAAAATAATTTAAATATATATATGTAACTGGTATTCGAAAACGGTGTTTTCACCAAATTGGCGTGAGAAAAATCGCGCCAAACCCGGTACGTATCTATGCCTAATAGTTATTTACATGATTGTGATTACTTAGTATCAGGCAACAGATTGAAGAGTATTTGGTATATTTTTAATATATGGGCTTTGGTGAGTTAGAGAAAATGGCCTTGGCGAGTGAAGTGAATTTTACGTATATTTACTGGCAAACTATTTACATTTCATATACATATAAGCATTTTTTTTCAATATTTATTTTATTTATTTATAAAAAAAAGAGCTATTTATCTACTTTTAAATACGAACAGAAATAATTTGTGGTTCTACCTGATTATCCCATAGACCAGAATATATATATATATATATATATATATATCGCCAAACTATCTATATTATAAAGGACAAACATATCTGTGCGTAACGCATACGTCATTTTGCGAATGGCAACACTTTGAAATTTGAAATAAAATTTTGGTTTTGCAATTTTCTCTACTGCAAATTTTTAAACTTCTAAACATCGCACATTTTAAATTTTTACACCGTCGTATGAGGAAAAAATTGCTCTTTTAAATGCAATTTGTTTGAAAGTTGTATCTCAATTTATTTTTGAGATATTAATTTTTTTGTAGTTTTTAATACCATTTTTCTTATCGTGGCAACAAAAGTGCCCCATTTTTATTGAAAGTCATTGAAAGTAAACGGAAAATAGTCTAAATTGGATATACTGTATCTTTCTGTTGCCATTTTCCCATAAAACCTGAAAAAAAAGTTGAAATTAAAATAGGGGCTACGTTAAGAACATTGTCTGTTATTCCGTGATAATGACGTCATATGCATACTTTTCTATAGACGAAGTTTAAGAGTGGATTGTAAAAGGGGATTGCTTTAGTGGATGCAAATGACGTCATTTTATAAAAAAGCGTGTATTTTAATTCTTAAACCTGAATTATGTTTTGTAGAAGTGCGTCATTTTCACAGCCCAGCTGCTTTGAAATTCTTCACAGGTGAAAATGGTTCACTTTTGAAAATAATGTAATCGAAATAAAACGCAATGTTTTACAAAAATTTAGAGTTTCTTTATAGAAGAAAGGTGACATGCATGATTTTTTTTAAGTGTATCTTATCACGTGCCGGTTTCAATACATAATAATAATACACATTTTGCACATAAAGCAACAAACATTTTTCAGCATTTATTTCTGACTATTTTTGCATAACGAAATTAATACTTCCTTTATAAACAAATAAAAGAATAATATTAAAAAACCACCAATCTAACATATTTGTGAAAGACAAATTAACGAAATTAATACTTCTTTTATAAACAAATAAAAGAATAATATTGTAAAAACACAAATCTAACATATTTGTAATCGTACAATTTAAATTTATAGATCACCAAATAGGATTTTTTTTTCCAAATGGAATTTGTTTGCAAAGTTCATCTCAGTTTACTGATTGTCAGTGGTTTTGAAAACAATTTTAAAGCATGAAATATTTTTTAATTCATTTATATCGCGCGGAGCTCGATTACGAAAGATTAATCCGTTTGCCCTTAAAACAAAATAAAGAGTTCATCATTTTCTTATGGCTAATATCCATTTAAAAGAAACCCTGTGAATAAAAAAAATAAAATAATATAAATAAAACGCAAATTTAACAGACATGTATAAGCTCTGAAATTATCAGAATATAAAAGAATGCCATAAGTAGCAAAATCTTGGTCAAATAACTCTTAGCATGCGGCTAATAAGAAAATGTCGCTTTTGATAAATTTCAAAAATTTATTTGATTGTATAATTCGTATTTTCCATATGAAAAATACTTTTTAAATGTAAGTGGGTAATCTAAAATATTTATTGCAAATAAAAAAATTTATTAGTTTTCAAAAAAAAAAAAAAAAAAATGTTTGCACCTATATTCTGTAACCCGGGAAGCCCGGGTACGATCCCCTAGTATGATTAAATGCCAATAATGGGTGATCGTAGATGTCAGATTTACTTGACATTAAACACTTTACACGTGTTTGTTACGTCATCAGGTGATTTTTAATTCGATATTTACGTTTCTTCGCGATCTGCTGCAATTTTTTGACATTCCGTTTTTGACCCATAATACTAAAGTAATTTCTACCTTCATTTCAATAAAGTTTATTCGGATTTCGAATAACAATTTTCGAATTTTTCGGGTATTTTGTATGTGATTTTTAGTGTAGTTTAGGGATTTTCTACCATTTTTCCACATTAGTGAAAGACGTTGATACAAGTTGAATCAACTTTCAATCTTCGAACACAATATATATATATATTTTTTTTTTTCTTTTCGAAATTTGCGCAGCGATTTAAAATTTTTTCGAGATATCTTATTGTGATTTTCAGAGGTTTTTCGCAATTCGTGCTGTTTTTTTACGTACCCGGGCAACGCCGGGCAAGTTAGATAGTAAATAATACCATGAGTCATGACATTTAATTTTAACATCAAAGCTTTGTTTTAATTTACCACGCGAAAAATTGCTTATGACAGTCGCATGAAATGGACTATTATAATACTGATGACATGACGGCGGTGGAACAATATTTGGCGATTTATCACTTCCGCCCGGCTAACAATAAACTACCACATTGGCCGCCTGGCATGTAAAAATCGAAGCGGTCAATTCGGAACTGTTGATGACAGTCACATGACTTAGGCTATTATTATAGAGATTATTGAAATGTGTACATATCACTGATGTAGACTAAAAGAGGCTCACTGTAGAATCCGGTGTACATATAAGTTTTCGTTCATTTGCAGGGACACATAAAAGGATTTGGCTAGCTTTGCCTATGAAATTTAATTGCTGCAAATGCGTTTTCAGTTGTATACGCGTTTTTAAATTTAACTAATTTTTGTGCGAAAAAATGCTTGTAGCTAGCTGACGTAAGCAGAAGGAGCATGTTTACTCGTGTATTCAATGCAGTAGTTATTTTGTCATTCAGTGGTCATAAATTATACAAACTTGAAAATTATGGTTTACTATAGTACCTCTAGCATTTTAATATACGTATCTTTCTGATTTGGAAAAGGTTTTGAAAAATTAAATAATAATATGTTTTGTGTCAAATAAAAGGGGTATCTTTTTTTTTTATCTTAAAAGAATCATAAAAATGGAAATGAAAGAAAAAAATATCTAATAGAAAGATACGTTTAGAGAAAGAAAGAAGTAAAGAAAAATTCAGTAAGGAACATACTTATTTCATTATTTATGAACCATCAGTATAAATGAATTGATTCTGCAAGAAGAAAAACATAAAGAGCATAACCAAATATTATCAACTTTTCACTCTATCATCTAAAAGGAATCTTTCGTACTGAATCAATTACTTTACCGCAGTAGTAGATGATAGTTGCCGAAATTTAACGAATTTATTCTTTTTATTTCATAAATATAGCATAGCATGTCCTAACCGCTATTATTAAGCTAAGTTATTATCACAGTTTTTATATTAAACGTAGTTTTGAAAGGTATACTATAATAGAAAAATAGTGTGTTAATATACAGCAAATAAATTTCTTACGCAGAAAAATAAGAATGAGATAAATGTCATATACATTTCTAAAATTATCATTCGGTATAGTAATAACAAAAGTTTAATATGACATTTTTAAACATTTTGTTTTAAAAACTTTTCCAAAATTATTATAATAGCATATAAATAGTAATAATATAATAATTAATTATTGTTATTATATAATAATATTATAATAATAATTAATATATCATTAGCGGTTTCCAACCTATGCGTCGCAGCCCACTAGTTGGTTACCGTAAGTGTTTTTGTTGGTCGCGGAATAATCGAGGTTTGTGTGCAAAAATGTATCTTTTATTTCATATGTTTAAAAAATATGTAACAAATAAAATATTTTACAACCGCAATAATCATGAAAGCTATTAGCACAAAATGAAAATTTGTGAGACATATCATTAGTCGCTCAAACGTTATGACAACTGTGGAAAAATCCCCTATTGCCATCTGCAAGAACATAGAAGCAGAAAATACAGAAATATCTGAATCAGCTTTGAGGTGCCTGATGGGATCTAACACGACAATCTTGTGTGAACGTACTTTTTCTGCTTTGTTGTTTCTGAAAAACAAGTACAGAATCAAACTGCGTGTAGAAAGTGACTTAAGGTTATAACTAACCAATTTTAATTCTGATATAGATGCTCACATTGGTAAACACCAATGCCAGAAATCTCCCTGATTTTAAAATTGTGTTTTGATAATAATTAAACGTATTTTCCATTATATTTGTTATTTTAATTATTGTTCAACTTACACGGATTAGAATTACCAATTCTTATTTTTACTGATAGTGCTTTTTGCGTACGAAAATTTGCTTGTTTCATATAATAAGATAGAAGATAGCTTATATATGTTATACAAAATTTTCATACTCATATTATATACACCTGTATATTACATGGGTCGCGAAATTTTCTTTTACTTAAAGGTGAGTCACGTACCAATAATGGTTGGGAACCTCTTTTTTATATTTATTTTAATACATGTAAAAGTATTCATTTGATATAGTAAAATCCTTTTAAAAAGAAGAATGTATAACTAAAAGACGTACATTTGTTAAAAGAAATAAGCAAATGAAGCTCCAGTAAGGAAGAGACATATTTCATTATTTATTAAACATCAGCATAAGAGAGTGCATTCTTGAAGAATGGCATTAGTAAGTAGCATAAGATAAAACGGATATTTTCTTTTACTGCCATCTAAGAGGAAATTTTCGTTTTTTATTCATTAGTAATCTGTGATACCGGGTGATAAATAACAAAATTTGATATTTTTTTTTAATTTTATTTCATAAATAAAAAAAATTAGATCACAAAATACACAACATGAACTTTAAAAAGCTCACTGTTTTACTTAAAAGGCGACACAAAGTTAATAATATAGAAGTTACTGTGGGGCTCTGCCTCCTGCATGCTACGCTTGCCAACCCCCGTTCAGACACCGCAGAATCTAAAAACACACTAATCTGATGGGTTTTTAAAATATTAGAGAAGATTGAATTATACTGAAAAAAGCTGTGCATATCTCCCTGTAAACGGGTTTCCATTCAATTACCTTTGATTGCAAAAATTTAAGGGCGAATGAGTTGCTGTTAAGACATCCAATGGTTGTTTTCGTTTTTGATTAAAGAGGGTCAGTTAAACATTTGAAAAGAAACTAAAATAAAATAAATTAAGTATACAGAGTCTTTTTCTCCCGGTATTTTAAAACAATCTCTATAACAATAGCCTAAGTCATGTGACTATCATCAACAGTTCCAGGTGGACCACTTCGCTTTTTATACTCTAGGTGCCATTTTGGTACTTTAATGTTTAGCCAGGCACAGATGATAAATCGCCAAATATTATTCTATCGCCATCATTTCATTTGTATTATAATAGTTCAAGTCATCAACTGCCATAAACAAATACGGTCTGATCCCTTCGCCGTTCATATGAAAGTTTCGCACAGATGTCATATATGTCCCATATTGGCGCGATTTTTAACGACGCCAATTTAGGGAACGCATCAACAGCATACACAACAACATCCGGCTTACCATGTCAAGCAAAATAACGATACTTTGGCCCGAGTTAAGTGCCCGTTCCGCATATGAAATTGGCGTCAGAAAAAAATTGCGCCAGTACGGGACAGTAAGTTTTCCATTTTGATTAAAAAAAAATAAAAAATTCGAATAAAACTACATAAAATTTGCTATGGTTGAAAATAATTCTTGGTACTGTTAGGCTAACATGATGAAAATGTCGCCAACAGCTTTTTTTCAACTCGCCAGTTAGCATTTTTTTTTCGAGTGGTAATATTTCGACAGATGTCATATACGCACAGCAAGTTTGGCGTGATTTTTTTTTTTACGAAAATTTGGCGAAAACCTCGTTTTCAAATACCAGTTACATATGCATTTTTGGTATTACTTAGTTATTCCGTCGAACAAAAATCTATCGCCAAACTATAAGATTAAATCCCAATAATGGTTGATCGTAAATGTCACATTCGCTTGACTTTAAGCAAGTTACACGTGTTTACGTCATCAAGTGATTTTTATTTCGACTTTTTATTTGTATATTTATTAATGTTATACTAATTTATTTGTTCTTTCGTTATTTAAAATAAAAATTATATCAATTTTTATAATTTGGCGAGTGTTTTGGCGATTTATATAATTTGGCGAAATTGGTCGACGGAATAACTAAGTAGTACCGTGTTCTTTAATTATTTTCTATTATTTTCTAAAGGAAGTATAAAAAAAATTAATAATGATAGAACAAAATAATTTATATAATTTATAAAAAGAAATAAAAGTACATAAACATTTATTATCAAATAAACAACAATAGCCGGGTTACCATGTAAACCTTTTCTGAAATATGAAAAAAAAAATTGCTTGATTAAAATTTGAGTTGCCATCATTAGAAAAATGTATATAAATTTAGAAAAAAATTAATATTTCGAAAACTAATTCGACTTTAAAAATTCTAATACCAGTTTTGAGATCTGAGGATCAATGCTGATTTTTGGTTTATAATTTCATCGCAAAATATTCCATATTTTAGGAGAAATCGCTTGAAACATAATCAGTTGTTTAATCAGTCGATTCATATATCCGTTTCATAAATTCGTTTCATATATCCATTTCATATATCCGTTTCATATATCCGTTTCATAAATTCGTTTCATATATCCGTTTCATATATCCGTTTCATATATCCGTTTCATAAATTAGTTTCATTAGGATTATATATATATAGGGTACATAAGTTAAAAATTATTAAATTTTTTTTTTAATTATTATTTAAAATTTCTTAGTACTTTCGGCATGCAATTCCCCCGGCCATCTTAAGAGAATAATTGGGGCGCTGCAAACATGCCCATTTCCTGACTAATGTTCCGTAATGTGGTTGTATGGTTTTGCAGGGCCAACCTCACAATATGACGGTCCTCTCGGCATTAGTCATAGGAGGGTGTTGGGATCCGGCATGCCGTTCAGTGTCACCCTCAGCAACCCATTGATTCCATATTCGCATGACAGTGGTTGGATTTCGACCAACGTGACGGGCAATATCAAGGGACGATAATCCACACTCTCGATAGGTAGTGATCCGAATTCCGACAATAGCTAGTAAGCATTTTTTCTCATTATTGGAAGCTTACTACGAAATTCTGAGCAAACGCCACATTACAAAGCTCTTTCCGAATGAGAAATCCATTACGAAACTTTTCTTTTATAGAGTGCTTCAGATGTCATTTCTCCTGCCTGCGACATCTAAATGCGCTGATACTAATCATTTGCATATTCCAACCTCTTCTTACTTTCATGTGATTTTGACGTTCGTCAGATCATTCCTTCCTGTTGTTGCAATTTTAATGACCAGCAGTGTATTTAGATCTTAGCTGAAATTCTATCATAATATGGGCACATCTTCTCTGTGTTACAAATAGCATTTTTTTAACATAAATTAAAATATGATTTAACGATAATAATAATTTTTCAGCAAAATGATTATACTCACAAGAGTAAAATACATTTCTGTGTATTTTACAAATACACATTATATACACATACATAATTATTTGTTGAATACCATTAGGTAAATTAAAATGCGAAATGCAACTCATGAATTCGATCATCAATATGGAACTAGTGTAATGGAAGACATTTTTAGAAATCCCGTTATAAAGGTGTGAAGAATAAAGAAATTCTTTGATTACCATTGCTGGTAACGATATCATCTCAACACAAATATCGTTTCAGCAGGTTAAAATATATATTTTAGTGTATAAAATATAACTATATTTATATTTAATTTATTTAGAATTATTATTATTATTATTATTATTTATATGTGTTTTTATCTGTATAATAAAAATATATGATTTCATATATATTCATGTAAGCAAGACATAGTGTTTACGAAGAAGGTTACAGGCAGGTGGAGATTTATCTCTAAAAGGGGATCTTTCATCCAGTGCCAGTGAGTCTGCTTTTAAGAATACGGTTGACACCACAGTCAAAATGATATTTACGACAGGCTCATGGATATTTTATGAGGGGCCATAAAGTGGGCCCCCACGGTAAAGGGCAGGAGGTTTTTCTCTCCGAGCGCCCCTGGTAAAGGGATGGACGCGGTCAATCCCCATACGGTCCAAGTACGAGTCAGGATGTGCATGGGGGTGTTTTATTGAGGAGTGACAGTCATGCTGTCCACGGATTGAGCGAAGAGCTTCAAGACCGCCCCCCCCCCCCCGCTATTGTGACAACTATGTCTCTTACGTAAGAGAAAAAAAAAGACATAGTATCAGATCGACTTGAATTTTCTTAGAGATGAGATCAACTTGAGTTTTCTTTTAGAGGAGTTCTACTGCAGTTGGCAAGTAAGAATTCTCCTTGCATCTTAAAATGTACCTTCATCTCTAAGTCCCTAATGATATTTACGTATGACTTGGAGCGCTGCTTACATGCAGTATGTATATTGCTCCCATACATTTATCCTAATTCGGTTTTCATCGGATTTGATTTACCCGTTTTAGGGTACACGAATAAACACCGGTCGTTATAGATCCGGTACAGCGACTTACTAATTTATAGTATGGTGTGTTTCGCTAAGCTGAGTCTGTAGATTTGGTATTTGCTAAAAGGACTTTAGTGCGTTTGTAAATTGGGATGTGCTTATCTACTACTGATCTAGAGTGACCTCAGCTATATTGATGTAAAGATGTATGAGCCTTTATTATTTTTGTTCCCTACTTTTATTGTGTATTTTATTGATTAGGGATTATATTACTGCCAATTGGTACTCAAGAATTTGAAGATTTTAATAATGTATAATTTTAAATTAATGGAAAATTAATACGATGGGTTTGATTTTATTAACTAAAACATGCGTGTCTTGAGACACACTTAAATATATATAGAAAACTATATGTAAGAGAAACGACACATTCACCTTAATACTTTAAGTTAAAACATGAATACATTAAAATGATTCTCAGTTTTTATTACTAAAATAGGTGCTAAAAATACAATTAACAGGTTTTAAAACATTAAAACCAATAACCAGATGGTAAAAAACTTCCCGAGCGCATTCGACCAAGCCCTGGTCATCATCAATGGGGTGAAAAATGAGAAGAACTCTTCTCATTTCTCAACCCATTGATGATGACCAGGGTTTGGTCGAATGCGCTCGGGAAGTTTTTTACCATCTGATTATTGGTTTTAATGTTTTAAAACCTGTTAATTGTATTTTTAGCACCTATTTTAGTAATAAAAACTGAGAATCATTTTAATGTATTCATGTTTTAACTTGTGACACACTTTTTAAACTTGTAAATATTTTTGTAAATAAAAATCCTGTTAATTATTAATTTTTGGATTATGTCTTTCATACACCATGAGTCTGGTAATTTATTTTAATATTAGTTTTTGTTTCAGGTTTAGTTCGAATTCTTAATGTTTATTAGATGTGTAAATTTTGTAGATGTAATTTGGTTATTTAAGTGGTCTAAAAGCTACTTCTTCCTCGACAAATCACACAACGAAATTGGGGCGGTTTCAGATATATTACCCCACCCCCTCTTTTTTTGGATAATTATGTATAAATTATCCCAGAAGCTAGCCAGGACCGAGTTTAACGATTACAAACTTTTTATTATGAATTTTTCAATTAGCACTATGGACTTTGTACAGGTTGAGTAATTAAGGGGTGGTAGCTTAATTAATCTGGGGTTTTGGGAATTGGATAAGGATTGAGTCTCCCCTCTCTTCCTATGTTTGTATTATTAATCTCACTTTTGTACCTGCACCTTTTAAATAATACTAATTGTTTTCCCCAATTAATAATCCCCCAATAACCCCCTTCATCACATCTGTATGTTGGGTACTTGAAGCTGGTTACCGTTATATGCACCTAGTTCTGCCCAACAACCATCAGAAAACACAAAGGCTAAATTTAAATGGTTAAAGGTAAATTTAAAACTTTAAACTTACAATACACAATAATTTTTGAAATATGATGTGTTTTTTGGCAAAATTTATCGATAAGATATATTTCGCCGAGATCGAATAAGATATAGATCGAATAAGATAACCAGTTATTTTATTCGTATACTATAATAATTATAAATATTCGAAAACTATATTACAAATTTTTACAGCTAGGCAATTTATTCTCAACCATTTTGCTAATATATTAATTTTTATTCCTTAGCAGCTTATTAGTATATTTCTCTCTGTTGGAGACTTTCTTCTATCTACGCGAGGCTCACAATTGTATAAACCTCACAAGATTACATAACGAATGACATATATTGCAAGAAATAAAATTTTTGGAAGTTAAGAAGTTCATAGATCAAAGTTTAAATTGCGATTATGATAGATTATTCAAAAATTGCAATTTAAATTGAATAATTTAATTTAATTGAGTTGAGTAATTGTGTAATTGAATTGTAGTAATTGAGTTTGTTGAGTAATTTAATTAAATTGAGAATCGTTATAATGTCAATCTACTATGCACACATAAATAGATTAAAAAAAAGTTGAGAAAGAAAATTAATTTTACATATATTAAATGTTATGTGTTAATTTTTATTAAAATATCTGGGAAGGAATGAGTTCGGGACTTAGCATAAGCTGATAACCCAGTTTAGTTTAAATATATAGTTATATTAAATTGATAAATAACAATAATGAAAGATAGAAGGTATTTTCTTACCTTTCTGGTAATCCGACGTAGAATATGATTCTTCTTACGGGATTATGTATCCACCTATAATATTTATTTGATTTTATTTAAACATAAATGGTGATCATATAAGGGATGTATCTTCAGTGAAGAGTCGGTCTTGTGAAAGAAAAGACATCTTTAATTACCACACGCAATCTGGATTAAATACTGATCCACATAGGATATAAATCCACATAGGAGAAGGAACGCTCCATTTAAACAAAGGATACCGCACAAAACTTTGTGCGTGTTGACTTGACCAGTGTCAGTCCTTCAAGTGAAGAGTTAAAAGGGGCCCAAAAAGTTATAGCAAAGTCAAATAGTCTAGAACAATAAGAAAACCGCTTAATAAGCGATTCTCTTCTATTACGAACCCATTTCAGTCTTAATTGAAAAGTTGACATTACTGGAAAACTTCTTTGGTGCTGCCATCTGTTGCCGCATCTTCAAAACTTATATGTCCAACGTAAATGTAGATTACTTCGTAATCTTACGAAAAGTCGCTCGTGAAGTGTCGCCATCTTGTAAAATATTTCACAACTAAATAGATAATTATGTTGCATAATGTCACTAGCAAACTGTCTTGTTACACGCGAGTGGATGTTTGGCATAAAACACTGATGTGCCGAGACGTTTTCCAACAATTTTATTTAAAGTTAAATAGAATAGAGGTGCATCGGAATACATATACTTCCTGCTGTGGCTTAGATTATCACAGAGTTAAACATAAAACTGATAGAGATTTGATAAGAGCAAGGAATTCTTTAACCTTTAACTTGGTCTTTCATTTAATTATGTATATTAGGATTTCCACTAAAAACTTTCTTTTTCTAAACAACGCATTTCATTGTGAATGTTATGCATAAAAGCTTGATAAAAAATAAATATATACATCTAAACTTATATAGTACAATCATGCTAAAAAAACTAACAATACAACACATACAGTGTGTTCAGTAACGAAAAATCACTATTTTTATTATTCCTCAACTATTTTTAATAGATGATTTCTTAAGGACAAAAATTACTAAAACCATTTAAAAATTGGGAAACCTGTTCTTCAATTAAAACTAGTTACATATCTAAAAATTTTCATTGTTTTTTCTGCCTGTGAACAAGTATTTTCTCTAGTGCTGCTGTTTTGTTTCAGTGAGATTGCTTTTATGTTTTCTAGTCGATATTTTTCTGTCATTTAACTTTTTTCAACTTTCTCACTGACACAAACTGATATATCCGTTCACTAAACTGTAGGTTTCACTGCAATAGAAGCATTATTTAAATCAATATGATTCCAGATATAATGCAGTTTTAAAAAAATTAAGTTATGATTAGTACTTTCAAGGCTTATATATGCTTATGCGTAGTAATATATATATATATATCATGTTGTAAAAAACATGTTTTTTTAGAATTAAAAAAAATAAAAAATAAGAAAACCACATTATAATTTTGCCCTTTTACTCGGTGGTCAGAGAGATTAATTTGCGTTGTATCACTCATAATCTTTTATAATCTCACTTTAAACTTTTTCTAGGTACCTCGCTTTCTTATCAATTCAATATGACTCTATTTCGATAAAAAATCTTGGAAATCTCTGATTGTTCATTCATTTTACATGCCCCTGAGTAATTCATACTGAGTAAACTGCTTTTGCACTGCACAATAAATGGTATGCTGTACATCATTAACAGCACCTTATCAACTCTAATTTGAACCCTGAGCATATAGGCTTTGTAAGGGAATCACCCTTATTCAAGAAAATTGTACTATAAATATGACAACCAACTCTATCTGCAGTTTGAAATTTAAATCATAACTTTTTTAAAAATAATAATATATTACAAAAACACGTAAAATGCATTAAAAATTATGGGAAAGTAAAATCTTCTGCGTTGCAGGTATCCCTCGACTTACGTATTATGCGACTTACGTAAATTCGATCTAGAAAATTACATTTGTTAACATACTATCACGTTTGATATGCAATTGCATACTTTTGATAGTTATTTTATAAATAAAATATATAGATATAAACCACAACCGTAATATAGTTTATATATTAGATAAGGTTAAAATTTTATTGGTATATACAATCAAATCTATAACAAGATAACTTAATTTTTATTGCTAGTTATTCACATCAATCATCTAATTCATAATTAATATAGTTTGTGCTTATCCAGTATTATTTTATTTTGTAAGTGCTATGCATTTGCCTTGCCATCCGAAATTCATGGAAAATAAGTTAAATGGCGTTAATAGGCTTCTTTAATTATTTATTATTTTTATGGTCGTTTTATGTAGATTCAAAATTATTATAAATCAATTCATCAATGATAGATTTATAAATCCCGTATTCCTCAAGATATTTCATAATTATTCTTTAAGTTATTTAATTCTTAAGACGGAATTAAAAAATGCTTCATGTAATATCCGGTCTACTGTGAATTTTGATATTTATATTATCGCATTTTATTGTCGTTATTCGTGACCATTAGTTTGTATAACTGGTAAAAAAATATTTTTTCCTGTGAATTATAAATGGAAATTTGCTTTAATTTGTATCTTCAGAAAGTGGAGAAAATGTATTTTGGGGCTCCTTGAATATGTGGGCCTGGGCCAAATGCCCCATTTGCCCCTGTGGTGTTCAGATCATGGATGATATTGCAATTTTGTAATGCCAGATTAAAACAGTTAAATAAATAATTTTTCAACGTTTTTGAGAACAACTAACAGCAAAATATGTTTTGTAACTTTTTATTTCTACAATTCTTCATTCAAGTGAAAGACTTAAAATAACTTTCAAAAGAAACCTGACGCACTTTTCCCATTTAATAAAACAAGTGATTAGAAAAAGGCTAGACTACCAGTGGTGAAATCCTCCACCAGTAAATTTTAATAGAAATTTATGCTATATAAACGTCATATTCAGAAACAATTACTGTCATGAATAACACAAAAATGTCTATTTTTTTACAGGTAAAAGTTTGTCCCGTTTGTAATCTAGTATTTTCGTAATTATAGTTTTATACTTGGTGTCCTAATACACGGAAAATTATATTAATTTTAAACTGAATTCCTAGAATAAAGAAAATCTCCTTATATATATATATATATATATATATATATATATAATCTTTTTCTATGTCAGAAAACTTTTTACAATTTAAATACTCCCTAATATATTTAAAACTAACACAATTCATGATTTTATTTCGCAATCACTATTCTGTTTTCTGCCTAGTTATTTTAAATCGTAAAACTCTCATAAAAATTCAGATTACAGCAAAAATTTTATTTACTTTTTTTTGCAGTTCGAGTAATTTCTTCTTAAAATTTCTTTTCGGAATAAGTACAAGCCAAAGCAAATTTTAAAGCTTGATGAAACAAAATTTAAAAAAATTGCATTTTTATTTATTCCTCCTTAAAATCTTTTCCAAAAGGAAAAAATCAACAACTTCTGAATTGAACTTCTTTTTTTCTTATTAATCTGATTCGTAAAGAAATTTTCTTTTGTTTTGAATTTTGTCAAACAAAAATAAGTATAAAATATTTTATTTGATTGCACTTTTTTACAGGCATTGAATAGTTATGCTGCACACCCCGACTAACTTCAAGACTAATTCATGATTTACAAGGAAAAAAAAAAATCTGCCCTTTCACGTAATTTTAATTTGCAGCGAAAATATTAACCCTTTTTTACTCTTGGTACAAAGTGCCAATGCTATTAAATGTATTAAAATATATATAATAGCTTTTGTCATTTTTTTAAGATATGGCAACAAGAAAGAAAACAATGCAACTTTGAAACAACGCTATTGAATTTGTAAATTGTTTTCTCAGTGTACAAATATAATTAATATCAAACTTTCAATTGATAAAAGTGAAAAATTTTTACAAATATTACGAAGTTTACCTTTTATTTTTAGTGATTTTTCTACCTTTCAGTGTTTAAAATTATTATTACAGTGTTGCGCTTTTACGGTCAGATGGCATATTTTAGCGAACGTGGTTTGGTCCATAATTAAATCCTTTGTTATTCTAACCTTTTATGCAATTATGACAATAAAGAATATTCGGCTATTTATCACTTGTGGCGGATTAACGAAAAAACACCGTGAAATTAGGTAATTAATTTATAATTACGTGTTGTTTTTGTCTTATTGCTTTCTAAAACACGCCATTGTATGTAAGTCTAATATATAGAAGTGAGTTATTTTTTTTTATTATTATTGAACGTGAGATTCGGTAGAGAATGATTTTCTAATCTTCGTTAATTTCAATAATAGTTTTTTGCAAAGTCTTATTATTCTTTTAGCAACGATATTTTAATAATAAAGCTAATAATTCATACATTCATGGTGCAAAACCCTCTAAGCGCGAGTAATACTCGCACTTGACCGTTTATATTGTTATTATATTTCCAACATTATTTTTTAAAATTAAGCTTAAAGCAGGGATTATATACGTTATCTTAGATCTACAAACACACAGCACGGTATTGAAATACAAACCAAATATCATCCTACAAATATGAAGTGTTTTCAGTTGGGCATGCTGAAAATATTCAGATAGCTTGACTGCAAGCACATTATTCAATTATCAATATTCGCCTTATTTAGTGCCAGATATATGGCGAATATTACTATTATGAAAACAGTGATAGCATTCAAGCACTTTTAATTTAAAAAGCAAGAAGTAATTCTCAGAAACATCGGTTTATTACAGAATCGTTAAAAGTAAAATAAGCTATTTTGTTTAAACATCTGATTATTATAATGTTGACTAACCAACAAAGATTTAAAATAATAATAATAGAAGATTTTATTTATTATTTTCTTTTCTGTCAATGCTAAAATCAGAATTGCAATCAATAAGAAAAGAAAAAAATAAGAAGGTTGAAGTTTTGCCTTTTTGTGTTTTTATTTCTCTTTTTCCCTTTTCTTCATTGCTCTTTTCTGTATGAGGAACTGTAAAGTCAAAGGTAAAAATTCAACTCAAAAATAATAAAGTTTATTTTCTGCTTTTCAGTTCTTTGATAAAGCAATAAAAGTTTTGATGACGCATACAATTCTAATCTCCATTTTATAAAATCATAAGAATATTTCAATAGTAAAGACGTTTTACATTTTAAAGATTTTGTCTTTAGTTATTAAACATTTCTTGTTTATTAGGTTTTCGAATTTAAAGGAATGATTTGAGTATTTTTTCTTTTCCAATTCTTCCTTTATTTTTGTATGAAAGACAGATATACATGGTGTAGATAATTAAAATTCACCCACTCAGTGTTGTCCAAAGTCGAAAGTAATCAACGAAAAAATATGAAATATGGTATGCATTTAATTGAAGAGATGCGAAAGATATTTAGCAGATTTTATTTTTTAAAGGGCTACCAGAGAGCGTATTATTGATTTTGTTCTATAATTAGGGCTGCCACAGGCAAATTTTTTTTTTTTAGAAAATAAATAAATAGAATGCTAAATTTATCTTTAAAAAGTTAAACATAAAATTACACTATGTGCAAATTAATGAGGAAATTTTCAGGGTTAAGGCATTTTACAATGTAAGAAAATAATTTTAGATGAGAAGAGTAATCTCACAATAATTTTAAAAGGTTGTCAACAGTTTTCAAGTGCATAAATTTGTTACCGGACTTGCAGGACAGAAAAGTTTTTGAGCACGGGCTGCCATATTTTTCAAATCATGGGGCTCGGGGTCAGAAAGAAGAGAGCGAATCCACATCTACTATTTAACCATCTTTCTTTTGAAAGAAGGTGTGTAAATGTTTTAGTTGAAGTCAATGGTGGAAGAATGCGTTACTTATACAAAATAAATTTTCGAAAAAATCGAAATAAAATGCATCTTCTCATAAGTTTTTTTTTTTTTTTTTTTTTTTTTTTTTTTCCAGGTCATCACAAATTTCTAATTCCAAAAAGAACTAAACACGCTCAGAGGTATACTATTATTTTTAATACAATCACACTGATTGATAAAGTTATCATACGAATTGAATATTTTCAACAGAGCGAAAAAGCTTTGTTCGGTTCAGTGCTTGGGTATTTTTTCACAAAGATAAAAGTATTCAATTCGTACGCTCAATGTTTTTTGTTTGCCTGTTTATTTATTTTTAACTTTAATTAACATAATAAATAAAAATGCATATATATTTTATTAATATGTTAAAATCTCTGGAACTTAATTGAGTTTTATAAATTTTGAAAAACATAACGTGTAACAAGCGATATATATATAAATTGCAACAGATATTTTATCATTTAGAAAAACATTTTTTGAAAGTAAAGACAGTGTCAGTCTAAACTAAAGGTAGAGTATTAACGATAGTACTATTTTATACATATAATATATATATACTATTTTATACAAAGTCGTAAATATAGTACTATATTTCCGACCATTCACAGCTCATTCTATGTTTTACAAATCATAAAGGTACCACAGAAAAGTAATATTATTGATACGTCTTCTCTATTTTTATATTTATAAAGACTACAATCGGGGAGGGTGATAAATTAGTTAGTCAATATGATACGTAACCTTTAAAAATGCGAGAGTTTTTTAGTAAAAAGTATAAAAGTAAAAATAGTTTATTAAGGTATCCGAATACCTTTAAAAGCCGATTTTCGGCCAAAATATCGATTTTTAAATTTTGGTATAATATAATAGCCGAATTCTTTATCTTTCCAAATCTGTTTGAATTTTGTCTGTAATCTTATTTAGAAGCCAAGTTATTGCCTTTTTGAAATTACTAACAAGGAAGGTCTCCATTCTGGGTATACTCAGAATATTTATAAAAAAAAAATACTAATTAAACTACTTAAGTATGTAATAAAGGATCAGTCAAATTTAGCGGCGGAATTAGAGTAGAAAGTCTGTAAAAATATAAAATACTTTTGAGTATTTGGCGCGAAAAGACGAAAGCGTCACGCTATTTGGCGAGCAATACTTTCCCTCGCCAAAAGCAAACGATTTTAGTGCACCTGAAAATTGATTGTTAATTGATTTATAGAATGCGTGTAAATAGTATTTAATGAATTTAAACTTAAACAATGAGAGAGTTTTATAAACACATTTTATCGTATTACGTATTTATGTTGCTTGTTATTTAATTTTATTACTTTAAAAACAATTTCATATATAAAAAATAATTTCCTATATTTAAGCGTATTCCAAAATAAAGGCAAGATTCATTTACCAGTTACTCATTTCAAAGAATTCGTTGTTTCCATAGCAACAGATTTGAATCTACAGTGCTCCATTGGACTTAATTTTGAGACATTGAAACAATTTTAATTTATTTTAATTTTGTTTTAATTCATAAAATTCAATATTTAACTTTCATTATAAGTATATATATATGACAAAACTATAGTTAAATCAATCTAAAACTGACAAAACTAAAGTCATTTACATTAAATTTATTTAAACAAGTTCAACATGAAACATTGTTATCTTAAAGAGTATTCGACATAAAAAAGTATTTTTCGAAATTTCATTTCATCGCCAACAGATGATAAATCGCCAAATAAACGAAAATTTCATTATTTTTTTACGAACGTTCTATCGCGGTTCCGCCAAAAAAAATTTATAAACATATATATACACATGAGAAGAACACTCTGTAATTTTTTTCAGATTTTTCTGAATATGCCCGTATGGAGACCTTCCTTGTAAGTATCAGTATTTTGAAACCGAAAGTATCGTTCTGTTCACCGGAAGTCAGCTGAAGTGTTTGTTTACGTTTAGTTTTGTGTTAATATGAGCTTCAAAACTCGTTTTTAGGGTTTCGTTCATCTGATGAAACCCTATTCGTCCCGCTCCTCTGTCTGTCTGTCTGTCTGTACGTCACAGAGCCGGTTCTCAGAAACTATATATGTTAGAGACTTGAAATTTTGCATACTTATAACTGAACACCTCACATCAAGCGACACATCCTAAAATTTCAAAAAAATCTTATATTTAACTCTCTGGGCTCTAACTTGTGTGTTTTAAGCTTTTATTTCTAACTCAGCCCCCAATTAAGTTGAAGACTTGAAATTTTGCGAAATTATAGCTAAACACTTGCGATCAAATGGCAAATCATAAAATTTCGAAAAAATCTTATATTTAATCCTCTGGGCTCTAACTTGTGTATTTTAAGCTTTTTTTTCTAACTCAGCCCCCAATTAAGTTGAAGACTTGGAATTTTGCATAATTATAGCTAAGCACTTGCGATCAAACGACGAATCCTAAATTTTTGAAAAAATCTTATATTTAATCCTCTGGGCTGTAACTTGTGTGTTTTAAGCTTTTTATTTCTAACTCAGCCCCTAATTAAGTTGAAGACTTGAAATTTTGCGAAATTATAGCTAAACACATGCGATCAAACGACAAATCATAAACTTTGGAAAAAATCTTATATTTAACCCTCTGTGCTCTAATTTGTTTATTTTAAGCAATTTTTTATCCTCCACCTTTTCACCGAGTGGGCACTTTTTAAAGTTTTGCCGACACCCTTTTGACCACTCTTTCATATTCTGCACCATAAACTTACATTTTTTAGTTACTTTTTTACCGCCAGGGTGCGCCTACACCTCTCGGGTGCTATGTGCCCGATTTCCTCGACTAATATATCTACGGATAGTTTGTAAAACGGAGTTTCGTTCGGATAGAGGTTTGTGTAGAATAGAGTGCGCCCCCTGATTGCGAAATGTGAAACTAACAGATTTTGCTAAAGGATAAAATGTTTTGAAAGGAATATTAAACGAAACCCTCTGTGTGATCTGTGATCACACTTACCCTCTTGTTTTATTTATTATAAATTTTAAACGAATTAGAAAGAAAGTTTTAAAGCACAGATTTTGAATGTGGCAATATAAGTTTTCTAAAAACTTTTGGCAACAAGTTCAAAGCGTCTTTTACTTTAATATTTTGAATTAAATTTTGTTTTTGCGTTTTCTGAAAATCAAATTTTCAACATTTTATGTTTACTCAAAACATCAAAACGGAAAAAAATATGGACGAATCTCTTTCAAATTTTTTGTATGCTTTACAAAGTTCAATAAAGGGAATGAACTACACTAGAAATAGTAAGTGCATTAGTTTTTTAAAAAATATTATTGATAAAGTTTCCAATTTGCAATAAATTTTTAGTAATTTTTGCTTCATCACTGATTAACTTTCTATATAGTTTTAAATATTTGACTCACAAATATGAGAGTAGTTCATTCCCAGGAGAAAATTTAATAATTATAATAATGCTTACAAAATAAAAATATCTTGATTTAAAGTTGAGTTATGATGCTTTGCGGAAGTGATTATTTTCGCTGTTTTTTGCTTATTTTTCCCCAAAATATAAAAAAAAATAATTTGAAATGTATAACTTTTTCTGTTTTATTTTACTTTTTTAATCACCTCATGATATACAATGCAAAAAAAAAATCATATATTAAAATAACTTTAAAAAAGCCCTCCAAAGGTATTTGGATACCTTAAGGCAAAATCTTGTATGAGCATTCAATGTTCATCTTGAAACTGGGAAAGGAAGATCTTAAGCCACATTTTTGTACCAATTTTGGAAGGCAATGCATGGCAAATCAGATCAAATATGGAGATTGAACAACTATATATTGAAAAACCAATAATAAATAGCATTAAAATAAGAAGAATGCAATGGTTAGGCCATTTAATCAAAATGTGGGTGACAAAAGCACAAAGAAAATATATAATGGAAAATTAATTGTGAAAACTAGTGTTGGTAGACTCACGAACAAACTGATGGAAGAGGTAGAGAATATAAATTAAATGGAAATCTTCGGTTGGATCAGATGGATCGCATCAGTGATCGGAAGGTCTCGCGAGGTATATTAAGTCAATTAAAACATTTCATGGATTGTAGAACAATTGTGTATGTATGTATGTATGTATGTTCATCTTGATAATTTACTCCTTACATGTTTTTTTTTTTTTTTTTTTTTTTTTTTTTTTTTTTTTTTTTCAAAATTTCCGTTTGAATACATTAACTTTGTTGAACGCAATGTAAAAATTTTTCCGATTTTTGTTTTTTTAGGCGTAGCGGAAATAACTAAAAATATATAATTATTTTTCTTTGCACTCTATTGCTCTCTTGATAATTTATGGCTTGCATGGTTTTTTTTTTTCTTTCTAAATTCCGTTGGAATACATTACATTTGCTGAACTCAAATGTAAAAATTTCTCCGATTATTATTATTATTATTATTATTATTTTATGTATATAGGCTTAGCGGAATTTATTAAAAATATATAATTATTGCTCTTTTCCTTGTTTAGGAAACCTCAACTGGAAAAAATGAAATATTATTTAAACTTTCGTTTTAGGATCTCCATATTGATTTCACAAGATTATTATCGTAAATTAATTAATATTAAACAATTAGATAGCAAAATCGTACTATAAAAAATAGTCTTCAATTTTTATTTATAATTTATTTTCTACGTTTTAGACTATAACATATTTCATTATTGCAGTTTCTCAGCGATTTGGTATATTTGTACGAACGTTTTTTGGCGCATCATTAAATCAATTATTATTTCACTCCAAACACCATATTACGAGTTACACAGAATATTAGACCATTTATTGCCTGTGGTGACCTAATTGGAAAATGCTTTAAAATTTATTCATTTATAGATTAAGTTGTAGAAAAAATAGAATTTATATTGTCATCTTAAACACACCTTTGTACATCAGGTATGTTAAAAATCGATTCAAAATTCCGTCTTTAAATATAAAACCAGATTCAATTAACTAAAAGACTTTATAAAATAAAAACGCGTCCTGCGTACTATATGTGCCAAGCTGTGTAAAGATTAAATGATACCTTTTAATGATTAGTCATTGTTTAATTTAACTTTTAGTAGTAGTGTTAAATTAATAATATATAGAATGGATACAAAAAAGACTTATTTCAATAGAACATAGATTGTTTGTGGTACCATAATAAAGGGCTGGATGTTGGGTACACCCACACTTTGAAATCCTTATTATTTTTTTTATAATACTCTTCGTTAAGAAAACAAAATAAATATAATATAAAAGAAATAAAAACAAAATTATCAAGTATACAAAAATAAATGAAAATTTAACGAATTGCAATACAAGATAACACAAGTACTCCAGCTTTTCTCGCTTCTATCTATTAAAATCAAAAGGAAACTGTTTTTTACAGATAACAATTCCATGACTTGCATTATACTTTCTTCTATATAAGAAGAAAGTAAATATTGGAATGTTGAAATTTTTCTACTTTCTTTTTTTTCTGAATCTGCATGTTTTTTCATGCCCTGAACGCGATTTGAATATTTTTCTAAACTGATTGGCTGTTTAGGTGTATTTTAGACTGTGTGACACACATTTGTCCGACTTTGATGTGTCCATCTGAAGAACCAATGCACGGAATTTAAACAAACTTCATAATCAGTTAGATCATAACATAAAATTACACAGATTAGGTTTTGTGTATATCGCCCAGTAGATGACGCTCCTATGCTGCGTTTTTTTACAATTTCCAATATCGCAACATCGCGGTAACTAATTAACGGAATTAACTAAAACTGCGCAATGTGTAAGACATTTATATAAATATAAGCTGGTTTGTTTGCAGGGTGGCGTTGCTATTGTATGTTTGGGAAAATATTCCTAATCAGGACCGCAAGCAATTGATGCTGTTTAGAAAAGTTGGTTTACAGCATCAATAACTTTATGAGAATTGGAAAAAAGAATAAATTCATGAAAAATAAGAATTTTTAACTCAATCTTAAATCTTTTTTAGTGTTATGTACAAAAATGCGCATTATGTTTATAATAACAGCTGTTTTAGGGACATTAACACCAGAGTACGGCATGTGCCAATACGCAAAAATATTTCTACATAAATTTAAATATTTTAACATTTTTATATGTATTATATTAAAACGAAAATTAAATAATATCGGACATACACAATACACGCATTTCTGTTACAGCAGAATATTGTAATTCAATTACACTAGAAATGATAATAATAAGAGTATTAGAATATCAAATTCTACTATGTCTGGCATTATTTTTAGTGAATAGTATTAAAATTGTTCTTTACCAGAAAAATAAACAAGTTTATTTTTCAAAATTATTTAATCAAAATTATTAGTCAAAATTATTTAATTTAGAAATCGTCCTTGGTTATGTATCAGAAATTACAGCTTAACCATTCTTGTGATCAAGCTATCTTAATGGATGCTTGTTTAGATGTTTAGAAAAAAAAATAAAACAAGAACTTCCGAACAAACACTTTGGTAAGTCGCTACATTAATATGTTATTTCTATACTCAAACTCTTTTTTTTTTCGTGTCACTTCTCCTTAGGCTCAGCAAAAAAAAAAAATAAATAAATAAAAAATATATATATATATATATATATATCTGATTCACAGTATTTCTACATAGGACACGAATGTAATTTATAATTAAACTAGCAGGCTATGCCCGTTACGCTTTTCAGTATTTCCAAATAAACCTTGAATTAAGCGAAATGGTGAATTCGAACTTGTATTTTTTAAAAATTGGACATTTAGCTTGAATGCCCTCCCTCGTTGCTGAAAAGTCGCGAACGCCATTGCGATATTATATTACGTTATGCGTTGGACAAAATTTAGCTATTAAGAAGCAGTTCTTTCAGTTGATTATTCACTGTGCACTTTTGGTAGAGAAATGAGGCCGTTATGACAATAGGAATTAAAATGTTCTCATATCTGGCAATATTAAATTAGAGATCCATTACAATGATTGCAGAGATTTACCATTGAACTTTAATAATTCTCAGGTGGTTTATTTTCGTTTGTTTGTCCTTGATCTCCTGGCCTCTCAGCTCGCGCAATATGTGATTCTGGTAGCTTAAATACAATCTCACTGGATGTTAGTTATATTTCTTAATAAACATCCTCTTGTGCTACTACTGTTTTCCCTCTTTGGATTCTAGCGGAGTAAATACTGTCAAAAAAGTAATAAATTATTTGCAGACAAAGAAGATTGTTTAACTTTCATATTTAAAAGAAAAGTGAAATATAAAAATGTGTGTATTTAAAGATGAATTGCCTGAATAAATCTATAATAACGTCATTTTCAATGTCTTTTCATTTTGTAGACCAGTTGAAATCATGTAACCGTTAACCCTGGAAAAAATTCGATGACTTAATCTTGTAAAAAAATAAACCTCATGCATCCAATAAAATCTTTATAATCATCCGTAATCGACGTCATTGTGAGAGGTCACGCCAAACATTAAAACTGATGCAACAATATTGTTGCACGTGTACCAGGGTTAAGATCTGACAATGATAAATAAAGTGAGTTATACAAAAATTTTAGCAATATGCATTTTGGTGAATATCTGAACCGAAGATTTATTTTGCATTTTTCTAAAGAGCATAATAACACGGTTCATAATAACACGGACAAACAAAAAAGCCTGCTATTTTCTTTATATTTAAGAGTAAATTAATCTTCCGTCTGTTGCGTAAATAACCCAGATTATGAAAATAACACTTAATTTATTGCTGTGTTTAGCTGCTAGAGTGTGTGTCAGGACAATTCGCTTTATACTGATCGAAATTCCAGGTAATTTAATCCTATCTAGGCTGAAATGATAAGTCCACGGGCATTATTCCATTTGTCACCATTTAGTAATCGCTAATTTCAAAATCTGTCTCATCTTTTCAATTTTGATACGCCATCCAATATGCTAATTGGCGGTGACACGATTCCGTAAGATTAATCCAATATGTTCAATAAAACATTTTTTTAAATAATGGTTAAGTGAAAAAAAAAAGTTATGCAGAAAAAGCTAAAAAGAAATGACAAATTAGCAAGCAATATTTATTGCAAAATGTTTATTTTTTTAATAGTAATAACGTATAATTGCAGAAATCTTCTTAACACTATTCTTATATCCTAACTTTTAAAGCAGTGAATATTCCTATAAGTGAAATCGACAATATGTTCGGCATGTTAAAAAAATAACATAATACACAATATTCAATTAATAAATAATGATCTGAGTTCGAGGATATAAAAATCACATGCTTGAGGAAAACAAAACGCATGTTTCCATAGTAATGGTATTCCATAGTATGGTAAAAAATATTTTAAATCTTTGAACGTAAATTATTTTAGAATATGTGTTTATATGGAAGACATTTACACTAAAATTTAAATGATTGACTACATAATTATAATTTTAACTGCTTTTTATATAATTTACGCTTGAATATAAAAATATACTCCAAAATGCTCTTCTCTCGGCTTATTTCACACTTTTGTCTTATTTGGCTTAAAATTGCATTTTTTTGGCGACGAAGGTAATACATAAATAGCATGTAACTCACTAATACAGCCATTTTTACAAATACTTCTAGTTTTTCCTGTAAATCATATAATGGGAGAATTATATAAAAATAATAATTAAATTGACAAAAAAAAAAAAAAGTAAAAGACTAAAGAATGTAACCTAGATTTATTTCATCATGTTTTCAGACACGTTTTTATTAACCTGGCGCAAGCGATAAAAGAGCTAAAAAGAAAAAAAAATTGCCATTCAAAATTGTCAAATCAAATTTTCAGATTCATTTTTTTAATCTATCGCAAGCGATAATTCGCCAAATATTGTACCAGTTGTAAAATTTCACAATAATTTATACTTTAAGCATTACAAATATTTATTCCATGTTTAAATTAAATATTTCCGTTTTATAATATTATGTCTTATTAAAACTTTTGTTGTTGTTGTGTTTTAAATTAAATATCAGTATTTTTTTCATTTATTCGCGAGGTGTTTGTATTATTTTCTAACAGATATAGCTATCTTAATTCTTTAATCAACAAACCTTTCGCCAAAAGATAATCACTGGCAACCTTTTCGTTCAAAATAGCAGTAAAATACGAAATTTATTAGCAAAAATCATAGCTATCCCTGTATATTGTCTCATAAACCACACCGGGAATATTTCCTATCCAACGATACAATTTCGAAAAAAATCCACCGGGTAGTTTTTTAAAACACTCGAGCGGAAATTTTAGAGCTTACTGCTTTATAATATACTAGCAGAACTACCCGGCTTCGCCCGTGTCAATTATAAGGAGCCAAAAAAAAAAAAGCAATTTAACAAATTACAACGACCATTTGGAAAATGATTTTTTCGAAGATTAAAATTTAAGACATAAAAAGTCCTTCCGGCCAGTGCCCGGAGGAAGAGGTAGCTTTCATATTCCTTATTTTAAAAAAGCCAACTTATATCATTCAAACACACGAAACTCAATTTAGTGGAAACCGAATATAGGAGATTCAATACTTATTTTTATCAATATAATGAATGAGAATTTCGCGAAATTAGTCAGCTTTATCCAAGCTGCTTTTCTTTAAAGTAGCTTATATTTAGCTGCCAAATTCGGCAATTTCTTAAAGTGCCTGCCATTTTAAGACAAGATGGTGGATGAGGCTAAGCAGTGAACTTGGTCGAGACCTTAGTAATTGCTGTGCACATTCTCACTCACATCGGAATCGGTTGATATATACAAGTGCTGTCGCATGCAAAACGTCAGATTTTTCAAAATGTCACCCACAATAGAAATTGAAACTGCTATATCTGAGCCATTTTTTAAAGTAAAGACAAACAAAAAATGCTCCTGAATCCTTATATCAAGGTCAAATACTTAAGAAAGAAACCTTTTTCAATTTCTAATTTTTTTTGCACCTCCCTTTAAATATATATATATATATTTAATTTAATGGCCGCCATTTTGAAACAAGATGGCTGATGAATCTGGCCAGCGAACTTGGTCGAGGTGTCCACATGCCTTCTTACTATCCACATGCCTTCTTACATCTAAATAGGCGAATACGTGTGTTATCGCGTGACAAATACAAGATCGTTTCAAAATGTTAACCATGCTGGAAATTCAAAGTGCTATAAATCAACCATTTTTTAAGATATAAACAAAAGAACAATTTTTCAGAAACAAAAACTGCTCCGGAATCTTTGTATCAAGGCCAAACACATAATTTTTTTTTTCATTTTCCAATTTTTTAATACCTCATTTTAAATTTTAAATTAATTTTTTTTAAATGACAACCCTTTTGAAACAAGATGGCGAATGAAGCTGGCCAACGAACTCGGTCGAGACATTGGTATGTACTATGTACAGACCAAGTTACATCCAAATCGGTTCATAAATACGCCTGTTATCGCGTGACAAAAATCAGGTCGTTTTAAAATGTCAGCCACAATAGAAATTCAAAATGCTATTACTCAGGCATTTTTTTAGATATAAACGAAACAAAAACTGTTCCGGAATCTTTGTATTAAGGTCAAATACATACGAAAAAAATCCTTTTCATTTTCCAATTTTTTCGTATCTCATTTAAGTTTTTTTATTTTTTTAAATGGCCGCCATTTTGAAACAAGATGGCGGATGAAGCTGGCCAACGAACTCGGTCGAGATATTTGTATGTACTATGTACACACCAAGGTACATCCAAATCGGTTCATAAATACGCCTGTTATTACGTGAGAAATATCAGGACGTTTCAAAATGTCAGCCACGCTAGAAATTCAAAAAGCTATAACTCAGCCATTTCTTAAGATATAGACGAAACAATAATTGCTCCCGAATCTTTTTATCAAGGTCAAACACATAAGAAGAAATTATTTTTTCAATTTTCAATTTTTTGGTACCGCATTTCAAATTTAAATTTTTTCTTAAAAATTTAAATGGCCGCCATTTTTAAACAAGATGGCGGATGAAGCTGGCCAACGAACCCGGTCGAGACATTGGTATGTATTATGCATAAACGAAGTTACATCCAAATCGATTCATAAATACGCCTTTTATCGCGTGACAAAATTCGGGACGTTTCAAAATGTCAGCCACGCGAGAAATTCAAAATGCTATAACTCAGCCTTTTTTTAAGATATAGACAAAACAAAAACTGTTCCGGAATTTTTGTATAAAGGTCAAATACATAAGAAAAAAATATTTTTCCATTTTCACATTTTTGGTACCACATTTCAAATTTTAAATTTTTTTTAAAATTTTAAATGGCCGCCATTTTGAAACAAAACGGCGGATGAAGCTGGCCAACGAACTCGTTTGAGACACTGGTATGTACTATCTATACACCGAATTACATCGAAATCGGTTCATAATTACGAGAGTTACAGTGTGACATAGGTCATATATATATATATATATATATATATATATATATATCAATTTTGAACGGAGGGTGGTTTCGGGGTCTGGGGGTCATGATCGATGAAAATATACCAAAATTTTTTGAAATCGCTTTCCTCCGAACGGCTGCAATAGGTAGGTTTTTGTAATGAAAGCTACCTAAAAATCGCACGGAGTTGATCATGCATTATATACTGTAAAAGCACTTATTTTAGCGAGGCTTTAATTTTCGCGATTTTCGCGAGCCCGTCGTAATCGCGAAAATTTAAGCCTCGCGAAATATATATATTTTTTCGCCGCAAATAATAATGAAAAATCAGAAAATTTTCACTTTCGAAATCTAATGATTATAGTTACTTAAATAAGAAATAATTACAAAAATTTCTTGAATATTTACAACTATTTATTGGATATTATACAACTACTTTTTGAATAAAAACAATAATACAACTAATAGCATGCAGCTCATTCACTTACAATATTTATACCCGCTTCTTTGAAGCCATTTATTTTTAGAGCGATGGGGAGAGGGGGTGGGGTGGACTTTTCCGACAAAAGGAAGTTTCTTAAATTGCCTTATGCAAAAGGGGTTCTATTTAGGTAGTTTCGAAATTTTTGAAGTTTCATTTCAGTTCATATAAAATTCGCGAAATTTTCAGCACGCGAAATCACCGATATCTTCTATTCCGCGAAAATTACGACTCGCAAAAATAAGTGCTTTTACAGTACGCCATGAATTAAACATTAATAGTGTTATGCAAGCGCAAAAATCGATAGCGACTCGTACGTATTATCCAAGCATTTCATTGGCTGTTCGGGAAAACGCTTTTCCAATCGTCAGATTTCCAAGAAATATGATGACACATTTAAAATGAAATTTCATTCTTAAACTTCTAAACATCCGACAATATTACTTTTTACAACGTCGGATAGAGAAAAAAAATGTACTTTTAAATGCAATTTGTTTGAAAGCTGTATGTCTATTTGTTTCTGAGTTACTAATTTTTTTTTGTAGTTTTTATTACTTTTTTGTCATGGTGGCAACAGAAGGTATCCATCGTTGTTGAAAGTAAAGGGAAATAAAGATTACTGTATAGACCAATCACAAAACGAATAAAATGCGGATTAAACCATTAAAAACCTTCAGATATGCTTTTGATTTTCTACCCTGACACAGAACAATAACCATTTTTCCAAATGGTTAATAAATTAAAACGAAATAATACGGCAATCACAATACCTGAAACTTGTGCATTTATTCCCATCCACAAAACGTTAAAAAAGGCAATCAGAAAACATGACGTTATTGTCTCGCAACCATAGTAAAATCCCTGAGCTTTAATAACAGAATGCGCGTTATCTTTGCCTGATGTAAGAGAAAAATTTGTGATTTTCCTCACAATACGAAAAGAAAAAAATTTCACCAAATCGCGCAGCATTTAGTGAAATTCTCGTTTGCATGATATATATATAAAGTACAAACACTATGTTTGTGCCCATAAATTGTGCCCCAGAAATTGTAACCCATAAATTGTGCCCCATAAATTGTAACCCATAAATTGTAACCCATAAATTGCGCCTTTACTGCAATTTTTCTAACTTCTAAACATCACATAATTTCATTTTTTACAATGTCGAATTGAAAAAATTTCTTTCGAATGAAATTTGTTTCAAAATTGTATCTCCGTTTTCTGATTTTAATGGATTTTAAAGTAATTTTCAAGCATGGATATATTTAAAGGTACGTGCAATCCGATTACGAAAAATGAACCCGTTTACTCTTAATGCAATAGTATAAAGAAAAGACATGTCTATGAGTAACATGGTATCATATTTTCTGTGGCAACAACCTAACACAATAATTAATTTCCCTTTTACTGCAATTTAACCTCTAAACCTCGCACATTCGATTGTTTCAAAGCCTTATAGAAAACAAAAGTACTTTCAGTAAGATTTGTTTGTAATGTTTATCTCAATTTACAGATTTTTTTATAGATTTTAAAGTAACTTTCTTGCAATCCAATTACAAAATATTAACTCAATTGTTCAAAAACATTGTAACTAATTTAGAATTTGTTTGTTTTCGTGTAATATTCAATATCTAAATTGGCAAACGAAATTAAAACGCCAAAAATAACATAAAATAAAACACGAACTTAACAGATTATGGATGTAGTATACAATCGAAGAAGTAAACAAAATATAGGAGCCATTTATTTACGGTGAGTTGACTACACGTTGAAAAGATTTGATGGAATGTGAAGTCATATCTAGCCTTTTTTTTCTTGTTCCTAAATTGTTTTCATGAAATTTGACTGTTTGTATTAAAGTAGATCTTTTAATTTTAAAAAATTTAAAATAAGGTGCTACGTCATTTTACCGCTCTTATAGTTGATGTTTTTATTTTATATATAAATAATGTGCGTTTTTTGTTAAAATGACGTCAATTTCAAAAATGCAAAAATATAGCAACGCGTTATCGTTACTTTTTTCACATTATTGTGTTATTTTTTAGGGTGTGGCAACGGGAAATAAACGATTTAATTAGAAAATTAAAAAGATATATTTCTATAATGTTAAATTACGGAACATGGTAGAAAAAAGGGATAAATAGTGTTCTGATGATTTATTAAAGTAGACAGTGCTCTTTTCCATGTTCTAAAGCCTATGTAAATGAAGTTTCGTGCAAATCCGTAAAAAATTGAAGATTTGTATAAAGGACATACACACAAAGAACGGCTTTTATGTATATAGATATGCCATTTGGTGGTGACTTGATTATCGAAGATTATAAAATAAATAATAATAACAAAAATAATAACAATTAATCTATAATAATAATAATAATATAAAATTGTAATTCAGAAGTTAATTTTTGTGCTTTTCATTATCTAAGATTCGTCCAACATCTTTTAAAATATTACCTAGCAGAGGGGAAAATATGAAGAACTAACGAATTTAAAAAGATTTGCAATTTTTTTTTCAGCAAGTAATTTTTATTTCAAACTATTGCATTTTTATATAGTAATAACTCATGATTGCATAAATTTCCTTAAGAATAATTTTCAGTTCCTAAATTTTGAAACTGTAAATTTTTCTGTGCGTGAAATTGGCGTTATGGCCAAAGAATTATTTACCAAACAATAGTATTTTCAAAAAAGAAAAAAAAAAGGATAATATTCATTGATCTTAGTTGGAGTCTATAAAAATCGGTACTTCTTAGTTATCCCGTCTACGAATTTCGCCAAAATAATATAAATCGCCAAACCACTCGCCAAATTATACACATTGACATAATTTTTTATTGAATTAATGGTTTTATTGGCCATTATTGGCATTTAATCTTACAATTAATTAATTAATGGCAACCATTATTGGCAATTAATCTTACAATTTAGCGACAGTAATTTGGTCGACGAGATAACTAAGAAGTACCTAAAAATCATATACTTCCGTAATTACGGCAAAAATCTTTTTAAAAAATTATGAAATTACGAACAGATGTCATATCCGCGGCCGCCATCTGGGATTTTTTTTTTGGCGTAAAAACCCCTTTTCCGCGAAGTAGTAAATGTCTCGCCAAGCAGCGATTTATGTGCATTAAAGGTTTAACGAAAATAAAATGTAAAACATCGTCAACAAAAAATCACCAAGTAATCTCAAAACATCCAAGATGGCGTCCGCCAGAATATACAGCATCTAGCCTGAAAGTATTTTACAATATATCTGTGTGGCCGAAATTCAAACTAAAGTTTAAATGTTTGATTCCATTTTTAAAATATTAACTGATATCTATATAATTTATAATCGACTTGTTTATCCTGTAAATCACATTATGTGTATTAAATAGTTAGATTAAAGAAAAATGTAATTCAAAATTAGTCTAATCAAATTTTAAGATTCCTTTTTTTAACGTAAGGCAGGCGATGATTCGCCAATTATTGTATCAATTGTAAAATTTCACAATAAATTATATTTCAAGCATTACAAATATTTATTCCATGTTTAAATTATTTATTTTTGTTTTATAATATTATGTCTTATTAAAACTTTTTTTTGTTGTTGCTTTTTAAATTAAATATCAGTATTTTTTTCATTTATTCGCGAGGTGTTTGTATTATTTTCTAACAGATATAGCCATCTTAATTCTTTAATCAACAAACCTTTCGCCAAAAGATAATCACTGGCAACCTTTTCGTTCAAAATAGCAGTAAAATACGAAATTTCTTATCAAAAATCATAGCTATCCCTGTATATTTTCTCATAAACCACCCCGGGAATATTTGCTATTGAATGATACAATTTGGAAAAAAAATCCACCGGGTAGTTTTTGAAAACACTCGAGTGGAACTTTTTGAGCTTACTGCTTTATAATATATATGATATGATATGATGATGAAGCGCCCTGGCGCAATTATTCAAGATGCTGATGAAAATCAGAAAAAAAAAATCTGACAGTTCTTACGCTTTTTTGTATAACTAAAATTTAACAAAAATTTTGACTAGCTCATTGATTTCGATGATTAAATAATGGGAAATTTGCAACCTCTATGGAGGCATTTTTAACAATTTCCAACAAAGTTGAAAAGTGTTTATGACCTCGGTTTGTCTGTCCGTCTGTCCGCGCTCTAATTCTCGTAAATATACTCGGATCGTTCTGAAATTTTTGACTGTCAGTGGCTCCTACCATAGCACAATCCCTATTTCAAATAAAGTTTCTGGCATGTTTAGTTCATTTACAGGGACAGTCAAAAGTGTTCCGTTACATTACGGCCTATGAGAAAAAATCGTTTAAAATGGTTTTTAATGATGTTACATGCTTTCAAACATAATAATATTGATATGCATTTATCAACTGCACTAAAATATGCATTCTGTAGAATATACGGTTCAATGAATAGTTATTATTCATTTACAGGGCCACACAAAATAATTCCGTTACAGAACGATATAGGGGTGCAGGGAATTGCTTGAGGCGTATTTTAATTATGTTAAATTATTTCATGTATACTGAAATTGATATACGTCTCTGAGGTCTACTATAACTTATTTCATGTATAATACGAAGTGCATAGCATTTACAGGGACACACAAAAGATTTCAGATACTATATTGTATCCGAAGTACTGTACATTAGCGATGATTGTTGGAAATGCATTTTTAAATTGATATGCACTTTTATGTTCCATTATATTTATGCTTACAGTATGGTGTGTATAAATGCTATAATTCATATGCAAGTCTACACAAAAGAATTCGTAAAGGTTACTGGGTTTAAGCGCAAATTGCTTAAAGGTGGTTTATAAATGTGTTATGCATTTTTACGATGAACTGCATTTCGTTTACTAAGAAATGTGTGTAAGACATGGATAAAATGATATACAGGGTCACGCAAAGAATTGGATACATGGCCGTCCGTAAATGATAATTTCTGGAAATGTGTTTTCAGTAGTTTTAAGAGTGTTTTAGTTTGAATTAAATTTCAGCTAAATAGTTGCGTGTAATAAATGTACTAGGTAAACTACAGGGCTGTAGAAAAGTATTCAAGTATGTTTCCATATATTAGTATACATTGCTGAAAGAGAAATTTCAATCTGCTATTCGTTTTCTTGCTAAACTAAATTTTCCCATTATATAGTACTAGAAAACCCAGCGGCTTTGCTCGCGTAATAGTTGAAATATGCCAAGTGATATTTGCATGAATAATTTTATTTTATTTTTTTATTAAGAACACTTTTTGAAATAATTCAAAAATTACGAATTAAGCCACAGTTTGACTAAAGTTCATTATAAAAGTGCAATAGACATAAATGAGATTTTAATTAATAAAACTAATTCCAAATAAATGATAATTTAGAAAGTATTTTGAGACTTTTATGCTCATTTCATACACTCATTTCAGTATTCATTTGAAGTTTTGAATTTTTTAGAAACCATCTTAACACATTTACATCTTAAAATTAACCATCATGTAAATTCCAAGCTTCTTGTCTAACAGTCTACCACCTCGCCTGTGTTAGTGGCGCCAACATAAAATGCCGAAACAGAGTTGGAATAGAATGTCTCGAAAAATGTTAAAACAGAGACTGTCACCATTAATTTGCCAACATTAACCTTGAAATCGGTTGGTATTTCCTAATATTCTATAGAAAACGGAATTTAGAGCTTTCTTGTTGTTTCTGCCAAGCAGGTGGTAGTGACACCGGCATAAAATATAGCCCGTATAGGATCAGGGACTATCACTCTTGATTCGCAACCAATAACTTCTGTAATCGGTTTAATATTTCCTGAGATTCCATAGAAATCGTAATTTAGGACACTTTTAGAATGCTTTTCGCTCCTTCCCTTCACTTCATTCGTTTTTAATTTCGAATTTAATTTCGACTGTTCTTAGAGGACATTTATCTCTTATAACTAACTACCGTGCTATATTTAAAATTTGTGCCTCTTCAGTACCGCAGAAATGGCAATTTAGAAAGTTTTTTGCTCCTGCTACCCTCTAGTCTAGAGGTTATGGCATCGACATAAAAAAAAGCTTATGTTTGAGCAGGTTCTATCACCATCAATTTTCAACCATTATGTTTGAAATCGGTTACGTATTTCAAACGTTTGCATAAAAATCGTAATTTAGAAAGCTTATACAACGTTTTTCGCTCACTTCATACTTTTAAACTTGGAATTTTCTTTTGTTCATTCTTAGAAAGCATTTGCATCTTTGAAGTAATTACCACTCCAAGTTTAAAATGCTAGAACCCCTCATTAACACAAAAAAGCAATTTAGAACATTTTTTGCTCCTATAACCTGAGGTTGTAGTGACAATAACATAAAATATAGGCTAATTTGGACCAGGGACTGTCACCATCAATTTGAAACCATTACATCTGAAATCGGTTTGTATTTCCTGAGATTAAATTTAAATTTTTAAGGAACTCTTCTCAGAGAGTATTTACATCTCATAAGTAATTACCATGCCAAATTTCAAGTTGCTAGTCCCTTCAATATCACAAAAATCTTAATTTAGAACGTTTTTTAAATGCAACCGCAAAGTGGTAGAGACGCCGACATGAAATAGATCCTATATTGAAGAAAGGGCTGTCATCATCAATTTTCAACTATTACTTTTGAAATAGGTTGGGTACATTCTGAGATTGCGTAGATATCGCAATTTAGAACGTTTTTCGTCCATTTTCACGTCTTTTAAATTTCGAATTATTTAGAAAATGTTCTTAGAGATCATTTATATCTTATAAATAACTACCATGTCTAGTTTCAAGTTTCCAACCCCTGCAGTATTACAAAAAAAAAAAAAAAAAAAAAAAAAAAAAAAAAAAACGCAATTTACATCGTTTTTTGCTCCTTTACCCCCTTCGGGGTAGTGACACTGGCATGAAATACAGACTATGTTGGAACGAGGGCTGTCACCATCGTTTTCACACCATTATTTTTTAAATCGATTCGATACTTCCTGAGATTGCGTAGAAATCGCGATTTAGAAACTTTTTAAAACGCTTTTCGCTCATTTTCACCCCATTTTAATTTAGATTTTTTAGGAAATGTTCTTAGAGATCATTTTTATATTATAAATAACTGTCCTGCCTAATTTTCAGGATTCTAGGTCCTTCAGTAACACAAAAACTGCAATTTAGAACGTTTTTTGCTTCTGCAACACGTAGGTGGTAGTGACACCGACATGAAATAGAGCCTATATTGGATCAAGGGCTGTCATCATCAATTTACAACCATTACCTTTGAAATAGGTTAGGTACTTTCTGAGACTGCGTAGAAATCGCCATTTAGAACGTTTTTTAGAACTCTTTTCGCGCATTTTCACCCCTTTTAAATTTCAAATTTTTTAAGAAATGTTCTTAGAGATCATTTTTATCTTATAAGTAAGTCCCATTAAATTTCATGTTTCTAGGCCCCTCAGTAACACATAAATAGCATCTTCGAACGTTTTTTTGCTCCTGCTCCCCCTTTGGGGGTAATAGCACCGACATAAAATGTAGCCTATGTTGGAGCAAGGGTTGTCACCATCATTTTGGTACTTCCCGAGAATGCGTAAAAATTGCCATTTAGAACGTTTTTTAGAACGCTTTTTGTGCATTTTCACTCCTTTTAAATTTGAATTTTTTAAGAAATGTTCTTACAGATTATTTATATCTAATAAGTAACTACCATGCCAAATTCCATGTATCTGGGCCCTTCAGTATTACAAAAATTGCAATTTCGAACGTTTTTTTGCTTCTGCACAACTGTTTAGGGGTAGTGGCACCGACATAAATGTAGCCTATAATTGCGCAAGTGTTGTCACCATCATTTTGACACCATTATTTTTTAAATCGGTTCGGTACTTCTTGAGATTGCGTAAAAATCGCCATTTAGTACGTTTTTAGAACGCTTTTTGAGCATTTTCACCCCCATTAAGTTTCGATTTTTTTAAGAAATGTTCTTAGAGATCATTACTATCTTAAATGTAACTACCATTCCAAATTTCATGTTTATAGGCCCATAAGAAACACAAAAATAGCATTTTTAGAACATTTTTTGCTCCTGCACCCCCTTTTGGCCAGTGGCACGGACATAAGATACAGCCTATGTTCTAAGTTGGACTGACACCGTCATTTTGATACCATTATTTTTGGATTCGGCTTGGTAGTTTCAGAGCTTACCTCCTACAAATAAAAAATTTTTACCTGTTTATAATATTAGTACAGATAGATATATATCAACCTACAGATCAAGTACAGGGCTATTCAAAAGATTTGGAATACACATTTGGCTATAGACGGCAACTGCAGAAATTATTTTTTCAAATATTCCATGCATTTTCTAAAATGTTTACTTAGTTCTCTTATATACCTTATTTCTCTAAATAACGAAGGTGTGTAAAAAGCATTCAGGAAGTGTTGGAAAGTTTTTCATAATCTATGCTTAACGCATGATTTTCCCTACTTGTTTTCTTTTATTCGGAGGTGTACTGCATTTAGATAAAAACATGTACAAGTAATATTTATGATGGAAATGGAAAAGGTATTCACAGATACATATACCCACTTTTTATGTGTCAGTTTTTAACAAAAGAAAAAAAAAATTATTATCGAAAAATGCATCTGTCAAAGAGTTTAAAGATATTTAAGTTCAAATGGTTCATACATTAGTAAGATACATCTACATAAAAAATATTGCTTCCAGAAATTTCATTAAGATTTCCAGTCATTAGCTTCTATAAAATAAACAATGCATTGAACTTGTATACAGTTAAATTTTAAGTTAAATATGCTTAAAAGACACAATTTATATTTGTAACTGTATCAATAAAAAATCTAAATATCATTTAGACGATTAGATACATAAATAACCTCAGTTTCTGCAAGATTAAGCAAATCACATATAATACGGGGCTTTTGTTCAATATCTTGAAATGTGACTTTATAGGAATCAACTGTATTACTATACGATACAATTTCCTGCCATGACTTTGATTCTCGATGAACTGCATGTATTTATTCCTTTATGCACAGTGAAATGAGATAAAAAAAATCCCACTCTTTAAGGATCTCACTCTTGTCCGGAACACATTTTCATATATATATATATATCAGTGGAGTGGCGTGAAAAGTTTCGGTGGTCATCGCAATTATTTAAGTTTGTGGTGAAAAATTATTAACTCTAAAATTCAATGGTTGAATGTTCAAAAAAGAAACTTTAAATCTTACCTTCACTTATACATGAACTCCAAATGTTCTGCTAAAACTGGATCGTAGAGTTTTAAAAGCTTATTAAGAGTTTTAAAATATTGCTTGGTCATCGCCGCATCCAGCGATGACCGGACGCCACGCCACTGATATATATATATATATATATATATATATATTTTTTTTTATTGAGTTAAAATTTTGAATTTTTTTGTGATAGTTAACCATATCATTTGTTAACCAAATCGCATGATAAAACATGTCATATTTTTTTTTTTATTTAAAATTTAAATTAACGATTTTAAACTAGATTAAAATCGTTATAACTCGAAATATTATTTATAGAATTTCATTTTTTTCCTTAAAATAAACTGAAATACATAAGTTTTAATTGAAATTCAGCATTTAAAAAAATATTAATTAAAAAAAAAAATATTTAAAGAAAAAAAAAGAAAAGAAATGATGTAACTTAAAAAAAAAAATCATAATTTCAAAAGTATTTTTTTTTTAATTTGCTGAATCCAAATTAAAGTAAAACTATTGAAAATGACACATTCCAAGTTTGAACCCTTTATCTGATACGGTTCTTGATTGATAACAATTTAAATATGAGCAATGGTGAAAAAACACATCATGAAGAAAAACGCAATTTCACAAGAAGTCGTTTCCTTGACAACATAGCTTGAAAGGTAGATTTTGAAAACAAACCAAAACAAAAAAATATTAATATTTCCTGTTCTAATTAAGATAGAAACATGATTTAAACATCATTTTAAGCAGAAAACGACAGAGAAATTTTTAATCGAATAATATATATATATATTTTTTAATTTGAAGATGTTTTTGTCCCACACCCCCTTAACTTAGAGCTGTCCTACGCGGTACACTCGGGCACATTAGCGAACTTTTGAAATTTTCCCGTGTTTAGAATTTTTAGACTTAAAATTCCATTATGAATGCTGCGTTTAAAATGATTAATATTGGCTTGAGAGGTATTTTCAAAACCTGTGAAAACGCATAAAAAACCAGAAACATACTTGAAAAATTCAATCATGCATATTTTCAAGATTTGTAGCTATTGTTCATAAAGTGTAATTTTGATAGTCAAATTTGGTAATTACTGGAAATAGCTCTTTTTAGTACTCATGAAGTAAAAGAAAAATGAACGTTTTTCACACTCGCACGCCACTCCCTCTGACGGTCTTGGAAAAGGGCAAAATTGTAATGTTGTTTTCCCTGCATTATGTTTTAAATGTTAAAAAAATATGTTTCTTTCAACATTTTATAAAAAAAACTTAATAAAAAATATGAATGCAATCATTGGAAGTATTAATCATTGTTCAGTGTATTAAAAATACATTAAATCAATAGTATTATATTAATTTAAATATTGCTCGTATTGCAGTGAAACCTGGAGCTTAGTGAACGTATTAACACGGGCTTGTCAGTGAGGGGGTTAAGACGCATTTGCATTTGCATAAATGTCCATTCATGTTTCTTTTTTTATGTTGTCACAGTGGACCGTTGGCTGTTTGTTTTATGCAGTGGGTAAAGAGCTTAATTTTTCCTTCTTGACTTTTGAAATTTTAGGGGATTTTTTTTCAGTTTGCTTAGAAAAAAATAATAAATCAGTGCAGGATGATTTCCATTTGTGAAAGCACATCCAGACCATGGAACTAATAATAAAGAAGAACTAACATATCCTTAAAATAGTGAAGCCTCAACTGCAACCGCTATCGCAGGCGTTGTTTACCGAAGGTAGAAACTACCACCAGTAGATTTATATACAAATTTTCAACTTATTTAAACACGTTATTGTTACAAAATTCGATTCATAAATAAAAAAAAAGTAGAAACAGATTTTCATTTTTACTGGTAGCAGTTCACTTTGGCGGTAGTTAGGCCTTGCGTTTCCGTATTGTGACAACCAGGGAAACAAACTAACAGTTTTTCAAGGCATACTCACACCAGTAAAAACGAATAGCAATTTTTACGACATTTTTGATAAAAAATTCTATGAATATGACGTTTAAATAAGACGGAATTTTCTATTCAGTTTTACTGGTGGGATGTTTGCCTTGGCGGTAATCAGAAACCGGAGATCCTATTTATAAAATGCAGCCGCCATCTTATGACAACCCTCTCAGTTACTTCACTCGCAACTCATAGACAGTACACAATATGTCTCCTCCACTTTAGTCATAACTCCATTATCCAGACAATCTTTCTGGATGCACCATATGGATTAGTCACTGTCATGCCTGTCTTTTGTACTTTTAAAAAACTAAATTCACTCATGTAAAATACTTCAAAACGTATTTTCACATCCTAAAACAGACCTAGCAATATCTGTGATTTCTATGTTTTGTTTTGTTATTATTGTTATATGGGTGCGATTAACGTTTCTGTCACCATACCCTACAAACATTTTTCAGATAGACCTCTCCCTCTCATAGAAAAATGTATAATTTGAAATTTAATACGTACATTGAACTGTAGAATCGTAGGCGGCTTTTGTCTACCGCTGTAAGATTAATTTGCATTACGTTAAGACGAGCCTGTATACTAATACTGTGTGATAATATTGCCGCATGTTTTAAGACGTGTGAATAATGGCTTCCTCCATTGTGTACCACAGGGCTGCCGAGCTTCAGGAAATTTCCCGGCAAGGAAATTCTTCGTGTTCCAGTATTTTCTTATAGGAAAAGTCTCCTTAAATAAGGCGAAATTTCGTGCTTTTAACCTAGATTTAATTTTCTATAAACAAATACTGATATTTTACCTGGAAAATTCCCTGAAGTGTGGCAACCCTGTAACAAGAGCTCAGATGCGCCCCTGCTAACTGAAAGGTTGGACAGATCTGCTTAGTGCTTAACTCATACACAGCACGGAACTTTGTGCATTACGGTGGTTTCACATTAAATCTCCATTGAATAAAAAATCTGTAATGTTTCCTATGACTTAAAAAATATACAATTATAAATACACTCTCTTGGAATTTATCTGTTAATACGTTACAGTTAGTTTTCTTTTCTTTCTTTTCCTCAATACGAAAGTCTGTTTGAATTGTAATAATAGTTTTTTTTTTAAATTTGTAGCAGGGTAATTTTTAATATTAAAATTGAGTGGAGTTATATCACATTTAACTTTTAAAAAATAACATTGAAAAATTCAACAATTCATTCCACATCTATCGCCATATTTCTTGTCCGCTTTTGTAGATTTAAATGAATATTGTCAAAATAATTTGAAAATACGTATACCATTACAAAATCTGTCTGTTACTGCTTTAATATGTTCATGGCATTAAGTTTAAGTCAAATTACATGAAAACCGAAAAAGTTTTATAAACATCACGGACTACTGTAAGCCTTTGTTATTTGAATTCAAATGAAAATTCTTTTTCTTACAAAGTAGAAGGATATAAAGGATATATATAGGATTTCAGATATCCTTTGAAATGTGTTTAGTATATTGGTAGATGCCATTGCCTGTATAAACATTTCGAAAATAAAATGTCAGAATACATTCGAGAGTTTTATCTGCTAGGCATAGTCCTTTTGTTTTAAGTGGGATTCAGTTGTCATCACAAAAACTATTTAAACACTTAAAAAACGGAGTTTAACACGAAATCAAACATTGTTTTCAGAGGTATAATTTTGTGCATACTTGTAAATATTTGTTAGTTTTGCATTAAGTTGATGTAATCTGTTTTAATTTTAATTAGATTCACCTACCAACTGTTTTATTTAGTAACGTGAATATAATTATTTATACTTGATGATTTAACTTAACCTTCACTTACTGACTTAGTTAATTATCTCATTACGTTTTTACATTTTGCATTTTTATTGCATTAATTACTAAATCATAATACTAACTTAATCAATGTGATACAAATATAAGTTGGTTGTCTCTGTTGTATAAGAATAAATTGTGCTCCATGCCTTTAAGGGATATTTTGTGCTAAACACATTTTAAACTGTGACATATTCCAGATATGTACTTGAATGGCTATGTGTGATTTGTTCCGGCATGAAGTTTTAACTTATTTTCTGATTGTTCAGCCTTTGCATAAATATCACCAAAATAATTCGAAACATCTATTATTACAACGCTTGTACAATATTGATTTTATGTATGAATAGTTTTGCTGTTAAATAAAGTCATATTCTGTACGCATCGAAAGTATATTTAGCGCTTAAAAGTTTTAAAAAGTGAATTTTCCACGTGTGTATTCCAGATACTGTCGACTACAGAAAATGAAAACACACAATACTTTTCAATCAATAAAAATTCCCATAACAAACAAAAACAGTGATTTTACTGTAAATAATTCTTTCTTTGAATTTATGATTTTTATAAAAAAGCTGAGAGTTTTGTCTTAATACCGAAATTGTATCAAACGTCTGGACTTTTCCATATAAACACATAATATTGAAATCCCCATAATTTTGATTTTCCGACACATTTTATCATAAGATACTAAAGAGGAAGTCATACACTCTAGTAATTTACAAATTATAAAGTTTTAATGTTTGGAACTAAAATGTTAAATTAAATAGCAATCCTTACAAAACAGATTGCAATGCGAATATTTTTTCAGCATAACTCATGGCCTGTTTAGCGAAATGAACTGTAACTTTGGATTTCTGTATTTGAAGCTCTTAGCTATTGACTTTTGTTAAAAACAATATAGTTTACAAATTTAAATTCCTTCAAAAATGCATATTAAAATTATATACCGTTCAAAACTTTTTCAAAAATAGTATGAATTGTAACCTATAACATATCTAAGAGAGATAGTTCCTATAAGCTTTAAACATGTAAATCCAAAATATAGCACATTCCTCCAAGTAGATTTTAAATTCTACTTAAAAATCTACTCGCATTGTAATTTGTTTTGCATCATTTACAAATTAGTTTTTCATTAGGAATTCCAAATATTAAACCTTCATAACACCTAAACTCTTTGACTGATGACTTCCCGTTTGATTACCTAAAGTACAATTTATCATATATATATATATGTGACGTGGAAAAGGAGCCTCATACTCGAATAATAACACTTGCTAACTTTAAGAATTAAATATGTTAAATGAACTATTTACACTATATACAATTACAATTAAGTAGAACATTAATGAAATTAAACACTCATTCGTCTTAATGCGTCTTAATGAAACGTCGTTGAGAGCTCGGTGTTTTGCAACCACCTCTTTTACCTTCTTTTCCCGCGTCTGTCGAATGTTCTAAAAAAGGTATTCTTCTACGCCGACTCGTGGCGCTGCCGTCGTCTCTTACAGACTGTTGCCACAGGTCACACTCGTCCATCCTGATACGCACGACCTCGTGCGCACCATACACTTAAACACAAACTTAAAAAAATACCATATCTTTAAAAAAAAAATTACACAGAATAAAACAGAAAAAAAAATAAAGAGAGAAAAAATGAAAATCGTCGTCAATGCCGGTTGGCATTTCGTCTTCTATCTCGTCTTAAATGGTACTCGTCTTAAATCGTACCCGTCTTTACTTCGTACTCGTCTTTACTTCGTACTCCTCTTTACTTTGTACTCGTCTTAAATAATAATAAAAAAAAATACCCACATATATACGTCTTAAAGTGGTACGTCTGAAAAACAGAAAGAAAAAAAAACACAAATCGGCATCTTCTAATCGTCTTCTTCCTTTAAAAAAAAAAAAAAAAAGAATTGAAACTTCATGCAGAAAAAAAAATTTGCGTCTGTAATCAAATAAAGTCACAGAATGTTCATATAACAAATAAAAATGGAGCTGTCCACAGTTCTAAAGTTCTTTATGCAAAGCACAAAAAAGTAAAAAAAAATGTCTTTGTAGTTCACAGAAAAAAAAAAACCATAATACTTTACGGAACACACTTTTCAGCAGCAGCATTGAAGACAATAAAAGAATGACATCTCGGGGATAGTTGAATCACAATATTTCACAAACACATATTTCACAAACAAAATTTTAACTTTTTGTTAAAATTATTCTTGATGTAAACACAGGTGATGAAAAAAAGAAGAAACACACAAAAGAAAATATTTTGTAGAAAGACGAATTCTTGAATTTTTTTTCTCATATTCTTGAAGCACCACACAATATGTACAATAACGGAAAGGAAGAAAAGAAGAAGAAAAACACTTTGAATGTCAAATTTTACGTGGTTGACCACGGCTTCATCATATCGACTGCAGTGGATGTTCTGTTTGGACCCCCATGGTGTCCAACCTTTTCCACTTCATATATGTCGTTAGCTTTGACAGATGTAACCTTGTAAGGACCAAAATATTTTATTCTAAGTTTCAGTCCAGGTCCGAATTGAGTACGCTGGATCGCGACCAAATCACCAATTTGATATATTCTTGGTGGTTTTCGACGTTTATCATATTGGTGCTTACTTTGTTGTTGGTGTTGGAGAATGTTATTTTTAGCAATCTCTCGCAGCTCGTTTTTGTCATGCATTACTAAATTAGTATGTTCTTCTTCTAACAGTTGTTTTATGCGAATGTCATCCTTAGTTTTCATTTTAACACCGACCATTAATTCAAAAGGGGAAAATTTAGTGGTATCTGATTTGGTACTGTTGATGATTTTTTGAACAGCTGGGACATGTTTGTAACATTTGGTAGGATCGTCTAAGGATAGTTTTGTGAGAACCGGAATTAAAGTGGAATGAAATCTTTCAATTTGCCCATTTCCACGTGGCACCCCAGTAGCAATTGGAACATGCTCTATTTGTTCTTGTTCACAAAAGGTTTGAAAATCAGCTGATGTAAGAGCAGGACCTTTATCGGAAATAATGCGGCGTGGATTGCCAAACACCGTCTGTTGGAGTTTTAACTTGTCTAAAGCACCACGGGCAGACGTTGATTTAACAGGGTAAATCCACACAAACTTTGTGAATGCGTCTATAACGGTAAGAAGATATTATAGTTTTTATTCGTGGAAGGTAGTGGTCCTAGAAAATCGACGTGATACGTGTCAAGGGGAGTATCGCCTTTAGGGATTGGATGAAGGAATCCTTTGGGCTTTTCTGACTTCTTAGAGGACAAAATGCATGGTACACAATTCGCAATGACAGTCTGTACTAACTTATGGAGATTGGGAATGTAATAATCTCTTTTAATGAGATCCTCATTTTTTGTACCGAAAAATGGCCTTTGGAATGCGCGTCTTGAATTATTTGAGTATACATGGCTTGAGGGACAACTAATAAGTCATGGCCCTGGAGAAGCTTATATAATACACTATTTTTTAAGAAAAAATCAACAATTGGGGAATGTTCAACCGCTTGTTTCATGCTATTTATAAAATCATCAGTTGCTTGGGCTGCGATAATTTTTTGCGTAATTTCATTATGTGTTATTAACATTACTGGATATCGACTGAGAGCATCAACGTGTTGCATTTATTTAGCAGGTCTATGAGCGACAACAAAATCAAAATCTTGGAGAAAAAGAGCCCACATTGCAATTTTTGCGCTAAGTTCAGCTTTATCCATAGTTTTTTGAAAGGCCTTACAATCAGTGACAAGTTTAAATTTAGTTCCATGCAAATAAACTCTAATTTTTTTTAGTGCTTCAATGACCGCGAGAACTTCCAATTCATAACTGTGTAATTTCTCTTCTTGGGGGTATGTTTTCTTACTCATGTATAACACTGGGTGAAATTTACCGTCGGTTGATTTTTGTAAAAGAACTGCGCCAAAACCATACTTAGACGCGTCTGTATGTATTTCTAATTCGGAACCAGGGACAAAAAGTTGGAGCACCGGTTCTTTAGTAAGCAGCTGTTTTAGAGTGGCAAATGCAGCTTGTTGTTCTGGGCCAAAATGAAATATTGACGAATTTCTAAGGAGGTCAGTCAGTGGTTTCGCAATTGTTGCATATCCAGAGATGTACTTGCGAAAATAACTAGCTAAACCTAAAAAAGATTGTAAATGTTTAATATTTTTGGGTTCGGGAAAATTCTGCACTGCTTTAATTTTCGAGGGCGATGGTGAGATTGTGTTATTTTCAATAACGTGTCCTAAGAATTCAACTTTACGGACAAGAAATTGACATGTTTTGAAATTAATGTTTAAACCATAATTTGATGCCACTTGTAGGACTCGTTTCAATTTTACAAGACCTTCTTCTTCGGTCTCTGCTGGTATGATAAAATCATCCATGTATAAATTTAATGTGCCGTCAGCTAACAAGTGACTAAAAAGACAAGCTAAATATCTATTGAAAGCAGCTGGGCTAATGTTTAATCCAAATGGGGCCTTCAAAAATTCCCATTGTCCATTATGAGTGATAAAAGCAGTGTACTTAATACAGTTAGGATCAATATCCACATGAAAAAAACCATTTTTTAGATCAATTGATGTAAAGACTTTGGCATTATGTAATTGATCTAAAACATCATCGATAAGGGGTAGAGGGTAATTATCTTTAATAATTTTCTTGTTTAACTTTTTGTAATCGACACATAAACGCGTAGAACCATCTTTCTTTCGTACAAGAACTATCGGGCTAGCATAATCGCTACAGGATGGTTTAATGATCCCTTCTTCGATCCACTGCTCAATTTGAGCAGACACAATTTGTTTTTCATGTAATGACATTCGACGTGGTCGTTGCAAAACAGGGATATCATCTTTTAATATAATGGACATTTTTAAATCAGTAGTATGTGTTTTAACAGGTTTGTAATTACGGATGAGATTATGTACTTCTTGTTGGCATGTTTTGTTACGAATATGACTTAAATCTACATCAAGAGGATCTTCAATTGAATTAACTAAGTATACAAACAAATTATCATCAGATGTTGGTTTACTAAGAGAAATACCATTTTTATTATAAAGCAAAGTACCTTGCGTAATTATATCAGTACCAATAATAAGAGGAACATTCATATGATGTTTACTAATTATATAAATATTTGTTGAAAAAATGTTATCATCTATATTTATATCACCCTGAAACGAGCCAAGTGGTGTGGTACTACCACTACAAAAACCAGTTAATGTTAAACCCACCGGTGTTAACGTAGGCAAATTCATCTGTGAATATTTATCTTCACGAAGCAAAGTAAGATTACTACCTGTATCGATAAGAGCATCAATTTCGACACCCGAAATTTTAACTAATTTATGCATTTCTTGTCGAGAATTTTTCTCGGAATCCAAATTATTCACTTGTATTTTAGGGTTACGTGCCTCAGTAGAACACTTATTACGCTTATTATTGGCTTTATGCCCAAAAGAATTACATCTAAAACATCTAAATCCCTTGTTCTTGTGAGAATAATACTTAGAAATGTGGTCTTTTTCCCTATATTAAAACAGATTTTAGTGTTCTGATTTCTTGAATTATTAGAATGAAATGCTGGCTTTTCAGTATCCGCATGTTTAGGTTTAAATTTAGGAACATTCTCGTGAACAAATTTGTCAAAGTTCTGTTTCGATTTCATATTTTGACAATGATTTATTTTTTTACCAGAATCATTTTTTGAGTGGTGTGTAATGTCTTCATAAATTTTCAACTTTTGTTTAATTTCATGCAAATCAGAACAATCGTAAAGTATGCACTTATTTTGAGGAGAATCAGGAATGCCATTGATTATGTAACGTATAAGTGACTGATCATCAATATTGGCCCGTCCAGCCATTTCTTTCATAATTAAGAAATACTCAAAAAAAGATTCCTTTTGTCTAATATGCCGATGACTAAGCATTTCGTGTATTTCAGCCGAATTAATCTGCGAACCAAATTCGGTAACTAAGGCATGTTTCAATTCAGGAAAAGAACGAATGTTGCTTTCACTCTTAGCAAATAAAGAAGCAATGCCTCCGAGCGCTCTTTGCGCAAAATTGAATTTTTGCATTTCGCCTAAATTAAAAGAGGAAGAAAAGGATTCGAATTTTTGCAACCATAAATGAACATTTTCATACTTCTCTCCATTGAATGTAGGTACCAGCGATTCAACATCGCTAAAATTTACTGATGGCATAAACATAGAATCCTGAGCAATGTTTGAAGCATTAATAGCACATTTATTGGTAAATTCAGAAATTTTAATATTCGACTTATCGTTTGGCACTGGCGAATTGTTGAAAATTTCTTCCGATTCGGCATCTGTATCGACATTAGTTTCAATATGTTTTTGGAGGGATTCCAAATTAGTTAAAAATGAAATTATGCGTTTAGATAACTCAGTTTCTGTGCCATCTATTTCGATGCGTAAAATAGTGGCAATAGTTATAAGTTCAAGTAAAGAAAAATTTTTAGCGGTTTCCTCTACTTTACTCGTAAATTCATCAATGGTTTCACAGAAGGGAAATCCCGTAAATGCTCTTATTCGCGATCGATTTAAACGATCGCCTTCAGATGAAAACAAAAGTTTATGTAATAATTTTATTCGATTCGTCTTTTCGTTTTTCAATGCAAAAGCGATGACTGGAATGTCATTTAAAATCATGATGAAAAGAAAAACAAACAGTAAACAGTACTCACCCACTAATTTTTGTCGTTGAAAAAAGATGAATCAATTTATTTCCAGTTTGGAATAATATATTGCTGCAGTTATTTCAAAATAACTGAAGAGTTGGCCAGTCGCCAAGGCTGTAGAAAAAAAATTGTATTCTTCACACACGACATGATCTTTATAAATTTACAGCTCCGGCTTACTTTCTGAAAGAATTTTGGCGTCGTTATAAAAATGATACTTGTCTTGTCTAGGGTAGAGAATTGAAAACAAAAATAATCCAATCCCGGCTCAATCCCTCATGTGACGGGGAAAAGGAGACTCATACTCTAATAATAACACTTGCTAACTTTAAGAATTAAATATATTAAATGAACTATTTACACTATATACAATTACAATTAACCCTCCAACACTCGCGCCTGTTTTTGTCACACGATCACTCGCGGGGGTGTTGTAAACACCACAAACTTTTTATTGCAATTTTCAAGTTATAATGAATTATAATAAATTTTTCATCTACTCATAATTAAAGTAACTTACTTTGACTTATTATAAATAAAAATAATTTGGAAATACAAGAAAAATATAATTTTATAAAAAATAGATTAAAAAAAACTTTACATATACTACTACATTACAGTCAAATTTATATAAAAAATATTTACATTTACTACTTATATTACTTATACTCAAAAAATATTGGATAATGACATTTATTTGCTATATTATAACATACATTAAGATTTGTTTATGCGTAATGATTTAATAATATTATTCTTTAAAACAATTTGGGCAAATGGAAGACATGTGTTTTAAGCACATATTTTTTTTGCAAGAAACACAGTAGCAGTTAGTTTTTATGTCCTTTAATCAAGGGCACATCACACAACGACCTTTCTTTGGAGGGTTGGTGTTTTCGAAACTTGTATCAGGATTTAAGCTTCTTTTCAGGCTTTTATTGATATTTGGATTTTGTGCTCTTTCATCTATGTGAGGTTGTATAAGGCTGAATCCAATTTCTTCTATGAACTTCGAACGTGGTATTTCTGTATTTGGAAACACAGAATAGTTTAATACAAAAGCATTAATTCCTGCTGTATTTAGTAGATGATAAAATAATCGAAGCGGCCAACGATTACAAATTCTTGATACATCATAAGTGTTGCACATTTGATCAGCAGTATCAACTCCACATTTAGTAGAATTGTAAAATTGTACAATTTCAGGCTTCATAACTCCGGGCTTTGTTTCGATTAATGTGTCATCATTGTAATGCATTGTAGATAGAAGAATTACATTTTTCTTTTTTTTCTTACAATAAGAAACTATAGTCATGGGCACCTTATTATGAAAGCCAAATACTGACGTACCCGTCTCTTGTTGCTGTATAAATTGTTTCGGCAACTGCTTTTTATTTTTTCTTAGTGTACCAACCAACGTTAGCTTCTTTTTCAATAATTCATCAGCCAATGGAACACTCGTATACCAATTATCACATGTAATGTTCCTTCCTGAACCATATATACTTTCACTTAACCTCATAAGTATATCTAAGGTGGTATAGGAAGTTTTAAATGGTCCATCTGGTTGAGTACCAACATAAGGTTCAAATTTTAAAGTATAAAATGTTTAGCATCACATAACGCAAATAACTTTAAACCGTATTTTCCTGGTTTATTTGGCATAAACTGTAAAAATGGGCAACGTCCTCTAAATTTGAGCAACTGCTCATCAATCGTCACGTATTCACTTACTGAATAATATTTGGCACTATTTTCGTTAAACTTTGAAAATATGTCTCTGATATGAGTAAATTTATCCAAAGATTTTCTTTCATCACGACCTAAAACATTATCAAAACGAATACAACGTAATAGAAACGAGAAACGATTATAAGTCATTGTTTTGTGAAATATATTAATACCAAGACGGGAAATATTCCATAAATCGCTCAATTTCCTGTGACTAGATTTACATAATCCAGCAAGAACTAATAAGCCAATGAAAGCATTTATTTCGGTTTCATTTGTCACTTTGCAGTCTCTTTCTCTGGAAAAATTTGATTGTATTTTATTTATATACACATTTGTGTGCTTAACCACAGCTTCGATTATATCATCTGATATAAGCAGTTTGAAAAATTCAATAGGTATTTTACAAGACTTAGCAGCGCCTTTAGCACCCGGCAAGTGAATAACTATGTTCGAAGAACGCGTACGTATAGAAGTTTTACCTTTTTTCTTGTACCATTTCGTGATTTTATCCTTTCCTAAGTAATACGGAGAGTCAGACTGTAGTTCGATATCTGAATCGTGTTCCGATATTTCATCAGGTTCTTGTTCTGATTCCGAGTTGTGATCAGAACATTCCTCAAAGTATTCATCATCATCCGAAAAAGTATTATCTGTACCTGCTACCTCATCATCTTCAGAATCTGATGAAACAGAAGCCAAAAGATGCCGCAAACGCTGTTGCTCCATTTCCCACGGAGATTTCGACATTTTCTAGAAAAAATGGCAAAATATCGATGTAAAAGACTCAAAATAAATTAAAATAAAACAAAAATTATTCATAAATTTAATTATTATTATGATAAAAATAAAATAAATCTGCAATATAGCTTACCTTAATTGTGTTTTCAGTCAAAAAATATTCCTTGATTACTCGCGGGGTGTTCTCAGCACCCCGTTGGACATTTTTCACGTCCTCACTGCTTCGGAAAAAATGGTAGAATGAACATCTGTCGTCAGTAGGCGTGGCCTCTAGGAATGTGCAGCTACTGAAAATATTTGACCTTGAGCTTGAAAAACTCTGTACTTGTGCGCATGTTTTTACTCGTGGGGTGATCAGAACACCCCACGCGAGTAATGGAGGGTTAAGTAGAACATTAATGAAATTAAACACTCATTCGTCTTTATGCGTCTTAATGAAACGTCGTTGAGAGCTCGGTGTTTTGCAACCACCTCTTTTACCTTCTTTTCCCGCGTCTGTCGAATGTTCTAAAAAAGGTAGCCGTCATCTCTTACAGACTGTTGCCACAGGTCACACACACACACACACACACACACACACATATATATATATATATGTACATATAAATTGTGACATAATGATGTGTTCATGTCGGAAATTTCAGAACTGGGTTCAATTTCAGAAAGAAAATGACTTCGTAACCTTACATTATAATATAAATTGAAAATAAATTTGCTAGTCATTTTGATATATGTGTTATTTTATATTATATTAATATTCGATTATATTAATATTTTCTTCGATGAAGACCGGGATTTACCCCTGACGCTTACCTCTGATAATGTCTGATAATATAATTTAATAATTATTGCATTGCGATCGAGGATGAGCTTGTGTGATAGAAAGTTTGTTGCATAGGTATGCTCAAAATTAGATTGCAAAATGTCACGCAGAATGTGAAAGGACAAATATATTTCGACAGAATTTCGCAATAAAAACTATTCGGATATGTTTTAAAAATGCTAGTTTTTTTTCTGTATTTGAGATAGAGATTTAATCCTTTTTATACACGTTCTAATTATATACGTGATAAATCTGCGCGTGAAAATAGCCTTTTTTTTATAAAAGTATATCAAGATGTGTTATATTTCATCGTTTTACACTATATATATCAGTAAAGAATTATGTTAAATGAAATATTAAATGTATCTAAAAATATATGCGCAGTCTTGTGTAATATACATTTAAAAATCTTTTAAAAAATTGGGCAAAAATATCAATAATTAAAAAATAATAGTATGGGTTTTTAAAAATTCATTTTTTTTAAAAAATTATTTAACTTTTAATTAAATACACAGTTAAAAAACATTTTTTTTTCAAATTGTACATTTAGTTGAACATGAAATGAAGTGAGTTCACTATTTGAACCATACTTTTTAAAATAAAGAAAATTGTTGAAAAGATAAACTGTCCCCTTAATGTTTTTAAAAGAGGAAAAGTAATTTCCGCAAAATAAATTTTAGATTACTATTTTATATAAGAAGATGAAAAAAAAAAAAACATTTCCATATGTGTTACATAAAATACATATTAAATATAACCTCATATATATTTCTTGACTTTAAATTTAGAATGTAAGGGACAGTAGTATACAGTGAAGCAGCAGCCACTTTGACATATAGTTGTAACTTTTTCTCCAAGCTGTCACACACATAATGACCTCACCTTATGCAACATGTGGATGTAGTTTCGCCGCTTCAGTTACTCGTCCGACAAAATAGTAAATAATTCTTTATTTTATAATGGTTAAAGTTACACAAACGTCCATTTTAGATTTCATTTTCTTCAATATGACATATATTTACTTAACCAAACCTAGCTATATCTAATAATAGACTATTTCGACAAAACGACATAAACTTTTTAAAGCGATGAAATTAATGTAACAGATGTGGCATTCATTTTATTGCAACGAAACAGTGAGACACACTGTTGTGGTACACAGTGAGACATGTCTCAATTGTGAATCTACTAAGGGGTTCTGGTGTTAAAAAAAAGTTATTTATTAATAAAAGAAGGTTTCTCTCTCTCTCTCTCTCTTTTGCATGAAGATAGCCCAAGGTCTGCCATTATCCACACAAGGCTCATATTTTTAATATTTTGAAAATCTACAAATATCAGTTAGAAATCATAAACTGCTGAAAATTATTGATAGAGTGTAAAAATGTATGATATATGAAAATATATACATCGTCTCACTGCATACCACAAGTGGTACACAGTGAGACAATTTCCGACACTCCGTTATGCTGCTTCTGTGCTTTTAAAAATAACATTTTAAAATCCATTTATACATTAATGTGTACCGTGTTTGTGTAGCTTAAAGATGTAGTAATTGTTTTTTTCAAAAGAATAAAAATCGTCGCCATTCGTTAAGTAATAATAATTTTGGTCTCACTTTGTAGTATCCTCCCCTATGCCTATACATGTTTATTTAAGTTTCTTTTGATTGATTGTCTGAATAATGAAATTACAATTAAGAAATTTGTTAATATTTATTTTGTAGCTTAGTGGAATGTAATATGTTAAACATTAAAATGAATTCTTGTAAAAGAATATTTAAGGGCCACAATATTTCAAACAATGAAATTATTAGAAGGAAGTCTAATATACTTGGTTGATACATTTGCGATTTTCCAGTTTGAATTTTTTTTTTCACACTGTTTACCACTTTAGGCGGACATGTAATCAATTTTTCTTAAAGAATCATCTGAAAATATTTTTTCTTATTGAAAGAGGATTTCATACCTACTTGAAAAACCATGATTTTTCAGACATTTCAGGATTTTTGATAAATTTCTAATTCTCTAAATACTTGCAGACACTGAATGCACTTTTAGCCATTTAAATGTTCTAAAGCTTTGATTTAAATGAAACGGATTACATTTTAACTTTTGACATTTCCTATACATTCGTTTAATAATTCACAAATATTTCATTAAGTATCTGTAAATTAATAGTTAATTTTAACGGAGGAACATATTTTGGAAATGCGAAAATTGGAAAATAATTTCTGAGTTAACCAATATGCGAAGCTTGTAATTTTTATCGACGGTATGAAAATATGCACAATAAGTATTTTCTTTTTTAAACTAAGCTATAAATTTAGAAAAAATCTTATTTAGTGCACATTGTAACGAACCAATAGAAATTTTAATAATGCCAAAAATATTTTTTTAATCACATACTTATATTTTTTTTTACATAAAAATCAGTTTTAAATGTAAACAGTTTTAAAGCACGTGATATGAAGCACAGTTGCAAAATAATAATAATAATTAATTGAATACAACTAAAAAATATATTTGAATATAGATTCAAAATAACAGAAATATCGCTGAATAATGATAATAATTATTTTGGAATTTTACATACAATCACCTAAAATAAATACTGTCGAAATAAATAAATAACAAAACTAATTTTTCAAAGCTTCCACGTTTTTGCTTTATTGCTCCATTGAGTTAAATTTTAGATTAAATGGAAGTGACAAACAAAATAGAATTCCATTCAGATATGTGCTGTGGCGCTGGAATACGTATTTGATATTGAAATTTAAATGAAATCTGTTCTTTGAAATGGACATAGGACAAAAATACAGAAAAAAAAAATCTTATATATTAGTAGAACGAGAAATGACGGTTTGTGTAAACACATTTCAAATTTTTGAAAAATATCACAATATTTAGATGAAGTTTATATTTTGCAATAGTGTTTATTGCAAAGTATCCACAAAAAATATATGTAGGTATGAACATTGTTGTTTAGAAAACATATCATTTGTTTGTTTACAAAAAATATATGTTTGTCAACATATGTGTAATACATACATGTGTAAAGCATAATGTAAAACATATATGTTTGTCATTACAAAAAGTATATGTAGATATAAAAACATTGTTGTTTAGGAAACATATCATTTGTTTGTGTAGATAAAATATATAAATATATATGTTTATCGTTACAAAAAATATATGTAGATATAAAAACATTGTTGTTTATAAAACATATCATTTGTTTGTTTACAAAAATATATGTTTGTCAACATATGTGTAAAACATAATGTAAAACATATATGTTTGTTTTTACAAAAATATATGAAAATATAAAAACATTGTTGTTTAGATATCATATCATATCATTTGTTTGTTTTTTTATTTATGAAAGTTATTTCGCAATGGCTTTCTTTTGATCTAAATAGGATGTAAAAGATTTATCTCGGAATTAGAATTTCTCTATTTGTTTTTTCGTATAACTATAAAACTTTTAAAACGCAAGAAAAATTATTGCAACACCACACTTTTTGAATGAGTGATGTCTTTCATCATCATGTGCTAGCACGATGTTCCAGCTAATTGGGAAAAAAAGAGTAAGACTAAAAAGAAATGAAAGAAAAAGTAGAAGTTGGGAAGGAGGGAGGGTTGCTGCGAACAGGAAAGCAGGAACCATAATCTAATGACAAAGAGATCAACAGTCAATCGAAACATGACGCAAGAAACAGGAATAGATGTAAGATCAGAAAAAAGTCAGAGGATAAGGCAAAGAAGATGTTAAGATAAAATATAAAAATATATAATAAAGAAAGTAGTAATATAACTAAGAAAAAGTAATATTTCTTTCCTACTTGCCTTGTCTTCATTCATCTTCTTATCTTATATTTTTCATTGATATCTTTTTACTTCTTCTTATATTTAACTGTTTTGTTTGTTTTGTTTTTTATCTTATTTTTTAATGCCTTATCATTTTTTTTCTTTCTTATGTTAGCTCCATCGTGTCGTTTATAATTTCTCTAAAAAAAATCACATAACTGTATAAAGAATTGTAAAACTTTTAAAACAAAATAAAAATAAACTCAACACTGCGCATTCTGAATGAAAGATGGTCTGTCATAATCAGGTACTGGCTCGATGTTCTACATATTTGAAACAAATCGACAACTAAAAAGAAATGGAATAAAGAGTGAATGTTGGATATGTGTAGAGGGCTGCAGACAGGAATGCAGGAGACAGCTTCTAATGATCCAAAGAGCAACAGTCAATCAGAATATGCCACATAAAAGCAAAGAGATAAGTAAAATGAAGAAAATATAATAAAAAATATAACAAAGGAAATATATAATATAAAAAGAAAAATAAATATTGTTTTCATTCTTGCCTTGTCTTCATTCTTCTTCTTACCTTAAATTTTTCATTCTTATCTTTTCTTCTTCTTCTTTAAATGTGAAAGAAAACTTTAATGCATTAAAAACACAACATTTTATACTATTATTTTATCAGTTATAAGTATAGATGGTTACTAAAGTATAGGTTTTGATACATGAAAGTGGAGCATACATAGATGGAAGATTTTAGAAATTGACTGTAATGTGTTTTGCGTAATGAATGATTGACAGTATGTGTACTTACACTTTTGAATTCTGAAAGAAAATACAAGTATACTTTCTATTTACAGACAAAGATTAAAATTTTACAATGGAATATGTTTAATTCTATTGTGAAGATCTTCAGTTGCAATGATCTACAAAAGATATAAATATAGAGGTTACTTTCATTTACTGTGCAATAGAATGGTTGTGGATCTAGAATTTTGATGACACATTGAATTTCTTCCTACACATGCTTAATGGGATTGTGGGAAACAAACGAATATTGTATATTACCAGCCGTATACAGGACTCATTGTCTTGTTGTGAGTAGTCATCGCCATTCTGATGTACTATCAACATAACATGATTCATCTGGTCAGCAACGAAGTTTAGATGTGATGTTTTATTCAAACATTACCGAACACGAGCTAAAGAGTATTAAGGATATCAAGAAAATATTTCGCAATTGATTTTTCATTGCCGTCACTATTTAGAAACTTCTTATCAATGTATTTAGCGTCCATGTTTTCTGAATTTTCTGTCAAATTGTTACCTATCCATCTAAATAACATAAATGAAAACATTATGCATCATACCACATAACTTGTTTTCAAAACTGCTCAATACTTCTGCTAGTCTGTGAATTTCAGATTTTTATTTTGTTATTCAAAAACAGAAACGACGTTCAAATTAGCTTTCGTGTTTCAGATCTCACAAGATTAAAAAAAAAAAAGAGAGAACAACGCATGCAGATTTCGATCATCTATTAAGAACTGCTGAAATTTGCTGAACTGTTATCCATTTATTTTCTTTTACATACCTGTAGATTTTCCATTCCGACTGAACGTTGACAAGATTTTTGAAATCCACAAATTACGCGTAGAAACCCAGTTTTCTGATTTAAGTTCCGTATTTAAACATTTTAATTATAACTCCTACTGAAACCTTTTGAAATGCTATTGTTTCGCTTATACGCGCCTCACAGCTCCGAGCATCTGCAATCCTCCTCAAATCAAAATGAGGCAAATCACGTCTTCACCCGTGTATTTACAAAAAAAATATTTTACACTGCTATCCAAGGAACTAAACTTTCCTTTTTTATTCTAGCCTAGCACTCTTAGAGGGAACAGTGTGACGTCAAAACTAATTTGATTAAAATTCTCAGGTGATCATACAAAAAGAACAACTCAGTGTATATTTAATGTATTTAACGCCTATACACTTTAAACGTTCAAATACACACCCGCGTATTTAAAGTTTATTTTTAGCATTTGCGTGATGTCTCTGTTTTAAATAAGAATTGTTTTTCTTAACACGCATTCTTTTAAATAAAATGCATCAATTATATGTATCTTCTCCCATCCTGCATATTGCTCCTTTATTGTGCTCGTAGCATAAAATGTAATACAAATGTAAAATAAAGCAGAGAAATATTCTTTTAACTTGTCACGCACTACAGTAAGCCTTTGATATTGGTATTCAAAAGAAAATCTGTTTCATTGAATAGATGTAGGATTTAAAGGACAGATCAAGGAATTTATAAATCTTTCGAAATGTGTTTCTTAAATCGGTGAATAACATTCGATGTATATCCATTTCAAATTCAATGTAGGATATTATAACACTTTCGATTTATATCTCAGCTAGATAAAATAAGAATTCCTTTGAATAGAATAAAGCATTTGTTAATGGAACTTGGACGTCTGTAACAACTAGTAAGTTCGATATTCATGCTATTCTTTTAAATCTCATATCTCCTTCAAATGTGCATGCTTAACTATGATTTTTTTTAAATCCTAGATTCGAAATAACTTTATAAACATATATATTTTTTTTAAATTACTATTTGGGTTGAAAAATAAATTTAAAATAACAATGTAAAGAAACATTTTTCCCCGTGAAAGTTTTGATGTATTCATGATGGTACGCTTTTTCATAAAACTAAATAAAATCTTTCAAATCGTGTTTTTATGGTCAAACAATACTTCATTTCATGTCCTGAATACCTATATTAATCTTTATTGCATATTCTCAAAAAAGTTTAAAGAAAGATACATCCTCATATCTGAAATATGAATATATGTGCCATACATTGTCATATATACAAAAATTTCTTAAAATTTAAAAATATTACTTTTCACAAGAGACAGTAACATTTACTCTACCATTCTAAATACAGAGATGTACTTTCAACAGATTATGCGCACGATGTGCCATTACCTGAAAAAAAAAATCCCATTTTGATAAAAAAAAAAAACACTTGTCCCTTTCAATTGAATTTAAATGTTTGTTTACATTTTTAAACTGACAATAATCAGAGTTAGAGACTTAAAAGGTAAATGAATTACAGTGCGTGTCAAAACATTAAGGACAATAAAATATGTCATTTTTTTGGTAAATTTCAAATCAGATTTTAAAAAGTCTTATATAATGTACTAGCAAAACCCGCGGCTTTGCTCGCGTAATAGTTGAAATATGCCAAGTGATATTTGCATGACTATTTTTTATTAGAACACTTTTTTGGAATAATTCAAAAGTTACAAATTAAGCCACAGTTTGACTAAACTTCAAATAAAAGTGGAATAGACAAAAATGAGATTTTAATTAATAAGAAGAACTAACACTAATTCCAAATAAATGATAATTTAGAAAGTATTTTGAGACTTTTGTGCTCATTTCATACGCTCATTTCAGTATTCATTTGAAGATTCGATTTTTTTTAGAAACCATCTTGACACATTTACATCTTAAAATTAACCATCATGTCAAATTCCACGCTTCCTGTCTAACATTCTATCACCTCTCTGGTGTTAGTGGCACCAACATAAAATGCCAAAACCGAGTTGAAATAGAATGTCTTGAAAAATGTTGAAAATGAGACTGTCGCCATTAGTTTACCAACATTAACCTTGAAATCGGTTGGTATTTCTGAATATTCTATAGAAAACGGAATCTAGATGTTTTTAAAGGCTTTTTTGTTGTTCCTGCCAACCAGGTGGTAGTGACACCGGCATAAAATACATCCCGTATAGGATCAGGGACTCTTGATTCGCAACCAATAACTTCTGTAATCTGTTTATTATTTCCTGAGATTCCATAGAAATCGTAATTTAGGACTATTTTAGAATGCTTTTCACACTTTCCCTTCGCTTCACCCCTTTTTAATTTCAAATTTATTTTCGACTGTTCTTAGAGGACATTTATATTTTATAAATAACTACCGTGCTATATTTAGAGCTTCTAGCCACTTCTGTACCGTAGAAATCACAATTTAGAAAGTTTTTTGCGCCTGAAACCCTCTAGGGGTTGTGGCAGCGACATAAAATATAGCTTATGTTTGAGCAGGTTGTATCACCATAACGTTGCAACCATTATTTTCATACGATTGTATAAAAATCGTAATTTAGAACGCTTATAGAACACTTTTCGCTCACTTCATCCTTTTAAATTTGGAATTTTCTTCCCACAATACTTATAAAGCATTTGCATCTTTGAAGTAATTACCATTCAAAATTTAAAATGTTAGACCCCCCCCCCCGCCCCTCAGTAACAGAAAAAACTCAATTTAGAACATTTTTTGCTCCTGTAACCCCCCACCCCCGGTGGTACTGACAACAACGTAAAATATAGGCTATGTTGGAGCGGGGACTGTTACCATCACTTTGAAACCATTACTTCTGAAATCGGTTTATATTTCATGAGATTGCGTAGAAATCGCTTTTTAGAAGTTTTTAGAACGCTTTTAGTTAATTTTCACCCCTTTAAAATTTCAATTTTTTAAGGTACTCTTCTCAGAGTACATTTACATCTCATAATTAATTACCATGCCAAATTTCAAGTTGGTAGCCCCTTCAGTATCACAAAAATCGCAGTTTAGAACGTTTTTTAAAATGCAACCGGAAGGTGGTAGTGACGCCGACATATAGATCCTATATTGGAGCAAGGGCTATCATCATCCCTGTCTGCCGCACCGCAGGTCGAGAGTTCGACTCCCGACCGGGCAAGGTTCACTCAGCCCTTCATCCCTTCGGGGTCGATAAAATGAGTACCAAGCTTGCTTGGGAACTAAACACCGAGGGTCTCGCGTTAGGTTGACCACCTGGCCGGGACGCATGCTGCATAGCACCTCGGGGCCCAGGGTCAAGAAAACAGAGATGGGCACTGTCGGCCCAGATCCTTCTTGGATTGTATAGCCACACAGTTTAGTTTTTTTAGTTTTAGCTATCATCATCAATTTCCAACCATTACTTTTGAAATTGGTTGGGCACTTTCTGAGATTGAGTAGAAATCGCAATTTAGTACGTTTCTAGAACTTTTCCGTCCATTTTCATCCCTTTTAAATTTCGAATTATTTTAGGAAATGTTCTTAGAGATCATTTATATCTTAAAAATAACTACCATGCCTAATTTCAAGTTGCTAGCCCCTGAAGCATTACAAAAAGCTCAATTTAGAACGATTTTTGCTCCTGCAACTCCTAGGCGGTAGTGACACCGCATGAAATACCGCCTATGTTGGAGCAAGGGCTATCATCATCAATTTCCAACCATTATTTTTTTTAATCGTTTCGGTACTTTCTGAGATTGCGTAGAAATCACAATATAGAACAATTTTTAGAACGCTTTTCGCGCATTTTCACCCTTTTTAAATTTGTAATTTATAAAGGAACGTTCTTAGAGATCCTTTATATCATATAAGTAACTACCATGCCTAATTTCAAGTTTTAGCCACAGCAGTATCACAAAAAACGCAATTTAGAACGCTTTTTTTCCCCGTACCCCCTTTGGGGTAGTGCCGCTGACATAAAATATAGACCATGTTATAGCTATGGCTGTCGCCATCGTTTTCACACTATTTTTTTAAAAAATCGAATCGGTACTTCTTGAGATTGCGTAGAAATCGCCATTTAGAACGTTTTTTAGAACGTTTTTTGCGCATTTTCAGCCTTTTAAATTTTGATTTTTTTTTTTTAAGAAATGGTCTTAGAGATCAACTATATCTAATAAGTAACTACCATGCCGAATTCCATGTATCTGAGCCCTTCAGTAAAACATAAATCGCAATTTCGAACGTTATTTTTCCTACACCCCCTTTAGGGGTAGTTCCACCGACATAAAATGTACCTATATTGGAGCAAGTGTTGTCACCATCTTTTTGACACCATTATTTTTGAAATCAATTTAGTACTTCTTAAGATTGCGTAAAAATCGCCATTTTGAACGTTTTTAGAACGCTTTTTGCGCATTCTCACCCCTTTTAAATTTCGATTTTTTACGAAATGTTCTTAGATATCATTTATATCTAATAAGTAACTGCTATGCAAAATTTCAGGTATCTGGGCCATTCAGTAACACAAAAATCGCAATTTTGAACGTTTTTTTGCTACTGCACCCCCTTTAGGGGTAGTGGCACCGACATAAAATGTAGCCTATGCTGGAGAAAGGGTTGTCACTATCATTTTGACACCATTATTTTGGAAATCGGTTTGTTACTTCCTGAAATTGCGTAAAAATCGCCATTTAGAACGTTTTTTAGAACGCTTTTCGCGCATTTTCACCCCTTTTTAATTTAGATTTTTTTAAGAAATGTCCTTAGAGATCATTGGTATTTTATAAGTAACTACCATTCTAAATTTCCTGTTTCTAGGCCCTTCAGTAACACAAAAATCGCATTTTTAGAATGTCTTTTGTTCCTGCACCCCTTTGGGGTAGTGGCACAGACATAAAATATAGTATATGTTCTAAGTTGGACTAACACCATCATTTTGATACCATTACTTTTGGAATCGGTTCGGTAGTTCCAGAGCTTACCTCCTACAAATAAACAATTTTTACCTCTTTATAATATTAGTATAGATATCATGAAGTTGAAAAGCTAATAAAAAAGCCTACAAAATTAATCTAATTATTTTATTACGAAAATAAAGTACCGTAAATACGTGTGTATAAGCCGCGGCTCAAATAATTATGTTTCTGACGAGAATTTTATTTCTCAAAATATAACTTATTCAGTCTTCGAACTTATTTGACAATATATATTTAAAAAAAATCTGGTTTGAAACAGACTTATTTTATCCGCGGCTTATACACTCGAAATTACAGTAATTGTTTTTTTTTTTTCTTTTTTTAAGGCTATTTCTGCCGGTGTAAAAACTTTAAGGACAGAAAATAAATACAATGCAGTAACAAATAAACAAATAGTTAATTTGTTATTCACCCACGATTGCATTAAATTACTGCAATTATTCTATCTCTCATGAACATTATTAATTTTTGTCGTAGTTCGGGACTGGTTTTGTATAGTTGTGGAAAAAAAAGTAAACACCCCCTACTAACTCCTCAAAAAATTATCGTAGAATTAAGTTACTGGTACCGAACGATTCGAAATAAAGTCTACATTTAAATGATAAATATAAAATTTGATTAGGGGACCATTTACATATTAAAACGAACCTAAACTTCATTTTTTAAAATAGCAATACCCAATTTTAACGAGATATTTCAAATTTGCAGTTCAAACTATGCATAGAAACGAATTTTCAAGTTATTTGGATGATAAGTTTTTGAATTATAAACATTCAAAATTTAGTGTTTCTAGTTAAATTACATTTTCATATTTTTATTTATATCTCCTGAAATTATACTCCTAATGTGCTAATTTGTTATGAAGCAATAATACTATTATACCCAAACATAAATACGATGGATTTGTAATTTTTATAATTTTATGATATGAATTATGAATTATGAAATTAATATTCGAAAAAATTATGAATTGCGACCTACAATTTTTTTGATGGATTTGGATTTATTGAGCCCTGATTTATGGAAATCCAAAATTTCACATTTTTCTTCCAAGTAATTTTCAAATTATGCTTAAAAAACGGCAAAATGATAGTTTAAGTAATGGTAGTATTGATTAGTAATCAATATGTAAATTAAGTAAATGATAGTCTATAATAGAAGTGACTAGATACTTTGAAATTTCTTTTGCTATCCTGTAATCTAGCAGGCTTCATTCACCTCTTAAAGTGCCTTGATCAAGATGGGGGCTCTCTCGGTTAACAATGGAGTTCCGAACTTCAATTTGGATACAGCCCTTAAAATACGCTCGTTTAAAAATAATTAATTTCGCAGAAACTTATGGTTCGATTTGCATAAAAATTTGTTTTTAGGCTAAATGAAATGTGTAGAGTTCATTTATGCTGTCAGAATTGTGTACTGGTATTGAAAAACAAAACAAAGTTATGGTTTGTTTTAATATGCAGATGGCCCCTTAAGCAAATTTTATCTATACCATTTAAAAGTAGACTTTATGTCCAATCGTTCGGTACCAGTAACTTTCTTCTACGATAATTTGTTGAGGAGTTAGTAGGGGGTGTTAACTTTTTTTTTTCCACGACTGTACCTTTCATCTTCAATCGTAGATGTCAATTCTGAATCAGAGGGAAAATGTCTTCCATTTTTATAAACTTGTATTGTTAGATGTCCCCATAAGTTCTCGATAAGGTTTAGGTCAGGACTTCTGGGTGACCATTTTAAAACTTTTGTGTTCTTCTTCTGGAACCAGAGTTTTTTCTCACGGCTTTCGTGAATAGGCGCGTTATCTTCCTAATAAATCTACATTCTCCTGCGAGAAGTGTTCTAAAAAGGGAAATATGGTCAGAAAGGGTTTTCAGATTTGGCTTTGAATTAACTTTTCTTGAAAGAAATGCAAGTGACCCCACGTCTTTGACGAAAAGCAGCCCCATGTCATAATGGATTCGGGACATAACTGACGTTTTCAGAAAATTTCTTTTTCTCTTCTCAAATCATACCAATAAAATCTCCAGCCATCAGAACCATCGAAGTTCCATTTCTTTTCCGCGGAGAAAATATAACCTGCAGCGATTTGTCATCCCATGTCATCATTTGTCTTGCAAACTGTAAATGCTGCGTCTTAAGGCTAGTTATTAAAGTGCGTTTACACAATTTTACGCACTGAAAATTATTTTCTTGAACATTTTGCGCCAAATTGTTTGTAAAATTTCTTTACTTGAGTATTTTCCAGCTGATGCTAACTTTAAAACTCTCCTCTTTCATCTCTGGGTGACAAGGATTTTGGTGTGCCTAAAGCTAAATTTTCTCCCATACTCATCTTTTAACCATCCGACTGTCTTGGAAAAGGGCAAAATTGTAATGTTGTTTTCCCTGCATTTTGTTTTAAATGCTTAAAAAAAAAATGATTCTTTGAACATTTTATAAAAAAACTTAATAACGAATATGAATGCAATCCTTGGAAGTATTAATCAATGTTCAATGTATTAAAAATACGTTAAATCAATAGAATTATATTACTTTAAATATTGCTTGTATTGCAGTGAAACCTGGAGCTTAGTGAACTTTTTAACACGGGCTTGTCAGTGAGGGGGTTAACCTTAAATGACGGTTTTAGACTTTCTTATCTGCTTTTCAATAGAGCTACAATTAATACTGGATAATTCAAAAGATACAATAGCTCCATTTTCATATTCAGTCAGTTTACATGCTTCTGTCATTGTTATAAAACTAACAAAACTCTTAATAGACAACATCAGACAAGTCACTATACACAAAAGTTTTTATTGTGCAAATTAAATGTAATTATACATAATATTTGTATAAAAAAATTGCGGCGTCCTTAAAGTTTTTACCCAGGAAAAAATAGCGTTTGTTTTCATAATTATTATCCCCCTCTCCCCCCCCCCCCCCAAAAAAAAAGCAAACAGGTTTATTTTGTTGAGTTTTATATTAGAATTTCCAATTTATGATCAACATTAAATTACCATTTCAATTATCGCATTTTTAATTTATCAAAACTTTTACAATTATTTGTTATCCTTAAAGTTGTTACACGAACTGAATATATATCTCGATTCTGTACGATTTTGTAAGGCACAATTTGAAAAATCTATATTTTGAATCTATTATCCCTTAAAATATAAACATTTTAAAACTTTAAAAATACATTATATTTTCGAATAAACTAACATTTTAAAAGCTAAACACTTATATATTATAATCGATATAATATTTCGATATAATATTTCGATAAGCTATTTTGAAAAATTGTTTCGTTACACTTGGGAGACGAAATACTTATCTAGCATTTCAGAAACACACTTGTATGTGTTTAAGATAAAGGTAAATGACATTCTCTATACATCACTACATTTCTAATTCTATCAGAATATCAATATATTTTTTATTCTTGAATCCACCAGAGTCTGAAATTTTACAACGAATTTTAATAAGCATTAATGAAAAACATATTAAATGCTCAAAATGCAATACTTTGTTTAGAAAACCTGTTATTTTTAAGATAAAGTATACACGTTAATTACTAACACTTTTGTACAAGCATGGAATAAACGATTGATCTCAGGTCTTATAAATAAATGAAAGGTGATTTCTAGAATGGCATTTAACACCTTCTGTAGAAACAATTTTAAAAAAAGTTAGAATAGTTTTCATTTATCTCATATTTAGACAGAATTACATATATTAATATAAAATAATGCGTACTGTATTTTCGATTTACATTTTTTTTAAGTTTACATATCGTATTTGTATTGGCAAAATATTTACTTTAACAGTTATATGCATGCAGGCGTTTTAGCACCCTTAGAGCTTTTGAACACTTTCCAACATAGTTGAAAAGTGAATTCTGTTTGTCTGTCTGTGCTCTAACTGGTGTACATATAGTCCGATTGCTGTGAAATTTATGTCTGATATCGGGGGATATGGTTGGTATTGAAAATGAAGTATGTACCATTTATGGTTCATCTATAGAGACACTCAAAATAATCCCGATACATTGCTGTCTATGGGTAAAAATCATTTAAGGTGTATTTTAATAATTTTACACTATTTCAAAAATATGCAAATGGATATATCACTGAGGGGTACTACAATATTCTTATTGTATTATATGGTGTGCAAACAATTTATTGTGCATACGAATTTGGCTACAGAAGCAAATGGACAATACTTGAATTATTAAACCTACGAACAATAATTGTTGGAAGAAAGTTTTAAGTTGTGGTATGCGTTTTAGATTTTACTATTATTTAAATTGTACTTGGTGTTTATGAATGCTATAGATCATATACAGAGCCGCACAAAAGTTTTCAACAAGATCCCGCTTATTGGTGGAATTTCATGAATGGAAATTTTCGACTGTGCTGTGCGTTTAATTGAATTAAGAGTATTCCATATAAGAATCACCCAGGATGTGATTAAATGGTAAACAGATTTATGTGATTTTTTTTTCTCAGTGAGATGACCATTAGAAAAAAAGAAATCCAGAATATTAATGCCGTGGGACCATTAGTTTTCATTTGGTGTGTGGAGGGGAGGGGGTCAAAGGTCAGAGCGCCGCTTGAAAAATTCAAATTTTATGTTTTGAATAGTATTTTTCATAGTATGCATTGAAGTTATCCCTCAAAACAAATTGCATGGTTGTATTATATAAGGTTGGCCCTTTGCTATTCAAGAATAAAAATTATGGGATATGTGTAATGCAGTGAGCTAGATGGCTGCAAAAATTGATTTTTTTCCGAAATTTCACTATAGTTTTGACACATATAGCTCTTTGCATTGAAATCATCCCATCATTTTTAACTGCTGTATGCTTCCCTATGGTGAAATGAATCACTGAAAAGCAGGCCCCACCATCGCCAGACTTTAATGCATTCCAAAATTTTACGCCAAATTTCCAAAAAAACATATTTTTGACTATTTTAAGTGAGGTATACTAGACATGCATTAAAGTCAGAAACCTCTACAATAATAATAGAAATGAAGAATAACTATTCATCTTTCGAAATCAACAAACAGAATCATGGGCACTAAAGCAGTTTTCATGGGGTAATGGAAATTGCATTGTAATATAATTGGGAAATACGCTTCCACGAACATAGCCTTCAATCATTACCAAGAATAAAAATACTTACAATTATTCCTGAAATGCATATATTTTTTATTCTAACATGAATTTCCCACATGTATAACAATAAATATTTTTAATATGTTTTTGTTACAGGCAGTGAAGATGTTTTAATGAAGTCAAAAGACGCATTTAAACCAGATGATTATAAGCTACTTCAGTCTTGATGCATACTGTCTGTTTGAAAGTAAGACTGTTTTTAAAAGTTATTTTAACCATGGATGAATATTCCTTATGCAAGTTATCAAAGAAATATGTTTGTGGGCCATATGCTGCTACAAAATGAAGTAGATTATTTCCAGTTTCTGAACTCACCAGGCTTAACGATTTGAGATGGTAATGGATAAAAAAATGTACCTACAGAAAATATTTCTGAAAAAGATCTCATAAAAAATCGAAGTAGAACTACCCTAGAGCTTGAGGATATGATTTGTGCAAATCACAGATACAAATTTGGAACATTTTGGACACCACCTCGCTATTGCGAACATCCTAATCATAAAATCAAGGGTAAGAAAGGGCATGGATTTGAGACCTTATACATTTTTGAAATATGAAGCACTGTGCTCAGAATTTGGTTCGTTTGAAATTGGAGGAGTATTATGCAGGATGTTGGCAATAGCGCGGTGGTGCCCAAAATGTTCCAAATTCGTATCTGTGCTTTGCATAAATCATATCGTCAAGTTCTAGGGTAGCTCCACTTCGAATTTTTATGAGAACTTTTTCAGAAATATTTTCTGGAGGTACATTTATTTTTATTTTTTCCAGTACCGTGCCAAATCTTTTGGCCTAATAAGTTCAGAAACTGGAAATAATCCACTTGATCTTGTAGCAGCGAACAAATACGTGCGAACACGACACAAAAAAACCATACGATCGTTTCGAGGATTCCGGGATTCCCAGCGAGGAAAAAAAAACGAGAATTAAAATGGGTTCGAAGAACCCCTCGGTTATAGCCCCGAGTACTGGCTTATGGAATGATTGAAAAGGTGAAAACAAGAGTTTATATATCCTAAAGAAATGACATAATGAACTAGAACTAACTTAAAAATGGATTCACAGCGCAGGATGCCTCCATACGGGGGATCCGGGAACCCTCGAAACGATGGTATGGGATATTATGTGTCGTGTTTGTACGTATTTGTGCGTTAAATCGTTGTTAAAGATTTTAACTTTTTTATTAAAATTCGCACAAAGTGTTCGCTTTATTCTTATATCTACATTACATGCTTCTTTTCACTTCATTAAAGCATCTTCACTGCCTGTAACAAAAACATATTAAAAATATTCATTGTTATACATGTGGAAATTCATGTTAGAATAAAAAATATATGCATTTCAGAAAAAAATTGTAAGCGTTTTTATTCTTGGTAATGATTGAAGGCTATGGTCGTGGCAGCGTATTTCCCAATTATATTACAAAATTTCCATTACCCAATGAAAACTGCTTTAGTGCCCATGATTCTGTTTGGTGATTTTGAAAGGTGAATAGTTATTCTACATTTCTATTATTATAGTAGAAGCTTCTGACTTTAATGCATATCTAATCCTCACTTAAAATAGGCAAAAATATGGTTTTTTGGAAATTTGGCATAAAATTTTGGAATGCATTAAAGTCTGCCCATGGTGGGGCCTAGTTTTCTGTGCTGCATTTCATCATACGGAAGCATTCAGCATTTAAAAATGAGGGGATGATTTTAATGCAAAGAGCTACATGTGTCAAAACTATACTGAAATTTCGAAAAAAATTTAATTTTTGAAGCCTCCTAGCTCATCACATTACACATATCCCATATTTTTTTCTTTTGAATAGAAAAGGGCCAACCTTGCATAATACAACCATGCAATTTGTTTTGTGGGATAACTTCAATGCATATTATGAGAAGTACTATGCAAAACACAAAAATTCAATTTTTCAAGCGGCGCTCTGACTTTTAACCCCCCTTAACTTATAACTTTCTGTGCATATGGAATATATTAATTTTGACTTAAATACAAATGTTTATATATCAAATTCAAGAAAATTTGATGTAGAATCTCTCTATTCTAAAAAAAATGTAACTACCGCTGTCACCGCCGCCGCCGCCGCCGGTTTTGAATTTTTTGTGACCGGAGGTCTTTCTTCGTTAATATTAAGAAAAATAATGCATAAAAAAATTTTAAAATCGGTAGTATTATACAGAAATGTTTGATAAACACGCTGATGCAGACAGTTTTCAGATCGAAGAATTATTTTAAGAGATATTTAATGCTAAAGTTGGACAAAATCTTTCCACTAAAAAAAGTTTATAGGAGCAAAAACTATTCATAGGAATTTAATCATTTTTAGTTCAATTTATGCGTTAGAATTTGCCGGAGTGCAGATTGCATTAATTTTTTTTATTTTGACTAATTTTTTGAGGTTTTATTTCTATTTTAAATTCAAATTTTCAGCATTTCTAGAGATATTTTTAACAGATTTTAGAAAGTGATATTAATTTAAACTGTTGCCAACTGTATAAACAGCGGAAACAATAATGTTTGCTTCAAAAAAAAAAAAAAAATATTAATACGTGTAAATAAATTAAAAATTTATTTACACGTGACTATTATAAACAGAAAAAAACATTTGGAATTAGAATTAAATAATTATGTACAAAAAGCAGGAACTTATTAAAAATTACGTCATAAAAACTATAATTGCGCGTGAATTTTAAGAGAGAAAGGAATTTGTAAAATAATAAGCTTATTAACATGCGTTAGAAGTCTTAAATAGGAGAAATTACGTCATATTTACGTCACATTACAGTTCTTTCATAAAATGAACACAAAATAATATTGCAAAACGGTTTAAATTTAGAAATTGCGCTAGACATTTATTTGATATTTTGAGACGATACTTTTCAACTATTTTTGTTAGGAAAGCGCAAATAATATTTCATTTCTAACACAAGTATTTTCACGTGAATATTAAAAAGAGAAATAATAGTTTGGTCAAAATTACGTCAGATTAAAAACGATTAATTTAAAATGTCTCATTTAAAAGAACTTTCTTTTCACTTTGTTAAAAAATACCAGGAGACAAAGACTCTGTTTACTTAATTCCTTTTATATTAGCTTATTTTGAAATGTTGTTACGCGTGTCTACGTCATCAAGTTATTTTTATTTCGACGTTTTATTTGTATTTTTTATGAATGTTGTACTAATTTATTTGTTTTTTCGTTATTTAAAATAAAAATTATGTCAATTTGTATAATTTGGCGAGTGCTTTGGCGATTTATATAATTTGGCGAAATTGGTCGACGGGATAATCAAGTAGTACCGCATCGGATTTGGCGCTAAAATTCCCCAATCAAAGAGAAATGAATAGAAATCAGTTTATAGTGAGATCGCCACTGTTTTTTAAATTATAATTCAATCTTTAGAAATCTTTTTAAAGCCGATCAAATTAGCGTGCATTTAGAGTTTACGGTGTCTGGACGGGGGTTGGCGAGCGTAGCTCGTAGGGGGCCGAGCCACCTAGTTTAATAAAAAAAATAATTCAAATATCTGCATTACAAAAAAAGTTACACTTATTTTAGTCTAAAATACAAAAACAATTAGTCATGAATATTGAAGTGTATTGTAATAAAAGCTTCCCAGCCAATAACCAATCAAATGTCAGTAACTAAACTGCAGTATATTTTAATTTTTAAAAGCGGTATTTTGCTGGAATGAATTTTGCAGAAGGTGTAACTAAATGGAATATATATATATATATATATATATTTAAATATTTCTATTTTCTCTTAACGCAAATCCTTCTATATATAAAAAAAATGTTTTGATTTGGAAATGGACCAATGGAAATCTGCTTAGGTATTCCCGGCAGATCGGCATCCAATTTGAATGCTTAAGCATGGCCTTTCTTCGTTAATATTAAAAAAACTGTTCCATACAAAAATATGAAAATCGGTAGTGTTATAGAGAAGTGTTAGATAAACAGGCTGATGCAGACAGTTTTCAAATCGAAGAATTATTTTAAGAGATATTTAATGCCAAAGTTGGACAAAATCGTTCCATTGAAAAAGTTTTATAGGAACAAAAACTGTACATAGGAATTTAATCATTTTTAGATTTTATGCGTCAGAATTTTCCGGTGTGCAGACTGCATTTAGTTTTTTTTAATTTGACTCATTTTTGAGGTTTTATTTCTATTTTAAATTCAAATTTTCAGCAATTTTCAGAGATTTTTTACGTATTTTAGAAAATTGTATTAATTTAAACTGTTGCTAACTGTATAAACAGCGCAAACAATAATGTTTGCTTCAAATTAAAAACTTATTTTATACGTGACTATTATAAACAGAAAATATAAAAAGCATACCCATTGAAAATTACGTCAGAAAAACTATATTTATACATGAATTTTAAAAGAGAAAGAATATTAAAAAATAATAAATTCATTAACATGCGTAAAAAGTCTTAAATAGGAGAATTTACGTAACATTTATGTCACATTACACTTATTACGTAAAATGAAAAAAAAAATGCTATTGAAAAACAGTTTAAATTTAAAAAATGCGCGAGACATTTATTTGATATTTTAAGATGATCATAATATTTCATTTCTAACAAAAGTATTTTTACGTAAATATTAAAAAGAGAAAGAAAAGTTTGGTGAAAATTACGTCCGATTATAATTGTCAGATTCAAATTATAATTCAATTTTCCGAAATCTTTTTAAAGCCGATCAAATTAGCGTGCTGTTAGTCTGCGGTGTCTGAAAGGGGGTTGACGAGCGTAGCTCGTAGGGGGAAGAGCTCCCTAGTAATTTAAAACAATGTCATCAACAACAAGAACACCTATTTGGACCTGACTGGACACCTGCAAAAAGAAGCAGAATTGTCGTATTGAGAGAAAATGGTCTTTCTTATACTGAAATTGCAAGACCGTTGGTGGATCAGTCAATTTATCTTGCGTACGAAAGTAGAATTCCGAGGGAAAAACCATTTTTAAATCTTCAGCAACGCAAGAAATAAGTTTAGTGGTCAAAAGAACAAATTGATTGATCCGAAAATCAGTGGAAGGAATAATCTGTAGCGATAAGAGTAAAATATCGCTCTTTGGTAGGGATGGGCGAAAATATGTGAGACGTATAGTAAAGGAAGAGCTGTATCCTGATTGCATTGAAGCAACTACAAAGAGCCTAGCAAATGTCATGATTTGAGCCTGTATGTCTGCAGATGGTGTGGGCCGCATTCAAGTGATTTAGCATTCTGAATGCAAAAAATGCATCGAAACAGTTCTGGAACCAAAATTGATACCTTCCTTCAGAGCACCATTTACCTTTCAGCAGGATTCAGCTCCATGCAATATGGCAAAAATATGCGAAGTATGGTTTAAAAATAAAAGCATACAATTATTACCCTGACCAGAAACAACACTGATCTGAATCCTATAGAAAATTTTTGGCGACGTTTGAAAATCCTTGTAAAAACAAAAGCATCCATCTAATAAAACGCAACTTTTTGAAGCTATAATTGATTCTTGGCATCATGTGATTAAAAAGAGTGAAATCCAAACACTAGTCCAAACACTAGTGAGAAGACGCTGTGAAGCTGTAATAAAAACAAGGATCATCCTACTAAATATTGAATGCGTAAGTGTAACTATAAAATATAATGAAATCTAAGATAAATCTTATTTTTTGTTTGGGTAACTTGTTTCGTAATGGAGATATTTTATATACGTTTTTCCTAAGGGGTCTCAGGACTCTTAAAATTAGAAAAAATGAAAAAAAAAAAGAGCCATTTTCAAGATCTAATATCATAAAATGTATTTGATTTTAAGACACAATTTTAATTGGAATAAAATATATAAGTATGTTCTTTCATTTCATGTATTTAAAATATTATAAGATGCAGAATTAGCATTTACAGGGGGCTCCAAACTGTTAGACATTTTTCGAGAAAAAAATCGGCATAACAGCTTACGCGCACGATTACAAAATAAGTGTTGCAACTAGAATGAAAATTTTGGTACCTACTTATACTTCAGATAATAATAATTACCCTGAATCTAAATAAATTTGTATTTAAAGCTTTTTTTTATATTTTAATACGAAGTTGTATTTAGCTAATGCAAAATTAAGAAAATTGCAACAGTATAATAACCTAAAAAAATATTGTTTTGAACAATAAAAGGGAATTTTAGGTTCCGTTTATACAGACTAACATGAAACATATGTTTTGAAAATTTCATAAAAATATATTCATAAGTTTTTGAGATATCGTGCGCGATATGCCAAAAACGCGATTTAGAAAAAAAATGGCTTCAAAGTTTCCGAAACGACGCTTCAGCTATTGAGCGTGTATAAATGTAAAAGAAATAACTTCAGTTTTAATAGGAATTTCAAGGAAACAATTATATCAAAATGTTCAGAAAAGATAGGAGTTTAACATCTAAAAAAATTAAAATTTCGAAAATTTTAAAGCTTTAATGTCTTGAGACCCTTTAATTAAATTCTACATTAAATTTCCTTGAATTGGATACATAAACATTTGTATTTATGTGAAATTTATTGTACATTAGAACCTCGATTATCCGAAGTAAATGGGACCGACCCTCTTTCGGAAAATCGAAATTATCGGATAATCAAGAATGCTTTAGTTTTAAGATTAAGGATAAATATATGCGCTATTTCTTATCATGGTAACAAGTACTTAATAAAAATAATGCAATAGGAAAATAAAAACAAGAATAAATTACCTGAATTTTAATTTTGAAATTAAGTACCTTTTACATATTTCACAAGGGTTTGAAACAAGGTTTTCTTTGTCGCAGTTTCGATTGCCTTTGCTTTGAAGCTCTATCAGGGATTTTTTAAATATTATAATTTCATGAGTATTACAGTCTTTGTGCTGCTCCAGCAATGGCAAAAACCTTTTGCAAAACATTTAAAAACTTCAGAATTGCTAATTTGCTCGTTTTCTTCGTTCATTTTGTTCGTTCCACTCCGCAGCTTAAGAAAGCTCAAATTAAATTCAAAGCAACTCTCAGAAAGGGGATCGAAAATATTTACATGTACTCGTAGTTCGGAATAGACCACTTTCACACAAGGAATATAATAGTAAAAAAAAAAAAAAAAAGCTTTGAAAATGGATTTTGCACACAAAGAATGTGATACAAAAAAAAAAAAAAAAAAAAAAAAAAAAGCTTTAAAAATAGATTTCGGTTAAAAGAGATTCGGATAAAAGAGGTTCTACTGTATTATTCAAGCACACAATGTTATAAAACATGAAAAATTCAAAAAAATGTCCAAAATTTTGTACACCACTGTACGTACATAGCCATAGATCATATACAGGGTTACACACACAAAAAAAACATATTTTCTCGATTATTCATGGTAATAGCAGAAATTTGTTTTAAAATACGTTATTGTTATGCTTTTTTTTAATTGTTCATTTAAACATCATCTTTCACCATAGTGATTAACTGTGAAGTTTCGTTATAGTACAGAGAATGAGATGGAAAGTCGTTCATAATCTATGCTGTGCGCGTGATTGTTCGTTCTTGTTTAGAATAAGTTAGGCTTTGTTTAAAGTTAGTCTGAAAAATTTTCATCGCCATTTATTTTCCTCTGCTAAATTTTTTCGCCTTACCCACTTACATCGATCCGTAAATAAGTTGTGTTTTCATTTAAGTTAATGGCACGTAATTATTTTTACTTCTAATCACACTGCGAATTTGTAATAGAATAAGAATTGAAGATATAATTATAAATATTTATAAATTAAAAATTCCTCCGAAGAGTTACATTCTATAAAGAATGATTGTGTTAGATATGGTGCTATGCTTCCTTGATCCTAGGCGCTGAGGTGATATATGTAAATATGGATTACAATCTTTTGACTTTTGGGGAGAAAAATCTGGCAAAATTAAACTTGCTAAAATAACATTTTAATCTGATAGACGAATGCCTTAATGATTCAAAATAAAGAAAAAATGGTCAGCAGCGAAAATCTTTTTTATTTATCTGAGGTTTAAGTTAAACTTGCGTGTTTAATTTTCCTTACCGTTTTACCCCTATTACTTTTTATTTTCTTCTAAATTTTTACTTATAATGAATTTGCATATTACCCACAGGACATTCAAATAAGAAATAATAACAATGTAGTACTTTTAATCCAGAATTTTTGTATAACATTGTCTTAAAGGGGTGTTAAAGAAGGGACGCTAAGTTAAAAAAGGGGGATGGTACTGGAAAAAAGGGACGAAATAATAAAAAAAAAAGGACGGTAAGGATGGAATGGTAAGAAAAATTGCCACCTATTTTTAAGAAAATCATGTTAAGACTAAGTGATAGCCACAATGTTCATTGATTTTTAGAAACAGTTGTTAACATTGGATTAAATTATTTTTTTTTCTTAATTTACCGCAAAAAGTGCAGGAATAAACCTTGCGGGCGGTGAGACTACCAATAAAGCCACGATGCTTGAAATTGATATTTATGCTGATTTAAATTCTACAGTAAATTTCCTGCCAAAGAATTTTAGACATTATTTCTCTAGCATACTTTTGAATGAGAAAAAACTTGAAAAAAACTCTGTGGCTGCAGCTGAAATGATTTTCTGTATAATTTTAGAAGAGGGATGGTAAGGAATCTAAAACCCAAGGACAGAGTTTAAAAAATAATAACAACCCAAAAAATGTTTGCAGGTTAATTTTTAGCGACATATTTATATAAAACAATAGTTCCAGTTTCAGAAAAAAAAATTACATCGAATTTTTTTTTTTTTTTTTTGAAACAATTTTATACAGACAGCTCCAAACTTTAAAATCAGCATCAAGGACACGGGACGGTAGATGAGTTTTCCTGGTATTTGGACCCCAACATTGTCCAAAACTTATTTATCTCGTTAATATTGTTATGCAATCATGCAATGGGATGTTCCCCAGTATATGAAATAAAAAAAACACAAAAAGTGCATTAAATAATAAATTATTATTCAGGGACATGAAAGTCAAAAGATTGTGAGAATGCCCCATATATATATATATATATATATATATATATATAAATTTTCCTGGACTAATAGTTAGCTAGACATAAGAGCATAATTTTTACCATATATACTCCCGTTTAAGTCGACAACCTTAATTTCGATTTTAAAAAAGAAGAATGAAAAATAATGCATTAAGTATATTATTAAGCACTTTCAACCACTAATAGAACATTACTAAGTAATGAGATACGTAAAAAAGAAAATAAAAAGATCTCAGTATCATTCCCAGGATCTCATAACTCAGTAAAAATCCATTTTCAGAAATTATTTTCCATTTCCGGTAAAGAATTGCGAATTACTTAGTGCTGCCGTGCATAAGATTTATAGAAAATTATATATACACGTAAAACTCTAAAATTTACACAAAATTTAAAATGCATCCCACACCGGAAAATGCATCAATTATCGATCACAATCATTCTTTTTGGCGTCTTATTAGTTAATCAGGCTCTGCATATAAATCGACTCCCTAAGTTATACTTTATTCTTTTTTTTTGTTTTAAATTACTCGGCGTATACGACAGTAGATAAGGTAGTTTATGAGCACAATTAGTACCCATTTTATTGATCCAAAATCGTGAATAGTTGAGTAAGCCTTGAACAAGTCAGGAGTGAATGTTTGAACTTGTAATGCCGCGTTATGCGCTAACTTAACTATAAAAAAAATAATGCCAGTTTTCCGGTAGGAATCGGAAAAATAGCCCTTATTGTACCGGAATAATTTCCAACCCAGCTCGGAATAAAATCCCTAAAATTGGAATAAACTCCATGAAATACAGTTTTACTGGCTATTTCCTTATTTTTACGGATTTTATTCCGAGCTGGATCGGAAATTATTCCGGTACGATAAGGGCAACTATTTTTCCGATTCCTACCGGAAAACTGCCAGTATTTTTTTTCCCTTACTGGGTACTACACAATCGGACCTCTATAAACTTTTATATAAACTTAAAATAAGAACAAAATATAAATTTATTAAAAACATATATTTTTTAAATTTTGTTTAAATAAGTTTTCATCCTCTAATTGTCGAGTGAAACGGGAAAATTTTAATATGGTTTCCATGTAATGTCTTTTTATACGATGAAAAAAAAAATGAATTTTTCAAAGGTGATTAAAGGCAAAAAAACTTAACGAACAACTTTTATCAAAAAACGCATGGTCGGAATTAAAATGCAATCGTGGTAGAAGACGCCGAAGGTGATGCTGTTATACGAGGCAAAAACACAGTAAGAAAGATTAAGTGACAAAAGTATGTTTAATGAAATGTGATAACAATAAATGGATACGTAACTTTCTAATATATAACAAATGTCTATAATCAATATTTAAGTACAGTAGAACCTCGATTATCCGAAGTAATTGGGACGGACCATTTTTCGTAAAATCGAAATTTACGGATAATCGACAATGCTCCAATTTTAGATTAAGGGGAAATATATGCAATATTTATTATTATTATCAAGTTCTTAAAAAAATTAAAGCAATAACAGAGTAGAAACAAGAATAAATTTCCTGAATTTTAATTTTGAAATTAAGTACCTTTTACATATATCACAATGGTTTAAAAAAAAAAAAAAGTTTTGTTTGTCGCTGTTTCGATTGCCTTTGCTTTGAAGCTCTATCAGAGAGTTTTTTAATTATTATTAGTTCCCCAGTATCAGTTTTTCTGCTGCTCCAGCCATGCCAAACCTTTTGGAAAACAAATAAAAGCTCCAGAACTGCTAATTTGTTCGTTTTCTTCGTTCCACTCCGCAGATTACGGTAGTTCAATTTAAATTTAAAGGAACTCTAAGAAAGGGGATCTAAAATAGTTATATGTACTGTTTCGTACTTCGGAAAGGACTGCTTGCACACAAAGAATATGATAGTTAAAAATGCCTTCAGTATGGATTTTGCACACAAGGAACATGATAGTAAAAAAAAAAAAAAAAAAGAGCTTTGAAAATGGATTTCGGTTAACCGAAAGTTTCAGTTAACAAAGTTTCGGATGAAAGATATTCTATTGTAACAAAATCCGAGGTGAAAGTTTTTGGAACATCATTCATATATATATATATATATATATATATATACAGGGTGATTCATAAAAGATGGGCAGAACTTTAAGGGGTTATAGTACACTTAAAGACAAATAATATTAAATAGGAGACTAAGGGTCCCAGACGTATTCCCAAGGAGATAGGGGGCATTAAAGTTTAGGGTCCGAAATTTCAAATGATTATAAAACATGGAAAAATTGGTCGATTCGTTTGCGGTTTTTGCAAAAAATTTTCTTTATGCCAGAATTTTCTTGAAATAAAATTTTAAAGTTCAATTTCAAAAAATGCCGATAGGGGGCGCTTTAGACTTTGGAGTAACAAACAACTATTTTTTAACGTTATTTTTTTGTATTTCTTTAAATGATTTCGAAAGCTTAGACTTAAACTTAAATTTTGATCTAAAAATCTGAGTCCTAACGAGTAGTTAAGTAGCGTAAACTGAAATTTGAAATTTGAAACCCTTCTCCCCCCAGAACAAAAATCAGTTATTCCCGATCTTTGTGTCGTAGATTAGGCTCTAACTACTGCCGCGTTTTGCTAAAATTATTCTTTATGCCAGTATTTTCTTGAAAATAAATTTTAAGGAAAATTTTCAAAAAATTCCGATAGAGGGCGCTTTAGACTTTGGAGTAACGAACAACTATTTTATACCGTTATTTTTTGTGTCTCATTAAATGCTTTCTAAAGCTTAGACTTAAATTTTCAGCCCAAAATCTGAATCGTTAGACGTGGTTAAGTTTCTGGGGAGAGGGGTTTGAAATTTCTACTCCTGAGCACAGTTCAGTTTACCATGTCCACACATTGTGTGCTGTGATACGAGGTAAAAAGACACAAATTAGGATTATGTTACCAAAGCATATTTATTAACATGTAATTACAATAAATGTTCAAAATTGTGACCACCAGAGGTTATGCACGCAGAACAACGGCGAAGAATGGAACGGCGAACATTCGCGAAAACATCAGGCTTTTCGAGCACTTCCCCTACAGCGGCGGAAAGTCTGGCGACCAGTTCCTCGGGGGATTCAATGGGTGTCTCATACATAAGAGCCTTCAATCGTCCCCAAAAAAAGAAATCGAGGGGTGAAAGATCTGGCGAGCGAGCAGGCCAAGCAACAGGACCACCTCGACCAATCCATCTGTTCGGAAATGTGATGTCCAGATAGTTGCGGACGTCTCGTACGTAATGGGCTGGCGCTCCATCGTGCTGGAACCACATGACCCGCCGGATGCGTGGAGGAACAACGTTTAACAGGTCTGGCAGCACATGTTGCAGAAATGTGAGGTATGTTTTACCGTTGAGGCGTTCAGGAAGAAGGTACGGTCCGATTATGTGGTCTCCGAGGATTCCTGCCCAAACATTGATGGAAAAGCGTCTCTGATGAGCATGTGGATACGTAGCATGTGGATTGACATCCGCCCATACATGTGCATTGTGTGTGTTAAATGTACCTTCACGTGTGAAGGTACATTCATCGGTGAAAAGCACAGTTCGTCCAAAATGTGGATTTAGCGCGTTCCGCTGCAGAAACCAGCGGGCGAATTCAATACGATTTGGATAATCCCCTGGAGACAGTTTCTGGACTCGTTGCACATGAAACGGGAGCAAATGTTCATCTTTCAGTACCCTCCAAGTCATGGACTGTGAGGTATCCACCTGCCTAGCCACTGTTCGTGTACTTGTACTTGGCTGCGCCGCTACTACATCCAGAATGGCTTCTGCAACAACTACTGATTCGTCCTTTTTTGCACGACCTGCATTCGACCGGGAAGCGAGAAATGATCCCGTCTCACACAACTGTCTGTGCAAGCGCTCGAAAGTTTTGCGGTTAGCAACCGCCTGTTGGGAAATCGCTCTCCGTACATTCGTTGTGCCTCTGCACCATTTCCATCTGCCGCTCCGTAAATTAAATGCATCTCAGCCTTTTCCTTATTCGTGAAGGGCACCATCTTCCGATTCATTACTACAGCGACTTACACTTGACTCACCGTTCAGTGGTTTTTATGCCTGAATCGTGTCGAAATTTTGCATACGTGTTCTTCTTCTTCCCCATTTGACATTTGCATACTTTCTGTTTCCTTCTTCACCCGGTGACTAGCGTCAGGAATGGAGCTTTAACGTTTGCATGAGCGACGTTTCCAACTGTGCCAGTGCCTTTATGAGTGAATTCCGACTATGCAGTCCTTGACGAAAGTTGTATTTTTGCCTCGTATCACAGCACAGAATCGTTGGGCATGGTTAAGTAGTGCAAACTGAACTATGTTCAGAAGTTGAAATTTGAACCCCCTCCCATCGCTACTGAACCACGCTCAGCGATTCAGATTTTGAGCTGAAAATTTAAGTTTAAGTCTAAGCTTTAGAAAGCATTTAATGAGACACAAAAAATAACGGTATAAAATAGTTGTTCGTTACTCCAAAGTCTAAAGCGCCCTCTATCGGAATTTTTTGAAAATTTTCTTTAAAATTTATTTTCAAGAAAATACTGACATAAAGAATAATTTTAGCAAAACGCGGCAGTAGTTAGAGCCTAATCTACGACACAAAGATCGGGAATAACTGATTTTTGTTCTGGGGGGAGAAGGGTTTCAAATTTCAAATTTCAGTTTATGCTACTTAACTACTCGTTAGGACTCTGATTTTTAGATCAAAATTTAAGTTTAAGTCTAAGCTTTCGAAATCATTTAAAGAAATACAAAAAATAACGTTAAAAAATAGTTGTTTGTTACTCCAAAGTCTAAAGCGTCCCCTATCGGCATTTTTTGAAATTGAACTTTAAAATTTTATTCCAAGAAAATACTGGCATAAAGAAAATTTTTTGCAAAAACCGCAAACGAATCGACCAATTTTTCCATGTTTTATAATCATTTGAAATTTCGGACCCTAAACTTTAATGCCCCCTATCTCCTTGGGAATACGTCTGGGGCCCTTGGTCTCCTATTTAATATTATTTGTCTTTAAGTGTACTATAACCCTTTAAAGTTCTGCCCATCTTTTATGAATCACCCTGTATACATATATATATATATATATATATATATAATCATAACGTTTTTTCTTTCATTACTAGCTTACCAAAGTCGACCGAACCCATGACCGACAGCAGTGTCTTTTCAAGTTAGCAATTTTTGAGTTTCCTCAAATTCAAGTTTATTTTTACTTTATTTAATTAGTTTTTTTGAAGGCTGTTCTGAATACATTTATAATCTGAATAGGTTTTTTAAATGACAACTAATTTTTTTCCTTGTTGTTAAATTTAGGAATTGAAAAAAATCTTTCTAAACCGATAAAAGGTTAAAAATATATATTTAATTATTTTCCTAGCTATTCAAACTCTTCGTGATCGTACTGTTTTCATATTTTTTTACGCTGAAATCCCCACATAAACAGGCCTCTTTCTTTGAAGAAACACATAAAACATTTATTATTGTGTTGTCGTTTTTTATTCATAATACACTTAACTAATACTATTAACGATGCCATAGAAGTAAAAACAAGATGAATTGTGTTTACACTCCATCGAATGAACCTAAATTAATAAATGACTCACCTTTTTGTAACACATTTGGAGTACATGATCCAAAAGATACTTATTTAAAAATATATATATTTACTTCTTTGTTATTTGGTATAGTTTTTTAAGATAAACCACTTTTTTAACATGGTTAATAATTCAGTACGATCTATAAAGAATTTTTTATTAGTATTTATTTTTTAAAGAGGATATATTTACGTTTTCAAATTTTTTTTTTTTTTTTTTTTTTTTTTTATTTAATGTTTGAAAAAAAGAATAATATTTCAGTAAAAACCTTACACATTTTGACAGCGTCATTTAAATAATAGATCAGAAGCACTTTTTTATATTAATATATTTAAAAGAAAATTTAATAATGTCGTTATGATGTGTATTGATGTGAATGTTTACACAATATGTTTCAAATCCATAAATACCATAAAGTTTGTGATATGTGTATGCTATGTTTAAGCTTAACTGATAAAATATCAGTGCACTGATATGATTTTCACTAGTATGAACATGGACATATATGTCCAACAAACATGCTTTACAGAAAAACATAATAAATTAAGAGCATTAACATTAGTATAATAATTAGTTTTATTTTGTTACTTTTTCATAATTTTCTCTGTCAGTTGCGCATCTAAAAATTTTTAATTTAATATTGATAGCGTTCGAAAATCATATATTCCAGTCGAAGAAACTAATTAATACGCAGCAAATACTTATTCGAAACGTTTTGGAAAACGAATGGCAGAAAAAGAAACTTTGTTTTTATTAATTACCCTTTATATCTGGTAAATATGTTGGTTTTTAACACTTTCGAACAACGTTGAAAAGAGGTTGCCAATTGGGTTTGTCTGTCCGTTTGTCCTTGTCTAAGAATTGGCTTACAGAATAATAATTGAAGGATTGGAGCCTATGAACAAAAAATACTGGAAGTACATTTTCACTTCTGGTACGCGTTTTCAAATTGAAAGATCTTTTTTATTATTATTTAGTGTGTATAAAATCTATAGATCATATACAGGGCTGTACAAAACTTGTAAAAAAAAAAAACATTTCCGTTCATTCACGGAAATTTCAAAAAAGAAATTTTCAACTGCGTTATTCGTTTAACTGAACTAACTATTAGAATGCTGTGTCTTATACATACATAACTATAGTTATATACAGCGCAGCACAAAAATTGGATTTTCAAATGCGTTTTGCGGTTTTCAAATTTCTTATTTAGACATCACCTTTCACTTTAATAAACTGTGAAGTTTTGTTGCGGTATTCTGAATTTGTTGGAAAGTCTTACGTAATCTAAGCTTGGGGCGTGATTTTTCGTTCTTGTTTAATTTTCTAATCATAGAAAGCGTTTTTTGGAATCATAGGTAACTTGGAAGAAGTTATTGTAAAGGTGCGTTCGTCATTATAGTATGTTATTCCTAGATTAAGAATTATTTTACTTTTTTTGCAGTGTGTATGTAGAAAATCTACTTTATATTTTGGAATAAACACAAGTTCCTTAGTATCTATTTGATATTTTTAAGTTTTATTTTTTATTACTATATGCTGTACGATATGATATTGAAAATTAGTTTAATATTACAGGATCAAAGAGCGAACATGTTATGAATTTGGGAAGTATCTATCTTTTGTAAAGAAGAGGTTATTGTAATGTTTCGTACGTCATTATAGTATATTTTCCTAGACTCAGAAACATTTCGTTTTTTTTTTTTTTTTTTACAGTGTACATTAGGGTGGGGCGAAAAAAATTATTTTTTTATAATCAATTTTTAATAGTGCGGAAAACTTGAGCATTGGCATCCTAATAACGGGAAAAATAATATAAAATAATATAAATTGGTTTTGAAATCGCGCAAGAGCCTTAAAGTTTAGGACAAAAAGAAAAAAATATGCAATTTTTAAAAACTTATAAAAAATTTTTATTAGTTTATTTCTAATGGTATAATAACTACTCTTTGTAGTTACCTAAATGTGTGAAAAATACTTTTGGACACATTACCGTTCATTTGAATTCCTGCAAAAAGCTTTAAAATACCATTTTTTTAGCAAAAGTTGCTTTTTTCAAAAATTCGCAAGCAGACATAAAGACAAAATGTACACCATTAAACAACCGTTTTAAGGGTTTTAGGAAACTACTGCTTTTACGTTTTCACCTGTTGCCGAGTTAGTTGCAACTCAATAAATTAATATTTATAGAAAAGCCTCAATTCCAACAGTCACACACACTAGTGTTGTGCAAATGATCATCTCCTACTTTAATTCTTATATTGGGTTCAAAAAATCATACAACTGAGACCATGATAAAATAAATTTATAAGAGAAGGTTAAAAGAAACTTTTCAATATCGCAGCTTATAAATGCACTATGATATTTTTTTGTACATGTGGGAATAAAGCAATAAACAATAACCCTGTTCAGCGGTTGTAAAATGCAGTTGTGAGAAAGCTAAAAAAAAAATATTTACATTGGATTGGGATTTATGCACGATCAGCGAACAACCAGGATGCTATTTATTGGTAATTTACATAGAAAGGAGACAATTAAACTGATTAAAATAGAAGAAATAAGAGAGCAACTTTCGATGCAGCAATCTATTACTTCTGACTTCGTCAGTCCTGGCATAAGTAAGAGTAAAGTTAATCAAAACACTTCCATAAGAACAGGCAGTGATATGAGTTTCGTATTGCTTTCTACATCGCAAATGCGTTCAAAGTTGTCATATACTTCCTTAATAAGCGATAGATACGGCGTTTCAGACAGGACCATAGCAGCAATAGCTTCTGATGGCCTGCATCATCTTGGCATGACCTCTGATTCAGATATGTCACGAGTGATTGGCAAAAGTAAGATTTGAACGGAAAAAGTGAAGATTCGAAAAGCAATAAAGGAAAAAGACCACCAGCTGAAAGATGTAAAAGGAACTTACTTCGACGGTAGCAAATATAATACATTAACATAAGAAAAAATAGAAGCTAAATTGTACCACAGAGTATGAAAAGAAGACCATTTTAGCGTAATTAGTGAGACTGGTGGTCAATACAATGGCCATGTTACACCGAAAACAGGAACCGCTAATGGTTTTGCTGAAAGTATTTTCGACTACATGAAAAACAAAGATTTTGACATGAGTGCAGTAGTAGCCGTCGAATGTGATGGGTTAGTCACAAACATCGGTTGAAAGAGTGGTGTTGCACATAACATTAAAGTTTGGTGTCAGCGACCACTGAAGTGGTTTATTTGTTTGCTACACTTTAATGAACTGCCTTATAAACATTTGTTTGAGTACCTAGGCGGAACAACAACTGGGCCAGCGTCATTCAGTGGGCCAATTTGCAAGCAACTGCCTAGATGTGAGAAAAACCCTTTTGTTGATTTTGTGCCAAATCAATTGGAATTTGTCACAAAAATAAATAAAACTGACCTCAGTAAAGATCAGCAGTATCTTCTAGACATTGTTCGTGCAGTCATCACTGGATTTTGTGATCCAGAATTAGCTGTTAAAGATCTCGAACCCCTCAGCCATTCCTGATGATTAACCTGTGCTAACCGGGTATTAAGACTTTATGTTTCCCAAATTAGTCCGACAACCGAAATGAAGACATTTGTAAACTACACTGCAAGGAAATACGCTCCTATTTGATTTGATATTAAGATGAATTGCACTGTGAAAGGCGGTCCGAAGCACATACTGAAAGTCATGCAAGCAACAAGACACTTCCAGGACAACATTAAAAAAATCATCGATCCTGTCATTCAGAGAAACTCGTTCTTCTGGAATGCAGGGAATTGTTGGCGATATTGGACCAGAGACAACACATTCGATAATTAGGCTACAGGACGATACTGAAAGCCAGAAATGTGCCGCCAGTAATCGGTCACGTTAGAGCCTTCAAGCATTCATTAATTAATTTTCAAGCCACAGACTATACTGAACTTATTTTTTGGACAAAATGTAAGCTGACACCACCTCAAATGTTGCCAAGTATAGAAACAGAACACAATGAAACTTTATTGAAACACAAAGCCCTGCCAGAATTTGAGTGTTTGAAATTTCCATGCCACACTCAGTCGGTAGAGAGAAGTATGAAAATTGTTACAGAAGCCGCTGGAAAAGTTTGTGGACATGAAAACGGAGAAGGTTTTATTAGGTCAAATTTAAGATCAAGGTTTTTGATGCCAAAATTTGATGCGAAGTCCGAATTTATAGGGACTTCAGTGTAAGTAATCACACCCAAAATGGTTGGTTGGGTAGGGTGTGGGTGGGAATCGACTTGCAGCTACCTCCACGTGGAGGTCCTGGGTCATTTAGTCATAAAGGAAAAACATGCTGCGAACATGGAAAAACATGCAATATGAGGTTTTTACAAATATAAATGGTATTTTAAGGCTTTCTGCGCAAACTCAAATGAAAGGCAATGTGTCCAAAAGTAATTTTCACGCACTTAGGTAAATACAAAGAGTAGTTTTTACACTAATAGAAATAAAGCAAACTATCTAAAAAAAAAATTCACGTTTTAAAAATTTGCATATATTTCCTTTTTTTTTTCTAAACTTTAGGGCTCTTGCGTCATTTCAAAACCAACTTATATTTTTTTATATAATTTTTTCCGTTATTAGGAGGCCAATGCGCAAGTTTTCCGCGCTATTAGAAATTGATTATAAAAAAATAACTTTTTTCGCCCCACCCTAGTGTACATGTAGAAAATTCTGATGTATATTCCTGAATAAACACAAGTTCCATAGTATCCATTTAATATTTTTATGTTTTACTTTTTATTACTATATGTTGTACGATATGTTATTGAAAATTAGTTTAACGTTTCATAATGAAAGAACGAACATTTTATGAATTTGGGAAAGATCTATCTTTTCTAAATCAGTTGTTTAAGATTAAATTAACTATGAGGATGAACATACATAACTTCATCAACTTTTCGGAAATTTTAGACTTCCTTTCCCTTTACGATATCATATGTTATCATTCAACGAACACCCTCCCTAACGATATTGTTATCATTTTCTAAAAATTCTCTTCATTTTTACAAATGTTTTCTTTTGTTTTATTTTCATACGTTTACAATAATATACAGGTATAATTATACATTTCTTTTTCGCATACTTGCATGATGATTGAAGAGAAGAAATTAATAAAATATCACTATAAAATTAAATAATCAAAATCCTTACATCAAATAACAATTTAACGAAATACTTTCTATTTAAAAGTATCAAATAATAGCTTTTCTTTGCATATTGAATTTAACAGAAATATTGTCTTTTTGCACTTGCCCCCGGAATGGGGGGTAAGCAGAATTTCTTATAAAAAAACAGGTGGGTAACATTCTTCACCATTTTTTACTATTAAGGCGTCTCAGGATTCTTAAAGCTTCAAAAATTTCTAAATTTAATTTTCTTATAGATGTTAAACTTCTATCTTTTTTTAATATTTTTATACAATTGTTTACTTGAAATTCCCATTATAACAGAATTTATGGCCTTTAGAATTATACCCGCTCAACAGATAAAGCGGAGATTCCGAAACTTTGAAGTTATTTTTCTCCAAATGACGTTTTTGGGCATAACGTGCACGATATCTCAAAAACTTCCGAATATTTTTCCATGAAATTTTTAAAACATATGTTTCATGTTAGCCTGTATAAACTGAACCTAAAATTTCATTTTAATTACTCAAAGAAGATTTTTTTATGTGATTATACTGTTGAAATGATATAAAAAAAAGTATTAGCTATATACAACTTTGCCTTAAAAAAGTAAAAATGCTTTAAATACAAAATTTTTTATGTTCAGGGTAATTATTAAAATCTCAAGTATAATAAGGCACAAAAATTTCATTCTAGTTACAAAGTTTATTTTATAAGCCTGCGCGTAAACAGTTATACTAATTTTCTGCTCGACAAATGTCTGACAGTTTAGAGTCCCCTATAAATACTAATTCTGTATCTTGCAATTTTTTAACTACATGAAGTGAAAGAACATACTTATTTATTTCATACCAATAGAAATTGTGTTGTTAAATTATATACATTTTAAGATATTAAATGTTGAAAAAAGGTCTTTTTTCAATTTTTCCAAATTTAAGAGTCCTGAGACCACTTAAACATGACAAGTACCATTTCGAAGCTCGTTTCTCTGACAAAGAATTATTTGCGCATATGACAGAAAAATATAAATGTCGAACGTTGGGATAGTAATACTTTGGAATGAAATTATAATCCTGTAATGGTTTTGATAATAAATTTGGATTTTTATAAAAAATGATAAAAAGACTAAAAAAAGATCTACAGTCTATATTGATGTAAAAAAAGTTACCAATGTAGGATTAAAATAAGTCAGCAAACGAAAAAGAACTGTCGCTGTTCAAACTCGTAAATATTTAATTATAAATTTCTAGATTACCATTAAAAATACAGACACTTAAAAATTCTGGACTATAGGAATTATAATATATATAGGGGTACAATATTTAAACAATAATATCTCTAAGAGAGCGATCGGATGAGAACGTCTTTCTCAAGCCAACGCAGAAAAACATCCCCTGTCCTCTGTCCTGGATATCTGGGTTCATCCTTGACTTTTTGCTGGGCTAACAATCTTTCATGGGAACTGGACTTCGAGTTCTCTGAGCATCTGGTCTGCGGTATTGTTTCGCCACCACACTTCGGCCGTCTTGACCCTTCTGTGTCCACACAGAGATTACCCACCATATAGGCAGGACTGGTACCGTCCGACTTTCATGGAACCTGAAAAATACTATAAAAACACACACAAAGACAAACAACACGATAAATAATTGGAATATCAAATCACTAAATACAGACTAACACAGTCTTTCGATATAAAATAAAACATTGAACACCGTTCCAGTTCTTGGTGTTTAATCTAGTATTAAAAAAAAGTAATGTGCAGGTAAGTCTGTCACTTGGATGCAGTTCTGTGAACAGTTTCTAAACAGTTTTTTTTTCTTCTTGTATAAAATAGTCATAAAATATGTTTGAATGGATCGAAAGTACACGCACAGTTACACTTGTAAAACACAGTTAAAAGGAAAAAAAAGAGATGACACGACGCAAAAAAATACAGAAAAATATCAACTTGAACTAGCACTATTTTTTTTTCTTTAGGTTGAAGAACACCACGGCTTCATGTGATCAGCTGCAGTGGAGGTCACTCTTGGACCCTCTTGGAAGCCCACCTTTTCGACATCGTATCGATCATTGTTCTTCACTTTAATCACTTTATATGGACCAAGGAGTTTTGGTCGTAGCTTCATATCGACCCCAAATTGGGTTCTTTGAATCGCAACTAAATCACCAATTCTATAACATTTCGCTTTTTAGCGTTTACGGTTGAAAGTTTTGCGATTTTCCTCTTGAATTTTTAATATATGTTGTTTCGCGATATTTCTGCTGTCCTGTCTTTCCTCGACAAACGCGTTTCATGTTCCTCATCAAGAATTTGTTTTACTTTTAAACCCTCTTTATTTCTAATTTTTACTCCCGTTAAAAGCTTAAAGGGTGTGTATTGAGTGCTTCGGGATATCGTACTGTTCAATATTCGCTGAACAGTCGGTACATATTTATACCACTTCAACGGACCATCCATACTTAATTTAGCAAGGATTGATATGAGAGTCTCCTGTTGTCGTTCTACCTGTCCGTTTCCTCTGGGTCCCATCCCGTTGTAATTAGAACATGCTCAATATTTTCCTCTTCGAAATACTTTTTAAATTCACCAGAGAAGAAGGCGGTACCTCGGTCGCTAACTATTCGCTCTGGATTTCCGAATGTAGCTTGTTGAATTTTTAATTTAGAGATTGCTTCCTTTGCAGATGTCGTCTTAACTGGATAAAACCATACAAATTTTGTAAAAGCGTCCACTACAGAGAATATAAAGTTATAGTTCTTGTTGGTCGAAGGCATTGGGCCTAAGTGGTCGACGTGATAAGTGTGGAGGGGGGGGGGAATCCTGTATAGGAATGGGATTTAGAAATCCTTCACCTTTCACTCGCTTTCTGTTGTATAGGATGCATTCTACACAATTTCCTATAACACTTTCGATTTTTTTTCGAAGATTAAGGATATAATAATCCTGCTTTATTATCGCTTCGGTCTTGGCTACAGCATAATGTCCGTTATTATGAATTTCGCGAATAATTTCTTTCTGCATGATTTCCGGTAACATAATTAATTATCTACCACCTTCATATTTATACAAAATATTTTTCCTAACAAAATAATCTTTGCTTTAATATTTCTCAACTAGTGTTTTGATAGTTTTAATGTAATCGTTTTCGTTTTCTGCTTTGATTAATTTTGTTGTAATTTCATCATGCGAACGTGTTGTGGCTAATGCGGTGTTACGATTCAACGCATCAACGTGCTTCATTTGATTTCCAGGCCTGTGGACAATTTGATAATCGAATTCTTGTAGAAATAATGCCCGCCTTGCTACTTTTTGGGTAAGATCTTTCTTCTCTAATGTTTTCTGAAAGGCGGAACAGTCAGTTACAATTTTAAATTTATTCCCTAACAGGTATGTCCGAAATTTCTTTAGTGCTTCAATAACAGCAAGCGCTTCGAGCTCGTAACTACTATATTTGGCGTGGGCGGGTGTAGTTTTCTTACTCATGAAATGAACGGTGTGTAAGTTTCCATAATCGTCTTTTTGTAACAAGACTGCCCCAAAACTTAAGCTTCTAGCATCCGTGTCTCTGCCCCTTGTCTAAATACGTGCAACACCGGTTTATCAGACAATTTATTTTTCAATGTTTGGAAAGGTTCTTTTTGGCTTGCTCCAACATTAAATTCGTTCTCCGTTTTCAAGAGATCATTTAAGGGTTTAGCGATTCTAGCATAATTCGCTATATATTTTCTAAAATATCCAGTTAACCCTAGGGAACTCTGGCGTTGTTTCTTATTTTGTAGCTCAGGGAATTTCTCGACGGCCAATGTTTGTGTTTATGAAGGACGAATTGTTCCGTTTTCCACTATGTATCCTAAAAATTCGATCCTTTTTTTCAAAAACTGGCATTTAGAAAAATTAAATTCGAGGCCATACTCTGATGCTACCTGAAACACGCGTTTCAATTTAGAAAGCGCCTCTGCTTCAGTCTATGCAGGGACGATTATATCGTCTAAGTACACGGAGATCGTTTTATCTCTTATTAGCTCTTTGAGGCATGCATATATGTAGCGTTGAAAGAGCTGAGGAGCTGAGCTTAAGCCGAAAGGCATGAAATTATGCTCGAACTGGGAATTATTTGTGACAAACGAAGTAAATTGTTTACTATCCTCATCGACTTCTTCGTGGAAAAAAGCGTTCATCAAGTCTAATGTGCTAAAAACTTGACTTTGCCTGATATCGTCTAAAATATCATCTATTACTGGAAGAGGGTAATTATTCCTTATTATCTTTTTTAAGCTTTCTGTAATTGACGCATAATCTAAAATCACCATTCTTCCTTTTGGCTAAAACAATAGGCGCGGCGTAGCTCGAACAACTTTCTCGTATAATTCCTTTATCAAGCCATTCTTGGATTTGTTTATCAACAAACGCTTGTTCTGCAAATGCTAATCGCCTGTCTCGGTGCGTAATTGGTATTTCATCGCTCAATATTATTTTAAATTTCAAATTAGCACTTTTTGTTTTTTCAGGCTTACAATTCTCCACTAATTTAATTAATTCACCTTTTAAACCGCAGTCAGTTATGTAAGTAAGATCGATTTCGTTTATATTAACCGAATTTGCCATTTCTGCTGAGTAAACAGACTGATATTTAGGAGTGTCGGCTAGGCATTCTTCAATCATGGGAGTGTCAATGTAATTTGACCGCAAGCCTGGGATGATCATGGGAATGTTTGTAACATCCGACCGCAAGACTGATTTGGTCATGGGAATATTTATAACATCTGAAGGAGTGTCTAACTTCGGAATTTTTAAAGGAACCGCAGTTACGATATTAATAATATAATTTTTCTCCTTATTTCGCTTACTCATGCTTTTAAGGGCATTACCAGATATTTCAAAATTTAATTTACTCAAACAATTATTTCCTAGGATCATTTCATACTGTAAATCATTTAAAAGGTAAATATCACAATTCATGCTAACATTATCAATTGAAATGTCGGTAATGAAAGAACCCTTCGGACTCACTCCTTTTCCACTAATTCCTGTCAATTTTACATATTTCATTTAATTTACGGCATTTTAAAACATTATAGATTTTAATTTACGGCATTTTAAAACATTATAGATTTTATCGTTAATCATTCTCACATTGGATCCAGAATCTACCTCAGAATTAACTTTTCTCCCATAATTTCAATAATTTTGAGGATTTTAACCGATGGACAGAAATTGTTATTCTTAGTGTTCTTTGATTTATTATAATTGAAGTTACTTTGGTCAGCACTATGTTCGCTTTTTTTGCCTCTAAAATAAGTTGGCCATTCTTTACTGTGGGGACACTGATTTGATTTATGGGGGCGTTTTCATTACGATAAAAGGATTTAATTTTGAAAGGGTTAGCGTTATTTCTTGTGTTAAGATAATTTTTTTCATATTTGCTACTTTGCGGAATGTTATTTCTGTTAAAACCTCTGTTTTTAACATTTTGAGTAAAACTCTTTTTAACGTCGTTATTCGGATTTCTCGGTTCGGCAGACTTCCTGATAATATTGCGAGCTGCCTCGTAATCATCAAGTGTACTTACAAAATCAGAGACCTTAGTAAACTTAGGCAAGTCATCAATAAAATACTCCCTTATCTCAAATGGTAATATTATTTTTCCTTATTTGGTCAATAACCAAAATGTTTTTTTTAAATCCTCAAAGGACAAAATGTTCAGACCTGTCAACCATTGTTCCAAAAAATTAGAGAGTTTAAATGAAAAATCTCGCCACGAAGCCGAATTCTCCTTTCTACGGGAAAAGAATTTCTGTCGTAATTGTTCCGCACTAAGTTTGAATCTTTTCAGTAATAACTGTTTAACGTAATCATAATCATTAGAGAGTTCCTCCTTTTCACGACCTATTATATTAACTATCTCCAACGGTAACATACCTAGCAAATAAGTTACCTAATTTTCTTTTTCTACACCCAGACGCTTGATTTTGCGTTCAAATAACATGAGATAAATGCTTATTTCTTCCTGGTTATTGTATTTGGTAATTAACTTCAAACATCGGGGCTTTTAATCTCGCTACTTAATGTTGGGCTTTATTTTTCGCAGCGATTTCTAGTTCCAGTTTTTCTAAGCTCATATTCCCGTTTACTCGCTTCCTGAAGTTGCATTTTTTTTTCAGAACCCTCTCTTTCAGTAACAATCCCAGCTAAAAGATTTTTTACAAAATCTTCATTATAATCGTCCGATTTCGTAATAATTTCGGAAAGTTAGGGCTTAGTAGAGCTTCCAGGTGCTTCTAAACCTAATTCTCTAAACCTAATCTAGTAAATCTATCTTTTTGTCACGTACTAAATGCGACATTATCTTTATTTTCAATCTAATATCAATTATTTATTTCAAAAAACAACATATAAAAAACTTCACTTACTTTTATGGGAAAAATCCTTTCTTCAAAATATGAATAATGTGGAATTGCACCACTTTCGGTACAATTGATGCACTCTAAAAAATTAATTTTTTTTTTTCCAATCGAAGCACACACGTAAGGAAAAAAAAGCAAAACAACCAAAAAAAAGTCACTGAGCTGGAGCAAATAACACAATCACTCGCGAGAAAATCAAGACTCACAACAACAACAACAACAACAACAAAACACAGTGAGCTGTTATCAACACACACGATCCTTCGACCCGTGAAATAAAAAAAAAACACTACGGGCATTATTTACAGACCAGCTGCAAACTTTTAATCCAGCGGTGAGTTTTTTTTCCTCTGCAGAAGAACCGAAAGACCGATGAAAAAGTTTCCAGATTTCTCCAAATCTTTCGAAGCAACACAGCAGTAGTTCCGTCAGAGCAGCTTAAAAAAATCCTTCGGATGTCCATGCAGTAGATTCCAAATCGTAAAAAAATTGAGTCCTGTCAGTTCAGATCCCTTGAGTCCTGTAAGTTCAGATCCGGGCTCCGAGCCCATAAAAATTGTAGGATTAAAATAAGTCAGCAAACGAAAAAGAACTGTCGCTGTTCAAACTCGTAAATATTTAATTATAAATTTCTGGATTATCATTAAAAATACAGACACTTAAAAATTCCGGACTATAGGAATTATCATATATATAGGAGACATATATTTAGACATTAATGAAAGGTTTATCCTCGAATCTACTCAGATCCCTTCGTAAATTAAAATAAAAGGGGCAACGCCCTAAGAGAGCGATCGGCTGAGAACGTCTTTCTGAAGCCAACGCAGAAAAATATCTCCCGTCCTCTGTCCTGTATATCTGGGTTCATCCTTGACTTTGTGCTGGGCTAACAATCTTTCATGGGAACTGGACTTCGAGTTCTCAGAGCATCTGGTCTGCGGTATTGTTTCGCCACCACACCAATGAGTACAAAATTTTGGTTGGATGAAAAGTGATAACGATAACAAAAGTGAACCCCCCCCCCCTCACACCATAGATATAAAACGGTATCAAGTGCCAGAGCCCGTCCCCCTAAAGTGATAACATTATGTATATATATACAATCCCTATTCAGTTTTTCAATAATATCAGTTGAGTTTTACCTAAACTTATAAAAGACTTATAAAAATCCATATAAATTTTCATTAAACTATCTTAACCATTTTTGAGCACGTATTTCTTAAATTGTAATCCATAATGTTAAATTTTGTTAAAGAGCTTTATTAATTTGGTTTATTTCCAAAACAAAATCACACTCAAAATCTATGTATTAATGTGTGATTTTACTGAAATTGTCATTTATTCAGTGATATGTTTTCTTTAAATAGTGTTTATGTTTATCTGTAAAGATTATTCTATGTACAGATTCATGCAAAATGAAAATGATTGTTTAATGTCCAGTCTTACATTAATTTAGATGTAAATTTAATGTTTGTATTTCACTACATTTACATTTCCATTAAATGCAGTATATTTAATTATATAGTTATTATATCCATTAGATCCAGATAATCTTTAGCGAATATTTTGCATCGCTTAATCTTCAATTTAATGCAATGCGTATGTTTCAAGGAATTCAATTTGCTTAATATTAATTATGTTTTATTCAATTTAAATAAGTTTGATTACTTTGAAACAAAGATCTTAAATGCACTATAGTTCATCATCATTAACAATGTATAATCAATTGTCACTGCATTTAATTTTAGTTGGTATTACATCGAGAAGCGTGTTATTATTTAAAATCATTTACGCTTATATAATATACTCAACAAAGCTTAACAGAGTACAAATTATTAAGAGGTTATATGGTTACTAATTTTTATTTAAAAAATAATCTGTTAATGTAAGTATATGGTTATAAGACTTATAATATTAATGTCACCCAATTTTTATTCTGTTCAGTATTAATATTATTTTTAAAACATGAACTAGTTTAAATTTTTATAACATTTTTTTTTTTTTTTTTTTTTTTTTTTTTTAAATAACAATACAAAAAATTTTTAAAAATATTATGTATGTTTTACATTACAGGAACTAACTTTAAAAATTAAATTATAAAAGTCTTCGCTATAACATTTTGTCGTAACGTTGAATTGTGTTTTATGATATGACTTGGTTAACAGTGTAAATTTCTCAGAGTTCCAAATTTTTTGTCAATATCAAAGGTTAACAGTGCTTTTTAATATATATATTTAATATGGGAAAAATTATTTAGCATACTATTAAAATTTGTACTTTTGTAACTGTACTCCTAAAGTATCTTTGTATGCTTTAATATTTTTTGTATGCATTTTTAGTACCTTATAAATACGGCATATTATTTTGCAATGGTACATAAATCCCAGTAAAATAAAGTATTAATTTCAACATCAAACGCATACCAATTTATTCGTGCAAAATACTGTACAAGTTTTTAGATTTTCAGATTCAAGATCTGCTGTTTGTAGCTTTTCGATTGATTATTGCATTCGTATTCTCTTGCAGATGAAATGTTAAGATGTGTTAGATCGTTTTTCTACACCTTCTGATGTATTCCATCACTAACGGCGGGCCACAGATAAATTGCCGGTGGGTCAAACGGTCCGCAGGCCACTTGTTTCACATGCCTGCTGTAAGCATAGTTGCTAACCTCCCGATTTTTTTCATAACAATATTTTTATGAAAAAATTCTTGCCTTATGCAATCGCACAATTTACGCAATTAAATAAACTAGGGGATCGTACCCGGGCTTCCCGGGTTAAAGAATATAGGTGAAATCATTTTTTTAAAATAGAAAACTAATAATTTTTTATATTCCATAATATTTTTAGATTGACAACTTACATTAAAAAAGCATTTTTCATATGGAAAATACGAATTATACAATCAAATAAATTTTTGAAATTGATCAAAAGCGATATTTTCTTATTAGCCGCTTGCTAAGAGTTATTTGCCAAGATTTTGCTACTTATGGCATCCTTTTATATTCTGATAATTTCAGAGCTTATACATGTCTGGTAAATTTGTGTTTTATTTATATTATTTTATTTATTTATTCATAGGGAATTTTTTTAATGGATATTAGCCGTAAGAAAATGATGAAGTCTGTATTTTGTTTTAAGGGCAAACGGATTAATCTTTCGTAATCGAGCTCCGCGCGATATAGATAAATTAAAAAATATTTCATGCTTAAAATTGTTTTTAAAACTATAGACAATCAGTAAACTGAGATGGACTTTGTAAAGTTATTCCATTAAAAAAATCCTATTTGGTAATCTAAAAATTTAAATTGTATGATTATAAATATGTTAGGTTTGTTGTTTTTTCAATATTATTATTTTATTTGTTTATAAAAGAAGTATTAATTTCGTTAATTTGTCTTTCACAAATATGTTAGATTGGTGGTTTTTAATATTATTCTTTTATTTGTTTATAAAGGAAGTATTAATTTCGCTATGCAAAAATAGTCAGAAACAAATGCTGAAAAATGTTTGTTGCTTTATGTGAAAAATGTTTATTATTATTATGTATTGAAACCGGCACGTGATAAGATAAACTTAAAAAAAAATCATGCTTAAAAATTATTTTAGAAAATATAATACATCAGTCAATTAAGATAAAGTTTTTAAACAAATTGCATTTCAAAGTAATTTTTTTCTCTATGCGACGAAAACTGAAAATGTAACGATGGTCAGAAGATTGAAAAATATACTTTATAAAGATACTCTAAATTTTTGTAAAACATTGCTTTTTATCAGTATGTGATTTCGATTACATTATTTTTAAATGTGAAGCATTTTCACCTGTGAAGAATTTCAAAGCAGCTGGGCTGTGAAAATGACGCACTTCTACAAAACATAATTCTGGTTTAAGAAATAAAATACACGCTTTTTTATAAAATGACGTCATTTGCATCCGCTAAAGCAATCCACTTTTACAATCCAGTTTTAAACTTCGTCTATAGAAAAGTGTGCATATGACGTCATTAACACAGAATAACAGAAAATATTCTTTACATAGCCAATATTTTAATTTCAACTTTTTTTCAGGTTTTATGAGAAAATGGCAACAGAAAGATACAGTATCTCCTATTTTCGATTATTTTCCGCTTACTTTCGATGACTTTCAATAGAAATGGGGGTACTTTTGTTGCCACGATAAGATAAATGGTATTAAAAAATACAAAAAAAATTAATATCTCAAAAATAAATTGAGATACAGCTTTCAAACAAATTGCATTTAAAAGAGCATTTTCTTCCTTATACGACGGTGTAAAAATTTAAAATGTGCGATGCTTAGAAGTTTAAAAATTTGCAGTAGAGAAAATTGCAAAACCCGGCACGTGATAAGATAAACTAAAAAAAAAAATCATGCTTAAAAATTATTTTAGAAAATATAATACATCAGTCAATTAAGATAGTTTTTAAACAAATTGCATTTTAAAGTAATTTTTTTCTCTATGCGACGAAAATTGAAAATGTAACGATGGTCAGAAGATTGAAAAATATACTTTATAAAGATACTCTAAATTTTTGTAAAACATTGCTTCTTATCAGTATATGATTTCGATTACATTATTTTTAAATGTGAAGCATTTTCATCTGTGAAGAATTTCAAAGCAGCTGGGCTGTGAAAATGACGCACTTCTACAAATCATAATTCTGGTTTAAGAAATAAAATACACGCTTTTTTATAAAATGACGTCATTTGCATCCGCTAAAGCAATCCACTTTTACAATCCAGTTTTAAACTTCGTTTATAGAAAAATGTGCATATGACGTTACTATCACAGAATAACACACAATATTCTTTACATAGCCAATATTTTAATTTCAACTTTTTTTCAGGTTTTATGAGAAAATGGCAACAGAAAGATACAGTATCTCCTATTTTCGATTATTTTCCGCTTACTTTCAATGACTTTCAATAGAAATGGGGGTACTTTTGTTGCCACGATAAGATAAATGGTATTAAAAAATACAAAAAAAAAAATTAATATCTCAAAAATAAATTGAGATACAGCTTTCAAACAAATTGCATTTAAAAGAGCATTTTCTTCCTTATACGACGTTGTAAAAATTTAAAATGTGCGATGTTTAGAAGTTTAAAAATTTGCAGTAGAGAAAATTGCAAAACCCGGCACGTGATAAGATAAACTTAAAAAAAAATCATGCTTAAAAATTATTTTAGAAAATATAATACATCAGTCAATTAAGATAAAATTTTTAAACAAATTGCATTTTAAAGTAATTTTTTTCTCTATGCGACGAAAATTGAAAATGTAACGATGGTCAGAAGATTGAAAAATATACTTTATAAAGATACTCTAAATTTTTGTAAAACATTGCTTCTTATCAGTATGTGATTTCGATTACATTATTTTTAAATGTGAAGCATTTTCACCTGTGAAGAATTTCAAAGCAGCTGGGCTGTGAAAATGACGCACTTCTACAAAACATAATTCTGGTTTAAGAAATAAAATACACGCTTTTTTATAAAATGACGTCATTTGCATCCGCTAAAGCAATCCACTTTTACAATCCAGTTTTAAACTTCGTCTATAGAAAAGTGTGCATATGACGTCATTAACACAGAATAACAGACAATATTCTTTACATAGCCAATATTTTAATTTCAACTTTTTTTCAGGTTTTATGAGAAAATGGCAACAGAAAGATACAGTATCTCCTATTTTCGATTATTTTCCGCTTACTTTCAATGACTTTCAATAGAAATGGGGGTACTTTTGTTGCCACGATAAGATAAATGGTATTAAAAAATACAAAAAAAAATTAAAATCTCAAAAATAAATTGAGATACAGCTTTCAAACAAATTGCATTTAAAAGAGCATTTTCTTCCTTATACGACGGTGTAAAAATTTAAAATGTGCGATGCTTAGAAGTTTAAAAATTTGCAGTAGAGAAAATTGCAAAACCCGGCACGTGATAAGATAAACTTAAAAAAAAAATCATGCTTAAAAATTATTTTAGAAAATATAATACATCAGTCAATTAAGATAGTTTTTAAACAAATTGCATTTTAAAGTAATTTTTTTCTCTATGCAACGAAAATTGAAAATGTAACGATGGTCAGAAGATTGAAAAATATACTTTATAAAGATACTCTAAATTTTTGTAAAACATTGCTTCTTATCAGTATGTGATTTCGATTACATTATTTTTAAATGTGAAGCATTTTCATCTGTGAAGAATTTCAAAGCAGCTGGGCTGTGAAAATGACGCACTTCTACAAATCATAATTCTGGTTTAAGAAATAAAATACACGCTTTTTTATAAAATGACGTCATTTGCATCCGCTAAAGCAATCCACTTTTACAATCCAGTTTTAAACTTCGTCTATAGAAAAATGTGCATATGACGTTACTATCACAGAATAACACACAATATTCTTGACATAGCCCATATTTTAATTTCAACTTTTTTTTTTAGGTTTTATGAGAAAATGGCAACAGAAAGATAAAGTATCTCCTATTTTCGACTATTTTCCGTTTACTTTCAATGACTTTCAATGAAATGAGGTACTTTTGTTGCCACGATAAGAAAAATGGTATTAAAAACTACAAAAAAATTAATATCTCAAAAATAAATTGAGATACAGTTTTCAAACAAATTGCATTTAAAAGAGCATTTTTTTCTTTATACGACGGTGTAAAAATTTAAAATGTGCAATGTTTAGAAGTTTAAAAATTTGCAGTAGAGAAAATTGCAAAACCAAAATTTCATTTCAAATTTCAAAATGTTGCCATTCGCAAAATGACGTATGCGTTACGCACAGATATGTTTGTCCTTTATAATATAGATAGAACGTTTTTGTAAGATTTTACTGGTATCCAAAAAATCGGGAGGTTGGAAACTATGTAGTAAGCAACAATAAATACTACTTATTCTATATTCTTGGCAAAGCATGTTGTCATCCATATCAATCTCATTAAGTTATATCGTGTGTAAGAAATATCGTAACATGAAGAAAATACTTTAACTTTCTTGATATCGTGTACTTTTAAATAAAATTTGATTTTTATTAAATGCTTTAGTGAAAATAATGAAATACAACCTATGAATTTGAAATAAATATATATATACATATATAACCATTATATAATTGCAATTCATCATTTTTTTCGTTTTATTAAAAAGAAAATTAATATATTGAGCATCAATACATTACACTGACATTATACAAAATAAAGCAGGGTCATCTATTTTTAATTTAATGAATCATTAATGATTTTTTTCTACTATAATGTACCAATGTACAGATCACCAATATATCATGAATTAAAAGATTAAATCAAAAATATATGAACAAATGGTAAAATTCTAAAGTTCAACAAGATATGAATGTAGGAGCCCATTATGTAAATATACGTTTACTAGAAGAACTACCCGGCATCGCCCATGTCAATTATAAGGAGCCTACCAGGTAAAATAAATTAAAACGAAATAATTTGTTAATCACAATAACTGAAATTTGTGCATTCCCATCCACAAATCGTTATAAAGACAATAAAAAAGCATGGCGTATTTTCTTGCTACCATATTAAAATTCCTGAGCAGAAGCACGAACAGAATGCACGTTTTCTTTGAAAGGTGTAAGAGAAAAATATGTGATTTCCCTGAAAATACGAAAAAAAAATTCCTCCAAATCGCGCAGCACTTAGTGAAATTCTCGTCTGTAGGGTATTATCTACATTATAAAGTAAAAACACTATGTCAGTGCCCATAAATTGTGTCCCATAAATTGTAATCCATAAAATGTGCCTTTACTGCAATTTTTCTAATTTTTAAACATCACACAATTTCAGTTTTTACAATGTCGAATAGAAAAAAAGTTCTTCCAAATGAAATTTGTTTGAAAATTGTACCTCGGTTTTCTGATTTTAATGGATTTTAAAGTAATTTTTAAGCATGGATATTTTTAAAGTTGAGTGCAACCTGATCACTAAAGATGAACCTGTTTACACTTAATGCAATAGTATAAAGAAAGACATGTCTATGAATAACGCTGGTATCATATTTTCGGTGGCAACAACCTAACACAACAGTAAATTTCCTTTTACTGCAGGTTAACGTCTAAACATTGTACATTCGATTGTTCCAACGTATTATAGAAAACAAAAGTACTTTCAGTAATATTTGTTTGTAATGTTTATCTCAATTTACATATTTTTTATGGATTTTAAAATAATTTTAAGTATGCATATTTTTTTTAAATATGCTTGCAACCCAAATACAAAAGATTAACTCAATTGTTCAAAAACATTGTAAATAATGCAGAATTTGTTTGCTTTTGAGAGATATTCAATAACTAAATTGACAATACAAATTAAAACGGCAAAAATAAAATGAAATGAAACAGGAATTTAACAGATATCAAATCAAGTTACTCAAAATAATCTGATAAGTATATAAAATTCAAATGGGAATTTAGTTCCGGAGGCATATAACTTGAATTCTTCAGAACGGTTTTCCATGCGACTTGCACTATTAGTTTTTTAGGGAAGATTTTAGTGCGTAACATATTGTTTTCCGTTGCTTAGTCATAGAATTATAGGGAGAAATTATATATAATCATGTAAACCAAATTATGAAGGATTTGTCTTATTAGCTGAATGAAAAATCCAGAACTATTTTTATCTCTACGTATATTGACGGATTTATCTTCAGTAATGGGGCTGTGCGCTAGGGTATTCTTATTTTAATGAGTGTGCCTGACACCTATTATGGCATGCTCATTTGTTTAAAACAACATAGCATGACTTATGTTTTAAGCGACAATCTGGCATGCAACTTGATTAGAAAATACTAACCTGCAATAATGCTTAAGGTGCTTCTCCAGTTCCCTGCTCAGCGACGCGAAACTTTCTGACACATTTTCTGACTCATTAAACGTAAAAACTTAAAATTTGTAGACCTGACTATTAAAACGATTTGGAATTGAAATGAGTTTTTCCTTTTTTTCATAAATAAATTACTTATCGAGTTATGAGCAATTGTGGTTGAATGACGGCCGGTTTTTATCCTTTATTGCACTGTTGCGTCCGAAATTCAGTTCAAAACACCAACTGAAAGATCTTATACCTTTACCAACATATGGAAACTATCTTTCTTTACATAGTTTCTAAATAAGAACTCCTGTCAATTTCATGCGTTTCCGAACAAAAATTAATTAAAAATATGTCAGAAAATAGCTCCTTTGGATTTGAGAACAGCCTTAATTTGATGTTTATGAAAAAACTCACATTTTTAGTTTTAATTTTGGAACTCCCGAAATTTAAATTCAGAAAAAGGATGTTCTTTTGACACATTGTGGTAATTTTTTTTAAAATTAAAATACATGTTTTCTTTGCCGCGCGTAACAGAAGTATACAATATCTCCCACAATACGGGGGGAAATGCAAAAAAAAAAAAAAAAAAAAAAAAAAAAAAAAAAAAAAAAAAACATCCAAATGAGGTAGTAGTTATTAAAATTTTATTTGGAAAATTTGAAATTTTATTGAAATTCAATCTACAATGATTAGATGAAATGATATCATTTTCCATAAATTTTAAATCAAGACATCTGTCAAGAATTTTTTTAAAAATGTAAATAACCGCTCTCTTTTTGCTATAAATCACAGAAAATGTTAGCACTGAATCTAAATCAATACAACACTTAGCGATAACGTATAGCTATAAGATATGGTTGTAGTATACAATCGAAGTATTAAGCAAAATATAGGAGCCATATGTTTACAATGAGTTTGATTACGCGTTGAAAAGATTTGATAGAATGTGACGTCATATCTAGCCTTTTTTCTTCTTTTTCTTAAAATGTTTTCATGAAATTTGGCTGTTTGTATTAAAATAGATGTTTTAATTTAAAAAAAAAAAACATTCAAATTGAGGTGCTATGTTATTTTACCGCTCTTATTGTTAATGTTTTTATTTTATATGCAAAAAAATATGAATTTTCTGTTTAGAATGACGTCAATATCATACACGAAAAAAATATAGCAAGAAAATCTGAATTTTTATTGGCTATTAGAAACAAAATACACGCGTTATCCTTATTTTTTCACATTATTGTGTCATTTTTAAGGTGTGGCAACAGGAAAGAAACGTTTAAATTTAAAATGATTTAAAAAGAGATATTTGTATAATGTTAAATTATGGAAGTGGTAGAAAAAAAAAAAAGATAAATAGTGGTCTGATAATATTTTAAGTAACCAGTGATCTTTTTCACGTTCTAAAACGTATGCAGAAGAAGTTTCGTGCAAATCGGTCAAAAATTGAAGATTTGTATAAAGGACATGCACACAGAGAACGGCTTTTACGTATACGAGGTGAAACACGTCGAAATTCGACGAACTAAAATATTAGAAAGTAACTGTGAGATCGAATGTATAATAAACCTACAAAAATAATTACAATAAAAAATTCATCTTACATTGGTTGTCTAACTCTTAAACAAATAATATTTTTAACCTAAATTTACCAAAGTATTGTTTCCACAAACTTCAACTGCTGAAATTATTGAAAAATTAACCTGTATTAGAATACGTAATCAACATGACTTATTATGATGAAGTTACCGATTGAGGCACTTACGTTTCTTTTACGGCATGAAAAATCGGTAAAAAAGATTTCGCTTTGTCTCATCATAAAATTTGACCCCATAAAATCTAAACTGTACGTTATTTTTAAATTCTCATAATTTACATACGCACTACTCAAATTCTCAATTTGAATGTATTTTAAACGCGCAATAGATTATTAATGAATGTATTTCCAAACTTAAAGTCACGTTTGTCCGATACAACGTTTCATGTGAACATTAGCGCAAACTTTACGTTCTAACCTCAGTACCCGCGAGAAAAAAAAATCAGAAATTTGCCTTTAGTTGTCATAGTATTTGCCATTTAGTATTTTCAAATGTTTAGTTATATATATATAAAAATAACCGTTTTGTTTTAAATATGACATCATTTTAACTCATTAAATCCTTTTGCCTAGCGTCTCAAACTCGGTATCAGCGTAATGTAAAAATATTGAAATATAACTGATTTATGAAGAAAAATGCGTGTTTTGTTTAATGTCTGACGTCATTTTCTGTTCAAAAATTATAAAAAAAAGTTACTTTTATTTGTAATGCGAAAATGGCATTAATAAGGATATAATCAATAAAAATAATAAACCATGACTATTTTTCTTTTACTTTCAATATAAATGGAGTACTTCAGTTGCCATAATTACAAAATTTGTATTAAAAACTATAAAAATATTAATATCTAAAAAATAAATTGAAATACAGCTTTCAAACAAATTGCATTTAAAAGCACATTTTTTCCCTGTACGAAGGTGTAAAAATAGAAAATGCGTGATGTTTAGAAGTTTAAAAATTTGCAGTAGCGAAAATTGCAAAACCGAAATTTCATTTCAAATTTCAAAGTGTTGCCATTCGCAAAATGACGTATGCGTTACGCACATATATGTTTGTCCTTTATAATATAGTAGATTTATGAGAATTGGAGAGTTAAGGAACAAACAATGTCTGTAAAGTTTATCATATTTAGGATCACTGTGCAACCGCGTAATATGGCTAGACAAATTTGAAGACACGAGCTCTTCAAACGACAGAATAGAAGATTTTGCCGGCAAAATAAAAGACTTTACATTGATTTCTTTAAAGTGCTTTGTTTATAAATACATTCATCTAACTTTTTTCTTCATACGTTGTTTATTGCATATATTGCGATATTTCTCCATGTGTTTGGTCAAGGTACAATGTAGGAAACAAAATGTGACATAAATGTAATTATAAAGAATATTTGGCGATTTATCATCTGCACTCAAGTAAGGGAAATATGTCTTAAAATTAATTTATTAAATTTCAGTTCCGTTTAAAAAATTTTGAAGTGCTATAGTCATCTAAAATTAACCAGTCTGCACAATTTATATAATTTGTGCATATCAGGAAGTGGGTGAAAAATCAACTAAAAATTTCCATGTTTACATACATGAAGCAAATTTACGCAATGTAAAAAAAAAAAAAAAAAAAAAAAAAAAGTGTAATAATTGAAAAGATCTTATACAACGTTTGTAGTAAAGAAAGAAAAAACTACATGTGTAAGATTGATTAGATGCAAAATTGATGGATGCGTTTCTGGAATTTTTCAAATTGCAATTAATATAATTACCCTTTTGATATTGAATTTTAAAGCACAGATTTGTGGTAAAAAATATATCAGTTGACTTCTTTAGTTAAAGTTGAAATTAAAATATATTCCTCCACTTTAAACCGCATACCTTCTGAGGGTTTTCCTGCATTTATATAAAAATATTTGTAAATTTAATGTTAATTTATGTTATCTTTCCCTGTATGTTTTTAAATTGCACTTCATACTTAATTATTTTACATATACAGTCAAACTTACCTTTAACGAAGTTTTCTCCTTAACGAAACTTTCTGCTGAACCTTGATTTGAGCACTATTAGCATGCAAATTAATCTTCATATTACGAAAAATATATTCTATATAACGAAGTTTATTGCGCTTTCGTACGTGTACAACATTTAAACGGAGAGGTTGCTGTTGCGATGAATATATGAATTTATTTCAGTTGATGGTATGAAAATTATTTATATATTTAACATTTCCATTTTAAAGAAGAAATGCTAAAAGCCTTCGATGCAATCAGATAGATAGTGTAGTTTCACGCAAACGTTACAGATGGATTGTTTGGATTCTTAGAATAATGTGAAAATGTTGATGAACAGTGTATTTTTTTATAAGAAACCTGTACAAAGTAATAGTAAAGTCTTTTTTAACCCTTTATCTACTGACGGTACTTATAAGTACCACTCACTTTAAACTTTTATACCATAGTGAATATTACTAATATTATAATGGTATTTTGCAAAAATCGCTCTTTTATCTCCACTTTATTCAAATACGTTGCAGCGGTAGTTCTAGGTTTGTTATTTTAGAGAGGAATGGGGCTATCTTTGAAGCAGGCGATGTGTTTTGTGCCGACTTTTTGTACAGATTGCCACGCACGTCTTTTCATTGCAGCAAACACAGCAAAGGATATAAGATAGGTTTTGGATTTTTTTTATGTGTTCATTATGGTCTCAGAATACAATTTGACTAGCAATTTTAGTTGAACGGTGTATGTATTAGATTTAACAGTTGAATTACTCGGTGGTTCTTTTAAGTACCGTCAGTACAATGGGTGCTGGAGAAAAACTTCTTGTTTACTTTTCGTCTGTGTAGTTATCCATCGTTTTCATCGGATTTAAAATGCAATTAATAAAATGTAGTGCAGTAGTGATTTCCCTGCTATTCCTTTTCTTCTTCATTGTTATTTTTTATAGGAAATCGAAAAAGTTGTGGCATCGTCTGGTTTTTGCTATGCTAAAAATGGTATATGTAAATGCATATATTGCATATGTGGAGATGCAAGAGAGTATGTTGTTGTCCCTGGAATATTGACGTCGCAAACTAAAGGACTGCTAACAAGATCGAAACCTAAAAAAAAAAAAAAAAAAAAAAATAGTTTTTTTAAACCCTTTCAGGAGCAAAGCATTTTCAATTGTAAAGTGTTGAAATAAATGATTGGCACCGGAATTTGCCAAACGATTTATTTGTAAATAAGAAAAAGCCTATATTTCATATACTTATTAAATCGAAAATTATTTTCTGGTGCCAATGGAAATAACTTGTGGGTTTTCTGTTACGATAATTTAGTCATAGTGTACTGACGGTACTTTAAAGTACCACTTTAGTTAATTACCTCTAAATAATTAAATTTCTCACGGGTGAGTATTTTTTTTTATGTTTATCCTTTAATTTCCATTGTAGTAACTGAAAAAAAAATATTACCTGAAAAACATTGCAGTTGATCATAATGCCGTAGATAAAGGGTTAAAGTTAAGAATTTGAAATACAAAGAAAAAAGAGAAAAAAAAACGCTACACCGCAGTTTTTGTTCGCCTGTCTTTATTATGTATTTATCTAGACATTATTTTAGTTACATTCTCTCATATATCTACATTGCATAAAACAAAAGTTACTGCCCGAAACAAAATAAAATTTTCCAATATTTCCATTTTAGTTGTATTTTTCATTTTATGCATTCTTTATTTATCATTAGGTGTATTTTACTACAAAAATTTAATGAATTTGAGTTGATTTCTAATTAACGAATTTTCTCCATATCGAAGTGTTTAAGCGGAACGACGAGACTTCGTTAAATGGAAGTTTCACTGTATTTTAAAATTAAATTCCCTTAAAAACATTTTGTCTACAGCCGATTTAAGTCGTTTTGGAGAAAAGAGAAAAAACGGAAACAACATAGAGTGTTTTAAAGGAATGTAAAAACTTTCTTTTTCCTGTAAGGTCAATACATTCATGTTTGCGTTTTTACCCACATATATTTTAAGACGATAAGATTACACTTTTTTTTAAACAAATAAATAATATTAAAAATGTGATAAACTAATCATATGCTTTAAACGATGTTATTGTACAAGAGTAAGTGCAAAGTTACATTAATTCAGACGATTAATCTGGATTCAAGAAACAATATATTAAAGTATGCGGTTTTACCGAGTTTTTCTCTACATTATGAAATTCTCAAACGAGAACAAAGAATTGTATTTTTAGAAGAAGCAAAAGATAAAATTAAAAATAGAGTAAAATACTTTTATTTTTACTTTAATTTTAGAAAACTCTGGAGCATTTTGCATCAGAAGTAATAACAAAACTAAGTAATAACAAAACTTTAAATTGTTTTTTTCTTTTGCGCAGTACATTACTATATGAATTATTATTTCAAAAGACATAATAGGTGGGAAAAAACATCACTGAACGCCATTTTGTCTGATAAGTGATTATTACTGTAAAAAAAGTACTGAGAAGTAAAAAAAGTAATTACAATTTCTCAAAAATTAGGTGTGAACTTTTATAAGAAAATACTTTAAGCTACACCAGAAAAAATTAAGAAATATTTTTTAAACAATAAAACAAATGTAAATATTGAAATAGGTGAACGTCCATAGCGATCTTTATTCAAGCTATAAAGCTGCCTCTCAAAAGTGGCTTTAAAAATAAAATGAAAGAAAAATCAGGCATCAAGCATAGATTAAAAAAGTCCTTCCGGCCACTGCCGGGAGGAAGAGGTAGCTTTCATATTCCTTATTTTTAAAAAGTCAACTTATATTATTCAAACACACGAAGCTCAATTTAGTGGAAACCGAATATAGGAGATTCAATACTAATTTTTATCAATACTAAATCATTATGAATGAGAATTTCGCGAAATTAGTCAGCTTTATCCAAGCTGCTTTTATTTAAAGTCACTTATATTTGGCTGCCAAATTCGGCGATTTCTTAAAGTGCCTGCCATTTTAAGACAACATGGTAGATGAGGCTAACCAGTGAACTTGGTCGAGACCTTAGTAATTGCTGTGCACATGCTCACTCACATCGGAATCGGTTGATATATAAGAGTGCTGTCGCAGGCAAAAAATCAGATTTTTTAAAATGTCACCCACATTAGAAATTGAAACTGCTATATCTGAGCCATTTTTTAAGATACAGACAAACAAAAATGCTCCTGAATCCTTATATCAGGTCAAATACTTAAGAAAGAAACCTTTTTCAATTTCTAATTTTTTTGCACCTCACTTTCAATAATTTTTTTTTTTTAATTTGATGGCCGCCATTTTGAAACAAGATGGCTGATGAAGCTGGCCAGCGAACTTCGTCGAGATATTGATGTATACTATCCACATGCCTTCTTACATCGAAACAGACGAATACGTGTGTTATCGCGGGACAAATACAAGATCGTTTCAAAGTGTTAGCCATGCTAGAAACTCAATGTGCTATAATTCAACCATTTTTTTAAGATACAAACAAAAGAACAAATTTTCAGAAACAAAAACTGCTCCAGAATCTTTGTATCAAGGCCAAACACATAAAAAAAAATCTTTTTCATTTTCCAATTTTTTAATACCTTAAATTAATTTTTTTTAAATGGCAACAATTTTGAAACAAGATGGCGAATGAAGCTGGCCAACGAACTCGGTCGAGACATTGGTATGTACTATGTACAGAGACAGACCAAGTTACATCCAAATCGATTCATAAATACGCCTGTTATCGCGTGAAAAAAATCAGGTCGTTTTAAAATGTCAGCCACAATAGAAATTCAAAATGCTATAACTCAGCCATTTTTTTAGATATAGACGAAACAAAACCTGTTCCGGAATCTTTGTATTAAGGTAAAACACATACGAAAAAAATCTTTTTCATTTTCTAATTTTTTGGTATCTCATTTTAAATTTTAAATTAAATTTTTTTTTAAATGGCCGCCATCTTGAAACTAGATGGCGGGTGAAGCTGGCCAACGAACTCGGTCGAGATATTTGTATGTACTATGTACACGCCAAGGTACATCCAAATCGGTTCATAAATACGCCTGTTATCACTTGACAAAAGTCAGGACGTTTCAAAATGTCAGCCACGCTAGAAATTCAAAATGCTATAACTCAGCCATTTCTTAAGATATAGACGAAACAAAAACTGCTCCCGAATCTTTTTATCAAGGTCAAACACATAAGGAAAAAATATTTTTTCAATTTTCAGTTTTTTGGTACCACATTTCAAATTTAAATTTTTCTTAAAAATTTAAATGGCCGCCATTTTTAAACAAGATTGCGGATGAAGCTGGCCAATAAACTCGGTCGAGACATTGGTATGCACTATGTATAAACGAAGTTACATCCAAATCGGTTCATAAATACGCCTTTTATCGCGTGACAAAATTCAGGACGTTTCAAAATGTCAGCCATGCTAGAAATTCAAAATGCTATAACTCAGACATTTTTTAAGATATAGACGAAACAAAAACTGCTCCGAAGTCTTTGTATAAAGGTCAAATACATAAGAAAAAAATATTTTTCCATTTTCAATATTTTGGTACCACATTTCCAATTTTAATTTTTTTTAAAATTTTAAATGGCCGCCATTTTGAAACAAAATGGCGGATGAAGCTGGCCAACGAACTCGGTCGAGACATTGGTATGTACTATGTACACACCGAATTACATCCCAATCGGTTCATAAATACGAGAGTTACAGTATGACAAAGGTCAGATATATATATATATATATATATATATATATATCAAATTTGAACGGAGGGTGGTTTCGGGGTCTGGGGGTCATGATCGATGAAAATATACTAAAATTTTTTGAAATCGCTTTCCTCCGAACGGCTGCAATAGGTAGCTTTTTGTAATGAAAGCTACCTAAAAGACATTCCAACACTAACACAATATTATGAATTTTATTTTTTACTGGAATAAAATGAGATATCTAAATAAACAACTTTTACCCTTAAAGCGTCCTAACCGTGTGTTTCCGTCACGTAACTTTTGGAATCAAAGATTAACTTAACAAAAAATCGATATTAAAGCAAATTTTTTGAAGTCAATAAGATGAGTAAATGTGTAAGGTTATCAAATAAAATTTCTCATACGAATACTTTTCATAGCTACTATTTTATGAAAAGTTAAATATGAATGGAAAAATCTGCGCTAAACGGACTAAAGCGCCAAAATCGGACGCTAAAACGACGAGTTAAAACTAGTTGGATGTGCCAATCCTAAAATATTCTTCTATCTTATACATCTTAATATTTCAAAAAGAAGTTACACATGTTAATACTTCACTATTATTAGTACTATATCAACTTTGATTTTCATCTTAAATTTCTGCTTCAGTCAATTAAACGGACTAAAAACGAGTTAACCTATATCATGATATTTGTTAAAATTAATAGTTCTTCCTTATTCTGTTGTTATCAGCTGTTTGCAAATACCGGCTTAGCAGGAAGTGAGTTCCCGTCACTGCACGAGCCGCCAATGGACAATAGAACTACGAAAAATGAAGAAAAGTATACAAAAATCGCTATCATAGAGCTCCTTCGCCGCACAATATTTCCAAATTCAAGGAGGACCTGTTGGCCAAAGCCAAAAACATGCACAAACTAGTTGGATGTGCCAATCCTATAGAGGAGATGCTGTAGATTTCCAGGTTCATGAATGAATGAAAAAAAACTCCAACACGAAGATTTCGAGGACTTATTTGTTTATTATGAAACTTTTTAAAAGGAGGGCCATGATAGTACAGTGGGTCGGGAGAAGTCAAACATAAGACTGCCGACGGGGACGGCCCCGAAGGGCAGAGAGCGGATGTCCGTCACCTTCAAGATCAGAGGGAGTAGTGGTCAAATATTCATTCCAATCACTCACTCATTGGCGAGATGAATAGCAACATATGTACTGTATTGGCGATGAATATTGGTGGCGTGGACAAAGGAATCAGAAGCATCCCGAAGTATTACATAGAATTCAAACTTACGCCATGGCGCGGCTAAATGGTTACACGTATCTTAACATTCTTGCGGTAAGGGAACGTGGTTAAAGAAATAGGAACACGTGATTTTTATATGCACGTTACAGACCTAACTACAGCTGCAAATTAGTCAGCAATGGGCATATGGTTTGTATCCGACAAAGTACAAGGGTGAGAACTGAATACTATTGCAAGCCCAGAGGCTGGGAAAATATGCATTAGATATCATCGGCTGCAAAGCGAAAAGACATTCATTTGTATTTTATTCTTTTACATTATTTCAATGGAAAATAACTGCGGTTAAGATCTTTTTCTATCGTGTGAATTTGAAAGACAGAAAAAGGAACCGAGATAAATGATGTCTGCATTTGAAAAGAACTTTAAAAAGTAAAAGCGAAACTTACAGTAGTGAGAGGGGGGGGGGGGACGAGAATGAATAAAGACATATGAAATTAACTCTAAAATGTCAAATTTAAACTAAATATTTTATTTGAAGGGTGGGGGGGGGGATAATGACAATTTATAATAAACCAGTAAAGTTAAAAGTTGATTTTTTTGAGGGGAAAGGAGGAATAATGAATATATAACGGTAAAGCCGTTATATATATCGCCCATTACCACCAGAAAAAAAAACTGTGAATCTTGTAGAACAGGTTTTTTTTTATATTTGAAGATTACTTTGTCCACCCCATACATATAAGTATTTAAAACAGATATAACATAATAAGAAAGATAAGCCTCCATATATATATATATAACATATAACTGTGTGCTTGCAATTCTTTAAATGTTTGCATAAAGCAAAACTTTTCAGGTCATGATAAATGGCGCCTTTTTATTTTTATTCATTTCTTGGTATTCATTAGTCTTTACAGTCACCAGAAACTGCAAATAATAATTTTTTGATTTAACAGGATCCTTTTTAAATATCTTTTTAGTATTTGATTAAGAGGCTGGTACCAGCATTTTTCATGACCAAAATAAGAGAAGTAAATATTTTTTTAGTAACTTGTTATAATATCTTCTCAAAATAAAATAATATACTATAAATGCAAGCAACAAAAGACACAGATACTACTTTAAAATGAAATAGAAAATAAATGACATATGCATGTCTGTGAATAAAAGCTAAATGAAGTAATATAAAAAAAAATAAAAAAGTAGAAAATTGGTTTTCGTGCACACCGCACAGGACTACAAAAGAACGGGATGCATATAGCATGCGTATGAATGGGTGTAGCGCTTAATCTTGTTAATAAACAAGTGTGATGGCGTCAGTTTAGAACATCAGCGCTAGGGGGGGAGGGAGTTATGAGACCCAGACACCAAGTGATACCTAGGTCCCTGCTCCCCAAAGATCACATTGATCTTCAAAGGAGCATGCGTCAATGTATCATATAAAAAGTTATGTTTATTGAATTGAAACAACAATTCAAGGGTTTTGTCTCTCTACACAATGAAGTTTGGACCCTTAGGGCAAAAATTTTGAACGGGAACAAAACTTCAGAGGGGATAAATTAAAAAAAATAATAAAAAAAACTGAGATAAATGTCTCACATGTCAAATGTAAAAGGACAATCCGAGTGTGTGGAGAGACTGGTGACATGATCGGGTAAGTATAACAACCACAATTTTTTTAAAGTAAATTCTAACTTTGTATTCCTTACAGTGTATCGAGCAGGATAGGAACTGTATGTGTATTGTATAACCTTAGATAATGTTTGAAACATTTAGTGTAACAGCACTAGGTTACTAATGCTACAAACGAAAAAAAAACTTTTTTTTTGTTATTGTGAAGTTATGTTATTACAAGAACGACATAATATCTTAGACGTGTGTATTGTCTAAGTGAAGCTTCACCAGAGATTATATTTAATCTCCAAATTTAAAAGAAAACGTGTAATTATGTCCATGTAGAAAACCAAAAAAAGTGTGAAGAAAACAATAAAAACATCATAAGTTTGAAATTTAAAGAAAATGCATGTGAAGGGGTAGCATCCTGTAAACTGGGCATTCTTTGTTGTGAAACAAAGTGATGGTGACATGAAATGTCATGGCATAAAAGAAATATAATAATAATGGAAAAATTAAGAATGTGTTCAAACTTAACCTTTTAATAAATGTTTAATTTGTGCATATCATGTGAGGTCAAAAGTAGTTCCTGGTATAATGAAAACAAAAAAGGAATATCCTAATGTGTAACGTTGAAACCTAGAAACAAAATATTTTCAATTGTGTATAATGTGTATTTTTTTTACCAAACAAAATATCAATGAACTCAATTGTAATAACAATGAACTAAATTGTAATATCAATGAACTAAATTGTAAGTGTATCTCTATGAACCAAAGAAAAAAATGTGTATTTCAATGAATGAATCAAAGAAAAAGTATTTCACTATGAACTAAAACAGTGTATGTCAGTGAAAGTAAAGGAAAATTTCAACGACTTAGATGTATGTTTGTGAACACAGCAGTCTAAGTACCTCAATGAACAAAGTATGAGCAAGTATTTGACTGACTTAAAGTGTAAAAGTAATACGATGAACTCAAATGTGTGAAAAAAAAAACTTACAATGAACTCATGTGTCTAACAAAAAAAATATTCCAATGAACTAAAGTGTCTACCAAAACAAAAATTGGTATGAACTAGTATGCAAAACAAATCACAAGAAAGAAAACAAACTATGAACTAATATGTGTAAGGAAATATTCTATGAACTAAGTATTGTCATGAAAGAAAAATGATAGTGCAATTGGTCCCTGAAGTACATAAAGACTTAACAATGCTATGAACTCGTGTAAAAGTGTTTTTCTATGAACTCAATGAACTATGAACTCAGTGAACTATGAACTCAGTTGTGTAACCTATGAACTCAGTTGTGTAACCTATGAACTCAGTTGTATGACCTATGAACACAAACTCAGTGTGTACATATGGAACCAAGAGCATTGTATCACAAGTACAAAAATGCATCGCCTAAAGTTAAAACAAATAAACCAAAAAAAATGGGCTTTTAAGTAAAGGAAAGTGAAAAAGGATAAAATGTAACCAGGAAACGCTACTTGTGTGATGAAATGTAACTAAATAAACTTAACTAAGATTAACAAGTGAAATTATATCCAAATTTCTAAAAAAATAAATCTACAAATTTAACTAATGTAATGATGAATTTTTTAAAAATGAATAAATGTGTACTCTTTCAGTAACATCTACCTCAAATGTGAAAATCCCAATGTCTGATGACCCGCATCAGAAAAATGTTCACAAATGTTCCATTTAGAGATTCATTTAACTATTTGCCGGCTAAATAATCAAATGAAAAAGAAACCTACTGTACACTTGTGTTTACAAAAAAAATCTTGAAAGAATTAAGTTAATTTCAAACTTCAAATCAGTATGAATAATGTTGTCGAAAACTGACATATGTATGTAAATGTATAGGAAAATAAAAAATTTAAAAGGAATGCTGTAGATAGTAACTCCTTCACAGTAATGTGTGTTAAATAAAAACGAAAATTGTAAAATGTATGTTACATTTTTTTTTTTGTTTTTCCAAAAAGGAAGCTGTATGAGATGTTTATGGGAATGTATTGCAGTTGTATACTTTTTCTCGCATTTGCTTGATGAATTTTTTTAATGATGGATAATAAGGTGCAAAAGCACTGTGGAAAATGTCAAAGTTGGTGTTATTGCTATCATTATTTCTAATGCAATTAATGCATTTTGGAGGATTTCTACACTGAGGGTCAATGTGTGGCAAGGCACACGCAGAGCATCTAATGTCATTATAACATGAAATTGCAAGATGATCATTGTATACCTGACACTTAAAACAACGTTTAACATTTATATATGGTTTAACAGGGTACGGTTTTGATTGTATGATAATTTCCCTATGGATTAATAATTGCCTAGCATCCTGTGGTGCAAGCTCAAAGATTCAATTAAAGGACTTAATATGTAGGAGCTTGTACTTTTTAACAAAGTGAAAATCAGGTTCAGGTATATGGATTAAATCTGAGATACCAAACAAGATATCAGGAATGTTTAAATTTTCAGGGAGGTTAAAAATAATAACACGACTAGGCTTAGGTACATTAAGTTTAGCAGGGGATAAGGACTTTAGAGAGGAATCGCTAATAGCTGTAAATATTTCCTTGTGCTTACCTTGAGTGTGCAGGTCGGAGCTAAGATATGTGTTTTTTTTATCATTTTCCAGTTGTGGTAACTTTTCTTGTTTACACATATAAGAGGGGATAGTTTGTGTAGATTTATCTAGGGCAGATGGAGGGAGATTGTTGTTGACATCTACCACCTGATCAACCATAGTCTTACTACATTTAGTAAGCTTCTTCTTATTTTTCTGTTGGGCTGTGATTTCATGTAATCTCTCAATAAGTTTCTGATTTACTAGAAATAAATTATCTTTATCCTGTTTTAATTTGGAATAATCATCCTTTAGAACATTAAAGTTTAGTTTAAGCACATGAAAATTGAATTTAATGATCTGAAGGAAATCTATAATATTTTCAGACATGGATGCAGCATTTTCGATCTTAAGTGAATTTTGAATAGATGTGGCTTCCATATTAATGGAATCCGAATATCTTAATAATATCTCCTCGAAATAATCTACCCATGGAGATACAGAAATGGGGTGATTAAAATCACTAAGAGAATTTTCACCATTTGCTGCCATATTGTAAAAATAGACTGGTGAAGTGTCTGTTATCTCCAAAACCTTTTTTTATTTTCTGGTGTTTATTTAATTTCTGTTGTTTACTTTTTTTTTGACAGCCAAAATGGAAAAAAGAAGGAATTCTTTTTTTTTTTTTTTGAGAGAGCAACACAAAAGTGCAAAATAAATAATACTATTATTTCAAAAAGGTGTAAGTATGCAAAAACTCTAGTTATCAGAAATGGAATGCATGCACATAAAATGAAACACAATAAGTTGCATAAATAAATTATTCACTAAAGGAAAAATGCAGGGGGGGGGGGAGTGTAAAAACATGAGTGGATCAATCACAAGATTTCTGTGAGTTAAATTTCTGACTACATCCAGTTGGATTAAAGTTTCCGAAATTCAATAAAATAGAAAAAAAAAGGTAATTAAATTGTAATTCAGGTTTAAAATACAAAAAAAAAAAAACCAAAAACAAACAAGGTCAGAGTCGAGCAACACATGCTGAGAATAATTGTGCAAATGTCACACACAATTGAAAAATGTGCAAACGTTGTGAGCGAAATATGCACATATTTATATAAAAATATCAAATACTGCAAAACTTGGAGCAGAGAACTCTTTGTTGCCTATCGTCAGAATAAGTGTACTTTCAAAATATACAAGTGGGGCTAAAAGGTTAAACTCTAGATTTTTGAATGCATAAAAATCATTTTTACGAAAAAGGAAACATAGCATGTTTATGTAAATTCACGTAAGAGAAAAAAAAAATATGAGAAGTATGTCATGATTTAACCATAAAAACATTATAAGTGAAATATTAATAAAAGTGTAATAATTTTATCATTTTAACTGCAAAAAGTACTTAAAACAAACAAACGCAGCTTGGAAGAAGATAATAAGGAGCAAATATGCTATCACTGTTAAAAATATTGTAAAAAAATAGTTCAGAAGTGATTTCTCCGTTCAAGCTGACAAATCAACAAACTTATGAAAATCCAAATGGTAAAAGTACAAGTATGAATAGGGAACCATAACATGGATAGAAACTGATAATTTACTGATATTGAAAAGAAAGAAAAAAAAGGTTATAACAATTTAGAGTAAATAATTTAATGTAAAAGTATTCCCTGTTCATACGTACATGCAAAGTGTGTTTCTTTTTTTTTTGTAGAAAGTATTGTGACACCAGTGTTTTCATTGAATTCGATGAATGAGTATGTCATTTTTTTGTAGAGAGCATTCATTTGGAGTACAAAAACAGAGCGATGAGAAAACAACGCTTGTTTTTTAAGAAAAAGAGTTAAAATAAAAAGATTTTAGTGACAATTTGCAACGGAAAAGAAATTAAAACAAAAATATCATTAACGTCTTATTTTCGTACTCTGAATGCTATAAAAATGTTGAATGATATATGGCACAACATGTGATGTGTGATTTAGTACACTCTTTTTTTTTAATGCAGAGTGGTTTCTTTTTTTTTTAACTGAAGCATGCTTATCAGTAGGGTAATTTGTTTTTTTTTATATTGCTGAAACACACCACCAAAAGGAGGAAAAATGTTATTCCTCTTAATCATTGCACACTGAATGAATTTGAAGAACTGTTTTGATATCACCTTAGACACAAAAATAATTGGAAAAATTTCACAATTGTCTTGAACACTAGGACACTTTCGCGAAATTATATTTCTTTTTTTTAGCATATTTCACTATCTTGTCACCAAATCTGTGGGATTCCTGGACACTTTGCACTGCAAATATTAATCACAAGATCACAAACAAAGCGAAACGGCGCACATTTCCTGGACTTGTTGCACTGAGAACTTTGTTTAAAATGTGTGTTACTTGTGCGGATAATTCATACCACAGCTAGGTGAGGACTTTTTCACAAAACATTTACTTTTAGGAAACTATCTGGAGTGGATGTACGTTCAGATGGCACTTTTTCTTTTCACAGAACCTTTCGCACTCACACTGGTAGCACGAACATGTTTGTTTGAAGGTCGAATCTCGCGCACAAAAAAAACAGAAACTGTCGTGATTTTTGTTTGGAGTACAGACAGATTTTTCCGATAGTAATGAGTAGGAGTATGAAGACACAACTTCACGCAGGGAAATAAGTGATGCAGGTGTGATATTTCGTAGAAAAAAGAACCACTGCAGGAGGCGACGTCGTTCGATAACCCCGTTGGAGCACCGCAGTCTAAATCTTGCTTCTCGTTAGGCTAGTGTAAAGTCCGGAAGAAAGAGGCACTCTCCAAATCCGTTGGGGTAGCGAGAAAGGGAAATCCCCTGAAGTTGACATCGGCGAACGAACAGAGAGTAGGGCAGCCGGAACTCCCGTGGTAAAAAAAGGTCTATGGACATCCTTTCGCGTCGCTGGTAAGAAAAGCGAAACGGAATGAAACTTCTCCTCGTATATATATATATATATTTTTTTTTTATTACTGTTGGAGAAAAAATCTGGGCAACGGCGCCAATTTTATATAGAGGAGATGCTGTAGATTTCCAGATTCATGAATAAATGAAAAAAAACTCCAACACGAAGATTTCGAGGACTTACTTCTTTATTATGAAACTTTTTAAAAGGAGGGCCATGAAAGTACAGTGGGACGGGAGAAGTCAAACATAAGACTGCCCGACGGGGGCGGCCCCGAAGGGCATAGAGCGGATGTCCGTCACCTTCAAGATCAGAGGGAGTAGAGATCAGATATTGATTACAATCACTCACTCATTGGCGAGATGAATAGCAACATATGTACTATATTGGCGATGAATATCGATGGCGTGGACAAAGGAATCAGAAGCATCCCGAAGTATTACATAGAACTCAACTTACGCCATGGCGCGGCTATATGGTTACACTTATCTTAACATTCCTGCGGTAAGGAAAAGTGGTTAAAGGAATAGGAACACGTGAGTTTATATGCACGTTACAGATCTAACTACAGCTGCAAATTAGTCAGCAATGGGCATATGGCTTTTATCCGACAAAGTACAAGGGTGAGAATTGAATACTAATGCAAGCCCAGAGGCTGGGAAAATATGCATTAGATATCGTCGGCTGCAAAGCGAAAAGACATTCATTTGTATTTTATTCTTTTGCATTATTTCAATGGAAAATAACTGCGGTTAAGATCTTTTTCTATCTTGTGAATTTGAAATACAGAAAAAGGAACCGAGATAAATGATGTCTGCATTTGAAAAGAATTTAAAAAGTAAAAGTGAAACTTACAGTAGTGAGAGGGGGGGGGGGGGCGAGAATGAATAAAGACATATGAAATTAACTCTAAATGTCAAATTTAAACTAAATATTTTATTTGAAGGGGGTTGGGGGAATAATGTCAATTTATAATAAACCAGTAAAGTTAAAAGTTGATTTTTTTTAGGGGAAAGGAGGAATAATGAATATATAACGGTAAAGCCGTTATAAATCCCACAACTTTCTTCGATATCATACATTTTAATATTTCAAAATGTTGTTACAGATGACAATATTTCATGTGTTTTAGTTCAATACTATATCAACTTTGACTTTCATCTTAAATTTCTGCTTCAGTCAATTGATCGGAGTAAAAACGAGTTAATCTCGATCATGATATTTATTAAAATCACGAATAGTCGGCTTATCAGGATGGGCAGTTCCCGTCGATTCACGAGTCACTGGTGTACAATAGAATTACGATAAATTAAGAAGATTACACAAAATTCCTTCCTGCGGAATTTTTCCAAAGTCAGGGAGGACCTTCTTGCCATAGCCAAAAACATACACAAAATATTTAGTTCAATTCTATGCATAACTTCATACACTTTTTGATTGTACAATATTGAAAATGGCACAAAAATTGCTATTACAGCTCCCTCTTCCGACGGAATTTTTCCAAATTCAAGGAGGACCTTCTTCCCATGACCAAAAACATACAAAAAATATTGGTGCAATCGCTATTATTGTGAATTTCGAGTAACGCTTGGAAATTCTTTCGAGGTGTGCGATCTATAAAAATTATACTCACCACCAAATGCGCTAAAAATTAGTTAAGTTTAGAATGCAAACTTCAGCGGAAATGCCTTTCCACTAATTACCAATTTTAGTCACACCTGTAACCGATTTTTTTTTTTTTTTTTTTTTTTTTTTGTGCCTCTAGAAATTAATGGCAAACGCACGCTCTATATAATTCATAGAAAACATGTGATAACACACATAATGACAGCATTATGTTTATTAGAATATAATAACATCATAAAAATGCAGCGCAAGTGATTTTCCTTTATAGATCACTGAAATTTTTCAGTGCGTACCTGTAAAATAAAAAATAAAAGTGCCGAGTTAAACTGATGGCATTGAGCACACAGTCTAGTCAGACTAATTGTATATTATACTCTTACTTCAAAGAATAATGCCTTTCAAAAAATAAATTCAGGAGGAATTACCCCCACCCCCTGTTTCACATCTTTATTCTTAACCAATGAGCCTCCAAATCTCATCAGGGAAGCGCCTTATCAGAATAAACCTGTATACCTAATTTGAAGCAAATCGGATAGAAAAACCTAATTATCTAAATTAAGGGTATTATCCCCCGATTCCCCCTTTATACTTAACCAATGAACCTCCAAATCCAATCAGGGACGAGTCTTATCATAATAAACCAGTAAATAAAATTCGAAGAAAATCGGATAAGAAAACACATTTATCTAAATTAAGGGGTGTTACCCCCCCCCCCCCGGATTCCACCTTTATACTCAAAAATGAACCTCCAAATCTAATTAGGGAAGCGCCTTATTAGAATTAACCGGTATACCAAAATTGAAGCAAATTTGATAATTCTGGATGAAAAACCCATTTATCTAAGATAAAGGGTATTAGCCCCCATAACCCCCTTCATACTAACCAATGAACACCCAAAACTACTCAAGGAAGAGCCTTATGAGAATGAGCCTAGAAAAAAAAATTGAAGCAAATCGGATATTTCTATCAAGAGTTATCGCGTTACGTACGTACGTACAGTCGTGGAAAAAAAAGTAAACACCCCCTACTAACTCCTCAACAAATCATCATAGAAGAAAGTTACTGGTACCGAAAGATTGGAAATAAAGTCTACTTTTAAATGATGTATATAAAATATTCTTAGGAGGTCATCTATATATTAAAACGAATCCTAACTTCATTTTTTTCAATGGCAATACACAATTTTAACGAGATATTTCGAATCTTCGGTTCAAACTATGCCTGGACACCAAATTTCAAGTCATTTGAATGATAAGTTTTTGAATTATAAACATTCAAAATTTAGTGCTTCTAATGTTAAATTATATTTTCATATTTTTATTTATATCTCCCGAAATTATGCTCCTAATGCGGTAATTTTTTTGTGGTAATAATACTAATATACCCAAACATAAATAAGCTGAATTTGCATTTTTTTTTTATAATTTTATGATATGAATTATGAATTATGAAATTAATATTCGAAAAAATTATGAATTGCAACCTACAATTTTTTTGATGGATTTAGATTTATTAAGTCCTGCTTTATGGAAATTCAAAAATTTCACATTTTTCTTCCAAGTAGTTTTCAAATTATGCTTAAAATACGGCAAAATGATGGTTTAAGGGGCCGTCTATAATGGAAGTGAGTAGACATTTTGAAATTTATTCTGCCGTACTGTAATCTAACACGCTTCATTGACTCCTTGAGTGGCGCTTAAGGTGCCTTGATCAAGGAAGCGGCTCTCTTGGTTAACAATCCAGTACGGAACTTCAATTTGGATACAGCCCTTAAAATACGCTCGTTTTAAAATAATTAATTTCTCGGAAACTTATGGTACGAATTACATAAAAATTCGTTTTTAGGCTAATTGAAGGGTGTAGAGTTCATTTATGCTGTCAGAATTGGGTACTGCTATTGAATAAAACAAAGTTACGGTTCGTTTTAATATGTAGGTGGCCCCCTAAGCAAATTTTATATACACCATTTAAAAGTAGACTTTATTCCCAATCGTTCGGTACCAGTAACTTTCTTCTACGATAATTTGTTGAGGAGTTAGTAGGGGGTGTTTACATTTTTTTTTCCCACGACTGTACATACAGAACCTGTGGCCACATTAGCTCTCAGGCTTTGATAGCTTGTGAGCTAAAAACCAAGAATACTACTTATTCTGTGGCCCTAAGAAAATATGTTGTGCTCGGTCTCAGTGACACATATAAATCCTATTATGTTTGAAATATCTTAACATAGTAAAATTCGCCGCAAACAATCTCCCTTCTTGGACTTGCGGGAACATTGCGGGGGTTCTTTATGTGTATCTGTAAACGAACTATACAGTATACAAGCTACTCATTTAATTTTCAATATCGAGCCTTCTGTTTTAGATGTCAGTTAGGCATAAATATTTCCTTGCAATATTGGTATATATACGAGAGTTAGAGTACCAGCAGACAGACGGCATACAGACAAATCGAATTGATGAAAATTTTTCAACTCTTACCGGAAAGTGTTGACGACAGAAAAGTGTCTTGGAAAACAAAATAGATTGAAATGAAAACCAAATAAAAAATAGAGTTGTTTGAAAAATAATATTGTAAATCTCAAATGCATGTTACAATCAAATGACTAATTCCCTGTGAAATAGGTAGTCCTGCGTGTTCAATTTAAGTACTGTATATTTCTGTGTATAAGCCGATCCGTATACAAGCCGAGTATTCGACTTTTCGGTGAAAAATTATCCAAAATCGGAAACCCGTATATAAGCCGATGTTAAAAAAATGGTGATGAAAAATTCAGCGGACGAAAACTTAGCACTTTTTTGTACATAGATAATAGAAAAAAAAATGCGCTCTGCGAAATTAGTGATCTCTCCTATTTTGGCCACGGTACGCTGCCATATCTGTTTAATATCCCGCTCACTATGTTATAACTTGCTCGTTCATAAAAAACAACTATACTATTTTTGGCTTGAATTACCACAAGAAATGATCGTTTAAGCTTTGAAAATATGTTGCAGCAATGATGCGAGGATGGAACTGGAGATACTGCCATTTTTGAAGAAGACGGTGTTTGTGATGATGATAAAATAGATACTGTCGATATTCCTACTGGTGTACCGATGAAAGAAAGCGATTTTAAAGAGTTAATTGAAAATTCTAATAATGATTTGGATAATGAATGAGGATTGGTAACTTTTTACAATGTAAAATAATGGATTTAATTATATTTATAGAAATTTGTTAATACATTAGAACCTCGATTATCCGAAGTAATTGGGACCAACCCTGTTTCGGAAAATCGAAATTTTCGGATAATCGAGAATACTTCAATTTTAAAATTAAGGAGAAATATATGCGTTATTTCTTATTATGGTAACAAGTGCTTAATAAACATAAAGCTAAAACAAAATAAAAACAAGAATAAATTACCTGAGCTTTAATTTTGAAATTAAGTATATTTTTCATATTTCACAAGGGTATGAAACAATTAATGTTTGTCGTAGTTTCGACTGCCTTTGCTTTGAAGCTCTATCGCGAAGTTTTAAAATATTATTAGTTCGCCAGTATCACAGTCTTTCTGCTGCTCCAACAAAGCCAAACCTTTTGAAAAACATTCAAAAGCTTCAGAATCGCTAATTTGTTCGTTTTCTTCGTTCTCTCCACTCCGCAGCTTGAGCGAGCTCAAGTTAAATTCAAAGAAATTTTAAGAAAGGGGATCAAAAATATTTACATGTACTCGTGGTTCGGAAAGGACCTCTTGCACACGAGGAATATGGTTGTTTAGAAAAAGCTTTAAAAATGCATTTTCCACACAATGAATGTGACGGTAAAAAAAAAAAAAAAAAAAAAAAATGCTTTAAAAATAGATTTCGGTTAAAAGAATTTCGGATAAAAGAGGTTCTTCTGTATTTGTAATTTTTTTTTGTATTTAAATCTTTTTTTTTTTTATTTTAGAATATCAATTTATGAAATTTTGTTGTGCTCATGTAAAAGCCGACACCCCTACTTTCGAACCAAAAAAAAAAAAAAAAAAAAAAAAAAAAAAAAAAAAAACCCAAATTCTTGGCTTATACATTGAAATATATGGTAACAAAGTTTCAAGGACAACTGACAGAAAAAAACTAGATTCTCACTAATCTTAAAATCCAAAATAAATGCATTTTCTTAATGAATAGATTTCATTATATAAATAAATGTTTACGTATTATATATCACAAAATGCATCTTCTTGATTCATCGTACCTCCTCTGAGAAAAATTAATGGACCACCTTTATTGTCTAGGTTCGATATCAGATTAATATTAATTACTTATACAAACGACATAGGATAATAATTCACACCTGTTCTTGATCATATTAAGAATATTAGATGTTAAGATTGTCTTTGTTCTCATTTGGTCTCAAATAAGAACATTGTATAGCGTTATATCCATCTAGCTGTATTTAATATGATTTTGAAGCTCATGCAAGCAATATTGAATTATTATGCAAACCAATTTTATATACGCAACAGATAAACGCGGAATTATCCCGTTATATTCGTAAGTAATATCATATCGTTAATTACACTTTATCCAGATATAACCTTCTAATATTTAATAAACAATTAAATTTAAAAAATCAGAAAACCCGACTGCGTAAAAAGCGAACTAATTAATTATTTCTCTTCAATTTGAAACTAATTTTTTTCCAATTCCTACTATTAGCTCACACTTTCTCTCTATATATCTTGTTCAAATTTTCTATTGTTAATAAAATATTTATTATTCATCCAATCAAGCTCAAATAATTTTTTTTAAACTTGTAGTGGATGACACTTGTGTTAATCCAGATTTCTTTTCAAACATTAATTCATTAATTAAATTAAATTAATTAATTTTGAATAATCGAGAGAGCCCTCTTCTTGATCAAGGTATTTTAAGACCGAGAGAGCCCTCTTCTTGATCAAGGCATATTAAGCGCCACTCAAGCGGAGAGAAGAATGGGAGAAAAAAATTATCTTATTGACCTAAGTAGGAATTAACTTAATTTTTTTTAATTATATTACTTGTTTATATTATTTACCTATTTTTTTATTTACTTGTATTGATGACTTTTAAGTTGTGTTTAATTGTTAGTTCCTATCTATAAACACTGTTTTGATGAGGTCTATAGATATCTATGATGGTTAGAGTTGCAATCAACCTAGAGATCCTACATACACATCTTCCAGGTTGTATAATATTTAAACGGAGCTTCTGACTGTAAAATAGTCAATGAAACATCGTATTCATTTTGAAAGACCTATCCTATGATATGCCACTCAATAGGGTGCCTAAAAATTTTTTTTCGTCTCTACCGCCATTTTGTATTTTACGGCCGCCATTTTGAATTTATAAAAACAAAACCTAGCCTATAACCATCGGGCTGTTAAGACAAATTGATAGAGATCTCATTCATTAAAATCCATCCAGCTGTTGGGATATTTCTAGGGTATAAAGAAATCTACATACACAGATACGCGTGAAACACATAGCCCTTCTTTTCATTCGGGTAAAAAGTACTACGTTTTTAATACTTTCCAGCAATGTGTAAAAGTGTTTTTGACTTTATTCTGCTTGGACGCCTGCCTAGCCGGCCTCTAACTCGCGTAAATATTCTTAGATTACTATGAGCTTGGTATGCATGATGGTATAGATTTTTGAGGTTTAAAGTAGGGGATTCCCTATTGAAAATGGAGTTTGCAGGGACACACAAAATAAATCCGTTGCATTACAGTGTATGGAGAAAATCGTTTCCGGTGCTTTTTAATAAAGTTTTCAATTTAAATGAAATTCATTAAATAAAAAAACATTTTATGAATCACTATAAAACGAAACAACACACAGGACGCGATTCGGGTTGAAAATTTTAACAGCCCGTTATCAGCTAATGTAAACACGTGTCCGTAAGCAGAAAATATCACAAAAAGTAAAAATAAAAATAAATAAAAATTTAAATTTAAATCACAAATAATATTTTGTTGTTGTTCTGATCTTGTCCCCTTACGGACACATTGGCTGATGGCGTATCTTGAAGATTTCACACTTTTCAAATGATAATAAAATTGTTGTGTATCGATGAGGTGTGAAAAATGATGCTTGTTGTAGAACATGGAGTGCATATGATTTATTTGTTCATTAATGGATTTCACACTTTTCAAATGATAATAAAATTGTTGTGTATGGATGAGGTGTGGAAAATGATGCTTGTTGTAGAACATGGAGTGCATATAATTTATTTGTTCATTAATGGATTTCACACTTTTCAAATGATAATAAAATTGTTGTGTATTGATGAGGTGTGCAAAATGATGCTTGTTGTAGAACATGGAGTGCATATAATTTATTTGTTCCTTAATGGATTTCACACTTTTCAAATGATAATAAAATTGTTGTGTATGGATGAGGTGTGGAAAATGATGCTTGTTGTAGAACATGGAGTGCATATAATTTATTTGTTCATTAATGGATTTCACAATTTTCAAATGATAATAAAATTGTTGTGTATGGATGAGGTGTGCAAAATGATGCTTGTTGTAGAACATGGAGTGCATATAATTTATTTGTTCATTAATGGGGCACAGGACCATTAAACTTTCAAATAATCTGCTTTCGGATTTTGTTTTATCCTATTTTTTTCACAACAATATGGAAAAAAACCCATTCAAAAACAGCATTCTTTCTTGAGTTATAATCAGTTATAGACTGTGAGTACCATTAAAGGTCCGTAGATATTGAAACTTTAAAGCACGTTTTCTCAAATTAGTTAATTTGGAGTTTGCGCGCACTGTTACTTTCAAAGTATATAAGCTATATCTTTAAAAAGTTAACCAAATATGCGTTTCTTTATAGTCTTCAAGCTAAAACAAATAAAAAAAAAACCCACATATTTTTGTTATTTATTTTTTGAACTTGCAAAACTTGAAAAAATAAGCGAAAAATTTCATTTTTTTTTCCTGCTACACAGTTAAAAATTTGCAGCACACTTAAAAATTTGCTGCAAACTGTCCAGTCACACTGTTAAAAATTTTGCAGCATTCTGGCAGGTCATTCAACCGTTTTTTGAAAAAAAGGTTTCATAACCATAATTTAACAATATTCTGACCATAAAATGGCCAATAATATGGTCAGAATAGTGTTAAATTACGGTTGTGTAACCGTTTTCGGAAAAAACGGTCAAATAACCTGCCAGAATGCTGCGAATTTTTAACAGTGCATTCGACCGTTTTCCGAAAAAACGGTTTCATAACCGTAATTTAACTACATTTTGACCATAAAATGGGCAATAATATGGTCAGAATAGTGTTAAATTATGGTTGAGTAACCGTTTTAGAGAAAAACGGTCAAATGACTGGACAGAATGCTGCAAATATTTAACAGTGCATTCTGGCCAGTCATTTGACCGTTTTTTCGGAAAACGGTTACACAACCGTAATTTAACACTATTCTGACCATATTATTGGCCATTTTAATTTGTTAAAAAATTGTTTTCTATATCCATAATTTAGAGTTTTATAATGCGCGCAGTACTGAATGATTTTAATCTAGGCATTAATGAAATGAATTTTTAACTTTAAAATTTAAATATTAATTTTATAAATAAAATATTTATTTTTCCGGGTAATATAGCCAAGAAAACATACTTCAAGCAGAAAGGAAAAAAAAAGAAGATCTTAATTGCAGATTATTTGTGTTGTGGTACTTTGAAAAAGGCGATGTTTTGATTATTTCGACAAACTCAAAGGTCCTGTGTCCCCTTAACAAAAAAGAATTCAGTTACAATACTGTCTTTTATTCATAAATAAATGTAAGCGCGTTGTAGATGCGCTATATTGTTTTAAAGTTTAGCAACATTTATTGTATTAGGAGGGCCAATTGCCTATAAATCGAAATTTAGAACGTTTTTAGAATGATTTTCGCGCATTTTCACCCCTTTTAAATTTTAATTTTTTTCTGCTTATCTTACAGACGATTTACATCATATAAATTATTAAAATGCTACTTTAAAGTTGCTAGCCCCTTCAGTATAACAAAAAGTGCAATTTAGAAAGCTTGTTTCTCTTGACCCCCCCCCCCCCACACACACACCACCACCAGTTGACAGTGGCACAGACACAAAACATAGCCTACTCTGTGGCAGGAACTATCGCCATCAATCTTGATCCCTTACTTTTGAAATAGGTTCGGTAGTTTCAAAGATTATTCCTAAAAAAAAAAAAAAAAAAAAAAAAAAAAAAAAAACAAGCATTAAGTTTTTTAATATTAGAAAAGATTGAAATGAAAATAATAATAAATAGAATAAGGAAAATTTAACAATAATTTTATGTCTTTCACTCTACATAACTTACGTCACAAAATCTTTTAAAAATAAATCACGGCCATTAATTTAAACAAACCCATAATTTGTGTAAAAAGCAGAAAAACAACGTTTAAAAATGCACAAATAATACATAAAAAGCAGCAAACAGCTGTTTCGAATCTACTAGCGAGATTCTTCTTCAGTGCAAAATAGGGAAAAAGGAAAAGCGTGCTAGTAAAACCAAGGCTGAGCAAAATGATAGACAGAGACGCGCTGGCTTCTATACTCTATGCGGGTAGCAAAGGCGCCAAAAACAACCCATGAGAGAGAAGCAGTGCAAACGACTGGGTGGACAAGTAGCGACATCTACCGGAGAAGCAGAGAAAAAAGGAACCAAAAAGGGGAAATTAAATTAATTCTTTCATCAGGAGTACTGGATAAGTCATTGACTAAAGAGTGAGAATTTTTAATGATGTGGTAAGCTTCCCAAAAATCTAGATCAAGGTTAGAAGAACATTTTTGGATAATGATGGCTGAAGAAAAATCGAATCTATGTTGAGAAGACCAAGATTGTTGAGCAATAGAAGAATGATTTTTAACATAACCTTCATGCTCTTTTAAACGAAATCTAAGAGCACGTTTAGTCTGGCCAATATAAGAAAGGCCACACTGGCAAGTAAATACCCTGTTTGGTAGATACCCCAGTTATTTTTTTGATCAACGGGGTGTTTGAGATTTGAAAAAGTGATTTTATTAACAGGAGAAAGAAGCGTTCTGATCCAAACTTAATTATTACTAAGGCCGACAAAGGTGGTCAGATTGTTCTTCTCGACAAATCTACGTATTGGAAAAATACGATAAATTAATTAATGATGGTACGTATGTGGATATCTGCAAAGACCCTTTCACTAGTGAAATTAACTCTATTAAGTCTGCCATCAAGTCTTCTTCCATTATTCCTGCTAAATTTAAGAAGTCTCTTATTCCGTCTATTGCGCATTGTGCCAGGTTTTATGCTTTACCTAAGGACCATAAACCTGACATTCCTTTTAGACCTATTGTCTCTATAATCGGTACCGCTTCTTATAAGCTTGCGAAATATTTAGTTTCTGTTTTTTTTTCCACTTTTGAGCAGTAACTGTTTCACTGTTAAGAATTCTTTTGATTTTGTTAAAAAACTTCATAATTTTAAGCCGCAGGGTCACATGACGGTTTCTTTTGATGCTAAATCATTATTTACAAACGTTCCGGTTGAGGGGTGTTTAGATTGCCTCAAGAAAATGCTTTGTGAATTCCATTTCTCTTATTTTGAAATCGAGGAGCTTATCCTTCTCACTCGCGCTTACTTGTCGCAAAATACTTTTGTTTTCAATGGTAATTTCTTAAGTATGATTGACGGTTTGGCTATGGGTAATACTCTTAGTCCAATTTTATGCGACATTTACATGCACTATTTTGAGGTCAAACTTTTTGAAATTTTAAAATTTCCGTTCTATGTTCGTTATGTTGATTATGTTTATGTCCTGGTTGAAATGAATTCGGATATTAATCATATTCTCTCTATTATGAATTCAATTGATCCCTGCATTCAATTTACCTCTGAAATTTAGACCAATAACTGTCGTTATTTCCTGGATGTCCTTGTTATTCGTTGTGAAAATGGCTTTCAGACTACCGTCTTTAGAAACCTTTTGCTGTCAGTCTCCCACCTCACAGGTATTCTTCTCATCCCCCTAACCAGAAATTCGCTGCTTTCAATACATTGTTTTTCGGGCTACCAATATTTGTTCCACTCCTCAGTTACTTAGTGCTGAACTTAATTACCTCAAAGCTATTGTTGTTGATCGTAGTTATTCCTCTAATATTATTAATTCTATTTATAAGAAATTGACGAAATTCGTCCATTCGGAAAAGCATTCTAATTCCAACTCTAATACCTCAGTTGTGTTACCATTTTTTCCTAAAATCAGTCAGCAAATTACTAAAATCTTAAGAAGGTTTGATTTTAATGTTATTTTTTTCTCCTGTTAATAAAATCATTTTTTCAAATCTCAAACACCCCGTTGATCACCTAGATAACTGGGGTATTTACCAAATATCTTGCCAGTGTGACCTTTCTTATATTGGCCAGACTAAATGTGCTCTTAGATTTCGTTTAAAAGAGCATGAAGGTTATGTTAAAAATCAGGAGCTTAAACGTTCTTCTATTGCTCAACATTCTTGGTATTCTTAACATAGGTTCGATTTTTCCTCAGCCATTATTATCCAAAAATGTTCTTCTAACCTTAATCTATATTTTTGGGAAGCTTACTATATCATTAAAAATTCGCACTCTTTAGTCAATGACTTATCCAGTACTCTTGATTTTCCAAGTATTTGGAAAGCATTAATTTAATTTCCCCCTTTTTTGGTTTATTTTTCTCTCCTTCTCCGGTAGACGTCGCTATTTGTCCATCCAGTCGTTTCCATTGATTCTCTCTCACTGGTTGTTTTCGGCACCTTCGCTTCCCGCATAGGGTATATAAGCCAGCGCGTCTCTGTCTATCATTTTGCTCAGCCTTGGTTTTTCTAGCACGCTGTTCTTTTTACCTATTTTGCATTGAAGAAGAATCTCGCTAGTAGATTCGAAACAGCTGTTTGCTGCTTTTCATGTACTATTTGTGCATTTTTAAACGTTGTTTTTTCTGCTTTTTAATATTGTTGCGCAAAGGCTTTATTTGCTATTTTTTACAATAATTGTTTATTCAACATCAATTTGACGATCCTTTTGTCCTAGACAAAATATATTATGAAAACTTTGATTTTGCTCTTAAGTTAAAGTAACCCAAATACTTCTTAAACATCTATATTTATGTCACCTTAAACACAAGTAATAAAAGTAAATTTGAGAAACAGAAAAAAAAATCATGTATGATACGTTGTGTGTAATTAGGGAATTACTTTGATAATCCCATTTTTCGTCAAAGTCTCCTTCTAAAAATAAATGGCCTATCACGTACTAAAAAGCAGCAAATCCAAGAGTAATTTACAACGTCACAGTAACAGACTTAAAGAAAAATACTACATTGTTACTAAGCACAGAGTTTAATTTAAGTCGGATAATACTGGTCAACAGTGGTTTTGTCCTAGAACTAAAATTAGTTAATTTTAGTTCAGTTTTGGCGCTGATTCCGAACATGCTTTCCGTTTATCTCTAGGTGGTCCAGGTTTTGAGAAATTTGCATATTTAAATTTATACAAATTTAAGCTTTTTTGTGCTATTTTATGCAAATTTTAGATACAATATATGTCACATCTAATTACGTTTTCTAGATAATGACTACTTGACTATTTGCTTCAGATAAATGTCACGAATTGCATATTCTTAACATTTATTTATCAGTTATTAAGCCTAATTTGCATATTTTTCAATGGTGTAATGTTTACATCACTATCAACTTTAAAATAGTTGCCACAAAATATACATAATGTTTTTCTAGACTAGATTTTTTGGCTGATTTCAAATCTGCAGTCTGTTTATTTTTGTTTTTTTTATATCATGTCTAGTTTTTGAGTAAGATGAAATTCTACTTTTGCACGGCATTAACACAGGTTTGATGTAAGATGCTTTTTATGGGTGTGTAATTCATTGACAAGAATGCGAACAGGGTCAGATTCATATCAGAGACATAAACAAAAAAAAATTATAATCGAAAAAAAAAGTTGTAGTAAATCAAAAAGTAGTAGAAACTATCCTAACTAGTTTAAGTTTATCATGCAAAGTATCATAAAAAGCTATTTCTGACTTTTTTGACAAAAAAATAAAATTTCACTTTTTTAAAAAACTAGACGTGATAGAAGAAAACAGATACAAGATTTGAAATCTACTGAAAAACTGGTTTAGAAGCGTATTAGAGTACTCGTGCGGCAGAAATATATGAACGTCAAGAAACATTATTAGAAAAACATGAAAAATATGCAAATTAGGTACAATATTTCAGAGTCACATGTCAGCATAATCTCAGAAACAACGTTTCTGTGAAGTAAATTAGGTAGTAATCATAACATAAAACAAAAAACCCTGTCGGATATTGCTTTATACCTTAAATTTGCAAATAATTGTATAAAATTTACTAAATTTGCATAAATTGAAATATGCAAATATCTCTCAAACGTGACATGCTGGAGTAAATCTAAAACTAGATTCGGAATCAGCACAAAAAACCGCATAAAAGCAACTAATTTCTGTTTTAGGAGCGAGCAAAAGTTCAAATTTGTTGACCAATGTAATAGAAATAATTAATCACTTACTTTTGAAAAGATTTATTGGACGCTTAAACGTTGAAAATGTAGTATAATATTGAACGTATTATGGAGTATGTAAGTTTGAACGAGTAAGATTCTTTAAGACTTCTTGTGAGCACATGTTGCATCTGTAAGTGCATCATGACGTACACTATTTATGATTACAGTAACTACACAATTGTAAAGTAAATTTGTTCCATAAAAATGATACATTTTTCTATTAGTAGTGCAGAGATGAACAGAGATGACCGTCCCGGGAACCTAGATTTCGGTTTATAGTTGTAGTGTAATAACGGGAGGATTACATTTCAGCCTCTGAAGTTTAACATGGTTTAAGGTCAGTTGACAATTGGCCAAATAAAGTATTTATGTGTTAACTGCAAAATTTACAAGTTCTTAGATCTTTTTTTTTTTTTTTTTTTTTTTTTTTTTTTTTTTTTTTTTTATAGATGACCGTGAATTTCTAAGGATTTCATAATCTGATACAGAGTTTAACGTCATTTTGAGGTTACACCTGACCACTTTGTCTAATCGACAAAATGTATAATTTCCTTTAAAAATATATATTTATACATACAAATATGCTGATATATATACACATGCATACATCATACATACATGCATATTTAATACTACCAATGTACAAAATTATTAATAGATAATTAAGTGTACAGCTAAGAGTATATTGTTGAGAAGTATGTGTTAACTGCAAAATGTACAAGTTCTTAGGTCTTATTTTTATAGATGACCGTGTATGTCTGTGAACCTTGTGAACCGTGACCCCTTTTGAGGGTGAACCACAGAAACAAAGATGTGAGTCTCTTTTGTTAATACTATATAAGTGTTGCTGAAAATGACCATGGTTGGTTAAAAATAAGTACAGGTATATGTTCTTATTGAAGGATTTCTTTGAGATTTGTGGTAGATATCCTTTTGTATATTGTCCCATTGCTGATCCTGTCCATCGCTGCTACCAGAACCGAATAAGGACAAGTTTGACATCCACTTACAATGATTGATCTGGTATAGGCAAAATGTGTAAGGTAATGTAATGTCTGAAACTGCGGATTTCGCCAAATCGTCTGTCAGTTCATTAGTTCATTACATTATAGTCCAGTGTGGCGTTTCACCCAATTAAAAAGAAAGTATTCAGTTGTGTGTTGTAATAGTCGGATTAGGCCTAGTATTAAGCAGTTAGTTACATCCTTTTTTTCATTGCGTATAGGCCGGAGATGCTGTCTGTCGAGATTAGATAAAGAGAATCTGAGTCGGACTCAGCCCAGCGCAGAGCTGCGAGAATGCGAAGATTTCCGCCTAGAAAGTCGTTTTCTTTAGGGCAAGCTTCGCAAGCCTGAAATTTAATTTTACGCTCATATTCAAGAAAAAACTATGTAAGAAAAAAATGTTTATTGAAGTTACTTCACGGAAAAGACGACGTGCGCCCATCGGAGGTTAATGTCCTTTTCAACACTGACCGGCATGGTACACCCGATCACGGGTGATAGCAACAAAAAGACTAAGCTAAATTCCACAAGTTAAATGCATTGACTAGCGATTATGGTTAAGGCTGGGGCGTTTAATACGTTGGACGACCAAGACGGATTCGAGACCTTTAAAGCTTTTGGCGCGTTTGTTGAAAGTTTACATTTAAATGGTTAAAAAAAAATTCAGTTGTAGTTTCCATTATTCATTTAAATGAAAACATATACGATGTTTATGCTACAGTATTCCCTGCATCTGTAGGTAAACCTAATGAACAGGATAAATTCGAATTATATATTTAGACTTTTCGTGGCATGGCTAGATTAAGCGTCAATCCGTTTCAAAGCACCCCGGTGGTGTCGCTCGACATTTTTAATTTTCTTAATTTTTTAACGAAGTTTTCTTCATTATTTTCTGAATTTAAAACCACGATTAAAAATTATTTGGTCATACAGTTTTTTGGAGGGCGCCATTTGTAACAAACTACACAGCCATTTTTTGTTGAAAAACGTATTTTACGGAAACTGCTGTAACTGTTTTATTTTTCTATGTATCAAGATGAATTAAAAAACAAAATTGTGGAAAATAGCATAAAATTGTCGAAATTTTATGGAATTATAATATTTTCATTCGAATTAAGGATCTAGTCCAAAAACATGCTTAAAAAAACATGCCGGAGAAACAAATGGTCACCACATTTCATTGCGTTATTTTTTTATGAATGAGATTAGACTCACCTTAAATACGTAGCGTATTTCAGTTATATTTAATTATATCAAGTATGATGAAACTGATATAATTTACTGAAGTTTATTACAAGACGATTGCAGTAGAATATGATATGCATTGCACATTTACAATGACACAAAAAATATTTATGATATAATGCTATATCCGATGTATTGTCTTTTAGGGATGATTGCCGAAAGTGCGTTGGCAATTATGTTAAGAATTTTTAACTAACATTTTGCGTACTGCATGGTGGGCACAAACTCTATAGACAATATACAGGGCTACACAAAACAATTCATAAACATTGCTAAGAGTGGGCGTGAATTGCTGAAAGATATTTATTTTAATTTGAGTTCTGCGTTTTTAAGTTCAACTACATTTACCATACTAAGAGATGTTTGTAGCATATAAATAAAATCGTATACAGGGCTATGCAAAAAACTAGATGCAATGCCGCCTTTGGATACTACTTCCTGGAATTATTATATCGGTACTTCTAAGCATGTCTTTGCCTTAATTAAAGTTTAACTTGATATGTGACGTGTATAAAAATCTGTACGTAATATAAGAGGCTGTACAAATGAATTCAAGTACATTTCCATCTATTGGGAGAAATTCCTGAAGGTAAATTTCCAACAGCGTTATGCGTTTTTTTTTTTTTTTTTTTACAAAAATTAATTTTAGCATTCTATGTAGAAACTGTACAAATCTAGAGATCATATAGACAGCTGAACAAAACAATTGTATCTTCCCGGCTAATTTCGGTCATTGTTGAAGTCTCGTTTTCAAATGTGTTATACGTTTTCTAAAACGTTTAAATTGGTATCTTTTTTACCATATTAAACAGCGACGTTTTGTTAATGTATTCTGGAAATGTTGGGAATTGTCTCATAATCTATCCTTGATGCATGTTTCTTTGGTTATTAACAATTAATATAATAAATCACTAAACTGAGATGCAGTTTTATCCAAATTATATTTGAAAGAACAATTTATCACTATTCGTCAGTGTAACTTCGTCGATTACATATATGTAAAATTTATGTTTTATTTTAATGAATTTTATTCTGTTCTAGCTAAAGTACCCAGCGTTGCCCGGAATTTTAAGAATGTTTGTTTTGAAAAATTAATTTCAAAATTAAACATACAGTGCCGAGACCGAGATTAAAACCTTTGAATGAAAAGTTGTTTCCGAGTATTTTATTTAAATATTTTTTTTTATGGTTAAAGAAAAAAAGTACAAGCATTCTACGAATTTTATTTAAATCTGAAATTTTTATTTCAATTCTTAACCAAGAATAAGATCTAGGTAGCTAAACCTTTGTGGAAACATAAATAGAGGTGCATAAACACGCGTATATGTATGGAATAGATTTAAAAATGGCGAAAAGAAATTCAGAGAACGTCAAAATGTTCAAATATGCCAATATTTCCATAATCGGGTTTTTATCATGTTTCAATACGTTTTTTAAACACACGTGACGTTATATATTCACCTGTTGACGTTCATTATATTTTCGATACGACATAATATTCACTTCTTTTTTTAAATTCGTCAAACTATTCATTTCATTTTCATTTTTCACGTGAAATCTTGCAATAGAATAATTATGACTAATATTCACTATAAAAAAAAATCGACAAACTATTTAGATCATTTTCATTTTTTACGTGGAAATCTTGCAATAGAAATGTAATTGTTGTGGTAAGAATTTTATTGTGGATTGTTAATTTTTTGGCAACTACTATAACGAAAATTGTTTAAATTTGATAGGAATTTGCTTTCAAATTGGTGATTTTCTATTAATTGATAATTAACTATAAATTATTTCGATTCCGGATAATTTTAGCTGCATCGGCAGTATTTTAATACACAGGTAAGTAAGATTTCACAATTCTTGCTTCCAAACTGTGGATTTACTGTGTTATAGAATTACAAACGACAGGTCAGTTTTCATTCTTATATATTAGATTATTCTTTTATTTATTTTTATTTTCTTTATTAAAATTAGCGGGAGAAAATGTCTGAACAATTTACATTGTTTTAAGGGCAGATGTTTTATTATTCTTCATAATGGAACCTACACGCGATGGAGATAGATTTAGAGAAAATCATGCTACATTTTTTTTTTTCTAAACACAATAATTAATTAAATTGGGGTGCAAATTTAAATAAAATTCCATTTTTCTTTACAACTGTGTGAAAATTCCATATGATAAAAATTGAAATTATTCGGATTTTTTGAGTTAAAAAATTGCAGTACCGAAAATTGTAAATTCGACATTTATTCGTCAGATGTTGACAACCTCAAAATGCTCCAGGTGTACGTACGAATAAGTTTTTCTTTTTTTAAATACAGATTTGAAATATGTATTTTTTAAATTTTATTCAAAATTTCTCCAACGTGTTTGAAAAAATGTATATACAAGGTGCGGCATTTATTTGAGAACATATATTATAGATGAGATACCATCATATGCATCATAGTTATAAAACGTTTTCAAATTATTACAAATTATAATCGTCAGTACCGAAAACTGTAAAATCGACATTTATTCGTCAGATGTTGCAACCTCAAAATGATTCTAGTTTTACGTACAAATAAGTTTGTCTTTTTATAATAAAAGATTTGAAATATCCAATTTCTAAATTTTATTCATAATTTCTCTAACTTGTTTGAAAAAAGTATATATACAGGCCGCGGCAGGTATTTGAGAGCACACATTATAGGTGATATTGCAACCTGTACATGACAGTTACAAATCCTTTTCTGTCACGTGTAAAGAACCTTCACCAACGTTGGCGAACCTTTTTGTTGTCTCTTGCCAAATTTTATGAAAAAAATACTTTACGAATCATGACGTGCCAACTAAAAAACAAATTTAATAGGTGGAAAAATAATGGATAAAAATTACTTAAAATTTTCTATTAAGATTAAAAAAATATTAGGAACATACATGTAGGTATTACACTATAATAATTATGGAAACAAATATATTTTATAAATAAATAAAGAAAGAAAATGCGATGTAATTTGATTTCTGTTGTTGCATCTTAATACCTGGTTAAATTTAATGCAAACTGAACCGGATTTATCTGACAAGTGTTTTCTGTTTGAGATTTAATATTATTAATTTGTGAAAACGGTGGTTCGAGGGCATAGATACGCAGAAAAACTGTTAAAATGGTAAACGCCAGTTTATTTGAATAGATCTGAAATAAATTCAAAGTTGCCTTAACTTTACCACCGGAATTTAGTAATGTCTAATAACCAATTCTTGTCGATAGTTTTCAAATATCGTCTTTGTTTGAAAACTTTTTTAGATCATAATTAATTAGACTGGAATATAACATGCCGTAATTAAAATTTGTCAATTCCCATTTAATCAAATTTAGAAAACATTAGTTGCGGTTTCGTGTAATCTGACTTTATTTAGATTTAAAGCCACAAGCAATACCGTGCCAAAATTATACTTTCGCGTGCCAAAAGTGGCACACATGCCATAGGTTCGCCGTCCCTGACCTAAACTAATTGAGGAAATGAGAAGGAAAACTGTCATTGTCTCATTGGTTGAAGAGCACTTCGATTTCGAGATAGCTGCATTCTTTGAACTTGCCCGGAAGTTTTTTTTTTTTTTTTTTTTTTTTTTTTTTTTTTTTTTTTTTTTTTTTTTAAGTTCGGAGAGAACTGAAAGCTGCTAGATTTCATGTGTCAAATGCTCCATGCAGGAAATGACATTGTCAATGATATGAAACTATAAAGACGCTTGTGTAGATGAAAATCCTATGAAGTCGATGAGGGCAATTGCTAGGGAGCTACAAGTTGGTGAGTACATAATGCATTGTGTGATTCATGAGGAACTTCGTAAGAGGTCGTACATGATGAGAATAAGACAGTTATTGCTCAAAAGATGCAGGGATAAACACCTGACCGGAGACAAACGCCTTCTTTCACGAGTTAAAACATCAAGAGAAGCCAGGAATGCTTCTGTTTCTTTCCGATAAGAAAGAAAATTGACAGATTCCAGAACTGCAAAAAGATTGATGAAAGCTGCAAAGTGAACTGCAAAAAGATCAGCGGTGATGTAAAATTTCCGATGAGGATCCGCCCGTTATGCACAGAAAATTTCCAGCCTCACTAAGGATTCTGGGGGATCGTGAGCAGAGACGACGACCTGATGACTCCACATTTCTTTCTTCAAGATACGATTGTCAACAACGTTGTTTATACCTGGTGTTAAATCTTTGGTTGATTCTGTGGCACGTAAGAAGCCCTGCGTTTCTTAAAATGACTCTGAAACATCTCATACAGCCCAAACCAACCAATAATTTAAGAACAAAAACTTTCATGACCATGTCATCCTCAACGTCTTGCCCCCAAGCACCGCATAAATTAGCCAAATAATTTGCTACATGTGAGGAGTATTTGAGAGTGACTGCAATAGTCATCCACATAGCAAGATTGCGGCTTTCGGGGAAGCAGCTGTGTATACAATGTCAAAAATTCCCAACATCCATCTGATTATTACCTGAAGTTCGTTTTGACAGCGTATAGAGACAGTTATTTCAGCTAGGGGTAGTTTCAATGAATAATGTAATCCAGTGTGTATATGGTCAACGGTACAGAATGTTAAAGCAAAACAAAATGCTCTATCTCTAGTTCCTGTTTTAAAGCAGGTGTTATTTTGTTCTCAAATATCTACTGCACCCTGTATATTGGAAAGTTATTCTAATGTGTGTAGCAATTAATTTTGGAGCATTGTGAATATAATCTAACGACAAAAAAAAACATAAAACATGACGCTTTGAATCTTTTAGTTAATTTAATTTTTTGTAGCTAACAACTAAAAGTTAAAAGTAAATAAAAACTCTTGCAGTATTAACACTGATAATTAAGTACAATCAACTAGAGGATACAATATAAGCTCCTCCTAATTACCTAATTTCATTTCTTAAAGAATCATTTTAAGTGATACGATATGTTATGCCCTAAAGATAATAATTTTTGACTTTATAATTACTGCATTGTGCACATAAATAATAAATACAAGAGTTTCTAAACTATGGTCTTCGGTAAACAATGTAAAAACATTGGAAATAATATTACTTTTGGAATATTTTACTTTAGCTAATATATTTAAATAAGTACTCTCTGTAAAATTTAAAGACAAGATATTATTTTATTTCAGAATCAGGCATGTCATGTTAGCGTAAAAGTTGCGATATATGAGTAAATTTAAGAATATTGGTTTATCATGTTCAGATTTAATTCTTTTTCAGTGCATAATATGTTATATAGTTTTCTCAGTCTCAAAATCAAATTTAACTATTATAAATTTTGTGCATTTCTGTATTATATACTCCTGCTTATATCTAAATTGTTATCCATCTTTATTTTATGCTTATGTGATTTCTAAAAAGAAAACGAATTTTAAATCACACAGCGAACGAAAATAGAATTTAAACGAATTTCAAACAAAAATAGAATTTAAAATAACGAGAATAGAAAAAAATAGTCATGTTGTGAATACTTTTAAAAAGAATTCTATATAATATTCCGTAACCTACTATTTATTTTCCATTCAAATGCGGGATCCCTCTTTGCAATTCTTCTAAATCTCGAAGTCTCTGACAAATAACTAAATTTTAGCTTCTACCTTTTTCAGTCCCATCATATAAATATTCATTCATATCAGATTTTGTGAATAGTACTTTCGCTTTATACTGGGATATTATACGTTGCGAATAAAGGATATGTTTGAAATGCATGTAATGTATGTAATGGATTGTTTCTACGGCTTGAGGTAGGAAGTACAATATCCTCAGGAAATGATATCGTAGTAATGCTATAAACTAAAAGTATTATTTCATACTTTTCCAAATTTTATCAGATTTGTACTACTTAAGATTGACTAGAAAAGATATCGTTTGAATGAAAAGACATATTTTTGGGGTAAAAGTAATTAATTTAAAATTTGTAGTTAAATTATGGCTGCATGTTTATTTTCCTTCATAAATGTAATCGTTATCACAACTAAATATGTAGATGAGTAAAAGTGCTAGTGAAAGTATGTATATATTTAACCTAAAAAAGTTATACATCACAATTTATTTTTAAAATTTAATAATTTTAATACCACATTATTCGCTATAATGTTTTAGTAGTAAATAAAAAAAAAAAACTTTTCTTTCTTTTATAAACTTTATTTTGAAATATGCGACAGTTCAATAGTACACTATGACGCAAAAGTTTAGACAATGACGTCATTCAGCTTTAAAATGTAGAATTATGACGTCAGAATTACAAAAACCTGTAAATATATTCAAAAACTGATTTAAAATGCTATGTACAAAAGACAGTCGTTTTATTTGCTATAATACTAATTTTTTTCATAAAAATTCAAATGTGCTTGTCGCAAAAGTTTAGACACTATTCTAAATTTCTTTGAATATTCGCTGGCATATGCAAATTTAGAATCGATGATGTCACAAATTTGGAGTACTTAAGTTCTGCAAACGATTGCGCTTCATAGTCGACATGCCGAGAGCTAAAGAAATTCAAGTGAATGAGGTTTCAAGGATTTGGCAGTTGAAAGGTGAAGGGAAGAGCGTTTCTGAAATTTCTGCTATTATTAATAGGTCAAAAAAATCTATTTATCGAGTTTTATCGAGTGGTTCCGAATATAAAGCAAAATGTCGGTCTGGGAGGCCACGTGTGACAAATGTACGAGATGATCGCCTGATACAAAGACTAGCGAGTACTCAACAAATGAGCGTACGTGGAGTTCAAAGCTCATCGGGACTCTCTGTATCAAAGGATACGATTCGTAGACGAATTTTGGAAAAAGGAACAATCGTTTATAGCAAAATGCAGAAGAAACCAGCTCTGAAACCACATCATAAGTTACAAAGACTTATGTGGGCTCGAAAGCATATGTCATATGGAGAGAAATGACAGTCAGTCATATTTAGCGATGAAAAAAAGTGGAATCTGGATGGTCCAGATGGTTGTTTATCGTATTGGCATGACTTACGGAAGGAACCTCGACGTTTTTTTAGTCGCAGGCAAGGAGGGGGCTCGGTGATGGTTTGGGCAGCCTTTTTCTATAATGGACAAGTATCTCTGACCTTCACCAGTGGTCGTCAAACTTCACAGCATTATACACAGACATTAGAAGAAAACCTATTGCCATTTGCTGAGCTTCTAGGGGTCCTCAGTGGGAATTTCAGCAAGACAATGCTTCAATTCACACTGCAAAACATTCAAAATCTTGGTTTAATTCCCATAATATAAGAGTTCTCGACTGGCCAGCATGTAGCCCAGATCTTAAGCCTGTAGAAAACCTTTGGAGCATCATGTGTCGCAAAGTTTATTGCAACGCTAGACAATACTCTTCTGAAAAGGAACTTAAGACATCTATTGAGAATGCATGGTACGATATCGATCCACAAACTATGCAAGATTTAGTTTCTTCCATGCAATCTCGTGTATATGACGTAATACATAAGCATGGATGCGCAACCAGGTTTTAAAAATTGTTTATTTCGATTTTATTTAATTTGTGTCTAAACTTTTGAGACAGCAGTTTATTTTTGTTACCATTTAATTTATTGCAATATGCACAATTCCACTTTTCTTTGTTATAAATATTGTTTATATGTACAGCACATTAATTTCAAGCAGTGATTTGAAAATTGAATAAATATTTTTCAAAGTATGTAAGAATTTCTTCATTGTCTAAACTTTTGCGTCATAGTGTAGGAGATCTTATAACATAATTTTTCATTCAAATTATTCATCCATATATATTCTATTACTTCAAAATTCAAACTGTAAGAGAAATTAAATCAAATTTACAGAAAAATGCAGTTTTGTTTTTAATTTCTGAAAATCAGAAATATTTACGTATTCATTTCAACCATATATGACATGGGTAATAAGAATACATTTCCGGTTAAAATGATGTTTTTCTTTTACAGGCTTAATCTACTTTAATTACAAATTGTATAGTTCTTTTCTATATTCTTTTCTATATGTTATTTTTTAATGCTGTCTATACCTGTTTTGAAAGACAAAATGAATCTTGAATATATGTATTCATCTGTGGTAATGAAATGATAGACTGAAATATTTTACAGCTTAACTCTTTAGATTTAACTCTTTTTAAATTCAAGAAAATTTACGGTATTTCTTTAAGTCTTCTGCAGCTTAAATCTTTAGACTTAAATATTTTGAAATTCAGGAAAATTTACGATATTTCTTTTAGTAAGTGCAATTAATGGAAATATTTATTCGTCTATTTCCACACATTTAACATTAATTTTAATAATCTGACAATAATTTCATCAGTTAAGACTTTAATTCGAAAACTGTACAGCAATCTTATTAAATAAGGATTCGTGGTTTAATATATATTTAAAAAATACTTCTCGTTTCACCCGTGCTAATGCAAGATAGGCCACATCGTCATGGTAACGTCAATAGTTTCCTTGCAAGTTTATCAGATTGACTATTTATCATCCGAAGTTGTTTAGGTTAAGGAAGCCGTGTAAATTTTACGGTGCATCGGTGATGCATTATTTAGGGACTTAATGCACCAGTGCTGCATTAAAAATCGTTGATTTTGCAAAATTGGCAAATGTGTGGAACGAATTCAATTTCAAATTTGGTGTTTGTTGTGTTACGAAAGGTTCGCACATCGAACATTTGTAACTTAAAAAAAACTTGAAATGTTCTTCTTTATTTTCTTAAATCACTTATTATAATATGTGTAACAGTTTTGAAAATATAATTTTTTAAAATCCATCTATTCGTTTGTGCTAATCCTGCATAATGTTCATCTTATAGATATGTGCTGTGGTGTAATAAAACATTAGGTGAAGTTGTATCTGGCTAGAGGGAAGCATTCCATGTGTATCGGCAATGACTAAAGTATGAAAGAGAAAATCAGTAAGGGAAGGGGAGGGGAAAGAAATCCAATCAGTACCATACATTTTTTTTTCTAAATGACAAGTTAAAATGCGAACGGTAAATCTATTAATAATACTCTAAATGTACAAAAAATACATAAAAATAATACCATTTTTTTATATTACGGTAACGGTAACCGTCGTCAAATTTTAAGGATGGAAGACGTCATAAACATTCAAAAAAGATAATAAACATATTCCAGAAAAATTAAAAAAACGAAAACATTTAAAAATTGTAATTTCGAGTACCGCAACGACATGTTTAACCCTTAACCGGAAATGTGAAAATCCCGTGCACAAGCAGAAACTTGTCGTCTGTGAGACTGCTAAATAAATAAAAAAAAAATGCTATAAAATTTAAAATATATAACTCTTAATAATTTACCAAATAGTGAACTTAAATACTTAAACTTTAATAGTAATGCATCAATAGGACCAATTTCTTAATATAACAGCATAAAAATTGGTTTTGAATGTCGGAGAAAGAAAATATTTTAAAATTACACATTATTGTTCAAAATATTACATTTTTGACATAATTATTAAGTAAATGTGAATATTTTTCCGTATTTCGGTACAATATGAATTTGAAAAAAAATATATTAAGTAGTAAAACTAACACAACATTTAATAGTAAATATTGCAGCATGTTGTAAATGTCTGCATTTTTTATGCAATTTTTATAATTTGTGCATATGAGCAAGTGAGAGAAAAATGAACTAAAAAAGTCCATGTTTATATACATGAAACGTGTTAACGCAATGTAAAAAAAAAGAGTTTAATAATTGAAAGGATCGTAAACAACGTTTGTAGAAAAGAACGTAAAAATTACATGGGTAAGATTGATTAAATGAAAAATAGATAAATGTCTTTCTGAAATTTTTCCAATTGTAATGAAGATATTTTTCATATTGATATTAAAAATTAAAACATAAAATATATGGTAAAATATATATATATATCAGTTTACTACTCTAGTTAAAGTTGTAATTAAAATATATTCCAACTTTTTAAAGAGCTTAGCGTCTGAATGTTTTCCTGTATTTATATAAAAATATTCGTAAAGTTCATGTTAATTTAAGTTATCTTTCCCTGCATATGCTCTAAACGATGTGATGGTCCAAGAATAAGTGCAAGGTATCTAAGCAAAGATGTATTAAATTTTGACGGTTAATCTGTATTCAAAAAACAATATATTAAAGTATGCGGCTTTATCTAGTTTTCCTCTATTTTTTTTTTTTAATTCCCCAACGAGAACAAAGCATTGTATTTTTAGAAGAAGCAAAAGATAAAATTAAAAATAGAGTAAAATATTTTTCAAAGATAGAAAACTCCGGAGCATTTTGCATCACATGAAATAAGGAAACTTTAGATTTTTTTTCTTTTAAGCACTAAATAACTTTAAGAATTATTGTTTAAAAATAAATAATATGTGAAAAAATAACTTTATTGAACGCCATTTTTCCTGATAAGTGATTATTACTGTAAAAAAAAGGACTGAGAAATAAAAACGTAATCACAATTTCTTAAATAAAGTAAATAAGGTGTGAACTTTTATAAGAAAGTACTTTAATTAACACCAGAAAAAAATAACAGACACTTTTTATATAATAAAACAAACATTAAAATTATTATAATTCTAATTTTTGATTTGTGTCATTCAAGCTATAAAGCTGTCTTTTAAAAGTGGCTTTAAAGTAAAATAAAAGAAAAATAAATCATCATACATAGATTATGAAACACATTTCAACAATAACACAATATTAAGAAATTTTTATTTTTTTACTGGAATGAAATGAGATATCTAAATGAACAACTTAAAAAAATAATCAGTAAAAAATGCATTTCAGCTGTTTCTGTCCATTTCAAGTAATGTTTGGAAATTCTTTCGTGTATGCGATCGATAGAATTTATACTCACCACCTAATATACAAAAAAATTAGGTAAGTTTAAAATGCATACCTCAGAGGAGAATGAATTTCCATCAATTACGGATCTTAGTCAGCCCTGTAACAAATATTTTGTGTCTCTAGAAATTAATGATAAAAACAGTGCTCCACATAACTCATAGAAAATGTGTTATAACACACATATTGACAGCATTATGTTTGGAATATCATAACATCATAAAAATTCAGCAAAAGTGATTTTTACTTTCTTCTATCTTTACAAGAAAAAAGTATTGGATTCGTGAAAATTTTCGACTTTCGGTTTACGACGGATTTACACGTATAGGGGTCAGAGATTCCGTAAAATATGTTTTTACAAAATGTCTGTCTATGAGTCTGTGATTCTGTGAGTCTCTCAGTATGTCTCTCTGTCTGTCTGTCTGTATGTGACACAAATATTGTGGGTGCTCTGTCTCAAGAACTAATGCACGGAATTTAATAGAAATTTATATTCAGTTAGTCCCTGATATAAATTGGTGCTGATGAGTATTTGGTGTAAATCGCTCAATATGTGGCGCTGCTATGCAACATTTTTCACGATTTTCTTACTAGCTCAATCTCCAGAAATAAAGCACGGAATTTCATCAAACTTCAGATTCAGTTAGTCCTTGACATGAATTGATGTTTTAAATATTTTTGTGTAAATCGCTCAAAAGGTGGCGCTGCTATGATGCATTTTTTGTAATTTCTGAAATAGCTCTATCTCAAGAACTAATGCTTGAATTTTCAACAAACTTCAGATTCGGGTTCGAATTTTATATTTAGATTGCTGACATAGCAAAATTAAGGGCCAATCTGTTTAAAGCACCCAGGTAGTGTCGATCGACATTTTTTATTTTCCTATTTTTTCACTTTTCTGAGTTTAAAAACATGATTAAAAATTATTTTGATCATGTAGTTTTTTGGAGAAGGCTATTTTTAACAAGCTACAAAGCCATTTTTGGTCGAAAAACGTATTTAACGAAAACGGCTATTACCGCTTTATTTTTCTACCTATCAAGATGAATTAAAAACCAAAACGTTCAGCATAAAATTGTCGCCATTTTATTGAATTATATTATTCTCATTAGACTAATCGAAAAACATGATCGAACAAGATCTAATCGAAAAACATGCTTCAAAACAGGAGAAATAAATGGTCACCACATTTCGCTGCCATTAGTTTTTATGAAGGAGATGAAACTCACCTTAAATACACAGCGTATTTTAATTACATTGTTTTATTTGAAACCTGGTGAAATTGCTATACATTACCTAAGCTTATTACAAGATGTTTGCAGTAGAATATGATATGCATTGCATGTTTACACTGACACAAAAAAGATTTATGATATAATGCTATTTTCGATGTATTGTCTTTTAGGGATGATTGCTGAAAGTACGTTTGCAATTATGTTATGCATTTGTAACTAATTTTTTGCATACTACACGATGTGCATAAATTCTATAGACAGTATACATTACTACACAAAACAATTCATAATCATTAAAGCGCGAATTGCTGAAAGTTATATTTTTAATTTCAGTTCTGCATTTTGAATTTGAACTACATTTACTATACTAAGATATGTTTGTAGCATATAAATAAAATCGTATCTAATATAAAATCTATGGAAAAAACTGGATGCATTGCCGCCTGTGGATAGTTGTTCCATGAATTTTTATTTCGGTAATTTAAGCATTTTTTGCCTGAATTAAATTTTAACTTAACACGTGACTTGTATAAAAATCTGTACGTAAAATAAGGGGCATTTAAAAAGAATTCAAATACGTTTCCATCTATTGAGAGAAATTCATGAAGGTGAATTTACAACTGTGTTATGTGTTTTTTTACTAAACTAAATTTTAGCATTTTATGTAGAATCTGTACAAATCTAGAAATCATATAGACAACTAAACAAAACAATTCTACGTTCTCGACTATAAGCAGTCATTGTTGAAATCTCGTTTTCGAATGTACTATACGTTTTCTAACATGTTTACATTGGTATCTTCTTTACTTTATTAAACAGCATCTTTTTGTTAATGTATTTTAGAAGTGTTGGGGGTTGTCTCATAATCTATCCTTGATGCATGTTTCTTCTTTCTCTTTACTAATTCTAATTGGTTGTTTACAATTAATATAATAAATCACTAAACTGAGATGCAGTTTTAATACAAATTATATTTGAAAGTACAGTTTTTCCATATTCGGCAGTATAAATATTGAAATTATTAGATTACATATATATTAAATTTGTGTTTTATTTTAATGAATTTTATTCTATACTAGTTAAAGTACGGTCGTTGCCCGGAATTTTAAGAATGTTTGTTTCGAAAAATCAATTTGACATAAACATGCAGTGACCGAGATTAAAACTAAAACATTTTAAGGAAAAGTTGTTTCCGAGTATGTTGTTATTTAAATAATTTTTTTTATGATTAACGAAAAAAGTATAAATATTCTACGAATTTTATTTAAATAAATCTGAAATCTTTATTTCAGTTTTCACTAAGAATGAGCTCTAGGGAGATAAATCTTTGTGGAAACTTAAATAGAGGTTTTGGTGGAAGAAATTTAGATTTTTGGGTTAAATTTTGTTACGAAGGTAATTTGTTGCGATCTGTAGATAATTCGGTGGAACTGCTTTCGATTTGCAACCTCTTATCTTTCTCGGCTTCTCTTGTCAAAATGCCCCAAAATTAAAACTAAGTAAATATTAAGTAAAAAAAAAACAAAAAAACAAAAAAACAACAACAACAAAAAAAAAACAAATGGTCGTTGTAATCTATTAAATTACAATTTTTTTTTTTTGTTATTGAAAATTAGCGTGATAAAATTTCTGAGCGATTTACATAGTTTTAAGGGCAGATGTTTTATTATTGTTCTGTAATGGAGCCTGCGCGGGATGGAGATAGATATAAAGAAAATCATGATTCAAATTTATTTTTAAAACCACAATCACTAATTAAATTGTGATACTGTTCTATACAAAATTGCATTTTTCTTTACGACTGAAATGATAATGATATATGAAAAAAATTTAAATAATTCAGATTTTTTTTATTAAAAAAATTCAGTACCGAAAACTGTAAAATCTATATTTATTCGTCAGATTTTGCCAACCTCAAAATGACTCCAGTTTTATGTACGAATAACTTTGTCTTTTATTATATAGATTTGAAATATGTAACTTTTAAATTGTACTCAAATTTTCTCTGACATGTTTGAAAGAATGTGTATAGAGTGTGCGGCAGGTATTTAAGAACCCACATTATAGGTGAAACAACAACCTATACACCACAGTTACATATCCTTTTCTGTTACGTGTAAACATGTAAGAACCTACACTAATTGAGGAAATGAAAAGGAACACTGTCATTCTCTCATTGGTTGAAGAACACGTCGATTTCGAGAGTGCCGCATTCTTTGATCTTGCCCGGACGTTTTTCTTTAAAGTATGGAGCGAACAGAAAACTGCCTAGATTCATGTGTCAAATGTTTCATGCAGGAAACGACATTGTCAGTGATATGAAATTATCATGACGCTGAGATTCGTCAGTTGTGTAGATAAAAATCTTATGAAGTTGATGAGGGCATTTGCTAGGGAGCTTCAAGTTGGTAAGTACGTCATCCGTTATGTGATTCATGAGAAATTTCGTAAGAACTCGTACATGATGGAATTAGGACAGCTATTGCCCAAGAGAACCAGGAATAACCTGACTAGAGATAAATGCATTCTTTCCCGAGTTAAAACATCAAGAGAATCCAGGAATGCTCTTGTTTCTTTCCGATGCGAAAAAAAAATGATCAGTTCCAGAACTGGAAAAAGATTGGTGAAAGCTGCAATGTGAACCGCAAAAGATCAGCAGTGATGTAAAATTTCCGATGAGGTTCGGACCGTTATGCAAAGAAAATGTCCAGCCTCAATGATGATTCACTGGGGATCGTGAGCAGCGATACGACCTGATGACTCCACCTTTATTTCTTCAAGGTACCAAAGTCAATAATGTTTCTTATACCGAGGTGTTAAAGCTCTGGGTTGATTCTGTAGAACGTGAGAAGCCTTGCATTTCTGAAAATGACTCTTCAACACCCCATAAAGCACTTAGAAACCAATAATTTATGACTAAAAACTTTCATGGCCATGTCATCCTCAACTTCTTGCCCCAAGCTCTGCAGAAATTAGCCAACCATTAGTCTGCTACATGTAAGGGGTAGTTGAGAGTGACCGCAATAGTCATCCACACAGCAAGGTTGCGGCTTTCGGGGAATCAGTTGTGTATGTAACGTCAAAATTCCCAACAGCCTCCTGATTATTACCTGATTCCGTTTTTACAGCGTGTAGAGACAGTTATTGCAGCTGACGGTGATTTCAGTAAATGATTTCATCCTTTGTATATATGGTCACCGGTACAGAATGTTAAAGTAAAAAAAAAAATGCTCTATCACTTGCTCCTTTTTGAAAGCAGGACTTATTTTGTTCTCAAATATCTGACGCATCCTGTATATTAAGAAATTCTTCTAATGTCTGTAGCAATTAATTTTGGAACTTTGTGAATATAATCTACCGACAACCCCCCCCCCCCCCCCCTCCCATAAAACACGACGTTTGAATATTTTAAGTAATTTTTCGTAGCTAACAACTAAAAGTCAAAAGTAAATAAAAATTATTGCGGTATTAACCCTGATAATTAACGGAAATTAACTAGAGGATACAAGATAAGCTCCTCCTAATTACCTAATGGGGCATTCCACGTCAAATCAGGCAGTAAAATATCAATATGTAACCCACCATCACAGATTTTAATGAAACTGCGTGTGTTTGTTCTTACTATTAAGATATGATCACCAGTAATTTTTTTTGCTTCTTGGTGAAATAGTTTCTGAGAAAAAAATTGTCAAAATTTTGAAAAACTGCCGTCAGTTGGCATTCTTGATAGCTCAGTTTTCAAATGTAGCATGTCATATATATAATCATATTTCAATATCTACTCTACAAATCATCTTCAAATAATTTATGCACAATATTTAGGGTACGCAGCTTATGGAAAAAATATATTGTTACGCTTATAATATTTTAAGTGTGTCTAAAAAAATATTTAAACTTTGAAGTCGTGAATTTTTTATGAAAAATAATGCATTAACAAAAACAGCATTATCAACAAAAGGCGGTATTTTTATTAAATTTATTTTTTATGGGAGATATACTTAAAGGTGTCCTTTACCTGATTCTGAAATAAAAATAGTGGAATTTTGGGTGTTTTTGGTAGTATTTCCTATTTAAAAATATTTTGAGGTGCATTTCATATCAAATCAAGCAGAGTCATTCCATGTCAGTTCCTCTAAGCCATTTAATCACTGTCACAAATTTCAATGAAATTGGGTTTGTTTATAGCTTATTTTAAGACGTAATCACCTTTAATTTTCTTGATCCTAAGTAAAATATTTTTTAAGATAAAAAATATCAAAATTTTGAAAAATTGTTTTAAATTTTTTTAATGACAGTTCGATATTCAAAGACTGCATTAAAAAAAAAAAAAAAAAAAAAAAAAAAAAAAAAAAAAAAAAAAAAAAGTTATTTCAATATAAAATCACTAAATAGGTTTCAAATAATGTATATGTGACAAATAATGTAGGCTGATTATTATTTCTTGTTTTTTATCATGTTTAAACACTAAGAGTGTCTTTTATCTTATGAATTTTTAAAATCAAGAATTTTGTCAAAAATAATGTGTTAATCAAAAATTTATTATTAAATTTTAAAATTATTTTATTATTATTATTAAAATTTATTATTATTACGTAAAAATATCTTTTAAATGGTTATAAAATAAAAATAGTGAACATATGAGAAAAAAATAGCAAAATTTTGGAAAAATGCCACGAGTTGCCATTAATGATTGTTCAATTTTCAAAGGCCTCATTTTATATATAAAATCATATTTCAATAACTAATAAAGAAATCTTCTTCGAATAATTTAAGCAAGGTAAATAAAGTATGTAGATTATGAAAAATATATTGCTGTAATGTTAAAAAATATTTAAATGTGTCTAAAAAATTGTATAATCTTTGAAATCAAAACTATTTTACAAAAAATAATGAAATTATTAAAAAACTTTATCAATCAGAGGCGGAGTTTCTATGACTAATTTTTTAATTTTAAATTGTACATAATACTACATTATAACTGGATCTGAAATAAAAATAGTGGGATTTTGGTTGGTTTTAGTAGTATTTAAATCATATTTAAAATTATCAATATTTTCAAATGTAAAACCTATCCAATGTATCATCCCTGGAAATATTTTTATTTATACATTTATTTTATTTTTCAAATTATCTTTTATGTTCGTTTCTTAAGGAAAAAATATACAATATTGTTTTTTAGTAAAAATTCTAGGGCGAAGAGCAATTATCCCTTTCCAAAAAAGAGAAAAATCACTAGCTCCTCACCGCCCAATAGAAATTTTCAAAATGACAGTCCTAATCTTTAAACTCATATTTGGCTGTTAATATTGAAAATTTAGCATTGAGCTGCTAATATTTAAAAAATATACCAAATTTCACTCTTTTGAAGAAAATTTTGACGTATTGTGCTTTAAATATATGCAAAAAATGCATAATCCATTATATTTATATCTTTCAAATAACTATATCTAAAAAAATATTTAAAACTTAATGAGTTGCACTTTTGTAACTTTATTCAGTTTCTAATGATATGTACCGTAATTTCGGGTGTATAGCCCGCAGATCAAACAATTCAGTTTGGACCCAGAAATTTTATTCAGTATTTGAAGACCAATATTTACTGTGATCTAAAAAGTTACATTTTATTTTTAAAAATTTCTGGGTCGAAACACTATTGTTTGATCCGCGGGCTATACACCGGAAATTACGGTAATTTGATATATTTCATCACAATATTGCTGAAAGATGGATTTTCAACATATATATTTGTGTATATATATCCCTGTTCTCAAACAAATTATTTAAAAATTATTCATTTATGTTTAATAAAGCATATATATATTGTTTATACACTTATAGAAAATACATATAGTAAATTTTATGATATTATGTCAATAATGTCTAAAAGTAAAGAACTTATCTAATAGTATGTAACGAAAAATTTAACATGTGGTGTAATGACAACAAAATTTTATAATTGTTTTACTTAATTTGGATGAATGAAAAAAGCTTACATGTTTATATTTTATTGAAGTACAGGTGAAAATGTCACAAAGACATTCCTACCTCAACAACCACTGAGTATGTCACATTCACACTACAGATGATTTTTTTTTCTTTTTGATCTTTCGGGTTTGATTTCAGATGGTAATGAATTAATTAGTTTTGTTAGAAGTGTCATTGCAGTCAGCATATTAGGCTCACTATTTTTTTTTATATAATTTGTTTTGATTGACTCGATGAACAACAATATTTAAAGGGACCATTTCATGACTTTTCAATTAAAAGCTGATTTATAAATTCATCATGTTGTTTAGCTATTATTATCGTCTTAAGATAATAAGTTGATATTAAAATTTTTAAATGCAGTTTATTTATTATTTGAACAGTTGAAAGTATTTTTCAATAAGAGTGAGCTGTTGATTTTAAGTCGGCTGTTGAGCAATGTAGTGTTGGTAAAGGAACTGGTACTATTTAATTTAATTTTTATTGCTGTAAATAATATTTGTTATTTTATTATTGTATGTATTATATTTAAGCAAGAGTAGAAATACACGATATCGTAGTCATTTTAGTACATCTTAGCATGAAATGCTTCAATATTTATCATTAAACATTCACATTTTATGAAAATTTTGTTAAAATTGCTCATATTTTCACTATTTTTATTTTATAACTATTGAAAAGGTATTTTGACGTACAATTAAAAAAAGTAATAATAGCCTGCCTTCGGTTAATAACAAATTTTTGATTAACACATTATTTTTCACAAAATTCTTGATTTTAAGAATTCACAAGATTAAACACACTCTTAGCATTTAAACATGACAAACAACAATAAATAATAATCTGCCTACATTATTTGTCACATATACATTATTTGAAACTTATTTAGTGATTTTATATTGAAATGACTTTTTTTATGCAGTCTTTGAATATAGATCTGTCATTAAAAACATTTTTAAAAAAATTTCAAAATTTAGATTTTTTTTTTATCTTAAAAAATATTTTACTTGTAATCACGTTTAATTTCCTTGATCCTGTCTTAAAATGAGCTATAAACATACCCAGTTTCATTGAAATTTGTGACAGTGAATTAAATGTCTTAGGCGAATTGACATGGAATGACTCTGCTTGATTTGATTTGAAATACGCCTCAAAATATTTTTAAATATGAAATACTACTAAAAACACCCAAAATCCCACTACTTTTATTTCAGAATCAGGTAAAGGACACCTTTAAGTATATCCCCCACAAAAAATAAATTTAATAAAAATACCGCCTTTTGTTAATAATGCTATTTTAGTTAATGCATTATTTTTCATAAAAAAATCACGACTTCAAAGATTAAATATTTTTTTAGACACACTTAAAATGTTATATAAGCGTAACAGTATTTTTTTTTCATAAAATACGTATCCTATATATTATGCATAAATTATTTGAAGATGATTTGTGGAATAGATATTGAAATATGATCATATTTATATCATGCTACATTTGAAAATCGAGCAGTCAAGAATGCCAACTAATGGCAGTTTTTCAAAATTTTGACAATTTTTTTCTCATAAACTATTTGACCAAGGAGTAAAAAAAAATACTGGGAATCATATCTTAATAAAAGGAACAAACACACGCAGTTTCATCAAAATCTGTGATGGTGGGTTACATGCCTGCCTGAACTGACATGGAATGACCCTAATTTCATTTCTTAAAGAATCATTTTAAATGATACTATAAGTCATGCCGTAAAGATCATAAATTTTGTCTTTAAAATTACTGCATTGTTCTCATAAATAATAAATACAAGAGTTTCTAAACTATGATCTTCTGTAAATAATATAAGAACCTAAAACTTTGACCTAATGAATGACCTAAACATTTGTGGAAATTCTAGTATAGGTGCATAAACACACGTATGTATATGAAATAGATATAAAAATGGCGAGACAAATTTAGAGACCTTCAAAATGTTAAAAAATGCCAATATTTCCATATTTGGTTTTTTATCATGTTTCAATACGTTATTTCAAACTCACATGATGTTATATGTTAACTTGTTCACATCCATTATCTTTCCAATATGACGCAATATTCACTTTATTAAAAATTCGTCAAACTATTTATTTTATTTTCATTTATCATGTGAAATCTTGCAATAGAAAAGTTATCACGTAATATTCACTTTTGTTATTAGTCGTCCATCTATTTATATCATTTTTATTTTTCACGCGGAAGAAAATTAATTAATGTGGTAAAAATTTTATTTTGGATTTTTAACTTTTGGCAACTGGTATAACGAAAATTCTTTAAATTTGGTAGGAAAAAAATTGTAAAGTTTGTTTTTTATAATATAGATTTTAAATATGTAATTTTTGAATTTCATTCAAAATTTTCTAACATGTTTGAAAAAATATATATAAGGGAGCGGCAGGTATTTGAGAACACACATTATAACAGATAAAATAACATCCTATGCATCATAGTTACAAATCATTTTCGTATTAATACAAATTATAATCGTCAGATGTTGCCAACATCAAAATCATTCCAGTTTTACGTACGAATAAGTTTGTCTTTTATAATATAGATTTGAAATATGCAATTTTTAAATTTTAATCAACATTTCTCTAATATATTTGGAAAACATATATATACAGGGTGCGGCAGGTATTTGACAACACATTATAGATTAAATAACATCTTATGCATAATAGTTACAAATCCTTTTCGAATTATTACAAATTATAATCGTCAGATGTTGCCAACCTCAAAATGACTCCAGTTTTACGTGCGAATAAATTTGACATTTAGAATATAGATTTCAAATATGTAATTTTTAAATTTTATTCAAAATTACTCTAACATCTGTGAGAAAAAATATATACAGTGTGCGGCAGGTATTTGAGAACACACATTATAGATGAAATAATATCCTATTCATCATAGTTACAAATCGTTTTCAAATTATTACAAATTATAATTGTCAGATGTTGCCAACCTCAAAATGACACCAGTTTTACGTACATATAAGTTTGTCTTTTATAATCTAGATTTGAAAAATGCTATTTTAAAATTCCTCAAAATGACACCAGTTTTACGTACAGATAAGTTGTTCTTTTAAAATATAGATTTAAATATGCAATTTTAAAATTTTATTCAAAATTTCTCTAACATGTTTAAAAAAAGGGGTCTATACTGGGTACGGCAGGTATTTGAGAACACACATAAAAGATGAAATAACATCCTTATGCATCATAGTTACAAACCCTTTTCAAATTATTACAAAATAGAATCGTCAGATGTTGCCAACCTCAAAATAACTCAGTTTTACTTACGAATGAGTTTGTCTTTTATAATATAGGTTTCAAATATTTAATTTTTGAATTTCATTGAAAATTTTTCTAACGTCTTTGAAAAAAATGTATATAAATGAGCGGCAGATATTTGAGAACACACATTATAGGTAAAACAACAACCTATACATCACAGTTACAAACCCTTTTCTGTTACGTGTAAACATGTAAGAATCTACACTAATTGAGGAAATGAAAAGGAACACTGTCACTTCCTCATTGGTAGAAGAACACTTCGATTTCGAGATTGTCACATTCTTTGAACTTGCCCGGACGCACTGAAGCGACGTACTGGAGTACGGAGCTAACTGAAAGCTGCTAGGTTTCATGTGTCAAATGTTTCATTCGGGAAATTGCATTGTCAGTTATATGAAATTATCAAGACGCTTGGGCTGATGAAAATCCCATGAAGTCAATGAGTGAAAATGCTAGGGAGCTGCAAGTTGGTAAGTACATAATCCATTGTGTGATTGAGGAGGAATTTCGTAAGAGGTCGTACATGTTGAGAATAGGACAGTTATGCCCAAGAGATACAGGGATAAACACCTGATCAGAGACAAACGCCTTCTTTCACGAGTTAAAACATCAAGAGAAGCCAGGAATGCTCTTGTTTCTTTCCAATGAGGGAAAAAATGATCCGTTAAAGAACTGCAAAAAGATTGGTGGAAGCTGAAAGTGAATCGCCAAAAGATAAAAGGTGATGTAAAATTTCCGATGAGGTTCCGACCGTTATGCAGACAAAATTTCCATTCTCAGTGATGACTGAAGGATCGTGAGCAGAGAAGACGGCCTGATGACTTCACATTTCTTTCTTCAAGATACGAGAGTCAATAATGTTGCATATACCGAGGTGTTAAAGCTCTGGGTTGCTTCTGTGGTGCGTGAAAAGCCGTACGTTTCTTAAAAAGACTCTGCAACATCCCATACAGCCCATACAAACCAATAATACATGATCAGACTCTTCGATGACCATGTCATCCTCAACGTCCACAAGCTACGCAGAAATTAGCCAAATGGTCGGCTACGTGTGAGGAGTAGTTGAGAATGACTGCAATAGTCATCCACACAGCAAGGTTGTGGCTTTCGGGGAAAAAGTTGTGTATGCAATGTCAAAAATTCCCATCACCCATCTGATAATTATAAGTCTGTTTTGACAGCGTGCAGAGACAATTATTGCAAATGGCGATGATTCCAATAAATGATGTCATCTAGTGTGTATATGGTCACCGGTACAGAATGTTAAAGTAAACAAAAAGCTTTATCTCTTGTTCCTGTTTGAAAGCAGGCGTTCTTCGGTTCTCAAATTCATGCAGCACCCTGCATATTAAGATTTTTTTTCTAATGTCTGTAGCAATTAATTTTGGAACATTTTGAGTATAAATTAACGACAAAAAGCATAAAATATGATGCTTTGAATCTTTTAAGTAATTTAATTCTTTGTAGATAACCACTGAAATTTAAAAGTAGATAAAACCTCTTGCAGTATTAACCCAGATAATTAGCTACAATCAACTAGAGGATACAAGATAAACTCCGCCTAATTACCTAATCTCCTTTCTTAAAGAATCATTTTAAGTGATACGATATATTATGCTCTAAAGATCACAATTTTTGTCTTTATAATTACTGCATTGTGCTCATAAATAATAGATGCACGAGGTTCTAAATTATGTTCTTCGGTAAATAATGTAAGAACTTTGGAAATAATATTATTTTTGGAATATTTTACTTTAGTTTATATATTTAAATAAGTACTTTCTGTAAAATTTAAAGGCAACAGATTATTTTATTTTAGAATCAGTCATGTCATGTTAGCTCAAATGTTGCGAGATATGAGTAAAGAAGAGTGGTTTATCATGTTCAGATTAAATTCTTTTTCAGTGCATAAATGTTATATAGTTTTCTCTGTCTCAAAATCAAATTTAACTACTATAAATTTTATGCATTTCTGTATTATACGCTCGTGATTATATTTAATTTGTTATCCATCTTTATTTTGTGGTTATGTGACTTCTAAAAGAAAACGAATTTTAAATCACGTAGAAAATATATATTCAAACAAAAATAGATTTTAATGTAACGAGAATAAAAAAAAATATCCATGTTGTAATTACTTTTAAAAAGAATTTTATATAATATTTCGTAACCTACTATTCGATTTATTTTCCATTCAAATGCGGGATCCCTCTTTGAATTCTTCTAAATCTCGAAGAGTCTCTGACAAATAACTACATTTTAACTTCTATGTTTTTCAGTCCCATCATATAAATATTCATTCATATCAGATTTTATGAATAGTACTTTTACTTTATACTGGGATATTTTACTTTACGAATAAAGGATTTGTTTGAAATTCTAGTAATGGATTGTTTCTGTGGCTTAAGGTAGGAAGTCCAATATCCTTAGGAAATGATATCGTAGTAATGCTATCAACTAAAATTATTCTTTCATACTTTTCAAAATTTTATCAGATTTGTACTACTTAAGATTGACTAGAAAAGATTTCGTTTGAATGAAAAGATATATTTTGCGGTAAAAGTAATTTATTTTAACATTTGTAGTTAAATTATGGTTGTATGTTTATTTTCCTTCATAAATGTAATCATTATCACAACTAAATATGTAGGTGAGTAAAGGTGTTTGAATGCATGTGCATATTTAACGTGAAAAGTTATATATCACAATTTATTTTAAAGATTTAATAATTTTAATACCACATTATTCGCTATAATGTTTTTGTACTAAATAAAAAAATAAACTTTTCTTTCTTTTATAAACTTTATTTTGTAATATGCAACAGTCGAATAGTACCAGATATTGTAATATAATTTTTCAAGAAAATTATTTATCCATATATATTGTTTATTACTTAAAAATTCAAACTGTAAGAGAAATAAAAATTGAATTTCCAGAAAGATGCAGTTTAATTTTTTTCCCCTGAAAATCAGAAATATTTATGTATTATTTTAAACCAGATATGACATCAGTAATAATAATAAATTTCCGGTTAAAATGATGTTTTTCTTTTACAGGCTTAATCTACGTTAAGTACAAATCGTATCTTCCTTTTCTATATTTGTTATTTTTAAAAGCTGTCTAGACATGTTTTGAAAGACTAAATGAATCTTGAATATGTGTACTCATCTGTGGCAATGAAATGATAGACTGAAACATTTTGCAGTTTAACTCTTTAGATTTAACTCCTTTTAAATTCAAGAAAATTTACGATATTTCTTTTAGTTAGTGCAATTAATGGGAATATTTATTCGTCTTTTTCCACACACTTAACATTAATTTTAATATTCGGATAATAATTTCATTAGTTAAATCTTTAATTCTAAAACTGTAGAGCAATCTTATTAAATAAGCATTTGTGCTCCAATATATATTTAAAAATACACTTCTCATTTCACCTGCGCTAATGAAAGATAGACCACATCGTCATTGTAACGTCAAGAGTTTCTTTGTAAGTTTATCTGATTGACTATTTATCATTCGCAGCTGTCTTGGATAGGGAAGCCGTGTAAATTTTACGGTGTATCGGTGCGTGCTGCAATATTTAGTGTTTTAAAGCATCACTGCTGTATTAAAAATCGTTGATTGTGCAAAACTGACAAATGTGTGGAACGATTTTGATTGCAAATTAGATGTTTGTTGTGATACGAAAGGTTCGCTCATCGAACATTTGTAACTGAAAAAAAAACTTGGGATGTTCTTCTTTATTTTCTTATATCACTTATTACAATATGTGGAACAGTTTCGAAGATATATTTTTTTAAATCCGGGTATTCGTTCGTGCTAATCTCATGCGCATCGGCGATGACTAAAGTATGAAATATGAAAGCAGTAAGGGAAGAAGAGGGGGAAGATGCTTAAATTTACCATATATTTATTTTCTAAATGATAAGTTAAAAAGCGAATGGTAAATCTAATAATAATACTCTAAGTATGCAAAAAATACAAGAAAATAATACCATTTTTAGGTGAATTCGTAATTATATGAATACGTAACACCTATAGTCGTCGTTCAGTCGGTCTGTCCAAAAAAATATTTCAAGTGTATTTTAATGATGACACAGTCTTTCGAACAGAATGAAATGAATATGCACATGTTAAAGTGCACTAAAATATACATTCAGTACAATATGCGGTCAAAAATTATTTATAAAGCTAGTTATAGTACGACGGCACCTCATTTGCCACGTTTGACTAGCAATTTCCAACTTGTTTTATATTACAATTAACAAAAATAAGTTAATACAATCGCGAACGGATGGAAGACATCATAAAAATATAGATAAGATAATAAATATATTCCAAAAAGATTAAAAAAATTAAAACATTTTAAAATTTGAATTTGGAGGTACGCAATGATACGTTTAAGATGCTTTCTTTCTCCTCTTTCCTTTTGAGGATGGGGCGAAGCCATTATCTACGCTCAAGACGGTAAACGACATTTTTTTTCAACTGTATTGTTTACTATGATGGGGAAATAGACCGAAACATGACAATAAATCTGAAAAATATAAAGCCATCTGGTGAGTGTTTATCATATGATAGTAATAGAAGGTTCGCTTGCAGAATAAACAGAGTTTGTCCTGATTTATGTAAAACTCTTTCTTTATGAATACCTACATCAGATTTTATTTTAATGTCTTGCATATGCCAATCATAGTTTAATGTTTGCGGTCAAAATACACTGTAGAAGAAAAATCATAAGCAACATTTTGCAAGATAATCTCTGTATGTGCTACAGGGAATATCTGTAACTACAGAAAACGGTAGACACATATGAACTTTTTCGGTATACACAGTGATTTCTTAAGTGCACAGACATTTTCTAGCAACTTTCCATTTCTGAATATTGCAGGTTTTTTACATGATTCTTGTTGTGCATATTTTACATTGTAAAATTCTTTTTCACCTTCTTTAGAATGTATATGCTTCTCTTTCTCAGATTGAAGTCATATTCGAATGTATAAGTCGCAGTCAAATGAAATCGAGACAGACTAAATAACAACCATGGTGCGGAAGTTGGTGTGTCTGTAGTAATGCTTTCTATAGGAAATCAGGATGGAACAGCACGAACGGTCACCGCCTTTCCAGTTTTCAGTTAGACGCGCTTGAAGTGAGGTGCGTCTGCTATAACTATGGTAGCCGGTAAAGTGGAACAGCAAGGCCTAGTGCGTTTTTTTTTTACTTCGGAAGAAGCGTTAGGAAGTGAAATTCATGCAAGAATGTCTGCTGTGTCTAAAGAAAACAGTATGTCGCGTGCGAGTGTGTTTGAGTGGAATAAATGACACTAATATTTTATAATGACACTAATGGAATAAATGACACGAGTAGCACTGAAAATGAGCAGCCCACAGGACAGACTGACCGTGTCATTGTTTTTTTATGTCATCGCTGCGGTGAATGCTGTCGTTAGAAAAGATCGAGGTAGAACGGTGGAAGACATTCGGCTCATGTTAGGCATTTGTCACGTTACTGATCACACCATCTTGACAGAGCATCTCAAGTACCGGAAAATCTGTGCGCAGTGGATTCCACACAGCCCGACGAAGTTTAGAAGTTAAGCAGAATGTTGACATCACCGTAGGGCCTGAAACGGTATCACGTTGAAGAATTCCTTTTCGTTTCTTTTCGAAGAAGATGAAACATGGTGTCATCATTTTCAGCATGGTAGCATCAGAGTCAACAATGGAAACGCAGGGATTCACCCGCATCGAAAAAATCCAAATCGGCGGACGCGAACTCCGGATAAACCACGATGACATTTTTCTTTGACTGTGAAGAACCGCTTCTCATTGACATTCTGGAACACGGCGCTACAATTCTTTACAGCGCACAGTGGAGCGTTTTCATAATCTAGGTGGGCAAAATTCATTTTTCCCATTGCCTTGGAATTTAACAAGACTATGTATACTGAAATTTGAATGTCTGGTTTGTCGATATCCGTATAAGTTTTGTCGAAAAAAATCCTAGTTGCCGATTAACTACGACCGTAAAGTACCCATTTGTGCAGTTGGATTGACGGAGTTTCAAAGGTTGCACGAGTTTCCTGTAAGTTCAAAAGCACGACTTGAGTATTATGTTTTATTTGAAAGCACGGGTTTACTGAGCATATGTCACATGTAGTCAGTGTAAGATTTAACCTACTGTTGTTTGAAAATAAACGGCATTAATTCCGCTTAACAGCTTTTTTCAGGGGTTGTGATTGTTGATGATTCATGTTGTTATTTAGAAACTTTAACTTTACTATTAACACAGTATTAAGTATTATTAAGCAATGAGTATTCATTTTAAATCAAAGTGCCATTTTTAAAGTGTTGAATTCTTAAGGAAACTCCTACAACAGTTTGCAAATCATTACGTTTTTATTAATAAACAACCTTTATATTAACTTGCAGTGTATGTATGTATGTTTAGTTCAAATCTTGCAAGACAGTTTTAAAACGCTTTTAATTATCCAATGGAGCTAAAACTTTAAATATATGTAGTTTTAGTGACAATTTAATATTATTAAAATTTTAGGAACGTAGAAGTTATATTGTTTCTACAGGGCTATACAAAAGTGTAGTTTAAATCTTGCATTTTAATTATAAGCCACTTCCGATTATCCGATTAAGCTGAAAATGTACTTATATATGTAGTTCTGATGACAATGTAATAGTATTATAATTTATGGAAAATTTGCTTATATATGTAGTTCTGATGACAATGTAATAGTATTATAATTTATGGAATGCAGCAGTTAAGCTTTTTTTCGGGGCCACACAAAAGCTTAGTTCAAATCATGCTAGTCAATTTTAAACCACTTTCAACTATCTGAATGAAATGAAACTTTGTCTAGGTGTGTATTTCTAATGGCAATTTAATTATATTATAATTTGAGAAACGTAGCATTATGTATTTTTTTACAGGATCACACAAAAGATTGCGGAAAAATGTTCCTTATTACCAGGATTTTTATTTCAATTTCAGCAGTATTAATTTAGGTGATTGATATAGAAAATAGCACCTATTGAATTGAAAATAAAGTGTGTAGAAGTTATTATTCATTTACAGGTTCAAACAAATAATTCGGGTACATTACTATCTATAAGATGGAATTTTATTTATAATTCAATAAAATTTATATATGTTATTGATTTACACAACAGTATTTTTCAATTGAAATTACTCTGTGTAACATTTATATTTTGTACAGGGTCACACAAAGCATAAAAGCCTGTTTTTTAAAATATGTTTTTATTTTAACTCTTTTATTTTTCAGGATGACTACGCAAATTCCTCGTCTATCTATTGTTGACCTATGGGTGTGTAATCCAAATTAGGGGAAATTTTCAGATGTTCTTTCCTTTCTATTGTTTTGTATGTTACACGCATTCTTTTTAAAACATTTTATATTTATTTTAAGAAGGGTTTTTTTTTTTTTTTAAAGAACCAAATATTTATCACTGTTTGAGTATTTCACTAGTGATACATTCGAAAAACCAGTAAAACGTAATTAACTTCAACGCAAAAATTTTGTCCAGTTAGATTGTCAAAAAGCCCCACCGTGCAGCGGTACGTAAAAACTTTGCAAAAATTGAAGCGCGCCATCAAGTCGAAATGCCCAGGAATATTGACAGACGACATTATTCTGTTGTGCAAAAATGCCCGCCCACATGTTGCTCAGGTTGTTTCGACTCCGCTTCAGAAGCTTCGTTTGGAAGCTCTTACACATTTAGCATATCTCTTCATGCGATTTCCATATTTTTGGAGCACTGAATACATTCGTGGCCGTCGATTTGCTTCGGACACGAGGTTTACGCCTGGGTACAATCATAGTTCCATAAGCAACCTCAAACATCTTTCCATGAAGGCATTGACCGTCTTGTCTCACATTCTCACAGTGAGATTTCACAGTGTATTAAAGCACTTGCCTGTTAGTGTATCACAGTTGTGGAGATTACTATAGAAATAATGAACAGTTTAAGTTATATTTACCCGACTGCCAAAAAGGGTTATGTGTTTCACGCGTATCTGGGTATATGGGCTTTTTTATACCCTCGAAACATCCCAACGGCTGGATGTACTTTAATGAATGATGTATCTATAGATTCGTCTTAACCGTCCTATGGTTATAGGCTATGTTTTGTTTTATAAATTCAAAATGGCGCCTGTAAAATACAAATTGGCGGTAGAGACGAAAAAAAACTTTTACGCACTATTTTGTGTGGCATATTTTTGGATAGGTCTTTCAAAATGAAGACGATGTTTCTTTGACTATTTTACAGTCAGAAGCTCCGTTTAAATATTACACCACCTGGAAGTTCAGTAGGTAGAATCTCAAGCTTTGCTGCAACTATAACCTTCACAGGCATTTATAGGCTTCATCAAAAGAGTGTTTATAGATAGGAACTAACAATTAAACACAACGTAAAAGTCATCAATACAAGCACATAAAAAATAGGTAAGTAATATAAAAAATAGTTTCACATTGATGAGAAATAATTAATTAGTTCGCTTTTTTCGATGTCGGTTTTTTGGATTTTTTAAATTTAATTTTTACTTGTTACCCGACTGCCAAGCAGGGTTATGTATTTGACGCGTATGTGGATATGAATGTGGATTTTTTTTATACCCTCGAAACATCCCAACGGCTGGATGGATTTTATTGAATGAGGTCTCAATCGATTCGTCTTAACCGTCCGATGGTTATAGGCTAGATTTTGTTTTCCTAAATTCAAAATGGTGGCCGTAAACTACAAAATGACGGTAGAGACGAAAAAAAAAAATTACGCGCCATATTGAGAGGTCTTTCAAAATGAAGACGATGTTTCCTCGACTATTTTACAGTCAGAAGCTCCGTTTAAATATTACACAACCTGAAAGTTGTGTAGGTAGTATATCTAGCTTTATTGCAAGTCTAACCTTCATAGACATCTATAGGCCTCATCAAAACAGTGTTTATAGATATGAACTAACAATTAAACACAACTTAAAAATCATCAATACCAGTAAATAGAAAAAATAGGTAAGTAATGTAAAAATATTTCCCATTGATGAGAAATAATTAATTAGTTCGCTTTTTACGCAGTCGGTTTTACGCAGCGATTTAATTTTTACTTGTTTTTCCATTTATTTCCTTTTCATTTGATTGCCTCTCATACATACAGAAAAACTTTGTATCTGTCGATATTTTCAGTGCGTACAGATATTTCTAGTGAATGTGTTGCAACTTATTTTATAATTTGTTTCGAGTGAATACAGGTAAATCATGGTATGCGAAAAAAAAACGTTTTTCATTTCACGAATTTCCATTTCAAAAACTAAAAATTCTTAAAATTCAAATTTTCTTACATATGGTAAGTTTTACTGACAAAAAACTTTTTTTTTTTTTAATTATTATTAGAGAATAGAAAAGCTTTTTCATAATTTTGCTGACAAGACACAGCGATTACATGTACATTTCAGTTTCACTGCATTTAAAAAATAACTGTTTTGACATAAATTTAAAAGTATTACATATATACGAAAAAATTCAATTATCTTTTAATTATCGTTTTTATGTTTTTCAAATTACACTTAAAACACCATATCGTATGTATGTATATATCCTTTTACAAATTTAGTTTTTCATGTAATTATATGCACTACATTTATAGAAATCTGTGTTCCAATACAAACAGAAGAAATATTTTATTAACGATTTTGTTTGTGTTACGTGTTTGCAAACTAAATAAAAAATTACTTTTTTGTTATTTCTATAAAAAAAAGCTTCTGTTAATTGAAGCAATAATTAATATTTTTAGTCTCACCGCTTCAGTTAAATAATGGCTTGATAAGTGACCTTGGTTAATTAATAGCACACTAATTAATAAAAGATATTATGACAAAAGATATTTAAACTCGTTGTTTTTCATTTTATGATCCTATGTTGATAAATATTCCTCTCATCATAACTCAAATTGAATCTGCTATCTAGGTCATAATGATATAATAATAATAGTTAGCGATTTATTTATTTATTTATTTTTTGTAATTTATCACATTCTCTGAGACATTTTTCAAAGAGACTAGATTGAACAAAATTGAATTTCATTAAACAAGTAAAACTATTAATTATTTATGAAGAATTATTATAGAAATTATCGTTAGATGTAATGTATTTTCTTTAAAATTATTTGCTTTTGGATTATTTATTGTATTACTCTTTAAGTATTTATTATTTTGCAAATATTATAGTACAGTGCTTTAAATTAATCTAATACAAATTTAATATATCTGTAGTTTGTAATATAAAAATGCTTTATTTGGCATTATGTGTAGAAATGGTGTAAATATGCAGGGTAATCAGAAAGTCTTGAATGAAATAGAAATTCCAAATTTTCAAAAAATTAATCAGTAGCAAAATGCGGTTATTATATATATAATTACGTACATTAAGATAGGTTTTTTCGATTAAAATTGATTCTCACAGAGTAGATGCATTTATCGCTTAGAGTTATAACTATAGTTTAATAAACAATAAAAAAAGAATAAAATAACGGAATCGTAAAAATTTTCAACATTCGTTTTCTAATAGATTTACACGTTTTGTAATGTCCTGAATACGATGTGACAAGTTTTAGAAAATATCTCTCTACCTGTCTTTCTGTTAGACTTTGCGTGACACACATTTTTACACGCTATCTATCTCAAGAAAAATGCACATAATTTGATTAAAATTATGGGTTAACAAGAACTTCCTGAAAATTGCTGATGATTAGGATTGGGTATATATCACCCAAAAAGATGAGCTGGTATGCTGTGTTTTTCACGATTTTTGTGATAGTAATAACTTATGAACTTCTGAAATTCATTCGATTAAAATTAACTTTCTGTTAGACTTTGATATAAATATTTTTTGATTAGGTTTGATTGTATATCGCCCAACAGCATTTTTCGCGATTTCAGCGATAGCATTCGAGAATTATTAATATGTATCATAAGAACTAATGCATTTAGATTTTTATATAAATTTGTGCTTATTACGCTTGGGTGTCAATTGCCGTGAGGTGACGCTCCTATCCTGCATTTTTCACGATTTTCCTGATAGGTGTATCTAAGGAATTAATGCAGGAATTTTTAACAATATTTATATTCTCTTTCTCCTTGAAGTTAAATAGATGCTTATTAAGTATGGGTGTATACTTCCAATAGAGTGTTTCATTTTATTAGTCAAAAATAAAATGTAAAATATTTTTGCGACTTTGCTTACGCCCCGAGTCTCAGTCATATAGGAGATATATGTGCCGAATTTTAATAAGATTGGATAATATTTAGAGGTTATGCACTTTCATTAGTTTTGTGAAAGTATCAAAAAATACGATTTTTCAATGTTAATTACTTTTATTGAGAAAGCTAGAAATAAAACTAACACTAGATGCTAAGATTAATAGGTAGTATGATAGGCAAAACATGTGTTATATTAATAAATTTTGAACAGTGCAATCCCTTCTTTTGTTCGCTTGGTGACGAATTTTCTGTGATGCTTGACTATCCTCAATAAGAGTTATTTTTGTTGTTCGTCCCTGACCGATTCGTTAAAGTTTTCTGTAAGAGAAATCAATCTTTCTGCGGTATTATTGACTGCCTTAAGAGCGTTCAAATGGGTACTTAGAGAATCAATACAGTATTCCCAAACAGTTCAATGAACGTTTTTGTTTTACTAATAGCTAAATGAGTGAGGTCTTCTCGTGCAAAAACTAGGTTTTTACACTTTGATCGTTTCAATTCCTTTTTCTTTGTATGTTTGGTTTCTAAATTTTTAGTCATATTTTTCTTATCAGCCTGAGTAATACATTCTTTCCAAAAAGCCAACCCAACGATTTTTTCTGACAGTTACGAAAGGTGTCTTATAGCAACTCTAATGCAGATCACACACTGAAGAGACAAGCTACAAAAAAAGCGTCAGTCAAGAGACATTTCACCCTGTTAACAAAGGAGAAACCGGTTTTAACGCGACAATTTGTCGCATGTCGCACGATTTTGTCTGGGTGTCTGGCAGTGTGTGATCTGCCTAAGAGCACTTTTTTGATGTCTGAATCTATGTAAGCGATTAGAAGCTGTCGCATATCTAAATCATCATTTGGAGCCCATAGACTTACAATTGCCTTTTGTCAAAAGCGAACATTTATGTGGCTTGCAAAATACGCAACCCGTTTCATTCCTTTAATTTCTCGTTGAGGAATGTTAAACTGTTTAGCAAAGAGTACAATTTTAAGTGCATATATTGCCTTTGCCATACATCTTGTATAATGCTGACCCCCTGGAATCCTGAAACTGAAGACATTTTCAGACCAACCTCCTAGGTATAGGAGTGGGAGTAGCATTTTTTTTATATAAATATGTCTTTAATGTAGTGATAAATATTTTATAACGTCACAGTATAAAAATCTGTTGAACATTATTTTATGTTGGAATTATGTCTTCTATAATTAAAAATTTGTTTAAATATGTATGTTACATTATTAGATCTAATTCCACGATTTCCTTATCTTATTCTAAATTACTACTTTATATTCACTAAATCCTTATTCTTAAATAATCTCTATCGTTAATTCTGTTAAATTCCCTTTAATTTAATGTTTCACTTGTCTAAATTACTTAAATATTTCGCTTTTACTATTTTTAAATTAAATGTTCCATTTCCGCTCTTTTTTTCTTTTAGAATGTTTTTTTAGCAACCCTTTTATTTTCCCTTCCATTTTATTTCCCCGCGCATATTGCTGGGTTATTCTTTTTACCTCCAAATTCACCCACTCGCTCTGTCCGTACTTCTTCCATGACGCGGTATTCTTAATTATTAATTGGTTGAGAGCGCGACCTACGTCATATTTGAATTCCTACACTTGACGCACAAAAAGGCGATGCTCGCTGTGTTTCAACAAATTTTAGTCGTATTTCCATTTTTCATACCACCCGCTGGTCACCGTCCACGTATTCGATGCATATGTGTAAGTATTAAATATCTATATGTATGTGTGTATGTATGTACGTATGTTTGTATTTTTTTAAGAAATAATATATATTGTCGATTAGGCCAAATGGTCATGTGTAACCTCAAACTGACTTTAAACTCTGTATAAAATTGTGAAATTAACAGAAATTCACCCTCATCTGTTGAAACATAAGCTACGAACTTTTAAATTTTGCAGTTAACACAAGACAGGAATGTTTTATTTGGTCAATTGTCAACTGACATTAAACCATGTTATACTTCAGAGTAGGTGCAAGTGCAAGTTTAAGTCAAATAAATTCCCGATAAAAAACACTCTATCGATATAATATTTATGATTTAATTTTTCTAACTATTATGATTATTCCATCTTCATACTTGATATCGACTCGTCTGTAGCAAAAAGTTTTTAAAGAGTCATAAGTTAAAAACACTAAATAATTTGATATACTTATGATATACCATATTACATTAAAGCATAGCTGCCAAATTTTACTCTTTTCTGCTACCACTAAAATTTAATAGAAGTTTTCGCCTTGTTTAATCTTGAGATTTCGATGATTAAATAAGACAAAATTTTCTATAAAATTTTAGTGTAGGAAGAAAACATAAAAGTTCGCAGCTATGCATTAAAGTAATCAGAATAAACTTATACATGAAATATTAAACTTCTTGCACTTATGTTAAAACATTTTTTTATCAACATTCATATTTTAAAGATACATAATACATATTTTCACTTTAAAAAATATATAATTAGTTTTACTCTTTTTAATTCGATAAATTCAATAGCTTTCTTAGAAATTGTAAATATTCTCCTCCTTATGTAAACTGATAGTTTACTCAAAGAATATCTTCCTATTTTTGTAACGAAGTCGCATGCTATTTTGGTAAAATACATAAAAGTAATACTTATAATCACATAGTTAACAGAATTTTGTAAAGGGATTTTATAACTATATTTCTTGTGTGAAACGGAAGAAAAAGAACAAAAAAAAGTAAAACAAGTTAAAAGTTAGTGTTTTTTTACGAATATCGAAGCTTCTAAAAATGAAAAACAAACTTTAAAATTTCTAAAATAAATTTCATTATTTTAAAACTTTTCAGTAGGTGCAGAGCATTGCTCAATAAAATTAGCAGTTCTGTCAATTGAAGTTAAAAAATATTGAAATAAGAAATCTCACGCCGAAAAAAAATTCTAATTAATCAGAAAATGTAAAATAAATATATTTGTTTGGTCAATAAGAATTCTGATTGCATTAATACATTTTCAAAACTTAATTTATTAGCCAAATAGATCTTCATAATTCGTCATGTCTGGTATGACGAAAATAAATGGACCGCCTTCCTTGCTTCATCTCGATATCAGATGAATATTAATTGCTTCTGCAAATGACATCAGCTAATAACTCAACTTGTTCTTGATCAGATTAATAGATTAAGAATATAATTCATAAAGATTGGTTTTGCTCTTTAATATAGAGACAGTGGAGTCTTACAACATTAGCTTTCTTTGTATTAATGCTGAATATGTTTCAAAGAAATAAGTATATAAAGTTATAAAATAATTTCCTCACTCAGGTTAGAAAATTTATTATTATTTGAATGTAGTAACATATTATTTAGCGTATTTTATTATATGCTATGGAATTTATCTACTGACAAAGCATATTAATTTACATTTTTAAATTATCAATGTTTTTATTTAATTGTAAATTTTTAACAAGGAAATATTAATAACATCTATTTTCTGCTCACATAAAATTAAATATTTTATAATTATACTTGAAATGTCTAATATAAAGTATAAATTTTTATCTTACAATATTTCTGAATGCACAATGCATTAGTCTATGACAAAAGAGCAGTCTTATATGGGGCATTTTCACAATCTTTTGACTTTTGGGGAAAAAAATCTGACAAAATTAAACTTGCTAAAATAACATTTTAATCTGATAGACGAATGCCTTAATGATTCAAAATAAAGAAAAAATGGTCAGAAGCAAATTTTTTTATTAAACTCAGGTTTATGTTAAACTTGCGTGTTTAGTTTTCCTTACCATTTTACCCCTATAAATTTTTATTTTCTTCTAAATTTTTACTTGTAATGAATTTGCATAGTAGGCATAGGACATTCATCTAAGAAATAACAACAATGTAGTACTTTTAATATAGAATTTTTCTATAATATTGTCTTAAACGGGTGTTAAAGAAGGGACGGTATGGTAAGAAAAGGGAATGGTATTGGAAAAAAGGGACGAAATTGTAAAAAAAAAAGTGACGGCAAGGATGGAACGGTAAGGAAATTTACCACCTATTTTTAGGAAAATCATGTTAAGACTAAGTGAGAGCCACAATGTTCATTGATTTTTAGAAACAGTTGTTAACATTGGATTAAATTATTATTATTATTTTTTTTAAATTTACCTCGAAGAGTGCAGGAATAAACCTTGGGGACGGTGAGACTACCAATAAAGCCACGATGCTTGAAATTGATATTTAAATGCTCATTTAAATTGCACAGTAAATTTCCTGCCAAAGAATTTTAGACATTATTTCTCTAGCATACTTCTGCATGAGAAAAAACTTGAAAAAAATTCTGTGGCTGCGTCTGAAATGATTTTCTGTATAATTTTAAAACAGGGATGGTAAGGAATCTAAAACCCAGGGACAGAGTTTAAAAAATAATAACAACCCTAAACATGTGTACAGATTAATTTTCAGCTACATATTTATATAAAGCTATAGTTCCTGTTTCAGAAAAAAATTACATCCAATTATTTTTATTGAAACAATTTCATCCAGAAAGATCCAAACTTAAAAGTCAGCTTCAGGGACACGGGACGTTATAGGACTTTTCCAGGTGTTTGGACCCCCAACATCGTCCAAAACTTATTTATCTCGTTAATATTGGTATGCAATAATGCAATGCATGTTCCCCAGTATATGAAATAAAAAAAGAAAAAAAAGTGTATTAAAATAAAAATTATTATTCAGGGACATGAAAGTCAAAAGATTGTGAGAATGCCCCATATGTTGTAGTTGAATAACAGTAAATGAAAGACAACACTCAGAGTAAAGAGAAAGATTCTAAAAAATCATAAAACCTAAATACAATTTCATTTCTTAGTCAATAACAATTTTTATTGAATAAATAAATATTAAAAGCTGTAATTTAAGCCTAATTATTTCTTCATAATTTATCTTAATTCCTCTGAACAGAAGAAATTGGCCATTATGTTTTTCTAACATCGATATCAGATTGAAATTGATAAATTGTGCATACGACGTTACGTAATAACTCACTCATGTTCTTAATTATATAAAGATTATCATGTGCGAATATATTCTTTACATTCTAATATCAAGAAGGTGCAGCCTTATATTAATTCCTTTTGTATGTTATTATTAAAGATGCTTTACTGAGAGAAACTTATAATGTCTATAATCATTAAACTAAAAATCTATAATCTATACTAATATTATAAAGAAGTAAAAATTGTTTGTTTGTTCGAGGTAATATCTGGTCGGAGAAAAGCTCAGGAACTACCGAATCGATTTCAAAAGATAATGGTATGAAAATGATGGTGTTAGTCCAACTTAGAACATAGGCTATATTTTATGTCGGTGCCACTACCGCAAAGTGGGTGCAGGAGCAAAAAACATACTAAAAATGCGATTTTTGTGTTACTGAAGGGCCTAGAAATATGAAATTTGGAATATTAGTTACTTATTTAGATATAAATGATGTCTAAGAACATTTTTTAAACAATTCGAAATTTAAAAGGGGTGAAAATGCACAAAAAGCGTTCTAAAAAACGTTCTAAATGGTGATTTCTATACATACTCAGGAAATACCAAACCGATTTAAAAATAATGCTGTCAAGATAATGGTGATAACCCTTGCTCCAACATAGGCTACATTTTATGTCGGTGCCACTACCCCCAAAGCGGGTGCAGGAGCAAAAAAAAAAAAAAAAAAAAAAAGAAAAAAGAAAAAAAAACGTTCGAATTTGCGATTTTTGCGTTACTGATGGGCCCAGATACATGGAATTTGGCATAGTAATTACTTATTAGAGACAAATTATCTCTAAGAAAATTCCTAAAAAATTCGAAATTTAGAAGGGGTGAAAATGCGCAAAAAGCGTTCGTTCTAAAAACGTTCTAAATGCGTTTTTTACGCAATCTCAAGAAGTACCAAACCGATTTCAGAAATAATTGTGTCAAAATGATGGTGACAATCCTTGCTCCAACATAGGCTACATTTTATGTTGGTGCCATTAACCCCAAAAGGGGTGCAGGACCAAATAGTGTTCGAAAATGCGATTTTTGTGTTACTGAAGGGCCTAGAAACATGAAATTTGGAATGATAGTTACCCATGAGATATAAATTATCTCTAAGAACATTTCTTACAAAATTCGAAATTAAAAAGGGGTGAAAATGCGCGAAAAGAGTTCTAAATGGCAATTTCTACGCAATCTCGGAAAGTACCAAACCTATTCCAAAAGTAATGGTTGGAAATTGATGATGACAATCTTTGCTCCAAAATAGGCTCTATTTCATGTCGGTGTCACTACAATCCTGGGTTGCAGGAACAATAAGAAAGCCTTTAAAAACATCTGCATTCCGTTTTCTATAGAATAATAGGAAATACCAACCGATTTCAAGGTTAATGTTGGCAAATTAATGGTGACAGTCTCTGTTTCAACATTTTGCGAGATATTCTATTTTAACTCTGTTTTGGCATTTTATGTTGGTGCCACTAACACCAGAGAGGTGATAGACTGTTAGACAAGAAGCTTGGAATTTTACATGATGATTAATTTTAGGATGTAAACGAGTTAAGATGGTTTCTAAAAAATTCAAAACTTCAAATGAATACTAAAATGAGCGTATGAAAGGAGCATAAAAGTCTCAAAATACTTTCTAAATTATCATTTATTTGGAATTAGTTTTAGTTCTTATGATTAATTAAAACCTCATTTCTGTGTATTGCAGATTTATAATGAACTTTAGTCAAACTGTGGCTTAATTTGTAATTTTTTAATTATTTCAAAGTGTTGGCATGATTTCAACATTTTGGATATTTAGAACTATTTTTTTGAAGGAAAAAGATATATATATATATGAATAAGTTTACTGTCGATATCATATATGTATATATTTATCTAAGTGATTATTTTATCTAATTGATTAATTTTTTAATTCAAGTTTTTTTTATCTAAGTGATTATTTTATCTAATTGATTAATTTTTTAATGCAAGTTGTTTTTTTCAATGTACAGTATTATTGTTTTTATGTATGCATTTATTAGTACATTATTATTATTTTATTAAGGATGGGTACCAAGAGCATTAAGTATTTTCCCAGGCAAGTGTTTTGCTAAGGGGAAAGCTTAATTGCCAGTTACTATCTGTATGTATGATATTACGATGTAAAGTAAAGAATTGGACAGTTTTGGTACAAAAGAGGGACTTTTATGACCTCATGTTTTATGGGACAGCTGCAGGATCTTCGTGTGGGAGCCCGCGGTCTCGTGAGAAAGTGGGGTTTGAAATATCGGATGTAGGAGGGTCGGAAGGCCCTGTGCATTCCGGGGACCCACTGACCACTGGCCGACACGAAGGCGGGTCCAGGCAGCGGCGAGTGGTTGGAGATTTTAATTATGCTGAATATGTTAATTCGCATCCACCACTCAGGGCCGCACATGCAAATTTTTAACAGAGAGAGATTTTCTTTTTCTCGAAAAAAAATACAGATGTACAAAAAGAGTTCCAGAGTGCGGTGGTTATTTTTTTCAAGCCCTTTTGGCTGATCTGCCCATGTTTACTTGCTCTGTCTATGACGAGCAATATAGTAGTGTTAATTTTTTTTTAAAAAATGATTTAAACATTTTTGCTTTTGGCCCAGACCTGGGTGGAATTTAGTGTAAATAAAACTAAAATTACGGAACACGAATATGTGTGTTGTGGTTCTACAAACAAAAAAAAAAAGAACTTTTGGATATATATATATATATACTGTCAAGTCTACAACTCTAAAAGGATCTTGTGACCCCCAATGGGGAAAACGGTACGATGTTATGGATGTTCTCTTTTCTATTGTGTACCGTATTAATATCAAATGTTTGAATTGGGAATAGGGTGCCCAGGAGAACTTGTCAACTTCAATTAATATCCAAATTAGTGTTTTTTTTTCATGAGTTATTATTTTGGATGGTAAAAGTATGAATTATTTAATTGTAAATTAATATAATTTGCCTGTGGTGTAAATAAATGATTTATTATTATTAATTCCCTTCTTTGTTATTATTTGTTAAAAATCTTGCTAATTACTTATTTTACGTATTTAGAAATTACCTGACTGCTTAATATTATTATTAGACCATATATGAAAAAGCCATAATTAAATTTATCTTGTAGGATTGGTTTGTCTGAAAATTGGGGAGTTATATTTAGTGGTTTTGATTTTATTATATATTTCCCTTCAAACCAATTGGCCATAGGTTAGTTATCTTCTAAACATTTCACAACGCATTGTCTTATTTATTCAAGATAACCTTTTAGGTAAATGACCGTAGGTTATCTATTAACTAACTAGGCTTTACGATCACCAGGTTCTCTATAATTAGAGGCCCCTATAAGATAGATTTTCTTTTGGATCAAGTAAGTTCGGAGAAAAGGGTGCGCCCAACACTCTTGTTAGCTTGTGCTAGGGAATTTATAGATAAATTAAGATATTCATTAACCTAATTTTTAATAGTTGTCTAGATCTTGCCAGCACAAAGAGTGTTCTTCTAATAAAAAATATTCATGCAAATATCACTTGGCATATTTCAACTATTACGCGAGCAAAGCCGCGGGGTTTGCTAGTACTTTTATAAAAAAGTAAAGTTTCTGTGTTAGTTCGTTTGTTTATTTATGGGGGAAAAATTTCTAAAACTACTGAATCGCTTTCAAAAGTAATGGTAAAAAATTAATAGTGACATTACATGTTCCAACATAGGCTATATTTTATTTCGATGCCACAACTTCCAAGATGGGAGAGGAGCAAAAATACGTTCTAAAAATGCGATTTTTGTGTTACTAAAGGGCTTAGAAACTTGAAATTTGGCATGGTAGTTGCTTATAAGATATAAATGCTTTTTAAGGACAATTTATAAAATAATTTAAATTTAAAAGGTGTAAAAATGCACGAAAAGAATTTAAGTATTCTAAATTTCGATTTCTATGCAATCTCAGGAAATACAAAACTGATTCCAAAAGTAAAGGTTGCAAATTGATGGTGACAAACCCCTGCTGAAAAACAGGTTATATTTTATGTTGCTGCCACCACCAACAGAGGGCTGGTTGACAATTAGACTAAAATATTGGAATATGGCATGATGATTACTTTTAAAACGTAAATGCGTGCTAAGAACAGTTTCTAAAAAATCAAAACCTCAAATGAAAACTGAAATGAGCGCAAAATTATCACAATACATTCTAAATTATTATGTTTTAAAATTTGAGTTCTTCTCATTAAGTCTGATTTCACCTAATGCAGTGTAATAATGAAGATTTGTCAAACTGTCGCTTAATTAGTAATTTTTTATTGATTCCTAATAGTGTAATTTTTATAAGAAATATATAGGCACACAAATATTACTTCACATCATTCAATTATTACCGGAGCAATGCCGCGAGTTTTACAAGCAACTTATAATTTTTTTGTATGAGACTAAATATAAGTTAATCTATTCTTTCTAGTGTACATTTTGGGATTATGAAAAATATTATAACACATTATTTCCTATTAATAATAAAATCAAATACAATTTTTATATCCTAGTATCAACATTATGCTGTTGTTAAAATTTTTAAAGACATTTTGAAGAAGAAAGAAAGAAGCGAGATATTTTATTCAAGACCAAACTTTCACCCTTGAGACTTGTTTGCTATGTAGCATTAAACAAGCATCGAAATGATGCATGAATAGCGTAAAAGAAACGAATGGCATTGGCAAATATGTGTTCAACAGTGGCTCAACAGTGTTTTCACTTTGAGGTTCCACCGAGTTGATGTCAACTTTACGCCCGGTCTAATGATGAATGTCATAAAATGAATGAGCCATTGGGATAAAAAAGTCTAACTGCAGTATAAATACTACGTAATAATTTTATTAAAAATAAAATTTAAAAATTGTAAAAGTGCTTTTTAAGAAAAGTGGTATTGTATAAAATATATGTTGAGCCGATATGTGTATTTCAATCGATTGCGTCTGTGTACTTTTTCCAGTGCCTGTCTGTGGACTTTTGTCAAATGAAATTTTCCTGTTTATTCAGACATAGTATGTGACATTGAATTCTGAAACGTGCAGTGTAGTCCAGGCAATAGGGGACTTTACCTGGCAAAATTAATAGTAGTTCTGGAAATCGGCTTACTTTACGTTTCTTGGGTCGCTGAATCCAAATTTTTAACTTCCCCCCAAAATCCCCCCCCCCCCCGCAACCATCCCAAAATTGTTGTTTTTAAATCAAATTTTTTATTGTTTTAGGGAAAAAATATGTACAAATTCAGAAAGTAGATAAAATTTGCATCAAATAAGATATATGACATTATCACGGAGGATAAACCGGGAGAGGGGGGGGCTCCCTTGGAACATTCCCCACGTGTTGTTCTCAAAAACAAAATGTTTTCAAAAAATCAATTTTTTGGGGGGTTGCCGAGTGAAATTTTGGTGGGAAGTTACAAATTCGGATCCAGCGATCCAAAAAACATAAAGTGAGTCGAAATCCAGAACTAGTATTAATTTTGACAGGTAAAATCCCCTATTTCCTGGACTTGCATAACTTAGTGCACGTAGCGTCGCAGAGGCAACCCTCCCCCTCTCCGTTCATATTACGTCATAAAGTCATATATCCTATTTAATGCAAATTTTGACTACTTTCTGAATTTCTACATACTTTTTCCCCTTAAACAGTAAAAAAATTTAATTTAAAAACAACTATTTTGGGGAGTTGCAAGGGGGGAGAAATTTTGGGTGAAGTCGAAAATTCGGATTCAGAAACCCAAAAAACTTAAAGTAAACATAATATGGAAAGTTCGCAGGGGAGAAGGGAGGACGAATGTAAACGATGTGAGTGGTTATGTGAAACTGCGCAACTTTGCCCACGCAGTACCGCGGCGCGTGTTCCGAGGCAGACCCCCCCCCCCATTCATCCTACTTCATCCTACTTCATTTTGGGTCAAATTAATTACATTAATAATTTTTTGTTTTTATTCAATAAACTTATACCTTTTTTATACTTTACGTATTAACATTCTAAGGATATTTAGTTCTAAATTATTATGCAGATAATTTCAATTTTTTCATCCTACATATAAATTTTTTTTGTTTTGTTCGAATGACAAAGTTCTCCTGTGGACAAAACAAAGATTGGCACAACTTTTATAACAAGGTTCAGTCATGACAAATGATAATATGAGAAAATATATTATTGAAAATTATATATTTACTTTTTATATATGTTTTTCTCAGGTTTAGGAGTTTGTTAAATATATCGAGTTGAATTATAATGAGTAATTGTATATTATACATGTGCATTAAGAAATAATAATAGAGGGGTATTATTATGATAAAAGAAAAAATAAATAAGAAAAAATAAATAAATAACAAGAAAATAATAAAATTTTTCTATAATTTATCAGTGCAACTGATAGAAAAGGTAGAAATACATAGATAGAGCTGCCGTCCAGACGAACTTTTCTAATGAAGTGAAATTAATAATTTTACGCTCAAAATTTGTCGGAACGGCACGTGAAAGGTTGCAAACGGATGTAGAACTAAATTCGGAAACCGATTATGCGAAATTTAAAGAAAAAGCGATCCAAACCTTTGACACAAAAAAAACATTCGGTGAATCACATAATGATTTTTCAAAGATTCAACAAAAACCAGCGGAGAGTATGTCGGATTATATTGTGAGATTTAATCTGGTAGCTGCGAAATTTTTTGACATTGCGGGTCTTTCTAACAAGGCAGATGCGCGGAAATTATTTGATTTGATGAAATTACACCGATTCTTAGAATCTATCAAACTGGATATTGCTTTGGAAATAAGAAAGAGAGCGATTGATCAGTATAAGGAAGCAACCGAAATTGCCCTAACAGTGGAAGAGGCGTTTTTGTCGGTTAAGTTTGAGGAATTAAATGCGATAGGTACAAGTACAACAACTGAATTTTGCGAATCATTATTAAGAAAAAATGAAAAACAAGAAAAGGAATTAAATCAGTTGAGAGCTGAATTGGAAAAATTAAAATGTAAGCCAACAGAAAAATGGCAAAACAATTCACGAAATAATACGAGGTATTGTAATATATGTAATTTAAGAAATCATGATACGGAAGAATGTCGTTATAATGTAAATAATAAAAGAGAGTATCGGAATAATGATTATCAACAGAATTTTCCAACACATGGACAAAATATGCAGGGATTTACAAGCTCTAATAATGAGGCTCGGAATTTTCAGGGGTACGGAAGTGTAGGTAATTGGAATTTTCCTCCACCCCCTCTTCCTCCTTCATTGCCAATGGGTCAAAATTATCAGTATAATTAAGTCCCACAGGGACAGCCTTCAGGTTATGGTAATTATGGTGTGGGAAATATTCATCCTAATTATAACTATGGGCAGAATTTTCCGAATGGGCAGGGGTATCACCCACAAAATCAAGGTCAAATAAATCCCCAGGAAAATTATAGGAATGTGAATAATGCGAATCGGGATAATAGTACATCAAATAAAACAGAGGGACGTAAGATAACGGGAAATAAGCAACGTTCGGGAAACATATAAGGGGATCTGGGGATACTAAGAATGAGGAGCAGGAATCTGTCCTCAGATCCCAAAATACGATGGTTATAGCGAGTGTTAGTGATAAAGAAATGGAAAATGTACCAATTATTAATTTTGATATTAAAGGAATAAAAGTTTCAGCTCTTTTAGATACGGGCGGAGCAGTGTCTTTAATTTCAGCCAGTTTATTTGAAAAAATAAAAGAAAATAATGTAAAATTTAAATATTTGGGCCATAGGATTAGAATACAATCTTTTAGCGGTACATCAATTCCATTTACACATTGTATACAATTGTCATTTAAATTACAGAATGCATTTACTTCTGGCACATTTTATGTAACAGAAAATAATTTTAAGGCATCTTATAATATGTTGTTGGGATATGATTATTTAAAAACAAATCAAATGGTGATTGACATAGAAAAAAAAATGTTGAAATTTAAAAATGCGAAAATTCCACTCAATCATAATGATAACAAATTACCAGTGCAGGACATAAATATTATAATTACTGAAGAAGTAGAAAATGTAGTTACTAAAAAGGAGAGTAAGAGAAACAAAATATGGGTAAAATCAGTGCACAAAATTTATATTGCGGCAGGGCAAGAAAAAATCGCTACTTTACTATGTCCTGATTTTATAGAAGAAAACAGTATGGTACTTTTTGAGCCAGATATTCATAATTTGGGCATTAAATGTTATAACTCGGTACACGAAATATCTCAGAACAGAATTATTAATGTAATAATTAAGAATATTTCAGATAAGAAAATTATTCTACAGAAGGGTACAAAATTTGGGAATTTAATTTTAGACATTGATTTTGGAACGGATGAAGTGCCTGAAAATATTATAGACGGTAAGGTACATGAGATTAATATTTTAAGTATTGAGGAAGTTCGTAAATTGAGGGAAACAGAAATTTCAACGGAAGATTTTGATCTTGCGCATCTTCCCAAAGAACTACAGGAAAAGATGGAGAACCTTTTGATGCAACATTTACATGCATTTTCGAAATCTTACAAATCGTTAGGTCAGACATCCTTAGTCACCCCCCAAATCAAATTGGCGCACAATCATGCTATACAGTCTAAACCTTATAAGATTCCTCATACAGTGCGAGAATATGCACAAGCAGAGATAAGAAAGTTGTTGGAGGCAAATATTATTGAGAAAAGCAAATCTTCGTACGCGTTTCCGGTATTATTTGTAAAAAAGAAGACTGCGGAGAACCAGGAGTTAAAATATCGTTTATCTTGTGATTATAGATTACTAAATGCAATATTAGAAGGATATGCTTATCCGATACCTGATATTCGTGAATTGTTGCAGAAAATTAGCGGAAAAAAATATTATACAGTCCTGGACCTCCACAGCGCATTTTTCCAAATAAATTTACAACCACAAGACAGGGAAAAGTTAGCATTTATAACGGAATTTGGCAAGTTTCAGCCAGTGAGAATGAATTTTGGCTTGAAGGTCAGTCCAACTACTTTCGCAGAATTAATGGACTTAGTTTTAGGCGACTTCAATAAAGAGGAAGTCACATATTTTATAGATGATGTCCTAATTGCGGCGAATTCGGTGGAAAGAATGCTAACTCTAATTGCAGAGGTCTTAAAAAAATTGATTGGCAACAATTTAACAATAGAGCCACGAAAGATGCAAATATGCAAACATGAAATTGAATTCTTAGGTTTTAGGGTTCATCAAAACGGTTATTCTCCTTCGAAAAAGAATATTGAAAAAATTCAAAATTTGGCAAGGCCTAAAAACAAAAAGGGTGTCAAATCTCTTTTAGGAATGGCCAATTACTTTAGATCGTTAATACATAAATATTCGGAAATTGTAGATCCATTAGTTCAAATGACCAACGAAAAAGTAAAATTTCATTGGAACGAAAAGGCGGAAAAAGCATTTTTGGCCATTCAAGAAGCTATTTTACATAATCCAACTTTAAAAGCGCCAAATTTCAACAAGGAATTTTTTTTATTACGGACGCATCTAAGACAGCACTTTCTGCAATCTTAGCACAGAAACAGGGAGAGGATTATGTACCGATTGAATTTTACGGACGAAAATTAAAGGATTCTGAGAAAAAATATCCTAGTATAAAGTACGAATTACTAGCGATTCATGATGCTTGTGTTTATTTTGAAAATTTTCTTTTGGGAAAAAAAATTACAATACTCACTGATTCTAAAGCTTTGACTGATCATCTTAAGTTAGAAAAACAGAGCGATATCATAGCAAGGTGGATAATGAGGTTAGGGAATTTTGATTTTGAGATAGGATTTATTCCTGGCGAAGAGAACCCGGCAGATTTCGTCTCAAGAAATATAAATAATATAACGGCTTTAAATGAACTTCAAAATGATTTATTTAAAGTTAATTCTAATCTTTCAGAAGAAAAGATAAGAGAGGCTCAAAATGATGATCCAAAACTTAAATTAATTATTCAGAAAATTGAAAATGGTAAACCAAATCGCCAGACTACGAAATTTGAGCTAAAGGACAACAAAGTACTAATATTGAAGCAACGGTATAAAGATAAACCACTGCTGATAGCTCCTAATAAATTAATATTTGAAATAATTCAAGAAGCTCATAAGGCACATTTTGGTTTTCCCAAAACATATGAATTAGTGAAAACAAGATTTTACTGGTTTGGGATGTATAGGGATGTAAAAAATTATTGTGCAGCTTGCATACCTTGTAACAAAAATAAGCAGCATAAAATGATTAAGATTCCCTTACAGAAAGTGGAGAAAGATCATATAATAGGCTCAGTGGTGCATACGGATATTGTGGGCAAACTACCACAGACCTTTAAAAAACACTGTTTTATCTTGACGATCATTGACGTTGCGTCAAGATTTTTACAGGCAATACCATTGCGTAATGTAGAGACACAAGCGATACTAAATGCACTCACAAATTACATTAGTACATTTGGCCTCTTTCGAGAATTAATTGTGGATAACGCGAAATATTTTCGGGGAACCCTTTTTAAAGAATTTATGACAGCAATGGGGGTGAACCTCCACTTTTGCTCTACTTATAAACCTTCCTCGAATGGAATTCTTGAAGTGACTCACAAAGAGTTAAAGTCTTCGATTAGTGCAATGGCAAGAACAACAACGGAATGGGATATAAGGTTGCCGTTCTTTATTCTGTCGCATAATACTTCGATGCACAGAGCTTTAGGATACCGTCCTGATAAGCTGTTTTTCGCTAGAGAAACGGCCAACCATTTTACAGCTCTAGAGGAGCCGGATATGTTATGTACACAACAGTTTGTTCAAAAACGCATTGCACATATGAAAGAAGTTTATAAAACTGCACTCGCAAACCAAGAACGAATGGCGAAAGAATATGTGGGCAAAGATTTTGAAAAAGTTGTGAAATTGGAAATTGGGGATCAAGTATACTTAAAAAATGTTGGACGCCCATTGGCGTTACATCCTAAGTTCGACGGTCCTTATGAAGTTGTAAAGGTGGCAAGACGCAATAATTATATTTTGAAACATATACTCGAACCTAATAAAAAAAAGATTCAACGCCATATTACTCACATGTGGAAGCCAAGTGCTAAAATTAAATTACCTCAAACGAACGACAACGATGAGGAAAGTACGGAAGAAGTGTAAAAATATTTTAAATTTTCTTCATTTTTATGTTTTTTTAGAAGTAGAGGTTGATCTAACTAAAGTATTACACACACAAAAAAAAAAGACGGGCGGGAGCTGAATTGTTCTGGTGTATCTACTAGTGTGTATGTTTAGTGTATATATTGTGTTTAGTAACATAATTCACAGTTTACTTCTTATTTTTCTGTTTATGATGATAAATATGTCACCGAATTGTTCTTTTGTATCTACTAGTGTTTAAGTTTAATGTATATAGGATATTTAGTCAAATAATTCGAAATAGGTTTCTATTTTTTGTTCTTTAGGGTGATAAACAGGCCACCGAATTGCGCTTCTGTATCTACTAGTGTTTAAGTTAGTATATGTAGTGTAGTGATTCACGTGGCCTAAGAGGTGCTTTATATTTTTGAGGTTTAGGGTTATAAACTTGTTATTGAATTGTTTTTATGTATCTACTAGCGTGTAAGTTTTAGTATATATAACATGGTAATTAATGTAGTTTAATATTGGCGATGGAGATAAACAGGTAGTTTAACGGCTTTTACGTATCTACTAGTGTGTAAGTTTTAATATATATAGTATATTAATCTAGGTAGTTTAACAGTTGCGAGGGTGATAAACATATCACTTAAAGGTTCTTATTCAAATATTAATTTTTATATCTAAGGGCATATATTGATATAAGAAAAGTGTCTTTTCTTTGCATATTTCGGTTATTTATAGTATATTAAAGCATGTAAAATAGTAAAATAGGTAGAATATGTAGCAAAATACATATATATAAATAGTAGACAAATGCTCACAAGCATAGGATGGTGTTTTTTTTCCCCTCTTTCTCTCTCACTCTGGTACACTGTAACAGTCTGGGAGTACGTTTTGGGAGAATGGTAATTACTAGGTTCCAGTCTATTAATAATACACATAGAGCGGATTTATCACTAAGTGAAGAAAAAAAAGGAAGAGGGAGAACTTATAATATACATTGTTTTGCTTAGGCATACTAGGTTGTAAATAGCGATGATTTTTGATGTTCTCTGGAATTTTAGTTAGTATTTTAAACTTTTTGTAATTACGATTCCTGCGGAATATATTTTAGTTAGTTGCACCTTTAACCAAGTGGTTAAAATAGTGGCTAGATAGTTTTAGGTAAAAGGTTCAAGCAAAGAACATACTTCATTTTATTATTTTTTATTATTATTTAGTTAAGCAAATTTCTAGTAGAAATAGTTTAATGAGGAAAATGGTATAAATCCATAAATAAAGTGAAAAAAAATTATAAACATAGTGGATCTATGATTTTTGACTAATTTTTGATATATTACTGTAAAATATAAAAATTTAATATTTCACTTTTATAATATTTACAATACTTGGAATAATGGTATTATCAATGAATAATTAAAAATAATAATAATAATAATAAAAATTGGAAAAGTTACTGTATTATTGGGGTATAATTACTATTGTTGGGGGGGGGTGTAAGTTATATGGTTGGTAAATGGATATACATGACTAAAATGTTTTTTTTCCCAAATTGGCCATACGAAAAAAAAAATATTTTTTTTGGTTGGGGTGGATTTTAAAGTAGGGCTCTTTACACTGGTTTTGTAACTACTAGTCATTAGACAAATGGATACATGTAAAAAGCATGTGGTACGCCTCTAAGTTAACCTTTTGCGGGCTACACACCACTGTTTTAGGTCCTAATAAAATCCGGTGGACTCTAATTTAAAAAAAAAAGGATATTTTTTTTATATAAATGGGGGGGGGTGTCTACAAGATAATAAATAGGGAACTCTACAACATTTTAACAAGAATAAATAATTATTTTTATATACACACATATATATATATTCGGAATTCAAGTTAAAACACAAAGGGAATACATAAAACAACTCTTTTTTTTCCTCTCTCTTACACAAATAAAGTAATAAATACAATTTATATAACATAAGCAAAAGTATGTGCATAGGGTCACTCCGTACGGATAAGTAAGTAAGGAATGTAATAGGTAATAACTCGCTGTCAGTTAGTTTCTGTTTACCACGCAATAAGTGCGCGCGCAGGGCAGGAAAGACATTCAGAGAAGGGATTGTTTTTCTCTCTTGGAGAACTCCCCATCCTCTTTTTGGAGCATCAGTTCACGATCTCTCTTTACAGAAACGAGAGAAGGAATTCGGGTTCAGAGAAAGGGGAGGATGAAGGGGGAGTGAATAACTACTCAATATTTTTACTTTTTGGTTCATGACAGCGGAATTTTGGAAAAGGGGATTTTCAAAATTTCTATGGGAACTGCACACATAGATAAAAAAATGTTGCAGGATAAATTTTTGGGGAGGCATAATTAAAATGGATTTGCACTTTTTAAAGGGGGGGTGGTGGTATTTAAACAACACCTAAATTAATAAGGATATTAGGATAACTGTGGAAGATGGATTAACAGCAGAGTAGGATATATTTTATAAATAATTATTAATATAAAACTGGGCAGAGCCAAAGATAAATATGTATATACATTTTTTTTTGGTTTTGGCAACTTCTTTTGGGGATGTACTTTTTTTTTTCTTCCCAAGAAAAGTAAATATATAACAAGGGTATTTACGGTTCCAGTTATTTTACAAACGATTCGAATGAAATGGATACATTATATTTATAGAAATAAAATCTTAATCAAATAAACTGATAAGCAGTAAAAACAAAAAAAAAAGAAAATCAGTAGGTTTGGAAAAGGGCTCCCTATGCACACACATCAATATATAAGATTCAAATTCATATTGTATTTAAATACAAAACAGATAGTATTGTGCAAAAAAAAAAAAAAAAAAAAAAAAAAAAAAATAGTAAATTAGGGACAAACATCTGCTTTACCTTGCCTGAAAGCATTTTATCACATTTCATATATATATAAAAAATTGTCATGCAGAGGCATGCGGTTTAAAATCAGATAAATAAACAGATAAAAAATTGTCATGCAGAGTACGTGCAGTAAGAAATTAAATAAATAAAAATAAATTGACCAGCAGGCATTCGGTTGGAAGTTTAAATGTTGTGGCCTCTCTAGCGGACACATAGTTTTAAACATACTGGCATCAAGAAAATTCAATTGGATTTTTCCCCCCTTTTATGAATAAGAAAATAATGAAGACTTTTTTTTCTTCTAAATTTGATTTTAAATTCTGGTGTCAGTTTTGCATTTCATCTTTTCGGAATACAGATTGCTTGACACCGAAAAGAAATAATTTAAGATTTAAGTGTGCGAAAAAAAAAAAAAATAATAATGAATAAATAATTAAGATTAATACTATTTATACCTTATGTATATATATATATATATTCTACTAGTATAAATAGAAAAACAATTCATATTGTCCTAAGTAAGTATTTTTATTAATAAATGCTAGTTATGGTGTGTAGAAGGTAGCGGTTACACCCCAAGGGCAATGTTTACTACAGGTCACGAAAATTTAAAGGGTCAAATGTAAATAAACAGTCGCCTAGCGCCATCTACGTGCATTTCAGGGAAACATGCAAAATGTATTCAAAGACAGGCATGCAGAAATGGTAATTTTATCTTACCGGTTTTCGCTCTCTGTAGAAATCCTGGATTCAGTCAGGAAGGTTCGCCACATTGCGAGCGCCAGATTTAATTTTTAACCAGGAACAACAATTTTTTTTCTTCTTCTTGTTCACTGAAATAACCCGCATAGTATTAGCATAGTACATAAAAAGACATTACGTATAGATATATAGGACATTTAAACGGTATTGGGTTAGAAAATATCTTTAACAAATTAAGATAAAATAAATTAAAGTAGAGGATAATTTTTTTTTCTTCTCTTTTCGTTAGTCAAAATTTACATTTTTAAGAAGGAAGGACTATTATCAGATTTAAACAATTTAATCCCGTCAATTGTGGTGCATACTGGATGGTAAAAAATTCATTAACGAATGTAGGTTGCAATTAAATTAATAAGAATTTTTATCTATTGGTATATCTTTTTTTTATTTTTTAGTATGTATTAAATTTGAAATAATACAAATTAATTAAATAAATATAACAAAATAAATTTCATAATACAAGTAAATACGCAAAAAGAAAAACAAAATTAATTATTATTATTTTCTTTTTCTCTCTCTACGGACTCTTTTGGTATATATATATTTTTTAGTTACGAGGTAATACAGCTTTTTTTTGTTTTTTTTTAAGTAACATAAAAAATCTACACTTAAGAGAAAATATAGAGTACATAAAAGGGTTTACTAGGGGTATTAGAACTGGGAGAGCTAGGTTAAAATGAAAAGAAAATGTATTATTGAACACTGTAGGTTAAAAAATATATATATATATATATATATATATATATATATATATAATTTTTGTTTTCTCTTGTGGAATAATAATTAAATCATTATTTAAATTAATTTTTACTTACATTTTTGTGTGGAAAGCGGAAAGGGGGCTGATCAGCTTCCAGGCATTGATATTCTCTGCAGGCGGAGATTTATTTTTAGCCGGCCGGCATTGTGTGGAAGAGGATCATGTCTTTCTTCAGGGTTCCCCTGTAAAAATATAGATTGGGTGCAGGTATTAGGGTATTGTATTTAAAAAAATAAGGGTTTCCACATACAACAACAAAAAAAAAAAAAAAAGAAAGAAAAAACATTCGTGGTTTTAATTCAATTTTAAGAGTATCAGTTGAAAACGATATTTATATATTTTAGATAAGAGTATTCGTAGAGTTATTATTGATAATTTTTTTTTCCTTGTTTTCTTTTTTTTTCTCTCGGGGTGAATACAAAATTAATTGTTTAGGATATTTTAATATAAAGTACACATAACCCGTTTATTCTGCAATATACTGTAAATTCGAAGGCGCGGTTCAACTTTATTAGTTACGAATTAAGTTTCGTCTTATACAGGTGTCAGTAAAAGTGAGGGATTCCAATGAACAGGAATAACATTTTTGGATGTTATATTTTAAGAAAGTATATCGAGTTTTTCTTAGCACTTTTCATAGGTCTAAATGGGACTAACATTTATAGGGGAGACAGTAATCAAATAAGGATATCAGATGCTGTTTGTAAGAAAACAGGCTACAGTTCCGTACGGGAGGAAGTGAAACTGGTTTCGTGGAATGTCATTGATGCAGCAAAATGGCTACTAGGCTTCCGTATTTGCATTACAAACACTTGTATTATAGTTAATTATTATAGTAAATAGTACGAAAAGAAATTGTTTTCGTTGCATAGGCGGTGTATAGGGTGCAGATTAAGGAATACGGAGAAGTAATGTAAAGATAATACATGTATTACAGGGATTAATAGAAGTAATTGTTACTTACTTTGCAAACGGAATATCCACGCCTCTCTCTTAAGGGCCACTCCAGCTCGTACTAGACTTGGCTTGGCATTAAGGGGTGACCTTCGGCCGCTCTGGAATTATCACTTTCCAGCCTGTTTCGATACATTATAATGGGCGATTCTAAGTGTTATCGATGGCAGGTAACGGGTAGCTGGAAAAGTGGATATTTTTTTTTCTTCTTTCTCCTCTTTTGTTGACGCTATTAGAAATTGTAATTTTACGATAGCTTGTATTGCACTGTTTGCTAGGGTGGTTAAAGTACCTATTGAGGAAAAGGGAGTAGTGAAGCGGTGAATGAGTGGAAACAATCCACTTATTTATATGAAAGAAAAGAATAAATAGAAGAAGAGTGTTTAAGTAATTTATTTAAAATAAAGTAACATGATAATACTTACACTCATAATTTGTAATTTCAGATAAAGGATTCAGTCACAAAATAATATGAAATACTGTTTTTTTTTCTTTACTGCTTTCTTTTGTTTTTAAATTTCTACTATCTCTATCTCCTTCTCTGGGTGGAAGTGCTGTTTTTGTTTTGTTTTTTTTTTGTTTTTTTTTAAGTCTGAGACTGAGTTTCTTATATTTGAGAGAATATTAATAGTTATTTGGTTAACTTTTAATTAGAGGGTACGTTTAGAGAATCACGTAATTTACTGAATGAAAGTATCGAATTTACTATATGAGAATCAATTTTAGATATTGTGGTTGCACAGTTTTAAAAATATATGTGTGTTGTAAACTATAAAGGTAGTGAAATAATTGTAAAAAAGTATTTGAAAAATGTAAGAATATGTATTGATATATTTGCTTGTTTGGTAGTTAAATGATTATTCGGTGTAAAAAGTTATGTTGGTAAATATGTTTCATTGTGTGTTATAAACCTTTCTTAATATGGATATTTAAATGTTGTACTTATGTAGTCATGAACTGAATACTTGCTTTGTGTAAAAAAGTGTGCTAAACTTTGTGGATCAGTATTTAAACTCATTGGCATAATTAATTAGGTTCCTAATTTTGGGATTTTATCTTTTATGATTAACGTTTTCTTTTCTCTTCTAAATTGGTACACATATATACAATTTTTGGGAACATTCAGGGACTGTACCTTCATCACAGAGAGACAGAACTCATGCAGTATGCGGCTGTGATGTTATGGGGAACACTGCTTTAGGGACCGTATACAAATCTGCATAAAACCGTGGACAGAATAAGAAGGAATATTCATCTTATGTACAATGTACAATTTAGGGTACAGGCATATTTTAATGAACTATACAGATAACATCAGCGTGTATTTGATAATGAACATTCATATCTCTGCACGGACTTCACAGAGTTTTGAACACTACGGAAGAGGTGAATCAGGGAGCATAGAGGAGAAGCCCCAGTGCCTTACAGATCTGCAACGTCCAGCCGTTGGAGAGGCTTTCGGTGTTTGATAAGGACATCGGTCCACTTGAAAGATGTTATAGTTCCTGTACATGGACTTTCAAGTGCTTTGTGTTGGGGGGGAAGTAATGTTGGCATGATTTCAACATTTTGGATATTTAGAACTATTTTTTTGAAGGAAAAAGATATATATATATATGAATAAGTTTACTGTCGATATCATCTATGTATATATTTATCTAAGTGATTATTTTATCTAATTGATTAATTTTTTAATTCAAGTTGTTTTTTTCAATGTACAGTATTATTGTTTTTATGTATGCATTTATTAGTACATTATTATTATTTTATTAAGGATGGGTACCAAGAGCATTAAGTATTTTCCCAGGCAAGTGTTTTGCTAAGGGGAAAGCTTAATTGCCAGTTACTATCTGTATGTATGATATTACGATGTAAAGTAAAGAATTGGACAGTTTTGGTACAAAAGAGGGACTTTTATGACCTCATGTTTTATGGGACAGCTGCAGGATCTTCGTGTGGGAGCCCGCGGTCTCGTGAGAGAGTGGGGTTTGAAATATCGGATGTAGGAGGGTCGGAAGGCCCTGTGCATTCCGGGGACCCACTGACCACTGGCCGACACGAAGGCGGGTCCAGGCAGCGGCGAGTGGTTGGAGATTTTAATTATGCTGAATATGTTAATTCGCATCCACCACTCAGGGCCGCACATGCAAATTTTTAACAGAGAGAGATTTTCTTTTTCTCGAAAAAAAATACAGATGTACAAAAAGAGTTCCAGAGTGCGGTGGTTATTTTTTTCAAGCCCTTTTGGCTGATCTGCCCATGTTTACTTGCTCTGTCTATGACGAGCAATATAGTAGTGTTAATTTTTTTTTTTTTTAAATGATTTAAACATTTTTGCTTTTGGCCCAGACCTGGGTGGAATTTAGTGTAAATAAAACTAAAATTACGGAACACGAATATGTGTGTTGTGGTTCTACAAACAAAAAAAAAAGAACTTTTGGATATATATATATATATACTGTCAAGTCTACAACTCTAAAAGGATCTTGTGACCCCCAATGGGGAAAAAGGTACGATGTTATGGATGTTCTCTTTTCTATTGTGTACCGTATTAATATCAAATGTTTGAATTGGGAATAGGGTGCCCAGGAGAACTTGTCAACTTCAATTAATATCCAAATTAGTGTTTTTTTTCATGAGTTATTATTTTGGATGGTAAAAGTATGAATTATTTAATTGTAACTTAATATAATTTGCCTGTGGTGTAAATAAATGATTTATTATTATTAATTCCCTTCTTTGTTATTATTTGTTAAAAATCTTGCTAATTACTTATTTTACGTATTTAGAAATTACCTGACTGCTTAATATTATTATTAGACCATATATGAAAAAGCCATAATTAAATTTATCTTGTAGGGTTGGTTTGTCTGAAAATTGGGGAGTTATATTTAGTGGTTTTGATTTTATTATATATTTCCCTTCAAACCAATTGGCCATAGGTTAGTTATCTTCTAAACATTTCACAACGCATTGTCTTATTTATTCAAGATAACCTTTTAGGTAAATGACCGTAGGTTATCTATTAACTAACTAGGCTTTACGATCACCAGGTTCTCTATAATTAAAGGCCCCTATAAGATAGATTTTCTTTTGGATCAAGTAAGTTCGGAGAAAAGGGTGCGCCCAACACTCTTGTTAGCTTGTGCTAGGGAATTTATAGATAAATTAAGATATTCATTAACCTAATTTTTAATAGTTGTCTAGATCTTGCCAGCACAAAGAGTGTTCTTCTAATAAAAAATATTCATGCAAATATCACTTGGCATATTTCAACTATTACGCGAGCAAAGCCGCGGGGTTTGCTAGTACTTTTATAAAAAAGTAAAGTTTCTGTGTTAGTTCGTTTGTTTATTTATGGGGGAAAAATTTCTAAAACTACTGAATCGCTTTCAAAAGTAATGGTAAAAATTAATAGTGACATTACATGTTCCAACATAGGCTATATTTTATTTCGATGCCACAACTTCCAAGATGGGAGAGGAGCAAAAATACGTTCTAAAAATGCGATTTTTGTGTTACTAAAGGGCTTAGAAACTTGAAATTTGGCATGGTAGTTGCTTATAAGATATAAATGCTTTTTAAGGACAATTTATAAAATAATTTAAATTTAAAAGGTGTAAAAATGCACGAAAAGAATTTAAGTATTCTAAATTTCGATTTCTATGCAATCTCAGGAAATACAAAACTGATTCCAAAAGTAATATTTGCAAATTGATGGTGACAAACCCCTGCTGAAAAACAGGTTATATTTTATGTTGCTGCCACCACCAACAGAGGGCTGGTAGACTATTAGACTAAAATATTGGAATATGGCATGATGATTACTTTTAAAACGTAAATGCGTGCTAAGAACAGTTTCTAAAAAATCAAAACCTCAAATGAAAGGTTCCACCGAGTTGATGTCAACTTTACGCCCAGTCTAATGATGAATGTCATAAAATGAATGAGCCATTGGAATAAAAAAGTCTAACTGCAGTATAAATACTACGTAATAATTTTATTAAAAATAAAATTTAAAAATTGTAAAAGTGCTTTTTAAGAAAAGTGGTATTGTATAAAATATATGTTGAACCGATATGTGTATTTCAATCGATTGCGTCTGTGTACTTTTCCCAGTGCCTGTCTGTGGACTTTTGTCAAATGAAATTTTCATGTTTATTCAGAGATAGTATGTGACATTGAATTCTGAAAAGAGCAGTGTAGTCTAGGCAATAGGGGACTTTCCCTGGCAAAATTAATAGTAGTTCTGGAAATCGGCTTACTTTACGTTTCTTGGGTCGCTGAATCCAAATTTTTAACTTCCCCCCAAAATCCCCCCCCCCCCCCGCAACCATCCCAAAATTGTTGTTTTTAAATCAAATTTTTTATTGTTTTAGGGAAAAAATATGTACAAATTCAGAAAGTAGATAAAATTTGCATCAAATAAGATATATGACATTATCACGGAGGATAAACCGGGAGGGGGGGGGGGGGCTCCCTTGGAACATTCCCCACGCGTTGTTCTCAAAAACAAAATGTTTTCAAAAAATCAATTTTTTGGGGGGTTGACGAGTGAAATTTTGGTGGGAAGTTACAAATTCCGATCCAGCGATCCAAAAAACATAAAGTGAGTCGAAATCCAGAACTAGTATTAATTTTGCCAGGTAAAATCCCTATTTCCTGGACTTGCATAACTTAGTGCACGTAGCGTCGCAGAGGCAACCCTCCCCCTCTCCGTTCATATTACGTCATAAAGTCATATATCCTATTTAATGCAAATTTTGACTACTTTCTGAATTTCTACATACTTTTTCCCCTTAAACAGTAAAAAAATTTAATTTAAAAACAACTATTTTGGGGAGTTGCAAAGGGGGAGAAATTTTGGGTGAAGTCGAAAATTCGGATTCAGAAACCCAAAAAACTTAAAGTAAACATAATATGGAAAGTTCGCAGGGGAGAAGGGAGGACGAATGTAAACGATGTGAGTGGTTATGTGAAACTGCGCAACTTTGCCCACGCAGTACCGCGGCGCGTGTTCCGAGGCAGATCCCCCCCCCCCATTTATCCTACTTCATAATATCATGTATCTTATTTGTTGCAAAATTTGTCTACTTACTGAATTTCTAGATATTTTTTCCACAAAACAAAACAAAACAAAATGATTTTTTCAATAAAAACCTATTAGGGGGGCATTTTACCAAAATTGGGGGGGGGGGTTGCCGGGGTAAATTTTGGTGGGAAGTTAAAAATTCGGATTCAGCGACCCAAAAAACATATAGTAAGACTTTTTCCAGAACTACCATGAATTTTGCTAGGTGGAGTCCCTATACGGTCTCTTGCCTGGATTAGTGTACAATAAATTAGAATTGTACCTTGGTTAAACGGGTACATTTGCAAAAATTCAATAGTATCATTCCGAACGGAAAATCTTCTTTCAGGTGAAATCATGAGAACATTTTGAGATAAGAACTACCTCAAAACAGAAGTTTTTCGAAATTAGTAAAAATGTCTTTTATGACTTTTTTTTTTTTTTTTTTTTTTGTCAGCAAAGGAGTTTTTTTACTTCAGAAATATTCTATAAATCTAGTAAAAAATATCCTTTTCTAAAGATTTTGACTAAAACTTCTCCAAAAGATTTTTCTTAAGCTTCTCCTAGAAAACGTACGAAGGTATTACAGTGCGTCTCATAAGTATATGGACAAGCGATTTTTTGAAATAACAGCTCAAAATATGAAGCATAATCACGAATAAAATAATAAGCATATGGAATCATAATATATGTTTGTTACAACAACGAAATATAGTATAGGTTTTACAGAATTTTTGTAAAAAAATAAAATTTTAAATAAGCTGTCCCAAAAATATATGGACAATGAAGAGAATTGCTTTTATTTCCAGCGTATCAAGAAAAATTGTATTTTCTGCGTTCTGTACATGTGAAGTACCCACTGTAAAATATAAAATCACTGCTCATTCTTCAATTATAGAATAGTGGGAAAATGCCTCGCAACGTTTAATTCTCTGTTGTCGATATAGCTAAAATTTGGCGTTTAAATACTCAAATGTTAAAATTTCTGATATTGCTAAACACATAAAGAGTAACAGTTACGGAATTTATGAAATTAGATCAAAAATGACAATGCGATTACAAAACAACGTTCAGGTCGACCAAAAAAAGCAACTGTACGACAAGCCACAGAGATTTTTCGAGCAGTTTCAATCCAAAAGAAGTTTGTTCATGAAATTTCGAAGACTTTAGCGTTTTCAATTACGAGATCTATTGTTCACCGTTGCATACAGGCAAGAAAAAATCATAATTATCGCAGAATGTGCGCGGAATCTATGCTGAAAGTGTACCATAAAAATGCACGCGTTCTTTAAACTTAAAAACACACGCCTTGGGAAGATGAAATGTTAAGTGTTTCTTCAGTGACGAAAACAAAACTATTTTGGAGGGCTCTGGTGGCTGGGCATACCATCGGCATGATCTGCGACTTGAATCTCAGGTGTTCTTTCGTCCTCAACAAGGAGGGGATTCTTTCATGGAGTGGGGCGCGATTTGTTTCAATGAAACAAAGGATATTGCTTCTCTTAATGGTCAACAGTTCTCTGAGGATTATTAAAATGTCCTTAAAAGCAATTACTTCCATTTGGAAACATTTTTGGAAGGGAAAACTGAAAATTCCAAGAGGACAATACTTCGATTCACATCTGTCATTCAACAACAGCTTACTTGGTTTACGCAGCATCAAGTGACTTTTATAGACTGGCCAGCCATCAGCCCAGACCTAAATCCAATTGAAAACCTTTCGGGAGCACTTGCACGAGATGTATATGCTCATGGTCGTCAATTTTCTACTATTCAGGAATTAAAGCAAAACGTAGAGCAGAGTTGGTTCTCTTTACAGCCACACATTGTCCAAACACTAGTTTGAAGCTTACTTGATACAGTTTTCAAGATAATTCAAAGGAACGGATTCAAAATTTGAATTTAAACGCAAAAAACTCAAAAAGTTCATATCTTTTTGAGACAGCCTTTTTGATTTTGGTTTTTTTACAAAAATTCTGTAAAACCTATACTGTAATTCTTTGTTGTCATAAACTTGTATTATAATCCATATGCTTATTATTTTTTTCGTGATTATGGCTTCATTTTTTGAACTGTTACTTCAAATAATCGCCTGTCCATATACTTTTGAGACGCACTATATGCTAATGTTTCGAAAAAGTTTGTACTATACATATTGACTTTCTTATATGCTCTCGTACTAAATTTAATACTTTCATTTACTTAGTTATTTGTTTAATTGTGGATGCTATTGTGTTTAGAATAGTAAAGATTAAATCATAATTGATGGTTGTTCTGATGGACATAGGAAGATATTCCTTGATTCCGGCTTCTCTTAGCAGCGACCTTTTTTAAAAAAAATCTAAGCTATTTTGATAAATTTCTGAAATTTTCTTACCTAAATTTAGTAATTCTGCCATTGATATTTGTTAAAAGATGCTTTTTATATGCTATGAAAAATCTGAAATTTGGGTGGTTTGATATATTTTATCATTTGATTATTTTAGTTCATTTGATGTTTTTCAGAAAGACGTTAACATAAATAAGGCGTTTAGAATCACAATGAAGAACCTCATCAGTTGTGATTTCGAGAAAAATGCTTTCCAAAATGTGTACAATTATACGTCAAACTCTTTTAAGGAAGTTCTTCCAATGTCATAGGAGATGAAGCTTATCAGTTACCTAGATACAGTATTTAAAATATATAAACGAAAAAAAAAATATTTTTTGCTAAATTTCCGATAATGAAAGTTTTTGAGAAAAAATTAAGTAAAAACACAAACAGATTAACTAATTTATTGTGATTGGAACATCGACTCAATTAGCAACTAGCATAAAAAATACAGAAGCTGTATAGTTTAATGGGAACGTCAATAACGTTAAAGAACTGCCACAAAAGATAATCTATAACACCAAATCACCATTGTTAAAATACGGCAGTTAAAATTTGACCCAATTAAGTAATATTTTGCAATCGGTTTAAGCGTTAACAGTGGACACGTTCAAATGCAAGTAGACGATTTGGAGGATCATGCCGAAGAGAATATATAAAAGAAGTTTTTGTCATTTTTTAACGGAAAAGCTGAAGTACATATTAACAAAAAATGTTGGAAATGCTTGCCTGGTGGAAATATTCTTGTCAACCCTAAAGTTATCCTAATTTTTTAATTTGAATTTTGAAAGCATTTTTAATCGATTTACTTCGCTCCACATCATAAGGACTTCGGTTTTCGGTTTGCAGTCTTCCGTCTGTCTGTATGTCTGTCAGTGCTTGAACTGACAAACTCATATACATATATAACCTTAATCTTTACGATATTTTGGTAGCCATGTGCGCGTGGATATATTGAAAAATACTGAAATATTAATCGGTATGTTGTTTATTATTTCTATTTTATATCCTATAAATATTTAAACAGGTTTTATTGATTTTTCCATTTCATATTATTTGTTTCTATTCTGTTTTCAATTTTAATCAATTCACTTGATTTTAATGATTGTTTGGGAACAGGGAAAAATAATTTTTAGCTTTAGCTTATTTTTCTTACAGAAAACACCATATTGCTTATATCATTGAATTCTGTGCCCTTGATAACGTAATTCAATATATAAGCTTTTCCATTATTTGTCGGTGTCCACTTTCTTCCTTTTTTCTTCCATAATAATTCTTATAATAAATTATTTGGCACTTTTTTTTTATACTTACAGCTTTAATTCATAATATTATGGTTTTTGATGCTGGTAGGTTATGTTTAATTAATGGTTATATATATATATATATATATATAATTTTTTTTTGTACTTACAGCTTTAATTCATAATATTCCGGTTTTTGATGGTAGTAGGTTATGTTTAATTAATGGTTATATATATATATATATATATATATATATAAAGAATAAAGTTCACTCATAAGACAAAAATTCACAGACAATTTTTTTAAGTTGTTAGAATATTATATTAAAGAAAATAATTTTTACACATTGATTTATTTACAGTGATACTGATACTTCATAATAAATGGAAGTCTCAAAAGATAGATCACCTGTACTCTTGGGTTCATCATCAAAATCATCATCGAATATTAAAATAAAATAATAGGGAATCGTCAGACTAGCAGCATTCCGGTTCATCTCCATATCACGGACAACTCTGGTGATTGATTTCCTTGTATGCACTCCTTATGTTCTGTAACGTAGGTCGTGGTGTAACCGTGACACAGAAACACCTAATTAGAGGTAAGCCACTCGCTCGCTAAGGAGAATCAAAATACAGTCCTTCAATCGGTCAGACTACGAGTACATTGTTATAAACGGATACCTCTGTCCACCGCAAAGAGCAGATGGCTCATCTGAAAATATAGAAAAAGAAAGAGCAGAATAGAAAGTTCTTAAAAAACCTCGTAAAGAAAGCATAAATTCACTTAAAAGCATCGCCATGAAGATTCTTCTTTAAAAGGCAATGTTATTTGGACTTTTAAGTTTTAAAATTTAACTGTTTGTCATTTAAAAAGTACAGCCATCTTAATGGATTGTAACATCATTAAACGATATCAAATATTACTTCTTCCTTTTTATCTTCTTTTTTCTTTTTCTTTTTTTTTTACGTTTTTTCTTCTCATTTGTGATTTTTTTTATCACATTTCAAAATACTGTCAATTCAATACTGTAATTCAATTCACTGTCTTATAAAGTCTTCTTATTTCTTATGCAAATAACATCATCATCAGAATCAAATGATTTGTCAGTATCAATACCATACTCTTCAAAATCGGTCAAATTGTTATCTTCGGAATTTAAGTCGCATTTACATTTAGTTTCTTTGAAAGAAGAGCTTCCTTCAACAGGCTTTTTTTTAGTAAACTTCTGTTTCTGTTTCTTAATTTCATACTGTTCATGATAATTAATTTCAGATGCATCTGAAGATTTAAGGACATGCTTAATGTTCTTCGGTACATTTCTCATACATTTCTTATTGACTTTCGAAAACATCCTGTTAAGCCCAGGTAACTTTAAATATGTTTGGTACATTTTGGTTCAGGAAAATTCATTACTGCTTTTCACTGCGGAGGGATACAATTTACCATTTAAGATTCTACAATCCTAAAAATCCAATTTAACGCTTCAACAAATAACACTTTTTAACTCCAGCCGAACTCTGATGCTGTTTGAATAATAAGTTTAAATATTTTTATACCTTCAGCTTCGTTTTTGCTAGGTATTATTAGTCATACATGTATAGTACTTATGGGGCATTCTCAAAATCTTTTGACTTTTGGGGATAAAAAAAAAAATCTGAAAAAATTAAACTTGCTAAAATAACATTTTAATCTGATAGACGAATGCCTTAATGATTCAAAATAAAGAAAAAAATGGTCAGCAACGAAAATTTTTTTACTTAACTGAGGTTTAAGTTGAACTTGCGAGTTTAATTTTCCTTACCATTTTACCCCTATAACTTTTTATTTTCTTCTAAATTTTTACTTAGAATGAATTTGCATAGTACCCACATGACATTCAAATAAGAAATAATAAAATTGTAGTACTTTTAACACAGAATTTTTGTATAACATTGTCTTAAAGGGGTGTTACAGAAGGGACGGTAAGGGAAAAAAAGGTGGATGGTATTGGAAAAAAGGGAAGAAATGGTAAAAAAAGGGACGGTAAGGATGGAACGGTAAGGAAACTTAACACCTATTTTTAAGAAAATCATGTTAAGACTAAGTGATAGCCACAATGTTCATTGATTTTTAGAAACAGTTGTTCACATTGGATTACTTTTTTTATTATTATTTACCTCGAAAAGTGCAGGAATAAACCTTGGGGACGCACAGTGGAGTATTTGACCCAAAAACCTGGCCAAAAATGCAAAAATTAAAATTTTGTCAACAATTGTAAAAATCATATTTTTTAATAGCTAAGTAATTGGTGCGTCGATCTATGTCTGTTTTAGAAACCTGAATTATATCCGGTGGCTCCTGGCCTTAGTTGAAGAGGAAGTTTCTTCATGAGAAGACGTGGTTTTTTGTTGCTTTTTGGCATTGTTATTATATTTAAATATAATTTTTTTGTAGCTCAATGAATTGTTGAATTGAAACTCAACAGGGCTTACGTGTTTAACAAAAATCATAGCTTAGAGTTAAATCATGTGTTAATTTAAATAGTTTAGATTTTAATGTAATAAAAAAGATTGAATGTGTAAAAGGGTTATTTTAAAAGCGTTTTTGGCTCTAATTTAAACATATCGAAAGCTTTTTAAATATGTGCGGGGTTTGCCCAACCATATTTGAATTATAATCGTATTAGATATAGTCTTGAGTATCAATTTCTGTAAAAAGATCTTCCGCATATTGTTGCCTTTTTTTATATAATTTTTTTTCTGGGGGAGTACTTAAATCCCATTTTTTGCGGCAACCGAATTGAAGAGATAAAAACTATATTTTTACTCTCGTATTGCAGGTTTTTAGTTTACAGGATATTGCCTGAGAGCTTTTGCCCCTACAGGTTCTGTATGTATGCATGTATGTACGTATGTAAGTACGTACATACGTACGCAACTCGATACCTCCTGATAGAAATATGAGATCGGCTTCAAATTGCAAATACTTATTTACTGAAAAAAGTTTCTCCAATTAGTTTCGGGGGCTCATAGGTAGAAAATAAGTGGGGAAAGGAGGGAATCAAAGAAGTCTGGAGTGGACGTTGAAATGATTAAACGGTAAGTAATATCGGAAGTCACAACAAGTGGCCATCGTATTGACGAAAAAATGTTCAAACATCTGCTGACGAAACAGCAAGACTGTATGTGAACCTTTACAGTTGGTACCCCATTATTCCAACAATGCACAAGGTTTTGATTCAAGGTGGCACTGTAATTAAGAAAGTAGTCGTACCCATTGGCAAAAGATCATAAGAAGCTGCTGAGGCCAGAAACAAACACTTTAGACAGTACCGTACAAAGCACTCAAGAAAGTGCAATAGAGAAGTTTGCAATAGAGATGTTCCAAATTGGCTTCTTTTTGCAGTTATCCTTTTATAAACTGTTCTAGACAAAGACCAAGGGAAAAGAGCAAGCCACACAGTAGCGAGACCCTACAACTTCTTCTTCCAGCTAGGTCTTAATAAAAGTTAAGAAGAGTGTGATGAAGAAGATGAAAAACAGAGTTCTGAAGAATCATATTGAAACTGACAATCTATTAAATACACTGAAAAATCACCATCTCTATACTGTAGAGACTCCACTTTACTGAATGTATTATTAATTGTAACTTTATCAAATGTGAATAATCTTTATTAAATGCAATATAAAAATAATAATTATTATTAAAGTAAATTAAATGTAAATAATAAATTTTACAGATAGTACAATTAAATACATTTAATTAAACATTACTAGTAAATAAAAATATCTATCAACAATTACTTTTCTCTTATAAACAATAAACATTTAAGGCTGCTAGACATTGAGCTTCCAAACATCCCTTCGGTAATGTTAAGTCTATGGGCATGTGATGTGATGTATTCATATTTTTACAATATCTACTTACTAAATTTATATTTTAACTTCTTTTTTCTTTGTGCTCTTCTTATTTGATGTCTCTTTTTTTTCTTAATTGTCAAAATATTTATAAAATGCATACTTATTATTATGCGAAGTGTTAGAATATTACTTACACTTCGTCAGCTTTTAATATATAAAATATTAAACTAAGCTATGAATTTGTATGTATACTACATGGTATGCTAAACGCTAGTTCAGTGAAACGCATAGCACAGTTAAACATTTCCATTCAGCCATTTCAGTGAATAAACGGTAATGTACTTAAGAAATTTTGTGCAGCCCTGTATATGATCTATAGAATGTATCCACACAAAGTAATATATATAAAACAAAAAGTTCAATATAAAAACGCATATCACAATTACAAACGCACTTTCAGCAATTATTGGCCATAGACTTCAATAGTTAAATTTATTCTTCAGCCAAATTCTTTCGTGTGTCCCTGTAAATGAACGATATATTCTATGCACACAATATTCTACGATAAGGGCCTTAGTACACCTCAGTGATGTATATAAATTTCAGTCCTTTTAAAATAGTGTGATATCATTAAAATACAGAGCAAACGATTTTTTTTCCATAGACCATAATGTAAGGGAATTCTTTTGGGTGTCTCTGTAAATGAACCGTAAATGCCATATACTTCATTTACAATACTAAACATTTCATAGTGATACCCAATAACATCTAACAAATTCAAGGCAATCGAACTATATTTACATAGAAAAATATTTTTGGCCATGATTTCGGGTCAAATACTCCACTGTGGGACGGTGAGACTACCAATAAAGCCACGATGCTTGAAATTGATATTTGAATGCTAATTTGAATTCTACAGTAAATTTCCTGCCAAAGAATTTTAGACATTATTTCTCTAGCATACTTCTGCAAGAGAAAAAACTTGAAAAAATATTATGTGGCTGCATCTGAAATGATTTTCTGTATTATTTTAGAAGAGGATGGTAAGGAATCTAAAACCTAGGGACAGAGTTTAAATAAAAAATAATAACAATCCTAAAAATGTGTGCAGGTTACTTTTTAGCTACATATTTATATAAAACAATAGTTCCAGTTTCAGAAAAAAAATACATCGAATTATTTTTATTGAAACAATTTTATCCAGACAGCTCCAAACTTAAAAATCAGCATCAGAAACGCGGGACGGTATACGAGTTTTCCAGGTGTTTGGACCCCCAACATCGTCCAAAACTTATTTATCTCGTTAATATTGTTGTGCAATCATGCAATGGGATGTTTTCCAGTATATGAAATAAAAAAAACCCCACAAAAAATTGTATTAAAATAAAAATTAATATTCAGGGACATGAAAGTCAAAAGATAGTGAGAATGCCCTTTATGCGTTTCTTTAACAAGTTGCGAAATACATTTTAAATGTATTCTTGAAATGCACGTGCACTATTGGGAAGTCCGAATTGACCATTCTTTTAGAACGCATCCTGGGTTAGTTATTTGTATGTTTTTCAGTTCTTATCACTTCATATGGTGCATTTTAATATATTTTCTGTAGTTTTATTGTAATAAAAGAATTTTATGGTATTGATTTGTATATTATTATTCAATCATCTAATCTATAAAAATTTTATTTTATTTATTTATTTAGTTAGTTTATTTATTTATTTTTTTTTTGACTGGAAAATTTTGAGAACATTTAAATGCATGGTATTACACAAAAACTTCAAAATGCATCCTATTTAGAATTAATGAGAACTACGATTGATGATGCAAGCATATAAATCCTGCACAAAAAGTATAAAAAAGATACATTATACTGCGCTTAGAACCTTAATTCAGTATATATCCTATTTTACTATATTTTATTTCCTGCTTTCGTTGTTTTCACATGCAGTCTAGACCGATTTTGAAATATAAAATAAAGCTGGAATTTTCAATTCTCCATGTGATTAGTAATAGATTGAGTCTGATCATATAAAAGCTTTGTAAATTTGTTATTTTGTATAAAGGAAACCTTTGGGCAACTAAATTTTACAATATTTTTATCTTTAAAGACATTTGTTATATGGATATGTTTATTTTCCCAGGATAAAATGTATTTCACTATAAAAAATCTGAAAATAGTTATTCTGTTATTACTGTATAATAATTTTAGAAAAACAAGATTTTGAATTAACTCTTATATGCCTGGTGTTGCTTTACAGCAACATACCCAATTTAGGCTCTAAAATACTATTAGAGTAATATTGAAGGTATAATGCCTAATGTTGACAATAAAATACAATTTGAAGGTATTATTAAATCAATGTTCAATATGTAGATTGCAACACGTGTGCTGTTTAAGAATAGAGATAGATTTATTTTTTCAATTGTTGCTATTTGTTCTTTTTGTTTTGTTTGGAAGCTTATGAAATATTCTATTTTGACCTGCAGTGAGCAAGTAAAATATATTTCTTAATATAGTTCCTAAGATTCTTGTGTTTAATATTATAGAATTTTATCAAGGGAAATTATTTTTTGAATTAAAGACCAGTATTGCCGATTAGTAACAATCTGTTTTTTAGCCGTAAATTATGCTTAAAACAAAGTATGATTTTTTAAAGTATTTTTCCCGTGATTTATTTAAAAAATGAAAGCCGAAAAACATTATTACAATGATTTTTGAAAAATCAAGCATTTAAGGCTTAAATGTTTAATTCCAAAACTATAAGAACTAAAATTCGTAGTTTGAAATTTTCCTTTTTATTTTATTTTTCTAATCTCTTAATCATAAAGAAATGATTAAATGTCTGGGCATATTTTAAACTTGAAAAAAAAAAAAAATGCTGGGTGCAGTTTACAAAAATATGCTACTAACTTCATATACTAAACAAAGTTTATGTTTCAGATACATTAAAATTAATAAATCAATAATTCTTAGGAACATAATGCTATGGATGATTTAGAGTTATAAGATGTTGGCAAAAAAATATTCAGCATTTTTTTTTTTAGTTTTACATACACATTTTAATACAAATTTAGTTGAATAAACGTTATTGATTTATCGTATTTTAATTTAATCTGGAAATATTAATATGGATAATGTTTGAGGATAAAATTTTCATAATATCTGGGATAATATTTTTTATAGCAAATATTTTTTTTTTTGTTTTTAAGCGAAAATAATTAAATAACTATTTAAATTAAAAAATTTATGATAATTATATATGTGTGTATATACATTTTAAGTACTACCTTTTAGAAATTCAACTATAAAATAAAATTTTACATACATATTTTATAACACATTAGCATTATAAGTTAATTTTATTTATCTGCATTTTTAACTGAGATTGTATTTTTTAAATTCTACAGATCATACAAGGAAAACAAACATTTTGTTATTAATGTAATTGCTTTCAGATTTTGGAAACAGATTTGGAATTCATTTCTATTTTATTCCCATAGAAACCGCTAATTATTCAAGTCAAAGTAAACACTATTTTTTACATACCTTTACTTAAATAATCGCTTAATGTGTAACATTTCTTCATTAATTAAGAATGAATTTTACTCATTATTTAATAGATGTCACCAGTGACAATGATTTAAAAAGTGAGTATACGTTATATTATAACCATGAGATAATTAATACCACGTTGTTTTCTCTACATAATTCATGACTGAATGTATTTTCTAGGCAATAAGTGTTTTAGAAATTCAGGTCATGTAAATCATTTATTTCCAGTAACTTTGTACCATAGCATTATTTTTATGTCTTATAAGTAAACTAATATTTTTATGCAAAATTGAGGTTCATTAATCACGTTAATTTATCAAGTACTAACAAAGCATTTTTATAGAAATTATTCTTTATGTAAGAGCATCCTTGTATACTTTGAATTATTTAATTTACTATGCTTGTATTTGGTTTTATTAAATAGTATATTTAATAAACAAATTAATTAAAGTTTTGTTTTATTTATTTGTTTCATTTTTTTTAATGATTTATAATTCAATTTTTTATCTTGCACTTATCTTATATTCTATATATTTCAACTTATCTTAAAAAAATTTCATTCAAGTATATTTAATTAAGAAAATATTTTATCTGAGGTTTCACAAATGATATAATTGTTTATATTTTCCTATACAAATTAAAAGTAAATGTCTCCTGTCAATGAACAAGATTCTTACTTTCCTAAAGGGACAGATATAAACAGGATTATCTGTTTGACATGAATGCTGATTATTATCTGTAACGTAACATATGCTTATGTTTTATTTATCTGGTTAAAACTTATGCCATAGTTATTATGTTTCTTCTTCTAAAATGCAATATCTTACTTACTAAGAGTAAGTAATATCAGTTTTCTTTTCAATTAAAAAAAAAAAACGGATTTCCGATTTACATGACATCTCTTTCAATTGCATAAAATTTTCACGTTTAAGAATAGTGGTATTTTTTTTAATTAGGTAAATCTAAAACCGTTCTTTTAAATCGTTAAATAAATTTGCTATATAGGGTGTACCTGAAAAAGGGGGTAAAAATTTACGGGGTGACAAAAATCAGCTATACGAGCAAATTCCGTCATAGAATGTATGGTCGGAACACAAGCGGCGAGAAGTTAAAAGGTAGTTTTCACACTGTTGCAGTTAAAGAATTAATCCAAGAATGATAGGACATACTTCAGAAAATATTTTATTAACAGGAATGTAATTAATGTACATGCTCAAAGAATCTGCTCAAAAGATCTTCCGCCAGCCGTAATACACGCAAACACATTCGGAATAAGGACTGACGCACATTTGCGAAGACACCAATCATTTCCCGAATTTTGCCGGCAACAACGACAATCCTGCGACTAGATCCATATCGCTTTCAATGGGGCACTCGTATATTAGGCTTTTCATATGGCCCCACAGGAAAAAGTCCAAACACAAGAGATCCAGCGATCTTGGTGGCGAAGATAAACAACCTTTTAACTTCTCAAAGCTTATTTTCCGACCATAGACGAAATTTACTCGCATAGCTGCACTATATCACCCCGTAAAGTTTTGCCTACTTTTTCAGATGCACCCTGTATAAAAAAATACCATAAACTTTGTGTTACACAAATGCAATTTTTGCTATTAAAAATAGCTACGTCAGTAAAAAGAACATCATTTATCCGATGCATTAACCCCTTGACCGCCGAGCAAAAGGGTAAACTATAATAGTTTTTAAATAAAAAAAGGTATATTTCCAACATGAAATAAGAAAATTTATTACGTATAGGCATATATATATATATATCATCATCATCATCATCATCATCAACCGTTTTCAATCCACTGCTGGATGTAGGTCTCCCCCAGATTTTTCAATGTTTTTTGTCTAGTGCTTTAGTCATCCAATTTACAACGGCTACTTTTCTGATTTCATCACTCCATCTTACTTGAGGTCGTCTTCTTGGCCGTTTTGCATCTCTGGGATACCAATGTAGGGTGTTTGTGCTCCATCTATTGTCTTGTCTTCTTGCAATGTGCCCAGCCCATTTCCATTTAAGCCGTTTAATCCTTTCAATGATGTCAAAAACTTTCGTCTGACTTCTTATCCAGGTTATTCTTTTTCTGTCTCTTCTAGTTATACCTAGCAAACATCTTTCCATACTTCTCTGTGTTATTTGTAATCTTTGTACCATCCGTTTTGTTAGTGTCCATGTTTCTGCTCCATAAGTTAGCACAGGCAAAACACATTGGTTAAATACCTTTCTTTTCAAACAAAGGGGCATACTACTCTTCAGAATAATATTGTTCTTCCCAAAAGCACTCCATCCATTTCTTATTCTTCTATTGATTTCATTCGTGATACTATTATCCGATGATATTTCCTACCCAAGTTACACATAACTTTGCACTTCTTTAATTTCAGTGTTGTTGTAGACAATTTTCTTTTTTGGTGCAAATGAATTGAACATCACCTTAGTCTTTTCCAAGTTTATTTTTAATCCCACATTAATGCTAGCTTCTGCCAACTCTTTTAGCATATTTTTCAATTCTTCAGGACTGTTATTGAAAATTAAAATGTCGTCAGCGAATCGGAGAAGACATAAATATTCCCCATTTATTCCAATCCCTTTGTTTTCCTAATCCAGCTTCTTGAAAATATGTTCTAAGACAGCCGTAAAAAGCTTAGGCGAAATGGTGTCTCCTTGTCTTACCCCTCTTCCAAGCTTGATCTTTGCTTTTCCTTTGTCCAAGCGGATGGTTGCTGTTGCTTTCTTGTAAATCTTCTTTATAATATTGATGTAAGGTTTGACTATACCAATATCCTCCAGAGATTCTACTACTGCTGATGTGTAGACCGAATCAAATGCTTTTTCATAATCAATAAAGGCAAGGCAAAGAGGTAAATTATATTCTTTATGTTTTTCAATGAGTTCCCTTACCGTTCGGATATGATCCATTGTGCTGAATCCACTTCGGAATCCTGCTTGTTCTCTAGGTTGAGCTGAGTCCAGAGCTGATTCAAGTCTTGTCGTTAAAACTTTGGTGAAAATTTTATAAATCACTGATAGTAAGCTGATTGGACGGTAGTTTTTAATGTTTTCCTTCTCTCCTTTCTTGTAAAGTAGCACCATCACAGCATTATTCCAATCTTCTGGTACATCTGACTTCTTGAGACATTTGGAAAACAGCAAGTATAGCACTTTTGCAAATTCTTCTCCCGCTTCTTTGATAAGGTAGATTGTAATTCCATCTTCTCCGGGGCATTTACCTTTTTTCATAAATTTAATGGCTTGTAAAACTTCGTCTGTCATCACTGGGATTATGGCTTCGGTTTCTGTTAAGTTTTCTCGTGAATCATATAGGTTGATTTCCCTTTGATCTTCACATTTATATAAATCGTTATAGAATTTTTCGACAATGTGTACTATTTCTTTATTCCTTTTTGTGATTGTTCCATCTGCCCTTTTTAGTGCAAAAATACATTTTCTTCCAACACAAAGTTTGCGCCTAGCTAATTTTAAACTTTTGTTATCATCTAGAATTTTCTTAACAAGAACAGAGCTAAATTTTCTGATATCTTCTGTGTATGTATATATATACCTTGATAGTTTTAATCATAACTTAATTTTTTAAAACTGGATTATATCAGTAAAACAATATTAATTTATATATTGCTTATATTTCACTAAAACCTTCACCTTAGTGAATGGATATATCAGATCGTGGCAATGAGAACGCCAAAATGAATATTCATGAATATTCATTGTTGACTAACTATAGACAGAGTACCCTATTTAATCACCTTACAAAAAACTTGAAACGTGTTTATGAATTCGGTTTGTCTGTCGTTTGTATTCTGTCGTTTGCCGCCTGGATCTATCCGTGCTCTAACTGTCGTAAATATGCTTGGATTGTGATATAATTAATGCATGTTATTAGCTTTTCTATGACATGTTCGGTATTGAAAATGAAGTTTGTTGCATTTACGGTTCATTTACAGAAACACTCGAAATAATTCCCGTTACATTAAGGTCTATGGGGAAATATCGTCTGCACAGTATTTTAGTGATATTACACTACTTTAAACATATTGAAATTTATATGTATCACTCAGGTGTATTACAGTACAATCTGGAGTAGGTATAATTTATCGTTCATTTACAGGGACACACAAAAGAATATGGATACAGTACTGCCAATGTACAATAACTTCTATGACTCCGTTTTCATTTGTGGTATGGGATTTAAATTTTATTATTTTTTGCGTATTATTCATGTGTATAAATTCTATAGATTTACTAATAATTCTAAGTACATTTATTTTAATTACGGAAATTCCTAAATAGGAATTTTCAACTGTGCTATGAGTTTAATTTAATTAACATTATTTTATGCTAGGTAGTATACAAACAAACATATAGATCATATACAGGGCTGCGCTAAAATATCCTGATATTTATCCGACTATTGATGATTATTAAAGAAATTAGAATTTCGAATGCATTATGCATGTTTTTAATTGTTTAATTAGACATCAACTTTCACCTAAATAGACTGTAATGTTTTGTTACAGAACTTTAAATGTGTTGGAAAGTCTTTCATAATCTATTCTGGAAGCATGAATTTTTTTTCTTGTTTAAGCATATTTTGGGCCTTTGGTAATTTTGTATAAAAATTTAGTGGCAGTTAACTATGTATACATAGCTTGTAAATGTTTCGTAAATTGTCAACATTTATTAATATTTTCCTATTACTGTAAAAAATGAAAACGGGAGTTTCTGTCGAGTTTTAGGATTTTCGCCATTTGGGAGTTTGGGGCCAGTTTGAGGATTACTCTAAAATACAAGTGTAATTCAAATGTAAGTATACAATTTCCAGATGCTGTAAAACAGGAACAATTTAAGGCATGTTCCCAAAATGCGTACCATAACATAGGTGTACACACAAAAGTACTTCCTGCTTCCAAGGGAAGAAATGTAGCTGATAGTGGGTGTGTCACGTGAATAGCCAGTAGAAATGGCAGCGGCTGTAGTAGAGAAAGCATTTTGTGTTATGAATTGAACAAAATGGATTCTGACATAGTAGGAATGGCATTTTCAAACACGATTTGGAAAATAACATCAAACAAAAAATTACAATTGTTATTTGTTTAAAAAAAACTATGATACGAGCTGTTTGTGGAAAGTTTTAATGCAAGGACTACTGACTGTATAAGCAGATTTCATCGATAAAGTTCGTGAGATTGTGCAACGAAGCTCTGGCTTAACATCATGTGACTTTTTTATTTGCTGCTGCTTAAAGGATACTGCATTTCCGCTCCTCTTTCTGTTTATAACGCGGAGTTGAAACAGCGTACCAAAACCTGTATCATTACATCTTCAGTTTACCCAAATCGCATTTGGACAGAAATGGATAAACGATTCTATGTGTATTGTGGACTAGGTTGCGCGCATAGAACATCTGTGACTGCCACTAAAGAAACTTGAAACATTCACCTACACTTCTGTTTCAAAATTACTTACAATGTTGCCGATATATAATGCATTGAAATTGTATTCTTGCTTATAAGAAATACTATATGTGTCAGCCGCTCTGTTTGGCGATTACGATTTTGTTCTGCAGTATGCAAATTTTACTATTCGTATTTATCTGGAAAGTATTCCCAAATAACATACGGACATTTTTTAAAGACTTCTTGAAATATCTAATATGTAAAGCATGGTAGCACGAAAGTATATTTTATATCTCTCAAGACTTTTTCAACTACATTTAACTACTTAAATTTAGAGTTTCATAAAATTTTAAACGTTGCAACTATATTTTAAAAGAGCAACTTAATGTTTTTCTTCTAAAATAAATATTTTTTACCACTGAAATTGTGCGTTGTTCTAACGGTTCCCTCTCATAAAAATTGTATATCAAATTAAAAACATATATTTTCCTTAAATTAAAAAAAGTCTTGAATAAAAACATCATGATCAAATATGGAGTATAAATATGATGATCGATAAATATATTTTTACGATATAATATAAAAATAGTTATTAGGACTAGCGTATGAAGCAAAAAAGAAAACATATTCTATTCAGGACATTATATGTATTTATTTCTACAGAAACATGACTCACTTTGAAAATCCAAAACATATTTCCTTTCTTATAGGTCATTGAATGATACTTAAGATATTTGAATAGATATATCTTGTAGGAAAACAATAAATCTCTTAAGCGTAAATCAATTAGAGTTAAGGGCAATTGACTTTTGTTTCGAATCATTTCTTATCGAGATTCATTTTCGAGAAAGGAAATCGATATTAAAGAAATATGATAAGAAATATTAAAGTGATTTTTATAATGATATAACGTAACAGAGAAATACCGAATATCATTGTATCGCTGTTGATAGAAAATAGATCAAAGTTTTTAAAGGACAAAACCAATTAGATTTACAACAGTTTAAAAATAAACAAAACAATTATTTTATTTCCACCACAAAAAATAACTTGGTAAAAGAAATAATTTTTAACTTGCATAATTCTGATTTCGACTTTGATTTATGTTTTAACTTAATTTTTAATTTTTTAATTTTCCTATTATTTTTTACTTTTAATTTTTCTTTATTTTTTTCTTATTTTTATCCTTTATCCACAAATGATGTCACGCTTGAAGGGGGGGAGGGGGGGTTCATGAAATTGTGACAAGGGGGTGGGAGGACATAAGAAGAAATGTGGCATCACACATTTTGGTTAAAATAAAAGCATTAAAAAACAGCAGATTAAATTTTGAAATTAAAGTATTTTTATTGATAAAGTAAAGATAAGATTTAAAGCCAAATATATTAAATTCCATTTCAAATTCCAAAATACTACTGTTTCCAATTGCTCTTTCGTATTAATATTTTATTACTATTGTATATTAATTATGTTTTTTGTTGTAGCCCTTAGTCTTATTTCATACAAAATAAGTGTACGAATCATTTTTATTGTTATGCTCACAAATGTCATTAAAACACATAGTTAAAGTTAGAAAAAAATGAAATATATTCTACAACGTAGTGCTTTGTTTCTGAACTGTAAGTATATGTTTATGTAATATAGCGTGACATGTGACAAGGGAGGGGGGGGGGATACAGTGAAATGGGACACTTTGTGACAAACGGGGGGGGAGGGGGTCAAAATTATTGAAAAAGTATGACATCATTTATGGATAAACCCTTAAGTAGTTTCACACTAAATTATACTTATCCCAATGTCTGGCACATACATAAGATAATTCATTTTTAGCCCAGATGTTATGCTAATTTCAGCTAGGAAACCCCCCAATGCTGCTCACCCGTTCAGAACCTGTTCGGATTTCGATTATGGGAAATTTAATGATACAGTGCGCAGCAAAAGTTTAGACAATAATCGATTGTGCTTCTGTACTGTGAAGTATGGAACAAATTGTTGTAACTCAACTGTCATATAATTCTGGCGATTTATAATTTATTCACAAATAGTAAATTTTAATTTATACACTTTGCATAAAATATAATTACAAAAAACATTAACATTGTGGTAAAAGAATAGACAATGTGTCTATTTACAGAAAAATATCCACAAATCGTACTGCTCATGCATTGTCCGCTATTGCTGTAAAAATGTGACTTTCCATCGAAGAAACTAAATCCTGCATCACCTGGGGGTCTATTACGTGCCAAACCTGTTCAACAGCAGATCGAAGTTCATTTACAGAGTAGTATTGTCAAAAAATTGCGTAAACCGTATGAGTCATGATGCCATAAAGGTTTACGATTGGATTCAGATCAGGGCTACACGCGGGCCCGTCGAGAACAATAATATTTTTACAGTTAAACCAATTTTGATTTGCATGCAAGATGAATAGACGCATTATCTTGCAAAAATACATACTTTGGAAAAGCTAAAAGTTCACCAAATGGCTGTAAATTATTTTCCAATGTGTGTATGTAGTCTTACGCTGATTGTCGACCATTGAGAAACTCCAGAGGTACTTGAGCATTAAAACAAAGTGAGGCCCAAATCTTTCGGCCTTTCGAGGACAGTGTCCTTAAAAAAGGACACCTGATTTTAATTCCAAAACTGACAAATGACATCAAGAATATTTAATTAAAATTTTACTTTTATAATACACGTGTAAATAAGCAAGTTCATACATTCTAAAAAATTCGTTTATAAATTGTGGTGTCACTTTATTATTTCAACAGTTTATAAACAGATTTACTTCACGACGGAAAGGGTTAAAGAGTCCAGTGCATTCTCGTCAATTTGTTGTGAGATTTCAAGGCTGGTTGTTTTATCATTTTCATGTAAACTAATTTAGATATTTTTAATTCATCTACGAAAGTATCCGTTGACACAAAAAGCTCTGACTCACTTTTAATGCGACTAGCAATTATCATTTGTCTAGATGCCATTTTATGGATACTTCCACCATCTCAATTTCTGGCCACACGAGTTTTTCCAGATCTATTATTTGCTTTGAAAGAGTTACCTTTAGACAGTACTTGATAGACAGACTACGTTGGACGATTCAAAGTAGCTGAAATTTCTGCAACAGTCTTCCCTTTCGATTTCAGCTTCGATGCTTTAATTACTTCATCTGACTGAATATTTCTAGCTCGTGGCATCTTCACTAACAGATACTATCGTGAGGTGCACTTAAATATTTCATGCATGTGACGTCATAAGTTTGAAATTTTCGTTTTTCCGCGAACAGTTGCGAAAAATCACGAAATTGCCTAAATTTTTGCAATATGCAAATTCCACTTTTTTCAGTTACATAAAATAATATACTATATTAAAACCGTTATTTTCATCCTAAAACGTTTAATATATATTTAAAAATGAGTAGCCATTTGTATAACACATGTGTTCGTATTTTTTATTTAAAGGTTAAATAACTTTTGCTGAGGACTGTGGTAACACACTGAGTGACAATGCATGCGATAATAAGAAATGTCAAGACAATACACCGAAGAGCCAAAACCTTATGACCATCGACACATTTTGCAATGAACTCGCCTGGATGACGCGGAAGGCGCGTAATCAAGTGGGAATGGTATTTAAATACTGATAGGGAGTCTGTGGAATCATTTTTGCGCTAACTTTTGATTGTGATGGGAAATGCCGCTGATTTAAGCGACTTTCACAGAGTGCAGAATTCAATGACCGAACGGCACAGAATGAGTATCTCCGGAACTGCACGACTCGTACGTTGTTAGCGATATATCTTTGTTAGTACTTATACAAAGTGGTTGAATGACGGTGAAGCTATCAGCAGACGCCATGGCGTTGGTCATCTACGCACTATTTAAGAAAAAAGGACGCCAGAGACTCTCCCGCTTGGTAAAGCAAAATCGGCGATAGACACTGGCTTAGCTGACAGCCCAATACTATACAGGCCTAAGGATAATTGCGTCGGAGCACAAATTTCAGCTGACACTGTTGTTTATAAGACTATACTACAAACGTCCCACTCATGTGCCTCTGTTGACAAACCATCTTCGCCGACTACTGCTACACTAGGCCTGAAAACATCTTGAATGGACAATGGATCATTGGGAGAGATTTGCCGAGTCGGATGCAAGAATATTCACTTTTCATCATGTCGATAACAGTGTCAAGATACTCCTCCTTCTTCAGGAAAACTGTTGCTCCCCGTTACACAGTAGGCCATACACAGCCGGTAATGATGATATTATACTTTGGGGGACATTCTCATGGGTGTCTATGGGACCTGTGATTAAGGCAGAGCAGACAATGAAGGCGCGGGCTCCCTGAACATCATTGCGGAACAGTTGCACCCTTGCATGTATATGTCTTCCCAACTGGAAATGGAGTGTTCCAGCTCGAATTGTGATGGAATGGTTCCAAGAACATATTACTGAATTCTAGTTCACGTCCTGGGAATCTATCGCAAAGAATCTTAATCCGATAGAGCTCATTTGGGATGTCGTGGAACGGCAGCTTACAGCTAAAAACAACGACATTATAATACCCCGGATTTGCGTGACCGCTTCTTGAACATCTGGTACAATCTCTCTTCGACATCTACCAAGGACTCTGGCAGCCATGCAAAGGTGGGTAGCGGCTTTTCTGCGGGCCAAAGGCGAGACGTGCGTTATTTGGTAGCTGATCTTAATGTTTTGGCTCATCATTGTATATATAAATCTAAAGACGAAAGAGGATTATACTTAAACTTTCATTAAATTGAAATAATTAAATATAATGAAGAATTATTTTTGTCGGAGATTAGATAATGTTCTATGCACATTATATATCCGGGAGTTCCAGCCGCGGCACACCGGATACCGCTAAAATGTTATACAGTAGACGCTCGTTTTTACGAACCTCTTTTTCACGAACACTTGCTATATTACGAACTATAGAGTGGTCCCGAATACACTATATATAGAAACAATGTAATTTTTTGCTCCCATTTACGAACTACGGATTATGAAAATCTCTTTTTTGCGAACTCAGTTTTGATACTTCTGCATTTTTTTTTTTAAATATCGGAACGCAGTGTCACGTCAATTAAACTCTCAACAAGTACAATTAGACATCAGATGCATGTTGAGAGCAGAAGGTGTTGTTTTCCCCAATTTCTTTCGGAGGGAGGGGGCATAGCAACAATTTCAAGTAGTGGTTGTAAGGACTAAGGCACTTTTTTGAAGGGAGCAATAACTGTGAAAGGTTTTCAAGCATAGATAAAATGGAAATATATATTTTCCAAAATGTAATTTAAAACAAAAAAGGTAAATGATTATTTCCATTCCTAATTTGTTATTTATGTTTTCATCTATGTATTTTCTCCTGTTAAGTACTATTTAGTCTGTATTTTTATAATGTTTTGTAATGTTTTTAAGGCATAAGTAACGTTGTTTCTGTGCACTAAAATTATTTTTTGTGCATAAATTTGCATTTTTTTCTTGTATATTTAAAAATACACGTATAAATTTATTAAATAATAAATAATCTTGAAATACTGCTTCATTTGTGAAGAGGGGGCAGTTTGATAAAAATAGACAAAAATAATGTACGTATTCATATCATTTTTGGTGTTTTCTATTTTACGAACTTTGTATTTTACGAACTATTTTAGTGTTCCCTACGAGTTCCTAAAAACGAGCGTTGACTGTAGTAATTATTGCCTTATCTAATAATCGAATCTCTGTGATTCAAGAAGTCGAATATACCTTTAAAATAACTGTGGTATCAGCGTGCCATGGTTAGTGCCGTGTGTTTATAAGGAAGAACTTATGAGAATATAGTTAAATAAAATTATTTTTTTAATTATAATTAAATTATGGTAATTTTATATTCTACTTAGAGTACATTTGATTTCGAATTATACTTTTTAGTGACTCGTTACTCTCCCGCCCCTTTTTCCACTCAGGGAAAAAAGTGTATGCCTTATTTTCTTAATTTTTTTCGAGACAAAACAATGGTTTTTAAAAGTTGGCGCTACTGGCAGTATTGTGTAGCGAACTTTACAGTTACAACCTATTGTGTACAAATCAGATTAAAGAAAAAAGAGAGAGAGAGAAGGAGGGACCTCAGTGAATTACTAAAAAAGTTTGAACAATCATAGAAACTAGTTTGATTTTTATGGAAAATAGTTATAGCTTGTCCTCGTACTATACAAAAATTATGTAACATTACTGCAAAAATAGGTGGCGGCCTTGCTGCTTCCATTTAATGAAGTACTTTAACTTATAACAGATGTCACGTTATTCAAATGTGTAATATTACACCAGTTATATCAGTTTAAATTGCAGCATTATATAAGTAAAAAATATTGCTCTATAAAATTAGACGCAGCATGCTGCCTCCAATTTTTATGGAGTAAAGTTACATCAATTTTTAGGTAGATTTCCTATGAAATACTACCTATTGTGATCGTTCCTATGTTGGAATTTGTGAAAACTTTTGCAGATCTACACCTATCATGACCCCTAGAACCTAAAACCACCCTCAGTAAAAAACTTTATCTATCTATCTATCTATCTGTCTGTCTGTCTGTCTATCTATATATATCACTTTCTTCTGGACACGATAATTTTCGTAATTCTGCACCAATTTCTTCCAAACTGATGCATAAAATCAATGGGTATAAAATCTCGGTCAAGTTCGTTAATGGGCAAAATCGGACCAAGGGGGTGGAAATAGGGAGGGGTTTTGTAAAAACCGAAAACCCCCCATAACCACTTAATTTTTGTACATATCAAATCAGTTTAAAGTTTTTATTATTTCTAAAAATAGGGCCAAAATTTTATGTATCACAGATTTTTGATAAAGTTGAAAATGGGCTCAAGGGTCGCAAAAAATAGGGTTTTTAGGAGAAAAAAATTCAGAACTTCGTCAATTCTCAAGATATCAATTCCAATTAATTTTACTGTAAATTTCCTTAATATTATCTACAACTTTTATATTCACAAGTTTTTGATAGGACCAATTCGTACCGCAAAAAAAATTAAAAACGAAAACAAAAAGGTGGTTTGAAGAAGTAAAAAATCCATAACTCCGTCAATTCAAAAGATATAAAATCCCCATGAATTTATCATATATCTTCTTAATATTGTCTACAACATCTATACAGACAAGTTTTGGATAGGACCAATTCTTACAGCAAAAACAAATTAAAAATACATAGCGGTTGAAGAAAAAAATCATCTAAGTAAGGGTGTATTCAAATCCAAACTGCTTATTTTCTGACTCATTTTACAATTCATTTTTGCTCTCAAAGGCTTCCAATTGGTACGTTTTCTTATTCAGAAGCTATATAATGTACCGTAATGGTCGATTTTTTGATAGAGGCAGAATATATCTTTAAAAATGCTGTTAAAGTGGGCATTTTGAACCGAATTTCCTGAAGCGGATTGTGTTGGAAAAATCATTGCATCAAGGATGCACTCAAATCCAAACTGCTTATTTTCTGACTCATTTTTAAATTCATTTTTGCTCTCAAACACATTTAATTGGTAGATTCGCTTATTCAGAAACTATATAATGTACCGTAATGATCGATTTTTTGATAGAGGCAGAATATATTTCAAAAAATTATGTCAAAGTGGGCATTTTGAAAGGAATTTCCCGAAGCAATTGTGTTATCACTTTCTTCTGGACACGATAACTTCCGCAATTCTGCACAAATCTCTTCCAAACTGATACATAAAATCAAGGGACATAAAATCTCGGTCAAGTTCGTTAATGGGCAAAAGCGGACAAAGGGGATGGAAATAGGGAGGGGTTTTGTGAAAACCGAAAAAACCCCATAACTTCTTAATCTTTGTACATATCAAATCAGTTTAAAGTTTTTATTACTTCTAATAATAGTGCCAAAAATTCATGCATCACAAATTTTTGATAAAATTAAAAATAGGCTCAAGGGGCGCAAAAAATAGGGTTTTTGGGAGAAAAAATTCCTTACTTCGTCAATTCTCAAGGTATCAAATCCAATTAATTTTACTATACATCTCCATAATATTATCTGCAACTTTTATATTCACAAGTTTTTGATAGGACCAATTCGTACAGCAAAAAAAAAAAAAAAAAAAAAATTTAAACGCGAAAACAAAAAATGGGGGTTGGAAAAGAAAATAGCGGTTAATAGCGGTTTTCATAACTCCGTCAGTTCACAAGATATAAAATCTCCATGAATTTATCATATATCTTCTTAATATTGTCTTCAACATTTCTATAGACAAGTTTTTGATAGGGTCAATTCTTACAGCAAAAACAAATTAAAAATACATAGCGGTTGAAGAAAAAAATCATCTTATAAAGGGTGCATTCAAATCCAAACTGCTTATTTGCTTACTCATTTTTAAATTCATTTTTGCTCTCAAACGCATCCAATTGCTAGATTCTCTTATTCAGAAACAATATAATGTACAGTATTGATAGAGGCAGAATATATTTCAAAAAATGATGTCAAAGTGGGCATTTTGAACAGAATTTCCCGAAGCGATTGTATTAGAAATGAAAAATATTTCCCTACTGAGAAAATAATTGTTTATTAATCAAGTTTTAATTAAATGAAAGAAAAATAAAAACACAGGTCGCTTATAAATCTTTTCAAAAATCACTTCAGCATGTTTCATATTTTTTTTTTTTTTTTTTTTTTTTTTTTTTTTTTTTTATTAAAAATGAATCTGAAAATGTGCCAGAAAATTTCCAGTTGTTGAGCATGGAAAAATATATTTTTTAATATCGCCTTAACATGATTTTGATAAAACCAGATATTTTATAAAAAGGAAATAAAAACTCGTCAATAGCAGACAGATAAAACTGTTAAAGTTGATTTATATCTAATAATGATTTAGTTTTTGTTGGTGAAATTAGTATACTTAACTCCGAAATCTACCTCTGCCTGTTGGCCGGGACGGCAGGGCTTTTTTGCATTGCAACATTGCTGGACAAAATTTTAAACTGTATATAAATTAAATTATTTAGTTTAAACGGATTCCACTGAGTTCTGTCATAATGTTTAAAATATTCATATAACTTATTTAATAGCAGAAAAAAATATTACAAAGGGTGCGATTAAATGTCGTGACTTCAAAATCTTTATTGAAAACATATATAGAATTTTTTTTTTTTTTTTTTTTTGAAATAGTGGTGGAAGACTCTTTGAAAATTCCGAGGAGTACATGCAGCTGGCTTAAAGCAATGTCTGTTACAGAATGAAAGCAATACGTTTTTTAGAGACAGGTGTTGCGAAATCGCATCTGTTTTGCATTGGAGAGAAATCAAAAATGAGCCGAGATCATGTGACTCGGTTGTGTGGCGCCAGAGCGCACGAAAAAACTATCAGATTGATACTAGAATTCTTTTAGATAAATATTAAAACTTGAATTGTGTTCGAACGGGGAAAAAATGTTTCCTCGTAAATACTTAAGTAAAGTAAACTCGAAAAGCTTGGTCGAGAAAAAAATGTTTCCCGGAATTAAACATGAAAAAGTGTGATTTAATGTACAGTAGTAATGCTTGAATATGTTTTTTTCGAAACGATCAGAATATATATGTTCTTGGCTGGGATATGTATCATAATCTCGGAATTTATAATGTTATTCAAATATTAATTGTTCTAAATGTGCTAACTGTTGTGATGTGGTGCTGTCAAATAAAAAATAGAAAGACACTCAAGTTTATTTACTTTCAAGAATTAGATTAAGCGAAATATGTTTTTTTCTCGAAACCATTTTATTACTTCGAATGATGTTTCAAGATAGTTTTGAAAAGAATAATTTTTCAACAGGCAATATGAGAAAAAATATTTTATATCATATTCACAAAGCACTACTTTAGCTTTAAATATGTGCATGAGCATGAACAATGAAACTCACATCAATGTAACTTTATTAAATACATTTTGGCTTAATGTTACTTAATGGCATTTAAGGAGTCTCAGGACTCTTAAAGCTTTCAAATTTTCGAAATGTTAATCTTTTTAGATGTTAAAACTCCTGTCTTTTCAGAATACTTTTATATAGTTTTTTGCTCGAAATTCCCTTTAGAACAGAAGTTATGGCTTTTAGAATTATATACGCATAACAGCTGAAGCGGCCTTTCCGCAAGTTTGAAGTCATTTTTCTCGTATGAGGTTTTTGTGCATAACGCGCACGATATCTCAAAAACTTCTGAATATTTTTTGATGGAATTTTCAAAACGTATGTTTCATGTTAGCCCGTGTAAACTGAACCAAAAATTTCCTTCTTATTGTTCAAAAAAATATTTTTTAGGTGATATACTGTTGAAAGTTTACAAATTTTGCATTAGCTAAATACAACATTAAAAATATAAAAATGCTTTAAATGCAAAATTAGTTAGATTCAGGGTAATTATTACAGTCTGAAGTATAACAAGGAACCAAAATTTTCATTCTAGTTGCAAAATTTATTTTGTAAACCTGCGCGTAATCTATTATGCCGATTTTGTGCTCGTCAAATATCTGACAGTTTGGAGACCCCTGTAACTACTTATTCTGCATCTTGTAATTTTTAAAATACGGGAAATGAAAGAACATACCTCTATCTTTCATTCTAACTAAAATTGTGTCTTAAAATCAAATACATTTTAAGATATTAAATGTTGAAATAGTTTTTTATTTTCATTTTTCCAAATTTTAAGAGTCCTGAGGCCCTTAGAAATCATACCCCTCATAAATGTATTAAATAAAACAGTTAATGCATTAAATAAAACAGACCTAATGTACTAAATTTCTGAATCTTTGTATTGTCTTCATTTTCAAAGTCTGCAGATTTATTCCAAACGAGCAAAAAATGTCCGGCCAAGACTCAAACATGTGTATCTTGGTTTCCCATAACATTACACTGCCAACTGAGCTACCCGGAAAATAGCTTGCTGACATTAAATTTTGTTTAATTGTTTTTATTTCTACATAGAATGTAACTCATACTTTATTTTAAGATAAATTAGTTTGTACACCAGCCGTTGCCCGGGCCCTTGATGAATAACCCTTAAATGAACCTCAAGTTTGTATGATTATTATGATTATTTATGATTATTATGATTATTCTTTTATGAATATTATCTTTAACTACGTTTTATCTGAATTAATATTTTTAAATTAAAAAAAAAATGAATTGAAAGTATATGCTATTCGATATTTTATTTAATGCGTAATTAAAAAGTCCATGCGTACCGAAAACGAGCGAAACGTCGATGTCAGACTAAGGTTTTACTGATTTCGTCGAAATTCTCACACATTTTATTTTATAAAATTATTTCTGGTCTTTGGAATGCTTGTAGGTGATGGAAATCTGGTCTATTGAGATGCTCTAAAATTATTGTGTTAAAATACGGATATTTAGTAACTTTTACCGTAGAAAAAGTATCGTCTCCGTGTGGTGTGCAGAGACCCGCGTTTTTCTGTTCATTTCAAAGAGTTAAAATTAATATTTTTTAAAACCTATTGCACCATCAATTAGAAAAATGTGGTTTCTGCTTTATGATCATATTGTTGATTTGTCGGTACCTCTAAAATTTCGCCATGCAGAGGCGAAACTACGACGAAATTCTCAGGTTTTTAATCATATTGTCGAAATTTTCGCACATTTTATTTTGTAAAATATATTTCTACTCTTCCGAATGTTTCCAGAGTTTTGAAGGTGATATAAATCTTATCTATTTACACGCTCTAGAAAAGACTCTGTTAAAATACGGTCGTTTAGTTACTTTTTGCGTAGGAAAAATATCGTCTCCGTGAAGCACGAAGTGACTTGAGTTCGCCGGTAAATTTGAAAGTCTTAAAATTCGTTTTTTTTTTTAACTGGTTACATTATCAATTAGAAGAAAGTTTCAGATTTAAAAAAAAAAAAAAAATCTGGTTTGCCGGTATTCACTAAAATTGTACATCGGAAGGGAGAAACTTTTTTTTTTTTGTGGAAAAATAATAATTTTTGAAATTATTTTTCAGAGACTTACATGCGATATTCTTTTGAATGGATAATGATCTTCAAGAATATGTGTTTCATTTTTTTATTTTACTAAGTGTTTTGTCCGATTTAAGTTAATAAATAATGACAAAATACCCCCAGAAATTCCTTCTTTTCAATATTCATTTTCTACGGATGCGTAAATAAGGCTTTTGCGCATGCGCCAGAGCTTTTTCACTCACGCAGGGAAATAGATGAATTTAAATGAAAAGGAATTAGAATTTTAAAATTCGGAGTCTCAGGTCCATCAGAGGAAACTTTGGGATACTTTCAGAAAAAGTTTCAGCTTTGTATGTCCGGTAGATTTCGCTAGTCATCGTACACAGACAGAGCGAAATTTTCTTTTATTATTACAGATGTAGCTTCTCGAAAATGTAATGTATAGTCGCCCCCCTTCCGAGTTGTATTAGGTGAAAACAACTTAAATCAAATAAATACCAGCAGATACACATTTCATTAAATAAATATTCTTTGGGTAATATTTTTGAACATTAAAAAAAAATGTTTATTTAGTATAATGCACTTTATTCACATCTGCAATTTTAGAGATAATTATATACCTCTCATAAATATTAAGGTATCTCACAAATATAAAAAAAAAAAAAAATTACATTTGTACCTTTTTATATTTCTTGTTTTTTTTTTTTGTTTTTTTTTTTTGTTTTTTTTCAATTTTAGTAAATTTACAAACATTATTTTAGCAATAACAATGCGAAACTGCTCAAGTGATAAATAAAACTTTGTCATAAAAATTTAAATCAGCATCGCCGTCTTTTCAGAGGTATATGAATAAATTATATTATATGCTATTTTCTGCGAAATTGCCAATAAATAAAATATCATTTAAAGGTTACTGTCTAATTAACAATGATTTTTGGATATTTTGTAGATGTGCAGTGCTATGATACAAAGGGTTGCGTGTCTACTCGCTGATACTCTCAAGGTAATGTTAAACTCATGATAACATTTTTTTTTCATATTTCTCGTATTAAACTCAAAATTTAAACGATTGTTTTCACAGAACAGCTGAGCTCGATCCCCAAGTCGAACTTTTTTTTTTTTTACTTTTCTCAAATTTGCTTCCAGATCTTTTGTTTGATTTCGCTTACTATTCTGGACCCCATCTCAAAAGAGATAATTAATCCCCCCCCCCCCCCAAAAAAAAAAGCAAGGAAAATCGGAAAGGTAAAAGGAGCCATGTTTAGACATCCACATTAGATATGCTATTAAAAGAATCCTTAAAAAAAAAATTCAATCGAATCGAGAAATTTTATAAGATCGGTCTCATATGCTTAACATTATCTTGCTAGTTTTATCGAGCGATCAGCGTAGACTGTGAAGCAGAGTTCTTAAAATATTCATAAACAAAATCACCGAAAAATGAAATAAAAGGCAATGACTGATGTTATAAAACCATTATAGCGTATCAATGGAAGTTAAGTGCAATCGATTCTTGTTTCTAAATTTTTTGTTATCGATTTATTATATTTAATTTTCTAGAAAGGTAATCAACGTTAACGATGAATCTAAAATATATTACAATTATAGTCACATAAACTTACAATCAAATACAGATTGTTTATGTTTTTCTTATAAAGATAGAAAAGTTATCAAAGATTTATGAAGACAAAAGCAATAACATAATGTACTATAATAAAAAATAGGCAGACAGAACTTTAATGTTTTTTTTCTAACCTGAAAAATTATTAAACAAAAATAAATACATTAATTAATTAAATAAATATAGCTTAACCCTCACAAATCAGAGTTCGAGCATAGCAAAGCTTACTGAATGTACTTGGATGTATCAATCCCAAAACTTTTTTCTATCTTATACATCTTAATATTTCAAAAAGTAGTTACATATGTTAATACAGCAATATTATTAGATCAGTTTTATACCAACTTTGATTTTCAACTTAAATTTCTGCTTCAGTCTGTTAATTGGACTAATAAACGACTTAATCTCGATCATGATATTAATTAAAATCACTAGTTTTTCATAATTGTGTTATACGTCAGCTATTTGTGAATAGTCGGCTTAGCAGGAGGCGAGTTCCCGTCACCGCACGAGACGCTTATGGACAACAGAACTACGAAAAATCGATAAAATTATTCAAAAATCGCTATCACAGCGTCCCTTTAAAGCGCAATATTTCCAAATTCAAGGAGAACCTGCTGACCATACATATAAACATACACAAAAGTTTGGTTTATTTATATTCATAACTTCATACACATTTGGATGGTAAAATAAAGAAGCTGCCACAAAAATCGCTATTACAACAACCCCTTATAGCAGAATATTTTTATTTACAAGGAGAAACTGCCAGCCGCAGTCTAAAACATACAAAAAAATTTGGATTCAATTATATGCCTGACTTCATACACTTATTGATGGTACAATAGTGAAAATAGCACAGACATCGCTATTACAGCGTCCCCTTCCTGCGGATTTTTTTCAAATTCAGGAAGTACCTACTGGCTATAGCCAAAAATATACACAAAAGATTTGGTTTAATTGTATGCATAACTTCATTCACTTATAGATCTGAAAATACTTGAATATAACATGTCATTGACAACAATCATTTATAAAATATGAGAAAAATAAGCATGTTAGATCGACGACTTCAAACAAATTTAAGGATGATGCAATGGTTCTGTTTTATTTTAAAATTGAGCGGAACCTAAATACTTTGCTTAAGGGGGCGGGTCACTCAGCTTCCGATTTCCCCTCACTAATGTAAAATCTATGGGTATTTGATGCATTAGTATATTTAAAATATCTCCTCGGTAAATTAATAGTTTTAACTTCTATTTTTTGTGTACTCTTCCTAAAAGATGTCTCTTTTTTTATTAGTTCTCGAAATATTTCTAAAGTATAGGCTTAATTTTATATGAAGTGTTAAAATCTTGCTGACAATTCGCCCGCTTTTATCACATAATGTATTAAATTCAGCATGGATTTAAGAAATATTTTGAAAACTAAGAAAAAAAGAGGCATCCTTTAAGAAGAGTGCACAAAAAAAGGAAGTTAAAAATATGAATTTCTTTAGAAAATATTTTAAATATAAATTCATTGTATTAAATCTAATCTCTAGTCCGTTGTATTTAAATCTAATTTTGTATCAAAAGTCCATAGACTTAACATTACGGAGGAGAATTCCGAAGCTGAGTGACCAGCCTTCTTAAGGTTAAATCCGAGATTTTGTATGTGTCTTTAAGTTGTCGTCTGGTTCATGCAAAACTAGTTTGTAATTGTTCTAGTAGTTAGATGTGGGATAATCTCCAACATGGAACTACAAATATCATAATCGAGCTTAGATGGCTATCCAGACGAAATTTGACGAACCATCTTTGATATGTCCAAACATTTACTAGTACTTAGCTTCCAAACACGTCACATAACTTTTTACAGGCAATCGATGCGTTACTTCCTTTCTAGAACTCATGCCAAATGCAATATATTTAATGCATTTTATTCACTGACATCTTAATCTTTCTGAACTTCACATCTGAAGATCACAGGATATTAAATGTAGTCCTTTTATATTACACATGTACTCTAAATAATAAAATCCGACATGACACATTCTTCTTGCTAGCTTTGAGCTGATATGTAAATTTGTCTACAGGTAGTAAAATAGGAAAATACTACAGAACTTTTGCACCAATCTAATAATGAAACTACTTTTCTTAACCAGACCTTGCTCTTGATCACGGATGGCCGTAAAAATATACGAATTTTGCTTTTGTCTTAGATTAGACAATAATCTTGGCTACAAAATTTGAACAAAATTGGTTTGTCAGATGCACAATTTGAATAGAAGCTTAAAAGTAATTTCACCTCTGGACTCTGGCCGAATAATACTTGAATATGCATTGTCATTGCCATCAAAGTTTTCTGTAATATGAGCAAAATAGTTTCGCTGGATAGATCATTTCAGTCAGAAAATTAAACAATACTTCGAATGCTGACCTTGCCGCTGATCAGATAACGACCATAAAATGCACGAATTTGTCGTCGACAAAGAACGTGTGACCATAATTTGAGATAAACAGAATATTGAAATCTACCAAAAATCATTTGTGCAGAAAAATATAAAACAAATTGAAAAAATAGTGTCTAAGTACCCTATCCCTCTTATTTCATCTAAAAAAACACCACGTAACATTCGAAAAATGAATTACCTTTGAAAAATGCACTGCATACCACTGCTGATATTACACATCCAGCAATTATATTCCCATAATTACTCCTTCAATCTAATTATTTGTGTGCCTCTAAACACTAAAGCTAAATGTTACACTCTCCATAATGCATAGGGTTGATGTTGCAGTGAGGCTTACTGTTGCATATCAGCTTCGGTTTTTGAAATTATTTTGTAATAATGTAATTTTCTGTAAAACATTTTTACACAGATATCAAAATGTAACATAATTCTTTTTTTGTTCCTAAAAATATATACAGTATAAATTTTGATTATATCTGAATCATCGTAACATCAATTAAATGCAACGGAAACAAAATTTCTATGTGCTACCGAATGTATCTGAATTCTTTTGTGCGTACTTTTTAACAAAATATAAAATATGTACACTTCCTTTTTAACAAATGAACATGCTGTAGTAAAACTTAATATATTTATATATATATCAGTTAAATGACTATCCAAGTACATATTTATGCAAGTTCGAGCAATAACATGCGGCAGACACGGATGCTGATAGACAAAAGACCGCAATCAGACAAATCGAAGTTTTATTTATTTTTTAAATATGACAGAAAGTGTTAAAAATAATAACTCCTCCAATATTAAGCGAAGCAAAGAAAATCCTCAAAAATGATTTCACGATTAAAAAAAAAAATATATATATATATATATTTAATATGTACACATACAATATGTAACAGCAAATGCACAGAAAGACGATTATATTATGCTGTGGTGAAATATATGTCTTTATTCCACTTTTAAGTCTTTATTGTCCTCTACTTGGTTGTACTCTGTTAAATAAATGCTGTCTAGACACGTTTCAATTGATATAATGAAACTAGAGTATATAGTTTCCTTTGCGGTTATGAAAGGATTAACTGTAATCACATAAAATCATAATAAATATAACATTTCTTACAAAGGAAACAAAAATATGCGATAAGGTTTTATATTAGTTCATCGAAAAAGTGCATTTATTGGATGGATCCATTCATTTTGTTCCCATAAAGGTTACATAAATACAAGAATTTACAAACGTTTCTTTACTATTCTTATGCTACGACTATGCAGAATATTGATATATTTTTTAATTAAAATGTCATATGTATTTACATGTATTCTTATATTAATAAATTTGTTTAACATTATGGCATTTTTAATTGAACCAGTTCTAACATTTAAATAGTAAATATTAGAGTTATTTCTTTATGATAACGTTTGATAAGCTTAAATATATCAAAATGCATTTGAGCAATTCGAAAAATAGGAAAATTCATTATTGATGCATTTCTACTTTAAAATAATGAAAACAAGATTGAAAGGTGAAACCATACGCAGAATGTCTCAAAAAAGAATAAAATGCAGTTAATGTTTTTCACTTTTTCGATGAACGTACGCAATCTAAATTTTAAAAATCTTGAAAATAAGGTACTATTAAAGGTTATGTTGCAGAGATATTGCAGTAATTAATTTTGAAAACGCTACACTTTCTAAAATTTTTTGTCGTACCTGGGCATTAAAAGTAATATTTATAAGCTTATTTATGAGCATCATGGGTATTTTCTAAAGGTTCTCACATGTAAACAAGTAAAACTTGTTCTCTTATACCTCTAAAAATTACTGACTCTTGATGATTTGAATTTCATGACGTTTTGGCCTATAAATGAGGTATTTATATTTTTAGTTCCGAAAAGCTGCAGAAATTTATAAAATTCAAAGCATAAAATCTGTTAGAGTGTGGTTCTTAAAGGAATGAACTTTTTACTGAATTCCTCGTGAGAGCATGGTGAGCAGTTGAGGTTAGGAAAAATGAGAAGGAAGTAAACTGTCAAAAGGAAAGTAGGATGCAGCTGGTATGTAGAGGAGGCAGGGACATCTGTCTCATAGACCCAAGAATTAGGCTTGTTAATTTCCTAAAGCCCGTCATCTCTCAGCTCTTTACTGTGATACAACGGCGAGTACGGGACACAGCAAAATCAACTTACGGTTGTCCTTTCTTTGGTTTCTAACTTTCAGTTTTAAAATGTTTGTGCTAATTTGCAGTTTTGGTGTTCAAAATAACTTTAGACTTGAATGCATTAATTTCCCTTCACCTTCTTAAACAAGTTAGAAATTGCACGTCAAAAGTGGCAAATGACGTCCATTCGTACTATAACTAGTTTTATAAACATATTTTGCACCGCATATTGTATTAAGGGGACGGTGGAGCTTAAAAATAATTTTTTTTTATTTTTGTAAATTTCAACTTAAATATTATTCAAGAGTACATTATATACATTATGGCATGCATTTATCACAAAAAAATTTAAAAAAAAAATATTTTTGAGAAAAAAATGGAATTTTACGTGTCGTCTTAGAAATCTTCGAAATGCCCCATGCGTCTTCCATATCAATGAAATTCCCCAATATTCTTTATAAAAGTTCGATTTATATATAGAAATAAAATAGAGCATCGAATTTTATATAATTGAATTTAAAGGTAAAAAAAAAAAAAAAAAAAAAAAAAAAAAAAAAAAAAAAAAATCAAAATTTCAAAATTTTTCAAAAAAAAAAATTTTTAACCCTTAAATTCAAATATATAAAATTCGATGCTCTAATCAAACTTTTATAAAAAATATTGGGGATTTTCATTGATATTGAACGCGCGGGGGCCACTTCGAAGATTTCTAAGACGCGCAAAATTCCATTTTTTTCTCAAAAATAATTTTTTTTTAATTTTTTTGTGATAAATGCATGTTATAGTGTATATAATGTACCCTTGAATAATATTTAAGTTGAAATTTACAAAAATAAAAAAAAATATATTTTTTAAGATTTTAAACTCCACCCTCCCCTTAATGTATATTTTAGTGCACTTCATGCATGGATATCAATTTCATTCTATTCGAAAGGCTGCAACATTATTGAAATGCACTTGAAATATTTTTTTCCCATTGGCCATAATGTAATGGAAAACTTTTAACTTTCCCTGTTATTAAACTATACATAGATTTTCAGAAAAATTTGAAATGACTCGACAAATTTTTGCGACAGTTATATATTTAAAATTTCAGACGATTTGGATGGGTTCTTTTCGCTCTGTTATATGCGAATGGACGGGCAGACAGACAGACGGACAGAACGACGACTATAGGTGGTAATGATTACGAACGCATTTACAAAGGGATATATATTTGAAGTGTTTATGTCTTGTGTATTGCTGCAGATTGTTCTAATGTTAATTTTTTTTCTTCTTGAGACGGTTTATTTATGGAAAAATAATTACTGATGTACAAAATATCATGTTGTTGCTTCTTAGACTGTCTAAATATGTTTAACCCATTAAGGACTTGCCTCTTTTACATTTCTTTTAATACTTTGACACCGGTTTTTTCTTCATTGTAATTTTGATTTATTTAATCTCTCAATTTCTGAGATTAGATAAGGTGAAAATTTCCAAATTGAAATACTAGTATTAAAATTTAAAATTTTTGTTCGCCTTACATGGCAAGTTTTCTTGCCAACCGGCTTTAATGAGATAAGTTACTTTAATGCCTTAAAAACCTTGTAAAATACTTATTCGTAGTTGCTTGGTGGAAAATATACCAGTTTGTAATTTAAATTTCTAGTTAAAAAATCAAACTAGATAACAGGAATTCTGCTTTTTCAGAATTTAGTGTCGCCTCCGATGAAAACATATATATATATATGTATATAAATATAGATAGTACAAAACATATTTAAATTTAGGACTTTAAACTCGCGCTTTTATTTTATATAAAATGACGTCATTCGCTTCCACTGAAGAATTCCACATTTACGATACAATATTAAATAGCATCTACAGTAAAGTATGCATATGACGTCACTATCGCTGAGTAATACACAAATCCAAAAAAAGAGATGTCGTCTTTCAAGAAACTCGTGAAAAAAAAATCGGCCATGGTCATGGCAAAAATGTGCGATGGTTAGAAGTTTTAAGAATTGCAGTAGAGTATTTAACCATACAATGATACATCTGCTTTGTTTTACGGTTGGCCTATACAACGGAACATAATTTTTTTTGAGACGACACTTTAATTGCTGGCCGAAATAAATAGCATATCGGGGGCTAATAAACGAAATAAAAATTAAGGGACAACCGAGGAAAAAAATCATAATATCACAGCCTCGAAGACTAATCTAATATGGGTCTTAGTGAAACTAATGGAAACAGACACTACTTTGACAAGTTCTTTCAAAAAGCAATCTACAATTCTTATTTGTATGTTTTAATAAATATTACCACATACTATAAATTGGATAATATTTTGCGAGATTTTATTGCAATTAGTTTTTATATAATATCGGTTCGAATAATATTATTCAAAGGAATAAGCTATCATTTTGTCAAACTAAAATTAATTATAATATCATATAGTTTTATAACTATCAATTTGTTTTTGTTTTTTAAGTGGAAAATGTTGGAAGCATTAAAACGTATAGAATTATGTTGAAACTTCAATATTCACGTACTTCTAAATGGAACTTATGACAACTACAATTGGTGATCCAATCATACATATCCACGCAAGGATTATAATAGAAATACACAACGTTGCGTTTAGAGCTTTACTTCCGTTTATCTATCTTATTATATGCAAATCGTGCCTTTTATATTGTTGTTTTCCCATGCAGTCTAGACCTATTTTGAAAGATAAAATGAAACTGGAATATCATTTGTTTCTGTCATTATGAACAGATCCAGTCTAATCATATAAAAGCCTGCTAAATTAAATATTTCGTATAAAGCAAAACACAATTACAATATTTCTATGGATATATTCATTTGTTAGAAAGGTTATGTTTATTTTCTTACCAAAAAAAAAAAAAAAAAATCAAATTATCAATATGTATTTTTTTTTTCTTTATGGAAAACGTTAGAAGCATTTAAATGTATGGAATTATATTGAATCTTGAGCATGTATTTCTAAATGGAACTTATGATAAATACAATTGATGATCCAATCATACATATCTACGCAAAGAGTATAATAGATATGCAGAACGTTACATTTCGAACATTACTTCCGTTTATCTATTTTATTATATTGCAATTCGTTCCTTTTATATTGTTGTTTTCCCATACAGTCTAGACCTATTTCGAAAGATAAAATGAAACTGGAATATCATTTTTCTCTGTCATTATGAATGGATTGGGTCTAATCATATAAAAGTCTGCTAAATTGAGTATTTCGTAGAAAGAAAAACACAATTACATTATTTCTACTGATAAATTCATTTGTTAGAAAGGTTATGTTCATTTTCTTACCATAAAATGTATTCCAGTATAAAAAATATGAAAATAGTTATTTCAATATTAACGTAAAAATAAAAAAATAGCAAGTTTACCAAATGATGTATACAAAATGTTGTAAAGTTAAAACTAAACAAACATTAAAATAAAATCATAACAATCAACGTTTCGGTCACCATCTTTGACCACCTTCAGGAAAGAGTTGTTACATTGCTTTTAAAGTTTTAAACAGAGCCCGTACATATTGCTTTAAATAATACACAAGCACTTTTAAGGAATTTCAAGGACCAAACGCAAAAAAATTTAAGGACCTATAAATTTTAAATAAATATTAATTTTACAGGTCCTTATTTTTTATTTACTTTTATGCCTTGAAAATCCTTAAAAGTCCTTGTTTTTTATTTAAAGGAATGTATATATACACTGTTTAAAAGATTAAAAGCAATGTAACAAAACTTACTTGAAGATGGTCATAGATTATGACCGAAACTTTGATTGCTATAATTTTACTTTATGCATCCATATGTAGAATATTTTGCTAATTACGTATATGTAAAGTTCATCACGGTCATTCAATTACAAGCTGAGATATTAATTATTATTTCTTTAATTGGATGATTCCTTTCAAAGCCTCATCTTAAAAGACAGTCGCGTGGATTTTTGTACTAACATTCTTTTGAAAGGTGTCAATTTTTTAAAAATACAGCAATCAGAGATTTTAAAGGTTTAAATCTAGGGCTATATTTCGACGCTGATTAATGATTTTTAAGTTTCATAAACATCGCACCAGAACTTTTTGTTTTATAAGATAATCGAATTTTAACAAGAAAAAGAACTGCTTTGTTGAATAATGTGAATTTATTAAAATTAAGGAGAATTTATTACAATTAGGAAAAGGGACGTACCTATTAATAGTTTATAACGCATAATAAAAATTTTTAAAAAGAAGAGGACGTCGAATTTCAAGGGAGGGGGGATCAAATATTTAAAACCGTTCCGTTTTCAATCGTTTTAGATACGGTTTTTTGACAGAGCCCGGAGATTAATATTACTTATTTAATATTAAAAGTTCAAAAATGTGCTATACGGTGCCGTAGTCATCGGGGATCCGGTTAGAGGTTCGTTTGTTTCGAAATTTTTATTTTTTATTTTTTTCTGAGATTTTACAATGCGTGCTCAACAAGCCTGCTATACGGTGCCGTAAACAGTGGGGACCAAGTTCGAGCTTCCTTCGGTTCGAGATTTACGTAAAAATTAGATATTCGTTTGAAAAGAGACTCGCTAATAGGCAAAGCCTGCTAGTTTTATTTTAATGTTTGTATTTTAGGTAGCTTTCATTACAAAAAGCTACATATTGCAGCCGTTCGGAGGAAAGCGATTTAAAAAAAAATTCGTATATTTTCATCGATCATGACCCCCAGACACCGAAACCACCCTCCGTTCAAAAGTTGATATATATATATATATATCTGACCTTCGTCATACTGTAACTCTCGAATTTATGAACCGATTTGGATGTAATTCGGTATGTACATAGTGCATACCAATGTCTCGACCGAGTTCGTTGGCCAGCTTCATCCGCCATTTTGTTTCAAAATGGCGGTCATTTAATTTTTTTTTTTTATTTTACATTTGAAATGTGGTACCAAAGAATTGAAAACGGAAAAATACGTTTTTCTTATGTATTTCACCTTTATACAAAGATTCCGGAGCAGTTTTTGTTTCATCTATATCTTAAAAAATGGCTGAGTTATAGCATTTTGAATTTCTAGCGTGGCTGACATTTTGAAACGTCCTGAATTTTGTCACGCGATAAAAGGCGTATTTATGAACCGATTTGAATGTACCTTGGTGTGTACATAGTACATACAAATATCTCGACTGAGTTCGTTGGCCAGCTTCATCCGCCATCTTGTTTCAAAATGGCGGCCATTTAAAAAAATTTAAAAAAATTAAAATTTAAAATGAGATACCAAAAAATTGAAAAATGAAAAAGATTTTTTACGTATGTGTTTGACCTTAATACAAAGATTCCAGAACAGTTTTTGTTTTGTCTATATCTAAAAAAATGGCTGAGTTATAGCATTTTGAATTTCTCTTGTGGCTGACATTTTAAAACGACCTGATTTTTGTCACGCGATAACAAGCGTATTTATGAACCGATTTGGATGTTACTTGGTCTGTACATAGTACATACCAATGTCTCGACCGAGTTCGTTGGCCAGCTTCATTCGCCATCTTGTTTCAAAAGGATTGTCATTAAAAAAAAATTAATTTAAAATTTAAAATGAGGTATGAAAAAATTGGAAAATGAAAAAGATTTTTTTATGTGTTTGGCCTTGATACAAAGATTCCGGAGCAGATTTTGTTTCTGAAAATTTGTTCTTTTTTTTATATCTTAAAAAATGGATGAATTATAGCACTTTGAATTTCTAGTATGGCTAACATTTTGAAACGATCTTGTATTTGTCACGCGATAACACACGTATTCGCCTATTTCCATGTAAGGAAGCATGTGGATAGTATACATCAACATCTCAGCCAAATATAAGTTACTTTAAATAAAAGCAGCTTGGATAAAGCTGACTAATTTCGCGAATTTATCATTCATAATGATTTAGTATTGATAAAAATTAGTATTGAATCTCCTATATTCGGTTTCCACTAAATTGAGCTTCGTGTGTTTGAATAATATAAGTTGGCTTTTTTAAAATAAGGAATTTGAAAGCTACCTCTTCCTCCTGGCACTGGCCGGAAGGACTTTTTTAATTTTACAATAGTTTGTTTACATCATTTAATAAACAAGCGATTTTTTAATTTCATGGCCTTTTAGGTAGCTTTCTTTACAAAAAGCTACCTATTGCAGCCGTTCGGAGGAAAGCGATTTCAAAAAATTTTGGTATATTTTCATCGATCATGACCCCCAGACCCCGAAACCACCCTCCGTTCAAAATTGATATATATATATATATATATATATATATATATATATCTGACCTATGTCACACTGTAACTCTCGTATTTATGAACCGATTTGGATGTAATTCGGTGTGTACATAGTACATACCAATGTCTCAACCGAGTTCGTTGGCCAGCTTCATCCGCCATTTTGTTTCAAAATGGCGTTCATTTAATTTTTTTTTTAAATTTAAAATTTAAAATGTGGTACCAAAAAATTGAAAATGGAAAAACATTTTTTTCTTATGTATTTGACCTTTATACAAAGACTCCGTAGCAGTTTTTGTTTCGTCTATATCTTAAAAAATGGCTGAGTTGTAGCATTTTGAATTTCTAGCGAAGCTGACATTTTGAAACGTCTTGAATTTTGTCACGCGATAAAAGGCGCATTTATGAACCGATTTGGATGTAACTTCGTTTATACATAGTACAGACCAATGTTTCGAACGTGTTCGTTGAGAGGCTTCATCCGCCATCTTGTTTAAAAATGGCGGCCATTTAAAATTTTAAGAAAAATTTAAATTTGAAATGTTGTAGCAAAAAATTGAAAATTGAAAAAATATTTTTTTGCTTATGTGTTTGACCTTGATAAAAAGATTCGGGAGCAGTTTTTGTTTCGTCTATATCTTAAAAAATGGCTGAGTTATAGCATTTTGAATTTCTAGCGTGGCTGACATTTTGAAACGTCCTGATTTTTGCCACGTGATAACAGACGTATTTATGAACCGATTTGGATGTACCTTGGTGTGTACATAGTACACACAAATAACTCAACTGAGCTCGTTGACCAGCTTCATTCACCATCTTGTTTCAAAATTGTGGCCATTTAAAAAAATTAAAAAAAAAATTAAATTTAAAATGAGATACCAAAAAATTGGAAAATGAAAATGATTTTTTTTGTATGCGTTTGACCTTAATACAAAGATTCCGGAACAGGTTTTGTTTCGTCTACATCTAAAAAAATGGCTGAGTTATAACATTTTGAATTTCTATTGTGGCTGACATTTTAAAACGACCTGATTTTTGTCACGCGATAACAGGCGTATTTATGAACCGATTTGGATGTTACTTGGTCTGTACATAGTACATACCAATGTCTCGACCGAGTTCGTTGGCTAGCTTCATGCGCCATCTTGTTTCAAAAGGATTGTCATTAAAAAAAAAATTAATTTAAAATTTAAAATGAGGTATGAAAAAATTGGAAAATGAAAAAGATTTTTTTATGTGTTTGGCCTTGATACAAAGATTCCGGAGCAGATTTTGTTTCTGAAAATTTGTTCTTTTTTTTATATCTTAAAAAATGGATGAATTATAGCACTTTGAATTTCTAGTACGGCTAACATTTTGAAACGATCTTGTATTTGTCACGCGATAACACACGTATTCGCCTATTTCCATGTAAGGAAGCATGTGGATAGTATACATCAACATCTCAGCCAAATATAAGTTACTTTAAATAAAAGCAGCTTGGATAAAGCTGACTAATTTCGCAAATTTATCATTCATAATGATTTAGTATTGATAAAAATTAGTATTGAATCTCCTATATTCGGTTTCCACTAAATTGAGCTTCGTGTGTTTGAATAATATAAGTTGGCTTTTTTAAAATAAGGAATTTGAAAGCTACCTCTTTCTCCTGGCACTGGCCGGAAGGACTTTTTTAATTTTACAACAGTTTGTTTACACCATTTAATAAACAAGCGATTTTTTAATTTCATGGCCTTTTAGGTAGCTTTCTTTACAAAAAGCTACCTATTGCAGCCGTTCGGAGGAAAGCGATTTCAAAAAATTTTGGTATATTTTCATCGATCATGACCCCCAGACCCCGAAACCACCCTCCGTTCAAAATTGATATATATATCAATATATATATATATATATATATAAGCACAAAAAAATCAAAAGTAAAATTAAAAGTAAAATATAAAAATAAAAATAAAATCCATGCGATAAGCGCTACAGCTGCATATAACCACACAGATTATATATAGAACATTATGTTTTAAATGCGTTTGTCGGACCCAGAATCCTGCACCATAAATAAACTAAGTATAACCATAAAACATCCAAGAAATTTAAACAGCTATAACCTGAACAAGAAAAAACAACAAAAGGCTGTGGCCTCTTCAGCGGTGTGCATTTTAGAAAGCACAGCAATGTTTCAGATTAATTACAATTTACAACAAACTATTATTCAGTAGTGGCAGTGGGTTTCGGCCAGAGTGTCGCAAAGCATAAATCAAATGCATAAAAACAATTGAAAGCATATAGCGAACACTCCCCCACCGGACCCGACGCCACAATAAACAGTGCATCTCGAAGATACAACTGATTCAGAACGTATGTGTAATATATACTGAAACAATAAAATTATTTTACCCAATCCGAGCAACACAGCCACAATATACCCACAACAAAACAATATACCTTTGAACTTCATTAATAAATATACTAGTTTTACAGACAGTCTTCATTTTTGAGGAGTTGCTATGCGATTGACAGTTAATGATTTGCATAACCTAAAGCCTTTTTTGGACGGTTTTACAAGGATGTCTGCAATTGTGTGGCAACAGACATGGAACGTTTATGGACAGATTATGGATCACTGGAATTTAGTTATTGTTTTTTGTGGCTGTGTTGCTCGGATTGGGTAAAATAATTTTATTGTTTCAGTATATATTACACATACGTTCTGAATCAGTTGTATCTTCGAGATGCACTGTTTATTGTGGCGTCGGGTCCGGTGGGGGAGTGTTCGCTATATGCTTTCAATTGTTTTTATGCATTTGATTTATGCTTTGCGACACTCTGGCCGAAACCCACTGCCACTACTGAATAATAGTTTGTTGTAAATTGTAATTAATCTGAAACATTGCTGTGCTTTCTAAAATTCCCACCGCTGAAGAGGCCACAGCCTTTTGTTGTTTTTTCTTGTTCAGGTTATAGCTGTTTAAATTTCTTGGATGTTTTATGGTTATACTTAGTTTATTTATGGTGCAGGATTCTGGGTCCGACAAACGCATTTAAAACATAATGTGCTATATATAATCTATGTGGTTATATGCAGCTGTAGCGCTTATCGCATGGATTTTATTTTTATTTTTATATTTTACTTTTAATTTTACTTTTGATTTTTTTGTGCTTATATTTGGCATTTCGATTATAAAGCAGCTATAGCGCTATTTCGAGTTGCATTTGTTATTGTGTTTGGTTCGGAGCTGGTTTTATTGTATCCATAATTGTTATCTTACCTTACATTTTGCAACGAGTATACTCGCTCGAAAAAATTATTTAAAAATATTTTTCATCAATTTGCATTGATTATGGGATTAAACAAGTGTACAGATAAAAGTTGAAAAACTTGCCCGAACGGGGATTTGTCTGAAAACATTTATGCCAAAAGTACAATTAATTTGAATTATATTTTTTGAAAAATTACTCACATTATATATTTGTTAACATGCTTGGTTTGAAATCAGAAATATGTGGGTGAGACTTCTGATGTACTACATAAGCGAATCAATAATCATAGATCATTGTCTGAAAGAAATGTGGCTGGTTCATCTTTCGAAATAAAGCATTTCCATTTACATGGTTTTAAAAATGTCAGAATACAAATTTTAGAGCAGGTTTTTGATCACGCTTTTAGATTGCGTAGTGAAAGTTTTTATATTTTGCGTACAAAATCATTATATCCACATGGGTTGAATACTAAAATTTGCTATCATACAGAGGGTTCAATATGTATTTATAATCTCTTTTCATCAGTTTACAAACCTTCATTTTCTTACAATAGAGGGAAAAGGGGAAATCACTCAAATAAAGCACTGTTTGTCAAATATAAAAATATAAATCCAGCCATAGTATTGCATGACTTATACAATCTTTTTAATAAAAATTACAATATTAAAGAAATTAAAACTATTTTATTCAGTCTAAAATTTAAACTTTTACGAAGATTGCAGCAGAAGATTAAAGAGTTTACTAGTGATAACACACAGTTTAAGGATTTATTAACGGACTTTTTATTATATAAAATAGGTAAATATCAAGAGTTTAAAACTGATAAAATATACTTCGTTTGTACATTTCAGCAAAAGAGTTTTGATAACTTATATCTAAATAAAATTGTTACCAGACACAATGAAATTTTTCCAGTTAAAAATGTGTCTATTATTTCAACTTACAAATATACAAATACCTTGGGTAATAAATTATTTAATTATAGAGAAGTTGCACAGGATTTGGACTCCTACTTGAATTTGTCTTGAGAATGTGGGAATTTTCAGAAATCATCCTTTTACGATAAAAATGCAAAGCATATAGTTACAGGTGACCTTGATTTTATATCCAACGATGAATTGAAACAATTAATGAAATACGGTACTAAATTTAGATTAAACAAGAAGATTAATTTAAAAAAATCTTTCAATCTATTCAAATCTGAATTACATATGTTTATACTCAATTTAAGTTACAAATTCAATAAACCTATCCCCCTTTTCAATGAATGGAAATTTAAAATATTGGATGATTTTAAATCATTTCAAATAAAATATATGAATGATTCTTCTAATTACACTTACCATAGAATAAATGCAAATTTAGAGAAGGAAATATCGAAATTAAAAAATACCTTTGTTTTTTGTTCAGTCGATAAAGCATCTAACAATTTTGCAGTTATTTGAAAAAGCTATTATGCTAATATGATATTTACTGAGCTTAACAATAATGTCACCTGTAGTTTGTATAAATCTACTATTCAGACACTGATTAAGAAACATCTGGCCTTTTCAAAAAAGGTTAATATTCCTCTGCCTAAAGTAAAAAATTTGTCATTTCCTTTTCTTTTCGTAACACCTAAATTTCATAAGATACCAATTAAGTACAGATTTATTTGTAGTAATGTAAACAGCATTGGAAACGGATTTAATCGCAAATTTGAGGAAATGTTAAAAAAGATTTTAAATATACTAAAATTTAAGTATAAAGATAGTAATATGTATTGGATTATTTTGAACAGTTATGAGATCAGGAATGAACTAATTAAAGATGATATACAAAGTGTCCAGACATATGATTTTGAGAATCTTTTCACAAACATTCCTATTGCAGGGTTAAATGATGTCCTTTTAAAGGTTGTCGATTTAATTATAGCTGACACAGATTTAGATTTTAATTTATTTAAATTATTATGTAATTTTTGTTTATATAACAACTATGTTTATACAGGTTCAAATATATATTTACAGAATAATGGAATAGGAATGGGAACAAGTTATTCTTCAACGGCAGCTAACTTATTTTTATTTTATTATGAATTTCAATTTTGTAGTGTCAATAACGATGTTAATTTTCTGGCTTTTAGATATATCGATGATTTGATAATTTTGAACTGTGATCGCGATTTTTTGGGGATATCATGTAACATTTATCCTGATATGCTGGTTTTGAAAAAAACAAATGAAAATAATAGTGCTGCTGATTATCTTGATTTGAAAATAAACATTTCAAACGTTATACACATATCAATTTATAATAAACGGGATAACTTTAATTTTGAAGTTAACCATTTAGTTAATTGGAGTTCAAATATCCATAAACGCGTTTACGTCAATATCATAATAGGTCAGATTTTTCGCTACTATAAACTCTGTTCGAATAAAAATTTATTTTTTAAAGAACTTTTTAATTTAACCAGCATTTTGTATTATAAAAACAATATACCTTTGAACTTCATTAATAAATATACTAGTTTTACAGACAGTCTTCATTTTTGAGGAGTTGCTATGCGATTGACAGTTAATGATTTGCATAACCTAAAGCCTTTTTTGGACGGTTTTACAAGGATGTCTGCAATTGTGTGGCAACAGACATGGAACGTTTATGGACAGATTATGGATCACTGGAATTTAGTTATTGTTTTTTGTGGCTGTGTTGCTCGGATTGGGTAAAATAATTTTATTGTTTCAGTATATATTACACATACGTTCTGAATCAGTTGTATCTTCGAGATGCACTGTTTATTGTGGCGTCGGGTCCGGTGGGGGAGTGTTCGCTATATGCTTTCAATTGTTTTTATGCATTTGATTTATGCTTTGCGACACTCTGGCCGAAACCCACTGCCACTACTGAATAATAGTTTGTTGTAAATTGTAATTAATCTGAAACATTGCTGTGCTTTCTAAAATGCCCACCGCTGAAGAGGCCACAGCCTTTTGTTGTTTTTTATTGTTCAGGTTATAGCTGTTTAAATTTCTTGGATGTTTTATGGTTATACTTAGTTTATTTATGGTGCAGGATTCTGGGTCCGACAAACGCATTTAAAACATAATGTGCTATATATATATATATATATATATATATATATATATATATCTGACCTATGTCACACTGTAACTCTCGTATTTACGAACCGATTTGGATGTAATTCGGTGTGTACATAGTACATACCAATGTCTCGACCGAGTTCGTTGGCCAGCTTCATCCGCCATTTTGTTTCAAAATGGCGTTCATTTAAATTTTTTTTAAAAATTTAAAATTTAAAATGTGGTACCAAAAAATTGAAAATGGAAAAATATTTTTTTCTTATGTATTTGACCTTTATACAAAGACTCCGTAGCAGTTTTTGTTTCGTCTATATCTTAAAAAATGGCTGAGTTGTAGCATTTTGAATTTCTAGCGAAGCTGACATTTTGAAACGTCTTGAATTTTGTCACGCGATAAAAGGCGCATTTATGAACCGATTTCGATGTAACTTCGTTTATACATAGTACAGACCAATGTTTCGAACGTGTTCGTTGAGAGGCTTCATCCGCCATCTTGTTTAAAAATGGCGGCCATTTAAAATTTTAAGAAAAATTTAAATTTGAAATGTGGTAGCAAAAAATTGAAAATTGAAAAAATATTTTTTTTTTTATGTGTTTGACCTTGATAAAGAGATTCGGGAGCAGTTTTTGTTTCGTCTGTATCTTAAAAAATGGCTGAGTTATAGCATTTTGAATTTCTAGCGTGGCTGACATTTTGAAACGTCCTGATTTTTGCCACGTGATAACAGACGTATTTATGAACCGATTTGGATGTACCTTGGTGTGTACATAGTACACACAAATAACTCAACTGAGCTCGTTGACCAGCTTCATTCACCATCTTGTTTCAAATTTGTGGCCATTTAAAAAAATTAAAAAAAATTAAATTTAAAATGAGATACCAAAAAATTGGAAAATGAAAATGATTTTTTTTTTGTATGTGTTTGACCTTAATACAAAGATTCCGGAACAGGTTTTGTTTCGTCTACATCTAAAAAAATGGCTGAGTTATAACATTTTGAATTTCTATTGTGGCTGACATTTTAAAACGACCTGATTTTTGTCACGCGATAACAGGCGTATTTATGAACCGATTTGAATGTAACTTGGTTTGTACATAGTACATACCAATGTCTCGACCGAGTTCGTTGGCCAGCTTCATTCGCCATCTTGTTTCAAAAGGTGTTGCCATTTATTTAAAAAATGTAATTTAAAATTTAAAATGAGGTATTAAAAAATTGGAAAATGAAAAAGATTTTTTTTATGTGTTTGACCTTGATACAAAGATTCTGGAGCAGTTATTGTTTCTGAAAATTTGTTCTTTTGTTTATATCTTAAAAAGTGGTTGAATTATAGCACTTTGAATTTCTATCATGGCTAACACTTTGAAACGATCTTGTATTTCTCACGCGATACCACACGTATTCGCCTGTTTCGATGGAAGAAGGCATGTGGATAGTATACATCAATATCTCGACCAAGTTCGCTGGCCAGCTTCATCAGCCTTCTTGTTTCAAAATGGCGGCCATTAAATTAAAAAAAAATTATATTTAAAGTGAGGTGCAAAAAAATTAGAAATTGAAAAAGGTTTCTCTCTTAAGTATTTGACCTTGATATAAGGATTCAGGAGCATTTTTTGTTTGTCTTTATCTTAAAAAATGGCTCAGATATAGCAGTTTCAATTTCTAAAGTGGGTGACATTTTGAAAAATCTGAATTTTTGCATGCGACAGCACTCGTATAGATCAACTGATTCCGATATGAGTGAGCATGTGCACAGCAATTACTAAGGTCTCGACCAAGTTCACTGGTTAGCCTCATCTACCATGTTGTCTTAAAATGGCAGGCACTTTAAGAAATCGCCGAATTTGGCAGCCAAATATAAGTGACTTTAAATAAAAGCAGCTTGGATAAAGCTGACTAATTTCGCGAAATTCTCATTCATAATGATTTAGTATTGATAAAAATTAGTATTGAATCTCCTATATTCGGTTTCCACTTAATTGAGCTTCGTGTGTTTGAATAATATAAGTTGGCTTTTTTAAAATAAGGAATATGAAAGCTACCTCTTCCTCCCGGCACTGGCCGGAAGGACTTTTATTAGTTATTTCTGTTACGGTTTTTATATGACTATATAATAATTTTACGGAAACATGATTCTGGATTCAATATTTATTTCGAAAACTTTAATTTCGGTAGTTTGTGGAAATTTTCGTCGTTTTTTATGACTTTGATATGGCGAAATCATTAAATTGTCTGTGGCACATTTTAAACGCAGCTCATCTGCTTTCTGAAGAAAATATATAAAAAAAAGTCCTTCCGGCCAGTGCCGGGAGGAAGAGGTAGCTTTCATATTCCTTATTTTAAAAAAGCCAACTTATATTATTCAAACACACGAAGCTCAATTAAGTGGAAACCGAATGTAGGAGATTCAATACTAATTTTTATCTATACTAAATCATTACGAATGAGAATTTCTCGAAATTAGTCAGCTTTATCCAAGCTGCTTTTATTTAAAGTAACTTATATTTGGCTGCCAAATTTGGCGATTTCTTAAAGTGCCTGCCATTTTAAGACAACTTGGTGGATGAGGCTAACCAGTGAACTTGGTCGAGACTTTAGTAATTGCTATGCACATGCTCACTCACATCGGAATCGGTTGATATATACAAGTGCTGTCGCAGGCAAAAAATCAGATTTTTTAAAATGTCACCCACGTTAGAAATTGAAACTGCTATATCTGAGCCATTTTTTAAGATAAAGACAAACAAAAAATGCTCCTGAAACTTTATATCAAGGTCAAATACTTAAAAAAAGAAACCTTTTTCAATTTCTATTTTTTTTGCACCTCACTTTAAATATATATATTTTTTAATTTAATGGCCGCCATTTTGAAACAAGATGGCTGATGAAGCTGGCCAGCGAACTTGGTCTAGATATTGATGTATACTATCCACATGCCTTCTTCCATCGAAATAGGCGAATACGTGTGGTATCGCGAGACAAATACAAGATCGTTTCAAAGTGTTAGCCATGATAGAAATTCAAAGTGCTATAATTCAACCACTTTTTAAGATATAAACAAAAGAACAAATTTTCAGAAAACTGCTCCAGAATCTTTGTATCAAGGCCAAACACATAAAAAAAATCTTTTTCATTTTACAATTTTTTAATACCTCATTTTAATTTTTAAATTACATTTTTTTTAAAAATGGCAACCCTTTTGAAACAAGATGGCGAATGAAGCTGGCCAACGAACTCGGTCGAGACATTGGTATGTACTATGTACAGACCACGTTACATTCAAATCGGTTCATAAATACGCCTGTTATCGCGTGACAAAATTCAGGTCGTTTAAAAATGTCAGCCACAATAGAAATTTAAAATGTTATAACTCAGCCATTTTTTTAGATATAGACGAAACAAAACCTGTTTCGGAATCTTTGTATTAAGGTCAAACATATACGGAAAAACTCTTTTTCATTTTCCAATTTTTTGGTATCTCATTTTAAATTTAATTTCTTTTTAATTTTTTTAAATGGCCGCCATTTTGAAACAAGATGGCGGATGAAGCTGACCAACGAACTCGGTTGATTTATTTGTATGTACTATGTACACACCAAGGTACATCCAAATCGGTTCATAATTATGTCTATTATCACGTGGCAAAAATCAGGGCGTTTCAAAATGTCAGCCACACTAGAAATTCAAAATGCTATAACTCAGCCATTTTTTAAGATATAGACGAAACAAAAACTGCTCCCGAATCTTTTTATCGAGGTCAAACAGATAAGAAAAAAATATTTTTTCAATTTTCAATTTCTTGTTACCACATTTCAAATTTAAATTTTTCTTAAAATGTTAAATGACCGCCATTTTTAAACAAAATGGCGGATGAAGCTGGCCAACGAACTCGGTCGAGACATTCATCTGTACTATGTATAAACGAAGTTACATCCAAATCGGTTCATAAATACGCCTTTTATCGCGTGACAAAATTCAGGACGTTTCAAAATGTCAGCTTCGCTAGAAATTCAAAATGTTATAACTCAGCCATTTTTTAAGATATAGACAAAACAAAAACTGCTACGGAGTCTTTGTATAAAGGTCAAATACATAAGAAAAAAATATTTTTCCATTTTCAATTTTTTGGTACTACATTTCAAATTTTAAATTTTTTCAAAATGTTTAAATCGCCGCCATTTTGAAACAAAATGGCGTATGAAGCTGGCCAACGAACTCGGTTGAGACATTGGTATGTACTATGTACACACCGAATTACATCCAAATCGGTTCATAAATACGAGAGTTACAGTGTGACATAAGTCAGATATATATATATATATATATATATATATATATATCAATTTTGAACGGAGGGTGGTTTCGGGGTCTGGGGTTCATGATCGATGAAAATATACCAAAATTTTTAGAAATCGCTTTTCTCCGAACGGCTGCAATAGGTAGCTTTTTGTAAAGAAAGCTACCTAAAAAATACTGGGTACGGTTTGAAACTAGTTGGATGTGCCAATCCCAAAACTTTCTTCTATCTTATACATCTTTAGTTAAGTAGTTACACATGTTAATACTTTAATATTATTAGTTCAATGCTATACCAACTTAGATTTTCATCTTAAATTTCTGCTTCAGTCAATTAAACGGACTAAAAATGAGTTAATCTATATCATAATATTTGTTAAAATTAACATTTTTTTCCATATTCCGTTGTTATCAGCTTTTTGCGAATAGCCGGCTTAGCAGGAAGCGAGTTCCCGCCACTGTACGATCTGTCGATGGACAATAGAACTACGAAAAATCAAGAAAATCATAGAAAAATCTCTATCATAGAGCCCATTTACCATGCTACATTTCCAAATTCAAGAAGGAGCTGTTGGCCAAAGCCAAAAACATGCACAAAAAATTTGGTTCAATAATGAAAATGGCACACACATCACAATTATAGCGGCCCGTTCTGGCGGATTTTTTTCAAGTTCAGGGAAGACCTACTGACCATAGCCTTACACATACACAAAAAATTTGGTTAGATTCTATGCACAATTTCATACAGTTTTCAATGGTACGATAATGAAAATGGCACAGAGATCGCTATTACAGCGCTCCCTCCCGGCAGATTTTTTTCAAATTCAGGGAGGACTTCCTTGCCATAGCCAGAAAAATAAACAAAAAAAATTTGGTTCAATACTATGCATAACTTCATACACTTTTCGATGGTACAATAATGAAAATGGTATAGACATCGCAATTAGAGCGCCTCCTTCCAACGGAATTTTTCGAAATTCAGGGAGGTCCTTCGTGCCATGACCAAAAATACACAAACAAAATTTGGTTCAATTCTATGCATAACTTCATACACTTTTCGATGGTGGGTCAATCCATTTCAAGTGGTCCAGAACTGGATGCTCGACCATTTTTAAAAAATCTGAAATTTTTTGTACAACAACCCTAACATGATGGAAGTTCAAAATGACTATTATTTTAATTTTATTAATTTTTGTTTGTGCATGGCGGCCCATCTTTGTTTCATCGTCTGCAGCAATTTTCTCACAAGAAGGGATTACGGAATTGTAAATAATTCATCGTTTATTTATCCAATTCAAGTGCGGATTAAAGTAACTTGTACAGAATACATTGTGCTAAAAATCTGGTAATAGAGTAGTTTCCGAAACTAACTGCTTATTGGTAAAATTTAAGCATAAAGCTTAAGTTTTTTTTTCCAAAATTTGCCCGTTTACAAGAGGAAATTTTTCTAGCAAGGAAAACTGTCAACATGACATAATTTCTTTTACAAATAGGACGAAAGTACTTGTACTCACACGCCGAGTTCCAGATCTGGGACTTGCTTTCTCTTCGCTAAAAATCCCCACCTTTTTTCAAAAATGACAAAAATCGCACTTTTCAGGCTTTGATATCTCTGGTGGGGCACGAGATAAAAATCTGAACATTTTTTTGTAAGAGTATTGTATGGTAGTGTTATGCACAAGAAATTTCAGGATGGAGATTTGACTACAAGCTGAGATATGGCAAGGGCAACATGTCAAAACAATACTGCCAAACTATTGTTTTGTTGTAGCCACAGCTAAGTATTTATCTCAGAGTATCATTCAAATTTATTTTTTAGATTACATTTAAATAATAGGAACAGAAAATAAAGCCTTTTGCAATTAATTTAAAAAATAATTATGCCTAAGGCCTACGTTTTGTATGGATTCAGTAATTTTTGTTGTAATTTTAGTAACTAAAATAAACCTCAGCACTTTTAGATAAATAAATATACATATATATACCGGGTGACCCAAAAAAGACTGACTGATTTTAAAATTCAATAACTTCCAAACGGTGACAGATATTAAAAAAATTCTTGCAGGAGGGTTATGCATAAAGTCAAAAGTTTTATTACAGTGATTTTCGATTTTAGTTCGAATTACAAACAATAGATGGCGCTGTAAGCAATAGTCGCTAAATACAGGCTCGATTTTTGGTCCTTTCTGTTGTTCCATGTAGAAAAAGGAGATGGAAATGTATTATCCGGGCCACGAAGAACCAAAAATCGAACCTGAATTTAGTCTCTATTGATCGCAGCGCCATCTATTGTTTGCAATTCGAACTAAAATCGAAAATCACTGTAAAAAAACTTTTGACTTTACGCATAACCCTCCTGCAATAATTTTTTTAATATCTGTCACCGTTTGGAAGTTATTGAATTTTAAAATCAGTCAGTCCTTTTTGGGATACCCGGTATATATATATATATATACACAAGACCTCAGACAAAAACAGAATAGGGAAAGAGAAAAGCTGTTAATGTTGGCATACTTGTTGAGACATGATCAAACGTGTCAAAACACATTCTTGTTTGTTCATTAAAAAACCACAATTTTAATGCTGCTTGGCAGTCCCTGAAACTTGTTCCTACCATAAGTATGTTCCTGTAAATGAAACATCATGCGATGTTACCATGCATCAACCTCAAGTAACTTTCAGAAAGTAAAGATACCCAAAGCTTTACAAAATTTATACTGCTCAAAAATCACATTTTTGCATAAGAAGTAAGCTAGGAATTATTAATGAATTGTGTCTTGCACATAGTGATTTCAAAGTATATTTCTATGATCCAGCAGGGCCAAGATCTTCAATCAAGTTATTAAGAGATGACAAGACTTGGTTCCTACAAATAAAATTTTTAGAAAGATCAAAATTGTGGTTTTTTGAACCAACAAGCTAGAATGTGTTTCGACACGTTTGATCATGTCTCAACAAGTACGACAACATTAACAGCTTTTTTTTTCCCTATGTTGTTTTTGTCTCAGGTCTTGTATAATTTTTTTTTCTTTATGTAAATGTGCTGATGTTTCAAGTAAGACAAAAACTGTCTCGTTATTCTACTATTAAAATTGATAGAGTAATAGCTGTTTAAATTTGGAACATATTCCTTTATGCAAATTAGGAGTGATTCATAGATTTAGTAGAAATATAATTTCGCCAAATATATTAAAGAAATGATTGAGAGTTAAATTAACACTGCAATATAAATTTGAAATCTTTAATCATTCTAACATATTAATGCAAAATGTACAATTTGCAATAAACATATTAGTAGGAAAAATACAAAATTTTTGTTAAATAAAATGATGAAAATTAACAGCCTCAGTTATTTACAAAACGATACATGTTTTAAAATGTTAATAGATTACACTAGTCTACAAAAGTTTGATTATAGCATATTTTTTAGCTTTTGATAATTGATTCGTATGTATTCTGTTCCATCACGTAAAGATTTTTTGTAAATCGTAAATTTTAAAGTAAAAAAAAATAACGAAAATTTTATACTATAAAATAGATGTGATTGTTGTGTTTTCAACTTTTGAAAATTGATTTTTATGTGTTTTTTTACCGCTCAATCCGAAAATCTTAATTTTTAACCATTACTTCAGGATTATTCGTAAATTGTAAAATTCGAAGTTAAAAAGTTCAAAGTTGAAATTGTACCCCCTCCTCCACCTCATAGGCCTCCACAGCTGTTTAGCTATAAGCATGGCAGTATAAGCCAAAAAGTTTAATAACTTATTGAATAAAATAAAGTAAAAAAAAAAAAAAAAAGTTTTACATCTGTTTTATAGTAATAAGATTTTCGCTATATTTTAACTTTGACATTTACGATTTTCGAAAAAGTTCTAACGCAATAGTTAGAAATGAATTTCATTTTCAGATTCAGTGCAAAAAAGTACATAAAAATCAATTATCAAAAATTAAAAATCACAACCATCTCATCTATTTTACAATATACAATTTTTGTTATTTTTTAACTTAGGCAATTTAGTATTTGCGAAAAATCCTGACATGATGGCTAAAAATTAAGGTAATTTTCGGATTCAGTTTTAAAAAATACATAAAAGTTTAAAAAAAAAACACAACCATCGCAGTCTTGTGTTATCTGATCTAAAACTTTTTCTTTAAAACTTGACCTAAAACTTCTTGCCGGTTATCTATCCGAATTTCTTTTGTGTTATCCTGTAAAATAAGTTTAAATGGTAACCATAAAATCATAATAATATTAGATTGTCATCGGATTTACGTCCATATGTAAAAAACTTATACAAATAACATAATTTTTGTTAAAAGAAAACATGAAAAGAAATAGTCACAAATCCTTACAAAATAAAACATATGTTAAAATACAATTATTTTAGCCAAACTGACACAATCGTAGTACTTGTACGATTTTTTTCAAAGCGCAGATATACATGAAATAAGTTCTTTGAATACTTTAAGCACTTGGTATATGACTCCTCAAATCATGACTGAATTCATTTGTGTTCAGATATAGAAAAGTGGTATAAGTCAGGAATTTTTAAAGTTTCATAACTCGGTCAAGTTTAGTGTTATATGATAATTCAACTTTTTTTTGTCTTACTTGTCAGTGTAATAGGAAAATTTTACAAAATTTAACCTATAGGGCCGGGAGACCGTATAAAAAATTAAATTTCGAAAATTTTTAAGAATTGTTTTTACTAACCGAAATCGATTTTGTAATATTTCTTTTCCTCATTTAAAACATTTTTGTATTTGTAACTACATAGCTGCCAACCTTGCACTAATCTTCCGTAATATCTGGATTAATTTAAACCAGGTAAACCATTTTCGAACCAGAAATTTTTTTTCATGAATTTTTATTTATTTAATTCAATGTTTCTACGTGGAACGCATTTAATTTAGTTTCTTTAAACATTTTCTGGTTCGAAAGGTATTAAACCAGGGTTAAAATAACGCACGTATTACGGCAGATTAGTTTGAGGTTGGTACCTATGTAACTATATGTCTATGACCAACGGTTTAGGAATTAGCCATCGGACATCGTTGAGACTGGACACCCTGTATGTTATGAAAGTTTGTCAAAAAATATTCCGAGTATATTTATTGTTGGCTTGGGGCGCACACAGAGTAGCATAATAGCTCGACATAAACATTTATTAATACTAACACAAAGACAAAAATACATACATAACTTAAGTGCGACTAAGCACTCACAAGTTTTTAACAGAACTGAATAATCTCGCTTGCAGAGCGGATTTGGAGAAACTTCACTGTACGCGCATGCGCTGAAAGAAAAGAGTAAGATAAATGGACGTTGTATTCCAACATTTATTTTCAGCTACACATTTTAACACTATCATATCGCGTTTAAACTTGACTGGTTTATTTTATTTTTTCAATTAAATCTGGTTATATTATTTGGTACAGCAAATAATTATATGTTTTTAACAGAAAAATACTTAATGCCTATTCAAATGAATTTATTTCTTGTTAATATATGCTTTTACATAAGCAAGTTAAGTATGACCTGTTAGGAATTCAAATATACAACATCACTTTACATTTATATTTTATGACAAATTAGCATTATAATTATTTTTTATAAGTACATTTTCAGCAGAAACTGTATTTTTAAACTCTGTAGATTACACAAGCCTGCGATGATTGTGTTTTTTAACTTTTATCAAATGATTTTTATGTATTTTTTTAGCTATGAATACGAAAAATGACCTTCAGTTTTAACCAGCACGTCAGGGTTTTTCGAAAATCGTAAATTTCAAATAGAAAAAGTGAAAAAATAGTTAAAATCTTAGAGGATATGATTGTGTTTTTTAATTTTTGATAATTGATTTCTGTGTATTTTTTAGAGCTGAATCCGAAAATGACCTTCATTTTTGCCATCGTTTCAGGATATTTGGGAAATCCGAAATTGTAAAGTTTAAAGCAAAAAAAAAAAAAAAAACAATTTAACAAATTACAACGACCATTTGGAATATGATTTTTTGAAAGACTAAAATTTAAGACATAAAAAATAGCACGGAGTTGATAATACATTACGTACGCCATGAATTAAACATTAATAGTGTTATTACACGTAAAAATTGCAAGCGACAGAAATCGCCTGCGACTCGTACGTATTATCCACCTGAAACTTACGTATTATCCAAGCATTTCATTAGCTGTTCGGGAAAAGGCTTTTTCCATCGTCAGATTTCCAAGAAATCTGAACGCCAATTTTAAATGAAATTTATTTCTTAAATTTCTAAACATCCCACAATATTACTTTTTACGCCGTCGTATAGAAAAAAAAAATGTACTTTTAAATGCAATTTGTTCCAAAGCTGTATCTCAATTTGTTTCTGAGTTATTAAATTTTTTTTGTAGTTTTTATTACTTTTTTGTCATAGTGGCAACAGAAGTATCCATTACTGTTGAAAGTAAAGGGAAATACAGATTACTCTATAGACCAATCAGAAAGCAAATAAAATGCGGATTCATCCAATAAAAAGCTTCAGATGTGCTTTTGATTTCCTACCCTGACGAGGACAATAACATTTTTTCAAATGGTTAAAAGAAAAAAAAAAGGCGAAAATCTGATACTCTAAAATAGAAGTAATTGGTGTGTGTGTGTGTGTGTTTTCTTTCGATAATTGATTTTTTTTGCACTTTTTAACACTGAATCCAAAAATAACCTTCATTTTTAGCCTTACGTCAGAATTTTTTACAAACTACAAATTGTAAATTTAAAAAAAAAAAAAAAAAAAAAAAAAAAAAGCAGCGAAAATCTTATTTTATAAAATAATTGTAAAACGCCTTTTTATTCAAATTTATTTTATTTCATTCAATAATGTATTCCATATTTTGGCTTTTACTCGGGATTCTTACAGCTAAACAGCTTAGTGGTCCGATGAGGGGCAGGGGATTTGATCACTTTTAACTTTTAACTTTTTATTTTTGAGATTTACGTTTTGCGGTAAATCCTGACATTATGGTTTAAAATAGTGAGCATTTTCGGATTCAGAGCTAAAACATACATTAAAATCAATTATCAAAAAAAAAAAAAAAAAAAAAAAAAATACAATCACATCCATTTAATAGTACCAGATTTTCGCAAATTTTTTACTCTTTAACTTTGAAATTTACGATTTGTAAAAAATCCTTACGCGATGGTAAAAAAAAGAATGTCATTTTCGTATTAAGCTCTACAAATAAGCACATAAGAATCAATTATCAAAAGCTAAAAAACATGATACAACCCAAATTTTGCATGCGAGTGTCATACAAGGAAAATAAACATACTATAAATAATTTAGTTATGTTATGATATTGGAAACACATATGGATTTTATTTCTTTATTATTCCCGTAGAAACCACTAATGACTCAAGTCAAAGTAAACACATTTTTTTTCTCACTTTTATATTACCGCTTAATGCATGACAATGAATGAAATTTACTCATTACTTAATAGATTCCACCAGTGACAATGATTTAAAAAATGAGTATTCTTTTTTTAATGACCCTGAGGTTATTAATATCACGCTGCTCTCTCTGCACTATTCTCGACTGAATATATATTATTTTAGCAATAACTGTTATAGAAAGTTAGCTTTAGCAAATTAATTATTTCCAAAAAGTTTGCGCACTGTGCCATTATTTTTATTTCTTATAAACAAACTAACATTTTTAGCATAATTGAGGCTAATTTATTAAGTAAAAATATTAACTACTTAAGAAGAATCTTTATGGAAATTATTATTGTAGGTAATGAACATTTTTATTTACTTTTTGCCTTTGGGTTATTTTTTGTGCTATTATTAGTTTTTTATTAACCAGTATATCCGATATAAAACTTAATTTTTTTTTTCTTTTAGAGATTTACGAATCGGTTTCATATTTTGCGGATTTTTTTAGTTCAATATATTTCAGTCAAATGTAAAAACCATTTTAAGTAAAGTATATTTTAGTAAGAAAATATGTTTTTAACTGAGTATTCCAGAGTTGATGTAAATGTGTATATGGTATCATATTATTATAGGTAATGGACATATTTATTTACTTTTTGTATTGGGTTATTTTTTTTTACTATTATTAGGTTTTTATTAACCAGTATTCAATATAAAACTTAATTTTTATTCTTTTAAAGATTTATTACTCGGATTCATATTTTGCGCTTTTTTTTAGTTCGGTATACTTCAGTCAAATGTAAAAACGATTTTAAGTAAAGCATATTTTAGTGAGAAAATATGTTTTTAACCGAGTTTTCAGAATTGATGTAAATGTGTACGCGGAATCCTATGCGTATAAAAAGTTAAATTGACCCCTCTCAATGAACAAGATTTCCCATTTAAAAGATCCTCATATAAAAATTTCGTGTATATTATTACCAATCTAAATGTTGGTGGTTGTCTGAAACATAACAGTTGTTTTTTTTTATACCTTTTTTTAAAAAACATAATTTAAAGTTATTTATTTTCTGCTTCTAAAATCTATATATCTAAGTTTCTCTCCGATGTGAAAAGTAAAGATACATTAAATTATTTACTGTAAAAAAGATAAGTTTTTAATTTTCAGAAAAAAGATGAATTTCAGATTTACATGACCTCTTTTCGATTATACACAATTTTATATTTAATATATTTTTTAATACGGAGTAAGCCTTAAACACGTTTTTTGAATCATTAAAAAAATGCTATATAATAAAACTGTGCACTTTATCTTGCTCAGACCGCAATGTTCATTTAAAATTAGCTGCTTCCATTGATAAGAATGCCATTTGCCCTATGCATTGAAATGGATATAAGTTAATATTCATTGTTAACTATAGGCAGGCTACTATCTTTTTCAATAAATTATGTGTTTTTATCTGGATGTGTATTATTAGATAGTATTTTCAATTTAAATTGAAGTTAAATCTTTGATGATTTGAATAACGATTCGATTTCTTATTTTGCTATTTATCGTTAACACCTATATATTTCATTGTAACGTAAAAACATTTTAATTAATTAAATTTTTTATTAAGAAAATATTTTATCTGAATTTCCAAATGCGATATAGGTGCTTATATTTGTTAAGATATTAAGCAATGACGAATGTCCCCATATCAATCATTTTAAAAAATGACGTATATATAAATATAAAAAACAAATAATTTTTTGAATATATAATACGTGAATTATCATATTGCAAACGCAGCGTATGTGATAATTCACGTATTATATATTCAATAATTTCGAGAGTAATTTCACTGCTGAAAATTAATTGAAAAATTAAATAAAAAAATTATAATAATTTTTTTTTTTTTACGCTTTATAAATATTCAAATTTTCTCCAACATAGGTGTAGCTTGTTTGTTTTTTTGCTGTTGCAAAGCAGAATCCGTAACTATTATTTTTTTCTTGCGGTAAATCCCGTTTATTTGGGGCCTGCGATATAAAAAATAAAATAATTTAACTTATTTAAAAGGAATAAGATAAACAGTTTCAGTATTGTGGGAAAATAGACATGTTTAAATGTACAAAACATATTCTTCAATTGCACAAAGTTTTCTTATATTTGAATGGCGCTATGTTTTACATAACGTACGCCATTCTTTTAAATTATTTTTAAAATTGCTATACTAAAAAAAAAAAAAAAAAAAAAAAAAAAAAAAAAAATTAATTTTTTGCATAAAAATGCGACATAAAAATAAAATTCCTTAACTTATTTAAAAAGAACAAGATAAATAGTTTCAGTATTGTGGGAAAATAGGCTTTTTCAATTACAAAAAAAACATTTACTAAAATTGCTATATACAAGAACCCCTAATTTTATATTGCGAAAAGCTCATTTTGTTATATCCAGTAAACAAATCAGTTAACCTAGGCATTTAAATGAATATTCATAAATATTAAGTGTGGATTTCAAACAGACAACACTTTTTTTCCTTTTTCTATGTGTTCTTTGGCGATTTTCTATATAAATCCCGTGGCAATCGACAATTTATATATTTTGTTTACGATTCGATTATTATTATTATTATTTATACATACTTAATAAAATGCTGTAAAAAATTAAAAATGATCTTTTTGGCAAGATTGGGCTTTTTTCCAGGCCATAAAACACATTAGATTTGTTTATAGTTTGTTTACAGTGTCTGTTTTTTTCTATTTTTCACTCTCTAGTAAACATTTTTCCCAATTGCTTTTTATCGGAAGAATATTTCGACATAACATACGGCACATTTTACTCAACAATTTCCTTTAGAATTTCTAATGTGTAAAATATTGTAACACGAGATTATTTTTTAATTTTTCAAGACTTTTTCGAGTACATTCAACTATTTATATTTGAACACTTCATGCCTTTTTCAACGTTACGGCTATACTTAAAACAACAACAACAAAACAAGTAAGAAACATCATGCGTACAGCATAGATTATGAAACACTTTCCAACACTCCCTGAAAACTTTAACGAAACTTCGTGACTTAGGGAAATAAGGTAAATAAGATAACTAAGTAAACATTTAAAAATCTGATTTCAGTAGTTACCGCCCATAGCCAAATATGTATTCCAATTCTTTTGAACTGCCCTGTATTCGATCTGTATGTTGATATATAGACTATATAATAAGAAAATTTAATTTAGCAAGAAAATGCATAACAGGTTGAAATTCATCTTTCAGTAATTTATACTAATAGATGGAAACATACTTGAATACTTTTGTACAGCCCTGTAGTTTACCTAGTACCATTATTGCACGCCACTATTTAGCTAAAATTTAATTCAAACTAAAACACGCTTAAAACTACTGAAATTACATTTCCAGAAATTATCACCCATAGACGGCCATGTATCCAACTCTTTGCGTGGCCCTGTATATCATTTTAATTATATTCTACAAATATTTCTTAGTACACTAAATTCAGTTCAGCGTAAAAATGCATAAATTCTTTAAAACCCACCTTTAAGCAATTTATGCTCATACTCAGTAACCTTTACGAATTCATTTCTGTAGCTCTGTATATGAACTATAGCATTTATACGCACTTTATAGTATGCATAAATATAGTGAACAAGTAGGTAAGTGTGATCACAGATCGCACAGAGGGTTTCGTTTAATATTCCTTTCAAAACACTTTATCCTTTTAAAATATCTGTTAGTTCCACATTTCGGAACCAGGGGCGAACTCTATTCTAAACAAATCTCAATCCGAAAGAAACTCCGTTTTATATACTATCCGTAGATATATTAGTCGAGGGGATTGGGCCGACAGCACTCGAGATAAGTAGTCGCCCCCTGGCGGTAAAAAGTGGAACTAAAATATGTAAGGCTATTGTGCATAATATGAAAGAATGGTCAAAAGGGTGTCGGGAATAGTTGGAAAAGTGCTCCCCGGGTGAAAAGGGCGGAGGTTAGAAAAATTGCTTAAAATACACAAGTTACAGCCCGGAGGAGTAAATAATATAAGACTTTTTGAAAATTTTATGATTTGCCGTGTGGTCTGAGGTATTCAGCTATACGTATGCAAAAATTCATGTCCCCAACTTAATTAGGGGCTCTCTTAGAAAGAATTGCTTAAAATACATATGTGGTAGCTCAAAGGGTTAAACGTAAAACTTTTTCAAGATTTTATGATTTGTCGCCTGGCTTCAAGTGTTCTGCTATAAGTACGCAAAATTTCAATCTCCAATTTAATAAGGGGCTCAGTTAGAAAGAATTGCTTAAAATACGCATGTGGGAGCCCGAAGGGTTAAACGTACGGATTTTTTTTATGATTTGTTGTATGATATGTGGTGTTCAGCTGTAAGTATGCAAAATTTCACGCCTCCAACCTAGTTAGGGACTCACTTAGAAATAATTGTTTAAAATACACATGTGGGAGCCCAAAGGGTTATATATACGACTTTTTCAAACTTTTATGGTTTGTCATTTGATGAGAGGTGTTCAGTTATAAGTATGGGAAATTTCACGCCTCCAACCTAATTAGGACTCTCTTAGAAAGAATTGATTAAAATATACATGTGGGAACCCAAAGAGTTAAATGTACGACTTTTTCAAAATTTTATGAGTTGTCGTACGATCTGTGGTGTTCAGCTATAAGTATGCAAAATTTCAAGTCTCCAACATGTATAGTTTCTGTGAACGGGCTCTGTGACAGACGGACAGACGTACAGACAGACTGACAGACAGAGAGTGGAACGAGACGAATAGGGTTTCGTCAGATGAACGGAACCCTAAAAAAGTGCATATCATAATTTAAAATGCATTTCGAGCAATCATTACTAATATAGAGCAATTCGGATACAATATAGTATCTGAAATCTTATACACCGCAAACAATTTCCCCTATACTATTATGAACGGAATTCTTTTGTGTGGCCCTGTAAATGAATAATAACTATTATTTGCATCGTATATTCTACAGAATGTATATTTTAGTGCACTTGATAAATGCATATGAATTTTATTATGTTTGATAGCATGTAACATCATTTAAAACCATTTTAAACGATTTTTTCCCGTAGGCCGTAATGTAACGGAAAACTTTTGACTGTCCCTGTAAATGAACTAAACATGCTAGAAACTTTATTTGAAATAGGGGTCGTGCTATGGTAGAGATTACTAACATCCAAAAATTTCAGAACGATCCGACTATATTTACGAGAGTTAGAGCGCGACAGACGGACAGACAAACCGAAGTCATAAACACTTTTCAACTTTGTTGGAAAGTGTTAAAAACAGACTAATGTTCTCCTTTATTAGGTATTTTATCATTGATGTTGGGCTTCCTACAAACTTTTTATGCTCAATCAATTTTAGTGCAAAAATTAAAAATATTTTCAATAAATTTAGACAGTTTTCTTTTTTTATGATGCTTTGTACAATCAGTTAGGAGTACTACTTATGATGCTCTACAGAAGAAAAAACATGTATCGAGGACATTACATATATTTACTTATTCATAAACCTGACATTTAAAAAATCCAAAACACATTTCTTTTTTTAATGATTATTGAATGTTATATCATAACGTACCTTCAATATTTAAATCAATATTCCCTGTAAAAATGTATTAACTGTCTTAACGGAAATCTAATCTCCACAAAAAAGGATACCTAATTTTAATTCCAAAACTGACAAACGTCACCAAGGATATTTAATTAAAATTTTCTTTTTAAAAATTACGGGCTATTAAGCAAATTTTTATTTTCAAATAAATTCGTTTGTAATTTCTGGTGTAAGTCCATTATTTCATCATTTTACAAACAGAGTTACTCCGCGCCGGAAACGTTTAAATGCAATTAACCTTTGTTTCCGAAACATTCCTTATCGGGATTCATTTCCTAGAAGGATAATAGACATTAATGAAATAAAACAAAAATGTAAGTGTTATATTCACATAAAGTTACAAAGAAATGCTGTATATCGATGTATTTCTAATGATGATAGAAAATTGATAAATGAAGTGAAGATGATTCATGCGAAAATAAGTTAAATCTTGGCAGTGTTGCCAGATTGGGGACTTTTAAAATTCAGATTATTTGACTGTCACCACTTTTTTAAAATAGCATAATTCGCCTTATTTTAAGAATTTTTAATCCATTTTTAAATAATCCTAATATTTCTATTTAAAAAAAAGCAGTGACAATCAACAATCTGGGGACAAAAAATCCCACAATCTGGCAACACTAAATCTTGGACACACTGTAAATGAATAAGATTTTTCTTTTGCTAAAAATTGGGTGAAAGTAACACACTATAAGATAAGACCAATGCTTCTTTATCTGCGAAAATATACTGTAATGACGAAAGAAAATATACAATAAGCTCTTCTTTAAATAAATCATCTTATGTTATACGTTAAAGCAATTATTTAAAAGATTTTAAAGAAAAATGAGTAATAGATATTCAAATTATAGTTTTTCTTTTAAATATACGTTTAAGACATTTTTGGAATTCAACTGTGCAACATCCTTTTACATACATATTTTGTAACAAATTAGCATTATACTTAGTTTTATATATGTTCATTTCCAAACAAATTTCACTCTATGCATTATACAAAGTAAAGATTTATTATAAATATTTTAAATACGTTAAGATATTTGAAACAAAATTAGAATTCATTTCTTTATTATTTCCATAAAAACCACTAATCACTGAAGTCAAAGTAAACACAATTTTTTACATACTTTCAATAAATTAATCTCTTAATGCGTGACCCTGAATGCATTTTACTCATTATTTAATGGATGCCACCAATGACAATGATTTAAAAATGTGTATTCTTTTTATGACCCTGGGGTAATTAATATCACGCTGCTTTCTCTGCATTATTCACGACTGAATATATTGTTCAGACAATAACTGTTATAGAAAGTTAGCTTTACCAAATTATTTATTTCCAGCAAGTTTCGTACCGTACTATTATTTTTATTTGTTATAAGCAAACTAATATCTCTAGGGTAACTGAGGCTAATTAAGTATGGGAAAATATTAACTACTTAAGAATAATCCTTATGGAAATTATTGTTTTAGGTAATAAACATTATTATTTACTTTTTGCTTTAAATTTTTTATGGTACTATTATTATGTTTTTATTAAACGGTATACAGTAGACTAGCGATTTAACGACCTTTACGGGACTTCGGCAAATTGAACGTTAAATCGAATGGTCGTATCAAAAGTCGGTATTTTTTTTTTAATGCAGTTCAAATTATTGTTTTTAATTGCATTAATTAATTACTTTAAAGCTGCATTGTAATAATTACCCTTGATGTCTCTCTTGAGTAGAGGAATAAAATTATAATTACAAGGTGCAAGATCGGGGAAGTATGGGGTGTGTGGAATCGGTTCAATCTTCAGGTTTCGCAGAGCCTCTAATGTTGCGGATAATACGGTATCCCAATTGTCACAACAATGAAGACGACACGTTCCTTGGATATTCCAATATGGTTATCGATACACTTTTGAATGATTCGCCGGTCATTTTGAATCGAATCGTCGATGAGTTTGTGATGTTATCGTCTGGACAGTGACGGGACATCCGCTGCGTTTTTCATCAACAATTATGGCTTTACTAAGCTCTCATTCACAAAATTTTACTGCCGATCGATTTACAGTAGAGTAATCATCAGCATCGTCATCTTTAAACGACGATGAATCTAAGTATAACTCACTTTTCAGCAGTTAAAAATTAAATAACAGCACGCTGTTTAATTCGCGTTGACATAGCACTAGAAAACGTCTCCATACTTCCGCTTCTCAAAACATATTGGGTGAATTCAGCAACATCAAATCTGCCCATGCGTATAGAGGGGTAATATTAGTTCCACATGCCCGCAGCCGAGCTTCTGAAGGTCATTTCGTTCGCGCTCTACAAGCTTGTTTGCATTACTTATCAGCCTACCCTCATAATTCCACTTATTTAGTAGTAGGAAAAAGTTACAAACTTTAAGATAGAAAATGCTGACTGCAAATTCCGTGAGTGAAATATTGATTTGAGTTTTTTTTTTTCTGAAGTAGTGGTGGAAGAGTGCTTGGGAATTTCGAGGAGTGCACTCAGTTTGTTTAAAATATCTCTGTTCTAGCATGTAAAGCAACGCATTTTTCATGTGACTTTTAAAATAATTAGTATATGAGAAAAACATTGTATATCATGTTATACATAGCACTCTTTTCGCTTTAAAATTATCCGTGATCTATGAAATTCCCAATAGTGCACCTGCATTAAATACGTACTTACACAATCTTGCTTAATAACTCCAATGAAATATCACATAACAGAGATGTAACTTTCTAATATGGCTATCGTTAAAAATGTCATTTATAACGCTCACTTTGTGGAAAAAAATATTTTCTCCACAATGATAAAAAAAAGTGACCATGAGAAAACAGTGCCTAAAGAATGTTACACAAAGCATATTTTTTCATTAAAATTATCCATGAGTAATGATATTCACATCAATGTGCCTGCATTAAATAACTATTTAGATAATGTTGCTTAATATCACTAATCAGTATTCACGTAATAATCATGTAACTATTCTAAAATGACTATTGGTGAACATTTTATTTATAAAGTTCATTTTGTATAAAAAATAATATCTACAACATAATGATCAAAAGTTTAAAAAAAAAAAGGGTCATAACGAAAATATTGTACTGTCTATTTTCATGTGTGCAGTCTTTTTGTGTTACAGTTTCTTTTGATTCTATCTATACAAACTAAAATCGAGTGGTATTAAAGATACATTGCAAATACGTACTTAAATTTTTAACAATGTATAATTGTATGCAAGAACTGTAGGCGTTGATTCTGCACCATGTGTATCGTTGTCGGTGGTAACACTAACTATCTGCGGGCCATAAGAATGGACTTTGATGGACTGCTCTGAAAACATAATCGAACACATTCTGTATCTGTTTGACTTGTGATTGGTCGGCCAGCTCCTTTTTTACGCAGAACTCTACCTGTCAGCATAAACGTCTTGTTCACAATCGCATTATGAGGGTCTTGCAGGTTGATAACACCCATATTTTGTTCTGACTTCAAATCCATGCAGCAAGCCACGCACTATGCCTTTGTCTATGAAGCAGCCATCACTAGTTCTTAGTCTTACTGGGTCGTAACTGAAATTAATATATGACATTTTTTGTACAAATGAAACATCATTAATTTCTTAATTTTAACACAATACCCGAAGTGGTAAATAAATCACACGAGTTTTAATTTTTTTAACTGAGCTAATAGTCCAGGCAATAGACACCGTATAGGGGCTTAACCTAGCAAAATTCATGGTAGTTCTGGAAAAAGGCTTACTATTTGTTTTTTGGTCGCTGAATCCGAATTTTTAACTTCCCACCAAATTTTCCCACGGCAAACCCCACAAATTTTGGTAAAATGATCCTCAAAAAAGGTTTTTATTAAAAAAATCATTTTTTTTAATTGTTTTAGGGAAATGTATCTAGAAATTCAGAAAGTATACAAAATTTGCAACAAATTAGATATATGACATTATGCCTTAGGATGAAGGAGAACGGGGGATCTGCCTCGGAACATGCGCGCGATGCTGCGTGAACTAAGTTGTGCAATTCCACTTAACCACTCACACGTTTACATTCGCCCTCACATCTCCCCTACGAACTTTCTCTGTAAGGTTTACTTTAAGTTTTTTAGGTCGCTGAATCCGAATTTTTAACTTCCCCCCAAAATTTTCCACCCGACCCCCCCCCCAAATAGTTGTTTTTAACTTACATTTCTTATTGTTTTAGGGGGAAAACATTACGAAATCCAGAAACTAGACAAAGTTTGCAAGAAATAGGATATATGACATTAGGACGTACGATGAACGGGGAGGGGGAAGGCTGCCTCTGAACATGCACTGCGGCGCTATGCGCACTAAGTTATGCAGTCCAGGCAATAGGGGATTTTACCTGGAAAAAATAATACTAGTTCTGAATTTCGACTCACTTTATGTTTATTGGGTCGCTGAATCCGAATTTGCAACTTCCCACCAAAATTTCACCCGGCAACCCCCCAAAAACTGATTTTTTTTAAAAAAATTGGTTTTTGAGAAAAGCGCGCGGGGAATGTTCCGAGGCAGCCCCCTCTGTCCCCGTTTATCCTACGTCATAATTTCAAATATCCTATTTGTTGCAAATTTTGTCTAGTTTCTCAATTTCGTAATACTTTTCCCCTAAAACAATAAGAAATTTAAGTTAATAACAACTATTTTGGGGGGTTTCGGGGGGGGGGATTTTGGGGGTAAGTTAAAAATTCGGATTCAGCGACCCAAAAAACTTAAAGTAAACCTTATAACGAAAGTTCGGAGGGGAGATGGGAGGGCGAATGTAAACGTGTGAGTGGTTAAGTGGAATTGCGCAACTTAGTCCACGCAGCATCGCGCGCATGTTCCGAGGCAGATCCCTCCTTCCTCTTCATCCTAAGTCATAATGTCATATATCTAATTTGTTTCAAATGCTGTCTATTTTCTGAATTTGTAGATACTTTTCCGCTAAAATAATAAAAAAATTGATTTTTTTTTATAAAAACCTTTTTGGGGGGCTTTTTACCAAAATTTGGGGAGTTGCTGGGGGAAAGTTACAAATTCGGATTCAACGACCCAAAAAACATAAAGTAAGCCGATTTCCAGAACTACCATTAAATTTGCCACGTAAAATTCCCTATTGCCAAAACTATAAAAAGTACCCAGACAAAAATTTGCATCAGGGTGCTTTAGCGAAAGCTGCCGACGCTCTGTCAAGTGAGCTAACCTGGACAAATCTGACGGACAAAAGCACTCTGATAATCGTGTCATAATCCACGTGGTGATTTGTGTCCGACAGATTTATCCGGGATATCATAGTTGGCACAGCATTGGTAGCATTCTCAAAGAGTCCATGTTTCGAATTCTGCTTGGGAGTTTTTCCCCGCAATTGGAAAACATTTAACTTGTGTTAAACATTGTTAGTCGCTGTTAAATTCATATAAAACTCCACTTCTGTATTTTATTTTATTTAAATTTTATGGAGGTTTAAAGTTTGAAATTTTTTTTTTAATATCCTGTATTTTTAATGCCTAAAACTATCCGCTACCTATAAGATTAAACTGAAATGCACATATAAGAAATCCCTTGAGAATAATTAATTTTCAATAAGAAGAATAATTATTACAAATAATGCTTCGAAAACTGATACCCTCGAAGAATATAGGCAATTAATAATAACATTAGGCTCCTCTTATAGACAGTTTTAGAAATTCTCGCAAAGTTTTACGTCTCTCTGTGTGTGAAAATAGATTACGCCAAAGTTTAGTTTATTTTCTGATAAACATGTTGATTTATTTATCATGTTTAAGTAGCCTGCTGCAGTTTTAGCAAAGTAACGGTATCTGTTGCACATAAATATGACCATATGTGAAGTATAGTTCTTATATTTTAGAAATGCCTTTATTAAGAATTTGATGAGAGCAATTACATGTATAGGATAAATTTTCAAAATGCATTAATGTAAATTTATTTGAAAAATATATTACCGTTTATTTCTATAACATTTAAAATCTTTATAACATGTAGTAATGTACATACTTTACTTATTTATTTATTTTTATTCACATACAAATAATTAAATAATAATGCTACTAAATGTTAATGAATAGTTAAACTGTCTTCATACATTTTTTTCATTCCATCTACCAAAGAAATTTCCATGCAATTAAATTTTTTTCTCGTTTTTACACCAACATACTTTACATGTTCTAAGTTCATTACATAGTCTTTTTTCTGAAGTTCTTTCTTGACATAGATATCACAAGAAAACCTTTAGAGTAAATTAAGAAATCGCTGCATGACACAGAAATTGTACAAAAAATATGCAAGTGGATAAAATGATTTTTCATACGAAATATACTGTTATCTGTTTTAAAAAACAATAAAAATTTATAGCGTATTTAACAAATTTTAAGTACAAAGAGGTCGACGCATATATGTGTTTCTTTAAATAAAAAAAATAAAGGGTCAAGTGCGAGTATTAGTCACGCTCAGAGGCTTCTGTACAATAAATATATGAATTGGTAATTGTATTATTAAAAAAGAATGGTTGCTAAAAGACTAATAAAACTTTGTAAAAAATTATACAACGTAGGGTTGGGTATAGCTGTATATACTAGAAAAGTATGAATAGTATGAATAAAGTATGAATCAATTTTTTAAATACATAAAATGAAAGAACATACTTATATCTTTCACTCCAAATAAAAATTTGTTTTAAAATCATATACATTTTAAGATATTAAATGTTGAAAGTTATCCTTTTTTTTCACTTTTTCCAATTTTAAGAGTCTTAAGACCCCTTAAATAAATGGCTAAGTGTGAATAAAGATCACATAGAAGTTCCGTTTAATATTCCTCTCAAAATCCTTTGTCCTTCAATTAATAAATAGAAATTGTTAATTATAATTATAAATCCATATTTACAATTATTACAATTGGAAGATATTAAACATTATGTATTAAAAACAAATACATTATGCTAAAAGGCACACAAATTAAAATAAAAACAACATCAACGTTTCATTTCGCCTCTGCGAACGTCATCAATATTATGATACAAGTAAGTCTAAAATTTAAAAAAATGGATGCAAACGTCTCAAGGTCCTGCATGAAACTTGACTGGATCACGCACCAAGCGACATAAAGTTGCTTAGGCAAACAAAGGGAGTAAACCATCCTAGCGACGGAAAAGGGGGGGAGCCAAATTGAACTCACTCCAAAAATGGTTTATAACATATTATGCAATATTTTATGAGTGTTGTGGGATAAAGTATTGTTACAAATTTGTTGTCCAAGCTTAATAATCCTAATGGACTCTAAAATTTTGTTGCCATATGGATTCTTGCACGGAATTATAATTTTTGCTTCATCAAAGGCAACCCTGCTGCCATCATTAGCAAAACAAAATCTTACGAGAGCTGTATGTAGTTTCTATTGTAAAAGGTCCCTACTGTGTTTTAATTAATTGGAAGATATTTTTTCAACCAATTTAAAGTTATCAGAAAATTGTAACAGCATATGTGTGGTCATTTGAAAACCAGATTTAATTACATGATTAATTTTAGCGAAAATAACGAAAATCTTAAAATAGCAAAAAATAAGAACGTTCTTTTAATTAAACCCAACGGAAAATGAAATGGAGTCAGTTAAAAAACATTTAATTTTTCAAAATGAGATTTTTTAAAATTAAAACAATATTTAATACAATAGTTTATAACAGTTTTTAACCTCAAAATCGCAAAACATTTTTAAAAAATCTGCAAAGTTTTATCTTTTTATAAAGAAATGCTTTCAGTAAAAAAAGTTTCAAACTCTGACGCTAATATTTGAACCGGAAACTGTTTGAGTAGCAGGTAAATGCGATATCCCAGAGCCATATAGGCTACGCGACAAAGACTAAAGGTAAGGTTCTGTTTTAACATAAATATCGCAAAAATGGTCAGATGTCACTAAATTTATTCATTTAATTAAAATAATACAAGACCTTTTCAAAATTTTATGATTTGTCGTGTGATCGGAAGTATTCATCTATAAGTATGCAAAATTTCAAGTGTCTAACTTGTACAGTTTCCGCGAACGAACGAGATGAGTGCGACGAACAGGGTTTCGTCAGACAAACGAAGTCCTAAAAGTGGGCGGGGCATTCTCTTCATGTGTGTCACTTATAGGATGATATGGCATGGATTACATAAAAACACAAGCAACAGTTTATTTAAAACAGTAATAGGCGAATTTAGATGTGCATTGGATAGATTTAAATATGAATTATTAATGATACATTCCACTTTTCTAATGCCTGCAATAACGGATATAATTTATCAAACTTCCGTTTATCTCACTCGGCCACTAGAGTACACTCATAAGAGAGTAGCTATAAACTCTCTCACATGGTGTCATAGGAATTAAAACTACACTGCAAAGAAAAAAAAAAAAAAAAAAACGACATTTTTACCTTGCGCACAAACTCGATCACAGTGAATGTGCTGAATCTTTCTTCGGTTTCCTGACTATATTAACATGGAAAATACAGTAGTCGCGTAAAATTAACAGCACAATGTGCTGGCAATTTGGACGCATTTTTTTACAGCACAAACTGCTGGCGTCCAAATTGCCAGCACATTGTGCTGTTAATTTTACGCAACTACTGTATTTTCAATGTTAATATAGTCAGGAAACCAAAGAAAGATACAGCACACTCACTGTGATCGTGTTTGTTCTGGCAAATCTACAGTGGTTTTTTTTCCCAGTGTACAGGCATTAAAACTCCCATTTTTGTTTTTTAAACTCTTCATCGGACTTAGTTATCTTACGAGTGAGTTAAAAACACATTTTTTTTTTTTATACATATATTAAAATGCGACGATAAAGGATACTTTTATAACACTTTTATAACACTTTTAGTTGAATTATTAAAATTTAAGAAATAGTTTTTTTTTTTTTTTTTTTTTTTTTTTTTTTTTTTTTCAAATAAAACTACTTATATTTCGAAATGTCTATAACTGAAACTCGGGAATGAATTTAAAAAAACGAGTGATATCGTTAAAATGCTATTAAGTAAATGTATTCTAAGACGCATCCTGTTACTAAAATCATACAGAAAATACATTTTCAACCTAGAGGAGGTTAGAAATATGAGAATAAATTATATTTACGAACTGAACAATTTTACAATGGAAACTTTACATAAACTTCGATAACTTTTTTGATTTATTATCCATTACAAAACAAGCACTCCCTATGTAATATAAATCTTAAGAAATATGTTACTGTTAAAAGACTACATTTTACATACAAGTTTTTGAAATTCTATTTTAAATCTCATCATATACCTATTCATTTATGGTATATGTTCTATTGTTAAGTATATTTTTACTTCATATTCCGGCATTAGATTTTATAGGAAAGCTTATGTTTAAAATGATGATAATGGTTTGTTTCTCCAGATTGTGGAAGGAAGTACTATATTTTAAGGAAATCATATCGTAATAAAGATATCAACAAAAAATATTTCTTTCATATTTTATTTTTTTAATCGGATTTCTTATAAACGAGCAGATATTGGGCGTTTAATAAAGACACTTTTTTGCGTTTTCTGTTGCATTATTAAAGAAAACAAAGTAATGTGCGTATACAGGGTGTGTCATAAAAAATGGGAAAAACTTTAGGAGGTGATAGTATACATCAAAATAAACAACTTTCATCAAAAAATGCATTTTCGGAAATAAAACGCAAAGGTATTGGTGCGTTTGGAAATTTGGCCCATGCAAATGTGAAAGCTCTATTCATGTTGAGAGTTATCATTAGAAGAATGACACAAATAGCATGCAAATGTGATATGGGAAAAAATAAAAAGCGTATGCAAATTTTCGCTTCGAATAATGCGAAAAAGCCGCTGATCCGAGTGTGCAACTCTTAATTGCGGTAGGAGCGTATCGGAAAATATTGTTCTTCAGTAGTAGGGAAAAGGCTTATATGCATTTTTTCTGCAAATGGAAATTGATCACAGGCTCATCGATTGTGCGGAGAGCGATTTCCCACCTTGCTTTTATAATTTAATCGTTCTTTGTGAGTTTTTTCTCGTATAACAACACCACCTTCAGCGCCGTCTAGCACATTTGAGTTTTATTTCCTACTATGCAGTCCTTGATGAAAGTTATTTGTTTGGATGTGTGCTATCACCTCTTATAGTTTTCCCCATCTTTTATGAAAGACCTGTATATATCAGGTCATCAAGTATGAAACTAAACTTGTGATTACAAAATTAACAGATTACCAACAGGTCAATATTCCACCACTAAAATTTAATAGAAATTTTCATCTTATAAAAACGCCATATTCATGAAAAATCACTGTCATGAATAACACAAAAATTTCTATTTTTTTACTGGTGGAAGTTTGCCCCGTTGGTAACCTGGCCCTTTTGTAATCACAAGTTTAGTTTCACAATTGATGATCTTATATGTTACATGACAATTAACATCATACCAGGCGCAATAAATATAAACAGATAAAACAACTTTTTTTGCAACAAAACTTTTTAACTTACAGTAGACTAGTTTCGTTAGCATTAACCGTTGATAAGTAGGGGAGACCGGGGCAAGATGACTCTGTTTACAATTTTTTTTTTGTTTATTAGTTTATTTTTAAGTATAGTAAAGTTAATTTTACATGTACTGTTAGAGTATTCCTTTGTAGTATTAAATATAATACCATTTAATTTTTCAAATAAAAATAAATAAAGTATAATTTTATTTTTTCATAACATTAACAAATCGTCATCTTCCCCAGTACTGGGGAAAAATGACTTTGGCCTTGGGGCAAGATGACAACACTGAAAAAGGTTGAACATATTTTATCTTTTGAATATGTTACCTGGTTTAACAAATGATAACTGTGTTTTTCCATCTTACAAAGTATCAAACTAAGCTTAATGCTTTGTAACGTAATGTTAAAGTGTTTAGTTGTGCGGCTAAAAATAGTCACAAATAAAAATGTCATTTTTATTATTGGAACATTCCTCATGCTACTACTCTTTTCATTTACAGCACTGGATCCATTCATCTGTTGGTGGGCCACAATGTTCCTCGTCCCAAGCAGGACATTTGAAAACACCATCCTTTGAAGTTGATGCAACTGGACTGTTTGGTCTCGATTTAATAGACTTAGGCCTACAGGAACATAGTTTGAGTTGTTTTACTCCCTTTTTAGCTTCACGAGCTTCTTTTCTCTGTTTTTTTTAAAGGTTCCTGTTCTTCCTTCTGCTTTTCTCTTTGTTCTAACATTTATTTGATGGATGTGGTTGTAAGAATGCTTGAGCTCAGTGTTTTGCTTTTTTTCTTTTTTCTCACATTGTGTTGCTTCAGACAATGGTTTGAAATCAAAAACACTAACAGACTTCTTTGTTGCATCAGAATCAGCATTTGCCATAAGTTTTGGTTCTTCTGGAGGGTTTATACGTTGATTTCCCACTACCAGGGACTGAGGATGACGAGCTCGTCATCTTTCCCCGGACTGCCCGTTAAAAAATATTCGTTTTCATTGCCATGAAGGAAGGCGATTGATTGACATTTATTCATGGTAATAGGAAGTATTTATAAATATTAAAAACTTACATATTATAATCTATAATATATAAGTATAAAATATAATAATCTTACATATATCTGTAGCAGAGCTTATTTACACATGCTTAAAAATTATAACGTCGCAGCGGTAAACAATTAAAGCTTCACAACTAATACAAATATGACGATTTTAACGTCTCTATACTATTATTTAACGAACGGCCGATAGGGAGCCAGTAGTGTCCGGTTGATGCTGCCACCTAGTGGAAAACGGAAAATTTAAGACATTCGTCATCTTGCTCCGGTCTCCCCTACTCGGTCACACGGTATCTTAGAAAAGACAGGAAAAAAATTACCCTTTTTTTTCTTTTTGAAACTTTTCATCGAAACTTACACCAGTTATAACGCATCAAAATCCAACATAGCGATGAAGAGTAATGGCACTCACGTCAAAAGTGAGAAATCAAAATAAAAATTTTCAAAGAAAATGCTTCGAAGAAGTCAAACTTACAAAGAAGCGTAAGGTTTCAAAAATGAAGTTATATGGTACCAGCTCAGAGGAAGACATTGATGGGTCGCAGTTGTGTGATGTTGATAACCCAGATGATTTGTTTCTAATCGGACAGGATATGGAGTCAGAAATCTGCTGTTTTTGCGGAGAATTCAGGAGAGATAACGAAAGATGGTTTCGCTGCAAAATATGTGGAAAGTGGTCGCATAAAGCCAACACTGACGTGAACAGTCCACACAACTACATATGTGACTTTTGTCGTACTTAAATTTTGTATCCAAATTTTGAGCGCAATTACACTACCATGTCGGCCATTATGCTTAACCCTTAAATGCCTGGTGTTGCTTTTCGGCAACATACCCGATTTAGGCTCTAAAATACTGTTAGAATAATATTGAAGCTATAATACTTAATGTTGTCAATAAAATGCATTCTGAAAATATTATTAAATCGATTTTCAACATTTAGATGGCAACACTTGTGCTGTTTAAGAATAAAGATAAATTTATTTTTTCAAATGTTGCTACTTGTTCTTTTGTTTTGTTCGGAAGCTTGCGAAATACCCTATTCTGACCTGCAGTGAGCAAGTAAAATTTATTTCTTATTATAGTTCCTAAAATTCTCGTGTGTTTAATATTATAGAATTTTATCAAGGCAAATTATTTTTTCAATTAAACACCAGTATTGCCGATTTGTAACAAACTGTTTTTTAGCCGTAAACTATACTTAAAAAATATATGATTTTTTTAAGTATTTTTCCCATGATTTATTTAAAAAATGAAAGCCGAAAAACATTATTACAATGATTTTTGAAAAATCAGGCATTTAAGGGTTAATTCATTATATACTTAAGTAAACGATAAAAAAAAGTTCCTAAAACTTGTATGCAAATTACATTATTGTAAACCGTTCCTTATCCTTTGGAGTTATAATTTGTTAATAAAATATTGAATTTTTGTCCAAAATTATAAAAAATCGTGTTTTCTCTATCAACCTTTTCTATTGGTAAAACTGCATCGAAAAACCACAATAACTGCAAAAAGACCTACTTTTGTCCTATATTTCTGCCATTGTAAAATCTTAATTTACAATAAAACCAATGGGCAGATTTAAAGGTTTTTCGCGATATCCTCGTATTTATTTTTCTGGAAAATTCTGGTTCTGAAGCTCACGTCTTCATATGTATTATTTTAATAAAAGTAACAAATAGTTCAACGTTGTATAGTTATGCTATGGATATAAGTAGTGTTGCCTTTTGTCTCGTATAAATCGTGACTTCAAATGCTCAAGACACCACTAATTTCTAACAGTTTATTACTCCATCTTTAATCGAAGATAATGCCGTTATATAAGCCGAAAAAAATTACTTTAAAATACTGTTGCCCAGAGCATTTAGAGCCTCGGTTTACGCTGGACACCTACACCTTAAAATAAATGTAAATGATGTAACTAAATTTATTTTTGCACAGTTTTTATTTTCACTGAAATTGGGTTATGTGTGTAAAGATGAATTTTAAATGATTTTTTAACCCATTTCCTGATATACTAGAATTAAAAGAATTAAGTACACACGTGTGTTTCTGATGACAATACAGCATTTTAATAATTAAAAAAATAATTACAAATTAATACATTAATTTTAAGCTTTTTTTTTCCATTATCCCGCTAGATATGATAAATAGTCAAATATTCTCTCTAACTCTTACAATTCGATATGAGTTAAAACAACAGTGGATTTAACTATAAGTTAATAAATGCTAGCCAAATTACATAAAATGATTTTAAACCTGAAAAAATGAAATATTTTAAAGACTAAAACATTGAAAATAAATTATAAATAGAAAAATTAAGAGTGTAATATTTTAGGTAGCTTTCTTTACAAAAAAGCTACCTATTGCAGCCGTTCGGAGGAAAGCGATTTCAAAAAATTTTGGTATATTTTCATCGATCATGACCCCCAGACCCCGAAACCACCCTCCGTTCAAAATTGATATATATATATATATATATATATATATATATATTATATCATTTCAAAATGCTAAAACAACATAACTTCAAAAGGAAGGTGTATATCTGTAGAAATTTTTTAAACAGTAAAATATTTATAAAAACAAAAACAAGAAAGGTAAAAAACAAAAACAGTTTTTTACCTGTTTTTTACCTGTCTTTCTTGTTTTTGTTTTTATAAATATTTTACTGTTTAAAAAATTTCTACAGATATACACCTTCCTTTTGAAGTTATGTTGTTTTAGCATTTTGAAATGATATAATATGCTTTATTGCATTTGATATGTGCTGCTGTAGCGCCATTCATGCAGTAATTTATCATTAATTTTGGAATAATATATATATATATATATATATATATATATCTGACATATGTCACACTGTAACTCCCGTAATTATGAACCGATTTCGATGTAATTTGGTGTGTACATAGTTCATACCAATGTCTCGACCGAGTTCGTTGGCCAACTTCATCCGCCGTTTTGTTTCAAAATGGCGGCCATTTAAAATTTTAAAAAAAATTTTAAACTTGAAATGCGGTACCAAAAAATTCAAAATGGAAAAATATTTTTTTCTTATGTATTTGACCTTTATAAAAAGATTCCGGAGCAGTTTTTGTTTCGTCTATATCATAAAAAATGGCTGAGTTATAGCATTTTGAATTTCTAGCGTGGCTGATATTTTGAAACGTCCTGAATTTTGTCACGCAATAAAAGGCGTATTTATGAACCGATTTGGATGTAATTCGGTGTGTACATAGTACATACCAGTCTCTCGACCGAGTTCGTTGGCCAGCTTCATCCGCCATTTTGTTTCAAAATGGCGGCCATTTAAAATTTTTTTAAAAATTTAAAATTTGAAATGTGGTACCAAAAAATTGAAAATGGAAAAATATTTTTTTCTTATGTATTTGACCTTTATACAAAGATTTCGGAGCAGTTTTTGTTTCGTCTATATCTTAGAAAATGGCTGAGTTATAGCATTTTGAATTTCTAGCGTGGCTGACATTTTGAAACGTCCTGAATTTTGTCACGCGATAAAAGGCGTATTTATGAACCGATTTGGATGTAACTTCGTTTATACATAGTACATACCAATGTCTCGACCGGGTTCGTTGGCCGGCTTCACCCGCCATCTTGTTTAAAAATGGCGGCCATTTAAATTTTTAAGAAAAATTTAAATTTCAAATTTGGTACTAAAAATTGAAAATTGAAAAAATATTTTCTTCTTATGTGTTTGACCTTGATAAAAAGATTCGGGAGCAGTTTTTGTTTCGTCTATATCTTAAGAAATGGCTGAGTTATAGCATTTTGAATTTCTAGCGTGGCTGACATTTTGAAACGTCCTGATTTTTCTCACGTAATAACAGGCGTATTTATGAACCGACTTGGATGTACCTTGGTGTGTACATAGTACATACAAATATCTCGACCGAGTTCGTTGGCCAGCTTCATCCGCCATCTTGTTTCAAAATGGCGGCCATTTAAAAAAATTAAAAAATAAAAAAATTTAAATGAGATACCAAAAAATTGAAAAATGAAAAAGATTTTTTTTGTATGTGTTTGACCTTAATACAAAGATTACGGAACAGTTTTCTTCCGTCTATATCTAAAAAAAATGGCTGAGTAATAGCATTTTGAATTTCTCTTGTGGCTGACATTTTAAAACGACCTGATTTTTGTCACGCGATAACAGGCGTATTTATGAACCTATTTGGATGTAACTTGGTCTGTACATAGTACATACCAATGTCTCGACCGAGTTCGTTGGCCAGCTTCATTCGCCATCTTGTTTCAAAAGGGTTGCCATTTAAATACATTAAATTTAAAATTCAAAATGAGGTATTAAAAAATTGGAAAATGAAAAAGATTTTTTTTATGTGTTTGGCCTTGATACAAAGATTCCGGAGCAGTTTTTGTTTCTGAAAATTTGTTCTTTTGTTGATGTCTTAAAAAATAGTTGATTTATAGTACTTTGAATTTCTAGCATGGCTAACATTTTGAAACGATCTTGTATTTGTCACGCGATAACACACGTATTCGCCTATTTCGATGTAAGAAGGCGTGTGGATAGTATACATCAACACCTCGACCAAGTTCGCTGGCCAGATTCATCAGACATCTTGTTTCAAAATGGCGGCCATTAAATTAAAAAATATATATATATTTAAAGTGAGGTGCAAAAAAATTAGAAATTGAAAAAGGTTTCTTTCTTAAGTATTTGATCTTGATATAAGGATTCAGGAGCATTTTTTGTTTGTCTTTACCTTAAAAAATGGCTCAGATATAGCAGTTTCAATTTCTATTGTGGGTGACATTTTGAAAAATCTGATTTTTTGCATGCGACAGCACTCCTATATATTAACCGATTCCGATGTGAGTGAGCATGTGCACAGCAATTACTAAGGTCTCGACCAAGTTTACTGCTTAGCCTCATCCACCATGTTGTTTTAAAATGACAGGCACTTTAAGAAATTGCCGAATTTGGCAACCAAATATAAGTTACTTTAAAGAAAAGCAGCTTGGATAAAGCTGCCCTAGTAGCACAGTTTCGTTTTTAAAACGATGAAAAAACGACAACGCATATCGTTGAAAAGACGGTATTCGTTGACATTATAAATTCGAAAATATGTCTCGTTGATTCGATTATTTTCCGACGGTTAATTTAGCAAAATTTTCAACGCGATAACAACCGTCTTGAAAACGTTGTTTAAAGCTCAAATATCATAGTTAGTATTACTATTTTTCAACGTTATTTTAATGAGAATAAAAACGTAAAATAATAATAATAATGGGAGTATATCCGCAATACTACCTCGTTAATTTTCCTTTTTTTCAACGGCACTTTAACACTTTAAGGGGTCTTGTACCTTTTAAACGCGTCAAAAATTAACGAAAAACTTCAAAATTTGAATTAGTCTATCTTAAAAGCCTTTTTATGTATAAACATGAAATTTTGGATATTGATTAAACGGATTGTGCTTTGTAATATGCTACCATTAGAAATTTATTAACCCTTTACAGAATTTGTGTATTGTTGAAATCAAAATAGCTCTTTTTTTACCCCATAAGTCATTGCGCGCATGATATCTCGAGAAAGTATGTATGGATTCTCATGAAATTCGTTAAAGATACTAATCATATATGTGTGTTTAAAATGATCTACTCTTAGGCTAAAATTATTTCATTAACTATATAAAAAAAATATTTTCGTAAAAAAAAATAAAAGTTTTGTATTTTTAATGAATAAAAATAGTCATAACTACAAATATTACCAAGTAGATCATTTTAAACACACATAATTGTTTAGTATATTTACCAAATTTCATGACAATCCATACATACTTTCTTAAGATATCATGCGCGCAATGACTTAGGGGGTAAAAAAAAGAGCTATTTTGATTTCAACAATACACAAATTCTGTAAAGTGTTAATAAATTTCTCTTGGTAGTATATTACAAAGCACAATCTGTTTAATCAATATCCAAAATTTCATTTTTATACATAAAAAGGTTTTGAAAATAGATTAATTCAAACTTTGAAGTTTTTCGTTAATTTTCGACGCGCTTAAAAGGTACAAGACCCCTTAAAAACGTTTAAAATTAAGAATAAATCCGCAATATTGTCTCGTTAGTTCCACTTTTATCCAAGGGCAATTTAATGTCATGAAAAACATTTAAAAATTAGAGGAATATTAAAGGGGAGGGGGTATATAACACTTCATAAGAAAATAACAAATTTTTAAGCTAAATTTAAGATTAGTAATTTTGTTAACTTTCCTTTTCATATTATGTATATATATCTACTTAAACTACTCGCTTATCTACTTCAAAATTGCAGTTTTTTCGCGATCTTTTCAAAATTTACCTTTTTTTCGCGATTGATGAAATTCGCGTTTTTCCCATCATCTGTTAACAAAATTGATGATTTTTCTGTGAAAAATAGAAAACATTGATTTTTTTTTTCGGCAATCATTTGTCGAAATTCCAATACACTGCATGTCCGAATTTTCAGATTTATGACAAATTATTTTTTTTAATCTTTAGAAAATTCGGACCAGAATCACCCCTGCCCTCAGAGATTTCAATTGATAAAAGAGGCATTTGACAATAAAAATGTTGCAGTTATTAGATTTATCAGTTGATTTTCTCAATATTTCTAATATAAAATTATTTTAGCATATATGAGCTCAACTATAAGTACAAAACATGTTTTGAAATTTCTGCTTTTAAAATTTTGTATTAATCAGTTCTCATATACTATCGTGTTATCTTAAAATACCAGGGTGTAAAAAAATCATGATTTTTTTTTAAAAAAATCAAAAAAATCGGATTTTTTTTATTTATATCAGATTTTTTATATTTTTTCCTTGTGTTAAAATATTAAACATCTACCAAGAATTAAGCATTTCAAAAATGAATAACCCTCCAATTACTAACATAATCCATGTTTTTTTGTTTTAATTAATAAAATTTTAATTATGTAATTATAGAAATTAAAAAAAAAACTGTAAACTAAAAATTTCTTTAGTAACATATAACATTATGTGCACTAATATTTTGTAATAATTATGTAAACCTATATTAAATACTGCTTATATTTTAAAGTGATTGATAAATTGCATTTAATTTTAAATTGATGATACAGATTAAATTTTGTGATTATTAAACAATTAACTGTTTAATTAAGAACACAATCTATATTTTTGAAAAAGTGGTTGAAAAAAAGGTGATAAATAATCGTTTGATATATTCATAAAGCGGCCAATAATTTTACACAGGTTCTAAAGCATATGTATATCAAATTGATCAAAAATTGTAGCGATGTATACAGCAAACTCGCACATAATTTATAAATAGATTACAAAAATTGTATTTTGAAATTTAAATCAGATTGTTTCCCCACAACATTAAAATATTTGAATAGCTACTAAATATTATAATGTTTTGAAGTTATTTAACATTTAGTTAGATGTTTTTTAAATGTATAATACTTCTTTTTACACAGTTTAACATTCTTATAATTAACAATAACAAATATTACATTTTTTACAAGTGATTTAGTGATAATTTTCATTACTGACTATAATGCTTTTTCACACTATTTTAAAAGATCAGAAAATATGTGATTTTATCATCTGATTTAAATCAGTTGATTAAAATCATTGACACTCTATTGCTATGTTTATTGTATATAAAAGAATGAATAACTTGATTATTAAAAGGAAATTATGACATTGTAAGTTATATTAGATTTAAATATCATTTTAAAATTAAATGCTTTTTATGTTTGTTAGATAAAAACCATGCTTTTTTACAAACTTACTGTACTTAAATTTTTCACAATACTCAGGAATTACACTTAGAAACAATTATTTAAAGCTTTGTTTTGTGTATTCATAAGTCACAATACCTGTAGAAACTTTCCAAATTATGTTCATCTTAGATTTGAATACTTTTTTATGTCATTTTAAACATTCAGAAAATTTTTCATTTTAATCAATGATTTTTTTTAAAAAAATCACTTGATTAAAATCATGACTTAAATCGCTGATTTAAATCGTTGACACCCTGTAAAATACACTGAAAAAGAGTGTTATTTCTCAAAATCCTTTTTATAAGTAGAATTCTTGTTTCTGAAATATTTATTCCACTGTTAGACTAGAGAGTATCCATTTATCATACTTTCTCAAAATTTATGATAATGAGTGTAGGCTTTCTTCTAACTTTTTAAATTGCTAATTTAATTTGTTGTAGTTTGGATTAAAAATAGGATTGAATACATAAGTACACGTTGTATCCAAATTTTATTGTGTGCTGGTAGTCCTAATTTTTTTTTTTTTTTTTTTAATGGCTAATACGGAGATGAAACCACATGCTTTTTTAGAGCTTGAGAATTCTACTTTGGTTCTACAATTACAAAAAAAATTCTTTTTCTCTACGTGGTAATTTGAAATTCTTATTTTTAATATATATAAACACATATTGTAAATATATATATTTACATAAATTTAATATTTTAAGAAATCGTTTTCCATTATTTAACCCTTCAGAGGGATGAAACTAGAAAACTTTACTACATTTTTTTTATAAATTTTGGTGGGGAAAAGGTTATAAAACTGCTTTTCCACATTTGAAACAAACACCTTTAAAAATTCCGATAGAATCCAACATTACAAAAACAACTTTTGCCCCTGATAGGGTTAAAAATGACTAAAAAAAAAGTACTTGACCAAACCTCAAAAAATCCTCTGACCCAAACATAGGCAGGCAACAAAATTTGCTATTTTCTTTTCGCAATAGTCTGTCAGAATTAGCTATGTTTTTTTTCCTGCAAATTTCTTTCTTTTTTTTCTGCTATCATTTGATAAATTTCGCATCATTTTTCATTATTTCTCCAAGAAAATCTGAATACTCTATTACATAAAATTTCAGCTTGAAAAGGGCTATTTTACAATCTAAACTACTTTTGTACAGATAGAGGCGGTGATAGAATTAAAATAATCTAAGAGCTCGTTTGCTGCCCAAATGTTAATATAAATGAGATTTTAGTATTGCATATACAGTAAACTCTCTGTAAGGCGGAAATCTGTCTAGCTCGGAAAGATTTTCAAGTCCCTTCAAATCCATAGACATAGAGTAAAATTTGTCTAAGGCGGAATATTGTCTACTACGGAAAGTTTTCTCGGTCCGGATCGATTCCGCCTTAGACAGAGTTTACTGTATAGTTTTAACAACTGGTTCGCCAAACTCAACACAAATTAACCAGTTCTACCAAACCGGCTGAATCCCACCACTGAATAGAGGGGAAGATCTAGATTCAAATTTACAAAATATCATGAAATACTTGGGTACAAGTAATTTCTTTTAAAGGAGATCATGTTGAGGGTAAAAAGATTTTTTTAAAATTCCAGATTGATACACTCAAATGTTGATAACTTCACATACATATTTGCAAAAATACCAGTAGTACAGAATGCATAATTAAAACTATCTTCCTTAAAAATATTAATAGCTATTAAGTTAACTTTGAAGCTATTATCTGCAGTAAAATTCTTTTAAATATTGCATGCAAATTGCATTCAAATTTTCAAAGCCATTTTTGTTACGATTTAAATATATCTCTTTTTTGTGTGAAAGCATAGAAAATTATTTCATTCATTGGTATTATATATTTTTTACACAATAGCTTTCACTACTGCACAGTTGCAAATACTTAGGAGAATTGATAGGAAGGGTTGAGGAAGAAGAAATTAAAAAATTATACAACTGTACACAGCAAACTAATAAAACCACTGTCAGTAAAATGTTAAAATTAGTGTATTTTCTTGTGAATGTTTCTGTACCTGAACATAATTATGCAGTTATAAACTCTGTGAAATCTGCACTTTGAAAACTGAGGGTATGATGAATTATACATTTTGACGGATTATAGATCATACCTTTGTTTACATTTTACTTTTTTAAATTACTATAAATTAGGAACAAATACACTAAAATTACAATGCAATACTGGTATAGTGTATTTAATAACTAAGATGAAGGAAAATTTAAATTATAATACATTTTTTACCGATTATTCTTTATTTTATACATTGACAAAACACAATGATAATTTAATTTTTTTTTTTTAGTGTAAATGTATGAACACAGTACTTCTTGCTCCAAGATAAAATTTTGTTACTCAAGAAAACTTAAAATATTTATATCCATTTTATATTTAAGAATTTATTCACTGAAAAAGTGATAACTGAGAAGAAAAAAAAATTAACTTTATGTGTTCAAATGTTAATGACAATTTTCATCGTTAACATTCCAATATGAATGGCAGATAATAGAGAATTGTGGTTTATACATTGGGAGATTTCACAGAATTGACTGTACTTTCAAATGAAGTAAATTTTGTTACAAAAAGATCAATATTGAACACAACTTTTAAAGATGCATCAATAATCCTATGGATTACTAAAAAGTGCTCAAAAATGAAAAACAACTTCTAAATATTAAATAGTAAGAAATCAGTAACTCATACCTTCATACTAACAGGGATAATAAGCTTTTCAAGGAGTAGAATCATTTTTTATCATTAATCATCTATAAAAGCTTATTTAATAATTCAATGTTAAGAAATCATGACAATAGAATGCGTTAAAGAAAGAAAGCCAACATACGTTTTGCAACCATTTATTAAAAAATTATACAGATTTATTCAGCATTTTGTCTGAATACTTCTTTTTTTAGAGGTGCATATTTAAGGAAAAGTTTTATGCAGTCTTCGACTCTACTCTCATCAAAAGTCTCTCCTACTTTAGCCCGAACAACATCTGAAAAGAAAAGAGATTAGTGAATTAAAGTAAACTCCCGACTATCTGGCTTAACGTGGCGGAAGGGTAGGCCGGAGTGCTATAAATATTTACTCACTTTTGTCCCCTATACACAGGATTATATTTAAAACAAACGTTACACATTTTAAGATAAGTTTTATGTATAAAGTACATACAGTTTTAAAATAAAGCCAACATCTTGACTGGTTCTTTGCTTTTTTTATATCCTGCAGCTGCGGCTGTTTTCTTTAATGAAAAAAGGTTTTATAGAAAATATTTATAATTTAAACCTCCCTTTCTGCCTATCATTGCTCTGATATTACATTCTGCAATCCCTTCTTGCTCCTTCCTATCGTAGATAGCACTTTCCCACGGACGGGAACCTATCTCTCGGTCGTTTGCAACATTCCTCATTTTTTTAGTAGGGCAGATAGTCGGGAGTTTACTGTACAACATAATGAATAGATAAAGAGGCTAAAGAAATATCGCTTGATGAAATTTGCCTATTCTCCCCCGCAATTGATTGATATTCACAATATTTTTCTGCGACCATTTGTCAAAAATTACGATATTTTTCAGCAACTGTTGGGCAAAATTCACTATGTATATCAGCAAACTTTTGAAGAAATTCACAATATTTTCCCTGAATTGTTACAGGAATCAAAGAATAACATGTATGGCAATTTCCATGACTTTTCCTGATTTAATCTTAAATTCTAAATGGGCATAAACAGAATTTATTTACGAAATCCTTTCACAAAATTAACGACATTTTTAAGCAAGCTCTTTCAAATTCAAGTTTTTCCGAGATTAATTGCAAGTCTTTTCCCCTGAAATACTTTTCAATGACTTAATAAAATTTTAAATTATTTTTTTTCCATACCTTTTAAAATTTTTATGAATACTTTGAAACTCCGTGACTTTCATATCGATGGGAACACACACAAATGTCATGTATTTTCACAAGTAGCAATACTTGACATTGTTTTTCAAACTATTTGTAAGATTCAACCAAATATAAGTTTTTTCAAAATTGAATATTTCCAGGATTCTATGATAATTGCAATTTTTGATACTTTTTGGTGAAATTAGCATTTTTTCTGCATTTCCCCTTAATTATTTGATGAAATTCACATTTTTCACAATCGTCTGACAGTTTTTCTGTGATCTTTTTACAAAATAAGTTCTCATGATTGATGACCAATAGCAGAAAATTCTCCAAGTATCTGCAACAGATATTTCAGGGAGAAAAAATAATCTGCTGATAAGATATTTTTACAATTGAAGTGTTAATCAAACAATCACTTATCTGCAGTGTTTTTAAATATTTTTTAAAACTTCTGCTTTCATATTTCTTTTAATATGCAGCCTAAATGTGCAGTTGGTCACATGAAAGAGAAGGTCAAATGTGAAAGCAAGAGAAACTGAATTTGGCCCTGTTTATACTCATGTTTGTTTTACTTTGCACAATACCACTGCCCCTCTTCTCCCTCTTAAAAATGTCAAACTATTTTAATGCAAATTTGCATCAATCCTAAGGATAATACAATTCAATGCAAAAAAAGTAGAATATTTGCCGTACTAAAAACCTTAAAATGAAATTATATAAATAGCTATCAGTATATAATATTCAAAGATTTCTAAGTACAGTAAACTCTCTGTAAGGCGGACTCTGTGTAAGACGGAAATCTGTCTAACTCGGAAAGATTTTCAAGTCCGTGCGAATCCTTAGACATAGAGTAAAATTTCTCTAAGGCGGAATATTGTTTACTACGGAAAATTTTCTCGGTCCCAATCGATTCCGCCTTTGACAGAGTTTACTGTACTATAAAAATAAAACAGCAAATTTTGCAAGAAATAATAAAATCATTTAAAATTACTTAATAACTGTTTTAGTTTTTAAACAGAATAAGCTAATACAAAATTCTAGCAAAGAAAGAGCTACATTTTGACACTTATTTTTCTTATAATACAACATGTTAAAATGATGTGCATCAATTTTTAGATGTTTTTAATGCTAAATCATTTAATATGTGAATAAAATGCATCATTTTCAGTTGATTATATTATGTTAGGCTCAGTTTGTGACCTTTTGAAAACAGGGGTAAAAAAAAAAAAAAAAAAAAACCATGCGTGAACTAAAAAAAACCCCACTTTTATACATGAAGGACAGAACATTTTTTTTTAACATATTCATTTTAAAAGGGAAAAATAAATTATATATATTTAATGCATATTTTGGTATTTTTAAAAATTGTACAAATGTACGGGTCATTCCATATCAAATCAACCAAAAAATTTCAATTTTCAACCTGACCATTTCAGATTTCAATGAAACTGTCAGGGATCATTCTCTCCGGTGATATAAATGAGAATACAATTTTATAATTTTTTTATCGCGTTAAATTTTCATACAATTATTTAAAATTTTGAAAAATCATTTTTTGGGTTGCATAAATTTTTCAATTTTAAATTTCTCAAGTTCTATCAGGCATACAGAATTTTATGACCCCTCATTTTAAAGAGAATTTTATAAGTTTGAATTTGAGACCCAAGTTGAGTATGCTCAATAAAAAAAAAATTAAAAAATTTTGAAAATTTAAAAATTTTTTAGATAGTGTTTTTTTTTTAATTTTTGAAAAAAATGTATGTGTTGTAATATTATAAGCTAAAATTTCTGAAATTTTTAGAGTGGGATCTCAATGGGATCAAGAGTTATGAAATAAAAACTGAAAATTACCACTCAAATAATACATAAATAACAAAATAGCTAGGATTAGATTGTTATTTGAATGGTAATTTTCAGTTTTTATTTCATAACTCTTGATCCCATTGAGATCCCATTCTAAAAATTTCAGAAATTTTAGCTTATAATATTACAACAAACATACATTTTTTTAAAAATTTTGAAAAAACACTATCTAAAAAAAATTTAAATTTTCAAAAATTTTTAAATTTATTTTTTTAACTGAGCATAGTCAACTTGGTTGGTTGGTTGGTTGTATGGGGTTTTATGGCGCAAAATCCCTTAAAGGACATGCTGCGCCAAAAAAAAAAAAGACTAAAACATCAAAAAAGTGAGAGATAGAAAAATGAAAAAATAAAGGAACAATGAGAAGAGCAACCTGGATGGGGTATCCCATCCAGATGTAGTCGAACAAGAGTAGAAAAGACAACTTTTAAATACTATAAAACAGTAGAGTAAAAACAAAAGAGTAAGTCAATAAAAAGTGCAGACTGGAAGGGGTTCCCTTCCAGATATCACAAAGGTGTAAACAGAAAATTTAATCGTTAAACCAAAGATAAACAAATTAAATTTCAAAGTAAAATCCAGCATGTTTTAAAAAAGTAAATAGTGCCCTATGAGGTTTATCCCCAATAAGGTTTGTCAAGAGTGGTGATGATGACTTAAAATAAATTCTATATAAGTGCCGGAGGCCCGGACAGTCAGTTAAAACATGATGAATGGTCAGGTAATCAAAATGACAATGTGGACACATGGGAGCATCCTCCCGAAGTAAAAGATGTTTATGAGTGATCCTTGAATGTCCAATTCTCAGACGAGTAAGTAGAACATCTGTTTTTCTTGGATAACTCGGAAGCCAGGTCATTATTAGAGGTTTGATATGGTGCAGTTTATTATTGTTTTCCAGATCCCAACTTTCTTGCCATTTATTCTGAATAAAAATATTTATAAGTAGTTTAACGTCTGAGAAAGGAACATCATGGTGTAACGGATTAAGAGCACGTTTTGCCGCCTCATCTGCTTTCTCATTGCCAGGAATACCCATGTGTCCAGGTACCCAGCAGAATAAAATATTATGACCACGCCTTGTCAATTTGTTATAAATATCTAGGATGGATGAGACAAGAGGATGCTTGTTAAAAGATTTAATTGCGTCAATAGAACTATTTGAGTCTGTATAGATAATGAAGGATGAGCTATGATGATGAGATATGTGCACCATGGCTCTCTCTATTGCAATCAGTTCAGATGTAAAGACAGAGATAGAAGGATGGAGACGATAGCTTAATGAAGTGTTGTCACAAAATACACCACAACCAACAGTATTACCACTCTTAGATCCATCTGTATAAATGTCAGTATAGCCATTAAAATTTGCTCGGTGTGCGGCAAATAACTGTTGAAAAACTGCAGGGGCCAAGTTGTTTTTATCATATCCTTTAAAGGGAAGGAGCGATGTAATATCAGGAGGGTTCCAAGGAGGGAGTACATGCAATGGACATGGACTTACCCTGATATTACTCAGTGGGCTATTATCAGCAATTTTTCTAATTCTGACACCAAAAGATGGGATGCAAGATGGTCGATGCTGATAAAGAATATCATTGTCGGTGTTTAAAATGTATGTATGAAGAGGATGGCCAGGATGTGAAAGGAGACGGTAATACAGTTCTAAAGAAAGCTTTTCACGAATGTGGTGTAATGATGGTTCATTGCAGTCAACATAAAGACTTAAAACTGGAGAGGTACGAAATGCACCAGAGCAAACACGGAGTGCGCTATGGTGCACTGTGTCAAGTTTTTTAAGAACAGAATTACGTGCAGAACCATAGACCTGGCAGGCATAATCAATTTTGGAGCGGATTATAGAGCGATAAATTTTCAAGAGAGAACCACGGTCTGCTCCCCAAGATGTGTTTGAAAGCACCTTAATTAGATTAAGTGATTGCTCGCACTTTTTACGTAACTACAAAACATGTGGCAAGAAAGTGAGTTTTTTATCAAAATATAAGCCAAGGAAGCGAATGCAATCAGTAACAGCAACTTGAGATGCTCCAATATAAATTTCAGGATCTGGATGCAGATCCCTTCGTCTACAGAAATGCACACAAGAAGTTTTGTCTTGGGAAATAATAAAACCATTTTTATTTGTCCATTGAATAATACGGTTGATAGCAATTTGTAATTGTCTCTCAATAAAACGCATATCTTGTCCTTTACATAAAATTTTAAAATCGTCAACATATAGTGTACCCTGCACACAAGGGGGTAATTGTTGCAGTACATCATTTATCTTGATTGCAAAGAGGGTGACACTCAGAACACTGCCCTGTGGTACACCCTCTTCTTGTACATAAAAACTGGAGAGAATCCCCCCAATTCGAACTTGAAAAATTCGAATGGCGAGGAAGTTCTTAATAAAAATCGGGAGGTTCCCACGAAAGTCCAGGTTAAAAAGGTCGCGAAGGATACCATACCTCCATGTCTTGTCATAGGCTTTCATCATGTCGAAAAAAACAGTGACCAGATGGTTGTGTTTTAAAAAAGCAGTCCGTATATGGGTTTCTAAAAGAATGAGGTTATCGATAGTGGACCTACCACGCCGAAATCCGCTTTGGAAGGCTGCAAGGCAATTATTTGATTCAAGAACATGCACCAGGCGGCAATTAACCATTTTTTCTAAAAGTTTGCAGAGGCTGCTAGAGAGTGCGATAGGCCTGTAATTGTTTGGGTCACTGGAGTCTTTCCCTGGCTTAGGAAAAGGAATGATAATGGCTTTAGACCAGGCATTAGGGAAAGTTTGTTCAGTCCAGATTCTATTGAAAAAAATAAGTAAGTTATTGAGAGAGGTGGAAGAAAGATGTTTTAGCATGGTATATGTGATGCCATCATGTCCTGGGGCAGATAACCGGCTCTTTTGCAAGCAACTTAAGAGTTCTGGAATAGTAAATGGGAGATTGTAATCATGAGAATGGCGAGAGTTAAAATTGATTCTGGTATTTTCCGTTTGTCTTTTGTATGATAAAAAAGGTTCTGGGTAAGAGTCAGAGCTAGAATTGGAAGCGAGGGTACTAGCTATTGTCTCAGCTATATTTTTGGGAGACGCTATTGTTTGGCCGTTGTGTTTTAAGATTGAGATATGATTTTCAGAATATAATCCCATACAATTTTTTACTTTTTTCCAAAGAACTTTACTTGAGGTGTTACTGTTTATATTGGAGACGTATTGCATCCAGGATTCACGTTGGCTTTTACGCCGCACTCTTCTAGCATCAGCCTTTGCTTTTTTGTACATAATATAATTAGTATTATTGGGATACCTCCGGAAGATACCCCAAGCCTTCTGTTGATTTTTTTTTGCCTTTTTGCAGTCATCATTCCACCATGGTTTCCTGTGCTTTGGGGTAGAAAGTGATTTTGGAATGCTAATATCTGCAGCATTGATAATACATTGGGTGATATTATCAAGCGCATCGTCGATATCACCTTCTATCATTTCACTTGTAATTTTTGCAAGGTCTGTGAAAGTTCGCCAATTGGCTCTGTCATAGACGTAGCGTTTAAAGCAATTATTAGAATCCGTGTGAGGAGTTGTCTGCGAAATAAAAGTGGGAAAGTGGTCACTGCCGTACAGGTCATTAGAGACCCAGAAGGTCCAATACGGATATATAGATGGGGAGCAAATAGTGAGATCTATGGCATGAAAGGTGCGAGTCGGTTCATGAAAATATGTGTGATCACCATTATTGAGTAGGCATAAGCCATTGTCGGAAATTAATTTTTCTATTATGTCACCACGTTGATTAGAGTCAGAATTCCCCCAGAGTTGGCTATGAGCATTAAAATCCCCAATGATGATGAAAGGAGCGGGGAGTTGGAGAACTAGATCCTGAAGTAGTGCTGACTGAATAATTTGATGGGGTGGTAAATAAATAGAACAGATTGTAATGAGACGTTTTACATGAACACGGACTGCAACAGCTTGTAAGTTTGTATTTAGTAAAACATGAGAGTGAGGTAAACTGCGAGAGATGAAAAGAGCCACTCCACCAGTAGCTCTTTCATTGCCTGTAAAATCTTTTCTGTAGGTAGCATAGTTGCGTAATTTCGCTTTGTCAGTAGGTTTTAGATGGGTTTCCTGCAGAGCTAAACATAAAGGCTGATGGTCGGATAGAATATTACGGATTTCGTCAAGTTTATTATGATAGCCACGGCAGTTCCATGAGATAATATTAGACATGATTAAATTGTTTTTTTAAGAAGTTTAGCTGCGGTATTTTATTCGGAGGTAGTGGACATACTATCTCCCTCGTTAAATTCTTCACCCGGTTCTGGGTGAAGAGCTAAAGCATCATCTTCTTCCATTTTATCATTCTGTATTGATTGAGTTTTATATTTGGATGTTTTACTTTTTTTCCTTTTGGCTGTATTTTCAGATGAACTAGTGGCTTTAATTGTTGGTAGGTTAAATTTGTCTGCATCAGATTTATGGTTTGGTTTCACAGAATGTGTTTTAGTTGTATTTTGAGAGCCTCTATTATGGAGTGGAGGTTTCGAAATAAAAGATTGTGACAATTTTGAAGAAGCATTTGTAGATGATTTAGGAGGAACAGAGTTTTGTGAATTAGGAGGAGCAGATTGCGTTGATCTATTTGTCTTACCTGAATTATTAGACAGGTTGTTTTCTTTTTGATTAGGTTGGCAATTAGGTCTAGTTGGGAATTCAGTTTGAGTTGCGATAGTTTTATAAGTTTTATGAACGGTTTTTGTTAAGGCAGCAGCATATGATACACCAACTTTGGGCGTTCTGGATTCGACTATTTTTCTGGCTTCAGGGTATGATATATTTTGTCTTGTGCGTATTGTCTGTATTTCTTTTTCTATTTTCCACATTTCACACGATTTGGCATAGGATGGATGATCTTTTTTGCAGTTGACGCAACAAGGTGGAGCATTGCATTGCCCACTTTCGTGGCCAATTGCACTGCACCGACCACAGGTTTCTTTACCTCGGCATGATATTTTTGAGTGCCCAAAGCGCTGACAGTTAAAGCAACGCAGTGGGTTTGGGATGTACGGTCTGACAGAGCATGATAGATATCCAGCTTTTATATATTTGGGTAAGTTGGGAGTATTAAACGTCAGAATAATATGCTTGGTAGGTATTTGTACTTGGTTAGCTGGAATTTGTTCATCTTTGCGGTTTATTTTTATACGTCTAGCTGCTATGACATTTTGTTCCCTTAAGTTTTCCACTATTTCATCTTCGGTTACATGCAAGAGGTCATATTCTGATATCACTCCGCGAGATGAGTTTAAGGTTCTATGTGGTGATATGATGACAGCAATGTTTGCAAAGTGAGTACATTTTTTTAAGTTTAATGCTTGTTGGTTATTGCTTACTTCAATTAGGAGTTCACCTGTACGGAGTTTTTTGATTGTTTTGGGTTCGCCGACCAGTCCTTGGATAGATTTATTAATTAGAAAGGGGGATGTCTTATCAAAACTCCCTTCTTGGCGTTTGACGACAAAGAATCTTTCTTCAGTTTTATTTTCATGAGAGTTGGGATTGTTAGATTCCGTTGTGGAAACATAATCCTCGACTCTCTCACTCCATGATAATTTATTGCCTTGATTTTCAGTAGCCTTTGAGCTAGAGCTCGATGCATCAAAATTCTCTTTATTAGCTTGTGGGGCCTCCACATCGCTTGTCTTATTGTCTGATATTGTAGCCATATTTGAGAGATAATGTTTAAAACGCCAGGCATCGGGCCTGGTCACCGACCCTTCTTCTTACCGTTACTTTAGGCGCAGGTCTCAAAAGGGTGAAAACTATCAACAAACTTCCACGTTTTTCGAACGTTGGATTAAACTCGATAGCATCTCCAAACTCTAGTTCTTTCACAGTGGAACTCGGTTGTCGTAGGTAAGCCTTTACAGCTCTGTCCAACCTACATCGCCCTTACGTCGAAAGGACACCAGTCGCCCAGTGAATTCCTAACCACCGCCATACAAGTACGGCGCCCACCGATCACGGAACCGGAATTCGGAGATGCCCTGCACTCTGGGACTCGAGATCAGCCTAAAGAGGTAGAAACGAGGCGATGAGATTAAAAAACCTCAACACCCAGAGTGTCTCACGTGAAAATAAAAAAATCCACTATTGTAAAAAAGAAAAAGTGATGTGGGTGAGAACTTAGAAACAAGGTGTATTTTTTGTCTTTTTTCAAATTTTTTTTTTAAACAAAAGAACAAGAACAATGTTAGTAGAACAAATAACAATTTGAACAAAATGGTCAGTAAAAAACATGAACAAGAACAAAGAGGGATAAGAAACTGAAAAAAGGAGATTAAAAAGTGTGAAACAAAGAAAAAAGGATAGACAACTGAAAAGAGAAGAAAACAGGAAAGGAGAAAGATCGCTCGGGAACCCGGGGTCGCGAAGCCCGTGAATACCTAAAGAAGGTATCCCCCTGGGGGGCATAGTCAACTTGGGTATCAAGTTAAAACTTATAAAATTCTCTTTAAAATGAGGGGTCATAAAATTCTGCATGCCTGATAGAACTTGAGAATTTCAAAATTGAACAATTTATGCAACCCCGAAAATGACGATTTTTCAAAATTTAAATAATTAATTGTACAAAAATTCAATGCGATAAAAAAATTATAAAAATATATCCTCATTTATATCATTAGGGAGAATGATTCCTGAGAGTTTCATTGAAATCTGAAATGGTCAGGTTGAGTCACTGGTTGATTTGACATGGAATGACCCGAACCTAACTTTTCTGTTTTTGCAAAAATAAAACCCATCCACTTAATTTTTAATACACAAATATAAAATGCATTTCTTCGTACATTTCATGCATTGTTTTAATGTTTACAAGCTTATTTACTTCATTTTAATCATTAATTTTTTTAAAAAATATTTTATTTTAAGCAATTCTCAAGTCCGGCTCAACATACCGGAAATTCTCACACATGTACTAATTTTTAAACAAAAAGGCATATTGACAGGACTAAGTGATTTGGAATCAAAATGGATTTAAATTTGATAAATTACTTATTGAGTTATAAGCAATTTTGGGTCGCATGTCAACTGATTTTTGCGTCTTTATTTTTTTCTTCTTTCTTTTGGAAATACGGTTCAAAATGATAACTTTGACAATATTTTCTGAAAAATCTTATCTTTACCAAAAAGTGAAAACTTTTTTGATTACAAAGTTTCTGAATAACAAAACTTTTTAATTTCATGCTCTTTTGAACAAAGATGAATAAAAACTTGTGATTGATAGGATTTGTTTTAAAAATCTAAATCGGACAACTGGTCAAATGTCATTAAGTTGATTCCTACAATTAAAATGTAATACACTTAAAATTTTGCGAATGGAGATATTTAGTGATAAGTAAACAAAATTTCAAGTCTCTCACTATACAGTTTCTGGGAATAAACTCTGTGACAGACAGGGGAATGAGATTAATAGGATTTAGTCAGATGAAGCCATAAAAACAGCTTACAAGGATTAAAATACTGAATGCAACCTCAATTAGAATTCATTAGCTTTTATTCGATATTCTGTTCAATAGGTTTTAGATTTTTACGAATTTAGAGCTAAGAATACAAATTTAATTTTTATATTTATATGAACCAATAGTAAGAAATTCTACAAGAGTTACTCAACATATATGTCGCAACATCCGAATGTTTAAAAAATAATTAGTAATTAAAGAAATACTTTTGATTTCTAGAAGCGGTTTTACATGCTTTTTTTTTTTAGGTAACTTTTTTTTTTTTTTTTTTTTTTTTTTTTTTTTTTTTTTTTAGGAAAAAGTGTTTTTTTTTTTTTTAATTCTTGTTTAACTGGCTGCCATTTCATAATATATAGATAGAATCAAAAATACTATGCATTAAAATCTTAGGCAGAACAAGCTGTGAAAATGTGGCTATTTCAAATTTTTTTATAATTTATTAAATTTTATATCTAAACAAAATTCAAAAAGGTGTTTTTTTTTTGTTTTTTTTAGAGTACAGCATATTATACAATGTATTTTTACAATATCTTAAAAAAAAAACTACCAAGCATGCTACCAAAATGACCAAAAATGAATCTATGCACGATATGCAAGGAAAGAATAAGATGCAATAAAAGAAAATTTGCACATGGATCATTTTTTTTTTAATTATTATATAATACCCGATATACCTAATAATTTAAATATTACTAAAATTTTATTAATCAGTAAAAAATATCACATCAATTTAGTTTTCTATTTGTTTCTAAGTACTGACAGACAAAGATATATATATTTTTGTATATATGTACCGTACATCATACAATTGGAAATAATTATTAAAACTAAGTATTCGTGCAGTTAATAAATATATATAATGCAAATGTATTATATTAATGTAATTACTTACTTTAGCAAGATGAAAAGCACGTGTCCAAGATGTTTCACTTTCACAGAAAAAATAAACAACAACACGTTGACTGCATGCAATCGCAATGGCGGTCGAATTTCCGCGGTGGAAGGAAGGAATGGATGGTTGTGCAGAAAATCCAAATTGCGCATGCGCGGCGTATTCCAAAATGAGTTGAGATAATTCAACGTTATTTTAACGAATTTTTCAGCTCGGAAAAATACCTATTAAATCGTTGTAATATAATATTTTCGCTCTGCAGTAAAGAGAAAATAGATAACGATGAAAATATCTATTTTAAAACGATGGGGAAAATAACGAAAATATCGTAACTATGAAACAACGTCTTTTAAAAGGTTTTCCTATGACGGATTTATTTCCAAATTTTTTAGTCTAAAATATTGCGAAATAAAAAAATAATTTTCAACGGGCATAAAACAACGTAACCAATTTCCGACAGTTCTGACTTAATTTTAACGCTATAACAGCGTCATGTGCTACCTGGGTGACTAATTTCGCGAAATTCTCATTCATTATATTGATAAAAATTAGTATTGAATCTCCTATATTCGGTTTCCACTAAATTGAGCTTCGTGTGTTTGCATGATATAAGTTGGCTTTTTTTAAATAAGGATTATGAAAGCTACCTCTTCCTCCCGGCACTGGCCGGAAGGACTTTTTAAAATACGTTTCTATCAATCAATAGTACAATATTAATTAATGTACGATTGTACGTAAAGAAGTCTATTTAGAAATCGTTACAACATAGTTTTTTTTTTTCATTCCAGTTCCCGTATGTTGAAAAAGAAACAGAGCTAAAATTATACATATTTTAATAAACTGAATTGTTTGAGCTTCCGGTACCACGCCAAATTAATGCATTTTAAAGGGCATTTCGGTAAATAACATGAATTGTAGTAAAAAGATTAAGTGTGTTTTTAAGATGAGCATTTAGAGCTTATACAAGAATGGGATTTAACCTGCTCACATCTGGCTTGCTACAAATAGTACATGTCTTTTAATTGAGCATCGTTTTGCCTTAAAAATTACTTTTGTTGCTATCTACATGTAATAATGGTAGCATATGTCTACGAATTCCTTATTATGATTTCCTTTATGTTTTGGCATTCAGTAATAATATAAACTGGGATTCGGCTGCACGCACAATCAGCTCATCGAGTTGACAGCTGAAATTCCTGGACTAGGTAAAACTCGATTCGCATATTAAAATGCAACTGGTTTCCCAAGTGTTACCTTGCTAGAAAACACCTGCAAAGCCGATTTTTGTGGTTGACTGGTAGATTTGCCATTGTGTTTTTCTACTCCCAGTAATCCATTTTTTCATACTTTTGGGTGCAAGAAAACACAATGATAAACCTACTGATCAACTAACTAAAATCGGGTCTGCAAGAAATTTCCATATAGATATGGCTTCGTAGACCAGTCGCATTTTAATATGCGAATCTATTTCTGTTTAATCCTGGAATTTCAGCCATCAACTCTACCGGGTGATGGTTTGTGTCGCTGCCTCCCGGTCTAATAATAATAATAATATTAAAAATTTCCTTAATTATTTTGCCACCGTCGGCGATTCTTTTGTTTTAAACATATATTTCACTTTTAAATTTAAAATATAGGTTAGTTTTCTGAACGAAACATGTTTGATAAAAAGCAAAAAATATTAGAAAGTTGTAATAGCTGTCAAATCACGCTCTAATTCGATAATTTTTAAACGTTTGTAAAAGTATTCCTTGGCCTTTCGAAATATGAATATGAATTGAATACTACATTCGCCAGCTTTTAAACAATCACCTATTCGTTAAACCTTGGTAAATCCATTAGGAAAGCTACTATTAACATTATTAACATAAATGTAATTTTTTTTCTCAAAATTCAACACAAATCGGACCCGAAAGTGTCAAAAAACTATTTTCAAATTTATACCTATTTTTTTTCTTTTGACTGTAGTACCTTAAGAAAAAATAAGATTAATTTATTTTTGGTATGTTCAATCTAAATGAAAAAGCCTAGTTTGATTTCATATGAAGTATACTTTAAGAACAAAATTATTATGAATGATATATTATACTTAAATAATGAAATTAAAGATGAGAACCGAAGGTAACTATAATCATATGCAAAAATGTCTTTCAAAAATTATTAGACCATTTACATACTAACTCTTTGACTACGACCACGTAAGATGCATAGTTGGTTGAAAGTACATGTGTAACGACGGCAATGTTTCCAGTGCTGCCGAATCTGTCTGGTTTGTTTTTTATTTAGGCAATTCGAAATTTTACCAGTAAGTTTTATTTGTTAATTTTGTGTTCCATAAATAATAAAGAAAATGCTATTCAAAATTTTCTGGTGTGAAATCAATATATCTAAATAAAAATTTTGCTAAATGCGGCAATATTGGTGGCAGCTGGAAGCCCGTTCGCTTTTTTTGACGAAGTACTCAAAGGTTTATTCCCTCAATAGTTTCTTTACCCTTTTTAAAATAAAATATATAGGGTACCCTGGGGTAGTTTTCAGACAAAAAGAAAACTTTCACAATTACTCAGGAATCTATGGCTACATTTTTTTTACTTTTTCTTGGTAAAATCATCACCAGCCTGATTACTCTTCTTCAGCATTTTAAAAGAATTATTAATAACAACAAAAAAATAAATAAAATCCTGTCTGAAAATTACCCCGCGCTTTGGGGAAATTTTCAGACACCCAAGGGGTAATTTCCACACAGCTATTTATGGGTGTATTTAGGGAGCTGATCTGAACACCAACTACGGTAATTAAAAGACACCAATATAAAATGTTAGGACAAAAATGGGTTATTTATTACATCATTCTGAATACAGAAAAAGACATGAAAACACAATTGTAACTGTACATCCGAAATCCAATTACATTTTCACAAACAAAAGTATATTTTATGGACGCTTTCAGACAAATGATTTAGTTACAGTATTTATATCAGTTTTACATAATTTATTTAAATCTGTAAAATAATTCAGATTTTTTTAAACAGTTCGGAAAGCTGAAAAAAAAATCAATATTTAAAAAGTCCTTCCGGCCAGTGCCGAGAGGAAGAGGTAGCTTTCATATTCCTTATTTTAAAAAAGCCAACTTACATTATTCAAACACACGAAGCTCAATTTAGTGGAAACCGAATATAGGAGATTCAATACTAATTTTTATCAATACAAAATCATTATGAATGAGAATTTCGCGAAATTAGTCAGCTTTATCCAAGCTGCTTTTATTTAAAGTAACTTATTTTTGGCTGCCAAATTCGGCGATTTCTGAAAGTGCCTGCCATTTTAAGACAACATGGTGGATGAGGCTAACCAGTGAACTTGGTCGAGACCTTAGTAATTGCTGTGCACATGCTCACTCACATCGGAATCTATTGATATATACGAGTGCTGTCGCAGGCAAAAAATCAGATTTTTCTAAATGTCACCCACATTAGATATTGAAATTGCTATATCTGAGCCATTTTTTTAAGATAAAGACAAACAAAAAATGCTCCTAAATCCTTATATCAAGGTCAAATACTAAAGAAAGAAACCTTTTTCAATTTCTAATTTTTTGCACCTCACTTTAAATATATATTTTGTAATTTAATGGCCGCCATTTCGAAACAAGATGGTTGATGAAGCTGGCCAGCGAACTTGGTCGAGATATTCAAGTATACTATCCACATACCTTCTTACATCGAAATAGGCAAATTCGTGTGTTATCGCGTGACAAGTACAAGATCGTTTCAAAATGTTAGCCATGCTAGAAATTCAAAGTGCTATAATTCAAACATTTTTTAAGATATAAACAAAAGAACAAATTTTCAAAAACAAAAACTGCTCCGGAATCTTTGTATCAATGCCAAACACATAAAAAAATATCTTTTTCATTTTCCAATTTTTTAATACCTCATTTTAAATTTTAAATTTATTTTTTTTTTAAATGGCAACCCTTTTGAAACAAGATGGCGAATGAAGCTGACCAACAAATGCGGTCGAGACATTGGTGTGTACTATGTACAGACCAAGTTACATCCAAATCGGTTCATAAATACGCCTGACAAAAATCGCGTGACAAAAATCAGGTCGTTTTAAAATGTCAGCCACAATAGAAATTCAAAATGCTATAACTGAGCCATTTTTTTAGATATAGACCAAACAAAAGCTGTTCTGGAATCTTTGCATTAAGGTCAAACACATACAGAAAAAATCTTTTTCATTTTCCAATTTCTTGGTGTCTCATTTTAAATAAAATTTTTTTTAAATTTTTTAAATCGCCGCCATTTTGAAACAAGATGGCGGATGAAGCTGGACAACGAACTCGGTCGAAATACTTGTATGTACTATGTACACACCACGGTACATCCAAATCGGTTCATAAATACGCCAGGTATCACGTGACAAAAATCAGGACGTTTCAAAATGTCAGCCACGCTAAAAATTCAAAATGCTATAACTCAACCATTTTTTAAAATATAGACAAAACAAAAACTGCACCCGAATCTTTTTATCATGGAGAAACACACAAGAAAAAAATATTCTTTCAATTTTAAATTTTTTGGTACCACATTTCAAATTTAAATTTTTATTAAAAATTTAAATGACCGCTATTTTTAAACAAGGTGGCGGATTAAGCTGGCCAACGAACTCGGTCAAGACATTGGTATGTACTATGTATAAACGAAGTTACATCCAAATCGGTTTATAAATACACCTTTTATCGCGTGACAAAATTTAGGATGTTTTAAAATGTCAGCCACGCTGGAAATTCAAAATGCTATAACTCAGCCATTTTTTAAGATATAGACGAAACAAAAACTGCTCCGAAATCTTTGTATAAAGGTCAAATACATAAGAAAAATATATTTTTCCATTTTCAATTTTTTGGTACCACATTTCAAATTTTAATTTTTTTTAAAATTTTAAATGGCCGCCATTTTGAAACAAAATGGCGGATGAAGCTGGCCAACGAACTCGGTCGTGACATTGGTATGTACTATGTACACACCGAATTACATTCAAATCGGTTCATAAATACGAGATTTACAGTGTGACAAAAGTCAGATATATATATATATATATATATTAGTTAGCTTTCTTTCAAAAAGCTACCTATTGCAGCCGTTCGGAGGAAAGCGATTTCAAAAAATTTTGGTATATTTTCATCGATCATGACCCCCAGACCCCGAAACCACCCTCCGTTCAAAATTTATATATATATATATATATATATATGACCTATGTCACACTGTAACTCTCGTATTTATGAACCGATTTGGATGTAATTCGGTGTGTACATAGTACATACCAATGTCTCGACCGAGTTCGTTGGCCAGCTTCATCTGCCATTTTGTTTCAAATGGCGGCCATTTAAAATTTTTTTAAAAATTTAAAATTTGAAATGTGGTACCAAAAAATTGAAAATGGAAAAATATTTTTTTCTTATGTATTTGACCTTTATACAAAGACTCCGTAGCAGTTTTTGTTTCGTCTATACCTTAAAAAATGGCTGAGTTATAGCATTTTGAATTTCTAGCGAAGCTGACATTTTGAAACGTCCTGAATTTTGTCACGCGATAAAAGGCGTATTTATGAACCGATTTGGATGTAACTTCGTTTATACATAGTACAGACAAAAGTCTCGAACGAGTTCGTTGGCCAGCTTCATCCGCCGTCTTGTTTAAAAATGCCGGCCATTTAAATTTTTAAGAAAAATTTAAATTTGAAATGTGGTACCAAAAAATTGAAAATTGAAAAAATATTTTTTTCTTATGTGTTTGACCTTGATAAAAAGATTCGGGAGCAGTTTTTGTTTCGACTATATCCTAAAAAATGGCTGAGTTATAGCATTTTGAATTTCTAGCGTGACTGACATTTTGAAACGTCCTGATTTTTGCCACGTGATAACAGACGTATTAGGTAGCTTTCATTACAAAAAGCTACCTATTGCAGCCGTTCGGAGGAAAGCGATTTCAAAAAATTTTGGTATATTTTCATCGATCATGACCCCCAGACCCCGAAACCACCCTCCGTTCAAAAGTTGATATATATATATATATATATATATATATATATATATATCCATATATATATATATATATCTGACCTTTGTCACACTGTAACTCTCGTATTTATGAACCGATTTGGATGTAATTCGGTGTGTACATAGTAAATACCAATGTCTCGACCGAGTTCGTTGGCCAGCTTCATCCGCCATTTTGTTTCAAAATGGCGGCCATTTAAAATTTTTTAAAAAATTTAAAGTTTGAAATGTGGTACCAAAAAATTGAAAATGGAAAAATATTTTTTTCTGATGTATTTGACCTTTATACAAAGATTCCAGAGCAGTTTTTGTTTCGTCTATATCTTAAAAAATGGCTGCGTTATAGTATTTTGAATTTCTAGCGTGGCTGACATTTTGAAACGTCCTGAATTTTGTCACGCGATAAAAGGCGTATTTATGAACCGATTTGGTTGTAACGTCGTTTATATATAGTACATACCAATGTCTCGACCGAGTTCGTTGGCCAGCTTCATCCGCCATCTTGTTTAAAAATGCCGGCCATTTAAATTTTTAAGAAAAATTTAAATTTGAAATGTGGTACCAAAAAATTGAAAATTGAAAAAATATTTTTTTCTTATGCGTTTGACCTTGATAAAAAGATAGGAAGCAGTTTTTGTTTCGTCTATATCTTAAAAAATGGCTGAGTTATAGCATTTTGAATTTCAAGTGTGGCTGACAGTTTGAAACGTCCTGATATTTGTCACGTGATAACAGACGTATTAATGAACCGATTTGGATGTACCTTGGTGTGTACATAGTACATACAAATATCTCGACCGAGTTCGTTGGTCAACTTCATCCGCCATATTGTTTCAAAATGGCGGCCATTTAAAGAAATTTAAAGAAATTTTAATTTAAAATGAGATACCAAAAAATTGAAAAATGAAAAAGATTTTTTTCCTATGTGTTTGACCTTAATACAAAGATTCCGGAACAGTTTTTGTTTCGCCTATATCTAAAAAAATGGCTGAGTTATGGCATTTTGAATTTCTATTGTGGCTGACATTTTAAAACGACCTGATTTTTGTCACACGATAACAGGCGTATTTATGAACCGATTTGGATGTAACTTGGTCTGTACATAGTACATACCAATGTCTCGACCCAGTTCGTTGGCCAGCTTCATTCGCCATCTTGTTTCAAAAGGGTTGCCATCTAAAAAAAAAAATAATTTAAAATTTAAAATGAGGTATTAAAAAATTGGAAAATGAAAAAGATTTTTTTTTTGTGTGTGTGTTTGGCCTTGATACAAAGATTCCGGAGCAGTTTTTGTTTCTGAAAATTTGCTCTTTTGTTTATATCTTAAAAAATGGTTGAATTATAGCACTTTGAATTTCTAGCATGGCTAACATTTTGAAAGGATCTTGTATTTGTCACGCGATAACACACGTATTCGCCTATTTCGATGTAAGAAGGCATGTGGATAGTATAAATCAATATCTCGACCAAGTTCGCTGGCCAGCTTCTAATGTGGGTGACATTTTGAAAAATCTGATTTTTTGCCTGCTACAGCACTCGTATATATCAACCGATTCCGATGTGAGTGAGCATGTGCACAGCAATTACTAAGGTCTCGACCAAGTTCACTGGTTAGCCTCATTCACCTTGTTGTCTTAAAATGGCAGGCACTTTAAGAAATCGCCGAATTTGGCAGCCAAATATAAGTTACTTTAAATAAAAGCAGCTTGGATAAAGCTGACTAATTTCGCGAAATTCTCATTCATAATGATTTAGTATTGATAAAAATTAATATTGAATCTCCTATATTCGGTTTCCACTAAATTGAGCTTCGTGTGTTTGAATAATATAAGTTGGCTTTTTTAAAATAAGGAATATGAAAGCTACCTCTTCCTCCCGGCACTGGCCGGAAGGACTTTTTATGAACCGATTTAGATGTACCTTGGTGTGTACATAGTACATACAAATAACTCAGCCGAGTTCGTTGACCAGCTTCATTCGCCATCTTGTTTCAAAATGGTGGCCATTTAAAAAAAAATTTTAAAAATAAATTTAAAATGAGATACCAAAAAATTGGAAAATGAAAAAGATTTTTTTTTGTATGTGTTTGACCTTAATACAAAGATTCCGGAACAGGTTTTGTTTCGTCTACATCTAAAAAAATGGCTGAGTTATAACATTTTGAATTTCTATTGTGGCTGACATTTTAAAACGACCTGATTTTTGTCACGCGATAACAGGCGTATTTATGAACCGATTTGAATGTAACTCTGTCTGTACATAGTACATACCAATGTCTCGACCGAGTTCGTTGGCCAGCTTCATTCGCCATCTTGTTTCAAAAGGGTTGCCATTTAAAAAAAATGTAATTTAAAATTTAAAATGAGGTATTAAAAAATTGGAAAATGAAAAAGATTTTTTTTATGTGTTTGGCCTTGATACAACGATTCTAGTGCAGTTTTTGTTTCTGAAAATTTGTTCTTTTGTTTATATCTTAAAAAGTGGTTGAATAATAGCACTTTGAATTTCTATCATGGCTAACACTTTGAAACGATCTTGTATTTGTCACGCGATACCACACTTATTCGCCTATATCGATGGAAGAAGGGATGTGGATAGTATACATCAATATCTTGACCAAGTTCGCTGGATAGCTTCATCAGCCATCTTGTTTCAAAATGGCGGCCATTAAATTAAAAAAAAAATTATATTTAAAGTGAGGTGCAAAAAAATTAGAAATTGAAAAAGGTTTCTTTCTTAAGTATTTGACCTTGATATAAGGATTCAGGAGCATTTTTTGTTTGTCTTTATCTTAAAAAATGGCTCAGATATAGCAGTTTCAATTTCTAAAGTGGGTGACATTTTGAAAAATCTGATTTTTTGCCTGCGACAGCACTCGTATATATCAACCAATTCCGATATGAGTGAGCATGTGCACAGCAATTACTAAGGTCTCGACCAAGTTCACTGGTTTGCCTCAGCTACCATGTTGTCTTAAAATGACAGGCACTTTAAGAAATCGCCAAATTTGGCAGCGAAATATAAGTGACTTTAAATAAAAGCAGCTTGGATAAATCTGACTAATTTCGCGAAATTCTTATTCATAATGATTTAGTATTGATAAAAATTAATATTGAATCTCCTACATTCGGTTTCCACTTAATTGAGCTTCGTGTGTTTGAATAATATAAGTTGGCTTTTTAAAAATAAGGAATATGAAAGCTACCTCTTCCTCCCGGCACTGGCCGGAAGGACTTTATATATATGGATATATATATATACAGGGTGCAATATGTTATCTATCGCCGGCCTTTAATTTCTCAACCGTTGGTCATAGACATATAGTTCCAATTACAAAAACGTTTCAAATGAGGTAAATATTCATGTTGTGGCTTTATTTAAAGTAAAAAATCAATTTGATAAAAATTACGAAATCTAACTTTTTATATGGTCCCCCAGTACCTATAATTATATTTAGTAAAAGTTTACACATATCATAACAGATATAACACAAAAGTTTTGACATCTGTACTCCAAAAATTGACAGAGATATTAAATTTCAAATTTTGAGATCTTTTCATATGATTTTGTTTTTCATTGAGGGATCTGTTAAAAGATGAGTTTAATTTGAGATCCAAAATCAGGGTGCAATGTCCTTTTGACCGCGAAACCACCTTTAGCCAGTATCGTCGGTACGTTTGAATGTTGCTCTACCCATGAAAGTTAGCTCAAATTTTTAGATGAAATAACCCTATCTGGTGATTCCCCAATTTGGCGATACCGGCTAAAGGTGGTTTCGCCGTTAAAAGGACATTGCACCCTGATTTTGATCTCAAATTACTTTAATTCATCTTTTAACTGATCCCTCAATGAAAGACAAAATCACGTGCAAAAACCTCAAACTTTGAAATTTAATAACTCTGTCAGTTTTTGTAGTACATATGTCAAACTTTTTGTGTTATATCTGTTATGTTATGTGTAAACTTTTACTAAATATAACTATAGGGACTGGGGGACCGTATAAAAAGTTAGTTTTCGTAATTTTTATAAAATTGATTTTTTACTTTAAATAATGGCACAACATGTATATTTATCTCATTTGAAACGTTTTTGTAATTGGAACTATATGTCTACGACCAACGGTTGAGAAATTAAAGGTCGGCAATAGATAACATATTGCACCCTGTATATATATATATATATATATATATATATATATATATATATATATGTATATATATATATGTCAGTTTTGAACGGGGGGTGGTTTCGGGGTCTGGGGGTCATGATCGATGACAATTTTTTGAAATCGCTTTCCTCCGAACGGCTGCAATAGGTAGCTTTTGTAATGAAAGCTACCGATACTAATTTCATATTTTATAAAGTCGCCTAACATGCTTTTTATCAATACACTAAAATTTTTACACAGCACTAATTTCGAAATGCCTAACCATTTTAGTTTTCTCTGATAGTAAAGATATATTTGTAAAGATAGTAAGACAGATTTGTAAATTTTGAAAAGCTGCACTTTTTAAAAAAATGCTATTTTCTGCCAGATGTACATCCAATTAATATTACCCGTGAAATTGAAATTTGAAATCAGTGAAGTTAAACAGAAATTTTTAATAGCATTTTGAAAATTAAATTTGTACTAAACAGAGAAAACTTTTTGTTGCTAAAAAATACTAATACAAATTGAAAATAGTCGATCTAATTAAAATATAAAATGTTTTGTCCAGACCCCAATTACTGTGTGATTTTACGGCTGTCTGTTAATTACCCCCAGCTTCTTCTGACTGAAAATTACCGCAGGCTACCCTACCTTATGTAATGAAAAAACGATGCGTGTCAATTAATAAAGTAAAGATTACAGTTAAAATTAACGGGTATTCAAACGCTTTTAGTAACGAAGAAAGCAGGCTCTTTTAGTTCCGGCAAAAGGTTAATAAGAGATTATGCAAATTAATATGAAATTAGTTGTCTATTTTTCTCATAGTCTCAAACACACAGTAACGAATTTGTTTGATTATTTATTCAAATGCAAGTAAATTCACTTCATGTACTGGGCGTTTAAAAAAATAAAACGCTTTTTTAACTCACATAAATATATACATATTTATGCTACATTTTATGGAATATATTTTTGCTCTTTATAGTCGGAAAAAATAGTTTATGGAAGAAAGATGGGTTTACAATATGTTTGGACTGTTTCTATATGCTTGGAGTGAAAATAATGTATCTTACGAAAATAGTATAATAGAAATGTTATCAATTTAAAATATTCATTCTTATTTAAAAAAAAAAAAAAAAAAAAAAAAAAAAAAAAAATCGCTATATATAGCGTTTATACATTCGAGGTGAAGCATTATGTGTAAATGTAAACATGCAGTTTTTTTAAATAGAATTTAGTTAACATTTATTATTGATTTATTGAAGTTTAAATGTAATATTTTCAATTTGAGTACAAATTTTTTATAACGAAATATGTATGTCTGGGAGTTAATTTAAAAGGAAGGTAGTGTAAGAGAAATTGGACACATCAAATTGAATTATCATGTTAAGAACAGCAAAGTATGAGGAAAACATATGTTTTCATTCTGAACAATTTAAAAAAAATTTACATAATCAATTTTTTTTTATTTACTATCCGTTATAATTCAAGCTCTCTCTGTGTAATGGAGGTATCAATAAATACTTCTTACCGTCAAAAGACCATATTGTAGCTGCAAGTTTTTTAATACTTTTTTCTAAATCAAATAGTATATCTTCTATTCCATGCTAAATTTTATTAAACATACTTCTTATTTATACCTATACTTTAGATTTTATGGAATAAATATATGTTTAAAATGAGGGTAATGGAATGCTTCTGCCGCTCCTTGGAAAAAGTACTCCATTTTAAGGAAATTATATCGTATATTATCTTTTTATCGGATTTAAAGTTCTTATGTTTGGGAAGAAAGTATGATGTTTAAATAAAAATATAAATGCCTGGAGAAGAAAATAAATAGCATTTGTATTTGAATTATTGGAGTACGAGATATAGTATTTTCAATATTAAGTATACATACATTTATTACCAATGATGTACCACGTAAGATACTTATTGCAAATGGAAAACAAACTAGTGGGAAAACGACTTCTTGAATGGAACTATCATATTTAAATGCCACGTATGCGCAAAGTTCTAAGTTCTTCGAGTGCATGGCTGCATTTCATAAGAATTTGTAATGCGAAAGAATCAAATTGGAGCACTATTCTGACATATAAGACATAAGAAATTCATAATATTTTATTTTAAACAAATCCCATTTAAAACTTTCAAAAATAGAGAATTTATTTTCAAGATTAATTTAGTAATTAGTGCATTTTCACGCCTTGTTTATGTAAATATGTGCAGTTGCAAGGTTAAATATTTTGTATATATTAACAACCATAACTTTCTATCTTTATAATACATAGTTATTTATTTTAGGTTTTTGCGTAAAACATCTGTTAGTAGCAACTTTTTTTGCTTGATATCTAAAGACAAACTAATGTTACTAATTAAGCAAACAGTATGGAAAATGGCCAGGTAAATAAATAAAAAGAAAATGCATTTGGGATAGAATTAGGAATAATTTCTGACATTTAACTTTTTCTTATGAAATTTTAATTTTTTTTTTCTAAAATGAACTCTGGGATGACACAGAAGTTCGAAAAAATATTGAAACGGGCTTCAGTTTTTTGCTAAAGAAATACGTATGCAATACATTCACAAATGTGTTCAAAGTAAGGTAGTATTTAAGATTATGTTGATGAAATTTTCCTGTCATAATTTTTCAAAAATTTACGCCGTTGGAATTTTTATATGGTCTCCGGTTCCTATAAGTCATTTTTAAAAGTGTTGTTGCATGTGTAATACACAAAGCTAAACTAAACCTGAGACACTGTAATCAATTAAAAAACCAGACCTACAGTGAGCGGCCTTATTTGCTTGAAAACGGGCCCTATAGTGCTGTGCAGAATATTTCTCAGAAAAGTTGTCAGCCAAAAGCTGGAATCTCAGTGTTTAGGTCTCAAGCATGCTAGGCATTCATTTTATTGATCCCAAAGGGACGAAATGTTGAGCGGGGCTTGTCCAGTCCACAGTTCGAATTCGAACGGGTTACCTGCAGCGTAGTAGACAGGGTAGCTTATCACTATTCCAGTGGCGTTACATGTTTATTACATGCGTGACTAAATAAAATGAAATTAACCCAAATTACAATACTTGGAATTTTATACCATTTTGATGTCATTCAGCAAGAATAAATTTTCTGTTTGTTTTTAGTGTCTGTTAGTGTGTAAGTTGAAATTTCTTAAGTTGGCGAAAAATGTCCTGGTCGAACCAGAAATCCCTTGGCTGATGCTGCCAATGATCTGCCAGCTGAATAATCCCGGATGAATCTGGGTAACCCCTCATGCAGCAAATTTTATTCATCATAGCGAAAAATATCCAGAAATAGACATATACAATATTTTTCGCCCAGTTGGATAATTACAACTTATATTATTTATTTAGCAATTACAATAATTGTGTTAAATTAACATAATGCAATAACATAACCATCGTTTACTGGAGCACCATTACTACGATTTATTCTGTTAACAGGGTCCATATATCAGATTAGATGCTATGATGGATAGGGTTAGCTGGGTAAATTAGGTCATTCAGATTCGTCCGGGAGAGCTTAGTTGGCGGAGAATTGGCATCTGCAGCCAAGAGATCCCTGGTTCAAATCCTATCATGGACATTTTTAGCCCAGTTAGATAATTACAACTCATATGATTTATTTACCAGTTATAATAATTGTGCTAAAAATTAATCTAGTGTAATTACATAACCAGCATTTTCTGGAGTCCCATTACCTGCAATTTATTCTGTTAAGATTGTTCATCTATCAGACTACTTGCTATAATAAATATGGTTAACTGGGTACCCAGTTAAACCTCTTACATATTTATAAAATATATAAATATATATAAAATGTTATGCTTTATTTTTCATTTGTATATTAATACTGTTAATGCGAACAATGAAATACTCTAAAGCAACAATTAGAAAGTTCCCTACTAGCATTTTCCTCATTGATAAATGATATTTTGAAGGATTGAACATTTTATAATTTTACTTTTTTCACTTTTTTTAAATTTTAATTACGAATTTTTTTTTGTTTTTTAATTTAATTATATTTTCAATTCTAAATCCTATCCCAAACACTTTTTATCTTTTGTTTTACAGACATGCCTATTTTAAAGTACTCACTTTAATTAGTTTCTACTCTCTAGTTAGTTCTCACTCTAGTATACTCACTCTAATTAGTTTAAACTACAGTTACATATATTTTCTCTTGGCTCCCTACGTTTTCGAAATGCAGCTACTCCTCGATAGAGAATAACATTTGCGTCTACAAAACCCATGAAATGCCTAAACTGTCCAACTGTAACAGATGTGTACAACGTACTTTCATTTGTTGTTCTCGTTGATGTTGTCAAAGAGTGTGCAATTATGATGGAAAAATGAACAAAGAACACATAACTGTAAGTTTACATTATGATAAACCTAACGGCAACATAGCTACAGATTCGATGATAGCCTGTCTTCCATACACTGTTAAAAATATGCAGCATTCTGGCAGGTCATTCGACCGTTTTTTGAAAAAACGGTTTCATAACCATAATTTAACTATATTCTGACCATGAAATGGCCAATAATATGGTCAGAATAGTGTTAAATTACGGTTGTATAACCGTTTTCGAAAAAAAACGGTCAAATGACCTGCCAGAATGCTGCAAATTTTTAACAGTGTAGGGTTATGGAGGAGTGAAAAGAAAAACTTAAAAAAAGCTCCTCCCCAGAGGGTTGATACAAATACAATTACTTAATGAAAGCATATATGTTTGTATGTAGTCTTAGGCAATATCCCTTTTTTATGATGGGCATCTAACTTTATCTACAAACTTTTTGAAAAAAAATGTCAATGTACACGATTAAATATGGAAATTAAATTTTAAAATGTACCTTTTAACTGAGCTTAGATCGCATTTCCATTAACTACACGCATATGAATTGTAATTCTGTCAATTGAGTGAAACAAGTTGAAAATTACACGTCAAACGTGGCAAATGAGGTGCGTTTGTACTATAACTAGTTTTATGAATATTTTTTGCACGTCATATTATACTGAATGTATATTTTAGTGCACTTCATAAGTTCATATCAATTTCATTCTGTTCGAAAGGCGGTAACATCATTAAAATACACTTCAAATGGTTTTCCCATTGGCCGTAATGTAACGGAAAACTTTTGACTTCCCTGTAATTAAACTATGCATCCGATATTTTTTAAAATTATAATGACTCGACAAAATTCTGCAACAATTATACATTTAAATTTTCAGACCATTCGGTTGGGTAATTTTTGCTCTTTTATACGGACGGAGGCACAGACGGACGGATCGAACGACGACTATCGCTGCTGCGTATTTATGTAATCACGAACGCACCTAAAAAGTGCAAAGAGCAGAATTCAATCCAGGGACATAACGTCCGCCAGATTAATGTACGATAGCTCAATTGACAGAGCGTTGACAGCTTACACCAAACGGTTCCAGATTCTAATCCTGGTCTATTAAATTTTTCAGTCGGCTGGAAAATTACAACTCATATAATTTATTTTCGAATTAGAATAATTGTGTTAAAAGTAATATCGAGTAACACCCATGATAAAATATGTAATTGATTATTTTCTGTATCTCTATAAACTTAGGATACATGCTACGCACTCTGCAATCTACAGAAAACATTTTGTAGTGCACTATAGTGGCTCACACATAGCTGCCAACATCTTACGCTTTTTCGTACCACAAACATTTAATAGTAAATTTTACTTCTTTTAATCGCAGTAATCTACCGATCAAATAAGGCAAATATTTTTATTAAAATATCTAGAAGGGATGAGTTCGCGATTAGCGTGTAGCTAAAGACCCAGTATAAATATAAAATAGTTATACCAAAAGTTTTTTCATTAATAATGAAAGATAGAAATTTATTTTCTTACCTTTCTGGTAAAGCAGACATACGTTGGTTTACTGCATGTGAAAACAAACTATATATTTTATTTATTTATTGGATGTGAAAAATATCTTCTTAGAATGATGGGAATGCACTTGTACAGAAAAACTATTTAATGCACGACGATGTCTAGGTTACACGGACGAACACATACACACTAAAAAAAGGAATAAAATAAAAGAGTTAAGTGTGGGTACTATAGAAGAAATAACATTAAAATCCAGTAGGAGATGCAAATCTTCCATTGGACTGAGAGTTAACGCACTAAAAACCCGTGCGTCTTGGCCTCACGAAATCGGGCCTAGAAGTGTAGAAGTAATAGGGGCCCACAAGAGTTAAAACAAAGTAAAAGAAACTTGAAACAATACAGTCTGCTTAATAAGCAAAAAGGTTCTATTTAAAATCAGTTTATCAGGAAATTTCTGTGGTGCTGCGATCTATTGACGCCTTTTCGAAACACAAGTCTTTTACACAATCCTTCTTTAGTTTGTGACCTTAGGCTACGATGACTCAGGGAAGTGTCGCCATCTTGAAACATATTTCACAACTAAAAGAAGCGCGTTGCATGTATCATGAGGAAATCGTCATTTCACAAGCGAAGTGATGTTTGACATAAAATTACCTACACTGTGACGTTTTCCAACACCCCCGCTTTTTATGTCAAACCGACGAGCGTAGAATGTTTAACTTGTTTCTCAAACACTCGAAATGAGGCTTAGGCAACGGCTTGGTGAGCACGTCTGCCAGCATTAACTTCGATGGGCAATAAGTTATTTTGATTATACCATTCTGGTATAGATGTCTGATGTGGTGATACTTAACTTCCACGTGTTTAGTCCTTGTCTGTGCCTTTTCGTTTTCGGTCAATCTTATGGCTGATAAGTTATCTTCGTACAACGTTACGGGTAGTTGTTGACACAGTTCGAGGTCATTTAATAGGTCTAACAACCACGAAATCTCTTGACCTGCATTAGAGGCAGCGATATATTCAGCTTCCGTGGAGGAGAGTGCTGTGCAACTCTGCTTCCTCGATGACCATGCCAATATATTATTTCCTAATTTGAACAAGTTTCCAGTGGTTGATTTCCTGTCTATTCTGTCGTTTCCCCAATCGGCATCGCTATATGCCGTTAGGATTGGAGGTTTTGTTTTATCTATCACGAATTTAAGATCTTTGGTAGTAAGCAGATATCTAATTAATTTCTCGATAGCTTGCCAATCGACTTCCCTTGGGGATTCATTCCTTCTTCCCAGGATGTTAACGACTGATGCTATGTCGGGTCTAGTTAAAGTTGCAATGTATAGAAGCCCTCCTATAGCCTGTCTAAATTTTACGTTATCTCCCATTAGTTTCCCGTTTGGATCTAGATTAAAGTAGTTAGTATTCATGGGTGTATACGTGGGCTTACCATTTAACAAATTGAATTTTTCTGCGATTTGTATTATTTTGTGTTCCTGGTCTAACTCTAGATTACCGTTTGCTTTTTCCTTTATGTTTATGCCTAAATATTGTGTGACTTGACCCAAATTTTTGATTTCGTATTGCTTTGATAATTCAGTGTATATTTCGTGTGTGTCTGTTTTGTCTCCTGCGACTAAGATGTCATCAACATACACTATTATGTATGCGATTTTTCCATCTTGGACTCTTTTGTACAGACATTTGTCTGACGCGCATTCAACGAAATTTAGTTCTTTTAGAGATTTACTTATTTTTTGATTCCATGCCCTAGCCGCCTGCTTAAGGCCGTAAATCGCTTTGTTTAAACTACAGACTTTATCTTCTTCCCCTTTTGTTATGTATCCCTCTGGCTGATGCATATAGACCTCCTCTTCTAAATCGCCATGTAAGAAAGCAGTTTTGACATCTAGGTGAGTTATTTTAAGATCTTTGTACACCGCTGCGTTTAAGAATGCTCGTAGGGTGGTATGCGCTACGACGGGTGCGTAGGTCTCGTCGAAATCGCTTCCATATTTTTGAGCATATCCCTTAGCGACCAATCTGGCTTTATATCGCTCTATAGACCCGTTCGCTCCCCTTTTTGCCTTAAACGTCCACCTACAACCTATGACGCGTTTTCCCGGGATAGGTTTTATTAATCTCCAAGTATTATTTTGCTTCAGAGAATCTATTTCCTCACTAGTGGCTTTTAGCCATTTATCTTTAGTTTCTGCGTCATTGATATTTTGTAGGTCTGTCCATGACTTTGGCTCCTGAATGTGACACAGGTTTGCGCTTATTCCATAACGGTTAGGTGGTACACCACGATTTTGTCTCTGCGATCTTCTCGGCTCAAGGGATGTGTCGGTCGGGGTGTTATTCTGATCATCGTCGCGCTCTTCTAGATCAATTTCAATATTATCTGCGGGAGTTTGTTCGATGTTTTGATTTTCTTTGGCGGGTATAATTTCCTCATCTTTTATACCTTCTTCGAAGAATTTTACGGTTCTAGATATTATAATTTTATTTTCACCCGTATATATCCTATAGCCCTTGCTTCTGAAATCATATCCCAACATTATTCCCTCGATGGCTTTCTCATCTAATTTATTTCTTTTAGGTTTGTCGACATAGGCAAATGCCTTACATCCGAATGTTTTGATGTTCGAGAGATCGGGTTTTCTTTTATGCCAAAGTTCATAGGGTGTCATGTTATTTTTGTTAGCCTTTGTTGGTAGACGGTTGATGAGGTAGGTGGCGGACATGACAGCTTCCCCCCAGAATTGCTTAGGTAACTTGGCGTCCGACAACATGGTTCTAGCCATTTCCACTATCGTTCTATTCTTTCTTTCTGAAACACCGTTCTGTGGGCTAGAATAGGGAACACTCAATTGACGCTCTATCCCGTTTTCTATCAGGCAGTTTTCAAATTCGTCACTGATATACTCTTTTGCGTTATCGGACCTGATTGCCTTTATCAACTTGCCAAATTTATTTTTTGTTAGCGCTATGTATTCTTTCAGTTTGATAACGGCTTCCGATTTATGCGCGATTAAGTATGTTATTGTGTACCTGCTATAATCATCCGTGAATGTTATAAAGTACCTTTTCCCTCCTATCGTTTCAGTATTCATGGGGCCACATATATCGGAATGTGCGAGGGTACCGATGTCTTTGCTTCTGTTTGTGGCTACTTTAGGGTAGGGCAGAGCGGAAAGTTTCCCTTCAATGCACTTGGTGCATCGCGTGTCATGTTTACATTTGTTAATTGTTATCCCATTGGCTAATTCATGATTAACAAGGTATTTAATATCATCAAAATTTTTGTGTCCGAGTCTTCGGTGCCACAATGAAATACAATTTGTATTGTTACAGAAAGTTTGAGTACTTATAGTATAGCCGTAATCATCTTCAGGGTTTAATACGTAGAGATTATCATTTAATTTAGCTGTCAAGATTATATTATCATCTTTGACAAATAAACATGCATTTTTCTCGAAAATTACCTTTATATTATTTTCAGTGGCTTTCTTAACTGACAATAAATTGCCCTTTAGTTCTGGACAGTACAAGACGTTTCTTAGTGTAATGTAGTGGTTTTTGTCTGTTTTTATTTTTACGTCGCCCATACCTTCCGAATTAAGCCTTTTTCCATTAGCGATTGTTATATTCCCAAAATTCCCGGCTGTGAATGTAGCAAAATTTGTTTTTGCTGATGCAACGTGCCTGGTGCAACCCGAGTCAATGATATATGTGTTTGGATCTGTTGTTTGTGTTTGGTTAATTTTTACTGACTCAATTTCAAAATTGTTTTCCACTGGGAAGAGAGGAATGATCGATTGGTTGACCTCATCCTCTATATTTGATTTGCTGTTAAAGCAAAAATTCGAGGAGTCTGTTTTACTACCATTGTGCTGATTTTTGGGGTTTACCGAATTGGCTTTAAAGTTGGCATGGTTGTTAAATTTATTACTGTTATAATTTTCACTTCTTTGGTAATTGTTTTTCTGTTTGTTTTTTAATTTGTAACACTCTGAACGAGCGTGCCCATCTCGTTGACAGTAGCTGCAATATTTTTTGTTTCCTTTATTTATTATTTTATATGCTGTGTCCCTTGGTCGTGTGCTGGTGTTTTTGTATTCGGTTCGATGAGAGTACTCGTCGATGAGTTTGTTTTTCACAAACTCGAGGTCTAGATCCTTTTCGTCTCTAGCCTCCATGCTCGTTATAAGAGGAGCATATGACTGAGGCAAGCTGCAAAGCATAAGAGCCACGATGTGCGAATCATTTATGAGCTCTCCAATGGCAGCGAGTTTGTCGCGGATAGTTAAAATATTGTTGATATGTAGATTTAAGTCTCCGCCCTCATTGAGCCTTTGCGAATATAGTTTCCTCAAAAGGAATAATTTGGATGATAAATTCGCCCTTTGGTGAACACTTTTTAATCTTTCCCAAATTTCTTTGGGAGATGTCAAATGTCTAATATGCACGATTTGTGTATTTTCAATGCACAAACAAATTATGGCTTTCGCCTTAGCCGCGTTTTTAGTATATGTATCATCGGGTGTGGCAGGTGGAGATTCTGTTATATATTTAAATAAATCGTCTTTAATTAACAGATTTTCTAATTTGAAACACCAATGATTGTAATTATTATCATTTAGTTTCTCCACTGCCGTAATTTCTTTTGTGGCTGACATAGCGTGTTATTCAAGTTTTATAAATTCTTTGATAACAAATATATTTACTATAAGAAGTTTGTGACTTTCTTAAAATAATTTCTTAGAATATATTCATAAATATAAATAAAATGATCAGTTATTCACAATAATCAATCAATATTCGTTCACAATAATACTCTTTTTGCGATATTATATATATCGTTATTTATTCATGCACATTTATTTTTATTTTCATGTATATAGTTCAATATTTCATATCTCATATGTGCATCTTGTTCATCATTTTATCACAATCAGATAAACAAATTTTTATTACTGGGTTTTTTTTTTTTTCATTTATTTATTTATTTACTTTCCCCTTCAACTCATCTCTCATAATCTATTAAAATATCTAGAAGGGGTGAGTTCGCGATTACCGTGTAGCTAAAGACCCAGTATAAATATAAAATAGTTATACCAAAAGTTTTTACATTAATAATGAAAGATAGAAATTTATTTTCTTACCTTTCTGGTAAAGCAGACATACGTTGGTTTACTGCATGTGAAAACAAACTATATATTTTATTTATTTATTGGATGTGAAAAATATCTTCTTAGAATGATGGGAATGCACTTGTACAGAAAAACTATTTAATGCACGACGATGTCTAGGTTACACGGACGAACACATACACACTAAAAAAAGGAATAAAATAAAAGAGTTAAGTGTGGGTACTATAGAAGTAATAACATTAAAATCCAGTAGGAGATGCAAATCTTCCATTGGACTGAGAGTTAACGCACTAAAAACCCGTGCGTCTTGGCCTCACGAAATCGGGCCTAGAAGTGTAGAAGTAATAGGGGCCCACAAGAGTTAAAACAAAGTAAAAGAAACTTGAAACAATACAGTCTGCTTAATAAGCAAAAAGGTTCTATTTAAAATCAGTTTATCAGGAAATTTCTGTGGTGCTGCGATCTATTGACGCCTTTTCGAAACACAAGTCTTTTACACAATCCTTCTTTAGTTTGTGACCTTAGGCTACGATGACTCAGGGAAGTGTCGCCATCTTGAAACATATTTCACAACTAAAAGAAGCGCGTTGCATGTATCATGAGGAAATCGTCATTTCACAAGCGAAGTGATGTTTGACATAAAATTACCTACACTGTGACGTTTTCCAACAATTTTTATTAAATTTTTCTGGTAAGAAAAACGAAAGAGTTGGCAGCTATGCGCAGATCAATTTAATTTTCTTTGCTATACTATAAAATCATTGGAATAGTCTGCAAGCAATTTTTTACACATGCATCATAATTCAAAAAACTTTTTGCATGTCCCAGTAAAAAAAAAAAGTGTAAATGCTACTTACACTATACTCTATAGAAATTATTATGCTGTCCCTTTCAGTGATGCGAATCAATTTCATTATATTTCCAGTATTATAACATTTTAAAAATTCACAGCGAATAATGCCATAGATTATAATGTAAGGAATCGTTTTCTCTGTGTGTTTCTGTAATCGAGCAATACATGCTAACACACTTAATTTCCGATATTAACATGCTGTAGTGAACAATCTGTGTGTATGTAGTGTTAGGGCACTGACAGACAGTCACACAGACAATTAGACAGACAGTAGACAGGCAAACCATTGTGATAAACACTTTTAAACTAACCTGGAAAGTGTTAAACCTTATCGGAGACTAGCTTTTCATACATGATTCTGTTTATATATTCTATTCTCACTACTATATTTTAAAAATAAATTTTGTAGTATATTTCTCGTTTACATGTTGTCAAAGTACAATTAAAAGTGGTGCCAAATGAATGAAATTCACGTCAGAGATGTTAGTCCAGATATCAAGTGACAAGTGGCATAGGATCGATAAGGATTAAATATAGAAAATTCAGTTATGAAATATGTCGCATTTCGAATATGAAATGAGACACAGAAAATTCGCTAAAAATTCTTTAAAAAAAATCATTATTTGAAAAAGAAAAATATGTACACGAAAGCAATTATTAAAGATCATTATTATGTGATAAAATATGTATTTATTTTCCTCTGTTTAAAAATTTTAAGACTGTATTTTCTTTTACTTCCCTATGTTATGTTAGTTCCACATGTCGCCGTCTAGACAAGTAAAGAATAATAAAATAAAATTTAAACAGTATAATTTCCTTCGCTGTTATGAAAGGATTGACTGCAATCTCTTGAATCCTTTGTAAATAGAATATTTCTTAAAAAAGAACTACTTAATGCAACGAAATTTGATAATACGTCTTTGAATAAGTCATTAATCGCATGGTAATATTCATGGTGTTCCCACAAATTTTATCTTATTAAAAAGAACGTGTAAATCTTTGTTTTTGCTATTCTTCAACTGTGGCTATGGAGTGAGTTTGAAAAATTATTATTTTAATTTGAAATGTGTGTGTGTACATTTTTAAATTTGCATTTTTGTACTAATATGAAAATTTTAATTAGACATGGTTGCATTACTTATGTAATTATTTAAGCGATTTACATACTATACTATTTTCTTAACTTTCAAATTAAGAAGGGTGTTGTTCGAGTCAAAATTAAAATATATATATATAATATGCGATACTCTACTTGACCTATTTAAAAAAGGTTCGCCTCCCCCCCCCCCCCCCCCGAGTTAAAATTTACCTTACTGCACCCTATAAGATTAGTAAAAACAACTTTTGTGGGGGTCTCATGAGATCATAATTTCTAGTGCAAAAACAAGTGTTCTTCCCAATTTTTCATGAATAGCCATCAGTTGCTACTGTAAAAAAAAAAAAAATATCTGACTTGCACTGAAGTATAATGTTCGAGTATGTATTCACAAAACCTGCCGTAACTTTGTAAGAAATATTCGTATCGGCTTACTTAATGATATCATTCGATACAAAATTAAAAATTACACTTTTAAAATTACCCCATTAGACCTATTAAAAAAAACTAAGTTCTCCTCACTGAGTTTAAATGACCCCCTCTTTTGTCCCCGAAAATATGTAAAACAACTTCATTTTTTGAGGAAAAATCGAATCTACATTTCTAGGGCCAAAACGAAGTCCTTTCCAAATTTTCGTCATTGTTCACCAATTGTCGTATATTACTCAATATCTGATGTATTTTACCTGTACAAAATCGGTAATAATTGTGCAATATCATGAAATCCTACTACAATTAATATTTTATTTTAATAAAAATATCATTCGGTAATGTATCGTTCTAATCTTATCCAACGAAAGCGATTTACTGGTAGGATAAGTTAATTTTGTTTTCATAAATTTTTTATTACTGTGTAAATAACGAAAAAATGCCTTTAGTTGCTCTTTTTTTTATGTTACTAATAAATAGTAACTTTCTGAAGTTATAATTTTTATTTTAGTATATATTTATTTAAAATATGCAGATATTTAATAGTACCAGTTCTCGCCAATTTATTGAAACCAACCTTCAAATATCTCATTATTTACGCCTTATATTCATGATACTGTATTTTTTTTTTTACTTTAAAATTTAAAATAAAATTTGAATTCTCGAAAAATACCCAAATTTCATAATGCATGCATTTTTAAATTGTATTAGAAAAAAACTAAATGTAAGTATGTATTTCTATAAATGAAATTCGAGGGTCATTGACTTTCTCACTTTAAAATATATTTGCAAAATTTGAAGTAAATGGTTAAAAAAAAATTAAAACGAGGAAAAAAGCTGTGCATCAAGATAAGATTATGAAACACTTTCCAACGCATTTAAAATACTGTGACAAATCTTCACCGTTTAATAAGTTGAAAGGTGGTGTCTAAGTAAATAATTCGGAAAATGCATAACACTTTTCAAAACCCTATTTTCGAAATTTCCTCCTATATTTCTTAAAATATTCGAATACTTTCACGCATCGCTGCATATGATATGTATACATTTACACATGTACTATATAGTGTACAAACATTTACTTTAGTTAGGAAACGCATAACATGGTTGAAAATTCACTTTTAGCAATTTCCTCCAATAAATGGAAATTTACTCGAATTATTTTGTGGAGCCCTATATATGATCTGTAAAATTTATACACACTAAATAATATTAAAAATAATTACTGAAATTTAAAAACGCACAACAAATGAAAAAGCATCAGAAATAAATAAATAGAAATGCTTAATTCATCTTTAAAAAGTTAAACTTAAATTTACACTATGTGCAAAACTACTTAAAAGATGACAGAATACTAAAAAGATGTTAAATTATTTTAATACCTTAGTACTTTAAACTATAAAAAACATAGTCTTCATCTGAGGAAATATAAGAAATACAATTGTTGTTGGCGTCTAATTTTCAAAATTCACGTAGATGGTAACGAAAGGAGTGAAAATTGAAGTTAATTTTTAGATCCGGAAAACAATAATAAATAAAACATGGATATAGGGAAGTGGAATATTACTCGTTTTATGATTATTTAAGTAAACTGAGCCAAATTCTGGGTATGTTGTAGGATAAAACATCATTGCAAACAGTATTTTCTTTAGTAATAATTTCTATTGATTCGCGGATGATTAATTTTTGCGTCAATTGATGCAAAAATTATATATCCCTCAAAGAATTATCATGATTTAATCATCCGCGAATCAACAGAAATTATTACTAAAGAAAATACTGTTTGCAATGATGTTTTATCCTACAACATACCCAGAATTTGGCTCAGTTTACTTAAATAATCATAAAACGAGTAATATTCCACTTCCCTATATCCATGTTTTATTTATTATTGTTTTCCGGATCTAAAAATTAACTTCAACTTTCACTCCTTTCGTCACCATCTACGTGAATTTTGAAAATTAGACGCCAACAACAATTGTATTTCTTATATTTCCTCAGATGAAGACTATGATTTTTATAGTTGAAAGTACTAAGGTATTAAAATAATTTAACATCTTTTTAGTATTCTGTCATCTTTTAAGTAGTTTTGCACATAGTGTAAATTTAAGTTTAAATGAAAAGCATTTCCTGCAATTATCATTCAGATGTTAACGAATTATTTTGTGTGATTCAGGCGCATTATAATTTGAGTAAGCATCTTGTAGTGCACTTCTGTGATGTACAAGAATTTTATTATGTGTGAAATAAGGTACGATCATTAAAATACACCCTAAGTGATTTTTATCCCATAGACTATAATAGAACGGAATTATTTTATGCATCCTTCTAAACGACGTATAAATGTTGTATACTTCATCTTCAATACCGTCATTACCGTAGTAAACCCCAATAAATTGTACCAATAACATGAAAATCAAAGTATATTTACGTGGGTTAGAGCACCGATATACAAACTTATAGCGGACAGACAGTAAACAAACAGACAGCAGATAGAGAAACCGACTTAAAAAAACACTTTTTAACTGCGTTGGAAAGTGTTAGCAAATATGTTGGAAAATGTTAAACATTATATTCACGAGTGTTAAAAATAAGCAATGCCTAATGCGTTTAGAAAAATGTTGTCTTTCTGTGTAATTTGCAAAAAAGATGTGCTAACACTTCAAAAGCAAGAGCGATCCTGAAAAGGAAATAGAAGAGAAATACACAGGGGTCAACAAACAGCAAATATTAAAGCGGGAGTGAGTGGGTAATCAGATGACACAAAAAAATAGAAGGAAGGCGGAATATAAAACAGACTGAATAAAGACAAGAGACAAAAGATGAAACAGAAAAACAAACAAATAAAATATTGTAGCTTCAAAGATAAATGTAACATCCGTTTCATTAGATGAGGTGTCAAGTTTATGTCAAAACGTGTTACGTAATTTTATGTTTTTGAGAAGTTTTAACATGATATTGTACAGAACATTAGTTTATGTTACATTTTATGGTAATACTATTGGTTCCAAACACGTTATTCAAACAAACAATCTATCGGTTTGTGTGGTTTTTTTTTATCTGTACTGTAATATTTTCATTTTATTCAAATATCTCGAATAATACTAATACTTCATTATGCCTTCATTTTTATATGGAATTATGGGAACTGCAGTTGATATTGCAATCATATAAATCACACAAATACTGCAATAGGGATACATTATTTTGCGGTTAGAATGTTAATCATTCTATCAATTTTATGTTTAGAATGTATTTCCTGTCTTATGGTTTGCTGATTACAAATTCTGTCTAGACATATTTCGAAACATTAAATGCAGCTACAATATCCATTTTCCTCTGCATTTATCAATGGATTTGCTATATTTACATAAAGCTTTGGTAAAATGAGTATATCATATAAAGGAGAATATTCAGAAGTAAGTTTTACAATATTTTACAGTTAAATTCAATTGTTGTAAGGATATGTCCATTTTGTTTTCATAAATATTATTCTATAACAAAGGATATGAAATCTATTATTTGTATTGCTATTTATATACTACTGCATAATATTTTTACGAAAATATGATTCTTAATTTAATATTCATATTACATACTATAGTTTCGCATAATTTGTGGAAATATTTGATTTGATTTTTTACTTTTTCTTTTACCTGAAAAGAGACATTGTTAAATGTCTGGGATCTATTTTAAATATAGCTGGAGAGCTTGCAGTTAATTTAGAACAGATATTTGACAAAAACTGAACGTTAGTATTATAGTATTTCTAAATTAACTAATTATGAAATTTTTGACCTGCGATTCACGACTTACGAATTGTGCGATTATTTTTAGGCAGAAAAAACTATTGTTGATAAAAGGTACAACTCATATATATGAAAAAATATATCATTTTACATTAAAAAATTAAGTGACACGCGAAACTAACCGTAGTATTAAACACATTTAAGACGTCTTCAAAGTTTAAAAAGCCTAATTTCTGAATTTGCCCCTCAAATTCGGCAACACTGGGGATAATATGCACATAGAAATTTATATATATATATAAATTTCAAGTATAAGCTTTTAGGAATTCAAGTATAAAACATAATTTTAGATACGTATTTCAATGAGAAATTAGCATTATAAAAATATCTTATATGCATTTTCAGTAAACACTCTATGCTTGAAATTCCGTAGAATATTCAAAGAAAATAAACATTTCATTATTCATTTGATTACTTTAAAATTTTGTAAACAAAATTAGAATTTTTTTATTTATTGTTTACGTAAAAATCTCTAATGACTTAAGTCAACTAAACACTATTTTTTTTTCAGAGTTTTACTTGAATAATTACCTAATGCGTGACCCATATTAATTAAGAATCACTTTTAGCTATTAATTAAAAGAAACCATCAGTGGCAAAGATTTAAAAAATGTGTATTCTGTATTTTACCGACCCTGAAGTAATTAATATCACGTTCTTATTTCCTCACCATAATTACAGATTGAGTTTATTACCAAGGAAATACTTGTATTAGCAAATTTTCTTTTCTTATAAACTAATTTCTTTATGCAAGATTCATATTCCCTAAATATGTAAAAATGATAATTACTTAAAATGAATTGTTATGAAAGTAATTAGTTTTGTTCTTTATTTCACTATAGGTGTGCCACATATTGTGTTTCTCTTAGATTTTATTGGATAGAAATCACAATTTAAATTGAAATAAAATATATTTTTTTAATTATTTATGATTCCATACCATATTTTGATTTTGTAAAAATCGATATACTTCACTGTAATATAAAACTATTTTCATTAGCCCTCGATATGCTATTTCTTTCAGGAGACAATTAAAGTATCGTCACTATAAAATAACGTTACGTTACATAAGCCAGCCGTAAAACGAAGCGGATGCATTGCACGGTTAAATACTGATAATTTCTACTGCAGTTTTATAAACTTCTGAGCATCGCACATTTTCATGTTTTACACCTTCGTACAAGGAAAAAAAGTACTTTTTACTGCAATTTGTTTGAAAACTGTACCTCACTTTTTTTTTTTTTTTTTGAGATATTATTATTTTCATAGTTTTTAAATCCATTTCTGTAATGGTAGTAACTTAAGAACTCCTTTTCTGTACAATGAAAAGGGAAAATAGTACATTACTATATGTTCTTGTTACCATTTTTTCATAGAATTTGAAGAAAAAAAAATTTAATTAAAATACGTGCTATTTTGAAAAAATATAAATGAATGATTTCTGTTAAAACATGGAGCTATTATAAACTATATTTATATTTAACTATCAATATTAATGTTATAAACAAACGAAGCATATGAATCAGAAGAAGGAGGATTTTTTTTTTTTTTTTTTTTTTTTTTTTTTTTTTTTTGTCGTATTTACGACATCCCGTTTTGCTGGGTTTGTGTATTATTTCCCGATAGTGACTTTACGTGCATACTTTTCTATAGATGTTATCTAAGACTTTATCATAAATGTGAAATTCTTCAACGAATACAAATGACGTCATTTTATATAAAATAAAAGCGTGTATTTTAAATCTTAGAACTGAAATAAGTTTTATAGAGGTGCATTATTTTCACTACAGCGTCTATCAAATTAATCACGGATGGAAATGCTTCACTTTTGAAAATAACGCAATAGAAATCACATACTGAAAAAACGCAAAGTTTTACAAAAAAATTTAAAAAACTCAAGTTTCTTTATGGAATATCAGTGACATTTAGGTTAAAATAATATTTGTTTGAGAGTTAAGGGGTAAGGTATTTGTACTTTTTTTTTTGCATTTTTGTTTATTTTTTTAATCATTTATCTACTTACGGGACTTACAAGTACCATTAAAATAACTTGTTATAAATTTCATTTAATATATCGATTAGTTTTAATACAGTTTAGAATGAGTTATAGATATAATACTTCATCTTATTCCAAAGGCATTATTGGTTACACTAAAAAAAAGCTTTTTTAAAGGGGGATTTCTTTTGCCTTTGCGTTTTATCAGCTTTCTAGGCGTTTTTTTTTGGGGGGGGGGGATTTTTTAATTCGAAAATATTTCTATATTTCTATTGTATGAACAGAACATTATATTTGTACATTTCCTAATTCTGCAAAATACTATGAAATATATTTAAAATAAAACATTTGAGTGGGTTTATAAATATTGCACAAAATCCTTATACATTAAAATTTAAATTATCCTTCTAAATCCTCCAATCTTTCTAAAATTCTTCTAAATTTTATTAAAAGATTACGTAAATCTTCTAATGTAGTTTAAACAATTCACAAAAAATGCTTTAGAAGATAAAATTTTCATGAATTAATAATTAAGTACATAAAGGGTTAAATGGATATATAACATCTCAAGAATATTGTGTCAACAGTTCAAGTCGATAGGAGTAAAATTAGCGGAGTTATAAGCATTTGAGCGCCCGTTTTTCCGGACCGGTTTTCTATACCTGCTAGAGTTTCAAAAATTCGGTTTATTCCCGGATTTATTTCCGATAGACGCATTTTACTCCCAAAATACCTTGTTTTTTCCAAAGAAATCCGGTTCATTTCAAAAATACCTCGTTTATTTCACAAAAACTTGATTACTCCTAAAAAACATGGTTTATTCCCAGGTATAAACCAGATATTTTGTAATCTTTGCAACTCTAATACGTGGTCAACTGCTGCCAAGACGGAATTACCTGAAGCGCTTTTGTGTTCTATCATAATCCCTATATTATTTTTTCATAGAAGGATCATCTTACGTATGTAAAATGACCTTCTATATATATATTATTATGACCGTGAATATACATTGAAGACCAACCATACAGATCAGTTTATAGGTGTGCGCTGTGCCGAGCAGTTGTATGTGACACTAAAATTTCGTCTCAGTTTTTGTTGATATTCACTGTTTTTTCGGTCATTTTGTTCTGCTGAATGTTGTTGTGAATTTATATTTATTATTAGTAAAATGTCAAAAGGAACAAATAGCAAAGAAGATCGGAAGAACAGTAATAAAATTTTGTCAAAAAAAATAATAATACCTCCAAATAAACGTAAGGATGACGAAGTGAAAGCAAGTAGTGTCGAAAAAAATAAAACTAAGTACCTCTATGAATATACTAGAAGAAGATCTTCAAAAAATTATAGAATCATAAATTTTATTCTTCCTTTTTCAGCCACTTCAAGTTTAGTAAAGTACATAATGTGTGATGAAAAAGTTTCATTTCAATCATGCAAAAAATGAAAGTACTGGATTCAATATCAAAGTTGCACGTGAAAATTGTAAACAGTCTCGTTACTTTCCGTCTAGTGAAAGAATAGATTTTGGTGTATATGATGTAAATTATCGATTTGTTTTTGTAATGCGAGTGTTAAGGCTTATGTTTATTCGGATGTAATGAATTTAGCGGACTAATGAATTTGGCTAGTAATTTCTCATCGAAACCAAGATATAATTTATGTAACGATAAAATATGTGGAAGTATAAAAAATGTTTCGAGCACGTTTTTTGCTTTGGCTGTAAAAGAAGAAAAAGAAGCAACATGTACAGAAAATAATTTACAAGATACACCAGAAGTGGCCGTATCAGGCGACGGAGTGTGGAAAAAAGGCGATTCTCTTCGTTATTTGGCGTTGCATCTCTGATTGGATATTATACTGAAAAAGTAAACTATATTCTGGTAAAAATTTCTTACTGCCAAGATTCAAAAACTTGGTAGAGAAAAATTGGTGTTGAAGAGTATGAAGCGTGGTATGAAGAACATGTGAATAGCGGAAAATGCAAAGCCCTGGGCCATCTGGAAACATAGAAGTTGGAGCAATTATAGCGATGATTCAACGTTCGTTAAAAAAAATCTCGGAGTGAAATTTTTCAACTACGTATATTGGATAAAAATAGCAAATAAAACCTTTGTGCAACAATATTAAAAAGCAGAAAAACCAACGTTTAAAATGCACAAATAACATATGAAAAGCAGCAAACAGCTGTTTCGAATCTACTAGCGAGATTCTTCTTCAGTGCAAAAGGAACAGCGTGCTAGAAAAAGCAAGGCTGAGCAAAATCATAGACAGAGACGCGCTGGCTTTTATACCCTATGCGGGTGGCGAAGGCGCCGAAACAACCAATGAGAGAGAAGCAGTGGAAAAGACTGGGTGGACAAGTAGCGACATCTACCGGAGGAGTAGAGAAAAGAAACCAAAAAAGGGGAATTAAATTAACGCTTTCCAAATACTTGGAAAATCTGGAGTACTGGATAAGTCATTGACTAAAGAGTGAGAATTTTTAATGATATGGTAAGCTTCCCAAAAATCAAGATCAAGGTTAGAAGAACATTTTTGGATAATGATGGCTGAGGAAAAATCGAACCTATGTTGAGAAGACCAAGAATGTTGAGCAATAGAAGAACGTTTGAGCTCCTGATTTTTAACATAACCTTCATGCTCTTTTAAACGAAATCTAAGAGCACGTTTAGTCTGACCAATATAAGAAAGACCACACTGACAAGAGATCTGGTAAATGCCCCAATTATCTAGGCGATCAACGGGGTGTTTGAGATTTGAAAAAGGGATTTTATTAACAGGAGAAAAAATAACTTTAAAATCAAACCTTCTTAGGATTTTAGCAACTTGCTGACTGATTTTAGGAAAATATGGTAATACAACTGAAGTATTAGAGTTGGGATTAGAATGCTTTGCAGAATGGTCGGAATTCGTCAATTTCTTATAAATAGAATCGATAATATTAGAGGAATAACCACGATCGACAGCAATAGCTTTGAGGTAATTAAGTTCAGCACTAAGTAACTGAGGAGTGGAACAAATATTAGTAGCCCGAAAAACAAAAGTGTTGAAAGCAGCGAATTTCTGGTTAGGGGGATGAGAAGAATACCTGTGAGGTGGGAGACTGACAGCAAAAGGTTTACGAAAGACGGTAGTCTGAAAGCCATTTTCACAACGAATAACAAGGACATCCAGGAAAGAAAGACAGTTATTGGTCTCAATTTCAGAGGTAAATTGAATGCAGGGATCAATGGAATTCATAATAGAGAGAATATGATTAATATCCGAATTCATTTCTATCAGGACATAAACATCATCAACATAACGAACATAGAACGGAAATTTTAAGATTTCAAAAAGCTTGACCTCAAAATAGTGCATATAAATATCGCATAAAATTGGACTAAGAGGATTACCCATAGCCAAACCGTCAATCATACGGAAGAAATTACCATTGAAAACAACAGTATTTTGCGACAAGCAAGCGCGAGTGAGAAGTATAAGTTCCTCGATTTCAAAATAAGAGAAATGGAATTCACAAAGCCTTTTCAAAGACTAAACGTGCTCTTAGATTTCGTTTAAAAGAGCATGAAGGTTATGTTAAAAATCAGGAGCTCAAACGTTCTTCTATTGCTCAACATTCTTGGTCTTCTCAACATAGGTTCGATTTTTCCTCAGCCATCATTATCCAAAAATGTTCTTCTAACCTTGATCTTGATTTTTGGGAAGCTTACCATATCATTAAAAATTCTCACTCTTTAGTCAATGACTTATCCAGTACTCCAGATTTTCCAAGTATTTGGAAAGCGTTAATTTAATTCCCCTTTTTTGGTTTCTTTTCTCTACTCCTCCGGTAGATGTCGCTACTTGTCCACCCAGTCTTTTCCACTGCTTCTCTCTCATTGGTTGTTTCGGCGCCTTCGCCACCCGCATAGGGTATAAAAGCCAGCGCGTCTCTGCCTATGATTTTGCTCAGCCTTGCTTTTTCTAGCACGCTGTTCCTTTTGCACTGAAGAAGAATCTCGCTAGTAGATTCGAAACAGCTGTTTGCTGCTTTTCATATGTTATTTGTGCATTTTAAACGTTGGTTTTTCTGCTTTTTAATACGTATATTGGAGACGGTGACTCGAACACTTACAGTGGCGTTGTGAATAATAAACCCTACGGTGAGCATTTTTTGATAAACAAAAAAATGTATAGGCCGTGTGCGAATAAGAACTTTTCTGCATGGAATAGTAAAAACAAGTGTAATGGATACAGAAACCAAGACCGGAAAAATAGTAAAAAGAAAAAGCCTTTCTGGCATTGGCAAGCTTACTGCTAAAATTATTGACAAACTAACTACATACAAGGGCTATTCGACACAATCAAGATTCTGTAGAGAAAATGAAAAATGCCATTTGGGCAACTTAATACACCACTACAGCTCAATAGACGAGAATCAACATCCCCAGAAATTCACGAACAGCGGAGACTCATGGTGTGAATGGCAGAAAACTGCAGCGTCAAATGCTCTGCAGTCATTCAAAGACAGCTACACTGCACTTCCCGCTGATATTTTTAAAGCCATAAAACAGATTTATGGGGATTTAAGGAAAGAAGAACTATTGCAGCGATATCTTGGAGGATTTACTCAAAACAACAATGAGAGTGTCAAGCAGCTTATTTGGAAAAATTCTCCAAAATCAATGAATGAGGTAGTTTTGCTTTCTTGGCCTTTATGCAAGATATGCAGATCGGTACAGGGCCAAGTTCTCATGAATGGGTGCGCACAGTTGACGATTTAGCAGAGCGTAGGAAAAAGCTGCTTATGCTGAATTTGTTGAAAAGCTTAATCTGTATGAAAGTGTGCGAGAGGACTGTAATATAGGTTTCCGGTGAGGAAAAATAAATTTTCTTTTATTTCTAAGTATGTTGATAATAGAAGGTCTTATTTTGGAGTGGATCGTAAAGATGACTCAAGTGCTAGTACTTATAAAACAAAGACACTGATATCTAATAAATTTGCTTGTTACTCGAGTAGAAAATAATGTCATGTAGGTCCATTTTGTTCAAACTGCACAAAGACCACGACAAACTCAGTGTGATCTGCTCAAAAAGTCTGGAAAGACTGATCGTCACTATTTACTGCCAGAATAACAATAATGGTATCTTCCCGTGTAAAAAAAATGGAAAATTTGAGGAATTGGAAATAGTGAAAATTAGATGTGGAGGTAATGTTATAGATGGAATCCATGATTCTGGTGCTCAGACTTTAGTGATACGGTCAGATTACTTGTGAGGGTGAAGGAAGGATTGAGATAACCTCAGCATTTCGAGAGAGTGAAGTTGCATCATTAACAATAATACCAATGAGAATAGATAATAAAAATTCATGTAGAGGTTCCCGAAACTTATGCCATTTCCAAAAAACTGGTGAATGATATGTTAATATGCCCAACTGCTTATGAAAAGTTAAATCATAATGTTATATCATATACTAAGGCAGAGACTATTTCCAGTATAGTTTGTGATGCTGGTTCAGAAAATGAAAATGATCCGCGAATGGACAATGAGGTTAGCGGAAAGCAGAACTTTAATTCTATGGAAGATAACAGTGGGGATCATGAAATAAATTATTTTAGTGAAAGAAAACTGGCTGGAAATCAGTCATTGGCTACGACACTAAGCAAATCTTTTGAGATTGAAATTAGTCATACTGTAAACGTAATTGAAGTGCTTGAATTGTCTGAACTTCAAGATGTGAATAGAGAAGAGGAAAAAACGATGGAGGAGTAAAGTAAAGCTCATGTTAAGTTGAACTTCATAGTGATAAGTGGAAATGATGAGTTAAATAGAGAACTGTTTACTTTATTACAAAAGAGAAATTTTAGACATTTGAATGAAGTCAGTAATAAGACTGATTTTGAAATCAATCTTGGATTTTGTCAAACTGATATCAAGGGGTGCTGTACAGATGATGATCGTAGCTAATTTGTTCCTAATAATTTGGAAATTAAGGATAGTTTAGAGATTGGAGATGATCAGAAAGAGGACAAACTTAATCCTAATGATGGTTATTTATGTGAAATAATTGAGGTTGGAACTAATGACGATTCTGAAAATGCTATAACTAAAATGATGAGGGAAATCGTGGAAAGCAAGCAAAACACTCTTAAGGTTGATTTGGTTAGGAGAGCAATTAAAGTGGAAGCTGAACTTTATTTTGAACTTAATTGGTTATTTAAAAAATGTGATGGAAGGGTTACAGATAACGACAGTACTATGGTAATCTTATCCCAGAAAGGAAATATTAAAGGGGAGATTATTGGAACTGTATACAATCGATGCAGAAAAGATGAAAATCTGCCCGAAAGAGAAAACAGAGTTGCTGACGTCGTGATCAAGAAGAGAACTGATGGAAATGAGAGCCATGTTTCTAATGATAAAGAGTGTTGCAAAAATGGTTAATAAGAAGATGGAGAGAATAGTAGAAGAGAAACCAGGAAGAGGAAGAATGATGGAAAATCACAAAGAAAAACAAATTCCAACAACGACGATACTTTATCCTGGCAGATACCTTGATTAGTAGTTATTAGCTTTTACAAATTTTATACAGTTATATTAAAATGATATTAATTATGTGCATAAAAATGTGTATATTATATATTTTTTATGGTCATTTATTAAAATAGTAGAGAAAACAATTATTCTAATGCATATGCTGTGAACTAGTAATCTGTACTCAGAGAAATATCTATTAGGTTTTGCAAATGTATAACTGTGTATTGAAATTGTGTTAATTGTGTGAAAAAGGTATATTACGTTTAATTTTTAAAAGAACAAAAACATTGTTAGTTATTTATTTAGTAGTGTGTGATGTTAAATTTTATATGAAAAAAAAGGGAAAAAATGATTCTGTTAATTGTATTGATGTTTGAATAAAATTACATTGGTTATAATTTTCTTTGGAAGTTAAGGGAAAAAATTCTTGTATGTTTATTTTATAGTAAATTAATGTAAGGTATATATAATGTAATTAATATATCTATGATTGTGAATTGATATATTTGCCGAAAAGGTTACAAATGTAAGTAATTTATTAATTATGAGAAAATTTAACTAGGGTGCCATAGTGCTGTAATTGAGGGGGGGGAGGAGATAATATGCATGTGGCAATTGTAATAAATTGTTCCCAATTGTTTTGTGAAAATTATAATTAATATTTGTTCTAATAAATTATTGAAGGTGGCAAGTCTTGGATAGAATGCGTGGACATTTATTATTTATGAGATGAAGACTACGTTTTTAAATGTAAAACATCCCTGTGCGACCACCTACATGAACGATAACTTTTTCATGGAACGAAATTTATTCCCATAGGCTCAATACTAATTTTACCTCCATTCAGAAACCACCCCAGTTAAATTCCTTCCATGAGCGACCAATTCCTTTGACGAAAATTAAAGAAATTTCGTTTTTTCGTGGTCGCTTGAAGAAGGTTTTATTAGAAAAAATACTTTCAGATGACACATTATTTATCAAACTTCTAGACTAAGTTCAGATTTTTTTCCAGGCAACTTTTAAATGTTTAAACCCCTTTGTGCCTCATTATCCAATGAATTTAACTCTAATGACGAATTAAGAATGACAGTCAATAACCTCCCCTGGCTATTCTGTTTGGAAACTCTCAAAAATTAGATAAATTAATGAAACCGTCATTATTTGTTCCCCCCCCCCCAAAAAAAAAAGGAAATTGCATTTATTTACTGAACTTCGAAAGGACTTGGAAATAAAAGTTATGACAGATAAAACCGTAAAATAAAAGCAAACGTTAATATATTAATTTTTTAAAACTCTGAAGCAATTGACTTATGAAATTAACTTTTGTTTTGATACTTGAATTTTTATATTTTCTCCTAATGTGAAAAAAAAAATTAGTAACATTAATTGTTACTTTTTTTCAACGATTAAAATATAGATTTAAACATGACCTCCATTAAGAAACCACCTCTCTAAGCGACAAATTTTTATTGGAACGGAACGTGGTCACTTTAAGGAGGTTTTACTGTATCTTAAAATGTGTGAAGAGTTTTAAATTGTAAATGTGAAACGTAGAATAAAGTGTTGAATATTTTTAAAAAATTGCAATTATTAATTTGTATAAAGAGTGTATGATAACATTTTTTTTCTGCTATTGTGTCATATCAAGTTATTTTTGATAATATTGTATATGTATATATGTGTACTAGGACTTCCCTCAGAGGGATTAGTCTGAGCGATATTACTGAGAATATAGATTTAATAATAACATGTGGAAGCAAAGAAAATGAGATGTTATCTTTAATTGTCCATATACTGCGAAAAATTGAAATGATGAAAATAAACGAATTGTAGAATTACAAAATCTTATATATAAATTCGTATACACTGTTTAAAAAAATGGGAAATCAAACCATTCAAGACAGCCATGCATGGATATAAAATTGAAAGTACGCAATATATTAAAAGTAAAATAGAAAATGAAACACTAATTTACTTATATCGGAATTTTAACTGTATAAAATGATGTCAAGAGCATAATCAGACGCTCCGCACCAATTTGAGTAACTTTAAATGACAAATATATGATGTTTAAAAAGAATGGACTATACTTTATATGGTGTGTGCTCCCCCGGAATAGTTAATATTGTACAATATCTGTTTTCCACGGATGAGATGAGGTTCTCGATAACATTTAAAGATCTCTCTTCTCAAAATCTAATATAGTATCAAAGTACCGAATACATCAAAAGTGGCATGCAATGCTTCGTTAGAGTGTGTTTTAGATATGCTCGATCGGATTTAAATGATGGGTGTATGCTGGCCACTACATACGCTGTATTGTTTTGTTTTCAAACATATTCTGCACAAGTTGAGCTGTATTTAGCATGTATTAAATAAAAGAAATCGGCAATGATTACAACATAAAGTATGACACAAGATCTGAATATATCGTCTGCATAACTTTTGAGCTGTCAAAGTGTCATTTGAAGTAATTTACAAATCCATAGATATTTATTCAGCAAAGCATGCAAGCTAACATACGCCAATATGAACCCGATTACAAAATTTCACCAGAATAAGTTAATATATAAAAAATCTACTAATGATAATTGAGAATATGACCTTATGATAAAATGTCTAGAAAAATGAATCTGATAAAAAATTCATATCACATTTAAAACGGCACTTCCCTCTGTTAGTGGCCTTGGCGAGAGAGAGAAAAGCCTAGAGAAGGAACACTTAAACAAGTACTTTCGGGCAACCTACTCACTGTTTCATACAGGTCTTTATTCAATATTTACACAATTTATTTAATGCTAGGTGGGTATCTATCAGTTTTGTTGCATTTAAATCGCATGTTTTGCGAAGGAAATGCAGCATTATGCAATATTTAAAGTTGCTGTACCTAATAATTACAAATTAATGGTAATTGAAATCGCTTTCCGTTAATTTCATCTTTTTAAATTTTAAATTTTTTAGAAACCATTCCTAGAGACAATTCAGCTCAGCAGTAACAGAGAAATAGAAAATTTTTGAAAGTTTTTTGTTTCTGCACTGTTTTTTATAGCGGCATTTTTAGAAATTGTTCTATTGCGAGAATTTACGTCATGATAAATACAGCCATGTCAATTTTTATGTTTATATTCCTAACAGTTCCATGTTCTTCGTTACTTAGATCATCTTTAGATCTTTTTCCGCTTTGTTTAGTCTTTCTATTTTTTAGAATTCGTTCTACAACGAGCATTTACATCTTATTAATTACTACCATGCCAAAGTTCTAGTTTCTAACCCCAACAGTATCCCAAAAATTTCAGTATTCCAAATAAATCATAGTTTAGAACCTTTCTAGAAATTTTTACGTTTATCCGTCAAATTGAACCTTTTAGAGAGCGTTCATTACGAGTATTTACATCTTAAAAGTAACTACCGCACCAAATTTAAAGTTTCCAACCCAATCAATATCGCAGAAATCACAATTTTAGAACTTTTTTGCTCCTGCAGCGATGTAGGTTCTTGCACTGACATAAAATAGTCTTTTCTTTGGAGCAGAGATGGCCACCAACATTTTTTTTAAGTTGGCTATGTAGTTTCAGAGATAACACCTCACAAACGTACAAGCATTAATAATAATATATACTTTATAATATTACAACGCTTTATAATATTAGCATTAGATGTACAGATACAAAAGCCATTTATCTGTTACAAGCTAAAGTGCCGGCGTTGCCCAGAATTTGAAGGATGTTTGTTCTGAAAAATCAATTTCAAAATTTAACATACAACACAAAACAAACATTAAAAAAAGCAGTCGAAATGTTATTGAATGAATCATATGAAAACGCTATATAAAAATGTATAAATGTATATAACAGACGCAAAAGAATACAGCTATAAATGAACTTATTTCAATTTATAATTGGAGCAATAATGTTAAAACACGCCAATATTTCCCTAATCGGGTTTTTATTATGCTTCAATACATTTTTCACACTCATATGACGTTATACTATATCCACCATGCCTTTATATTTCCAATATGACGTAATATTTTCCTCTTTCACGTGGAAACCTTGAAATAGAAAAGTTATGAAGTTATATTCACTTTCATTTAAATTCGTCAAACCATTTATTTCATTTTCATATTTCACGTGAATATCTTGCAATAGAAAAGTTATGACGTAATTTTCACCTTTTTTTAAAATTCGGCAAACTATTTATTTCATTTTCATTTTTCACGTGGAAATCTTGCAGTAGAAAATTAATTGTTGTAGTAATAATTTTATTGTGTTTTTTAATTGTTGGCAACTGCTATAACGAAAAATGTTTAAATTTGATAAGAAATTGCTGTTAAATTGGTGGTTTTTTATTAATTAAAAATTAACTATAAGTTATTTCGATTCCGGATTACTTTAGTTGTCTCGGCCATGTTTTAATACACATGTACGTATCTCTTCACAATTTTGGCTTCCAAATTGTGGATTTTTTTTATAGAATTACAAACAGACAGATAGACAAGTTTTCATTTTTATATATCTCTCTATTCTATGAAAAGTAACTAACGCTGTCACCGCCGCCGCCGCCGCCGCCGCCGCCGCCGCCGCCGGTTTTGAATTTTTTGTGACCGGAGGTCTTTCTTCGTTAATATTAAGAAAACTATTGCATACAAATATATGAAAATCGGTGGTATTATACCGAAATGTTTGATCAACACACTAATGCATACAGTTTTCAAATCGAAGAATTATTTTAAGAGATATTTAATGCTAAAGTTGGACAAAATCGTTCCATTAAAAAAAATTATAAGAGCAAAAGCTATGCATGGGAATTTAATCATTTTTAGATCATTTTATTCAATAGAAGATCCCGGTCTGCAGATTTCATTAATTTTTTTTTAATTTGACTCATTTTTTGATGTTTTATTTCTATTTTAAATTCAAATATTCAGGATTTTGACAGATATTTTTTACATATTTTAGAAAATTGTATTAATTTAAACTGTTGCCAACTGTATAAACAGCGCAAACAATAATGTTTGCTTCAAATAAAAAAAATATTTACACGTTACTATTATAAACAGAAAAAAACCTTCAAATTACAATTAAATAATTAGGTATAAAAAGCAGGCACTTATTGGAAATTCGCCATAAAAACTATATTTACATGTGAATTTTAAAAGAGAAAGGATATTGTAAAATAAATTCATTAACATGCGTTAGAAATCTGAAATAGAACAAATTACGTCACGTTACACTTATTATGCAAAATGAACAAAAAATAGTATTGCAGAACAGTTTAAATTTAAAAATTGCGCGAGACAAAATATTAAAGGTTAAATATAAGATTTTTTCAAAATTTTATTATTTGTCGTTTGATGTGAGGTGTTTAGCTATAAGTATGCAAAATTTCATGTCTCCAACTTAATTAGGGGCTGAGTTAGAAAAATTGCTTAAAATACACAAGTTTGAGCCCAGAGGGTTAAATATTAGACCTTTTTCAAAATTTTATTATTTGTCGTTTGATGTGAGGTGTTCAGCTATAAATATGCAAAATTTCATGTCTCCAACTGAATTAGGGGCTGAGTTAGAAAAATTGCTTAAAATACAGAAGTTAGAGACTGGAGGGTTAAATATGACTCTTTCAAAATTTTATGATTTATCGTGTTATCGCAAGTTTTCAGCTATAAGTATGCAAACTTTCAATTCTCCAACTTAGTTAGGGGATGAGTTAGAAAAATTGCTTAAAATACATAAGTTAGAGCCCAGAGGGTTAAATATCAGACATTTTTCAAAATTTTATTATTTGTCGTTTAATGTGAGGATTTCAGCTATAAGTATGCGAAATTTCATGTCTCCAACTTAATTAGGGGCTGAGTTAGAAAAATTGTTTAAAATACATAAGTTAGAGCCCAGAGGGTTAAATATTAGACTTTTTAAAAATTTTATTATTTGTCGTTTGATGTGAGGTGTTCAGCTATAAGTATGCAAATTGTCATGTCTCCAACTTAATTAGGGGCTGAGTTAGAAAAATTTCTTAAAATACAGAACTTAGAGACCGGAGGGTTAAATATGACTTTTTCAAAATTTTATGATTTATCGTGTTATCGCAAGTGTTCAGATGCAAGTATGTAAACTTTCATGTCTCCAACTTAATTAGGGGCTGAGTTAGAAAAATTGCTTTAAATACACAAGTTAGAGCCCAAAGGGTTGAATATTAAGCCTTTTTCAAAATTTTATTATTTGTCGTTTGATGTGAGATGTTCAGCTACAAGTATGCAAAATTTCATGTCTCCAGCTTAATTAAATTAGGGGCTGAGTTAGAAAAATTGCTTAAAATACACAAGTTAGAGCCCAGAGGGTTAAATATTAGACTTTTTCAAAATTTTATTATTTGCCGTTTGATGTGTGGTGTTCAACTATATGTATGCAAATTTTCAATTCTACGACATATATAGTTTCTGAGAACGTTCTCTGTGACAGACGGACAAACAGACAGACAAAGGAGTGAGACAGGTAGGGTTTCGTTAGATGGACGAAACTCTAAAAACATGCTGCGGACGACTGTAACAACATCCTAAAATTACATTACCATCAGCGATCTACCAATCCCGAATTTAGTTTATATTCGTTTCATATATTCTTATTCTTTTGTGCGGCCCTGTAAAATAATTATCAATATTATATACAGTAAAACCTCTGAATAGCGGACACCCCGAGAATGCAGAATTTGTCCTCTATTTAGAGGTGACCGCTACTGAGAGTAAAACATGTACAATTATTTAAGATTTGGTAATCGAAAAAATGTCCGCTAAATAGAGGTATCCGCTAATCGGGTGTGTCCGCTATGGAGGTTTTACCAGTAAAACTTCTGAATAGCGAACACCTCGGGAGGGCAGAATTTGTCCTCTATTTGGAGGTGTTTGCTACTGAGAGTAAAAAATGTACAGTTATTTAAGGGTTGGTAATCGAAAAAATGCCCGCTAAATAGAGGTGTCCACTAATCGGGTGTGTCCGTTATGGAGGTTTTACTGCATAATAATATCATCCTTTACAAGAAAATTGCATGCTGTATGATAGACAGACAGACATCCAGAGAAAGATAACCTCCGGAACAATAAACACTCATGTCTTTTGTTTTAATCATCCACAATTGTATGTCATACAACATGCCAGATTTTATACAACAGTCTAAAACGGTCACCGTGGTACGGAATACTGTATTATTATTTATATGCAGGCGTTATTTATGTGTGAATGTGTGTTTTAATGTATATTGTAGTATGTGTGTTTATTATTGTATTATTATTTGTTTGCCCACCAAAACTGGTTGCCACGGGTTGTTGCAAGGTTTGTGATCACGTGGTTGAAACTGATCTATTCAATATTACTGCGTGCGTATTTTTTTTTATTGCTCCATGTGTTCAAATCAGTTGTGTACGAAAACATCAACCGGTGAAAGTGACGCACACCAAATTTCTGTGACGTATGCAGATAAATTGTGCTTTTTTAAGAGTTTTTTCTATATAATTTTTAAACGGTTTGGAACTTATTTTTCATAGTAGGTGCATTCAGTAGGCGACCCTCATAGGTACCTTCTGGTGCAATCAGAAACGAAATCCGACAAATATTTTTTGAGTTATGCTTGACGAAAGGTTTTTATTAGGCTTTTTTTTAGTAGGACATGGCGTTAATATCCATCGTAGTAGTAAATTGTCCGGACAGTAATATTTCGCTGAGTATTAGCCTTCGCTTCGCTCAGACAATTATCAGGGCTCTTCGTTTAAGTATTTAAAAAGTTGGAAGTTCATCATTGTTCTAACCCTTGCTAATGAATATATTTCTGTATAAGTGTGATTTTAACGCTTCATTGTAACAAAATCCATTAATGACCTTTTTTTGCGGAGTGGGGCGGTTGTAAGAGTCGTGGACAATACAGTGGACAAAAACTCGATCGTCTTGTCAATACACTTTGAATAATCATTTCCTGCCGAACTTTTACGAACGAACAAATGGCAACGAGAAGATGATTGTGAGATAGAGGTCTGCACGGACCGGAATTTCCAGGCCCGGGCCTGGCCCGGCTTGAACGAAAGCTATTTTGCCTGGCCCGTTGTAAAAAGTGAGAGTTCGGCCCGAGCCCGGCCGGGCCCGTTTACATTTTTACAGTTCCCGGCCCGACTCAATTTATACAAAAAAATCCTTTTTTTTTCTCGACATACAATTAAGATTCTTTTAATAAATACTACATACATATTTATGGGAACATTTCACGGTATATTTTAGATTACTATGTGTTCTCAAATCAGAAAACACACAATAGTAAACATTAACGGTTACCTACAGTGTTTTAGTCATCGTCTCTACAGACATTTTAAAATTCAAATAAAGATTCGTTAAAAGATTAATTTAGTTCAGAATAAAGGATTAAAAACACACTAACTTTTGAATCTGTAGTGAAAATATTTCTCTCATTTTTAAGGCTTTTTTCAAATCCGAAGGAGCTATAAATTTTGACACATTTATGAATTCATTTCTTTTCTGAAACGCGTAAGATTGGCAGATATTCTTATTCAGAAACTATGTAAATGCCTTTTTTTTCATAGATAAAAGCAATATATCTTTCTGAAAATACTGCCAAAGTTGGCGTTTTGAATCGAGTTCTGGAAGCGATAGGACAGGAAAGGAGAAAAACGTACAGTCACGTGACAAGAATCTCTGTTATATCTGTAAATAATTTTTTAAATATGGAGAAAGCTATTCGTTTCTAAATGCCTTCAATAGTCAGGCCTGTCAATTTTATGCCTTTATAGTTAAAAATGAGTCAGAAAATGTGTCTGAAAGTTTCGCATTGTTGAGCAGTAAATAGGAGAACCACCTTAAGGTATATATCCAAAGATACTGTCAACAGAATTTCATTATCACTATTAGTACTTTTAAGAAACTGTCTGTCCTACACATCCTGAGATCGATTAAGTCCAGTTCCGTCCCGGTACGAGTCTGCTGAAAACAATTAAACGCGGATTCAGACATCTTGTAACTGTACTATGTCGATGTGTACGATAGACATGTTACATTTCTGTATTTATGTTGTTAAACTCGCATCGACTCGTGACACACATTTATACATATCGAGAAAATCATACTCCTTGAAAATGGCTCGTATTTTATCTGCTTCGCTTGAATTCTTATATCGGGCCGATAGGCCCGATTAATTTTTTTATCGGCCCGGCCCGGCTCTTCAGGCCTGCTCAATTTTTTTGCCGGCCCGGCCCGTTTGAAAATTCGCCATCATTCCGCCGGCCCGGGCTGGGTACGTGCAGAGAGCCGGAAAAGACTGAACAATGTGGCGGGAGAAAAATGAAGTGTAAAATGTTGGATTTTAAAACTTTGTGAAATAGATTTAGTGAATTATCGTATCAAATTTTTAATTTTGCTGTGTTATCAAGTTAGAAAATGTGTTAAAGGTTTTACCGACCATGTTATTACAAAAAATCTACACGCATCATTCATGTAACCTGAAGTATAGTTCGTTTCATGAATTTTATTATTATTAGAACTTACGAAAGATGAAGTTTAAATCACCCAGTATGCAAAATTTTGTTAAACTTAAGAATGTGTATCAGAACTAAAAACGTGTTTCCAGCACTTATCGCTAATATACAGTACTTTGGTTTCACCGTCAAAAGTATACAGCAAATCGCTATGTAAATGTGAAAGTCGCCTATACTCCGTGGTCCAAAGACTTTTTAGGTAACTGAGAATGGCAACAGCCAGGAGAGAGAGACGAGGTACTTTCTTGAATGGTTGTGTTCGAACTCTCTCTTGTGAAATATGTAATTCGAAGATTATTATTATGTTATATTATGTGTGCGTGTGTTGTAACTGTGTAGTCTAATATAAATAGTAAACTTAGTTAATCATATCCCTGCTTAGACCTCTCTGCTTTGATTATATCTTGTGTTCTTTCTTCATCAATATCTTGGAATACCGAACCGGGTCATGATAATGTCGCAGACGAGTAGGATGATGATTTTCAGCTTTTAAAAATCAAAAGCAGTGTTACTGCCAGATTAAATGGTATCGTGGAATGGTGTTGTGAACAGCAATAAAGTTGTTTCGATAGTATTTGATTGACAGCAAAGAAAGTTGCGTACATCGTATTTAATCGACATCGAAGAAAATTTGATGGCAGGGCTGGCTATCACAAAGGTATATATATATATTTTATTCCATCGAGAGCATATTTCAAATGTATGTTATTAAAATTGTTATTTAAAGAGTAAATGTTTTATATTAGGCTTTGAAACAACGGGTTAATGTTTATTCAATTAATAGAATAAATATAGTATCTTATTCAGTAATTACGTTTGAAAAATGAATAATTATTGATGTTGCGCTGTTTGTAAAACTTAAGAATTATATTTTTAAAGTATATTTCATAATATGAATGCAGAATTATGTATCATGATTGTTAAATTGATCGAATGTTCAGATAGAATGGTGTTTAAAAATAACTATGTTTAGCATGAAAGTTTAAATTATGTTATTTAAATAAATATTCTTTAGTTATTGTGTTAAAAAAAAAAGAAAAGAAAAGAAAAAGGAACATAAAAATGAGTTAAAATTGTCATTTTAAAAGTTCATAACACGTCTGTCTATGAAGCTATTTATTCTCTAAGAATAAACTTTGCACTAGAATAACTGAAAAGTGTTACCTAAGTAAATTATCGTTTGGAAAAAAAAAGGAAAAACATTTATTTCAAATGTTTTTTATTTATTCTTTTATCTTTGGGATTAAGATAAAAAGGTGCTATTTCAAAGTACGTAGAGGAAGTGTTTTTATTTATTTATTTATTTATTTATTTTTTTTTTTTGTTGCGTATTATTCTGGAATCCTTTGACACTTCTGATGGAAATATGAAATAAAAGTTGTGTAATCTTTGTTCAGTGAAACTGAGAATGTATAAATTTGATTATTACTGATTGGGTTGTTTATTTATTTATTTTTAATTGTGGCAGAATATTAAGCATTTGTTTGTTTTGCTTTTGTTGTTGCTTATTTTCTATTTACCAATTGAAAGGAAATATAGAGATTTAATTTGAGTTTTAAATCAAGATAAAGAAAAGGATTTTCATATCTTGGATAGAATTTAATTTAATTAAAAGGTGTTAATTTAATATTGAGATTTATAAATATTTGGTTCGTTTTGAAATATAATTTAGTAAGAGATTGAAGTGTTAAAAAGAAAATTGTTAATGTATTATGCATTTTTGAAGGATGTATTTAAAAATTAATACGCAAAGCATTGACAAATTCTCATTTTGTGAGAACGCAAATATTTTATTTTTTATTAACTTGACATATTGGTAAAAGTATATTTTAATTATTGCAAAAATTGTTTTCTATATATATATATATATATATATATATATATATATATTATTGTGCAAATGTGTTTGAATTTAGTCAGTAATACTAATATAAGTATTTAAATAAAATAAATTTCATTCAAATTGAGGGGTTATTTACAAAATAATGTTCAGGTTTAAATTAAGTTTGATTTAATGCGTTCTTAGGGAAAGTTCCAATCAGGGTAGAGACACTGTTTGAGTATTGTTGATTGCTTCGATTTTTGAAATTTGATTTATCAAATATGGCGTTTTTAAGCAAAGGTAGTAGAAAAGAAGATTTACAGAAAATAGCGATTGAACTTGGAGTTCAGGATGCCGAAAATTTAAAAATTATAGATCTGAAAAAAGCTATACTAGAAGTGCCGGACTATGAAGAGGAGTTTGTTAAGGGATTTTTGAGTTCTGTAATCGAGGACAGGAAAAAGAAAGAGGAAAGGGAGGAGCGAAACGCCAGGGAAGCGAAAGAAGAAAGAATACGGCAAGAAGAAAGAGAGGAGCGGAATGCCAGTGAAGCGAAAGAACATGAACTAGAAATGAAAAAACTGGAACAATTAAAGAAATTTCCGGAACAAAGAAATGAATCAAAAGTTGAGATAGCTCCAAAAATTCAATTAGCACAGATTGTCCCGAAGTTTGATGAAAAACGTGATGAGATGGGATTATTTTTGATAAATTTTGAAAGAAGAGCGGAAATGGCACAAGTACCAAAGAAAGACTGGGTAGCTTACCAATTGGCAGTTTTACTGGTGGAAATAGCAAATATGCTAGCTAGAGAACCCCCGGAAGATACAATTAATTACGATTTTGTAAAAACTCTTATCTTAAAGCGATACAAGTTAAACAGTGAAAAATTAAAACAATGTTTTTACAAACATCACAAAACACATGAAAAATCATGGAGGAATTATATACAAGAGCTTTTAAGTTATTTTACCGAATGGATCACAGAATTAAATACTAACACTTTCCAGCAATTAAAAGACTTAATACTAACCGAATAATTAAAATTTCGCGTGACTGTAGAAATAAGAGAACATTTCTTAGAAAATTGACTCACATTTACCACGCCGTTAGAATTGGCAGAAAAACTTGATGATTACGAGAGCATTACCGACAGTTTTAAAAGAAAAGAATTTCCAAAGAAAAATTTATCTAACCCTTGAAATCAAAGTTGGAATAATTACAATTCGGAATCAAAAAAAGATATGAGAGATGGTAAACCGAAATTTTAACCCAAGACTGAAACCTCTTTCGTAGTGCAACGAGAAAAGAGAGAATTTCGCACAAAATATACCTGTTTCGCATGTGGTAAGGAAGGGCATGTAAAGAAGTATTGTTCCAAATTGAATACAGTAAAACAAGATGGAGGAAAAATTTCGAAAAGCCATCTTGAGAAAAAGGGTCTAAATGCAATTTGTCTGAATGTGGATATTCCGGTGGAAGAAACAGATGGGAGACTCCTTAAGGTAGATCTAGGAATCGGTAACCAGAAGTTTCAGGGAATCATCGATAGTGGTGCGGATATTACAGTGCTGCGGAAGTCGGTGGTGCCGGAAGAGTATTTACAGTCATGTGGAAAAGTAGTCTTGAGACCCGCAATAGGGAGTCCTGTAGAAGCAAAGCTTGTTTCCGTTCCGCTCACTCTTCGGACAGAAGATGGGGTTATTCCGTATGTACGAGTACAGGTTGCGGTAGTGGAAGGATTACACGAAGAAGCTTTGATCACTCCCAAGGTTTTCGCTCTGTTAAAAGAACAGCAGAAGTTGTATTTAGGGGATGAGGTAGATATCATCCCGGTTGAAGAAAATAAAGAAAAACCTGTATTCAATGTGGAGGGAAATTGTCCAGAAGGAAACCTGGAAACAAATCTAAATAATGAAGATGAAGACAAAGAAGCTTCAGATTTGGAACTGATTCCGACTCCGGTCGAGGCAACTGTTTTGCCCGAAAATGTTGGTAACGAGGACCAGAAGGAAAGTTGTTCCGTTTCACAAGCGCAACTGTTGAAAAAGGAGCAATTGGCTTGTTCTACATTAGAAAAATGCTTTGAAGTTGCAAAACGGCAGAAAAATAATTATTGGGTAGAATGCGATTTGTTGTATCATAGAGGCAAAGTTGGGGGACAAAATTATGTTCAACTTGTTGTACCTGCCTGTAGAAGACAAGAAATTTTGAAATTAGCTCATGAAACACCAACTGGTGGGCATTTAGCTGCTAAGAAAACAAGAGATAGAATTGCTATGTCATTTTGGTGGGAAGAAATGCCAAAAGAAGTAAAACAACTATGCGCAGCTTGTCATGATTGTCAAATGCACAGAAAAACAAAAGTAACGGACAGAACACTTATTGAAGCGGTCGGAAGACCAGAACTCCCATTTCAAGTAGTAAATGCAGATATTTTAGGACCAATTGAGCCGAAGTCTCCTCGAGGCCATCGGTATGTTCTGGCTATTATGGATCAACATAGTCGTTGGCCTGAAGCAATCCCTATTAAATCGTTGACAGCAAAAGCAGCTTGTGAAGACTTTATTGAAATTTTTGTTAGAACTGGAATTCCTAGAATGATTTCAACCTTTAACATGGAAAAACTAAACTTCAGAATGAAATAAAAATGCAAAACTTAGAAGAAGATGTAAAATCAAGAACAATTGAAATACTTGAAAGTTTACTGAAAGAGGAATATTCTGACAAAAGTGTTATTAGTGAAAATTTTCCAGAAATAACATGTAAAGAGTTTATTAAGTATTATAAAATTAAAAGAGAAGAAAATTGGAAATTTAAAAGAAGAACTATGATTGAGAAAGATGTTATGGATGAATCAGTAACAATTGAAAAAATGTTTGACTTTAATGAAGATTTTAATATTATCAAATATTCGGAAGAAAATATTGAGAATGAAGATGAGACAGAAACTAAATCAAAGACTCTGGAGCGTGTTAATCGTGATTATGAAGTCAAAATGGAAGAAGTTGAGGAAGATCTTACTTACAAAAGTAAAAAGATAATTGGTACGATAAATATGAGAAAAAAAATGATGAAAAGCAATGTTTTGAAGTAGAAAAAAGATCTAGAAACAAAAAAATTCCATGAAAGAAAGATAATTGAAAGATACTGTTGAATCAGTTAAAAGAATGAAAAAAAAAAAGGTATTCAATTTTATCTTAAGCTGTATTGTAGTATTCTGAAGACTCTAAAAATCGAGAAAGAAGCTATAAAGTATGATATTGATTCTGTTCAGAAGGTTAAACAAGAAAGCAAATACAAAATTGACACTGAGGGTAAAGAAGTTATATTTTCCATTAAGGACTTGTACCTTGCAATGACTTTGACAGATCTGACCAGAAAAACTGTTCCAAATGATATTCCATGGTCGGAAGATGCTAAAAAGTCGTTCAATAAGTTAAAGGAAAGCTTATGTGAAGTTACAAACCTTTATACCCCAGACATGTCCAAACCGTTCGAAATAAACACCGATGCTTCCATATCGGGTATTGGTGCCTGTTTAATGCAAAGGGACAAAGACGTCACGTTAAAGCCCATAACCTTTGCCAGTCAAAAGCTTAATCCAACTCAATCAAAGTGGAGCACAACTGAAAGAGAAGCATATGCTGCAATCTGGGCACTCGGGAGATTCGAAATGTGGACTTATGGAACCACCATAATATTGCATACTGATCATAATCGTCTAAAATACTTAACAGAAGGGAACTCCTAAGAACGCTCGATTACAGAGATGGTCGTTGGCACTATCTCGCTATCAGGTTTCTATTGCTCATAAACCAGGAAGTTCTAATGTAGTGGCAGATGCTTTATCTCGCATTTATGAGTAGAAAAAAATCTGTATATATATATTTTGTATTATTTCATTATTATATATTATATAATGTGTATTTGTAATATGTATATTTTTAGTATATAGTGTATAAGAATTATATATCTTAAGTAGTTTAAGTAAATGCTCTCGATGGGACAGGTAAAGGACTTTTTAAATAGAACATTTTTTTAAAAGGACTTTTGATAGGCCTTTTTAAGTAAGACTTGTGTTAAGACTTTAAAGAGTAGTTTCACAGTGTGGGACACCGTCCAACATGTAGAAACTGGAGGGAAGGTGTGAAAGTCGTCTATACTCCGTGGTCCAAAGACTTTTTAGGTAACTGTGAATGGCAACAGCCAGGAGAGAGAGACGAGGTACTTTCTTGAATGGTTATGTTCGAACTCTCTCTTGTGAAATATGTAATTCGAAGATTATTATTATGTTATATTATGTGTGCGTGTGTTGTAACTGTGTAGTCTAATATAAATAGTAAACTTAGTTAATCATATCCCTGCTTAGACTCTGCTTTGATTATATCTTGTGTTCTTTCTTCATCAATATCTTGGAATACCGAACCGGGTCATCATAATGTCGCAGACGAGTAGGATGATGATTTTCAGCTTTTAAAAATCAAAAGCAGTGTTACTGCCAGATTAAATGGTATCGTGGAATGGTGTTGTGAACAGCAATAAAGTTGTTTCGATAGTATTTGATTGACAGCAAAGAAAGTTGCGTACATCGTATTTAATCGACATCAAAGAAAATTTGATGGCAGGCCTGGCTATCACAAAGGTATATATATATATATTTTATTCCATCGAGAGCATATTTCAAATGTATGTTATTAAAATTGTTATTTAAAGTGTAAATGTTTTATATTAGGCTTTGAAACAACGGGTTAATGTTTATTCAATTAATAGAATAAATATAGTATCTTATTCAGTAATTACGTTTGAAAAATGAATAATTATTGATGTTGCGCTGTTTGTAAAACTTAAGAATTATATTTTTAAAGTATATTTCATAATATGAATGCAGAATTATGTATCATGATTGTTAAATTGATCGAATGTTCTGCTTAAACCTCTCTGCTTTGATTATATCTTGTGTTATTTCTTCATCAATATCTTGGAATACCAAACCGGGCCATCATACTTTGGTTTCACCGTCAAAAGTATACAGCAAACTGTTCAGGTATTTGACCATTTTTACACCAAACTACTACATAACCATAATGTAACTCTATTTGGATATATGATTGTCCTTAATAGGGTGAGAATAGAGTTAAAGAGGCTGGTCACTCAGCTTCGGAATTCCCCTCCGTAATGTTGTCTATGGACTTTTGATGTATTCTTATATTTAAAATATCTTCTCGGGAAATTCATATATTTTACATCTTTTTTCGTGTACTCTTCTTAAAGGATGTTTCTTTTATTCTTAGTTTTAAAAATATTTTTAAAATCTATGCTGAATTTAATGTTTTAAGTGTTAAAAGCGGGCGAACTGTGAGTAAGACTTTAACACTGTATATAAAAATAAATCTACACTTTAGAAACATTTTGAGAATTAAGAAAAAAGAGACATATTTTAGGAAGTGTACACAAAAAAATAGAAGTTAAAAATATTAATTTCCCGAGGGGATATTTTAAATATACGAAAGCATCAAATGTCCATAGACTTTACAGTAGTGAGGGGAGATTGGAAGCTGAGTGATCAGCCCCCTTAAATTACAGTTCTAAAAAAATTTTCTAATAAATGTCAAATGACTGTAAATTATACCTGTGTTCAGTATAGTATTTAAAATCATTTGTGCGTCCCTGAACATGAACGATAAATGCTATGCGCATTAGAATAGAGTAAAAAACCAAAGTTGGAATTTTGATTTCCGATAGCAGCCAAAAGTTTCCTTTTAGTACCTCTAATAAAAGCATAAAATTTCATGAATTTTGAAAAACTCCTTCAGGCCTCTACCAGGAACTTTATATTTTCATTGTTTATACAATAGGTTCTTACTATAAATTGTACATTTACAGAGTTTTTTGGTACTCCCGTTTAACATTTTAAAATATTTGTAACATTCTATTGAGTTTTACAAATTGTTTGTTTTCATTTTTAGAGTCAAAATGAGTACGAGTGAAGGCAATTTACCATACGAAATTTACCATTACTAGAACTGCAGTGAAATCTCCCCAATTTGGTCCTCCTTCATAACGAAAAGAAGTTGTTTTGCCAGCAATAGCAGAAGTTATAACATATCACTTATATATAAGGCAATAATTAAAACACAGCAGGAATATTAAAGATCCACCAAAGTCAGAGGTAATTAAAATACTAAAAGAAATGATCGAAGAAATTTGCAGGAAAGCATCAGTTATTGTAGTTTACCAGAGGCGCATTGATCAAATGATATACAACAATTTTTCTGAAAACCAGAAACTTATTCGATTAACCATATACAAAAGAAATGATAATTAGATGAATAAGGTTCAGTTTTCTAAAGCTGAAGTTGTAAGTAAACTTCTCGATATTTCAGCGTGTAAATGGAAGCCAATTCCTAAGTGTACCTGTGAAAAATAAAAGGAGATGTCTCTAAAAGAACAAGAGTTTCATCTTGACCAAAGGTCAACAAGAAAGTCACGCTTATTGGCACGCTCTATAAAGCCGAGACAAGTAAATTGTGACAAAGAGAAAACCGGAAAACAAAGTACTCAGTGAGGGCTGAAAAGGCATTTTTAAAGTCTCCAGCTAATCTGGAAAGTACAGTTGTTATGTATGGTGGCAGTGGTGTTGAAGAAAACAGTAGTAGCAATTCATCAGCGAGTAAAGAATTAATATCTGTATCACAAGCATCTACTTTTAAAGAATAATCACAAAGACAATTGAGAAAACATCTACCTACGGTTTCAAGGGTCTCAGATGAGTATGGGCTTATTGATAGATGCGTGGCAACAATAGAGTCTGGAATTGTGAAAGATGCTGGCATTGTAACAGAAAACTATTCGTCACATATAATTGACAGAAGGAAAGTACGAAGAGAACGAAAGAAAACTAAAGAATGTACTAAAAGAGATCATCTGAAAGCTTTAGAAGCAGGAATCCAAAGTACCGGGTGATCCAAAAGTCAGGACAAACTTTAAAAATGAATAATTCGAAAGCGAATAAAGATACAAAGATACGGCTTGCACCAAACGGATGGAAAAGAAACCGGATTTTGTATGGCAACGGAAAAACAAATAGTTATGTTGGTGACCAACAGATGGCGCTGTAGTGTTTTATTGCACCAAAAGATGATTTACAAATGAAAAAATTTTGACAACTTACAAGTCAGCTTAATTACAGTTAATTAATGCTACAGTAAATTCTCAATGTGCTGTCCATCATTCAGAAGTATAGTTGTGAGACGAGTCACCACACCATTTACAGCATTTAGTAGCATTTCCTGCGTTATGGCAGACACATTTTGGCGTATGGCATCTTTCAGTGCTGCTAGTGATGCCGGTTGGTCGCGATACACTTTTGATTTCAAGAATCCCCACAACCAAAAGTCACAGGGTGTCAGATCGGGAGATCTTGGAGACCATGCGTGATGAAATTAGCGACTGATAATGCGATCATCCCCAAATGTTGAGCGTAGCAGGCGTTGCACAGGCAGAGCAATATGAGGTGGTAGTCCATCTTGCATGAAGGTGACTGTTTGGAGTGCCTGTCGCGCTTGCAGTTCAGGAATAATGTTGTTCTGTAACAGTGCTACATATCGCTGACCAGAGACTGAAAATGTTTTGAAACCCGTCTGTGTGACGTCCTCGAAAAAAAAAGGAACCAATTATGAAATCAGCAGTGAAGCCACATTAGACTGTCACTTTAGGCTGTTGCAAAGGGTACCTCAACAAATGCATGTGGATTTTCTGTGGTCCACACTCGACAATTGTGGGTGTTAACAGCGCCAGAGAGTGCGAAATGCGCTTCATCTGTCCAAAGCACAGTGTGAAGCCAGTCATGCTGCTCTTCCATCTTATTGAATACAAAATTCGCAAAATCTCGACGAGAATCGAAGTCAGGAGGTTTCAGTTCTTGGTTATGTTGATTGATACAAAATCCAGATTTTCTTGTATATATATAGAGATACATTTTAAGTAAAATAACAATTGAAACTAAAGTTACTATGGTAACTATTCGTATTTGTTTCTAGAGCGTTATTGGTTAAAAAGATATCACAAAATTTCACCAGACATTAGCGTGGCCACTTTACACCTTCATTCCACTGTTATTATTTTTTAGTAGCGTTAAGTTCAAAGAGAAAAAAAAATATTGCAATGAATTGGAATATTAGGAAATCGTTTTCCTGCAGCAATCCGCGCAATTAACCCCTTCGGGACCAGCAACTTTTACCGAATTTTTAATCTTTTATCACCGGTTTTCCAAAACAGAAATTTTTGTACAATTAAATCGGGAAAATGCTCGGATTAAATAAGGCCAAATTTACAAAAAAAAAATTTACTGGTGAGAATAATCACGGATTCTAAACACCTTACGCGGCGCGTATGCCGTTCGCTCTTCCCCAAGGGGTTACGGGATGCAAAAAATGTAAAAATAATAATAATAATAATAAAAACCAAACGAATAAATGAAAAAAAATTAAAAAGAAATAGAACTACCCATTAATTAATTGTTAGGAGTATTTATTTAGAAAATTTTTCTCTTTAGTTTTTTTTTTTTTTTTTTTTTTTTTTTTTTTGAAGAAATTTTGAAGAAATCACCTTCTAAGGTTAATTCTAGATAAATTATAAAAAAATATTGGTATTCAATTGGCGGACCATTTGCAAGACTTGTCCGTATGCTTTTTACTAATTTAATGTTCTTTTTTTTTTTTTTTTTTTTTTTCTTTTTTTGTAAAAACATTGGTATTCAATTGTCAGACCGTTTGGGAGACTTCTCCGCAAAATTTTTACTGCGTTAATGTTTAATTACTTGTGATGTAATGTTTTAAAACTTCTTTTAAAATATTAACTGTTGTCTCCATGACAACATATATGACATAATATATATATATATATATATATATATTCAGTAAAATAAAACTACCATTCTTCGGAATTTTTATTATTATACAGCGTTTGAAACATGTTTCAGATAATTTAAAATTTGTCTTCAGAGGCCCAAAAAGTGATTAATGAAATGAATTAAAATTTTCATTCAAAATATAAGAACATATGTAAAATACCTTGTAAAATACATATGAAAAATACAAAATATAACCTTGTAAGGAAACTGCACTGGTATATATATTTCTGTACATAAACATTAAATAAGGTAAAAGCAAAACATCATTTTTCAAATATTATTAAATTAATTCAAATCTTATAGTTCTGTGTTAAATCGCTTTATTAATTTATCAACTTTAATTTTTTTGAATTTATTTAAGTGCAATTGAAAATAATTTCATATGACATAAATTATCGCATTTTCATTTTACAAATCAAGGCTAATCTTTTCACTTATAGAATCCTTATCTATTCCACGATGGAACTGAATTATGGTCTCATGTCTTTTGTGAAAATATCTAATATTAATCTGGCACGATTAGATCATGAAAGCTGTCATTTTATTCTGATTAAAGAAGATAAAAAATTATTTATTAAGGTTTTATATTTTATATTATGCTATTAATACATGGAAATTATTCCAGAGAGAAACATTCGCCTTGCATACAATATTTCAAATGAAAATCAAATTTTAAAGTAACAAGAACTTCTTTCTTTATTATTACGAGTTGGAACCCGTCGAAATTCGACGAATTAAAATGTTTAGAATAGTCCTGTTAAATCGAATCTATAATAATCCTAAAAAATAATTACAATAAAAAATTTGTCTTGCATTGGTTATCTAACTCTTAAAATAAATAATGTTTTTAACCTAAAATTACCAAAATATTACTTCCAAAAACTTCAACTGCTTAAATTATTGAAAAATTAAACTGTATTGGAATACGTAATCAAGATGAGTAATTATGTTAAAGTTATCGATTGAGGCTCTTACATTTGTTTTTACGGGAGGAAAAATCAGTAAAAACGATTTCGCTTTGTCACATCATAAAATGTCCCTCCATAAAATCTAAACTGTACATTATTTTCACATTCTCAAAATTTACATACGTACCACTCAAATTCCCAATTTAAAAGTATTTTAACGCGCAATACATTATTAATGAATGTATTTTCAAACTTAAAGTCACGTTTGTCCGATACAACTTTTCATGTGAACATTCGCATTCAATTTAAGTTCAAATCTCAGTACCCGCGAAAATTTACCATTGAGAAATTTGCCTTTAGTTGCCATAGTATTGGCCATTTCGTATTGGTCAAATATTTAGTTTTATCAAAGAAAATGATCGTTTGTTTGACATCATTTTTACTCACTGAATCATTTTGCCGAGCGGCTCAAACTCAGTATCAGCGTAATTTAAAAATATTAAAATATCTTCTCCAATCTTTTGATTTATGAAGAAGAATGCGTGTTTTTTTTTTTAATGGCTGACGTAATTTTCTGTTAAAAAATTAGAAATAAGTTACTTTTATTTTCAATGTGAAAATGGCATCAATAAGGATATAATCAATAAAAATAAATAAACCATGACTATTTTCCCTTTACTTTTAATAGAAATGGAGTACTTCAGTTGCCACAGTTACAAAATTGATACTAAAAACTATTAAGGGGACAAGGGACCTTAAAATAATTTTTTTTTATTTTTTGTAAATTTCACCTTAAATATTATTCAAGGGTACATTATATGCATTGTAGCATGCATTAATCACAAAAAAAAAATTAAAAAAAAAATTATTTTTGAGAAAAAAATGGAATTTTACGTGTCGTCTTAGAAATCTTCGAAATGTCGCTTGCGCATTCCATATCAATGAAAATCCCCAATCTTCTATTTATATAAAATCCAAGTCTCTGTGTGTCCCTCACGATTCCGGTAGAACCGCCTCATTGTAATGACGTAATGAGTATTTGTTGAAAAATACTAATGCGGGGTTACCACAGTAGCGCCAAAGGTTGATCAACTTGGCGAAATATCGCCAAATTTGAAAAAAATGTCGCCAAATTTGGCGACAAAAATAAGTTGACATATATGAAGCCAACTTGGCGATATCTGGCTTTTTTGGCGAAATTCCCATTTAAAACCATTAATCTATTTATATAAAATCCAAGTCTCTGTGTGTCCCTCACGATTCCGGTAGAACCGCCTCATTGTAATGACGTAATGAGTAATTGTTGAAAAATACTAATGCGGGGTTACCACAGTAGCGCCAAAGGTTGACCAACTTGGCGAAATATCGCCAAATTTGAAAAAAAATGTCGCCAAATTTGGCGACAAAAATAAGTTGCCATATATGAAGCCAACTTGGCGATATCTGGCTTTTTTGGTGAAATTCCCATTTAAAACCATTAATCTTTCATAATCGATGTCACCGCAATATAATTTTAACTCCGAACTTTTAAGGGTTTTTTTTTTCAGAATCTATAGATGAGAATTTAAAAGTGTAATATACGAAAATGTACGTCTTTACATCTTCATCCCGATGCTACTAATAACATTAACCGCCAATAGACGGCACTGTACTGTCCGAGCTCCTAACTGCTTGATTTTAATGTGCTTTAGGTACTTTTCCAGTATAGGACCTTGGCGAGATAGAGAAATTGAGTACTTTTCCGTTATACGGACACCATGCCAAAATGTATGCTAATGCGCCAATTATTTCAACCCTGATCGTGAAAAGGATTTTCATTGTAAACCATGCGGAACATTGTGATATGCTATTTATGAAACGTGAATCGCGTGAATTGTTATTATTTAACCTTAAAAGCTATTTAATTTACTATTCGAATTGAAAAAAAAATTTTATGAAGTTATAATTTACTTTTACTGCTGACGCTGAGATGTATTTTACCATTTGGCAATTACCAGATGATGAGAAAATTGCGATAAAACTGTTTCAGGAATTTGGAATTCTGCATAATAAAATGTTGTGTTTATAAAACCATGAAATGGAATTGTGGATGAGTTCTGGAAATCCGAAATGGAGATGTAGCTTACGATCATGCCGAGAAAGCGTAGGAATACGACAGAAAACACGGTTTGAAGGATCGCGGTTGTCTTTTCTTAATGCATTAAGGTTTATATATTTATGCTGCCAAGAGTTGACATCGATTGAGTTTTGTGGGCTGCAACTTGATATGAACCACAACACAACAGCTGACTGGAATAGTTATTTGAGAGAAGTTTGTGCAAATGCTTTGTGTTCACGACCAAACAGAAAAATCGGTGGACCTAATAAAATTATAGAAGTAGATGAAAGTCTTTTTACCAGAAAAAAAGCAACGTAGGACGTTTTCTTCCTCCTTAGTGGGTGCTAGGTGGTTTATGTCGTGAAACACGGGATGTTTTTTTTACTCCTATTCCCGTTCGTACAGCTGAAACTTTAATGGCGGCAATGGAAAACAAGGCTTAGATGCTGGGCACAGATGTCATATACACCCCTTATTGGCGAGACTTTTTACCGACGCCATTTTGGCGAAAACCTCTCTACTATATCATCTATATCCGTGTTACCATATCAAGCAAAATAACGACACTTTGGCGCAAGTTAAGTACCCGGTGCGTATATGACATTGGCGTCAGAAAAAAATCTTGCCAATATGATATGACATCTGTGCCAGGTGCTGTATATTCCCGCGGCCGTCATCTTCGATATTTTGAGATTTCTTGGCGATGTTTTACATTTTATTTTCGTTAATCCTAACAAACGCATAAATCGCTGCTTGACGACATTTACTACTTGGCGGAAAAGGGGTTTTCACGCCAAGAAGAAATCCAAGATGGCGGCCGCGGGAATATATGACATCTGTTCCGTTTAGAATGAGTTTTAATTTATTACTCTATTGTATAACAGTTATTTGTTCACTTATTTTAAGTATACATTTATGACTTAATAAAACAGTTCGTAAAAGTCTGTAATTTTCAAATGTTATATTTTTTGGTACTTTTTTGTTATCCCCTCGACCAATTTCGCCAAATTATATAAATCGCCACCTTACACATTGACATAATTTTTTTATTTTAAATAACGAAAGAACAAATAAATTAGTAAAACATTAATAAAAATACAAATAAAACGTCGAATTAACAGTTTTACTGGCCATTATTGGCATTTAATCTTACAATTAATTAATGGCAACCATTGCAATTAATCTTACAATTTGGCGACAGTAATTTGGTCGACGGGATAACTAAGAAGTACCTATTTTTTAAATGCTCACTTTATCTTCATGTTTTTTCTTTTACTTTTCAAATGTTTCAATTCACACGATTTTCAGTTTGCGCCACCTATTACGCTTGGCGGCAATGGTGTCCGTATAACGGAAAAGTACCAGAAAATTAAATTTGGCAACATATTTTCTAGCAACTTATTCACTGTTTCATATACTACACAAGCAATTTTTCAATATTTACACAATTTATTTAATACACAGAAGCAACTATATTAACTATTTTTGTATACAAACAGAAGTAAATTGCATATAAAAAACAACAATAATATAGATATAAGTAAAATATTTATAGATTATATAAATAAACTTAAAAGTTTGTTTATTTGATTTTCATAGCTGTTTATAGGATTTGATCACAAATCTCACTTTCTGATGCCCGAATTACAACAAGCTTTTAAAAAAACGCCAAGACCCCTATAGTGGAAAAGGGTACTTTTCGGATAGCCGGGCGCCAGTGTTATATATATATATATATGTATGTATACCTACATATACAGGTACAGATGTCATATTCGCCCCATATTGGCGCGATTTTTTTCGGTTGCCAATTTGGCGAAAACATCAACAGCATAAACAACATAATCCGGGTTACCACATCAAACAAAATAACGACACTTTGACGCAAGTTAAGTACCTGTTGTCTATATGATATTGGCGACAGAAAAAAATCGCGCCAATATGGGGCGAATATGACATCTGTTCCGTATAAATATACATATACATGTATATATAGGTATACATACATATGTATATACTATAACACTAGTATTTTTTATAAAAGTCTGTTTTATATATATAAATAAAATAGAGCATCGAATTTTATATATTTGAATTTAAAGGTAAAAAAAAAAAAAAAATGAAAATTTTTAAAAATTTTTCGAAAAAAATTTCAATTTTTTTTTTTTTTTTTTTTTTTTTTTAACCTTTAAATTCAAATATATAAAATTCGATGCTCTATTTTATTTATATATATAAAACAGACTTTTATAAAAAATATTGGGGATTTTCATTGATATGGAATGCGCAAGCGACATTTCGAAGATTTCTAAGACGAAGCGTAAAATTACATTTTTTTTATAAAAATAATTTTTTTTTAATTTTTTTTGTGATAAATGCATGCTATAATGCATATAAAGTACCCTTGAATAATAATTAGGTGAAATTTACAAAAAATAAAAAAAAATTATTTTTAAGCATTTTAAGGTCCCTTGTCCCCTTAAAAAAAATTAATATCTCAAAAATAAATTGAGATAGAGCTTTCAAACAAATTTCATTTAAAAGAACATTTTTTTCCCTATTCGACGGTGTAAAAATTAAAACTGTGCGATGTTTAGAAGTTTAAAAATTTGCAGTAGCGAAAATTACAAAACCGAAATTTCATTTCAAATTTCAAAGTGTTGCCATTCGCAGAATGACGTATGCGTTACGCACAGATATGTTTGTCCTTTATAATATAGATTGCTTAAGAGGCGCAAACATAGTGAAGTGTCCCGGCATGGAATCTTTTTCACTATGTTGGCCTTTGCGGCTCTTAAGCAATTACTTTAAAATTTGATTTTCATTTGAAATATTTTATATTTTGAATTTATTTAAGTGCAATTGAAAATAATTTCATATGACATAAATTATCGCATTTTCATTTTACAAATCAAAGCTAATCTTTTCACTTATAGAATCCTTATCTATTCCACGATGGAATTGAATTATGGTCTCATGTCTTTTGTGAAAATATCTAATATTAATCTGGCACGATTAGATCATGAAAGCTGTCATTTTATTCTGATTAAAGAAGATGAAAAATTATTTATTAAGGTTTTATATTTTATATTATGCTATTAATACATGGGAATTATTCCAGAGAGAAACATTTGCCTTGCATACAATATTTCAAATGAAAATCAAATTTTAAAGTAATTGCTTAAGAGGCGCAAACATAGTGAAGTGTCCCGGCATGGAATCTTTTTCACTATGTTGGTCTTTGCGGCTCTTAAGCAATTACTTTAAAATTTGATTTTCATTTGAAATATTTTATATTATGCTTTAGATTCCAATTTCTTATATGACAGTAATTTTTGAATTAATTAAGTAAACTATGTATATTATTTGTTTCGTGATTTATGGTAAATTTTTATGAACGTCTTTGTAAGAAGTTATAATTTTCTTTTTAATTTTTACTGCTGGATCCATAAATTAACTTGGAATGAAAATTAGATTAACACTGATATTCGGTTTTGATTAAAAATAAAATAAATAAAATTTATTATAGAGCAATTTATCAAAAAAAAATACATTTATTTTAATCTCATTTATGATAAGAAATTTTTGAATTATTTAAATGTTGTATCTATTTTTATGAATTATGAAAACTTACGATTTTTGTGTAACCTTTTTTTACCCGACTGCTAAGAATGGTTATGTGTTTGACGCATATCTGGGTATGTGGATTTCTTTATACCCTCGAAACATTCCAACGGCTGGATGGATTTTAATGAATGAGGTCTCTATCTATTCATTTCAGCCGTCCTATAGTTATATGCTAGGTTTTGTTTTTTATAAATTCAAAATAGCGTCCGTAAAATACAAAATGGCGTCCGTAAAATACAAAACGGCTGTAGAGAAGAAAAAAAATTACGCACCCTATTGAGTGGCATATCATTGGATAGGTCTTTCAAAAGGAAGACGATATTTCATTGACTATTTTACAGTCAGAAGCTACGTTTAAATATTACACAACCTGGAAGTAGTGTAGGTAGGATCTCTAGCTTTACTACAACTCTAACCTTCATAGACGTCTATAGGCTTCATCAAAACAGTGTTTATAGATAGGAACTACCAATTAAACACCACTTAAAAGCCATCAATACAAGTAAGTACAAAACAATAGGTAAGTAATATAAAAAATAGTTTCACATTGGTGAGAAATAATTAATTAGTTCGCTTTTTACGCAGTCGGGTTTTTTTGATTTTTTAAATTAATTTTTACTTATTTTCATTTTTTCTTTAATTTTTATGGGGGAACCATTTTTAGATTGTGCACAAAGGTTTTATACCGAAGAGTCGTTTGATTTTAATTAAATGAGATGAATAATAAATTAAAGATTTATTTCAGAAATGCTAAAATTTCAACAGACAATTAGTAAAAGAGATCTGAAAAAATTCAACGTTCTACCTTAAGGCTCCGCATCAGCCAGGCTGCAAATTCCCCTCTCTAATGCTAAACCTACGGGATTGGAATGCATCAGCATGTTTTAAATTTCTTCTCGGAAAATTGATATTTTGACCTACTTTTTCTGTATGCTCTTTTTAAAGGATGTTTCTTTCATTTTAATTGAGAAAATATTTTTTAAATACATCGCTAGTTTTATTTAAACGGCCTAACGAAGTTTTCTTATAGACTTTCGACACTTTGACTCATTTAATGTAAAGAGTTTCTATTCCGCATATATTTAAGCTTTAATAAATCATTTAACTAATATTTGAGTTTGGCCTGCGGTTATTTTCAGGGTGTTTTTTCTTTCTCCAAAATCTCAAAAAATATCCAGTTATATTCTTTTGATCCCTTTGCGAAGAGATACTTGTATGCAAGTTTTTATCACCACTATTTCCAAATAACAATCTTTGTCATATAAATAAAAATTCATGTTGTTAAACAAGATGAAAATAACATGTCAGGAAAAGTTGTAGCAATAATTAAGCAATTTAACTAACTTATACGCCAAGTATATCAGATGCTCAGCGCTAAAGGAGTTAAATGTTTCTTCTTGATCCATATAATTATCGGAGTCATTATATACAGGGTGTTTCACTACCAGACCGACAAGCTTGCAGGAGGTGTTGGGGTACAGAGACGATTCAGAATCACATAGAAATGCTGGGTCGGAAATGCAATCCTAACGAGATAGAGTAATTGTTAGGGTCATAATCATAGTGACAGCAAATTTACATTTAAAGACCATAAGCTTAAAATAAGTCATGCATTTCCAGATAATGAAGTTCCCCGAAGTTTTCTGATTATGTGCCTTGTTCTTATCATTTAAGCTTTTGTGCGTTTGAGGTAGTAGAAGCGTTTTGAAATGGCGCATCCAGGTCATGATTACCAACGGGGCACACTTACACCAATAAATTTTAAAAGAAATGTTCGACTTGTCTAAACGCCGCATACATGTAAAATTTCTGCCATGAATGAGGCAAGATTTTCTGTTTCTTTTTACTGGTGGGAATGTGCCCCGTTGGTAATCATGCTCTGGGCGCATCTTCATTCCTACCGCAAACGTCCGAAACACCTTCGGCATATTTCAAAACATCTGAGATTCCAGGTTACGAATGTTTCATTCACACACTACGAAACATCGGACAACTTCATTGTCAGGAAAGTCATGACTAACTTTAAGTTTATAATCTTTAAAGGTAAATTTTAGATCACAATGATTCATCCCCTACAATCCCCTATATCGTTAGGCTTGCATTTCCGTCCCTGCATTACTATGCGTTTCCCAGTCGTCTCTATGCCCCCTACACCTCCTGCATGTTTATCTGTCTGGTAGTGAAACACCCTGTATATATATATATATATATATATATATAACTCCAAAAATGCTATTAATATTGGTATGACTGAAATTATATAGCTATACAAATATTATAAAGAAGTAACGTTTGTCTGGTTGTGTGTTTGTAGAAGATAATCTCTGGAACTACTCAACAGATTAAAAAATATTGGTAGAAAAATGCCAGTGACCATCTCTGCTCAAACATCGGCTATTTTATGTCAGTTTCAATGACCCTTAAGGTGTGTAAGAGAAAACACGTTAAAAAATTGCAATTTTTTAGATATTATTGGGGCTAGAAATTTAAAATTTGATATGGATGTTACTTTTATAATGTGAAAACTTGCCAACCTCCCATTATTTTAATACAAATCTTTTTATGCATAAATACTTGTTTTATACAATCGCACCTTTTCTGCAATTAAATAAAGTGAACATTTTTGTAAGAATTTACTGGTATACAAAAAATGAGAGGGTTGGCAAATATGTGTGCTATGAGCAGTTTCTTAAAAATTTGTAAATTAAAAGACTGCAATGAGCGGAATACGTTCCAAAAACATTCTAAATTACGATTATTTAGAATTTTTAGGCATTAAACGTAAAATTTGTCATGGCTGTTACTTTAGAAGCGTAAAAACACCACACAGCTTTTTTTTTAAATTGGAATTTTAAAGTTTGCAGGAGCAAAATACGTTACAAAATGATTATTTCTATTCTATTTTTGTTATATAAGCTTGAAAAGACCCTATGAACTTAAAATGACGATTACTTTTAAAATGTAAATTCTAGTTATGCATACATACACATTTGGATTGTTTCTAATAAAAGAGAAATTTCAAATAAAAAAAGAAATAACTTGAAAACCTACAAAATATATTTTATATTACGATTTATTTCGGATTAAATTAAGATTTTTTTTTACATTTACTGGAGTCTCATGTACGTCTAATATAATACAAGAATGAAATTTACTTAAAATGTGGCTAAATTAATTTTTTTAACATCGGCAGCAATATAACTTCCTCTAATAAAAATAGCTTCCCAAATACCATACGACATATTTGAGCAATCACGCGAGAAAAGCCGCGGGTTTAAGATATAAATTTTGTATTTTTAGATTGTATTTACATAAAAAATGAAAACATAGAATTATTTAATTACGGAAAACAAATTTTATATAAAATAATTCTATGGCTTGTGAATAATGTATAGTGAAGGGCTATTTATGAAGTAATTGAAACTAAATTAGCAGGCACGCTACACAAACATAAAACAATCTCACATTTCGCAGGAACTTGGAAATGTGTGTCTGTTAAAGCCTTTTTTTCACTAAAAGTACATCACAGTAATACCTTCTTCAATTCACATCTAGCGTATACGACAGCGTTATCAACTTTCCGCATTAGTGGTGCTTACATATTTGGAATTTTCCAGCTGTTTTGAAAATAATAGCTAGCTAGCTTGAAGGAACTAACTCGATCCATAATATACAAGCATTATTACTTTATATTTAATTTATTATCTTTATTTATTTTTTACGGTATTAAATTTATTTATTTTTATTAGTAAGATAAAAGTAAAACTCTTTTATGCAATAGTCATCTGAAATAAACGCTTAATGTTTTGACTGTAATTCATGTTTCTTTCCGAAATATTCCCGTTACAATAAATTAATTTGCAGTGGTCAACGAACTCGATTATGAAAAGTTTGATTATGAATACTTTTAAGTCTTTAAAACTTTTCATTGTTGAGTTTCGTAAAGATTTGGCATATTTTGGCGAGCATTTATTGGTGCATAATTAAATCCATTGTTTTTTAAACTTTCGTACAATTCGATGAGTTCCAGAAATGTTTTGTGATTTTTCACATGTGGTTGGTAAATGCCTTATACTTAGTGTATTAATTAAGTGGTAAAAAAAATCAAATGTTGTATTGTCACCGGAAACAGACTATTATGAATTTTTTTAATGAATCTAGCATATAAGGAAGTGGTTCAAAATCTATTGCAAAATTCTACCTTTGCATACAAAATCATATGCTTCTATATAAATATAAAAAAGTAATGATTTGAAATAGACCAATGAAAATCTGCGTAGATACTGCGAAACGCATCTGATTGGCCAGAACCTTCAGACGTTATAAGGAGGGATACCAACGGGAGCTCTGTCGCCAAACGTCACCGTTTCTCACCATCTTCACGATATATCGCCAAATTTGGCGACCGAATTTATTCGCCAAAAGTTCACCCAACTTTGCGTTATTTCCAGTATTTCGCCAAATTTCCATAGACCCCCATTGATATCCAACGGGTTTGCTTGCTTGCAGAAAATCAACAAATTTAGATATTTCAATGAAACAAAATCTCATATTACCTTATGAATACAGCTTAATTGAACGATTTACATTATTTTAAAGCGCAGACACTAACGACTTAAAATATTCGTAACACTATATATATAATTTTAAACATATATGTAGACGGAGGAAAGGCGGAGAAGTGAAAATTTCAGTGGAGAGGAGATTTATATGATTATTCTTTGAGATCCAGAATGGAAACGCGAAGCAATAACGTCTGGGGTTGGCTAGAAAATAGAGATTGCCCTGCGATACCGAATGGAATCGATAAGCGATTACGCGGATGTTGGGGAGCATAGCGAGCAGGGAGGTGGACCATTAGTTCTGTTAAATAAAAGAGCACCAAAAGAGCTTAAAAAAATTCTTCAAAACAAATTCACTAAGTAAGTAGAATAAATTATAATAGCAAAAATGCTATCATTCATGTAGATCTCCGAAAGTAATACCTGGATGGATTTGGTACTTAAAAGTAAGTTTATAACTTTATTGCTGAAGAGAAGCCTAAGCGTAAATTTTGAAATCAGGAATTCAACATATGCTTATTTATTGCATATTATAGGTGCAGATTTAAGGTCGTCAGTCGCAACATGGCGACTAAATTTTTTGCTGTTGCGACTAACTTTCAGTGTCTTAGTCGTCAGAGATAAATTTCCGGTGTTCCCAATCCCCGTAGCGGAATTTATATATATATTTTGTCTATTTCAAATAGAAAAGAACCTGCTCTTTTCACTGGCCAAGATCAAGCACGACCTTGATAAAAAGTCAAGGAATTTTTGCGATCTCAGTTGTCGTCGTGAAACGCAGCCCCTGTGATGTACTGTTTTCTTGCCGAACATTATGTTAATATAATTCTGCGCATGTCCTCTCCACTACAAAGCTTAGCAGCTGCGATGCTCGGCACAGGAGCGCCCTAATGGTAAAGAACCTCCTTTGGTCACCAGCGAAAGCAAGCATTTCTTCGAAGGTTTCGTCCGAAATCCAGAGTTGAAATAAATACTCCATTGTTACAGATCTTCTCATAAGACAGTCCAAAGTTCCCGATGCGATGGAGATTATTTAAGGGCTTTGGCTCATGGGGTCGCGAGGATAGAGGATTCCGATCTCTGGAGAAAAAATGAACAAAAAGAAAAAGAAACTCGCACGAAAAAATACTTAATGCGAGGTCTATTCTTGCTCTGTAAATGTTTTTTGCAAGTGCTAGGTTTTTATAGTGCAAAATAATCTTCACATTCCTATTTTTTTTTTTTATGTGTATTTTTATATGACAAAATCAAAATAAGAAATAAATTTTTCCTAATATTTCCAACTATCATCACTGTTTAGCTTATACATGTTTTGTTATTCAATTGTATCTTGTCCAACTTTATCTTCTGATTTTTCTAGATTTATATTATACTTTTTTTTATATCAAAGTTTCAGAATTTTAGGATTAAATTAAATATACAACTTTGTTGTAATTAGTGTCCGTTTTCTTGTACATGTGTATTTATTAATTAAAATATTTTGAATTTTGAATTTCTGAGTTTTTTTGTTAAGTTTTTTCCCATATAAACACTATTGTTATATGAGTTTGTTTCACAATGTGACCACTTGATTTTGGTTAGGAGCCAAAGTGGCGACATGATTTTTGGGGTTTAGGAGCCAATGGCTCCTTACCCCATTTTGGAGTCTGCACCTATACTGCTTATTATTACGTGCATACGTATAAATGGATGTTATGTGTATGTATGTGTGTCTATATATAGTAAAATATTTAAATAAAGAACATTTCTATAGCGGAATACTGCCTTAAACCGAAGAAATCCATGGCCCCATGATATGAATGCAATACATTTATACTTTCTTAGAAATAATTTTTTCAGGTCATGATAGATTCCGTTTTCACAAGTTATAATATTTCACAAACAGCAATTCAAACGTTACAGTGGAGACTCAAAAAGTTTTTAAGATGTCTCATGTAACTTAAAGCTTTAAAATTTTCGAAATTTAATTTTTTTAGATTTTTAAACTTATATCTTTTCTGAAAGTTTTGAATAATTGTTTACTTGAAATTACTATTACATTAGAAGTTGTGGCTTTTAGAGTTATACCCGCTCAATAGCGGAAGCGGTGTATGTGAAACTTTGGAGTAATTTTACTGAAATGACGTTTTTGGGCATAACGCGCAGGATATCTCAAAAACTTCTGAATATCTTTTCATGAAATTTTCAAAACAAATGTTTTATGTTAAACTGTACAAACGAAATCTAAAATTTCCATTTTATTGTGAAAAACAATATTCTTTTAGGTGATTATATTGTTGAAATTTTCTAAATTTCGCATTAACTAAATACAACTTTGTATTAAAAATATAAAAATGCTTTCGATACAAATTTATTTAGATTCAGGGTAATTATTACAATCTGAAGTATAAGTAGGCATAATTTTTTTTATTCAAGTTCCAAAATGTATTTTGCAATCTTGCGCGTAATATGTTATGCCGATTTTCTGCTCGTCAAATGTCTGAAAGTTTGAAGCCACCTGTAAATGCTAATTCTACATCTTGCAATTTTTTAAATATTTGAAATGAAAGAAAACATTTCTATCTTTCATCCCAATTAAAATTGTGTCTTAAAATTAAATACGTTTTAATACATTAAATGTTGAAAATGGTCCTCTTTTTTTTCTTTTTTTTTTTTAATTTTAAGAGTCCTGAGACCCCTTAAAGATTATCTATATATATTTCTCGAAATAACTAAATCAAAAAATCATCGGAATTGGTTGGTTCGTTTGAAAAATATAGAACAATCTTTTTCATGTGAAAATGCATTCTTGTGGTGATTTTACATTTCGATTCATTTATTTGCTTTAATTGAAAGGAATAATTGATTTAAATTTCCATTATTTTACATATTTTTTTTATTTATTTTTATTTTATTTACTTAACTAGTAAAACATCAATTATATCTGAACCTAATACAATACTACTACTACTACTAATAATAATAATAATAATAGTTTGGAAAAACCCAGCTCGCAATTTTCATTTTCAGAAATGAAATAGGGAAAAGAAATCGAATCACGCAACTTTAAACAAAATTTTGTTTATAGAAAATTGAAGTTTTATTTACCAAGTAAAAAATAGAAATTGTGAAAACTACGTTCTTTTAAACTATTAATAGAAACAGAAAGTCTAATTGTAACTGTAAAACAGTAAATATTCCAATGTAAGTGCCATTTTTTTAATTATCCTATTCAGTTTTAAATTATATAATCACAAAAGAATTGGGAAATTTAATTATTTTATAAACCATTGTTTCAAACACACAACAATCGATTTCAAAATTTTCAATAAAAGTAAAATTTAGGAAATGGAATTTAATTAATATTTTTTATTAATATTTTCAGATTAATTCAAACCAATTCAAACCATATAAAACATAAATTAAAAAAGGAATAATTATCATAATAGTAAGGGAATAATTCATTAATTCACTAAACATTTACATTATTAGATAAGAAATGTTTTCCTTAATATTATAAAAAATAAAGTACACATTAAATATAAGCGTATGAACTTTGAATAACAAACCTATATGTATAAATATTTTTAAGTGCATAATCACATAGTACATTTGTAATTTATATTTACTTCATCCTATCTCTAATCTTCCAAAAATTTTACATTTCAAGGAAATGTAAGCAAATATAAACAAACTTTTCGTGGAAAATAACATCAAAGATAAGTAATCTCTTGAGAATTCTGATTGTTTAATGGTGTTGCTTTCTCAACAATAGAATGGCGTTAGAGATTTCTTTTTAATGGAATGTTTATTTTACGAAAGCGTAAATACCACTGGAAGTATTAGCATATTTCAAAAATATATTCTACTTCACTAAAAATGAAATAAATACACACAATATGCATTTAAATGATGGAATGCCGAGTAGGGAATGGTAATTTAAAAATTAATATTGGTGTTAAATTACATGTATATGTTCTTCGTGAATAAAATTTTAGTTTAGTGTACGTTTTAGATTTTAAAGAAGTAGCTTTATTCAGTGATTTTCGTTAAAAAAAGTTCTATGTATAATAATATAGGAAGAATTTGTGTCTGTGTGAGTCTGGTTATGTATATTCTCACATTGAAAATTTTCCATCTACTGAAAAATGTGTAATTACTTTTCCTAGATCATTGAAACCCCAATTGACTTTTCGCAGTTCGCTCTAAAAAAAAAAAAAAAAAAAAAAGTGATGTACTTTAATATTAAGCTAGAGATTGTGTCATATTGTGTGAGAATGTGAGCAGAGAGATTGCTCTTAATGTATAACTTATTGACCAGCTGTGCAAGCTAACGGATTCGTTCTATCGCTGTTCCTGCACTGTTGGAAATTTAGTGCAATAATGTGATTACATGGATAGCTAATAACTATTATCTTAATCCAATCTCACCCAGTATGACGCAATCTTACTCCACATAAGATTATATAAATGGCTTCCCATCATCGGAAATTTTAGTATCGCTAATATGCCTCGATTACCACTGTAGAAAACCCTTCAATTTAGATCATCCATATAATATCGCTGTCTACTAGTCACTTGCCTAGTTAATTTTTAACTTTTAATATGCATACCTCTGGGAAGGGATGTTTTCTCTGTGGTAGATTTCCATACTGTTTGCAGTATTATTATATTACAAAGATTACTGTTTGGAGATAGTGGTGGCTTAGAAAATACCGTTGAGAGCACTCTTATCACTTGAATACCACAAACGCTCTTTAACTAATGAAAGCTGGAAACTAAATAGAATGCATATATATAGCCTTTCGTTTTTATATCGGTCTTTTAACAGAGTATCCTGTGGGAAATGGAAAATTTAAATTTTAAAATGTTACGTCTGGAAAACGGCTCGACAAATAAGTTTTAATGGAGTCACCCATCCCTGTGTTTTAGGCACGTTCCAGAGTTGGAGTGCATGGTATCACCCATTTACATTTAAATCTTATTTGGAGTGTGATAATTATTTAGTTAAACCGATTAAGTGAAATATACATTGTTCACGAAATTCGCTTTCGCATAAATTATCCAGCAGATTGTCTAGGTAGTGGTCTACAAACAACCCAAAAAGGAATCACGAAGTGCTATAAATCAAAAACTGCATATTCGCTGTGCAATAACTGATTCAAACATGACCGGGCCACATTTTGTTTTCAAATAGATAATTAACACTGGCCAAAAAAGCCCCAGTGTTATTTGGCCGCAGGTGCACGACGTACACGATGTGCAGCAGTGCACGGTGCACTACTTTCTAAAGGGTTGGCAAATACGCCCGCATGCCTCAACCGTCTAATCAGCCATCTCGGCTCTCAGTCCTCTCACTCCAAATGTTCCCTAAATGTAATAAAACCAAAATTAAGTGGTCAGGTGTTTCAACCGTGGATATGACGCCAACGTTTCTTAGGGACATGTTTTTGCTTTACACTATACATGTTTTGCAATTCTAAATTTTTATAAATGTTATTTATTTAGGATAATAACTTTTAAGAGCTTCATTTTACATTTTATTTCTGGAAATCTGGAAAGTTTAGTTTCTCAGGCATTCCAAAGCATTGCCAGTATTTTTGTGCATTTGACGACTTCACAAAACGACGAAATATTTAAAATTTAAACAAAAAAAACCAGACTATTTTTTAAAATTTATTTCCTAAAATTGCACTATAGATGTTGATTTTTTTTTTTTCATTTTCTTTATGTTTTCTTTAAAAGTCTTTAAATCATGTTATCGCCTTATTTAAAAATTTTAAAATTTTATTTACCTGTTACATCCGAGTTTAATCCGTCTGCAATTTCAGCGGTGATCAGTATGTAATAGAAAAATAGTTAAGGAGAGAGTTTACCTTTTCACAGTGAGAAAAAAATATGGTTCTGGCATTTAGAATCTAAATTGTAGCTCTAGAAAAAATAGTTCCATGTCATCCCTATAAATTTTATTCCCTTTGCTAGAGAGTTCTAGAGTGTCCGATTAGAATTCAAAAGTTTTATCCTATATTCTCGTGGTCCAACTTATTTAAAAATCTCTGCAAATAGATGCAAACACAAGAGGTTAGTTTTAGTAACTGTAATTCTAGTTTATGAAACCATTTCAGAAATCAAGAGACATTTTCTCGCTACTGAAACGATTCATTATCATTTCTTCACCTAGAAAAGAAAAGACTAGAAATTCTAGATCATTTTGTCTATTCAGCTTAGTTGTTCACCTATTCGCATAGCTCAGAAATCTATATTTCTACTTTAGAGATTGAGAAAATGACTAACTATTCATTCTTGGTGAAGGCGGTACATTTTTTTTTTCTCAGTGCAACAATTCTGTTTATTTAAAAAATTATCGTTCAAATAATGAACTCATCGCATTTCAATGTTGAACTACAAGTACATTTTGAAACAAAAATAACTTCATATTTAGATATAATAATAATAAAAAAAATAAGAATATATATTTTTTAAATCCCTAAATATAGATATTTTTGCCATTTGTGTTTATTTTCAAATGTGTATTACTCAACACAGCACATGGGTTTTTAGATACATCTAATATTACATTTATTATAATTTTTTTACTGATATATTTAGGGTGTATCTGAAGAAGAAGACATAACTTTATGGGGTGATAGAACACAGATATACGAGCAAATTTCGTTATAGAATGTATGAAAATTCAAGCAGAACAAAAAGCAAAAGAACGCAGAAAACAAATTGAAGAAGAAAAAGCAAAAAAGAAACTGTATGAAAGGCCAAGCAGTGCATAAAAAATTACACCTATGTTATTGAAAAAAAGGGAGAAACAAGTATTGGATAGCTCTGAAGATGACGAAAATTGCTTATGTCTAGTTTGCTTGGAGCGATGCAAAATTTCTAGACCCGGAGAAGACTTGGTGCAATGCATGACATGTAAAAGATGGGAGCATGTCAAATGTACCAAAAATAAACCTTATTATACTTGTATTAACTGCAAATCAGACGCTGAAACAAGCGATGGCAACGAGTGATTAAAAATATAGGATATAGGCCTACACGTTGTAGTAGATCACCGAGTCAAAGATCAATATGGCCAAAGATTAGTGTTGGCTTACTTTTTATTTCTTTCCTGATTAAGACAGTCTTTTTTTCTTTTTATTGCTAAGTGTCTCTAAAAGTATCTTTATAAAAGACTAAGAGTTTACAAGTGTTAACAATTTAACTATTTTATTTTCATTTGATTAACAATATTATTAAAACATGAAAGTGTTTTATTGTGTTAAGAACGTTATAAATGAATAAATTTCCCATTCTTGATTTAACATATCCCATTTAATCGCCTTTCTTACATAATCTGTTTATGTTACAATGTATTTATATGTGTCATTTATGTGTCACAATGTGCCTCAAGCAAGACACAACTTGCATCGTAGCGGGGATTAGTAGTGACAAATTTCGAGGTTACGCAGAATTCATTTTCTGTTATAAAAAACGTTAATAATGTTAATAGTAGTTTTATAAATGTTACGCATGATTTACTCTAATGATATGATACACTAAATGTTTGGCTTCAGTTAAAATCTTACCGCATATATCAGAAATGTCAAAAATGTCACTAATAGCCCCGGTCTCCCCTATATAATGAAGAACATGTACAAAAAAGTTTAAAACTCTATTTCAAATACAAAAAAAAAAAAAAAAAAAAAAAAAAAGGGGGGGGGGAAGGCCATTTAAATGTTTAATTTGTGTGGGTAATTGAGCAGCGGGTATTTAAAAAATTTACAGTGTCTCGGAATACAATTGACGTATCGGTGAAAATGAGGTGTCAAAATATTAACAACAGGTATTTATACCTGTTTATTAATTGTAACCAGGTTTTCAATTAATATATTTAAAAAAATCGAATTTTTGATGCATTTTGAGGTAAACTGTCCCCTTAAAATAAAATCTGCTTCTAAACAGAAATAAACCACTTTTTTTATACTAACAAGTGCAAATATTTATTTTATTTTATTCCTAGAAATATTAATTAAAATTTTAGAATTTAAGATAAATATATATTGTATTTTATTAAAGTTTACATTAATAGTTGTTCATCCATTATCTTATAAAATGTTATCACTTAGTTAAATACACACACACACACACATATATATATATATATATATATATTACTCCCAAGTGAGATCCAAGATTAATTTGTCAGCAGTTTAAATTGTTGTAACCAGTGTATTATATAAAGGGAGTTAAAATAATGTACTGCAACTAAACAGAAAAAAACTAGCATTCTTTGCTAGCGCTTGTCTGTTTCACTTCTGTCACTCCTGTCAAATCTTGGAAGTATAAGATGTAATTTTGGTTGTCGCTGTTTTTATGTATTACTGGTACGTGACAAGCAGATTAAATGTCTAAACACGTATTCTTAAAAAAACTGCGAGGTCATCATATTTTTCTTCCAAAGGAATAATATCGCTGATGTTGCGATTTTTTCTGTAAGAAATAAAAGTAAAACCACAGATGTAAGGTACAGTGATATTTTTTAACAAAAATGTCAAAAATAACAAACAAATCAAAATACAGGAATGTTTATGTAACTTACGTTTTACATAAATCTTAGGCTCACATGTTTTACATTACGCATGCATGTAACTGTTCATCTTTAATATTTTTCTGTAATCTGTTTTGTTTTTTATTGTTATTTACAATTAAATTCTCCCTTTTCCTGTAATCTTTCTATGTAATTTTTACTGTTCTGTAATCTAATCTAGCTTCACATGTTTCTTCTAGAATATTGCTTTGTAATATAACTCTGCTGTAGTTAGATTACAGAAAACAACAATAATCCCGTAAAATCAGTTCGTTGACGAGTAAAATCAGTTCATAAAAGGAATGAAAAACATTATGCAATTCGTTTGCAATCTGACAGATTTATAAATATTTTTATTATACAGGTTAGTTTAGAAGGAAAATTAAAAAAAAGTATAAGGATGCTGTGCGAGAATAACACTTGTGCTGACCATAATCGTCACAGTGGGCAGTAGGTATGGGTATTAGGGGGGTCGAAAAAATAAATATTTATAATCCAAATGTAATAGAGCGGAAAAGTTGCCTTTTGTAATAATAAATAAATTCATAAAATATTATACCCATCGGTAAATATCTTTTACTGCCGCAAGAGAGCCAAAGTTTCAAAAAATCGTAAAAAATATGTTTCTTAAATTTTTTTTTAGATTATCCAAACGTACAATACAATTTCTAACAGAATGTAATAGCTATATGAAGATATGAGAAATGTCCCGGTAAATGTTCATTCATTCATATCTTTTAAAAACAACATCATCTTTACCAACAGCAACGTGATCAGATTAAAATGGCTTAAACTTTGCAGTTGGTAATGATTAGCAAATCACGAGATATCAACCAATCGGGCCACAATATCACAGAGGACCTGTTTTTTGTCATCAAGATGTTCGAAAAGATGTGGCAGCGGAAGACCATTGAAGTGAGGGCAAGAAAGCCACTGAAGTGGTTTTTTTTTAACTTTTTCTCAAATAATCATATAACCCCACCATTGCATCCTGTGTTAAAGACAGTTCCAGAAAGTCCGATTCCAATTATTTTTACAGTTTACATTTCATTTTAGTTCAAAAAATCTATAATGACATTACATATAGAAGTCGCCTTGCCAGACGATGGGCATCAAATGACGAAAATAATAGATACCTGGTTCTGGTATCAAAGAAATGTGTTCTTCCTTGGCTTCGCGAATATGAAAATTTGCTCCTTTTTTAACCTGGCGATATGTTCGAAATATGTTCTTTAGGGCCATCAAAGTATAGTACAAAAGAATTATATTACAAAAAAAAAAAAAAAAAAAAAAAAAAAAAAAAAAAAACGAACCATGTGAAATATGGCCCTCTAGCAAGAAGAAAATAATTTTACGTGTAGGCAGCTGCAAGTGTTTCTGTGATTGAGTAGATTTTTTTTGATAGAATTACAGTGATCATGGTTAATAATCTGCATGATATTAACAACATAAAATATCTTTCCCAGCCTATTAGAAATGTAAATGTATACATACATATAATTAGATTACTTAAATGTATTCCAAGTTTTGTCTTTCGAACCTGTGTAAAATCTAAATAGCCTACATACGTTGATTAATATATTGAGATTTTCTTCAGATTTAAAAATTGATAACTCCATTAAAACTATATTTCAATCAATAATCAGCAAAGATTTCAAAATGTATGAAATATATATATATATATATATATATATTGCAATAAACGCAAAAAATACATGCGACATATCTAACACAGCGTATTGAAAGTCACTTCAAGTAAATATTGCAATTATATGGTAATATGGCATATTAAGTGGAAACTAAAATTTAGTTTCATAAGACAAAAATTCAGAAATTCTTTCTCATAAAAAAAAATACAACTTAAAATTTTATATTTGAAATACCATCAAATTGAAAAGAATTAAATATTCGGAATTCTTCTAGGCAGTAAAAATTGTATATCTTCATTTTAAAATCATATACTATAAACAGTATTTTTCAATTTTAAGGCAAAACATTTACATTTCAATTTAGGATTGCATGCTCGGACGAGTAGTGCATCCAGGAGATTTTTCTGATTAAGTTATAAAGCTTTGATGTATTTTCAGCACACTTCACGTTTTGAATTTAATTTTCATGTTAGAAAAACAGAATACATAATGCTAAAATTTTACTTGAATTCCTTTACTAACAGAGATATTATATATATATATATATATATATATATATATATATATATATATGGTGCTATATCTTATCTATCACCGAACTTTACTTTCTCAACCGTTAGTCTTTGACATATGGTACCAATTACAAAAACGTTTCAAAGGAAGTAAATATTCATGTTGTGGCATTATTTAAAGTAAAAAATCAATTTTATAAAAATTATGGAATCTAACTTTTTATACGGTCCCCCAGTCCCTATAGTTAAATTTAGTAAAAGTTTACACATATGATAACAGATATAACAAAAAAGTTTGACATCTGTACTATAAAAATTGACACAGTTATTAATTTTCAAAGTTTGAGATTTTTGCACATGATTTTGTCTTTCATTGAAGGATCAATTAAAAGATGAATTAAAGTAGTGCGAAATCAAAATCATGGTGCAATGTTCTTTTTACGGCGAAACCACCTTTAGCCGGTATAGCCAAATCGGGGTGTCACCAAAGAGGATTATTTCATCTAAACACTTTAGCTGACTTTTAGGGGTCTTATACAAAGCGAAGAATGAAATATTGAAATTAAACTGAAAAATATATATCAGTTTATTATAATATCAGAAAACGGTCCACTATAAAAAATTAATACATCAAGCGTCGGAATCTACTAGAGATACTGCTCAAAGTGTTCTTCATTGGTGGCAATCCACAATTCAATGCGGGACAGTATTGAGTCTTGGACACATTAGAGCATAGCAGGTGTGTAAACTGTGCGACAATCAAGGAGAATGCGCTGCTTCAGATAAACCAGAGAAGTGGCCTCACCCACATAGACCTATGCCTTGATGTAACCCCAGAGGAAAAAGTCCATGGGAGTCAAGTCCGGCGAACGCGGTGGCCACTCTACCGGACCACCATATCCAAGCATCTGTTGAGCCAATTCGGTGGACGGATACGCCCCGAAGTTTGATGTTTTATGCGAAGAGGGCCCCATCATGTTGAAACCACATCCAACACGCATGTCGTACGGGCAGTTATTCATAGCAGTCACGTACCGTGTTTTGCAGCAGATGCAGGTCATGGTTGCCCGTTAAGGTCCCAGCGTAGAAGATGAGTCCAACAATCTGGGTTTCCGATATATCGCACTACATGCTTCGTACTGTGCGGTCGATATGGGGGTTTTCCAGAGACCAGTAATGCACATTGGGCACGTTTACTATGCCAATCCGTGTAAACATTGACTCATCTCTCCACAGAAGTCACAAAGGAACAACGGCATTTTCGTGTAATGTGTAGAGCATGAAATTGTAATAATCAAATCGTCGTGCGTGGTCACCCAGCATCAATGCATGCTCCAGCTTCGGATAGTATGGATGCACAATATGTGCATGTAATAAAGGCCAGGCATGCTGACCACATGCCTCGCTTATTTCCACCGTGTAAAAGAGCGAATCTCAGTACCTCATCCGGTGTCACTCGAACATTACACCTTTCCCGTTTACTTGTTATGGGTCGAGGTGAAACAGAGCAGGTCAAACTAAGATGGTGCAATGCATCAGTTATAATTTCATGCGTCGGATGCCAGTCCTTAGGGAAACGTTCTGAATAAACACTCGCAGCCTCTCTAGCATTCCTTCGACATCCACCATTAATAAGTATCATTTCGGCATATTGCATGTATGCGTAGCTTGCTATCACCACCTCAGCGCTGATTAGCATGTCCACTGCTAGATTGCTCGTATTTTATTCCGAGCGTGTGGCACTGCTATAATATTGTTAGTGGCATAATTCCAATTTTCATGCTCGTTATAGCTCGGCTGATCGTTTGCATCCCGCTGCCATTTATCTAGTCCTTAGTGAGTATGTTTTATTTTCCGGCTGTCTATTCTACCTACTATGACTGCTGAATGCTGATCGACCCATTAAAGTTAGCTCAAATTTTTAGATGTAATAACCCTCTTTGGTGATTCCCCGATTTGGCGATACTGGCTAAAGGCTATTTAGCCATAAAAAGGACATTGCACCCTGATTTTGATCTCTAATTACTTTAATTCATCTTTTAACTGATTCAACAATGAAAGACAAAATCATATGTAAAAATCTCAAACTTTGAAGTTTAATAACTGTGTCAATTTTTGTTGTAGAGATGCCAACCTTTTTGTGTTATATATTTTATGATATGCGTAAACTTTTACTAAGTATAGCTATAGGGAATAGGGGACCCTATAAAAAGTTAGATTTCGTAATTTGCATTAAATTGATTTTTTACTTTAAATAATGTCACATGAATATTTTCCTGATTTGAAACGTTTTTGTAATTGGAACTATATGTGTAAGACCAAAGGTTGAGAAATTAAAGGTTAGCGATAGATAACATTTTGCACCCTGTATAGATTTATATGATGTGAGTTTCAAAACTCACCTTTTCATGAAAATGAAAGTTTGGAAAATCTCGAAAAACTTCAGACGACTACCATTGGTTTTCATTGTAAACCAAGATTTTATAATAGCAGAAATACAGGATAAAAGTAGTTTTTTTACAGATTTTATTGGGTGCAGGTTTACAAATAGAATAGATTGATGGAGAAAAGACGATTTTTTTAAAATTTGGATAAGACGAGTTTTGAAACTCACGTCCTCATATATATATATTTCGCTGGTCGATTACGTAGGATTAAATCGCTTACACTTAAAATACTATTATTCTTTTAATTTATCAGCATTTGCTTTTGGATGTCATTTCGTAACAGAATAAACCCTTCCTCAACAAATCAATCAATAAATAAAATAATATAAAAAACATGTGTTTAAAAAACCCTTCCACAACAAATCAATCAATAAATAATATAATATAAAAAACATGTGTTTAAAAACCGCTTCCTCAACAAATCAATCAATAAATAAAATAATATAAAAAAAAACATGTGTTTAAAAAACCCTTCCTCAACAAATCAATCAATAAATAAAATAATATAAGAAATCTGTGTTTAAAATACCCTTCCTCAACAAATCAATCAATAAAAATAATATCAAAAACGTGTGTTTAAAAAACCCTTCCTCAACAAATCAATCAATAAATAAAATAATATAAAAAACATGTGTTTAAAAAACCCTTCCTCAACAAATCAATCAATAAATAATATAATATAAAAAACATGTGTTTAAAAAAACCCTTCCTCAACAAATCAATCAATAAATAATATAATATAAAAAACATGTGTTTAAAAAACCCTTCCTCAACAAATCAATCAATAAATAAAATAATATAAAAAACATGTGTTTAAAAAATTCGTCGTCCAACTACGTGTTTTAGCAATGAAATTCTAATTATGTAAAATGCTGCTGTAAATAGCCAAATCATTGGTGATTTCTTCGGCTATTAACCGGACGACACAGCGGCTGTATTGGTGAGGCTGCAACCGTAGCACAAGATGGAATAACACTGTCGATACGTGTGAATCAGATGGAAGAGCGTTGGTACGCTGAACCAAAACACACAGGTTCGAATCCTGGCCTGGGTACTTTTTTTTATTCTGTTGGTTTTACAACTTGTAACCAATTTTAATAAAAATTCACGCAATTAAATTTAGATTTCTCGTGCATAAGTCATCGTTTAAAATTATTAAATATATATTATCGATACTGGATTATTTTGGACTCATGTTTGCCGCAGGGATGTAGTTCATGATGTTACTCCATCTTGCGCTGTGGTTGCAGCTTTACCAACATTTAAGAATGAAGGGTGCCAGGCTAGGTGTGTCGTTCCATATGACTCAGGTGGAAGAACGTTGGTTCGCGGAACCAACGTTCTTCCCAGGTTCGAACCCTATCCCGGATACTTTTTCACTGTGTTGGTTTTACGCCTTGTTAGCAATTTGAATAGCACTTCAAGTAAATGAATTTAGATTTCTCGGGCGTAAGTCATCGTTTAAAATTATTAAAAAAAAATTTTATTATTATTATTATTTGGGCGCATGACAAAAATTTCGCTTAAACCTGTTCTTAAAATCCCTGAATTTCCAGAATATTTTATTGATTTTCGACAAGACGTCTAAAACTGGAAGTGCACAATTCTTTTTAGCCCTATAGTATATTTTTAACTATTGTAAAATAATTCAAGACATTGTAGATTTTTAGCATTATTTCTAAAAAAAATTCTCTTTCTTCTTTAAAAATTCTCTTTTCTACTTAAAATTCCAAACATTTACCTTTTCATTTAGTATTTTTTGCTTCTATGAAATTTCCATCTAAAAAGAGATTTCATATTGAGTTTTTAAACTTGAATATACATTTAATCCTTTTCACGCTTTGCATCTTATTTCGTAGTTACGGAACAGAATACATAACGCAACAATTTAATTTTCCTTTTCTTGCTTAAAGTGTTCTATAAATTTCGAATGTGAAATTGGAATGATAAAATATATATTAAAACACTTTCTGGATCATATTTCTTACATCTTAAAAAACATAGATACGATTAACTGAAATGTAATTATTTAAAATTATTTCTTAAATAAATACTGGTTACTATGTGCTATATACTATGTATTTTTTAAACGTAATCCACTTCCAGTGAAATTGAATTATTCATTATTTTATCGTTATTTATAGTGATTTTTGTTGTGTTTGGATGAGATTTATTAATGAAAACAAGTACAATGCCAAAAAAAAAAAAAAAAAAAACCCTAGAAAACAGGAATTCTGTTCTTTTAGAATTTAGTGTAGTCCTCGATGGAAAAAATGTGTATATAAATATAGATAGTTCAGTTTTAAGGCTTAAAACTTTTATTTTATATAAAAATGACGTCATCCGCATCCGCTGAAGAATTCCTAACTTACGATCCAGTCTTAAGCAACATCTACAGTAAAATATGCATTGGACGTCACTATCGCTGAATAATACACAAATCCATAAAAAGAGATTTCTACATTCAAGAAACTGGACAAAAATATCGGCTATGTCATGATTCATATGCCTTCATTTTTTTGTAATATTAATATAGATACTTAAAATTAAATTTAGTTTATAATAGCTCCATTTGTTATCAGAAATAATTCATTTGAATTTTTTTAAAAATAGCACGTATTTTAATTTTTTTTTCAGTTTTTGTGAGAAAATGGCAACAAAAATATATAATTGCTATTTTCCAACTATTTTCCCTTTACTTTCTACAAAAATGGTGTACTTGAGTTACCAAAATTAAACAAATGATGCCAAAAACTACAAAAAAAATATATCTCAAAAATAAATGGAGATGCAGTTTTCAAACAAATTGCATTAACAAGTATTTTTTTTTTACTATACGACGGTATAAATTTTGAAAATGTGCGATTCTTAGAAATTTAAAAAATTGCAGTAGATATTATTCCGTACAATTATATATCTGCTTTGTTTTACGGCTAGCTTATACAACGTAACGTTATTTTTTGGAGACGACACATTACTACATGGAAAAAAGAAATAGCATACCGGGGGCGTAAATAAATAAATAAATAAATGTTAAGATTATGAATTGCAAGTTTATTAAAATTTGATTACAATTGGAAGAATGTAATATTTCAATTTAATTTAAAACATTAAACGAAATTATACAGTTTTGCATGCTAAAACTGCTATTAAATTAGCAGTGTCGCGTATTGTACGATTTCTGGCAAGTACAGCAGAATCGCGATTATCCGAAGTAATTGGGAACGACTATCTTTCGGAAAATCGAAATTTTCGGATAATCGAGAAGGTTTCAATTTTAAGATTGAGAGCACATATATGCGCTATTTCTTATTATGGTAACAAGTTCTTAATAATAATTAAGCAATACCAAAATAGAAACAAGAATAAATTACCTAAATTTGAAATTTGAAATTAAGTACCTTTCACATATTTCAGAGGAGTTTTGAAAAAAGTTTCATTTGCCGCAGTTTCGATTGCCATTGCTTTGCAGCTATATCCCAAAGTTTATTTTTATGCTATTAGATCACCAATATCACATTCTTTTTGCTGCTCCAGCCGCGCCAAACCTATTGCAAAACGTTCAAAAACTACAGAATTGCTAAATCTGTTCGTTTTCTTAGCCCGCATCTTTGTCCTCATCTTTGCTTTGATCAATACAATGGTAAAAAAATGAAAAAAAAAGTTATGAAACGGGTTTCGCACAAAAGGAATGTGATAGTAAACAAAAAAAGGAAGTAAAAACAAGCTTTAAAAATGGAATTTGGTTAACCGAGAGTTTCAGTTAAAAGAGATTCTACTGTATTTGCTTATTTCACCTGGGCAAATCATACATTATCTAAGTTTTTTTTTTTCTTTTTTTTTTTTCTTTTTATCAGATTTATGTTCTTATACTACAAATTTTATGAAACAATATTTTACCTTTATTAATAATTTAACTTCTAGGTTTCCTAAAGCAAATATTCCTATTTAAATATAGTGGTACCACGGAACTAAGTTTATTTATTAGAGATGGAATTTTAATATACTTCATATATGCATCACTGTGCCGTATAACATAAAGAGCATAGGTCTTCACTAGTCAAGCGAAGGCACTTGGGAGCTAATGTTAAATAAATACAGTTATATTTCAAATTAATCGTTTACATTTTATTATTTTAATTGATTTTTGGAGGATATTTTGAGTCGATCTATAACAGCGAATTTCCTTAATTTTGTTTCCATATTTTTGTTTATGAAGTAAATTTATATTTCGAAACCGGTTCCAAAAGTTAAAATATCCTCATATAAACAGTGAAATAAAAATTCGGGTTAGAAAACTTTCTGAGAAATCATATACAAATAAGAAGTTTTTAAAAATACTGAAAATGCAAACAAATTACTTAAAAAGAACGTTGTTATTGGTAGCTTAGGTGAGTCTTCACTTGACAAGTGTAAGCCCTTATGAGTAACACTGGTTTGACCATCAAAAACAAGATCGTAGTATAGGAAATAATGTGTGTTTCATTAGCAGCTAAACAGTTGAATATATTTCACATTTTATTAAGGTATGTTTGGAGAATGTTTCGAAGACTTTTGCATACAATTTTTTTTCATACTATGTTTTCCGCACCCAAAAGAAAGAATATGTCTTTTAAATAGAATAAAGCTGGCAACCCCAAAACATCAAAGCGAAAAAAAAAAACTTAATGGAAATATTCTTTTGAGTATTGCCTATGGCGTACCATAAAGTGTTTTGAAAATATCATTTTAAAAATTATGGTATTTTCAAAATAATAATATAATAATAATTAAAAACAACAACAACAACAATAATAATAATAAATAATAGTAATAATAATGATGATAATAATAAACAATAATGGTAATAATAATAATAATAATAATAAGTATTATTATTGTTGTTATTATTATTATTATTTAACCCAACCTTATTTTCTATGTAAAAAGGAATTTTTGCAATCGTTTTTTTTTCACTTCCTGATCGGTTAGACTTTGATAAATCATGAATTTCGGTTATAAAATTAGACGTGATTTTCAATGTAAGCATTAAATGATTATAGAACCGTGTCATTCATGTAAAAAAATACTAAACATATATTAACATGTATTCAGATTTAATTTTATTTATTTATTTGTCCTTTAAATATGTGTAAATTTTGTAGACTCTAAACATTCATTTTTCATTCATAAAAAAAATATATGCCATAAACTTGTTTCCCCTACTTTTTTCAAATAAGGAAAAACTTTAAACTTCCCATTCAGTATTTCACGTTCGAACAAACTTTGATTCCTGCACGGCTTTCCGACAAAATTTTACTGATTTAATGTACGTTTCTCGTACTGCTTCACCTTTTCAATTGTACTTGAAGTTATAAGAAGACAACCCATAACGTGTGAAATTTGACTTGGAGATTTTTGTTGGAAATTATATATATACAGTGAAACTACCCTGTGCGACCGCCTCCATTAAGCGACTACCTCCCTGAGCGACAATTTTTTCATATAACGAAATTCATTTCCATTGGCTCAATACTAATTTTACCTCTATTCAGAGACCACCCCAGGTGAACTCTCTCCATGAGCGAGCCATTTCTTTGAAGAAAATGAAACAAATTCCGTTTTTTCCTAGTCGCTTGAAGACGGTTTTATTACAATAATGATTTCGCGGAGCGCATTATTCATCAAACTTCTGAACGAAGTTTGGAATTTTTATTTATTCATTTATTATTATTATAAATTATATATATATATATATATATATATATATATATATATATATATATATTATCCCGGTAACTTTTAAGTGTTTAAACCCCTTTGTGCATTTTTAGGCAATGAATTTAACTCTGATGACAAAGAAAGGACGACGGCCAATAAATGCCACTGACCTATTCTGTGAGGAAACTCTCAAAGAAATATATAAATTTAATAAAATCGTTATAATTTGTTCCCGTCAAAAAAAAAAAAAAAAATTGCATTTATTTATTGAACTTCGAAAGGACTTGGAAATAAAAGTTATAGAAGATAAAACCGTAAAATCAAAGCAAACGTCAATGTATTCATTTTTTAAACTCTGCACTAATTAACTAATGAAATTAACCTTTGTTTTGGTACTTAAATTTTCATATTTTTTCCTAATGTGAAAATAAATTTTAGTAACATTAATTGTTGCCTTTTTCAACAATTAAAATCTAGATTTAAACATGACCTCCATTAAGAGACCACCTATCGTAGCGACCAATTTTTATTGGAACGGAACGTGGTCGCCTTAGGGAGGATTTACTGTATATATATATATATATATATATATATATATTATGTGAAAATCCTAAATAAGTTTAAAATTATACTTTGAATACTGTTTTGCATATCATAAATTATAAATTGCTCTTTTTATAGCTAAAACGTAAATTTTTTACAGTATTTTACTTAACTCATAATGATTTTCGTATCTAAAGATAAAATTTCGCAATTGATGTTTAACCCGCTTCCTGTTAGATTAGAATTTTACAAATAATGTACAAAAGTGTGTTTACAATGACAATGCAACATTTTAATCTTTTTACATCTTAGTTAAAAGTTAAAACGTTAATTTTAAAAATGATAAATAATTTTTCTTTTATACTTATACAAAAATACTTGCATATTTTATTTATTTTTATATATTTTTCTATATATTATATTGAACTCTTGTTGATTATAATATAAATTTTTTATTCATTAGAAAAATATATTCTTTAAACTTTTTTTTTCTACTTTCTCCCAGTAAGGAAAATCATAAGAAACTTTGTTTACTGCAACTTTTTCGACTAGGTTATACTGATTTAATGTACGTTCCGCGCACTTCACGTTTTGCATTTTACTTAAAGTTACAAGAGTAGAATACATAATGAGGCGAATTCGAATTGAATGTTTTTGCTCGAACTTTTTTTTTTTTTTTTTTTTTTTTTTTTTATATATATATATATATATATATATATATATATATATAAAACGATTAGATATGTATTAAAACTATAATTTTAATACGACTTTGGACATCGTAAATTATACATTGTTATTTTTTTTTTATAAGTAAGTGTGATTTTATTGCACTCTTTTATTCAACTCAACCTGATTTTTGTAATTTGGAAATCGATATTTAACACAATTCCTGATAGTTTAGGATTAGAATGGTGAACATTTTTGAGTATGAGTGCCAAAAATTTCAAAATTCTTATGTGCCGAAATTCTAACGTGCCAGGAACATTTTAATGTAGATAAAATCTAATAATTAATTTTGATAGAATTTTACTTAAATATTTTTACAGTTATACTAAATGTATATTAATACGCTATAAATGAGTTGTTTTTATTGTATTACTTCCAAATCACATCATTTTTAGTTCTTTAGGTATAAGCAGTTTAAACAGATATATTATTATTTGCATTAACAATTAGAATTCAATTTTCAAAATTAAAACCTAAAATATCTTAAAACCCTAACACTAAATAAAATAAACCTAATCTGAAGTAGGAAGAGTGGCAATTAGGTATATACTAATGTCTTAAAATTCAATTTTCAAAATTAAAATCTTTGAAATTTGACAAAGTAAATAATTTGAAAAATCACTATGTTGAATGAATGGTTTGGCAAGAAAATGACGCTACAAGATTCTTTCATTGAAATTTATACCTTAAATCATTCAAAGGTAACGGATTATTTTAAAGTAAATTATATACCTCTTACACAAAACTATACTTTTTGAAAAAATAAAAATAAACAAGTATAAAATGGATAGTTTTCCATAAAAGGAATATAGTCTAAGTTTTTTCGCGTGTCAGAGAAGTTTTCTAACGTGCCAAGTTCAGCACGCGTGCCATAGGTTTTCCATCCTTGGTTTAGGAGGTTTACAAATTATGTACAAAAACGTGTTTTCTCATGAAAATACAATATTTTTATATTTTTGCAATTTAATTATTAATGAATACACTACTTTTAAGGTATGCTTAAAATATGTTTATTTTATTCTTATATTAATATGTTTGAAGATTTTATTTTAGTTAATAATTTCTGCTTTAAATTATATGTAATTCTTTAAAAAAATATATGCTTTAAATTTATTTTCTATAATTTCTCCAAGTAAGGGAAAACATTTACTTTTCCATTCAATATTTCAGCTTCCTAGAAACTTTGTTTCCAGCACTGTTTTCCGCCAATGTTATACTAATTACGTCCCGCGCATTTCACGTTTTGCATTTTACTTAAAGTTAGAAGAGTTGAATACATAATGAGACAAATTTGACTTGAATATTTTTGTCTGAACTAGTGAATGTTTTTTTTTTTTTTTTTTTTTTTTTTTTTTATCTGAAACACCTACATATGTTTAGAAGTTGTTATACTTCGAATACTATTTTGTATTAAAAAGCAGAAATCGCAGCCACATGATATTTTAATCATTAAAAAGTTATAAATAGAAATCCAAAACGAACAGTGCTATATAGTTTTTAACAAATGCGCTATAATGAATTAAGACTATCATATTAATTCAATTATGATTATATGTTTTGAAATTAATTTATAAATCCTAAATTACTTTTATTTTTACCATATCTTAAAAAATTATAATTTTTTAAATACATTCACCAATTCGCTCTTTTCTCGAAGTGTTAAAAAATAAAAAACGGGCAAATTGTTCCTAATCGGGTACTGTGCCTACGGCAAATTAACATAATGAAAGTAATCTTAGTGGAAAATACATAAATTTCATTCATGAAATTAGAAGTGATTTTCAAGATAATCATTATATGATACAGAAGATTCTTGTTTTTTTTTTTTTTTTTTTTAATAATAATAAAACATTTTTTGTACTAATATTGATATGTTTTCGGATTTTATTTTATTCACTTACTTGTCATTTAAATGTACGCAATTCTTGTAGACTCTAATATTATTTTTTATTCATTTTAAAATTTATACTTTAACCTTCTTTCAGCTACTTTCTCCAAGTAAGGAAATCTATTTACTTTTCCATTCATTATTTCCGCTCCAACAAACTTTGTTTTCAGTACAGTTTTCCGATTAAGTTATACTTATTTAATGTACATTCTACGCTTTTCACGTTTTGCATTTTACTTAATGTTAGAAGAGTAGAATACATAATGCGGTAACTTTGACTTGAATATTTTTGCTTGTACTTTTATATGCTTTTTCTTTTTATATGAGACACCTAATTATATTTAAATAATATTTTTTACATCGTAATTTATAAATTGTCTCATTTTTAATGATGCTATAACGCAACTTCTTCACTCAGTTTTATTTAACGCACAGTGACTTTTATATGTAAAGACTTATATTTGTGACTTTTATGTGTTTAACCCTCCGTCTACCAGACGGGTCCATTGGACCCGACAGGTACATACAAAATATTCATTCAAACCAGAAATTTCTTTAAAATAAACTAAGTATATAAACCAGACAAAAATAAGGTAAATAAATAAGTTAAATAGTTTTAAATAAAAATTCTGGTGTAGAACGTTTTATTAAAACTTGAATAAAATTCCCGGTAGATCTAGGGTTAACTCGATTTATGATTGTTTAGAATTATACGAATGATGTACAAAGGTGTAATTACGAGCACAATACAACATTTTAATATTTTTACAGCTCAGTTATAAATTAATACATTAATTATATGGCCAAGATTAATAAATGTTTCTTTTATACTTGTATTACATGTTTCCCGTTTTGCATTTTACTTGAAGTTAGAAAAATACAGAATATATTTCAAAATTATACTTTGAATAGTATTTTCTTCATCGTAATTTATAAATTGTTTTCTTTTTAGAGGTAAAATGAATTTTTTTTTACACTCTCTTATTTAGCTCACAGTGATTTTTATATGTATCGCAATCTCGATGTTTAATCCGCTTCCTGTCAGATTGGAATAATACAAATAATGTACAAAGCTGTGTTTTCGATGACAATACAACATTTTAATATTTTTGCAGTTTAATTATAAATTAATACATTAATTTTAAAGCATGATTAATATTTTATTTTTATATACTTATATTAATGTTTTTCAAAAAAACGTTCCGTTTAATTTTTGCTTTAAATTATATGAAATTCTATTAGACTCAACAATTTTTTTTTAAATTCATTGGAAAATATATTCTTTGATTTTTTTTTTTTCGCTACTTTCTTCCAGTAAAAAAACAATTTACTTTTACTTTCATTATTTCACGCTCGAACAATCTTTGTTTCCAGTACAGTTTTCCGATTAAGTTATACTGATTTCATGTACGCTCCGCGCAGTTCACGTTTTGCTTTCCATTTGAAGTTAGAAGTGTAGAATACATTATGCGGTAAATTTGACTTGAATGTTTTCGCATAAAATTTTGCATAAAATCTTTTTTTCTCTTTATGTGAAACCCTTAAATGTTATTCAAAACTATACTTTGAATACTATTTTATGCATCGTAAATTATACATTGGTTATTTATTTATAAGTAACGTGTGATTTTATTACACGCTTTTATTTAACTCATCGTGATTTTCGTTCGGAAACATACAATTTTGATGTCTATATTCAACCAAATTCCTGATAGATTAGGGTCTTACAAAAAATTACAAATTTAATATTTGTATGCTATGTGAAGAAATGTCCACCTAACTAGAAAACTTCAGGATTTTTTTTTTCTTTGAGATGGATATTTTCAGGGGGAAATGCACAGATAAATTCAGTTTGTGGAACGAAAAAGTAATGCGCAGCACAGTTACTGTAACACATCTGTGATGTGACGAAAATACAGTTTCAGATGGATGGATTTCCAAAAATATTTAAATTAGATTAAGGGATTTTCTTTATTTTAAAAGATAACGGTCAAGTCAAGGAGATAATTTTAATGTTTTAACGAAATATAATCAAAGAAAATTTTAGTCCAAATTCTTTTTGTTGTTGTTTTCTTTCTTTAAGTGTGAGCAATAAATAAAATTATTGTAAAATAATGAATATTTTATATAATGATTTTTATTTTAAATTTTCTTTTTCTTACAATACTAGGGGGCTCTGCCCCCTACGAGCTACGCTCGCCAACCCCCGTTCAGGCACACCAAATTCCAAAAAACACGCTAATTTGATCGGCTTTAAAAATATTGAATTAAAAAAAAAAAAAAAACAGTAACGATTTCTCTGTAAACGGGTTTCCATTCGTTTTCCTAGGATTGGGGGTTTTTAAGGCCAAACCTGCTGCTGTTAAGAGATACAATGGCTGTTTTCGTATTTAAAAAAAAATAGTTAAACATTTGAAAATAAGCTAATGTAAAATGAATTAAGCAAACAGTGTCATTGTCTCCCGGTATTTTTTAACAGCGCTATAAGATAGTTCTTTTAAATAATTCATTTTAAATGTATCGTTTCAAATCTGACGTAATTTACACCAAAGTTTTATTTCTCTTATTAATATTCACGTGAAAATACTTTTGTTGTTAGAAGGAAATATTATTTGCGCTGTCTTCGAATTCACGATAATAGTTGAAAAGATTATCTCAAAATATCTCGCGCAAATATATTTTTCAATTTAAATTGCTTTGCTATATTTTTTGCCATTTTAAATATGACGTAATTTAAGGAAATTACAAGTTTTAACGCATAATAAGGATTTTTTTTTATTTTAAGATTTTGTTTCTCTTGTAAAATTCATGTGCAAATATTGTTCGGCACAGATGTCATATACGCCGCATATTGGCGCAATTTTTTTCTGAAGCCAATTTCATATACGTAACGGGTACTTGACTGGTGCTAAAGTGTCGTTATTTTGCTTGATATGGTAACCCAAATGTTGTGGTTTATGCTATTAATGTTTTCGCCAAATTCGCGTCGGAAAAAAATTGCGCCAATATGGGGCGTATATATGACATATGTGCCTATTGTTCTTATGACGTAATTTTTCTGCTTTTAACATGTAATCATTTAATTCTAATTTTAAAGTTTCTTTCCTGTTTGTAATAGTCACGTGTAAATAAATTTTTAATTCGAGGTAAACATTATTGTTTGCGCTGTCCATACAACTGGCAACAGTTTAAATTAATAACATTTTTTAAATTTGTAAAAAATATCTCTCGAAATGCTGAAAATTTGAATTTAAAATTGAAATAAAACCTCAAAAAATGAGTTAATTAAGAAAAATAAATTCAATCTGCACTCCGGGAACTTATAACGTATAAAATGATCTAAAAATGATTAAATTCTCATGCATAGTTTTTGCTCCAATAAAACTTTTTTAATGGAATGGTTTTGTCCAACTTTAGCATTAAATATCTCTTAAAATAATTCTTCGATTTGAAAACTGTCTGCATCAGCGTGTTTATCAAATATTTCTCTATAATACCACCGATTTTCATATTTTTGTATTGTTAGAGTTTTTTTAATATTAACGATGAAAGGCCATGCCTAAGCATTCAAATTGGATGCGATCTACCCGGAATATCTACGCAGATTTTCATTGGTCCGTTTCCAAATCAAAACTTTTTTTTATATATAGAAGGATAAGTTAATAAAATCTCATTTCAATTTCTGCTAACTGAATTGCAATTAATATTCTCTCATGACAAATCTGTACAATATAAGTATTAGCAATGTCATAATAATTACACATGTCTTCAAATTCTCAGGTAAAATATAGTAGAATAAGAATTTTGCTTTGCAAAAATATATTCTGAATGTTTTTGGCAGTAAAATTGCCTGTCTTCGTTTCAAAACATGTACAGAATACCTCATATATCTCATTTTTCCTTAAAAGGCACAGTGTTTACTATTCCATTCAGTATTTCGCACATGAAAAAATTTTGTATCTAGAACAGTTTTCTGATTAAGTTATAACGCCTGAGTGTACGTAACGGGCACTACACGTTTTGAATTTTACTTTGATGTTAGCAGAACATAAAACATGATGCCGCTGTTTAAACTTACACGTTTTCGCTCGAAGTTTCATATACATTTAACATGTGAACATAATCTAATATAACTTTTAAAAATCTTCTTTGAATAATAATTCAAGTATCTTCTTTTATAACTAAAATGTAATACGGCTGAAATAATCTAAAAAAATGTATAAGGGAAAGTATGTAATGTATTGTTTGAGTTTTCTAGTTTAACCTGATTCAAATTAAATTCAAATTTGATTAATTTATTAATATGAAATAGTAATTAAATACTTAAGATGATATTTAAATAATACTTTAAATATCAATTTAATTTTAAAATAGTCTAAAAAATCCCTGCCGGCTTGGGCCTACAGGCGGAGGTAGATTTCGAAGTTAAGTGCTAAATTCACCAACAAAACTTAAATCAAAATTAGAGATAAACCCAGTTCCTTCACTAAGAATGAGCTCTTTGGAGCTAAACATTTTGTGAAAATTCTAATATACTCGAATAAACACACGCATGTATATGGAATAGGTTTAAAAATGGCTAAAGCAAATTCAGAGAACCTCAAAGTGTTAAAATATGTTAATATTTCCATAGTCGGTTTTTTATCATGTTTTAATACGTTTCTCCAAACTCACATGACGTTACATATTCACCTGCTGAGGTCCATTATATTTCTAATATGACGCAATATTTTGATTTTTTTTTTTCATTCGTCAAACTATTTATTTCATTTTGAGTTTTCATGCCGAAATCTTGCTGTAGAAATCTTATGACGTAATATTCAATTTGTTTTCAATTCGTCAAATTGATTATTTAATTTAATTTTCACGGGAAAAACTTTCAATAGCAAAGCAATTGTTGTGGTGAGAATTTTATTGCTTTTTTTAATTGTTGGCAACTGCTATAACGAAAAATATATTTTTTTTCTGTCATTGTTGTGAAAGAGCTGGTTTTATCAGAATCATGTTAAGACGGTATTCAAAATTTTGAACCCTCCCTATTTCCATTCCCTTGGGTCGATTTTTCCCATTTTTAATCCCCGCCGAGATATTAGCCATCTCAAAGTTGTTGGCGAGTTTGAAGACGATCCGTGCATAATTGCGACTGTTATCATGCAGACAAAATTTAGTACTTACATACATACATATATATATATATATATATTACAAAAAAAACTACGTTATTACATATGTAGACAAATCTCCTAACAATTATGCTATTATTTGTAAATCATATTATCACCAACTTCTTACAAATTCTATTTCTTCTAATAAGTCATTTCAAAATACTAATGAAAATGTAATTGTCAATAATCGTAAAATTCGAAGTTATTATAAACTATTAAATATTTTATCTACTAATTTTAATTATCCATATTTAGTTCTTATTCCCAAATTTCATAAAACTCCTATTAAATTTAGGACTGTTACTATTGGTTGTAATACATATAATAATAAAGCCATTACACTTCTCTTAAAAATTCTTAATCAATTATATGTACTTACTACAAATAATGATAATACACATTGTATAAAAAATAGCTATCAACTTGTTAATATTTTAAAAAATCTTCATTGTGTTTATAATATAACGACATATGACTTCAAAGATCTTTTTAATAATATAGACCTATTAGATTTACATAAAATTATAAATGCATTATTTAAAAAATATTATAAAAAACTGGAATTACCATCTAATATAGATATTGCATATTTTAAATCTTTAACTAACTTCATTATCTATAATAATTATATATTGCAAGATAATACTTTATATTTACAGCATGTCGGTATACCACAAGGCGGTTGTACTTCAAGTTTACTCTCAGACATATACTTATATCATTATGAACGTAATTTTACTAATAATAATCTACATTTATATCGTTATATTGATGACATCATTTTAATTGATACTGATCAATCTGCAATTACTCGATTTCCAGTTGATTATCCCACTAATTTGGAATTAACGGAAACCCTTTTATCTAACAATACAATTAACTTCTTAGATCTTAAAATAACAATAAAAGACAATAAAACAATCACAGATTTATATGACAAACGTAAAGAATTTAAATTCAAAGTTAATACATTTACAAATTTTAAATCTTGTCTACATCATTCTGTATTTCGGAATATAATACTTAATCATTTATATAGAATAAAATGTTTATGTTCTTCTCCTCTAATTAACAATAATATTAAAAAACTAATTTATGATGCATTAAATCATGGTTTTCCAAAAACATTCATATATTCATTAATATACAATTAGTACTTTTCTTACATGATCTATTAAAACAAATTAACACATGCGTAAACAAAATTACAAAAAAATTATAAAATAAAAAAATCTATCTATAAAAAATTAAAAATTGTAAAATAATATAAAAAAATATTATAGGTTGGTTGGGTGGGTAGATGTTAGAGTACGGAGGAGGGTGGTGTTGTCTGGATAATACGCAAAGGTTAATTATATATATTTAAAAAAATGGGGGCTCTTGTATTATTACTATATTTTTGTTACGTATTTTATATGGATGTTGATTTGATATTTTATATGTAATTGGAGAATTTCATTAATATTATAATTAGCCTAATTATTGATTAATCTAATTTACAATTATTTGTTATTAAATTTTAAATTTACTAAGGACAATATCATATTAATTACTAATAGTATGCCATTCTTATAGTGAATAATATACATATAAGTATGTTTAATATAAATATAGTTATACTGTATGTATTAAAATTGGGATATTATTTTTATTATTATTACTCTATTCTTTTTAATATTTATTATAGGTTTAATGTTTTTGAATGCCCCATATTCATACTTTATGGTTTTTTATGGATGTCTGAATATAATCCACACTCTATATTTGTGCTTTTTAAGTAATGGGTATTTAAGTATCATTTAACCTTCTATTTACTTCCACATGTTTTTTATTTCCTGTTCATTTTATAAATATCTGATATATAATTCATTAAAAAATATTTTTTATATTATTTTTAATAATTATTTATATTAATTATTACTGAATTTATTTTGTTTTATAGCATATAGCTATATGCTATATATTATCAATGTTCTAGAATTATTTAAATTCTTAGTTTAGTTTAAATAAGTTAGCTAATAGAATATATTGTATGCTTTTAAATTTTATTTACAATAGTTTTTAAATACATTGTGTGGTTTATATTCGGTTTATAATTCTCTATATATAAGGATTTGTTTGGTTTTGCTGTTTATACAGTTAATTACATTCAAATGCTTACAATTATTTATACACTTATTTACATTCAAATGCTTACAAATATTTATCTTGCGTTAGTTGTTTAATAGAAGTAATACTAGATGGCAGCACTAAATTTGTCTCTTTAAGATAGCTCTAATGTTTAATTTTTCTAGCTCCATTTCAGTTATAATTTAATACACCAGGGGGTATTATTAGCTAAATTTTGACGATATTGTTAAACTGTTATTAATTAATTTAATAGTGCATTTTAAATAATGTAATTAATATCTATTTATTTTATATTAGATTAAATGTGTTTAACATGGTATTTCAAATTTTATTTCAAAATGTATTAACTGCATCCTTTGGTATCATTTACTGTGATTTCTTAACTGTTTTATTCACCTTAATCTTTTTGATATACTGGCAGACATGTGCGCGTGGATATTTGTAAAATACTGAAATATTAATCGGTATGGTGTTTATTATTTGTATTTTATATCCTGTGGATGTTTAAATACGTTTTAATGATTCTTCCATTTCATATTATTTGTTTCTGTTCTGCTTTCATTTTTTATCAGTTCACTTGATTTTAGTGGTTGTTTGGGCACAGGGGAAAATAATTTTTAGCTTTAGCTTATTTTTCCCACAGAAAACTACCATTTTGCTTATATCATTGAATTCTGTACCCTTGATAACGTAATTCAATGTATAAGCTTTTCAATTTTTGTCGGTGTCCACTTTTTTCTTTTTCTTCCATAATACTTCTTATATTAATTTTTTATTTATTTATTTTTTTAATACTTACAGCTTTAATTCATAATAATTGACGGTGGAAGGTTATGTTTAATTAATGGTTATATATATATATATATATATATATATATATATATATATATATATATACTAGCAAACCCCGCGGCTTTGCTCGCGTAATATTTGAAATATGCCAAGTGATATTTATATGTCTAATTTTTATCAAAAGGTACTAACTAAATTTTTATTTTATTAAAAGGTAATATTTTATTTTATTAAAAGGTACTTATTACTTTTAGGAATAATTTAAAAAAATTACTATTTAAAACACAGTTTGATTAAATATCATTGTTACACTGCATAAGGCAGAAATGAGACTTAAATTAATAAAACGAAATAAAACTAAATAAATAATAATTTAGAAAATATTTTGAAACTTTTATGCTCAATTAATACGCTCATTTCAGTATTTAATTTGAAGTTTTGAATTTTTTAGAAACCATCTTCTTACATCTTAAAATTAACCGGCATGTCAAATTCCAAGTCCTACCACCTCTCTCAACATAAAGGGGTATGTTGAAACAGGAACTGTCACCATTAATTTGCCAACATTAATTTTGAAATTGGTTTGTTATTTCCTATAATATTCCACAGAAACGTAATTTAGAAAGCTTTTAAAGGCCTTTTTTAGAGCGTTTGTTGTTCCTGTGAATCCCAGGTGGTAGAATCATCTGCATAAAATATAGCCTGTATAGGATCAGAGACTGTTACCATTGATTCGCAACTATTACTTTTATATTTGGTTTATATTTCCTGAAATAGCGTAGAAATCGTAATTTAGGACTTTTTTAGAATGCTTTTCGCACCTCCCCTTAACTTCACCCCTTTTTAATTCGAATTTATTTTCGACAGTCCTTCGAGGCCATTTATATTTTATAAGTAACTACCATGCCATATTTAAAGTTTCTTGCCTCTTCAGTATCACAGAAATTGCAATTTAGAAAGTTTTTAGCTACTGCAACCCTCTGGTGGTACTGGCACAGACATAAAATATAGCTTATGTTTAAGCAGGTTCTATCACCAACAATTTGTTATCATTATTTTTTTAATCGGTTTGGTATTTGGTAAGATTACATCAAAATTGTAATTTATAACGCTTTTCGCTTTTTTCATCTTTTTAAATTTGAAATTTTCTTTCGACAGTTCATAGAAAGCAATTGCATCTTGTAAGTAAATAACACGCCATACTTCAAAGTGTTAGACCCTGCAGTTATGCAAAAAACGCAAATTAGAACATGTTTTGCTTTTGCAACCCTCAGATGGTACTGACAGCAACATAAAATATAACCTATGTTATAGCAGGGAGTGTCACCATTGATTTGCAACCATTACTTTTAAAATAGCTTTGGAATTTCCTGAGATTGAGTAGAAATCGCAATTTAGAACGTTTTTAGAACGCTTTTCGCGCATTTTCACCCCTTTTTAAATTTCAAATTTTTTCGAAACTGTTCTTAAAGATCATTTATATGTAATACATATGTACCTTGCCTAATTTTAAGTTGCTAGCCCCTACCGATCACAAAAATTGAAATTTGGAACGCATTTTTGCTCCTGCAACGTGTAGGTGATAGTGATACCGACTTAAAATAGCGTCTATGTTAGAGCAGAGGCTATAAGCATCAATTTCTTACCATTACTTTTGAAATGAGTTTGATTCTTCCTGAGATATTGGTGACAAATCGGCATTTAGAACGTTCTTAGAACGCTTTTCGCTCATTTTGCTCCTGAATCTCCTCTGGGGTACTGGAAACAGATGCAAAATATAGACTATCTTGGAGCAAGATCTGTCACCATGATTTTAACACCTTTATATTTGAAATCGGTTCAGTATTTCCTGAGATTGCATAGAAATCACATTTTAGAACGTTTTTTACAGCGCTTTTTGCAAATTTTGACCCGCCTTTTAAATTTCGATTTTTTTAGGAAATGTCCTTAGAGATCATTGATATCTTATAACTAACTACCATTCTAAATTTCACGATTCAAGGCCCTTCCGTCACGCAAAAACCGAATTTAGAACGTTTTTCTCCTGCACCCCCTTTGGGGTAGTGGCACCGACATAAAACATAGCCTATGTTGGAGCAAGGATTTTCACCATCATTTTGACGCAATTATTTTTTAAATCGGTTTGGTATTTCCTGAGATTGTGTAGAAACTACCATTTAGAACGTTTTTTAGAACGCTTTTCGCGCATTTTCACCCCTTTTAAATTTCGAATTGTTTAAGAACTGTTCTTAGAAATCCTTTATATCTAATAAGTAGCTGATACTTCAAATTTCATATTTCTAGGCCCTTCAGTAACACATAAATCACATTTTTAGAATGTTTTTACTCTTACACCCCCTTTGGGGTAGTGGCGCCGACATAAAACATAGCCTATCTTGGAGCAAACGTTGTTACTATCATTTTGACACCAATATTTTTTAAATCGGTTTGGTATTTCCTGAGATTATGTAGAAACTACCATTTAGAACGTTTTTTAGAACGTTTTTTAGAACGCTTTTTGTGCACTTTCACCCCATTTAAATTTCGAATTGTTTAAGAACTGTTCTTAGACATCATTTATATCTTATAAGTAACTAATACTCCAAATTTCATATTTCTAGTCTCTTCAGTAACGCAAAAATCGCATTTTTAGAACGTTTTTTTTTTGCTCCTGCACTCACTTTGGGGTAGTGGCACCGACATAATATATAGCCTATGTTCTAAGTTGGACTAACACCATGATTTTGATACCATTACTTTTGAAATCGGTTTGGTATTTCCTGACATTATGTAGAAACTACCATTTAGAACGTTTTTTAGAATGCTTTTTCTGCATTTTCATCACTTTAAATTTCGAATTGTTTAAGAACTGTTCTTAGACATCATTTATATCTTATAAGTAACTAATATCCCAAATTTCATATTTCTAGGCCCTTCTGTAACGCAAAAATTGCATTTTTAGAACGTGTTTTGCTCCTGCACCCCCTTTGGGGTAGTGGTACCGACATAAGATATAGCCTATGTTCTAAGTTGGGCGAACAACCATCATTTTGATACCATTACTTTTGGAATCGGTTCGGTAGTTCCTGAGCTTATCTCCGACAAATAAACAATTTTTTCCTCTTTATAATATGAGTATAGATATATACATAAACTTTTTAGGTGGGGGTGGTTTGGGGTTCCTGGGGTCCTATAATGAAAAGTTATGAAAGAATTTTTCAAAAGTCGCACCATGGTAACGACTGCAATAGGTAGTATTTCTTACGAAATCTACCTAAAAAAACTTAATTTCAGTATTTTTGCCCTGTTCGAAGATAATAGTTGTTGAAAATGCATACTCCGCGCCGCTTAGAAAATTCAGTGCTTTAAAAAAATATATTCAAATCTAACAATAGGTTATAGAAATTAAACTAATCCTATTATATACAAAATATATCTATACTCCTATTATAAAGAGGAAAAAATTGTTTATTTATAGGAAGTAAGCTCTGGAACTACCGAACCGATTCCAAAAGTAATGGTATCAAAATGATGGTGTTAGTCCAACTTAGAACATAGGCTATATCTTATGTCGGTGCCACTACCCCAAAGCGAGTGCAGGAGCAAAAAAAACGTTCTAAAAATGCGATTTTTGCGTTACTGAAGAGCCTAGAAATATGAAATTTTGAATATTAGTTACTTATAAGATATAAATGATGTCTAAGAACAGTTCTTAAACAATTCGAAATTTAAAAGGGGTGAAAATGCACAAAAAGCGTTCTAAAAACGTTCTAAATGGTAGTTTCTACACAATATCAGGAAATACCAAACCGATTTGAAAAATATTGGTGTCAAAATGATGGTGATAACACTTGCTCCAAAATAGGCTATGTTTTATGTAGGTGCCACTACCCCAAAGGGGTGTAGGAGCAAAAAACGTTCTAAAAATGCGGTTTTAGCGTTACTGAAGGGTCCAGATACATGGAATTTGGCATGGTAGTTACTTATTAGACATAAATGATCTCTAAGAATATTTCTTAAAAAATCGAAATTTAAATGGGGTGTAAATGCGCAAAAAGCGTTCTAAAAAACGTTCTAAATGGCGATTTTTACGCAATCTCAAGAAGTATCAAACCGATTTAAAAAATAACGGTGTCAAAATGATGGTGATAACCCATGCTCCAACATAGGCTACATTTTATGTCGATGCGACCACCCCTAAAGGGGGTGCAGGAGCAAAAATGTTCGAAATTGCGATTTTTGTGTTACTGAAGGGCGTAGAAACATGAAATTTGGAATGGTAGTTACTTATAAGATATAAATGATCTCTAAGTACATTTCTTAAAAAATTCGAAATTTAAAAGGGGTGAAAATGCGCGAAAAGAGTTCTAAAAAACGTTCTAAATGGCGATTTCTACGCAATCTCAGAAAGGACCCAACTGATTTCAAAATTAATGGTTGGAAATTGATGATGCTCCCTTGCTCCAATATAGGATCTACTTCATGTCGGCGTCACTATATCCTTGCGGTTGTATTTTAAAAAAACATTTTAAATTGTGATTTTTGAGATACTGAAGGGGCTAGCAACTTGAAATTTGGCATGGTAATTACTTATGAGATGTAAATGCTCTCTCAGACGAGTTCCTTAAAAATTTTAAATTTAAATGGTGTGGAAATAAACGAAAAGCGTTCTAAAAACGTTCTAAATAGCTATTTCTAAGCAATCTTAGGAAATATTAATCGATTTCAGAAGCAACTGTTTCAAATTGATGGTGACAGTCCCCGCTCCAACATAGGCTATATTTTACGCTGTTGTGACTACCACCTGGGGGTTACAGGAGCAAAAAATGTTATAAATTCCGTTTTTTGTGTTAAAGAGGGGGGTCTAAAATTTTGAATTTGGAATCGTAATTACTTCAAAGATGCAAATGCTTATTAAGAATTGTCGAAAGAAAATTCCAAATTTAAAAGGATGAAGTGAGTGAAAAGCGTTCTAAATTACAATTTTTATGCAATCGTCTGAAATACGAAACCGATTTCAAACATAATGATTGCAAATTGATGACGATAGAACCTGCTCAAACATAAGCTATATTTTTATGTCGGGGCCACAACCCCAGGAGCGAAAAACTTCCTAAATTGCGATTTCTGCGGTTCTGAAGAGGCTAGAAAATTTAAATATAGCACATTAGTTACTTATAAAATATAAATGTCCTCTAAGAACAGTCGAAAATAATTTCGAAATTAAAAAGGAGTAAAGCGAAGGAAAGGAGCGAAAAGCATTCTAAAGAGCCCTAAATTACGATTTCTATGGAATCTCAGGAAAAAATAAACCGATTACAGAAGTTATTGGTTGCGAATCAAGAGTGATACTTTCTGATCCTATACGGGCTATATTTTATACCGGTGTCACTACCACCTGGTTGACTGGAACAACAAGAAAGCCTTTAAAAACATCTAAATTCCGTTTTCTATAGACTATTAGGAAATACCCACTGGTTTCAAGGTTAATGTTGGCAAATTAGTGGTGACAGTCTTTGTTTCAACATTTTTCGAGACATTCTATTTCGATTTTGTTTCGGCATTTTATGTTGGTGCCACTAACAGCAGAGGGGTGGTAGACTGTTAGACAGGAATCTTGGAATTTTACATGATGGTTAATTTTAAGATGTAAATGTGTTAAGATGGTTTCTAAAAAATTCAAAACTTCAAATGAATACTGAAATGAGCATATGAAATGAACATAAAAGTTTCAAAATACTTTCTAAATTATCATTTATTTGGAATTAGTTTTAGTTCTTCTTATTAATTAAAATCTCATTTCTGTCTATTGCACTTTTATAATGAAGTTTAGTCAAACTGTGGTTTAATTTGTAATTTTTGAATTATTCGAAAAAGTGTTCTTCTAATAAAAATCAGTCATGCAAATATCGCTTGGCATATTTCAACTATTACGCGAGCAAAGCCGCGGGGTTTGCTAGTATATGAATAAACAAATATCGTTGGAAATCTCACATTCACCTTGAAAAATAGCGAAATAAGAAATTAAAACAAATGTCACAGAAGAAGCCACGTGTTTACAGATTTCTCATCCGCATGTAGTTATTACACTGGATTTTAGATGCGTTCGTAAGTATATAGATATGTTGCCCATATAGTCGTTGTCTGGGTCAGTCTGTGAACATATAACCGGGCAAAAACTACCTCACAGAATGGTTGTAATTTTAATCGTTACAGATTTTTGTAGAGTCATTTCAAATTTTATGAAAATCGAATCAAAACTTAAATGATATTATTTAAAGTTTTCTTTCTACTAAATTCTATTATAAGTAATGCATTCAATTTTATCCCATGATATGTAATTATTCTAGGTTGTCGTGGTAATAATGTCCTATATAAGATGGCGTCATATTATTTCCGTATTACTGAATTTAATACATATAATCATAATAAATTTTTATTCTCGGATTTTTCATAAGAGTGTCATAGCTATTCCACAAAAATATGAATATTTATAAAACTAGTTATAGTACGAACACACGTCATTTGACACGTTTGAGGAACAATTTCCGACATGTTTAGTTTATAAAAGTTATAGTTTTATTTCTCACAAACTTTATTAATAAAACAACTTTTTTAAAATCTACTTTCAATTTCATAAAGTTCTTTGTATTAAAACCTTTTTTCGTATGTATTCCATTCATTTTTAAACATTAAAAATCCTTCTTAATTAATTTTAAAAAAATTAAAATTGTGACATTCATGTAGATTTTATGCTTCTATTTAATAATGTATAAAATAAAGTCGGCCTTTCTATATTTTCCCTCAAAGTAGAAACATTTACTTTGGCATTTATATTTTCACGCTCAAACAAACTTTGAATTCAGTACAGTTTTTCTATTAAGTTATAACGCTTGAATGAACTTTCTTCCCACCTCCCGCTTTGCGGTTTACTCTGATGTTAAGTAAACAGAATACATAATGCCTCAAATTTAACTTGAATATTCTTGCTAAAAATCTTATATAAATTATGAATGTGAAATTCTCAGAATATATATATATTTAAATAAAAAATACAATGTAAATAGTATTTTACAAACTTTCTTTTTTCTATAAAACTACAGAAGCTAACAACTATTTTCGCACCTATAATAAAAATAACTAGTCGGATGTGGCAATCCCAAAATTTTCTTCTCCCCATACATATTTCCTGATAAATCCATTATCCATATCCATTCCTGATAAATCCATCCTGATCTCCATTAATATTTCCTTATAAGTTCAGCACAGCAGTTCCACCGGTTAGATGATTTACATTAAAATCTAATTTGCAACAACTTGCGTGGACTTCTAATTGAATTGAAGTTTGATGAAAATACGTGCATTAATTTTTGAGCTATAGCTATTGCGGAAATCGTGAAAAGTTGGGCAATGTACACCAAAAACTTATCAGGATAAATTTATATCACAGACTAACTGAATCTAAAGTTTGATGAAAATTCATTCCTTAGTTCTTGAGATACATCTATTTTGGAAATCGTAAAAAAATGCAGCATGGTAGTACCACCTGTTGGGCAATTTACACCCAAAACTAAACAACACTAATTTATATGCGGGACTAACTAAATCTGACATTTGAGGAAAATTCGTGCATTAGTTCCTGAGATATAGCTATTGCGATGATCATGAACAATGCAGTATAACAGCGCCACCTATTGTGAGATTTACACCAAAAAGTTATCAGCACCAAATTATATGAAGGTAATTGAATCTCAAGTTTTCTGAAAATCTGTGCTTTAGTTCTTGAGATATGGGGCATTCTCACAATCTTTTGACTTTTGGGGAAAAAAAAATCTGACAAAATTAAACTTGCTAAAATAGCATTTTAATCTGATATACGAATGCCTTAATGATTCAAAATAAAGAAAAAATGCTCAGCAGCGAATTTTTTTTTATTTAACTGAGGTTTAAGTTAAACTTGCCTGTTTAATTTTCCTTACCATTTTACCCCTATAACTTTTTATTTTCTTCTAAATTTTTACTTATAATGAATTTGCATAGCACCCACAGGACATTCAATAAGAAATAATAACAATGTAGTACTTTTAATGCAGAGTTTTTGTATAACATTGTCTTAAAGGGGTGTTAAAGAAGGGACGGTAAGGTAAAAAAAGGGTATGGTATTGGAAAAAAAGGAACGAAATGATAAAAAAAAAAAAGGGACGATAAGGATGGAACGGTAAGGAAATTTACCACCTATTTTTAGGAAAACCATGTTAAGACTAAGTGATAGCCACAATGTTCATTGATTTTTAGAAACAGTTGTTAACATTAGAGTAAATTATTATTATTTTTTTAATATACCTCGAAAAGTGCAGTAAAAAACCTTGGGGACAATGAGGCTACCAATAAAGCCACGATGCTAGAAATTGATATTTAATTGCTGATTTATATTCAACAGTAAATTTCCTGCTAAAGAATTTTAGACATTATTTCTCTAGCATACTTCTACAGGAGAAAAAAACTTGAAAAAAATTATGTGGCTGCATCTGAAATGATTTTCTGTATAATTTTAGAAGAGGGATGATAAGGAATCTAAAACCAGAGGGACAGATTTTAAAAAATAATAACAACCCTAAAAATGTGTGCAGGTTAATTTTTAGCTACATATTTATATAAAACAATAGTTCCAGTTTCAGAAAAAAATTACACCGAATTATTTTTATTGAAACAATTTTATCCAGACAGCTCCAAAGTAAAAAATCAGCATCAGGGACACGGGGCGGTATAGGAGTTATCCAGGTGTTTGGACCCCCAATATAGTCCAAAACTTATTTATCTCGTTAATATTGCTGTGCAATCATGCAATGAAATGTTCCGCAGTATATGAAATAAAAAAACACACAAAAAAGTGTATTAAAAAATATTATTCAGGGACATGAAAGTCAAAAGATTGTGGAGAATGCCCCATATAGCTATTGCAGAAATCGTGAGTAATGCAGCATATCAGTGCCACCTGCTGGGAGATTTACACCAGAAAGTAATCAGCGCCAATTAATATTAGGGACTAACTGAATCTAGACTTTTATTAAATTCCGTTCATTAATTATTGAGATAGAGCGCCCACAAAATATGTATCACACACAGACAGGCAGACAGATTCACAGACAGACACTTTGTAAAAACATGTTTCTCGTGATCTCTGACTCTTAAAGCGTATAAATCTGTCGAACACCGGCATTCGAAAATTTTCACGAATCCTCACGAATTATTCTCTCTACTTGTACAGATAGAAAAAATTAAAAATGCACAGAAAACATGCATTAAAAGGCATATTCTGCGTTTTAGGAAAGCTATTAACTAAGGAAAATTTGTCAATGAAATCTTCAAAGTGTTAGACAAACCTGCCTTGTAGCTTTCTTCGCATTATTTAATCCAAAAATTCAGATGTTAAATAAGGCAAGGACGACTTAATGGTATCAAAAAATCTACTATTTGGCATCTACGCGTCATAACTTGAAATTTCAACTGTTATTGAACCGGCAGGACGCGCGCCGTGAAACGTAACATGAGAAAAGGCGTGGGTGTCAGCACACCCCAAACATATAAAATGGCATAAATACGAAAGAAAATCTTTAGAAATCTATCTGTTAGTGAAATTCATGATAGTTACACTCTTTCTCGTGAAAAATGATAACTGAAATGTTAAATTATCGGTAATTTAAAAAAATTAATAAACAATAAATTAAAAGCACTCACCTTTATTTTCCTTATTCGAAAAACTTAATTTTTCTTTATCATTTTTATTATAATAGTATTATACATTGTTGTGGATAAAAATATTAAGATTTACTAATTTTCATAATAATATGTACATGGATTGGAAATTCTAGATGTTTGCAGTTTTTACATATAGCTTCAATTTCTATAAGCTTGCTATAATTCTAAAAGACAAACAAAAAAAGAATCGGAATTTGTCGTTTTCATACGCTACGCATGGAAGGTGATCTTGGAAACAGGTACTGATGGACCCGACCACTTCGGTTTATAGGGAGAGACAACAGACGAATATTTTCGGTCGTGGGGTGTCAAAATACCCCGCTCCCATCCTGCCGGGTTAACAATACTGAAATGCACCTGGAAGTTAAACAATAGTGTTACGGACTTTAAATAGTTTAAAGAAATAATTTTAATGCACATACGAAGTTTAAAAAAATGCTTAATTTTCAAAAACACACATCATATATCAAGAGATATTTATACTTCTCAAAAACAGAGCCTTATAGCTGGATTTCTTGTTTATAATTTAAAGATAATAGAAACTATGTGAGTATTTCATACTCTGTTATTAAATTAAATATTAAGAATTGCAATTAATATATCTGTGAATTATCAATTATTGTTACATCTTAAACTAATGAAACATTGCGATTAAAATACCAAGAAACAAAATAGTTTTACGTCTAAGGCTAATGAACAGTCGAATCAATTATATGTTTTTCAATCTTTAGTCTAATGTTTTACAATAAAGGAAATACAAATAAAATTCTATGAAAACCTGTCAAAATATTTAGAAAGCATAAAATAAGGTGTACGTTTTGCCCATAGCAGGGCTGCCACAGGCGAATATTTTTCTATTCTATTTGCATAACTATTTAAAAAAAAAAAAAAAAAAAAAAAAAAAAAAAAAAAAAAAAAAAAAAGATTTTGTTGTATATTTCTCTTCCAAATGTTCTCGAATAGTATGTCAATAATTTTTGTTTTGAGAATGTGACGTGAGGTAAAATTAAAAAATAGTTGCCAGTGGCAGCCCTGTTATAGAGACTTCATTTTTATTTTTCTTCTGCAGAGTAAAAGCACATCTGAAAGTAATAAAATATCTGCACATCTGCTCATCTGAAAATAATAAAATATTTAAAAAATTAAGAAATGTATTTGATAAGTGTTTTAAAAGAAAGAAACGGTTAATCAAATAAACTTTCTTTGATTTTGAGAAGCTGCATATTAAATTTGAAATCAGATAGCACTAAACATTTTTTTTTTATGTTCAATGAATTTAATTCTTAATTTGCGTTTCTTTTTGAACATATAACTATAAGTATTTAATAATTAAATAAAAAATCTACAATAAAATTTCATGTACAATTTTTGAGCTTATAGAAATGCAATTTTATAACAGACTTTCTTTTACATCTGAGATAAATTTAATTTTAAAATCAATTTAAAAAATTTCTAATTAGATATGCATAAAATATTTCAAAATAATTCCTTTCATTCTAAGTAGAACTTAAATATATTTTTTAATGCTTATCTTGTACTTCAAATTACTTATAATTTATTGGAATATGTAGTTTCATTGAATATTTAAAACTTGTTCTCATTTAAATATTACATTATTTTTTATCACATCTTTTGACATTTGAGTGAATTAGTTTTGGAAATCAGAATATTTTTTGTGATCGAATAATTTCTGCAGAAAGATTTTCCACGCCACCATGATATTTTCAAAATACATATTCACATTTATGTAACCTAAGAGTTAATTATTGACACATTTTTATTCTTCTCAACGATAAATCCGAATAAATTATATTCTAGATACCACATTAATAATTAAAAACTGGCAGAAACAAACTGAACTTAGTATGCACATATTTAAAATAATTAGTAATAGATGCATTACTATCTTGATTAATATTCAAAAGCCACTTAACCTCAAAATTAGGCGACTTAAAATTTTGCGACATCAACATCAAACATTTTACTGAACAATGATTTCGGGAAGATCATTTATTCAGATAATTTACACATTCTTTTGAAATTTACTTAATACCTGGTAAAACATAAGTGGAGTTAAGATTTCATCAAAGATATAGGATAATTCAATACATTACCGGAGTATAAAGTAGGATTTATTTTAATAATTCCTTAATGCTACTTATTTAAAACTTATGTTCAGAAGTATTATTAAATGTGTAAGTGCTTAATCAAGTAATTAAATATTTGAATTAGTAAAAAAACATACCATTATGCATGAGTTTAAAAAAATATATATAAATGTAATCCAATAAGCTATAAGCATTGAATTTAAATTATAAAATAAAGTAATAGAAGTTTAAATTAAATATATAGATTTATTTAATGCTGATGGGAACAAAATATTTAAAACTTACGTTTGGAAATATTAAAACAGAGATCGCATATAAATGCTATAAAATATAAAAAACTTTAAGGAAAATGGCACAGACTTTATTAAGATTCTTAGAACTTCTACCTGACTATTCAGAGATCTTCCAAAATCCATTTTGCCTGCTGCCCATTAGGCCATACAATGGCAATATTCGCAGCACGAAATAAATTATTACTTGAACAGTTGGAAAGGCTAGTATAATCAATGTTGAATCGAGTCACATATTTAGAAAAAATATCAGAAAAATTGCTGCCCAACTTATTTTGCGTTGTGTAAGTTAATACAGTAAAACCTCCCTAAAGCGACCATGTGCTGTTCCAATAAAAATTAGTCACTCTGAGAGGTGGTCTCTGAACGAAGGTCACATTTAATTGAAAATAAGGTAACAAGTAGTGTTACGAAAATTTATCTTTCACATTAGTAAAAAATTTAAAAATTTAAGTACAAAAACAAATATTAATTTTATTACTCAAGTTACATAATTACTACAACGGTATAAAAAATGTACATATTGACGTTTGCTTTGGTTTTACAAGTTTATCTTTTATATATATATTCTTTTCTAAACCCTTTCGAAGTTCAATAAATAGATGCAAATATTTTTCGTCTTGAACAGATAAAGAAGATTCTATTAAACTATCTGCTTGTTTGATAGGTTCCTGGAAGGATAGGTCAGGGGGTTTATTGTTTGGAACTCTTGATTTGTCATCATAATTAGATTCATTGCCTGAAAAGGCACAAAAAGTTTTTATACTTAAAAGTTAACCAGAATAAAAATAATCTAAAAAATAATCTTAAATTCTTACAAACCTGGTTCAAAATTTTGATGAATATAATGCGCTCTTCCCAATTTTCACACAAATCTTCGTAACATTCAAGTGCTTTTTCATATTCAAAGACACTGGGATCGTATTCTATTCCAGCTACTTTAGACAGTTCGAATGATTCTTCTTCTGCAGAATCAATGTTTGCCAAATGAAGAACGTTTTCTATTGACTCATTTGACAATCTACAAGCATTAAAGCATTTCATGATTGAATTTTTACATTATTCCAAGACGACGTTATCCAAGAAACTGCACCACGCACCGTAATTTTTTTTGCCAATTCTGAAGCACCTTTAGAATCATCTATTTGAATTACAAGTTCCTGTAAGATGAAACGGCTGTATTCCTGTTTGAAGCTTTGAATAATGCCATGATCCAAACGTTGAAGTCTGGGCGTTGTATTTGGTGGTAAAAACTGAAGTTTTACGCTGCTTAATTTTGTTTGGTTAACATGTCATGGGGCATTATCCAAAAATAGGATGCTAATCCCAGCTAATCGTTGGGTGAAAAAGGTCCACCAGATTCGTCCGCGATATCTTAGATGGTAGAGCATTGGCAGCTTCAGCCAAGAGTTCCCTGGTTTGAATCCTCGTCCGGACATTTTTCGTCCAGTCGGAAATTTACATCTGATTTGATTTATTTACCAATTAAAAATAATTGTGTTAAAATTAATCTAGTATTTTGACTATTTTTTAAATTATTTTATATGATAAAGGGTGCGTTTAAAGAACATCTAATTAAATCCTATACCGCTAAAACTAACGGTTCATACTGTAAAAAAAATGTTTTTACTTGCACTATATGATGTTATTTTTCAAGCACCGATACTGTTAAATTCAATTTAAATACCGATGCTGCGAAAGCGAATTCAAGCAGCAAGTGAATGAAAAAATTAAATTCTTTCTGTTACCTGCACCACGCAGCCAATAGCAAAGCGACTTTCCCCAGACTAAAGAAATTCTACCGCACTCTTAAAACAGTAGCTTGTAAATTTTACAGCAATTGTGCTGGCAGCTGGGGTGCCAACACCTTTTGTTGTAAAATAGAGTGATTTTTCATGCACTTCATGTTGTAATTTTTCAAGGACTGAAGCTGTGGAAGAGAATTCAAGCAAAAGTGAACTAAAAATAGAGTTCTTTCTCTTAGGTGCACCACTCAGCCAATAGCAACGAAACTTTCTAAAGAACAAACAGGGATTTTGTCAAAGGACCGCGAAAAAAACTTAAATTTCGTTAAAGAATCATGGAGAAAACGGTTTATCTATTGGTCAAAGATAACAAGGAGAGCTGTAGGATAGGCTAAAACTGTCAATTATACAAGAACTACTACGTTAATTTTTGTTTAAATATGGTAATGGAAAAGTAATGCCACACGTTTAACATGTTTGGTTAACTTCATATTTTTTCACACCGAAATTAGGTATCTAAAAATCTTTTTTTTATAAATTTCCGAAATTGAAACATAGGAAAAAACGTTATCAAAGTTACACAATTTTAAAAGATTTCTGTTAGACTCTCCTATCATCCATATTGTGGTAGTTTGTCTTATAGTAAAAACAAATTGTTCCATCAGCATATTTATTTTGGAAAAAAAAAAAAAAAAAAAAAACCTTTTTCACGACGAGGTCCTAATTTTCAGTTACGTTAAACTCACAATGAAACTCACCAATGAATTTCACATACTTTAAAAAGTATAAATTTTAAATTCAGAGGTTGTTGTTAATGGTTCTCCTGCATTTAAAATATATATTTTAATTTTTAATTTGTCTGGTATATAATTAATAATTTTGTTTTTCGTAAGTTATTTAGTCATTCACTTAATCTTTAATTTGCATCTTTAGAATAACATACTGAATACTAAAGAAAAAAGGCATTTGTAGATCACAGTGCCATACTATAAAATTTATTGAAAAAAAAAATGAAATATATCTGTGTCGTATTCTGCGATATCATGCAACAGAGCAATTTTAATCAACTATCCATTAAACTATAAAATATATTTTAAACAAATAAAAAGGCGATTATTTCCCATAATACAATTTTACATATAATAAATAGTTCTTGTCAAATTTTCTTAGGACTATTGAGGTAGAGAATTTTCTTTTCTAGAACTTATTACAAATGAAATAAATTTTTCACTTTAAATCCCAGTTAGTGTATGCACACTTTAAAATTTGAAACTGACGCACTTTTCAATGACTTTTTTATGTTTATTTTAAAAAAATTGTATATCCACAGCACCTGGGCTAATTTTATTCAGATTCGAGAATTGAAAGTCGACCAGGTTCCTTGTTCCTTTGATGCATCACTTTACAAAGTATATTCCGATTATAAAGAATTTTCAGTTTATCATCAATTATGCATCAATATCATTATTTTATGAATATATTCACCGCTTCATACACATTAATAAAAAGGAAAGTGCCCAGTTAAACTGATGGTATTGAGCTCACAGGCTATTCACATTAATTGTACATTATATTCTTATTTCAAAGAATAATGACCATCGAAAAATAAATTAAGGGGGCATTAGCCCACCCGTTTCCCCTCTTTATACTTAATCAAAGATACTACAAATGTCATCAGAGAAGCGCCTTATCGAAAGAATCCGGTATACCAAATTTGAAGCAAATCTGATAGAAAAACCCATTTATCTAAATTAAAGGCACTATTAAACCCCCGACCCCACCCCTTTATATTTAACCAATGAACTTCCAAATCCAATCAGGGAAGTGCCTTATCAGAATAAACTGGTATACCAAATTTGAAGCAAATCGGGCAGAAAAATACATTTATCTAAATTAAGGGGTTATGCGCCCCCGTTCCCTCCTTGATATTTAACCAATGAACTTCCAAATGTAATCAGGGAAGCGCCTTATCAGAATAAAACGGTATACCAAATTTGAAGCAAATCGGAACATAATTATAAAAAACCATTTATCTAAATTAAGGGGGTATTATCCCCCCCCCCGTTCCCCCTTTAGATTTAAACAATGAACCTTCAAATCTAATCAGGGAAGTGGCTTATCAGACTTAACCGGTATACCAAATTAGAAGAAAATATGATAATTCTGCATTAAAAACCCATTTCCCGAGTTAAGGGAGGAATTAGCTCCGCCATACCCCTTTTATACTTAATCAATGAACCCCCAAAACTAATCAGGGAAGCGCCTTATCAGAATGAACCTAGAAATTTTTTTTGAAGTAAATCGGGAATTTCTATCAAGAGTTATCGCGTTACGTACGTACGTATATACATACAGACACGGTGGCCACATTAGCTCCCAGGCTTTGTTAGCCTGTGAGCTAAAAAGTCGCGTGACATATAAATCAATAACATTTATTTTATGATCATTAAATAAAATACTTATGTAGCTGCTGAACTATATCTATTATCTAATGTAGTATCAAGACTTTCATGATAGGGAAATTGGGAAAGCAATACAAAAATAGTTTGTGTCTATAAGCAGCCAACGAAAAATTGTTCTTGATTTAACGAACCTTCAATAATATTATTCTTAGTAATCTCACTTAATCAACATCAAAGTCGAATTATTTAAGAGATATGATAAAGAGTGTCATTTGTGAATCGTGTCAAACTGATATGAAACAAAAGTTTTTGAATGCAACATAACGAAGACCATAAAAACAGATCTATGATTTAATACTAACACAATCGTGAAATAATCACTATAGCCACAATCACAAGCAACTATTCTAATTTGCATGTTTTTAAATAAGAATAAATGCTAATTTTATGAGTTTTACAAATTATCTGTTCCATTACTTGTAGTATTTTTGTTCAACGTTACGGTCGCAATTCTATTTCAAAATGTTTTAAATCAAGAACTTGAAGCCAAGTAGAGACTAAGTTAACTTAACAATATCTCAAAAGTGCGGCCTTAATATTGAACAAAAATATTTAGTGTAGCTACTCATTTTACTCAGAATTTTAGGCTGTACAACTTTTGTCTTGACAATGTTTTTGATATAGTTAGCTGTTTTGAGACATTGTTAAGTTAACTTGGTCTCCTGGCTTCAAGTTCTTGATTAGCGATTAAGGAAAAATTTTGAAATAGAATTGCGACCTTAATATTGAGCAAAAATATTAATGATGGTACTTATTTTATTCAAAATTTTAGTCTCTACAATATTTGTATTGACAATATATTTTATAGAATTAGCTGTTTTGAGATATTGTTAAGGTAATAAAAAAAAAAAAAACGTGTTTTTCGAAAATAAATAAGTACATATTTTCTAACATTCCCTCAAATACGAGAAAGAAAACATAGTACGTTCATTTTAGACCTAAACTGAAGAGATTAAAACAATTTCCAGATTTCTCCTAAATAATTCTGAGTTCAACCCCCTGGCCACAGGTCTAAAACTTTAAAGTGGAATTGTGACTTTAATGTTCAACAAAAATATTAAGTAATAAGTACAGAACTTGTGTAAAAATATAAATTATTTGAAAACAACGTTTAAACACACAATAAAAACAAGCAGATTTGACCATGCGTATACGTTTCGTGAGTACTAGGATTCGCATCCTCAGTGTAAAAACTATAAAAACTTTAAAAACAATATCCCCCCAACTACATGTACGGTGAACCCCCCCCCCCCAAAAAAAAAAAAAAATTATTAAGAAATATTATAAAATTATTAAATGAAATTATAAAATATATATATATATATATTAAGTGTAGGAGCTCATTTTACTCAAAATTTTAAGCTCTACAACATTTGTATTGACAATGTTTTTGACAGAGTTAGCTGTTTGGAGATACTGTTATGGTATGTAAAAGAACGTGTTTTTTGACTATAAATCTATACATATTTCCGAACGCTCACCTAGTACGAGAGGGAAAACATAGCATACTCATTCTAGACCTAAACTGAAGGGATTAAAATAATTTCTCCCTTTCCCCTAATTAATTCCGAATTCAACCCTCTAACCACTGGGCTATAAATAAAAGTTACTGAAATTAAAAATGCTGAAACTTGAACCATTGTGACAATGAAATTAAAGACTTCATGATTTCATGATTTCACTAATGACATTAATAAAAATTAACATCTTTTAAATATTCATTAGTCTTTAGCATATTTTACAATAAAGGAAATGCAACTAATTTTTAACAAATATCTAGAAATTGATAAAAATGAGTATAAAGAGGATATAAATTAATTTAATGCTAACAAAATCTACACATTTCAATTTTCGGCAATGATTTAAAACGTAATAATATAAGATTTTCTAAAAATCGTTAATATAAATTTGTTTTAAAATCAGTTGAGGAAAAAAGATGCCAGATGATTTTTATATACTTCGTATTAGGATTAGTAATAAATGGTTCAGTTAATTATTTTAATTATGCAGTAGAACCCGCTAATCCGAACACCGCTGATCTGAAATTCCGGTGAATCCGAACAGATTTTATTTTCAAAAATGATACTTGAATAAATAATTAAAAAAAAAAAATGTTAAAGTGGATAAATCTCTAATCATGATTTAGTTTTTATTGGTCAAATTAATATACTTAACTTCGAAATCTACCTCCGTCTGTAGGCCGAGCCGGCAGGGATTTTCTTCTCTCTGATCTATCTGTGGGTTACCCCATAGCAATTCTGTATTACGCACTTACTTTTAATAAAATCCATGTGCATATTAATGTTTTTTATTTATTTTTTACTTTATTAAATCGCTTATGGTCTGGGTTATTATAATATTACGGAATGTAGTTACTAGTTTATCTGGCTAAATTTGTATGACTAAAAACTAACCATTAATTTAAATTATCCCGTTTTTAAATTAAATATCTTTAAAATATTAAATTAATTCATATCGCCAAAATTACAAATAAGAAGCAATTTAACAAATTTCAACGACAATTTGGAAAATGATTTTTTCAAAGACTAAAATTTAAGACATAAAAAATCGCACGGAGTTGATCCTACATTACGTACGCCATGGATTAAACATGAACATTCCTGGACCCATCATGAACAAATTTTAAAAGAAATTTCAGTTTTACAATTTTCGGTACTGTAAATTTTTAAACTTCTACGGAGTTGGTCATATACATTACGTACGCCATAGATTAAACATTAATATTCCTGGACCAATTTTAAATGAAATTTCATTCTTAAACTTCTGAACATCCCACAATATTACTGTTTATATCGTCGTATAGAGAAAAAAATGCATTTTTAATTGCAATTTGTTTGAAAGCTGAATCTTAATTTGTTTCTGAGTTTTTTTTTTTTTTGTAGTTTTTAATACTTTTTTGTCGTAGTGGCAACAGAAGGTATCCATCTCTGTTGAAAGTAAATGGAAATCCAGATTACTGTACTTCCCTTTGTGTACCAATCAGAAAACGAATAAAATGCGGGATTCAACTAATAAAACACTTCAGATATGTTTTTGATTTCGTACCCTGACCGGGGACAGTAACCATTTTTCCAAATGGTTAAAAAAAAAATTAATAAAAAATAATAATAATAATAATAAAATAATTCAATAATGTAAAAGTAGAACATTTTACACAAATATATACTGAAAACGTGCATATCTGTTTGTTTGCCTGCCACTATAAAATTATTTTCTAAAACTCAAAAAATATTTAATTCAGATGATAAAAATATATTTTCCCTTTCAATAGTTTTATTTCGCAAATTATGTACTGAAATGTTTTTTCTCCACTCCTAGTCGACGTGGTGATTGAGCTATTTATAGATTCGCAATTTTGAACCGTTTGTAATGGGTTGTTACGCAATTCCTCATTCTGAAGTTCCATTGTATTGTTATAAATACCAGGAGGGAATAAACAGGAATATTATTTTTTCCCGAAAGTCGTTCAGAAACTTAGGATGCCGGATTGCATTATATTTGCTATAGTACTGAGTACTTATAACTTACATTTTTTATAGTACACAATTTTTTCTTTTCTATTTTTATCAGAATTTCGGGTAAACCGAGTTTTTTGCATTACGAACTAGCACTGGTCCTAATTAGTTCGGATTAGCGGGGTTCTACTGTGGTACTTCGGGAGATCTGACTATTACGAGCTATGCCCGCTATACCTTTTCAGACACCGCATACGCTAAAAACAATCTAATGTGATCTGCTTTAACATTAGAAAGGCATGAAATTTTGCTCAAGTGTTATAAAAATATTTTACACCATATTTTTATTTAAAAAGGTTTAACTTATTTTTCCAAGTTTTTTCTTCTTTGTTTTTTTAAACCATTTGTGCCTGAATTTTTGTTTTCCTAAATTTGTTAATAAAATCACTTTAAAATGTTGCAAAATGTACCGCAAAAATACAAAAAAAAAAAAAAAAAAAAAAAAAAAATTACGTAAATTTTGTTTTTGTTTCTATTGGATAAAATGTAAATGTACTAAATATGAGAATATGCATATCATTTGTAATAGTATAATATGCATGCATAATTATATGTTTGTCTAAATTTATATAAAATAAGCTTTCAAATTGTATATTATATATTATATTTAGTATTTTTATGAACTAATAAAAATATATTTATTTCTTTACAATAACTAATAGTAAGTATTAGTAATGATAAACTAAGGATAATGGTATTTGAGGCTTAAAACAATTTATTTCATAATCATCTTGAAAACTACTTTACATAAGTAACTGTCTATTAAATGGCTAGTAAAAATATCTACCCATTCGTGCCTACCGCCATATACATTGTGCATTACAAAAATGCATAAAAAATAGGCTTGAACTTAAAATTTAAAAATTAAAAAAAAAATTCAAAGAAGTCTACAAGCTATGATTATGACTTATTTACTTGGATCCTTGATAGAAAAAGCACAAATTAACTTACTTTTTACATTTCGCCATCTTGAAAAATGAAAAATCTAATATCTCCGAAAAAATCCCTCATTTAAGCAAATAAATATGCAACTTATGCTGTCATCTTTTAGTAACAGATATAGACATTTTTATATAACTATTTCACACAATTTTCATGTTGTAAAGAAAGAGAAAATTGTGCAGATTCATTAAAATTCGAAGAGTCGCATAAATGGGACGCTAGGCATAAGTGGGTTAAGCTTAATTTATATATATATATATATATATATATTAAAAAAAAAAAAAAAAAAAAAATGTGGTTCGAATCAAAATATGTTCATTTGGTAGAGGTCAAAATGTCGCTAAACGGCCCTTCTAATTTTAAAAAGATTAAGGAAGATCGGATTATAATTAACCGAATCATGGCGACCTCCCTCTAAACGGGTTTTCATTCATTTTCATTTGACTGGGAGATTTTAAGGACGAAGCAGCTACTGTTGACACATTTAATGGCTGTTTTCGGGATTGATTTAATAAGATCAGTAAACAGTATTTAAAAATCAGCTTATATAAAATGAACTAAGCAAACACTCGTCTCCTCCCGGAATGTTTAAACAACGCTATTAGAGGACTGTTTTTAAAATGACATTTTAAATGTATTGTTTTAAATCTGAAGTAGTTTTTCTTTCTCTTTTGAATATGCACTTGAAAATACTTTTATTCTTAGTAAGAAAATATTATTGTTTGAGCTGTCTTAGAATTTGCAATAATGCTTAAAAAGCTCATCTCGAAATATGAAATAAATAAAACTGTCGTAAAAATATATTTCTTTAATTTAAACTGTTAGTCAATATTATTATTTGATCAGTTTAAATATCACGTAATCCCCCCATTTACGGTTTTAACACATACTAGTTAGTGCCCGTCAACATTTGACGGTAAATAACTGGAATGTTTCATTATTAAAATTCTTGAATTTTTAATTAGTTGCTTTTAAATTAATTATTGAATGACGAATTACGTGACGAATTTCTCTATTGCATAAGTGATTCTTATTTCTTTAAGGCGATAGATGGTGCTGCCAGTCTAACATATTCAATAAAGTGAAAGAAATTTAAGTTTATAATATACAACTAATTATGCTTGCTTTTTATCAGAAAGTTATCTAAAAACACCGGGTAGAGAATTTATTTTTACTTACTACGACTTCATTTTTTTTTTTTATAACAGTATCTATTTTCATTTATTTATTTATTTATTTATTTATTAAAATTACACGGCCATTAAAAGCTGCCATGGATTTTATTTCTATCTGACTCACTCTCTAAAAACATAAATTTGAAACTTGATGCGGCTAACGATTTATACAGTGCGTCTCAAAAGTATATGGACAGGAGATTTTTTGAAATAACAGTTCAAAAAATGAAGCCATAATCACGAAAAAAATAATAAGCATATGGAATTATAATACAAGTTTATGAAAACAAAGAAATGCAGTATAGGTTTTGCAGAATTTTTGTAAAAAAATAAAAGTCAAAATAGGCTGGCTCAAAAATATATGGACTTTTCGAGTTTTTTGCATTTAAATTCGAATTTTGGAACCGTTTCTTTGAGTTATCTTGACAACCGTAACACGTAAGCTTCAAACTAGTGTTATGAGAATGTGTGGATGTAAAGAGAACCAATTATGCTTCACGTTTTGCTTTAATTCCTGAATAGTAGAAAATTGACGACAATGAGCACATACATCTCGTGCAAATACTCCCCAAAGGTTTTTAATTGGATCTAGGTCTGGGCTGATAGCTGGCCAGTCTATAACAGTCACTTGATTCTGCGTAAACCAAGCTGTTATTGAATAACAGATGTGAATCGACGCATTGTCCTCTTGGAATTTTCAGTTATCGCTTCCAAAAATGTTTCCAAATGGAAGTAGATTGCTTTTAAGGAAATTTTAATAATACTCAGAGAACTGTTGACCATTAAGAGAAGCAATATCCGTTGTTCCATTGAAACAAATCACACCCCACACCATGAGAGAATACCCTCCTTGTTGTCGACTAATGAACTCCCGAGATTCTCGTCACAGATCATGCTGATGGTATGCCCAGCCATCAGAGCCATCCAAATTGGTTTTGTTTTCGTCACTGAAGAAACACTTAACAATTCATCTTCCCAAGGCTTGTGCTTTTAGTTCAAAGAACGCATGCATTTCTATGTTGCACTTTCAGCATAGATTCCGCGCACATTCTGCGATATTTATGAATTGTACTTGCCTGTATGCAACGGTGAACAGTAGATCTCGCAATAGGAAACGCTAAAGTCTTCGAAATTTAACTAACGAACTTCTTTATGGTTGAAACTGCTCGAGAAATCTCTCTGTCTTGTCGTAGAGTTGCTTTTTTGAACGACCTGAACGTTGTTTTGCAATCGCATTGTCACTTTTTGATAAAATTTCATAAATTCCGGGTCTGTTACTCTTTATTTGTTTAGCAATATCAGAAATTTTAACATTTGAGTCTTTAAACGCCAAATTTTAGCTATATCAGCAGCAGAGAATTGAACGTTGCGAGGCATTTTCCCACTATTCGATAAATGAAGAATGAGCAGTGATTTTATATATTGCAGTGGGTACTTCACATGTACAGAACACAGAATATGCAATTTTTTTTAATACGGAGAAAATTAAAGCAATTCTCTTCATTGTCCATATATTTTTGGGACAGCTTATTTTGAATTTAATTTTTTTACAAAAATTCTGTAAAACCTATATTGTATTTCGTTGCTGTAATAAATATATATTATGATTCTATATGCTTATTATTTTTTTCGTGATTATGACTTCATATCTTGAGCTGCTATTTAAAAAAATCGCTTGTCCATATACTTATGAGACACGCTGTAATACATATTTTTTATTACTTGAATTTTATTTTGCAATTTTATACATTTTTTAAATATTAAACCTGAATATCAAGGTAATTTCTTTTATAGCTCTAATACGAATATTTTTTTCTTTCCGTTTTAATTTTACACAAATGAATTACAAGCTTCTCTTTCTGACACACATGCATATATATTCTTGATAATGGTCAGAAAATATAACGAAACATTTAAATCAGCTCAATTTATGTAATTGATAATTACATGTAAAATATTTTAGCTTAAATATTTTAAATATAAAATCATTATTTTTTTTCAAAATAGTATTGAGTGTTAAATTTTATTTAGCTATAAAACATTCAAATATTAATAATAATAAAATAAAAATCCTATAACTTCTCTTCCTAATAAAATATGTCATTATTGAAATGAACTGCCGACAAAAATATTACACATATTGCCATGCTTGGGTTCGAACCTGCGTCCTTTACAAAAATTCAAAGACTTAAAGTGCTGTGTTAATCCGCTACGCTAGTGGGAACTGGTTTTACTTCCTTCTAAATTGAAGATGTACAAAAAACAGTTGACGCATACGAATGTCTCGAATACATGTCTCAAATTTAAGTTCTGATCTTACAGAAATAGTTTTGCGTTTTAATATTTAAGATACCTTATTTTTTCAAAGAAGTAGCTGCAACTTAATATGCTACTTTCCTAATCTTCATGTCTAAATAATGGCAATCTATAAGACGGAACACCAGACATAACTTTTAGCCTCAACCCAGATAGCATGAACATTAGCAGCAAGTTTGATTTTTTCTAACATTATCTTGTCGTGACAAATTTGAATTGAGAAATTCGCAGCAAATTTCCCGCAAGGTATACCATCTCCTACTTGCATGAGTAGTTTGTTGTGTAACTGATGGCAAGACTGTCATTAATTCACTAAAGTCACGAAAACAAAAACTCCCTCTGTTGAGAGAATAAGCAATCAGCACATACGCAGAAATTGCAGAAATTTTTTTCCGCTGGCACCGGTTTTTCTAAACGCTATACTTATCAAATACAAAAAGGTTCGTACTGAAAAGTACAAATATTACCTTAATTTGTTTATGGTGATGAAAAAGATTGCATGCACCTTCATACGGTGTGTTCGCATCAATAGACCTGATATGGTCTATGCACCCCTCCAAAGGGGTTAAACTTATATTCTAACAGTTGTAAGCAACTAATGGGGCGTGGAAAGATTACTACTTTGCAGTATTTTTGATTACTTGTTTGCCGCTAATTTGCAATAAATTTGATATAGCGTGAATTTTAACTTGCACGACAAGTTAGCTGCAAGTTTAAAGTGTGGTGACTTCGGCGTTTGCATTATTTTGCTGCAGTATTGTTATGAACTTTCAGCCTTGTCATGCTGACCTTGCTGCAACTTTGCAGGTTTTCAAAGCAAGACTGCTGCTAAGTTTCTGCAAATTAAAAATGTTATCTGGGAAATCACAGTGTTTATCTTCTGTGTGTAATATGACCAAAACAATATGACACCCCCGAAGTAAACTGTATCTAGCTCTTAATATAGACACAATAAAATTTTAAATTGTTAATAATGCTGAAAGAGCCAAATAATATTAACTTTGTGAAAGAAAGAAAAGCTTGTTTACAGTAAGATCGAATAGCAGACGAACTTAAACCAACTTCGACCTGTGATGTGATAGTTCAACTGAGCCAGCATTTTTGCGCATGTGCAGCGCGTCACTCCAATGGTAGGCTTGTAATTATATACTGCGCATGCGCAACTGTAGAATTTTAATTTAAAATTGCGTCTAATTAATAAAATATTTGAACAAATGAATGGATGATAACAAATCTGTGGCCAAATATCTTTCATTTAAAAAAAGATTGGTGTAATTTGATGCAGTAGTTTCTTCTCACGGACTGTCGAAAGAAAACGCTTAGCGTTTTAAATGTATAGATTACTTTGATTATTTTAAACTTTTCTTTCTTTTTAGGGTTCCTTACTTAAAATGTAATAACAGAATCGTTATAAGATCACTCCTGTGTCTGTCTGTCCGTCGCAACCCTTTTACTCGTAAACTATGGAACGTGGAAAGTTCAAATTGTGGGAGGTAATAAAGACTATTGATAAACATATTTACAAATTATTAATCATTCACAAATATATTTTGGAAAAATGTAGAGGGGCTAATTATGTTACTTGAAAAAAAAAACTAATATTTTCTTGTATACCGTGTGAAAATGTGAAAACTTCCGCATCGCTGAAGTCAAAAATACATTTATTTTAATTTTAGATATTATATTTTCAGAGATATCGTCGAAAATGCTGTGCAAGAATATGTCCCCCACACATCTATTTCCGAATCTACTGAAATTAAAATTATGAAAAAAATGGACATTCCCTAATATGGAACACTTTATTTTTAATCCACAACGCATGAATTTAACAAAAAATTGTTGGAAAAGAAAAAAAATATGCCAAATTTGTAAAAGCTCATATGTGTTTATCTGCGAATCTCAGTCTTTAAATTCACTAAGAGAAAATAGCCTTCTTTGTAAAGAAAAAAGAATAATTGATAAACATTTGAACGTAGGTTCTTTTTTTTTCAGAAATTTCCTGCTCTATCCGAAAATAGGTCAAATATTCGGACATGTGTTCTCAGATGGAGACTGCTGTTTTATTGAATTTAAAGATCATTAGTAATTTATATTGATCACTTGTAAGTTATCTGTTTAGAAATAAACAATCGGTAAAGTAAATTTATATATAGCTCATATTGTATTGAAGAGCAGTATTAATCCTGCAACAGCACACATATTTGTTTATTTTTATGAAAAACATTTTAATAAAGCTATAAAACAGCAATTTTAAGTGCAAAATCTAGTTATGAAGTACATATATAAAATTCTAGCTTTTTACTAATATCCATTTTTAATTTCAAATTGTTTTTTACTAAAAATAATAAAAAAATCAATATTAGAATTGATTTCAACTGAAATATATATATGTATGTAGAATATAACATTTAAACAAAAAGACCAAACTTACTTGAAACACTTCGTCTGTTTGAAACACTTCAAAACTGTCACAGTGAGAGGGAACGACTTGGATCTTTTTAAAAGGAATTCCTTTATATATCCGTCTAGCTGCTTTAAAAGAAGAAGCTTTTCATCTTCAAACATAACCCGCTAGACAAAAGTGTTTTTTATTTATTTATTTTTATTATTATTTTTATTTTTTAACTATTTGGAAATGGTTGTTGTTTTCGGTCAAGGATGGGGCCAAATCATGCTCGCATTTTATTTTTTAACGAAATTCGACGATGTTCTTTTCTTTTAGAAGAATTTTTATTTGAATAGGTAATCGAAAGGCATAAAATCTTTAAAAATTGAAAAAGTTACAAAATGGGTAGGCGCAAATTATTAGATATGGACAAATCCAAATCCAAAGAGCCACTCCGATATGAAAATCGTCTTGCAAAGCAAAATTCGATGTCTTCAAGTGATTATGTAGCGCATGAAAATCGAGGTCTTGAACTGATTATGTAACGTATGATAATCTATTACAGAATAAAAGACGAACACGAAAAAGGAAGCAATTTAATGTTTAATCGATTGATGTTATGCCATGTCTCGAGGGGCTCCGATCCACTAGCCATGGCGTTTTACAATCGGTCTATTCTAACCGGGAAAATTGTGCTCAACGTAGGTAATTTGTCGCAATCTGTGGATGATTCGGTGGAACTGCTTTCGATTTGTAAACTGTTTTTCTTCTCGAAACGGGCCTTGGAGTGTTTATCGATGAAGGTTTTGGTCATTTGAAGTTTGATCTGTGCGATCTGTTGTTGAAGAGAATGCGACGGAATTTGGTGGACGAAATTTAGATTTTTCGGTTAAATTTTGTTACGAAGGTGCTTTGTCGCGATCTGTGTATGATTCGGTGGAACTGCTTTCGATTTTTAACCTGTTATCTTTCTCGGCTTCTCTTGTCGAAATGCCCCAAAATTAAAACTAAGTAAATATTAAATAAAAAAAAAAAAAAAAAAAAAAAAAAAAAAAATCAAAATGTTCGTTGTAATCCATTAAATTACAATTTTTTTTCCTTATTACAGGTTTTGACAAGACAAAGACGAATAACACAGTATTATTGATATGAATAGATACAAATAACGCAATGTCAATAGCATACTGTTTGTGGAGCTCCCGGATGTAATCTTCACGTTTTGTGTATTTTCTTGTTCCTATTCCGTCTTTATATCGACAACGGCTTATTAGCGGGCATTTGACGTCAAGCACACAAGCCAGATGTATGTATATAATAAGTACATAAACTAAGAAGATGCGTATTAAAATCATGCATCTTAAAATTCCACAAAAGATGAAATAGGTCAAAATAAATTAATTAAAATCGGCACGAACACAGGGATGACAGGGATGACCGCCCCGGGAACCCAGCTTTCGCTTTAGAGTATAAGTGCAATCCCGAGGGGAGACTCAAATCCACTGCATATGGTAAGATACATTAACAATGACAATATTTTTAAAACAGTTAATAACATACAGAAAATAAATTCTGTTTGCTGTTTTTGACTCTGAAACTCACAAGAAGTGTCATCAGTACATACATTGACAGCAATTGCACTATGTTGTATATATGCATAAACAATTACAAGACATGTTTTTTGAATATTAGAGCTGAAAAACTTTAAGTGAAATGCATATGGTGATAAATATAATAAAGATACTAAATAAATAAACCAAAGGAAATAAGACAAATACTTACATTATGTACAAAACAGGGGCTCCTGTCTGAAATGGGAGCTGAAAACAATGAGTTTGCTCAGCTAGCTCAGAAAGGGAGGGGATTGGTAAATATAAATTCGTTGTCTTCTAAAAATTTCATACAATCCGCTATACGTTGCAGGAGAACTAGACGGTCGACCAGGTACGTTAGCAAGTCAGGCAGTGTCATCTGTTGTGGCTTTTTTACGTGATAGTGGGACGTTAATGTGCAATGTAAAATATAGTGTAATGATGTTGATAAGGATCCACAAATGCAAAGAGGTCAGTCTCGTTTATTTATGGTATATAAGTGTTGTTGGAAGTGTCCATGATTTGTGAGAAAGAGATACAGGTATCTGTTACTTATGAAAATGTTTTGTGAGACCTTAGGTGTGAAGTCACGCGTGTATTGACCCATCTGCACTGTAGAGCATCGTTGTTGCCATTGGTGTAGGATTTGTTTTTTGAGTTCTAATTTCAATCTTGATTGTGGGAATGGAAGAAATGTTAGTGGTAAAGTTAAATCATCGACTGCCGACCTCGCCAGCTGATCGGCCAGTTCGTTGCCCGTTATACCAGAATGTCCTTTAACCCAATTAAAGAAAAACGATTTTTCTGAGGACTGAAGGAGTAAGGTTATGTCTAGAACTAAGTGATTATTGTTATCAAATTTTGAAAGGGCCATTAGACCTGATAAACTGTCTGATGAAATTAAGTATTGGGAGTCAGAGTCCTCTTCTGCCCAACGAATCGCCTCCTTCATTGCAAAGAGCTCCGCCTGGAAGACAGAGTTCCCCGGATCAAGCCTTGCGCGCCAGGAAAAAAAGTGTGAGCTTTGCCTATAAACACAAAAATCTGCCGCAGTTCCTACTTCTGTTTTAGACCCGTCTGTAAAGATGTGTGTTGATCCGTTAAAGTCTTTTGTTGCACAAATACTAATACCGTTTGAAAGTGAAGAAATCTGATACTTTGAACATTTTGTTGAATACATTGGGGCAAAATAAGAAATATTAGAAGCACCCAGGCGAGTGATCCGATCGAACTCAGCCTCCGCTTCTAATTGTATGTCCAATGGAGGAAGACCCGTGAGGACCTGAAGTGCTGCGGTAGAAGTGTTCCTATAGACTCTGGAGATCAGGAGAAGAGCCCTTCTCTGAGCCGCTAGAATATGGCGAACTCCATGCGACTTCCGCATTCGCGGAAACCAGACTGCACATGCGTTCGCCAGTTGCAGCTGTAAGATGGAAGAGTACCAGACTTTAAAGAAGTATGATGGAAGACGACCTGATACTGAGGAGAATTTGTATAAATTTTGCGTGATTTTTATTATTTCTTGACGTTTTGAAGTCAGGTGGGGTAAGAATGAGAGGTGTTGATCAATTTTGATTCCAAGATAATTAATTGTTTTTTCTGACTTTATATTTTTACCATGTAGTTTAAAAAGTGGGCCCCGTTGGAGAATTTTCGGTTTACCAAACGTTATAGAGCGCGACTTCTCGAAAGAAATTGTTATTTTGTGAATTTTCGCCCAGTTTTGAATAAAGTCTAGTACTCTGTTCCCTCGTTGTTCCAGTAACGCTCTTGTTGGGCCCCAGACTATAAGTAAAACATCATCCGCATATGCGACTATCGCACAGAACTCAAACAGGAAGGTCCGCAGCAGAGTCTCGAGGAGAGCCAACCATAAAAATGGTCCCAGACAGGAGCCCTGAAGACAACCCTTTGAGAAAAAATACAAACGATCTGGCAGCTGCCAGTCCACCAGAGCCCGCCTGCCCGACATGAAGGAGACAATTACATTTATTAGCTGATGTGATAAGTTTAAATGGTGTAGTGCTTGTAGTGCTAAGTCCCATAGGAGATTATCAAAAGCCCCCATAAAATCTAGCGAAATAAAAGATGTATAATTTTTATTAGATTTGTTAATTTCTATGTAAGATAATGCCTGTTCTAATGATGTTTCGGTCGATTTTAATTGAGTAAAACCGTGTTGTGGGCCTGTTAATGCGTTACTTTGAGTTAGTGAATGATTAATTCGTCTTAAGAACATTTTTTCATAGATTCTACCAAATATCGGGAGTAGCGTTATTGGTCTATAAGAGGTGTGTTCATTTGCTGGTCTACCTTCCTTCCTGAAGTAGACGAGCTCGCCCACCTTCCAGGCCTCAGGGAAATAGTTTAAACGAAGTGCACTGTTATACATGTCTAGAAGAGTTAAGGGGATTTTACAAAAGGAGATCTAATTATCCGATGGTCTATTCCAGGCATGTCAAACACGCGGCCCGCGGGCCACAACTGGCCTGCCGACAACTTCTCTTTGGCCCGCCAGTCCTTTGGCATTTTACCTGTGTTTAATTCAGTTACAAATTTCAATTTTCCAACTGAGTGAAAAGTTAACAATGGAGCAAAGTGAACAATTAGACATATATTAAGTAGGTTCAATAGAAAACTTTTTCTGGTAGTATAAACATTATTTGAACCAGAAAATGTGTTCAATAAATGAAATTAAATACGTATACGTAACGCATCGATACAAGACACAATTTATTAAATAAATTTTCTGATTCAAAAATTTTTTACTCGAAAAAAATCCGGAAGATTAAAAGTTATAACTTTGCTAGATTAATATAGAACGTGTACAACATTTTTGTAAGTTAATACAAATTAGAAAATCCAATTGAACTTTGTAAATTTCGTTGAAATAAGTAATGTCAAGTATTTTTTCGAAAGTCAAGAATTTTTTCGAAAAATAAGATAAAATAAACTATGAATTATAATAATAACTTTGGTACTTTACTTGAATATTTCTTTAACATAGCTCTGTTTTGTACGTACAAATTTTACTGTGTGCAATTGTAATAATATTATCTACTTTGTTTGATGTGGCCCGCGGCTTTGTATATAATGATTAATTTGGCCCACGTCGGTAAGCGAGTTTGACATGTCTGGTCTATTCCGTCGGGACCTGGAGCTTTGTTTTGGTTAAAGCTATAGATTGCATTTCGCAGTTCTTTTATTGTAAAGTTAAGTTGGTCTGCGTGAGTTTGTTGTGAGGTTGCCATATTTGGCTGAGCTGGTGATCCTGGTGATGCACCAAATATTTTTTCTGTTAGTGTAAACAAAGAAGAGGACCTGGAAGCTGGGAATGACGAGTCCTGCAGATAGGTAATCTGACAGTCTTGAAAGTCCTGAAAATCCAGTTTTTTAGATTTGCCAAATGGGTCAGTTTGTTTCTTACAAAAAATTACCCAGGCGTCTTTCTTCACTCTTTGAATCAATTTCTGATATTTGGTACGCTCTCTTTTGTAATTTTAATATTCTACCGAGTCTAAGTTCGTCTTCTTAGCTTTTGTATAAAGTGCTTTTACTTTATTTCTTTGAGAACGAAGGTCCGTTGATCACCAGGAGAACTTGACCAGTCTGAATGGAGGTTGTAGTTTAAAGGATGCATTTGCACTATTTTTAATAATATTTTGAAAAGATTTGTAGGTCAGGTCAAAGGCCTGACGTGTGTCTACTGAAGAAAAAATTACGGAATTTAAGTAGCATGAGTTTTCAACCATGCCTATGAATTTGTTTAATGGGACATTTTTTTGTTCTGAAGCGACGTTTCGGATGGATCTGGATTGGGAGCAAAAGATCTGTTACGATTGGCCGATGGTCACCGAAAAGCTCAGGGAAGACATCCCATTCTCGAAAGCAGCTGAATAGTGGTTGTGTACAAATTGAGAGGTCAGGACGCCCTTCCCTTTTGCCGGACTCATAGGCTGGTGTACAGGATTGTGAGTTTAAGACAATCAAGTTATTTGCTAACAAAGAATCTACGAGTAGCCGTCCTCTGTCATCGTCACGAGTATAGCCCCAGAGCTGGTCGTGTGCATTGAAGTCACCCAGGATTAGCTGGTACTCACTCTGGCGTGCGGAGCGCAGCCAGTCTTGTACGTCCACCTCAAAATCTGAACGTGGAAGGCTGTATAGGCTGCCTATTCTCAGAATAAAATTTTCTAGTTCTAGGTTTACAAAGATGGAATGATCGTTTTTTGCCGTGATACAGTGCTTTAAATTTTGATCCAAAATTATTATGTGGCTATTGTTGGAGCTAGAGCTGTAACAGGGAACATCAACTGGGGGAGAAGATGGGCGTTTGTTAAAGAGATAAGCATCCTGGACGCATGCCAGTGAGAATTTTTCGTGAATTATGAAACGGCTTAACTTAACGGCTTAAGAAATTTTTCAGCTAATCTGTCATATGGATATATCGTCAAATATATTTTATGGTTACAACTGTATACGAGTTATAACAACAATAAAGTTAAATATGCGCCAAACTGCGCTGGTTAAAATAGGTCTATTGGCTTTGAAAATCTCAACAACGAAATATTTTATATATTAGAAGTTATAAAATATTAAAAAGAGAGTACGCGTTTGCGAATTAAATTTTTAACCATTATGTTTATTATTAATGGTAGGGGAGACCGAGGCTAGTTGGCTACAGGGGTAAGTAGACGCAGCCATCATAAATCGCCTGTTTGTGGATAGATTGTGCAATCAGTCACAGAGTACCTTTCTTCTTGCATTTTACAATCCTCATTGTAGTTTTGCAGCGTTACCTAAGTGCAGTGAACGTTTATTTCGGTTTTTCTATTTTTTGCACTCATAAGTAATTTTTTGTTGCTTCATTCTTTTTCTAATTTCTAATACTTATCTTAATAATTGCGATTTAACTTTTGCAGTTTATGTTAGTGTACGAGTAACTGTACCTACCCCCATATGTGATTTACTTGGATTATTTATGCTTAGATGGTTACGTGTACCTTTTGTGAAGAAATTTATTTTGGGGCTAGTTGGCGCATTGAATACGGGGCAAGTTGGCTCGGTGTCTGGTGTGTGCTGGTAGCTTGAAAAAAAAAAGAAAACACCGAGAAAAGTCGTTGCAGAGCAAGATTTTGGGCACACGAGGCTTGCCCAAACAGAAACACTCAATTTTTTATTTGTGACAGCTGTATCTCTGATGATGATATTGAGTACGATAGAAGTTACTCAATGTTAATGTTTTATTCCTTAATTTTATGTCTGTATAATTTAGAATTTACATTGTACGGCGGTAATGCCTTTGTTTAAACTTACTGGTAATAATGAAATTGATTTCTCTTAACTGCGTGTCTTATTTGAGTTTCAATTTAATTTTTTATAAAGCGTGTGCCAACTTACCCCATAGGTATAGGCAACTTGCCCCGTGACGGGGTAGGTTGGCGTACAATTTTCCTTTTACTTTAGGCTTCCGCTAAACATAAACTGCGAAAGCTACAAATTCAAAACTCCGGGTATTTATAGCCCAATGCCTGTTTTTTAAAAATACATTTAAAGTTTCATAAAATACTTAAACAAAAAATTAATAAAAATCAATAACTAAAAACTGCGCCTATTAGCCCCGGTCTCCCCTGTAGTGTAGAAATCTACACAACAAGGCTTGTTATTAATTTAACTAATTAAATAATTTTCGCACGATCCAATAACATTTAAAAATAATTGAATTCTCGGAAAATAATTCTTTAGTAATTAATTTATACAATAAATTAAAATAACATAAAAAATACTCCAAAATTAAAGTATATTAAAATGAATAATTATATAATGCGTAGAAAAAGATAAAAATATATATGTTGTTTGGTATTGGTATGTTTCGAAAAAATAAGGAATATGAATTGTGAATTTATTTTGTATTAATATTGAAAATAAAACATTTCGAATTGTAAATATTTATATGTGCAAAAACAGTGTAATAAAATAAAACTCCCCAAATAAGACCAGACAGAAAATAGGAAATTACAGATAAAGCGAACATTGCTGACGCCAGACATGGACAGTAAATGTATAGCGAAAGAATAGAAAATTTACGATGTTGAAACCATAAATTTTCTATCAATTAAGATTGTTTTACAACACTCAACGTGGGTGGTGATTCCCATGAGAAACCTGACGCAAGGGGCAAAAAATTAAGTTAATGCTATGCAGTGAAAAATAAATTGGCACGCCCATAGATAGGGATGTCTAGAGTACCAATAAGGGACCAGGAGTAGCCTCCAATCAGAACGACAGCTCTGGGTTAATTTAGCCCTCCCAAAAAAAATTGGATCTTGGAAGATGGAATGAGAAAAGATTATTAAGTCTTGTGTCTCGTCCTCAAGAGGTTCTATAATTTTTGTTAAGATGTGACTTCCTCTAAGACGACCCAGATACTTCAAAATTTTACACCAAGTTCTTTCGCAGCAAATTTTAAGGACAATACTAAATTTAGCGATTGAAATGAAAGCTGAAAGCAGACAAATCTTTGTCACAAAAAAATGATTGATGCAGAAAAAAAGGAAATGATGATGAAAATTAATGCTGAGAGTAGACCTGTCCTTGTCATGATCTATTGACAAAGATCGCTGAGAGCAGACAAGTCTTTGTCCGGGAAATTAACTGATGCAGAGTTTTACAGAAGTATTCACCTGATTTGGAGATGTAAGCTCAGTGGTTAGTGATGAGATGCGAATGCAACGAAGATATGATACATCAGCAGATTTCGCCTATGAAAGTGTACATTGTGGAGATGGAGCTCTAATTTTCATGCGTCACAGAGTGCCGAAAGAAAGTGAAATTGGTTTGTGAAAGATCCCCATGAACTATATATATATATATAAAAAGGAACTTTATGCCCCGATGAACTTACTTGTGTTTAGGATTCCATGAACTACGAGTGAACTGTATGATTTGGATGATTACAAAAAAGATCGAAGTCTATTTGGGTGAGAAATTCCTTATATTTATTTCAATATATTCGTGGCTATTGTTTTCATGTTTTCTTATGATGTGTACATTGAATATTAAGCAACTAATTTTCTAAATTTCCACTAAAGTACATAATCGTATGTCATTGAATATTATGATTGTTTATGATAAAGATTTTAATGATAACGGGAATACTATTTTTCATAAATAAAATTTTGATTAAATTTTGGCAAAAGCCCCATCATCGGATCGTGCTGTGAACAAAAGGGGCAAGCATAAGATAACATAAATTAATAAAAAAAATAAGTAACAAAGTATAATTTTGATGAAAGTTTTGCTGTTCTAATGAGAATGGAACTATGTTATATTCTGATAAAATAGTGGATAATTTGAAAAGATTATTATGATATAAAAAAATCATATTTGAGTTATGAATTTTGTATTAATTAAAAATAAAGTTTGTTTATGTATGCATACTTATATGTCTTTCCTTTGAACTCCTTCCTTGTTCCCTTTTAGATAATATTCATAATTTATGGTATTTAATATTTTGGAATTATTAGAATTGGACGTTTCTCTATGCAACCTACAAGATCGATATTTCCATTTCAACGTTAAATAAGTCGTCCTTGAGTTATTGCCAAAATTAATTTTATTCCAAAATTTTCTTCTCTCCTAATTTATTAAATAACATTATCCCATTAGATCTTTTCACAACGCAGATCGGGATAACAGTTTCTATTGTACTGACCATTTTACTGTCGCGTGACCCTGTGTGTTATGGCGTCCAAATCGTCACAACATACTAAAATTTAATGGTGCTAATACCAGGTGTTAGTAATGGAATTTAGGACGTAAAATTAAATGGTTGCAATGATTTAACTTATATATAAAAAAAATTATTATTATTTTCCTCTATTTTTATTTTTATTTTCAATTACTAAAAAAATTATTTTCGTATGTTATATAAAAAATTATTTATGTGTATAACAAAAAGAAAAACTAAGGAAAAGAGTAGTTCAGTTCACAGCACATAATTTAGTATGAACATAACGAGTGATTATTATAATTAATATCTATGAAAGGAAATATTGGTGAAAATTTCATACTGTGTTTTATTTATGTGCATGCATGCAGAATATTCAGTGTTATATCAGTAGAATTTGTGCGAAAATATTATTTTACAAATTAGTATGATCTTGAAAATAGAGATAGACAATTATATTCTAAAATTGAAAAAATAATAATTTGCAGTGTAGGAAATATCTGAGAAACTAAGTTAGAAGCAAAACAAAATAGAAATTATTCTATTATATATTTGGGCATTGCAGCCGCTAGGAAAATAAGGCATAAAAATTAAATCATGACAGGCGGCAGAGGGAAGAGACAAACTTCTCCTGAAAGGGAAACATTTACGATAGGAGTAGATACCTTAATAAATTCTCTCCAAAATTTTGAAGATAAACCAGACCAAGAAATTACACAATTTTTTGACGAATTTGAAGAATTAGCCGATGCAGCACAATTTCCCAATGATATCAAATTAGTACTTGCTAAATCAAAATTTAAAGGGCAAGCACGGGAAATTATGAAAAATACAACAGAACTTCATAAGGCATACGACTACAAAACATTCAAAGAAAATTCAATAAAGCAGTTTCAAAAAGAAAAATCTTTCGCAAAAGCGCAATTACAGTTCATTAACGCGAAACAAACAGCCAATCAAACGATTTAGGAATTTACTAAAAAATTCAATATTGAGGCACAAAAATATTTAGCTTTATCAGGACACGAAAAAAAAATGGAGCAAAAGAACTGCTTGAAACGATGAAATTAACAAAATACCTTGAGGCGTTGAGACCGGATATTTCTTTTGAATTAAAAAAATATCCTCCAACAAAATTCGACGATGCTTTTAAACGGGCCAAGGACATCGAATTAGCAATCAACGGAAAATGCGCAGGCGAAATGAACAACTTAACAGAAACTAGTGAAAAAAATTGTATGAGGCACTAATCAATATGTCCCAAGAGCAAAAAACTGAAATACAAGACTTAAAGAAACAGATAAATAATTTAATGCTTGAGACATATGAAAACAAACAAAACGAAGGGGAAATTAATCACATCATCCAACAATTCTGTCACATATGCAACAAATCAAACCACCAAACACAACATTGTTTTTTTAATAAAAGAAGCGAAAATTTTGTACAACCTAGGGGAGCACAACAATACAATGTTAGGCCAAGATTTCCAAGGAACTACCATACAAATTACAATTATAAAAATTTCCAAAGAAGTCCACAAAATTATATACCGCATTTTCAAAATCCTCAAAATTTCAATCCCATAAGACCGCACTACAATCAGCTTCGACAAAATTATATGTACAATGTGATGCCCAATTGGCATAATGATTCTCAACAGCTTATAGGTCAAAATCAAATGCACCAAGGGAATTACAATTTTCAAAACACTGTCCCAATCCAAAATGCTGATTTTACACAGGGGAATAATGCACAAATTCTATATACAGGTCAACACCAAGGCGTCACAAATATACAAAACGGGCAAAACAATTTTTCTCAACCACCTAATGATAGAAATAAAGAAACGCAGCCCACTATTACCTTCCCAAGTGAAAATCAACAGAGAAGGGGTAGACAAAATACCAGAGGAAAAAGAGGACACCATCATTTAAACCGATAAGGGGGACTCAAAATTTAGCACAAGTGCAAACCCCGTAGGTCCCGCATATTAAAAGAAAAACAGGGTTATAATATAAAAACAAAATTTAACAAAAAATTGAAAAAAAAAAACATGAACATGTGAAAAAAAACGTGTTTGAGGCTAAGGAAAATCAAAATTCTAAGGTTAAAGAAAAATTGATAGCAAGTTGCAACTCAGGAAGAAACAATGAGTTACCAATATGGAATTTAAAGATAAAAAGGAACTAATTATACCCAGTTTAGTAGATAGTGGAGCAAGTATTAGCCTATTGTCACCAGAAATTTTTGAAAAAATAAAACAGACAGATATAAAAATTAAATATTTAGCCAATTCAATTAAAATTACAACTTTGTCAAATAAAACGATCCCGTTCAAAAACTGCGTAAAATTTAAATTTAACACTAGAACGGCGGGAAATTTTACTCAAATTTTATAAAAATATTTCACATCAGAATTTTTGCATAAAACCATTTAATTTATTTATTCACGTTATTTTTGTGCTGGATATATTAATCTTTTATTATAAAAAGTTTTCTGGTTCGAATCAACATGTATTCATTTGGCAAGGGTCAAAATGACCCCTCGCCGCCGTTCTAGTGTTAAAAATGAGAATAATTTCCTAAATGGGACATTTTATGTCACAAAGGAAGAATTTGACCGCGATTACAAGATTATTTTACGATATGATTTTTTAAAAGGTAACAAAATAATCATGGACTTGGAAAACAACATTTTAAAAATTAACAATACGGTAATTAAATTAAATTCCAATGAAAATCAATTTACAGAAGCTAACAGGATTCAAAAAACACAACAAAATGACAATTTTCAAACTGTACCTAAACAAATTTATTCTAATGATCATTATAATTCTAAAAATAACATAAGAGCATTTGTAGAAAACAAAATTACTCTAAGGCCTAAAGAATCGAAATTAGTAAGTTTAATTTTCGACGGAGTTTTAGAAAAAGACCAACAATTCTTTTTTCAACCCAAATACAATAATAAAAAATTAGCAATTCAGAATTCTGTTCATAAAAGTAAAGAATCCGACAATAATTCATTTCGAATTATAGTACAGAATCTCTCCAATAAATATTTAAAATTATACAAGGATCAAGAAATGGGGAAGATTACAACTGATTTTTCTATTAAAGAACAAAATGAAACAAATACTGACAGTATTTATGAAGTTAACAATTTAAATATAACACAAATTAGAGAATTGCGAAGAAAGGAATTGTCAAGAGAGGATTTCAAAGTAGATCATTTACCACCGAAGGTGCAAAAGGAAGTTTTGGATATTGTAATGAGACATGCGACAGCATTCAGTAAATCTTATAAAACGCTAGGAGCGACGGATGTAATTAAACCGAAAATTAAATTACAGCATGACTTTCCGATCCAAACCAAACCTTTTAAATTAGCACACGATATAAAGAAGAGTGCAGAAAAAGAAATAAGAGATCTATTAGACGCGGGTATTATAGAACCTACGAATTCCAGCTATGCATTTCCAGTAATTTTCGTGAAAAAAAATTCCACATCAAAAACTAACGACAAAAATTTAATCAAAGTAAGACTGGCTTTAGATTTGAGATCGCTTAATGATATAGTAGAGAGCGACCCATATCCTGTGCCAAATAGAAAAAAGATTTTACAAAGCATGCCAGGAAAGAAAATATACACGGTGTTAGATTTACATTCAGCGTTTTTTCAAATCAAGCTGAGGGAAGAAGACAAGCACAAATTGGCTTTCGTTACGGAAAACAATCACTTTCAAATGACTCGTTTAGCATTCGGATTAAAATTTTCGACGAATTTATTTGCTCGCTTAATGGACATAGTTCTAAGTGACTTAAAAGAAAAATACGACATTGAATATTTCATCGATGATATCCTTCTTGGAGCTCAAAATATAGAACAAATGCACGAAATACTTGATGAAGTACTAAAAAGATTGGAAAAATTCAATTTGACCATTGAACATACAAAACTAAAACTATATATGCCGGAAATAGAATTTTTAGGCTATAAAATTAGCGAAAAGGGATACGCACCCTCAGAAAAAAATATAAAGAAAATTACCAATTTTGCAAGACCCACATCTCAAAAACTGGTGAGAGCATTCATAGGTCTATGCACATATTTTAAATCGACCATACAAAATTATGCGGAAATTATTTCACCTCTGACAGATCTTACGAGGAGTAACCAAAAATTCAGATGGAATGAAAGAGCACAACATTCATTTGAAAAAATACAAAAAATAATAATGACGCAACCTACAATTCACCCGCCAGATTACACAAAAACTTTCTATGTAATCACAGATGGATCCAAGATCGCAACATCAGGTATATTGGCACAAAAGCAAGGTGATAAAATGATAACAATTGAATTTACAGGAAGAAAGTTAAGAGAGTCAGAAAAAAAATATCCAAGCTTGCAAATTGAGCTATTGGCGATCTACGAAACTATTACATATTTTCGGAATATATTATTAGGAAAAAAATTTATATTACTGACCGATTCAAAAGCCCTAACGTACCATTTACAGTTAGAAAAACAGCCTGAGATTGTAGCAAGATGGTTACTTAAACTCCAAGACTACGACTATGAGATATCTCACATTTCTGGAAATAACAATCCAGCAGATTTCAATACTCGTTGCTTACACAATTTAACAATTGCAGATAATCTAAATAAACACCTTTTCACGGTGAATAAAAATTTAACTGAGGATAATATAAAAAAAGAACAGATGAAAGACCCTAAACTAACAGAAATTATAGAAGCTTTAAAGCAACAAAGACAGGTAAAAAAATACGAAAAGTATTGTTTGAATAAAGATGGAATATTAATTTTGAAAAATGCACAAAATTCAAGTAACGAGGAATTGTACATTGCACCGCAAAGCTTGAAAGATGACATCATAAAAAGCGCACATGTACCGCATTTTGCTTTTCTAAAAACTTATGGAATAATAAAAGAAAGATTTTTCTGGCATAGAATGTATCAGGAGATAAAAACATTCTGTACAAAGTGTACAACATGCAATACTTTTAAGACACATAAAACAATCAAGATACCATTGAAAACAATGGACAAAAACTATCTCCCAGGGGAGAAAATAACAACTGATATTCTGGGACCTTTGCCTGTGTCATTAAACAGGAACAAATATATCTTAATTGTAATAGATACAGCAACACGTTTTCTACAGGCATTCCCACTCAGATCGACAGACACTAAGGTCATAATTAAGGCTTTAAATCAATATTTTAGTGCCTACGGATTGGCAAAATTTCTAGCGAGTGATAATGGACCCTATTTCAGGTCAAAAGACTTCAAAGACTATATGGAAAATCTAAATATAGAGTTAATTACGTCAAGCATTTATAAACCATCCTCGCAGGGCATTCTTGAACGTACCCACAGGGACTTAAAGAGTTCCATCGCATCCATGTGTACTAAAACGTACGAATGGGACATTAGACTTCCATATTTTGTACTTATGCACAATTCAACCAAACATCGTATAACTAATTTCACACCAAGCATGTTATTTTTCGCAAGAGAAATAAAAACACCTTTTATGAATTTTACAGAGCATAAAATGGATTCTCACAGCACCTATGTGCAAAGGAAGTTATCACACATGCATGAAATTAGGAGACAAGTTCTCATAAATCAACAAAAGGCGGATGAGGACTTGAACAAAAATTCAAAAGTTAAACACAAACAATTAAACGTAGGAGACGAAGTATACTTAAAATTACTAATCAAACCCAAAACTTTAAACCAAAAATTCTCAGGACCATATTATGTTGAAAGAATTTTCCGCAACGACAACTACCTTATAAAAAATAAGGACAAACCGGATTTGAAACCAGTTACTATTCACATTTCAAAATTATTTGCGCCCAACATTGCAAAAAAAATAAATAAATAAATAAAAGACACGTGTAGAAATTTTATAGAAAATAACGTTGTTGGTACTAAAAATAAATTGATAAAAATATGAAAAAGCATAAAAATCAATTTAAAATTCGGTTTCCCTCAAAAGCAAAGCAAAATTTAACACAGGGGTACGAATAATGACCAAAATATTTAAAGATAAAATATATTTTGCAAAATTATGCACCCATAAAAGGAAGTCATTCAAAAAGTATTAACTCAAGTACATTAGAAAGTAAACAAAACCAAAAAAAACCACATAAAATAACATCATATTTTGACAAAGATATGGGAATAAATCTTTCCAAAAAAAAATAAATAAATAAAAATAAATAAATAAATTTAAAAAAAAAAGTAAAAATAAAATATTTTCGTACAATTTCCCACAAAAACAAAATAGTAAAATGTACACAAAGAGAATTCGATTATATAATACACAAGTAAAACAAAAACTCAATTCATTAAATTAAAAAAAAACTGTATTTTGCGTATATAATGAAGGCCGCATTGAAAACGCGCGAGAGGGGCGCTATGTACGAGCATCTCAAAAAGAGAGAAAGATGCAGGAAGATGTATATAGCTAGGAGAAAGGATGAGGCGGATCAAAACCCTTTTCCCACGAGGCAGCGGAATTAACCCTACATCCACTTTTTCTGTCTTCTGGTTACCAGAGGAAATAAGCCCGGAGTAAACGCGTTCCCATAGCAACGGAAGAACATGCAGGGGAAAAGTGAAATCGAAACAAGTGCTTTACTCAAAACTTGTTTTGGGCAAGGGACGACCTTGAAACTTACTGTCTTCAGCAAGAGCTCAAAAACGGAGCGAAGGTGTTTAGGAGAATTGGAGTAACACGTATCTTGCAGCTCAAAGAAGTGAGAAAATGAAACTCATTTTCTAACGAAACCCACTCACCACTTTCGGAGAACCGGTTAGGGTCAAAATGAGATATGCAATGGAGCAGATCGCTAGGGAAAAAAAATAAATAAAAAGATAAATAAATGTTTTTCTCACCGAGCCGGTATTGAAGACGAATTGAAGACTACGACTTTCGCCAGTTATAGAGGGCATACTCTAGACTGCATAAAAAAGACTGTTGTTGTGAGCTGGCTGCGGGTTTACGTTGAGTCGGGCAGCCGTGTTGTTTCACATGGGCGTTTCTGGAGAACAGCGAATTCTTTCAGCGATGGAAAACTTTCTGGGACGCACGATAGGAATGAAGGGGCAATTTGAATAGCCAACACAGCTAAATAATTGAATGACAAAATTAATATTGAATTACATATTAATTACAATGGCTAGAAAAGAAATATTTTGAGTGAGTAAAAATGAAGCGTAACATAAGGATTATCCTGGAAAATAAAAATTAGACAAAAAATATTAATAAAAAAATAGAAAAACGGAAAACAGGGTATATATAATTTATTTGTTTACACTTCAAAATTGTTTTGACGTATTTCAAAACATGTCGGAAAAATATTTGGAACGCTAGTGATAAACAAAAACACATACTTACTTCAAAGTGGACTAAAAAAAAAATATATATATATATTAAATTGACATATTTAACAAAAAAAAAATGAAAAATTTTGTTGTACAAAATATAAAAAACGGTCACTTTGGAGATAAATAAGTAGAAATTAGCAACATTGGATGGAAAATGTATTTTCCATTAGACATATTTTAAAATATTCACAAAATGTTATGACTTTGACACGAAAATGAAACATTATGAAACACACATGGACATAAATTATGCAAATAATTTAAAATTGTTATGTCACAAGAGCACTTTTAAATATGGCATTTATTTTGATTACCATATTTATGACACAAAATTGATTAAATTGTATATAATTTATACAACATTCCACACTCTTTGTAAATAGAAACGATTTAAGACACCATTTATCAGAAAATAAAAATTTTCTACACATTGCTACCAATTATAAAAAGAAAAAACAAGTAGTAATTGGGAAAATGTAAACAAAGCGTAATTGTGTAAAATTGCTAAAAATTTATGAAAATAAAAGATTAAACATTACATAAATCTGAAAAATAATACATAAATAAGTGAACAAATTAATACATAAATTAAAATAAACATTACCGACTCATTTAGGTAAATAAATAAAATGGATGACCACAGAATGGTTCAAAATGAAAAACCCACCGTTTGTAAACAACAGTTTATGGCAAAACCTGCAAGTCGTATGTAAAACCTTTAAAATTCACAACCACAGAGTAATTTGAATATAATAATGTTTGAAAAAACTGTGATAATCGCATGGAAATACGTAATATTCCATGGAAAGTGTCATTTTGATTGCGGGTCGATTGGATGACATTGCGCAAGATATTTTCATGGGATTGTACACGGATTTTTCAGTATCGAAGCAAAATAGTAAAAAAAAACACATACCTAAATTAATATATTAATATAATAAATAAACCATATTATACCTAAAATTCAAAAATTATATATGATAAATTTGCAACAAAACCTTAACGGAACGGAAAATAATATATAAAAATTTATTAACTTTATGGTGTTCGAATGAAAACATATTCGAAAATAAACGGAAACAAGAAAATAAAAATATTGTAGATGAATTATTACAACATACATTAAAAATTTCACAATGTATAAATATAAATAAATAAATAAATACAACGGATGCATACTAATTTGGGAATCCATCGAACAATTAAATAAATATAAAACGGCAAAATGAGCATGGAACGGCATATTAAAATACTGTATTTACCGCTAATATAGGAGTGAATAGAGGGTACCATCTTTTCATTACTTATGTTAGAAAACAGTAGTTTAAAAAAAATTACTCATTAGATGTCACACAAAATTCTAATTGAGTCATATGACGCACAGTAGCATATTTTAATAAAATTCAAACCAAAGAAAATCGGTAGGAGTTTCGGATTAAAACATTTCACAAACATAAAAAATATACAAAATAACACATTGGAAAGGATACGTTTTACGAAAAAGAAAAATTTGTTTTCATTAACATAGTTTATATAATGACGCACGAAAACCACACTGTGTGCACACGGAAGAAAGCATAATATAAATTGTGAAATAAAATCAAAATATATAAAAAATACACATGTGTCAGAAGAAAATTACGAAATATTATAATATAAATACTACGAGAAAAAAATAAAAAGGATACATTTAAGACTCCTAAAAATAAAGAAACAAAAAAAACACATATGGACTATTAAGGCATATGAAAGTAAAATATAGTAGGTAAGGAAAATATTTTTAAAATTTAAGAACAATCACGGTATGAAAATAAATTATTGTTACGTGAGAGACAATCTGGAAAGCACGCTCATAATGGGGAGAAAATGGCGAGCAGTGTCCGACATGATATCTGATAAAAAAAAGGGAATTGTTTATAGGACATTGTAAAGAATAAGGGACGATAAACTATATAAATAATAACAGTTATTAGATAGTACTAAAATCTTCGGATTTTAAAATGAATGACACTTACCTTATGCAGTGTAGAGATATTATCCAATATTATATAAAACACAATATAAACAGATCGCGCACTTTTATAAAGCCATTCAGTGGTAAAAAAAAGTGATTACAACGTTCACAGACGTGATAACGAGCAAACCTGTTTGGCATGATAGTACTGACCCGTACGTCTTGTTCCGAGATTATTATCACTGTCAAGGACATATGGAGACCACCCAGGGATTTTATAAGGTATTTTCGGCACATTTTCTCCGAGGAGAAAATTTTAAGTGGATATTCCGGAGTAATGATGCGGGGATGAAAAGGCATCCTTAGATAAAAAAAGAATGTTTTCAAGCAGAGAGCGATGTACATATATATTTACGCACTTTGGTTTATAATTTTTTTGTAAAAATATAGTTCTACGTAATATCCACACTGTAGGTATGTAGATAGCGCATATTTTTATTTTATGGCCAAAATTTTTGAAGTAAACTTTATTACCTACAAGCTGCATGATTGTACATATTTTTATAGATTTCAGTATGCGTAGCATTAAAAAAAAAATTAGTGGACAATGTTGACTAAAATTAATATAGCATTTTTGCAGTATTTTGATATTGAAATAGCCATCTTATATTGGAATAAATATTTCTCACCTATGCAATAAAGAAAATGTATATACTATTTTATATTTTGTATTATATTATTCAAGTGTACTTACAGGGTTATGAAGAACAATCTGAAGAACTTACTATATATATCAGGTTTGATTGATATTTTGTAATATATATATGTATTATAAGTGTATTTTTGTGATGTGCATATTATTATTTTTTTAAAAAAACAAGGGGGAAGAAGCAATGTAGTGTAGAAATCTACATAACAAGGCTTGTTATTAATTTAACTAATTAAATAATTTTCGCACGATCCAATAACATTTAAAAATAATTGAATTCTCGGAAAATAATTCTTTAGTAATTAATTTATACAATAAATTAAAATAACATAAAAAATACTCCAAAATTAAAGTATATTAAAATGAATAATTATATAATGCGTAGAAAAAAATAAAAATATATATGTTGTTTGGTATTGGTATGTTTCGAAAAAAATAAGGAATATGAATTGTGAATTTATTTTGTATTAATATTGAAAATAAAACATTTCGAATTGTAAATATTTATATGTGCAAAAACAGTGTAATAAAATAAAACTCCCCAAATAAGACCAGACAGAAAATAGGAAATTACAGATAAAGCGAACATTGCTGACGCCAGACATGGACAGTAAATGTATAGCGAAAGAATAGAAAATTTACGATGTTGAAACCATAAATTTTCTATCAATTAAGATGGTTTTACAACACTCAACGTGGGTGGTGATTCCCATGAGAAACCTGACGCAAGGGCAAAAAATTAAGTTAATGCTATGCAGTGAAAAATAAATTGGCACGCCCATAGATAGGGATGTCTAGAGTACCAATAAGGGACCAGGAGTAGCCTCCAATCAGAACGACAGCTCTGGGTTAATTTAGCCCTCCCAAAAAAAATTGGATCTTGGAAGATGGAATGAGAAAAGATTATTAAGTCTTGTGTCTCGTCCTCAAGAGGTTCTATAATTTTTGTTAAGATGTGACTTCCTCTAAGACGACCCAGATACTTCAAAATTTTACACCAAGTTCTCTCGCAGCAAATTTTAAGGACAATACTAAATTTAGCGATTGAAATGAATGCTGAAAGCAGACAAATCTTTGTCACAAAAAAATGATTGATGCAGAAAAAAAGGAAATGATGATGAAAATTAATGCTGAGAGTAGACCTGTCCTTGTCATGATCTATTGACAAAGATCGCTGAGAGCAGACAAGTCTTTGTCCGGGAAATTAACTGATGCAGAGTTTTACAGAAGTATTCACCTGATTTGGAGATGTAAGCTCAGTGGTTAGTGATGAGATGCGAATGCAACGAAGATATGATACATCAGCAGATTTCGCCTATGAAAGTGTACATTGTGGAGATGGAGCTCTAATTTTCATGCGTCACAGAGTGCCGAAAGAAAGTGAAATTGGTTTGTGAAAGATCCCCATGAACTATATATATATATAAAAAAAGGAACTTTATGCCCCGATGAACTTACTTGTGTTTAGGATTCCATGAACTACGAGTGAACTGTATGACTTGGATGATTACAAAAAAGATCGAAGTCTATTTGGGTGAGAAATTCCTTATATTTATTTCAATATATTCGTGGCTATTGTTTTCATGTTTTCTTATGATGTGTACATTGAATATTAAGCAACTAATTTTCTAAATTTCCACTAAAGTACATAATCTTATGTCATTGAATATTATGATTGTTTATGATAAAGATTTTAATGATAACGGGAATACTATTTTTCATAAATAAAATTTTGATTAAAATTTTGGCAAAAGCCCCATCATCGGATCGTGCTGTGAACAAAAGGGGCAAGCATAAGATAACATAAATTAATAAAAAAAAATAAGTAACAAAGTATAATTTTGATGAAAGTTTTGCTGTTCTAATGAGAATGGAACTATGTTATATTCTGATAAAATAGTGGATAATTTGAAAAGATTATTATGATATAAAAAAATCATATTTGAGTTATGAATTTTGTATTAATTAAAAATAAAGTTTGTTTATGTATGCATACTTATATGTCTTTCCTTTGAACTCCTTCCTTGTTCCCTTTTAGATAATATTCATAATTTATGGTATTTAATATTTTGGAATTATTAGAATTGGACGTTTCTCTATGCAACCTACAAGTTCGATATTTCCATTTCAACGTTAAATAAGTCGTCCTTGAGTTATTGCCAAAATTAATTTTATTCCAAAATTTTCTTCTCTCCTAATTTATTAAATAACATTATCCCATTAGATCTTTTCACAACGCAGATCGGCATAACTGTTTCTATTGCACTGACCATTTTACTGTCGCGTGACCCTGTGTGTTATGGCGTCCAAATCGTCACAACATCCCCTAATTACAAATTATGATTATATATCGATATATCGAGTTAAAATGCTTAAAAACATTGTTTAGATGCGCTATGATTTGACCGTCAATTTGAATAAAAACTATATCATTTTCATATTTATTTAGTAATATTTGATTTTTTTTTTTTTTTTTTTTTTTTTTTTTTTTTTTTTTGAAGGAAAAACTTTTATAAAAAAATAAATGCTTATATTTAAGTATATTGAATACAATTGTATCAAATACTTTTTTTAAAATTTGAATAATTTTCAGTATTTCTGAGTCATTGTTTGTACATTCTTTACTTAAACATAAACATTATCTTATATAAAATAATTCTGAAAAACCTCAATACGAAAGTTTTGTTTTAAACTTTATATATAAAAAATATATATATATCGTTTATATTTTACGATAAATTTTTTCGTTTATATTTTACGATCGGATTCTAATCAGCAGCCTCGCGATCAGAGTATTTTCGACTTCGATAAAGCAGTCGACTTTTTCTTTTCACAAATATCTCATCATAAAATAAAGTAACTCAGCAGCTGTAACATTAATTAATTTTTACACTACCCAACGGTCTAAGAGGCATGGTTGGATACCTTGGTCAGTTCAAGATCAAATAATAATTATTGATATCACTTTACAATTTATTTAATTTTTTGTATTTTTCCATAATTTTACTGGTGTCTGTTTCTTAAATATAGTTTTCTCATAGAATGATTAAATCACTCATAACATATTGATAGTTTTAAAGTTTAAAGCATGTCAGCGTCTGGCACTGGTGCCAAAACGCTGTGTCATTCATTATAACAATCAATTTTGCCCTTTTCGACAAATATATAAATTTTTATCCGTGACACTTAAAACAGATGTCAGCAGTTACGTTGAGCATTGAATTTCTGCGAATATTCTATAACAAAATTAACACTTCATAAATAAATGTCATTTTCTGAAAAGTGGCTTTTTTCATGAACCAAAATGAAATTCTCTCAATCTTATTATCATCAAAATCTCATGACTTTTTTAATGTGTATTTTATTCCAATAGATTAGAGTTATTTTGTTGTATGTTACATATATACGTGGTTTCATATCATTGCCCCGTATATTAAAATATACGATTGTGAGAGCATAATGAAATATTTCTGAAAATCATTTTGTATAATCATGATTTGGATGGGCTATATTTTGAATTGTTAAATATCTTTCGAAACATATTTCCAGTAATATATTAATTGAAAAATATATTTTATTTGTTTTTAATTTATACGTAATAAATGGTGGGACGTAAGGGCAATAAATCTTTGTACTGCAATTTACAGAGTAAATAGGGACAACTTCATATTAATGAGAGGGATTGGTGTCAATTAATAGGAGATAAATAAAATGTTGTCTAATTTCTATCACTGCATAAAATATTACTATAATTGAGTGTCTGTAAGTGTAAGTATATTTAATGGTTTTATATATATAAAAAAATATATTATAAATATACACGCCACAATGACAGACGAATTACTTTGTTCCTACATGGTGGATGGGGAATATAATGAGAAAATATATTCGCATTTGAAAGCAAGTTGGTAATTGTGATCGAAAATCGCACAGAGGGTTGATATTTAAATTCCTTTCAAAACACTTTATCCTTTAACTATCAAATCCAAATTATTAATTTTTAATATTAATTCCTTAACATTTTCCAATAAGTTCATAGATGGCAGAATCGTTAAATTTAATTTTAAAATTGTTACAATTGCAAGATATTTTTTGAATCACTTGAAAATATCCAACAACTGCTTTTAAGAGAATTATTAAAGCATGTTTGTACAGCTGAAATGCTTATTTAATTACATTACTTAAATCTAACTTAAAAAACTAAACACTAAAAATGAAAATAAAAAACAATACCAAAGTTATTTTAATTAAACCCATCGGACAATGAAATGTAGTCAATTTCAATTTCAAAAGTCAGTCAATTGCAAATGCGCTACCGCGGAGCCATTTAGCCCGCTCGAAAAAGACTGAATTTAAGATTTTGTTTTAAAATCGTATTCTCAAAAATAGTCGGATGTCATTACATTAATTCATTTAAATAAAATAATATGAGACTTTCATTATTTTTCGAATGGACGGGGGGGGGGGTATTCCGTTATAAGTAAGAAAATCTTCAAGTCTTTAACCCTTTATGCCCTGACGTTACTTTAAAGTACCATTAAAATAACTTGTTATACAATTCATTTAATACATCGATTAGTAGTAATACAGTTTAGAACTAGTTACAGATACTCTATTTACCTTGCTTCAAAAGCATTATCGGTTGCACAAAACAAAAATATTTTTAAAAGGATGAATTCTTATGGCTTTGTATCTTTTTAGCTTTCTTGACGTTGAAAGTTTGGGGGCTGGGAGTTTCAGTTCGAAAATATTTCTAAATTTCTATTGTAAGAAGATTATATTTGTTCATTTCCTAAATCTACAAAGTACTAAAAACGTATTTTAAATAATAGATTTGAGGAGAGTTATAAATATCGCACAAAAACCTATAAACTCAAATTTAATTAATCAATATTAATTGTCAAAATCCTTCTAAAATTTATTAAATGACTGTGTAAATCTTCTAACCTAGTTTCAAAAATTCTCTAAAAATGCTTTAGAAGATGAAATTTTCACGAATTCATAATTTGGGACATAAAGGTTTAATTTATACAGTTTCTGAGAACGAACTCTGAGACAGACAGACATAGGAGTAAGAGGAATAGTGTTTTGTCAGATGAACGAAACCCTAAAAATATTTTTGAAAATATATTTCAATTTGAATAAGCAAGTAATTCCAGTTTTTATGTTTAACTGATTAATTTTGACAGTTTAAGTCACCTCTTCATTTTGTAATTTTTAAAATACGTCCACATGACTCCTGGGATACGAAATTTCCACTTTTTTTAGATTTACCCGCAAATAAAATTAAACATTTGTACTTCACATTTAACAGATGTGAAACGTTGAATTTGAAGTTTGGCCAAGTCCATTTTATGTTAGTATCAGACATTTAAGACATTAAGGTTTTGCATTTGAATGAGTTTAAAGATATTCGTAAACAGTAATAGACTTATTAGCTCCCGATATGCTATTTCTTTCACCCAGCAAATAAATAGTCCTCTCCAAAAAATAACGTCCCGTTGTATAAAACAGCCATAAAACAAAGCAGATGTATCATTGTTGTATAATCTCTACTGCAAATTTTTAAACTTCTAAGCATCGCACGTTTTCATTTTTTATACAGTCTTATTGGGAAAAAAAAGTACTTTTTAATGCAATTTGTTTGAAAACTGCATCTCAATTTATTTTTGAGATATTAATTTTTTTGGAAGTTTTTAGCGTCATTTGTCTAATGATGGCAACTCAAGTTTCTGTAGAAAGTAAAGAAAAATAGTAATTATATCTTTTAGTTGCCATTTTTCCAAAACTACTAAAGAAAAATATAATTAAAATACGTTATCTTGAAAAAATATAAATGAATGATTTCTTTGAAAACATCGAGCTATTATAAACTATATTTAATTTAATTATCAATATTAGAAACAAATTAAGCAATATGAATCATTAGATAGCCGATTTTTTTTTTTTTTTTTTTTTGAGTGACATCTGTTTTGTTTTGTGTGTGTGTGTGTGTGCGTGTTTTTCAGCGATAGTGACGTCATATGAATACTTTACTGTAGATGTTGTTTAAGACTGGAATTCTATAGAGGATGCAAATGACGCCATGTTATATAAAATAAAAGAGTGTGTTTTAAGTGTTAAAACTGAAATATGTTTTGTTTTATATACTTATATATTTTTGTTTCATCGGGCACAACAAAAAATTCTGAAACAGCAGTGTGAACGAGAGATCGTTTCTCGTTTCAGGAGTCTTCTTCCCTAAAAACTTGAGATATTGATAAGTAAATGGAAATATCATTTGAATTACTTAAATGAGATTTTTAGATTTTCCGTAGTGGAGTACGAATGCGCAAACAACACAATAAACTCAGATACAGAAGATTCACTAATACTTGTAGCGTAATAAGGAAACTTTAATGAAAATTTGAAGAGACACATAAGTGCCTTGGGAGTGACCCCCCTTACACACAATCAAAACTTAATCTTTACATTCTGAGAAGCAGGCAAAGAGTGATTAGTTTCACATTTTCATTCGTAAAGCTTTGGCGATATATAGATATTGGGTAAGACACAGATCTTGCCAAGGAGTGACCGTTACATTGGAATACATGGGGTAGTTTAATTTAGATGAAAAGCCTAATAGGCGATAATTAGCCAAGCGTTAGTCCGTGAGAAAGTAAGAAAGAATCCGAAAGCTGTCAATATCATTGGAATGAGTGCGGTAACTTGAAAGGCGACTTAAGTTTAAAAGTACATCTGGATATTATTATCTAACCGCTGGTTTAACCAAAGTTTTGACTATCTCTTAGTAAATGATCGAATTAAAAGTCTGACAGAGAGAAATTTTATAGGCAGATGCAACGCGAAAAGAATGACTCTTTCGAAATGAAATGGCTGTGAATAATATTCTTTTTTTATTTTATTTACATAGATAAAAGAGCAGAGAGAGAGTTTTCTGGGAACGTTAAAGTAATGTGAAAAGGAAAGAAGATTAATTTAAAACTTAGATATACAAAAAGAAATAGAAAGGGGATTTTTATATTGATAGTTAATATTAAATTTTAACTATCTAGGGAACATATTAATTGCCTATAAAGAATAATATATGTGATATCAAACGATACCACATATTTCCCCCCAAAAACCGACCAGCCTTGAACGCCCAGAGATGGGGAAGGGAAAAGAGAGAAAAAAACATCTGTGTCTTCTCCAAAGAAATAATAAAAACTTTACATGAAACAATACAAAACAATATCTTGAAATTGCAAATATATATATATATATATGATTATATATGTCATGACTTAAATATGCTTCATAATGTCCTTTTTTATAAAGGCTCAGTAGAAGTTCAAAAAGGTTCACGTGAACTGGTCTTATAGACTATGTTTTAATAAACAGTATTCTTTACTGTACTTGTGCACATATTAATTCAACAACAGGATTTTTTTTTTACCTGTTTTGTATTTTGTGACGTCACATTAAAATAAGGTACCATTATCAATAAATTTGCAAATATTTGTTAGAAATTGCTTGTCATGACCAGTATTGAGAAGCCTTAAAAGAAGTTATATAATTCTTAAGTTAGAAGTTATATATTCTTTTAAAACCCATCGTCTGGCTTGTATAATTTAAAAGTGGTGTGTATCGAAAAAAAAAACACTTTAAAAGTATTATATGAGAAAAGAAAATGTATTATGTGATTGTAGAAAAAGTATATGACAAAAGAGAAAAGCAACTGCTACAAAAGTATAGAGTTGGATTAAAATGTCAGTGAAGGATTAAAATTATGTAACTGTCAAAAATGTCAAACAATCAATTTTCAATTAAGCAAAGTAGTGATGACATTACTGTGTCATGGTATTTAGAACCAAGAAATTAAACGATAATTTAATAACTGGTAACTTTTAAAATGCGAGAAAGTTTCATGATGAAAACCTGGTGTAACATCAAACTAGAAAAGAAAAAAAAAATCATGAACCTAAAATAAAAAAAAATATGCATAATATGTGAAGAGGTAGTTTCCTATATACTGAGAAATCTTTGTTGTTAAACAAAGTGATGGTGACATGAGAATGTCCCTACATAACAAAATATTAAAAAGCAAAAAAAATTAAGTGTATGCAAAATGTAAAGTTTAATAAATGTTTATGTTGCAATGCATCATGCAAAATTAAAAATAGTCCTGGTATAGTGAGACATAAAAACAAACATACAAAAAGAATGTTAATGTGCAAAGGTTCAAAAACTTGAAAAAAAATGAATATTTTCAATTCAGTATGCAATGTTTAAAAACAAACAAACATATATGCATGACTAAAAATGTAAGCAAATCTCAATGAACTAACGATGTAAACGAGTATCGAAGCAATGTGTGTCAGTGAACAAAGGTTAAATTCAACGACATAGTTGCATGTGTAAATGAATACAGCAATCTAAGTATATCAATGAACAAAATTGAAAAATTATTTCAAAGAAACAATGTGTAGGGGTACTTCACTGACTAGTGTAAAAGTAATACTATGAACTAAAGTGTGTGTAAAGGAATGAAACTTGCTATGAACTCATGTGTCTAACAAAAATATTATTACAATGGACTAAAGTGTCTATCAAAACAAAATTGGTATGAACTAATATGCAAAACAAATCACAAGAAAGAAAACAAACTATGAACTAATATGTGTAAGGAAAAATTCTATGAACTAAGTATTGTCATGAAAGAAAAAAATAATAGTGCAATTGGTCCCTGAAGTACACAAAGAATTGACAATGCTATGAACTCATGTAAAGTGTTTTTTTTATGAACTCAATGAACTATGAACTCAGTTGTGTGAACTATGAACACAAACTCATTGTGTACATATGGAACCAAGAGCATTGTATCACAAGCACAAAAATGCTTAGCCTAAAGTTAAAACAAACAAACAAAAAAAAAAACAATGAACTGTGCTTTTAAGTAAAGAAAAGCGAAAAGGACAAATGTGACCAGGAAAAGCTTCTTGTGTGATACAAATGTAAACATTTGTACACAACCTTTGAACTAAAACTATCTAAACAACTGTCTAAAGTTTTATACCGAATTTCCAAAAAATATCTAAAGAAATGTAAATGCTGTAAAAAAGTGTATAGTGTTGCTGTGTACCCTTCTGATTAAAAAGAAAATCTTTTACATGTGAAGAAAAAAAAAACAAAAACGATCCACATCAGAGTATTTTCACACAAAAACAATATATTTTTAATCATCCGACCATTTGCGCGCCGAATAGTCCGATGAAAAAAAATATATATATAAAGCAGTACACAATTTCTAAAAAAAAAAAAAACCTTTAACTTTAAAGTTAAATGTGAATTAAATTATCACTTATGCCATATGGTGAAGCAATAAGATGTACCTAAGTGTATAAAAAGTGAAATATTAAAAAAGTGATTTTTTTTTTAGAATCCTTCACAATGCTGTATATATCGAGAGAAAAGAAAAATACTGTATGTGTGTGAAGGGAGGGGAAAAGAAACCCCAAACTCATGAACTAGTGAAATGTATGTATACGAATGGGCAAAATTGTATTCTAAATGAGAAAATTTTGTGTAACATAAACAAATATCCAACATATGAAGTACTTGTGAAAAAAAAAAATGAAAAAAAAATATAAGAAATCCAAATCTTTCTTAAAAGTGTTCTTTTCAACAAAAATGATGTAAACCGGAGAAGTGAATATTATCTTTGAACCACAATGTAATTTTATTTTTAAAACGGGCATGCATGGGCGACTACTGCTATCAATAATGGTTCTAGAACAATTCTGAATACTTTACAACAAAAAAAAAAATTCTCACTACCAAAAAAAAAAAAAACAAAATTAATCAAAAATTATTATTTGTCACACACTTCTCTTCATTTACCCAATGCATTCGTGAAATTTAAATATAAAACGAAATGGGGAAGAGTTAAATTTTCGGAAAAGAAAAATATGGGTGACCAAAAATTGTCGCAATATTATATGACACAACATTTGAATTTAATAACATAAAATGCACAAAATATAAACCCATCACATTTTCAAAAAAAAAAACTTGAAATAATAATATAAGCATAATCGAAAAATTATGATAAAATATGAAAGCATAAAATATATCTAGATTGCTTTAATTATTAAACTTTTCTTTTTTTTAAAGCAATGGGAAACGAACATCTATCTATATTTAAAAAGACTTACCTTTGATAAAAATAAAAAAAAATGTTAAACACATATAGTCAAATTAAAATATTCTGCACAAGAACCAAATAATTGATGGCACACGAATAAAAACACAATACTGAAATTTAAATATAAATTTCCATTTTTTTAGTTTTCATAAATGTAACCCTGCATAGATAAAACATAACCCTTGTAATGAAAACTTACTTGTCATTCAAAGCTAATTAAATATACTGAAGGTGTTATTAGCATAGTTTAAACAAGTGACATCCATGCAGGAAAAAAAAATATGTAAAAAAAAACAGAGTAACCAATTTTTACACTTTCCCACCTGAGATACTACCTTAGTGTAAAAAGAAACAAATTACTAAAATAAAATAATACTCCTCATCAGTAAAATAAACAAATAGCTAAAATAAGATTGTGAACCACATTAAAAAGTAAAATAAAAGATAACCATACAAATAGAATAACTTGAATAACTTTCGCAATTTAAAAAAAATGTTCATTGCCACAGTTTGTTATATGTAAATGTATCGTGGCTATTGCAACACAGTTGTAAATTGGCTTTAAAGGGGTACTTTCAATCAATTATTTTTGTTTTCATTTCTTTTTTTTTCAAGAGAAATAATAAACAGTTCTCAAAATAAATAGTGAAAGGAAACAATCATAATCGCACGGTACGTTCCTATAAAAGCGTTAAATATCTTATTCATAACCAGGTAATTATATACACATTTTGTATAAAAAGATTTCGAATATCCAGACCCATTTTTTTTTTAACTTTTTTTATACTGACAATTTAGTTCAAAAATGTGAAGTCTTAATGTACATGTAATGCACAGAAATGTCGTAAAACTAGACATTTAAAAAAAAAATCACATCACGGGAGCGACAACTGTATTTTCGAACTTGTTGAGACATATTTCACAAATAAATTTTGAACACCGATGACTAATCAACCGTGTAGAAATTATTCCCTGAAATCACACCACGCATCTTAATCACAATCCCGTTTCACACTTTTTTTTTGCAAGTACACGAGTACTTCTTTGCGATCTTGAATACTCAAAAACAGATTCACACACATCGCGCGCACAGGCACTATTCGAAAACTGACACTTTATTTTTCTCAAGTAGAAGATGAAAATCCTCTGATCAGGCGAAAATGACACACGAGTCGAAAATTCTTTAATCATCACTTTCCATATCTAAAGCGAAGTCCGCTTCCTTATATCCTTATCAGGCGAGCGCAGGAGAAAACGAAACAATATTGCATCTGGAAACAACAAACATATTTTTCGACTTCACAAGTTGACAGCGGCGATATTTGACCAACGGTCGATCACACAGCAGCACGACGGTGATTAAAGGTCGAACGAAAGGGCCCCAAAACCCGGATGAAACGGAGGGAAAAAGTTTCTCAATCACTCGTTCTTAGTTACAGTCTTTTCATCTAGTCCTTCCGTGTAGTTAATTAATCTGAAGTCTCGTAATTTTTTGTAAAATGCAGAATAAAAGCGAGGGTCACTCCCAGCTACAAGTTTAAAAAAATCTTCTTCCTTGGGCACCAAAGTTTGTGAAAGAGAGATCGTTTCTCGTTGCAGGAGTCTTCTTCCCTAAAAACTTGAGATATTGATAAGTAAATGGAAATATCATTTGAATTACTTAAATGAGATTTTTAGATTTTCCGTAGTGGAGTACGAATGCGCAAACAACACAATAAACTCAGATCCAGAAGATTCACTAATACTTGTAGCGTAATAAGGAAACTTTAATGAAAATTTGAAGCGACACATAAGTGCCTTGGGAGTGACCCCCCTTACACACAATCAAAACTTAATCTTTACATTCTGAGAAGCAGGCAAAGAGTGATTAGTTTCACATTTTCATTCGTAAAGCTTTGGCGATATATGGATATTGGGTAAGACACAGATCTTGCCAAGGAGTGACCGTTACATTGGAATACATGGGGTAGTTTAATTTAGATGAAAAGCCTAATAGGCGATAATTAGCCAAGCGTTAGTCCGTGAGAAAGTAAGAAAGAATCCGAAAGCTGTCAATATCATTGGAATGAGTGCGGTAACTTGAAAGGCGACTTAAGTTTAAAAGTACATCTGGATATTATTATCTAACCGCTGGTTTAACCAAAGTTTTGACTATCTCTTAGTAAAGGATCGAATTAAAAATCTGACAGAGAGAAATTTTATAGGCAGATGCAACGCGAAAAGAATGACTCTTTCGAAATGAAATGGCTGTGAATAATATTCTTTTTTTATTTTATTTACATAGATAAAAGAGCAGAGAGAGAGTTTTCTGGGAACGTTAAAGTAATGTGAAAAGGAAAGAAGATTAATTTAAAACTTAGATATACAAAAAGAAATAGAAAGGGGATTTTTATATTGATAGTTAATATTAAATTTTAACTATCTAGGGAACATATTAATTGCCTATAAAGAATAATATATGTGATATCAAACGATATCACAAGCAGAATTCCTGTTTTCTAGTTTTTTTTTTTTTTTGCTGTTGTTGTTTGTTTGTGTGTATGTGTTGTTTTGCTTAAACTAAACTTAATATGTAATATTTTTTATCCATGTTATCAATATATATATGGTTTTGGTATGCGCATTTGGCCTTGCATCGATTTTAAAAGTAATAATTTTTTTTGGAAACATTGATTTCCTTTGAATGGAATATAATTAAAACAACAAAACTTTGGATATTTTGTCTTATTTACTTATTTATCTTATTTCAACTTTATATGTTTGTTTTGAAATATCCCAATAATTCAAAAAATGTGTATTTTTATAGGAAAAAGTGAAAAAAAAAAGTTGAGTAGTATATTTATGCATTTATAATTATATTTCTTATACAAATAGTGAGGATTTTAAAAGCAAAACTATGAGGTAATAATCCTACAATCACTATAATCACTACAGTCACAATTAATCACTAAAGTCAGAATCACAAGCGACAATTCGAATTTACATTTTTTTCTTTGCGAGCTTTATAAATTATTTGCTCCAATACTTGTACTGGGAATACAGAAAAATCTTCGAAAAATCTCTCTTTTTCTACTTTCAGAAAAGTTTCCACTTTTTTGGCCGAATTTAATTTTCTGTGAACACTCATGACGCAGTGAACACTACTCTGTCATAGTGGATACTCTCAGTTTTCATTATCGTAAGTTTGCAAATGTTCTTTCAGTGTTGGACATAAACAAATCCTAGAAATCGGAAAATTTTTCGAGCAATTGAATAATTTAAAAAAATAATAATAAAACAAATTGATTTCATGTACGTTTAAGCTAAAAGACATTTTTCATTCTTCCCTACAATACCGTTCTATAAAATTTAATCAGAATTTCAAGTTTATAATTCAAAAAGAAAATAAACCAGTTTAACTCCAACTCGGGATAGTTAAAATATTAATAAGCGATTCACTATTACCTGATTGATTAAATAAAAGTCATTAAAATAAAAAACGATGAGACTTGAAGCACTATAAATAGGAAATTGAAGACTCCAAGATTTAGTGATTTTAAGGGTAAAAATTCGCATCATTCAAATGTCCATTAGTATCTATTATATTTCACAATAATGGAAATGCAAGTAAAATTGCAGCAAATATCTGGATATTTATAAAGTTAGTTGGGTATACAAGATGACATCAATTTATTTATTTCTAACAAAAAATACATATTTTAATTTTCTGCAAGAAGACTGATTTAAAACATAGTAATATGGGATTTTCTAAAAATTGTTTAAAAAAATAGTTGATGAAAAAAGATGCCAGAGGATTTTTATATGTTTCTTATTATAGTTGGTAATAAATAGTTTAGTTAATCATTTCGTTTATTAAACATTATATAATATACTTATAGTAAACATTCTATGTATTTATATTCAATAAATTTAATTTAAAAATTTTCGTTTCTAGATGACATATTATACAATTAATTTGACTACCTTTTCAAAACATAATAAAATGAGCCGCGTAAATTCTGAACAATTAAAAGCAAAATGTTCTAGCTAAATATTGTGATAATTTTAGGCTGAATGTTATGTTCAAATATGTAATAATTACTTCATAACATAAATACAAATTATTAAAAATATATTAAATTTATTTGTAGCAACATATAGCTATATTCATAAAATATCGCTAAATACTCAATTCGTATATTTAAAACTGTTATTGTCTCTCATATACACGTACGAATTCCCAAATATTTGAAATACGTAATTTAATTTTTAATTTTTCTCTCAACTGACTGTATTTGACTACCTGTTGTAAGCTGTCTCATTGATTTTACAATTTCAAAATTCTTCTTTGAATAAAATAGCTGTTAAGAGCATTTTAAATATAATTTCTGATATATATTTCATCATACTATAAATTTAAAATGAATAAATGTTTGTATCTGATTAACCCGCACGTGTTAACCCAATTTAGGCCAAGGTTACAAAAAATAAACAAACATATAATTTTTTATTTTGTTCCCGGAACATTTTTATTTCCATGTTTTTAGGAGTACATTTTTTATTTCTGAAATTATCGTAAATGTTAGTGGAATAATTTTACGACTCCAAACATTTAATTACTATTTCCACGAAGTTCTCAGCTGTCTATTTAATATAGCTATATTTTCTTTACATATACATAACCACTGTCGGATTTGGGAATCTTAAATGTCAATGTTTTATTATCTAAAGAAATCGAAGGCAAATTTTGGAAATCGTATTATATAAATCTGAATAAAAATATCTTTATTTTTTTATTCCTATGCTTTGAGCATTGTAGTAAATCTTATTAAGATATTTTTCTCAGGATGACTTTAAAAGGCAAACATAATCATACAACCGAAATAAAATAATTCAGCAAATAAAAGATGAAAATCTCGGAATCATGTATCATACTCAACTCCCCACCCCTCAATGTACTTGAGAACTTTTGTTCTACCCTATGATATATGATAGATATAATTAAATGATAGTATATGTTATGATATATCATACACAATTTATACACACCATGTAATATTTAAAAAAAATAATTTTAAAAGGTGAAATGAAAACTAACTTCCAGCTATTATTGTTCATAGGTAGCAATAGCTCAAAAACTGTTCATTTTCTGTTGTTGCTACATTCTTTTGTATGTCCCTGTATATGAAAGATAAATTCTAGTCACTCGATATTCTGCACATAGAAGTTTGTAGTACATTCTAGTATTGTATACATAAATGTAAATCTGATTAAAACTGTGTAATATCATTAAAATACAACGCAAACGAATTTTCCCCATATACCGTAATATTTTTAGCGTCCCTGTAAACGAACGGTAAACGCTACACGCTTTTTTTAAATACATGCCACAGTAAACACTAATAACATTACAATCTTAATAAAAATATGCGAGATTAAAATTCTGATATGATTTACTTAAAATGTGCTAAAATATACATAAATATTTTTTTTTTTTTAGCATAAGAACCGTCAAAAGATGTTAAAATCCCAACTTCTTTAACCCCTTAACGCTCGAATTAAATTACGGTTGAAAAATTCAAATTGTTTATTGGCACCACTTTTATGAAAAAGAAATATTCACCTTATTTAATGGCAGGAAAAACGACACTAAAATATAGCCAATTTCACTGTTTTATAAAACTGGTGGGAATCAAACAATTTGAGTAAAAGACACAGCCCGAGAATATCTCGGGAGTGAGAATTAAGGGGTTAAACTGCACTTCAACAGTCGTCATCAGAGGAAAGATCACAGAACTCATCTCCCCCTGTCATTGTTTATTTAAAACTCAACGTCGAAAACAACAAACTTGCTCTTTTTTCTTACTATATACTCTTGTGTATTGCAGATTTACTCCTACACTTATTTTAATGATAAATCATTTCGCCAGAAAAGATATAAATAAAACTAAACATATATAGTTATAGAAACATTCGATATATCTGATATACTCATAAGTTACAGAGTTCTTTCTTTTGAATTGTTCAACTTTTTTCGATCAAACAAATCGGAAGAAATATTTAAATACTTTTATAACCTTATTATAAATTAATAGCTTAATTTTAAGTCATTTTTCAGCTATTCCGTCACAAGAATAAATCGTGAAACAATCTTTAAGATTACAACTGTATGCACGTTAAAACAACAATAAGATAAATATGATATAGAAAAAAATATCATTCGCCAAAATTGGTTAACTATTTGTGAAATTCTCAACAACGAAATATTTTACACACTAAAAAGTAGAAAAAAGTGTATGATTTAAACAGTTAAAATTTTATCTTAATTTAAATATGATTACATGTTGCGATTTCGACTTAGAAAGCCTAAAAATGTAGTTTAAATGCGCAGTTGATTTGACCGTCAATTTCAATAAAAACCATGTTCATGTTCATATTTATTTAATAACATTTGAATTTATTCACATTTTAATTTTTTATTGGTTGTAGTAATAATATTTAATAAAAAAAATAATGCGTGTATTTTGTGTCAAATACTTTTTCAACGCTGATATTAATATTTTTGAGCCATTGTATGCATCCTTTAAATAAATATTAACATTATTGCATATAACATGATTCTGAAAAACCTAAATACGATAGCTTTGTTTTATATTTTCTAAAATTTTAGAAATTCAGACAGCAAAGTGTTCACATTTTATTCAGTTATATTTTACGGTCGGATTATAAGCAGCAGAGACGCGCTAAGAGCTTTTCGGCTTCTCTGCAAGCAATCGTCTTTCTGTTTTTACAAATATTTCATCATAGTATAAGTAACTCAACAACTTCGACATGACTTATTTATAACATTGCCTAACGGCCTTGGAGGCACTCTTAGATTCCTCGATTGGTTATCAAAAAAACGCCCGAAAGATTATTCTACTGCAAGATTTATTTTTATTTTTAATATTTTACGATAATTTTACCAGTGTAGATTTCCCGCAGAATATTTAAATAATTTCACACGGAGCATATTGATACCATAAAGCAAATCATGTCAGCGTCTGGCCCTACAGTCATATCGACTGTGTCAACGATTATAACAATCAATTTCGCATTTTTTTGGCAAATTTATTAATTTTTAAACATGACACTTAAATTGGAGAGCACCAGTTAAGTTGGGCATTGCATTTCGGCTAATATTCTATAACGAAATTAACACTTCATAAATAATTGTCATTCTCTGAATTGTTGGTTTTTCTAATTAACCATAATGAATTTCCTTCAACATTACTTATTATAATTAAAAATATTATGTGTTTTGTAATACTTATTTTATTGAAATAGGGAAGAATAGTAAACAGTGAGACATGGTACATAGTGGGACAGCAGCCACATTGACATATAGTTGGAACTTTTTCTCCAAGCTGGCATGCACACATAACGACCTCATCTTATTCAACACGTGGGTGTGGTTTCGGCACTTCAGTTACTCGGGCGACAAAACAGTAAATAATTCTTTATTTTATAGTGGTTAAAGTTACATAAACGTATATTTTAGATTTTATTTCCTTCAATATGTCATATATTTACTAAACCAAACCTAGCTATATCGAATAATAGACTATTTCCACAAAACGACATAAACTTTTTAAAGCGATGAAATTGATGTAACTTTTTTGGCATCCATTTTGTTACAACGTAACGAAAGTATACAGTGAGACACACAGTTGTGGTACACAGTGAGATGTATCTCATTGTGTGCCTACTATGTGGTACTGATGTTAAAAAAGTAATTTATTAATAAAAGATTTTTTTTTCTCTCTCACTTTCTGTGTGTGTGTGTGTGTGTGTGTGGGCGTGCGATGCTAGGGAAATCTACTAAACGTATGAAGCTGAAAATTTGTATGAAGGTAGCCCAAGGTCTGCCATTGTCCACCCGAGGCTCATATTTTGAAAACCTAGAAATATTAATTAGAAATCATAAACTGCAGAAAATTATTGATAGAGTGTAAAAATGTACGATTTATGAAAATATATACAATGTCTCACTGTGTACCACTTGTAGTACACAATGAGAAAATTTTCGATACACGGTTATGCTGCATCTGTGCTTTTATAAATAACTTTTTTTAAACCATTTTTTCAACTAGTATGTTGTGGCCATCACAAAACTTTCTTCTATATAAATCACGTCAATTCAATCATTTAAATAGTACAAGAAATTACATCAATTTAGCACCAATTCATATCAAAGTGTATCTGAACTTGCAGTTTGATAAAAATTCGTGCCTTAGTTCTCGAGACAGAGCTATAGCGGAAATTCTGAAAAATGTAGCATAGCAGCGCCACCTGTTGACTGATTTACACCCATACATAAACAGCAATACTTGATATCCAGGTATACATGGATCGGAAGTTTGTTGAAAATCCAAGCATTAGTTCTTGAGAAAGAACTATTGCGGAAATCACAAAAAACAGCATAGAGGCGCCATTTATTGAGCGATTTACACCAAACTGTATAAAATGTCAATTCATGTCAAGTAATAACTGATTCTAAAGTTTGATGAAAATTCATGCATTAATTCTTGAGATACACGTACAGTGGAAATTCTGAAAAATACAGCATAGCAGCGACACCTGTTAACTGATTTATACCAAAATGTACAAAATGACAATTCATGTTTAGAATTAACAGATTCTGAAGTTTGGTGAAAATTATTGCATTAGTTCTTGAGATACAGCTATAATGGAAATTCTGTAAAGTGCAGCATAGCAGCGTCACCTGTTGAGCGATTTGCACCAAAACACGAACAGCACTAATTCATATCAAAGTGTACTTGAATCTGAAGTTTGATGAAAATCTAAGCATTAGTTATTGAGATAGAGCTATAGCGGAAATTCTGAAAAATGTAGCATAGCAGCGCCACCTGTTGAGTGATTTACACCCATACATAAACAGCAATACTTGATATCCAGGTATACATAGATCGGAAGTTTGTTGAAAATCCAAGAATTAGTTCTTGAGATAGAGCTATTGCGGAAATCACAAAAAACAGCATAGAAGCGCCATTTATTGAGCGATTTACACCAAACAGTATAAAATGTCAATAAATGTCAAGGACAAACTTATTCTAAAGCTTGATGAAAATTCTTGCATTAGTTCTTGAGATACACCTATAGTGGAAATTCTGAAAAATACAGCATAGCAGCGCCACCTGTTAAGTGATTTATACCAAAATGTACAAAATGACAATTCATGTCCAGGATTAACAGATTCTGAAGTTTGGTGAAAATTATTGCATTAGTTCTTGAGATACAGCTATACCCAGGTCAAAATTCTTGCTGGTACTATCATCAGAAATATGCTAGTTTTGGCTATGTATTGCTTTGTCTGCTAGATTTTCATGCTGGTATATGCTTTACAATGCTAGTCAGCATCACATGCTATATAGCTAGCTTTCACTGTAATAGCATGACAAGCTATATAGAAGCATTTTATGCTTGTTTGCTGTTTAAGCTTCTTCCAAAGCATGGTGTGGTAGGTACAGTCGCGGAAAAAAAAAATAAAAACCCCTTATAAATTCTCAACAAATTATCGTAGAAGAAAGTTACTGGTACCGAACGATTGGAAATAAAATCTACTTTTAAGTGATGTATATAAAATTTGCTTAGGGGGGCATCTACATATTAAAACGAATCCAAACTTCATTTTTTTCATAGACAATACACAATTTTAACGAGATATTTCAAATCTTCGGTTCAAATTATGCCTAGACACCGAATTTCAAGTCATTTGAATGATAAGTTTTTGAATTATAAACATTCAAAATTTAGTGCTTCTAATGTTAAATTACATTTTCATATTTTTATTTATATCTCGAGAAATTATGCTCCTAATGTGCTAATTTTTTTTTTGCAGCAATAATACTAATATACCCAAACCTATACGCTGAATTTGCAATTTTTATAATTTTATGATATGAATTATGAAATTAATATTCGAAAAAATTGTGAATTGCAACCTTCGATTTTTTTGATGGATTTAGATTTATTAAGTCCTGCTTTATGTAAATCCGCATTTCACATTTTTCTTCCAAGTAGTTTTCAAATTATGCTTAAAAAACGGCAAAATGATGGTTTAAGGGGCCGTCTATAATAGAAGTGAGAAGATATTTTGAAATTTCTTCTGCTGTCCTGTAATCTAGCAGGCTTCATTGACTTCATAAGGTGCCTTGATCAAGATGGGGTTCTCTCAGATAACAATCGATTTCCGAACGTCAATTTTGATACAGCCCTTAAAATACGCTCGTTTTAAAATAATTAATTTCTCAGAAACTTATGGTGCGAATTGCATAAATATTTGTTTTAAGGCTAAATGAAAGGTGCAGATTTCATTTATGCTGTCAGAATTGTGTACTGCTATTGAAAAAAAAAAAAAACTTATGGTTCGTTTTAATATGTAGATGGTCCCCTAAGCATATTTTATCCATGTCATTTAAAAGTAGACTTTATTTCCAATCGTTCGGTACCAGTAACTTTCTTCTACGATAATTTGTTGAGGAGTTAGTGGGGGGTGTTTACTTTTTTTTCCCACGACTGTACCTTACCGTGCTATTATATGCTTTTTTACTTTCTTCAATCTTTACAAGAAGAAAGTATTGGATTCATGAAAATTTTCGAATTCCGGTTTTTAACGGATTTACACGTTTTAGGGGTCTGAGAACCCGAAAAACATGTTTTTACAAAATGTCTGTCTGTGAGTCTGTCTGTCTGTGTGTCTGTGTGTGACACAAATTTTGTGGGCGCTCTATCTCAAGAACTAATGCACGGAATTTAATAAAAAATTATAGCCAGTTAGTGCCTGATACAAATTGATGCTGATTAGTTTTTGATGCAAATCGCTCAACAGGTGACGCTGCTATGCTGCATTTTTTAGAGAAACTCCAATGGATAAGAGAAACGACATGATGGCAATAAATTCTGATTGGTCCAAAGCTGTTTTCAACCGCCGCGGGCGATCGACTGCAGCGCTTCCATAGACATTACACAGGACGAAAATAGAGAGTTTTTAAATTTATGTAATTCATAATATTTTGACGCTTGTTTAGATTTTTAACACCAATTTTCAGGCTCAGAAATGTTTATATTATGGATATAAGCACAATTTTGTCTAAGAATTTCGCAATTTTCTTGAACAAATATTTTTTTCCTTCCTTAAGTTTCGTTTTCATTCTGTCAGCACCAGCATTATTCTTTCTTTTTCTGGTTATATTTTAAGATATATATATATAATTTGGATTATTTTTATTTCTATGACTGAAATATATATATATCCTTGCTTTGTTTCAGTGTAATCGAATCACAAGTATTGTTTTTTTCCTATTTTCTGTCCTCAGTAATGAAAATATGTGTTGGCGAAGAATGAAAAATCGCCAAGCGCGAAATCCTCCTATGAACTTATCTTGGGAGTAATAGAGTCGTTTCGTAAACTTCGCATAGATGATTTGGGGTAATGGTTAAAGTACCTGTCTGGTAAGTTAAAGGTAGCGGGTTCGATCCTCTTGGCTTCCACTTTTAAAATTTTGTTTCTTTATTGATTTGTTACCAGTTACTCTGATTTTTTTTAATCGATTCTTGTCAATAAAACTAAATTTATTTATATATTTATTTTTGATAATTTATTATCAGTTAATAAAATATTATAATTTTTTAAATCGGTTCTTCTTAATAAAACTAAGTTTTTGTATTTAATATCATCCAAGGGCTATATTTTAATAATTAAAAACAAACATATATTTTAATGCAATAACATCGAATAAAATTACAATTTGAAACATGTTTATGAATTTAAAATATGTTTATGTCGTAATTTTAATAACATAAAAATATCTAATCACTAGAAGTAACATAATATAGTATTCATTTTTATTAAATTAAGAATAATGCTTCATACATCAAATGCGCATATAAATTCAAAACAATTTTGGGAGGATGGGTACGTATGTATTAAGTTGGAAATTAAAAAAAAAAAAAAAAAAAAAAAATATATATATATATATATATGATAGGGGAGGGGTGTTAAAGGAGATTAAAGGTGGAAATTTTCTGAAGTGTTAATTTAGAAGATCATTTTTTGTTCTTCTTATCTTACTGCACAATACCAAATAGAGAAAAAAAAGGGAGTTAAAAAAATTTAAACGAAGTTGCGCTCTCCATCCGACAAATAAATCTGTGTTATCAATCATCATTGTGGAGCGATCGATTATAATTAAAAATGTAATATATTTATAGGAAAACTAAAAACGATATTCGATTCTAAAGAACTGGAATATAAAATTTCATGCATGACTACCTGAAAATTTCATGCATTTTAAGACACACCATGAGATCCTGAATGTGTGACTTCGTGAAATATGTTTATTTATATAATTATTTATTAATTTCCTAGGCATCCTTAAAATAAATTGTGTATGGAGATAACCAATATACATTTTAGAGGGGGATTATACATTTTTTTTTTTCATTTTGTTTCCTATGCATTCCAGGAGAGTAAGAAATAAATTAAGTTTATTATGTAATGTCGGTTGAAGTATATATTTATGAGCAATATGTATATGCAAATATATGTATGAGCTAAGTTCTAAGCCTTAACCACAAAATCCCCCCCTCCCCCCCAAGAAAAAATATAAACATTTATGGCCGTTTAAATTCCCATAGTTTTAAAAATTAACACTAAGAAACTCCTGAAAATTTAGAAATATTTTTTTTTAATATATTGTAAAATAATATTAAAATGCATAAATATATGAATACATTTTATCTAAGTGCACTGAAAACCATTGGACTGAATTTCCGGATGCGACACCGCAGAAAAGGGAAACGTTGCCTTCTGAGACAGCAATAATCTATAATTCAAGATGTAATTCGCTTATAAGAAAAATAAAATAAAAACTGTTACATTGAAAATCCTTTTAATAATCGTACATGAAGAATCGTGCTTTTATGTTTAAAAATGATTCAGAAAGTTTCGCGTTGTTCAATGATGGAATTCTTCTTTGGAGAATCGCCTTAAGGCTGTTCTTAACTGCTCTGCTCAACAAGCGCAAAACGTTTTGACACATTTACAAATTCATTTTTTAATGGAAAGGTATAAAATTGCAAAGACTGGCTATGGAAGCAATTTGGAATCGAGCTGTTTTTTCCATTTTTTGATCAATCAATTACCTATTGAGTTATAAGCAATTTCGATCACGTGACAAACACTTTTTTCGACCTTTTTGAGTGCTCTTTCTTCCTTCGCGCGGAAATTCGGTTCAAAACACCCACTTTGACATTATTTTCTGAAAGATCTATTGCGTTTGCAAAAAAAAATGAAAAAAAAAAACTCAATTACATAGTTTCTGAACAACAACACCAACTAGTTTCATGTATTTTCGAACAAAAATAAATTAAAACTTATGTCAGAAAGTTGCCCTTTTGGATTTGAGAACACCCTTAAGTAAATTAAGGAGGGAGACAACCAATGTAAATAGAATACAAGTAATTTTTTTTTTTTTTAAGTATTTCACAATTTTTTTTTTCTTTTTTCCTCAGGAATTTTGAAGGTTGTTTTCAAATTCAAACTAATTACTTTCTACCATATTCACGAGGTTTTTTTTTTTTATCCGCAAATGTATACGAATTTGCAAATATTCTTTTCCAGTTGTGAGAAATCGAATAGCTTTTCCCGTTTTTCGATAAATAGAAGTCTTCTCCTAAAATGGCAATAAGAATTGCACATTCTGTCAATTTGTAAGGCACTACAGTCATGAAAAGTTTGTCATAGTCGACTAATTTATTGTAATTGAAGGTGTGTCAAATTTTTAGAAAAATGGAAAACGCAGTGCCATTGTTTGGCGAAAGAGATCGGCATTTTTGGGAAAGCACAATACCAAAAAAAAAAAAAAAGAGACCACCTTTAATACATTGTTAAATGGCATATGTTCATAGTTTTTTTTATATTTTGGACAATATATAGGAGATATGTTCTAAATTTGAATATTCATAAAAATATCCATTTTAGTTGAAGGATGCTAAATTTATAAAGTTTTAAAAATAAACGCTAAAATTTCGTTATCAAAATCCCGAAGTTCGAGGAATATTAAAAAATGTTACTGATTATTAATGCGATTATGAATTCTGTTTTTGTAAGATCACTTAGTGATCCTATTTCTTTTAATATATGTTTCTTTAATACAAGTTATAGGGATGGAGACAATTAAATGGAGATATTAAATTTTTGAGTGCTTTTAAAATATATGCTATGTATAAAAATGTAAAAAATAATTGTTTTAAAAAATGCTTGGGGTTAACATTTATATTTTGTATTTTTCGGCCCAAATAGATTCACAGACACACAAAAGTAAAAGGTTTAGAAAATTAACGATAAACCATACGCCCCCCCCCCCCCCCTTCCCGCAAGCGAAGAAATGCTAGAAAAATTTTATTGATTAAAAATTTGCATAAGAGCATGGATAGTTTTTTATTCCTTTAAAAATGCATTGTAAAATAGTACTGAAATGTGTAATTTCAGTTATTCAATTCGATGAGTTGAGTGATTTGATTTACCATATTTTTATAAAAAGTCTAATGAGAAAGTCAATAAATAAATATCTCTTGTTAGATTCTAAATAATCAATTTAAAATCAATATTAAATGTGTTTATGAATAGAAAAATTTCCCTTAGAGCAAATTTTATTATAATATGCACAAAAACAGAAATAAACCCACAATTTGCAATATTTTGATTCGTTCTAAAATATGAGGAAAATTATTTTTTTTACTCTGTTCCATTTCGCAAGAACGCACATTAAAATAATAATAATAATAATAATAAAAGTAACCAAAGCGCGAGAATGCGCCAAGCGTGGAAGATGAGCTTTGCATGATTTTTTCTTCCAAGGGACACTTTTCTTCCACAGAGCATGCGTACTTGCTCTCATGACGCTTCTCTTACCAAGTTGGAGTTTCTCTAGCATTTTTTACGATTTCCGCAATGGCTCTATCTCAGGAACTAATGCACGGATTTTCATAAAACTTCAGATTTCGTTAGTCCTTGATATGACTTGATGCTGATTTCGTGTTGGTGCAAATCGCTCAACAGGTGGCGCTGCTATGCTGCATTTTTTACGATTTCCGCAATGGCTCTATCTCAGGAACTAATGCACGAATTTTCATAAAACTTCAGATTAAGTTAGTCTTTGATATTACTTGATGCTGATTACGTGTTGGTGCAAATCGCTCAACAGGTGGCGCTGCTATGCTGCATTTTTTACGATTTCCGCAATGGCTCTATCTCAGAAACTAATGCACGGATTTTCATGAAACTTCAGATTAAGTTAGTCCTTGATATGACTTGATGCTGATTTCGTGTTTGTGTAAATCGCTTAACAGGTGGCGCTGCTATGCTGCATTTTTTTACGATTTCCGCAATGGCTCTATCTCAAAAACTAATGCACGGATTTTCATGAAATTTCAGATTCAGTTAGTCCTTGATATGACTTGATGCTAATTACTTGTTGGTGCAAATCGCTCAACAGGTGGCGCTGCTGTACTGCCTTTTTTACGATTTCCGAAATGGCTCTATCTCAAGACCTAATTCACGGATTTGCATGTAACTTCATATTCAGTTAGTCCTCTATAAGACTTGATGCTGATTACGTGTTGGTGTAAATCGCTCAACAGGTGGCGCTGCAGTTCTGAATTTTGCACGATTCCCGCAATAGCTCTATCTCAAAAACCAATGCACGAATTTTCATCTAACTTCATATTTAGTTAGATGTTAACACAAGTTGTTGCTAATTAGGTTTTGGTGTTAATAGTCCAATAGGTGGCGGTGCTATGCTGAAATTTTCATGATTTTCGCAATAACTCTATCTCGAAAACTAATGCACGGATTTTTCTCAAACTTCAGATTCAGTTAGACTTTGACATAAGTGGATGCTTGGTGGGTTTGATGTAACATAGGTTTTTGGTGTAAACACCCAATAGGGGTCGCTACTAGGCTGAATTTTGCTGGATTTACACTATTTAAGAGATAGCCTTATCTCAAGAACTAATGCACGGAATTTCATATCTTTAGAATCCTCATGATGGGCATAGATTGCCGTTTAATTTTGGCAGTGCGAATTTTCAAGTATTAACATGTATGAGATAGAAGAAAGTTTTGGGATTGGTACATCCGACTAGTTATGCTTGCTAGCATAATATGCTATGCAGCCAGCTTAGGGAAAAATAGCTTGACAAGCTATGTACAAGCATTTTATGCTTGTTTGTTGTTTAAGCTTCTTCCAAAGCATGGTGTGGTAGTTACCTTACCGTGATATTATATGCTTTTTTATGCTTGCCAGCATAATATGCTATGCAGCCAGCTTAGGTAGAAATAGCATGACAAGCTACGTACAAGCATTTTATGCTTGTTTGCTGTTTAAGCTTTTTTCAAAGCATGGAGAGGTAGGTACCTTAACGTGCTATTATATGCTTTTTCATGCTTGCCCGCATAATATGCTATGCAGCCAGCTTATTGAGAAATAGCATGACATGCTATGTACAATAGGGTGGGTCGAAAAAACCGAAATATTTATAATCGAAACGTAATAGCGCAGAAAAGTTGCCTTTTGTAAAAAAGATAAAATACGCAAAATATTACACTGATTGATTAATATCTTTTACCGCCGCAAGGGGTCCAAATTTCGAAAAAATCGCAAAAAACATACTTTTAGCAATTTTTTTTTTTTTAAATTTTCCAAACATACTTATAAAATTTCTAATAGAACGCAATAGCCACGCCAAGATATTAGTAATATAACATTAACATTTCATTTTTGTGACATCGTTGCTTTTACCCCCACAACAGGGCCAAAATTTCTAAAAAATATTAAAAATTAAAGTTTTTCATTTTTTCAATTTTCATAACTTTCGTAATGTTTTCAGATTTTTTACATTTCTAATAGGCTGGGAAAGGCATTTTATAATGTTAATTTCATGCACATTGTTAACCATGATCACTGTAATTCTATAAAAAAAAAAATTGCTCAATGATAGAAACACCTGAAGCTGCCTGCACGTAAAATTAATTTCTCGCTGCTAGAGGGCCACGTTTCACTTTGTTCGTTTTTTTTTGTAATGTACTCCTTTTACTCTATACTTTGATGGCCCTAAAGATAGAAATATCTACCAGGTTAAAGAGGTGGCAAAGTTTCATCTTTGCGAAATCAAGGAGGAACATATCTCTTTGATACTAGAACCAGGTTAGTTATTTACCACTCAGTTATTTTCGTCATTTGACCCCATCGTCTGGCAAGGCGACTTCTATATGCAATGACATTATAGATTTTTTGAAGAAAAATGAAATTCAGACTGTAATAATAATTGCAGTTTTATTTCGCGGAACTGTTTCAAAACAGGATGCAAAAGTGCTGTTATAGTAGGATTAGTTGAGAACAACTTTTAAAAGACCACTTTATTGGCTTCCTTGACCTCACTTCAATGAGCTTCCGCTGAGACATTTTTTCAAACATCTTGATGACAAAAAACAGGTTTTCTATCATATTGTGGCCCAATTGGTTGATCTCTTGTGATTTGCGAATTTTTACCGATTGCAAAATTTAAGCCAATTTAATCTGATCACTTAGGTGTTGATAAAGATGATTTTTCAACTGACCAGAAGTATATGTCTGAAATATTGCAAGCTCTTTCAACATGCGTGTATACAATTGACCTTTTTTGCTGAGTCCCTGGACAAATATTTCACGCAAAGTGGATCATTACTGCTATTTAAATTTTGAGACTCTACGTTGGAACAAAGAAACCCTCTTCTTATCTTCTCATACTCTTTGAGTACATCCTGAAAATGTACTGCATCAGTTGGTTCACAATTAAAAAGAATCACTCATGTTTTCCAGAATCTGTGCACTATAGTTAGTAACTTACGTTACTTGACAGATAATCTACGAAAGGTTATAGTTCCTGTATTTTCACGAAATGACTATTTCGCAAATCATACAAATAGCCTCTTCTGAATAATAGCATATGAAGAGGAGAACATCAAGGCCCCAACCATGAAGAAAATTGCAAAAGCACGAAGTTCTGTGGACTAGAATAGTGCCATCCGTCACTTTATCATAGCAGACTTCAACACTGAAGCTTAAAATTGTATGGCTTTAGTCTACTGACAAAACTGAAAACTAACGGAACCACCTGTTATGGTTTCTTTATCGACTAACAACGCTGGTGAGTTTAAAATGTTCGATTAAAGATACCAGCTATTATAACTTTCCTTGTCTCACTCAATCAAGATGCGTGAAATTATTGATTGAAGCGCTGATAAAGTTTGTTTAATAGAACAGAGGGACGATCACATCTGATCAGTTTTGTAAATGAATTATAAAATTCATTTACATTAAATTCTTCTTCATTTTAAGTTTATTTAACCCGTTTCGGTTAAACATCTCTGTATTTTAATTAATAAAATACTAAAACATTTTGCTCATTTTATATAATTTTTGTGGCATGAATAGGCTGTTATCAGTAGATGAAGCGATCGTCAAGAAAAATGAATGATTAACTTTATTTTCAAGTCTATTACAAATAGTTATAAAAATTATGATATATTAATAGATATAAAGAAATATTATTTATTTCTAGACATATTATAAAAATTAGAAAAATTAAAAAAAAAAATGAAAAATTGAAATGTTTGAAATTTTTACAAAAAATATGGTCTTTTTGCGGCAATTAAAGATATGATTTCATCATAATGAACATTTACCGGGACATTTCTCATATCTTCATGTAGCTATTGCGTTCTATTAGAAATTTTATTGGTATGTTTGGATAATTTTAAAAAAATGATAAAAAAACATGTTTTTTGCGATTTTTTGAAATTTTGGCCCCCTTGCGGCGGTAAAATATATTAACTGATCGATGTAATATTTTAGAAATTTATTCTGTATTACAAAAGGCAACTTTTCCGCGCTATTACATTTCGATTATAAAAATTTCGGTTTTTTCGACCCACCCTAATGTACAAGCACGTTATGCTTAGTTGCTGTTGAAGTGTCTTCCAAAGCATGGAGAGGTAGGTACCTTAATGTGCTATTATATGATTTCTTATACTTGGCAGCATAATATGCTATGCAGCCAGCTTATTAAGAAATAGCATGACAAGCTATGTACAAGCATTTTATGTGCTTATTTGCTTTTTAAGCTTCTGTCAAAGCATGGAGAGGTAGGTACCTTTACATGCTATTATATGCTTTTTTATGCTTGCCAGCATAATATGCTATGCAACCTGCTTTGATAGAAAACAGCATGAAGTACTATGTGTCAGTAAGATATGCTAATTTGCTACACAAGTCTCTTCCCAGTAATGATGAGGTAGGTACTTAAATGAAGAATTGTGTGCTTGTTATTTCTTGGCAGCATCAAATGTTTATTTTTTTTTTTTTTAAATTAATTAATTTATTTTTGTTTTGTTTTAGTTACTCGAAAGTATAAATTTGACTATGTTTTTTTTTTAAAATAGAAGAAAAGGAAATTTTAATTATAAATTAAATTAATTATTCAAATCCAGGAAGAGACAATAGTTCTCTTTCACCTCCGCCCCCCCCCCCCAAAAAAAAAAACAAAACAAAAAAAACAACAGAAAATTCCTAGTTTCTCTTTTATTATAAGCTAAGAGAGAAGATTAAATTTCAATTTGTTTTTTTCAAAATCGGAGAAAAAAATTAGTTACATTTCAAATTCAAAGGAGGCTTAATGGATCACCTAAGCCCTCTTCCCTTAACGGAATGTTCAAGAGTTTGTGTTATGGAGGTTTCACTGTACATTGCAATTTTTCAAGATGTAAAATATAACTTCTATTTTTTTAAATTAATTTCTATGGGGGTGGGTTAAATTCTATGAGGGATTTAACTTCTATGAGAGACTTCTAGAGGAGCCCCCCCCCCCCCCGGCAATAAAATATTTTTTCTTTTGTTTCTTAGAATTTAAATATTCTAACTTACTCGAAAAAATGCAGTATGCAGTGTAAAAAATGTAGAAAAAGAAAATTTTGTTCATTAAATCTAAAATCCGGGCTGGCCCCCTCCTGAATTCAATACTGTCTTAAATCACCCATTTGAGATTAGTTTTTAACATCAAAATATCAAAAGAAACAGAACTAAAAATTAATTACCAAAGCGGATATAGAAGAGTAACTCCCACCCCCCTCCCCCCCCAACAGAAAATTTTAAACTGATCTTCCTCTTACTGTTAAATTATTTTAGATTACCTGTAAATTATAAATTTTCTATATCTTTAAAAATGGGAGAAAAATAAAATTTTGTTTATTAAATTTCAAAAGCTGAAAGGGGGGAGAGGGCTGTGTCACCGCCGCCTGAATTAAGTACTGCCCCTTGAACACGTTTGAGATAATTTTTTAATACATAAACTTAAAAAAATTAACAAATAATTTTCATGGTATACTTAAAGGGAAAAAGCCCCCTCCACTTCCCCCCGAATTGGAAGAAAATTCCTCGCTGCACTTTCTCTTAGTATTTAATTCTGTTAAGTTTCTCGAAAAGATTAAATTTGCTATGTTTATTAAAATCAGAGAAAAAATATTATCTTGTTAAATTTCAAAATCCAGGGGCGGTAGATTTCCTTTTTCGAACCACTTCAATGTAAATTCAATTATGCCTTCTTCCACCCGTTTTAGATAAAATCTAAAAAAAAAAAAAAAAAAACTGAAAATTAATTTCTATAATGGATTTATTGGGAAAAACGCCCCCCCCCCCCCCCGGTTTAGATAAGATTTTAACACATAAATGTTTAAAAAACTGAAAATTAATTTCCGTGAAGGATTTTTTGGGAAAAAGCGCCTCCGCTCCACTCCCCCATCATAAAATTCTTAGCTGTTCATTCTCTTAGTCTTTAATTATTTCAATTACACACACACACACACACACACAAAAAAAAAAAAAAAAAAAAAAAAAAAAAAAAAAAAAAAACAATCCGTGCTTTTTGAAAAGAGAATTTAGTCAATTAAATTTCAAAATTCAAGGAGCACTGTTTCATGTAAGAAATAAGTTCATAACAATCGAATTGAAAATATGTACAATTGCATTATTGCATTAGTTCTTGAGATACAACTATAATGTAAATTCTGTAAAGTGCAGCATAGCAGCGCCACATGTTGAGCGATTTGCATCAAAACACAAACAGCACTAATTCATATCAAAGTGTACTTGAATCTGAAGTTTGATGAAAATCTAAGCATTAGTTGTTGAGATAGAGCTAGTGCGGAAATCGTAAAAAATGCAGTATAGTAAAAAAACAGTAGCGGAAACTGTTGAGCGATTTACACCAAAATGTACAAAACACTCATTTCATGTCAAGGACTAACTGAATCTGAATTTTGATGAAAATCCGTGCATTAAATCTGGAGATTGAACTATTGCGGAAATCGTGAAAAAGGCTGCATAGCAGCGCCACCTGTTGAGCGATTTACACCTAAAACTAATCAGCACCAATTTGTATCAGGGACTAACTGAATATAAATTTTTATTAAATTCCGTACATTAGTTCTTGAGATAGAGCACCCACAAAATTTGTGTCACATACAGTCAGACAGACAGACAGACTCACAGATAGACATTTTGTAAAAACATGTTTTTCGGAATCTCTGACCCCTAAAACGTGTAAATCCGTCTAAAACGAAAGTCAATTATTTTCCCGAATCCAATACTTTCTTCTTGTAAAGATAGACGAAAGTAATAATGAGTAACGTATTTGTGTAGCTTAAAGATGTAGCAAATTTTTTTCAAAAAAGTAAAAATCGCCGTCATTCGTAATGTAATAATAATTTTCGTCTCACTGTGTACTACACTCCCCTACATTAGACTTATTGTATACTACATCTACACATGAATTGAGATCATTTCCATATATATAAAAATTATGAGGATACGGTTCTAAGAGAATAATGAAATACTTCTGAAAATCACTTTGTACAAACATAATTTGGCTGGGATATAGTTTAAATTATTAAATAACTTTTGAAAAGAATTTCCAGTAATAGATTAACAGAAAACTAGTATGTTGTGGCCATCACAAAACTTTCTTCTATCTCATACATGTCAATACTTCAAAATTCACTATCTCAGTGCCAAATTAAATGGCAATCTGTGTTCATCATGAGGATTCTAAAAATATGAAACTCCATGCATTAGTTCTCGAGGTATGACTGTCGCTGAAATCGTGTAAATCCAGCAAAATGCAGCATAGCAGCGCCACCTATTGGGTTATTTACACCAGAACCTAATTATCACCAACTTATGTCAACGTCTAACTGAACATGAAGTTTGAGGAAAATTCGTGCATTAGTTTTTGAGATAGAGGTATTGCGCAAATCATAACAAATGCAGCATAGAAGCGAAACCTGTTGAGCGATTTGCAACAACACATAATCAGCAGCAATATTAATCAAGTTGTACTTAAATCTGAAGTTTGATGAAAATTCGTGCATTAGTTCTTGAGATAGAGCTATTGAGGAAATAGTTCAAAATGCAGCACAACAGCGCCACCTATTGGGCGATTTACACCAACACGCAGTGATCATCATTTCATATGAAGGACTGTCTACCCGTAAGGTATGGTGACGTCACGGCGACGTCGTTGTGAAGTCACACTGTGATTTTGTGACCGTCGATGTGACGTCATAGTGACTAGAATGCGAGGTCGTTATAGACGTTTTAGAGGTCGTTTGTGACGTCAAATTGTGACCACTCTGTGAAGTCACGGTGTGACAAATTTGTGAAAAGTGTGTCATTTGTGACTATTTTGGCATTAACTTTGTGACGAACCTGTGACGAAAGCGACAATGCTTTGAAGTCACACTGTGACCAATTTCTGAAATATGTGTCATTTGTGACGAACTTGTTATAAACACTGTAATTTCAAATGAAAATCAAATTTCAAATTAATTGCTTAAAAGATGCAAATAGTGATAAAAATTCCATGCTGGGATTCGAACCCGGGCCATCAGTACAGCGCACTGACATTCTACCGGCTAAATCACATGGAACGATACCCAGGCTGGAAAATTTCTCACTATTACATGTTGGCAAGGCTACAAATGCAGCACAAGATGGAATATTTAGCGTGAGCCCCCAACATGATGCAAACACGAATCTTAATTAAATCCAGCATCGATTGAAATTATATTAATACTTGGAAATTTTTCCAGAGAGAACCATTCGCCTTGCATACAATATTTCAAATGAAAATCAAATTTCAAATTAATTGCTTAAAAGGCAATTTTAATTTGAAATGTTGTATGCAAGGCGAATGTTTCTCCCTGGAAAAATTTAAAATTATTAATATAGTTTCAATCGATGCTGGATTTAATGAAGTTTCGTGTTTACCCCATGTCGGGTGGCTCACGATAAATATTCCATCTTGGGCTGCGTTTGTAACCTCGCCAACATCTAATAGTGAGAAATTTTACAGGCTGGGCGTCGTTCCATGTGGTTTAGTCGGTAGAATGTCAGTGTTCTATACTGATGGCCCAGGTTCGAGTCCCGGCATGGAATCTTTTTCACTATTTTGGCCTTTGCACCTTTTAAGCAAATAATTTGATATTTGATTTTCATTTGAAATATTGTATATAAGGCGAATGATTCTCTCTGGAAAAATTTCTAAGTATTAATACAGCGATGAATTTTAAAATAAACTTTTGCTGTAAATATAAAATCTTATCTTTTTACCGTACTTTTTAGCAAAGTATCGCTATTTTGGAGTCCTATTCTTCTAAAAAATTTTAAAATTTTCCACTTAAAAAACAATGCTTATCAACTGACATATTTTTTTATTAAGTTCTATGATTGATATTGAGTTCAAGCTTGATATTTAGAATGTGTAAGTTTTTTAATTTGTTGTGATTTTTCATTGCTTTATTAAATACGAACATGGAGAGTAACGGATATTAATACAACTATTATTTATAGAGCGGCATGATAAGCGATATTTATTTAATTTTTTTATTCCCGTGTATATTGTATTTTGTGAATATGAGCTAAATAGATTTGGTAAGTTTTATAGGAAAAGACTGATCTGCGAAATAGAGAAAAAAAAAACGAGTAAGAAAAATCATGCGTTAAGCATCGATTATAAAATACTTTCCAACACTTTCTGAATGCTTTAACAAGACATCGTAATTTAGAGAAATGACGTATATAAGATAACTAAGTAAACATTTTAGAAAACGCATAAAACATTTGAAAAACTGATTTCAGCAGTTACCGTCCATAGCCAAAAATATTTTTCAATTCTTTTGAACAGCCCTGTATTTGATCTGTAGGTTGATACACTGAAAAAAATGAAGTACTCAAAAATGAGTAAACCGACGTACTCATATCGAATTAAATATTTTTGGATCAAAAATGAACCCATGCTTTCTCTATTTTGAAACATCACATGTTATCAAACCCAAACAAACGAATAGTTTTGTACCCTGTAATGGTTAATTTCATTTATGGCGGCATAAATGATGTTTATTAATGTAAAGATTAATAAATTATGCACAGTATTTTAAAAATAACTTAAAAGTGCTTGGAAATAATGCTCTTATCACAAGAATATTCGATTTGAGTATCTTGTTAAGAATTTTGCTATTTTTCTTAATAAATAATCAATTAAACATTTCTTGTTAAGAACTTTGAACGGGAAATAAATGTCAGTACATTTTTACTTTAAATTTTAGGGGGTTTTTTTGGAGGGGGGGGGGCAGTACATAACGACGATTCGTATTTGATCACAACCATGGAATAAAAAATGAGTACATATGTTTCTCGACTTTGAGTACATTTGGATCGGAGCTATTTTGAGTATGTGACGCATTTAAAATTGAATGCTTTTTACTCAATTTTGAGTACCCATTTTTTTAAGTGTATATATACTACATAATGGGAAAATTTAGTTTAGCAAGAAAACACCTAACAGGTTGAAATTCTTTTTCAGCAATTTATACTAATGTATGGAAACATACTTGAATACTTTTTTACAACCCTGTAGTTTACCTAGAATCTTTATTACACGTCACTATTTAGTTAAAATTTAATTCAAACTAAGACACTCTTAAAACTGCTGAAATCACATTTCCAAAAATTATAATATATAGATGGCCATGTATCCAATTCTTTACGTGACCCTGTATATCATTTTATCTATATTCTACAAACATTTCTTGGTAAATTAAATGCAGTTCAGCGAAAAAAAGCATAACTCATTTAAAAACCACCTTTAAGCAATTTGCGCCCATACCCAGTAATCCTTACAAATACTTTTGTGTAGCCTTGTATAGGAATTATAGCATTATATGCACCATATACTATGCATAAATATAGTGAATCATAAAAGCGCATATCATAATTAAAAATACATTTCCAGCAATCAACGCTAATGAACAGTACTTCGGATACAATATAGTATCTGAAATATTTTGTGTGTCCCTGTAAATGCTATATACGTATTATTCGTATTATACATGAAATAATTTATAGTATGTAAACCTCAGCGACATATATAACTTTCATTATATATGGAATAGATTAACATAATTAAAATATGCCGCAAACAATTCCCTCCACCCCTATATCATTATGTATTTGAATTTCTTTTTTAGCCCTGTAAATGAACAATAACTATTCTTTGCATCGCATAGTCAACAGAATGCATATTTTAGTGCACTTCATAAATTCATATAAATTTTATTCTGTTTGAAAGCATGCGTAAAATCATTAAAAATCATTTGAAACGATTTTTTCCGATAGGCCGTAATGTAACGGAAAACTTTTGGCTGTCCCTGTAAATGAACAAAGCATGCTACAAAATTCATTACAAATAGGTACCGTGCTTTGGTAAACGTCAATAACATCCAAAAATTTCAGGGCAATCCTAGTATATTTCCGAGAGTTAGAGTGCGGACTGTCTGCTAGACGGACACACGGAGAGACAAACCGAAGTCATAAGCACTTTTCAACTTGTGTCCTATATTATGTATTCTGTATTATATGAACTTTTAAAAAATATATACTAAAGCAGTTTAATCTATAACTTCCTATCAGGCATGAAAAAAAATTTATTTCAATGCTTAAATATCATATTTTACTCTTTAGTGCCAATAATTACGCGTATCATAAACGTAGAAAATGAATTTACAATAGAAGAAAATTTAATAACCGATTCAGAATGTCTATAATTAAATGTTTGATTAAAATCACAAACAGAAAAAATGCTTACATACAATTAAAAAAAATAAATATACCAATTTGAAAAACATTAAAAATAATATTTAGTATTTATAATTGTACTATTAAACAACAGCAAACTACAATAGATAAATTATCCCATTAACCGCTGGTGTTGCGTTCACGCAACAGTCAAAATAAATGCGTATAAAAAATTAGCTATCAAATGAATTTTATATTAATAATAACTTTTGAGTAGGGTATATTATGTTTACTAATTCAATAGAAAAATATTTTCTTTCAACATATTTTTTCTATTTAATAACATGTTCGAAACTTAAAGCATTTTTAAACGAAAACTTGAACGTTGTTTTTTTCGCAGAAGAAATATAGTTAGACAAACGTAAGCTTTAGAGTAAATCTATTTTTAGACAAGGTCAAAGTACATAAGAACATTCAACGAATCAGTTGCTTTCGTTTTAATGCGGGAGGAAGGGACAATAGGTATTGCGTTTACGCAACGTCAGCGGAAAAGAGGTAATTCCAGTACTCACTCGTATCGTTCGACTCTGTGGATTTTTTTCTTATTCCGTGCTCACAGAAATGCTTCAAATATATATCTTACGTTCTTCGAAGGTCTTCAAAGAATTTTTAATAAAGATTCATATAATTATGACGGGAACTAAACAAATATTATCGTTATTTCATCAGAAATAGCAGAAATTATTGATGAAGAAAGAAATAATATATCAAAAAGTGATAATGATATTTTACCTTTCGATACAGCTGGGGAAATTGAAATGTGCGTGAAAAAGAAGTTTGTATCCTCTAAAAGTAGTGCAAATCACACATACAAATAAAAAAAACTGGAGATTTGGAGAGGATAAAGGTAAAAAAAATGATTATGACTCATATTAAAAAATGAAGAAAAAATAAAACCTTGATCAATGCGAGAAGGTATAAAGATTATGTTCGAAAATAAATACTGTCACTTAGATTTCAGACATGAAGTTGCATTGTACATTTTGCAAACACCCTTTGAAAGTAAAGAGTTAACCATAAACAAATCAGCCAAAAGAAGGCATAGTAAGTTCTCCATGCAAAAGCCATTACAGACAGAATGCGGAAATTTAACCCTATCCGGGGCAATTCAATTAAATTTCTAAAATGTTGAAATGAATGAATGACACCGGTATTTACGAACAGTTACATAATAAAGGACAATTACTTTACCACAATTCTGGTGCCATTGTAGCATTTGGGAAATAAAATTCATTGGCTTCATAAACATACTACTGCCCCTGAAAGGGTTAATTGTCAAGTCCGATGACAGCGGAAGACTGCATTGTAAACAATGCCATTGCCAGAATATTTATCGCTTCAGTACATTTGTGATGTTGATTTACATCATAAGTGTAGCGAATATTTTTATACTGGAAACTGTTTTCTGTATATGATCAGTAATTTAAAACAATTAAAAAAATTTAATTTTAATAATATATTAATTACATTAGAGTGATCGCTTGCTGTCTAAATTGTAACAAAGGTAAAAAAAAAAAAAAAAATCTTACAGTGCCCATATATGCAAGAAAATCCTGCTGATGCTCAATTGAGCTCAATAAACATCAGTACTCTTATTCCGCTGACGTTGCGTGAACGCAACACTCTATTTTTCGTAAGCTAACACAAATTTTGTTATTTCCACTATAGATTAATGTTATATATGTTCAAATGAATAACCAATATCATTTGTATAAAAAAATTTTAACCCCTTATAGTTTTGGCGGTTAATGGGTTAAATGCATTATTAGATTTAACAATATCTCAAAAATATTTCCATATGGTATAAGGAATTTCTATTATTTTATAATTTTGACAAATGTTAAATCTGAAAACATTGGTTTGAAGATTTGGGATTTTAAAAGATAATTTAAAATATTATTAGCACTAAAAGAAAATTCTTTCAAATGTTTCACTACTGTAATATGTAAAAATACATTTTCCCAGTATAATGTTAATTTCTAATCTGAAACAGTTTCGTAATCTCATGATAATCGAACATCATATTTAACCCCGAAATAATAATAACTATAAGTGTTAGTAATCAAAAAATAGTAAGAATCCGATAAAATAATTCCAAATCATTGTCGTTCCATACATTTTCAATCTCAAGTAAGAGTAAATTAATGTTTATATTAATTCCAGTATGAATATAGGCATGAATCAGTCTCTGCGCAGTTTTTTTTTCAAGCGATGGTAGATTAAGATATTTTTCTTTACAGTTATCGAATTGGAAAATATCGCTTCTGACAGTTAAAGATCAGTCTCTTACAAATATAACATAAAACTATTTAACTCATAATATACAAATCAGGAATAAAATATTTAAATTAAATAAGACTTACATATACGTTCCATTAATATCCGTGTATCCTAAAATGGTCATTTCTTAAAGTGTTGTAGACGTGGTGATGTTCTAAAAATAGTGAACTATTTCCCGCGTCTTCTCATATTTATTTTTCTGTGGGCAGACGATTTTCAAGCAGATGGTCTGTTACAGATTATTTGTTTTTCTATACAAAAGATTTGGAACATGAATGCGCTGTAATTTTCTGAAAGTATCGTTAATTAAAATTTTGTATTTGAAGTAATGTCCAATGTATTTAACCGTACCTTTTCTTTTTATCCGTACCAAATAATTCAAGTTAAAATGTATTGTAAAGTTCCTTTTTTCTAAATAATTATAATAATTATATTCATAATTAGAGTTTATTAGATAAAACATTGTTTAAATTTTTAAAAGGTGTAAAAATAAATTTAATGGTAATAACGACCCCCCCCTTTTTTTTAAGTAAAGTTTGTTTTGTACAAATTTTGTATATTTCTTTTATTTTCGGAAAATGCTAATATTATTTAAAAAGTCTGAAAGAAGTAGAATTTATGACTTGAATACAAATTATAAAAATATTCTAAAGCAAGAAATGCATAGATGACTAAACTCTGAAGACTCTTTCTACGTGCTCATTAAAAGGTGCAGATTTAACTGGAATAGAAAATTCTTAGTTTGAAACCACAGAAGTGTTTAGAATAATTCTGGTTGGTAAAAAAAGAAAGAAAGAAATAAATTTCCTCCCAGCAAACTAAATATGTAAAGTGTATAAATTTAATATTCCTAATTATAAATATATTATCCAGATGCCAGATAAAATTGGAATCATGAAAAAGTATACATTCACTGTCTTAGATATCAAATTGATAAAATATAGCCTGAAAATTTAGTTTATTAATGCTTGTATCGTGCACTTTATTTATTATGCCCCCACCCCCTCCCCTTTAGTGACAGAATTACCATTTGCTATCCACTAAACATATTTTCATTCTTATGCCGCTGTAACTCGTGAGTGTTTTACAATATTTCTCTTCATTTTCAAAGATTTTTGAAGTTCATATTTTTGTCACACTGTGACTTATAATATGGTGGTTTTTTTTTGTCACATATGTGACGTGACGTACATTACATAGCAGTGACATAACAGTGACGTCACAATTTTTTTTAATTGCCAGAAAAATATATTTTTACAGAAAATAACATGTTTTGAAGAATTTTCGGAATTTTTTAAAGTTTTCTAAGAAGTTCACATCTCAGTCACAATGTGACATCACTGAGTGGTGGCATTTTGGTCACAGATGTGACGTGACCACAGTGACTTACAGTGACGTCGCAACGACGTGACCGTGACCATGCATGCTATGAGGGTAAATCCGAAGTTTGATGTGAATGTGTGCATTAGATCTTGAGATTACTGCGAAAATATTGTAAATCCTGCAAAATTCAGCATAGCAGCGCCATCTGTCGGGCGATTTACACCAAAACGTAAACAGCATTCATTCATGTCAAGGACTTACGGAATCTGAAGTTTTATAAAAACCCGTGCATTAGTTCTTGAGATAGAGCTTTTGCGGAAATCCTGCAAAATGCTACAAAGCAGCGCCACCTGCAGGGTGATTTACAATAAAAACTAATCAGCATCAATCTATATTAGGGGCTACCTGAATATGAATTTTTATTAAATTCCGCGCATTAGTTCTTGAGATAGAGCGCCCACAAAATTTGTGTCACATACAGACAGACAGACGGACAGACGGACAGACAGACAAACAGACAGATAGACATTTTGTAAAAACATGTGTTTTGGAATCTCTGACCCATAAAACGTGTAAATCCGTCGAAAACTGGAATTCGGAAATTTTCATGAAACCAATACATTCTTCTTGTAAAGATAGAAGAAAGTAAACATATATTTGCCTTTATTAAATGTATAATAATTGTTGAGACGACAGGGCAATGAAAATATGTGATGCCATTTTCTAAATAAATAGGGACAATTTCATAGTAATGTGACGGAAGGATGTCAATTTGTAGGACATAAAGTAAATGAGGTCTAATTGCTATTGTTGTATCAAATATTTATAAAATTAAGTGTCTGTAAGTGAAAGTATGTTTACTGGGTTTTATATACAGGGTGCAATATGTTATCTATAGCCGACCTTTAATTTCTCAACCGTTAGTTGTAGCCGTATAGTTCCAATTACAAAAACGTTTCAAATGAGGTATTCAAATATCCATGTGTGTGCTGTGGCATTATTTAAAGTAAAAAATAAATTTTATAAAAATTACGAAATCTAGCTTTTTATACGGTCAGGAGTCCCTATAATTATATTTAGTAAAAGTTTAGACATATCATAACAGATATAACACAAAAAGCTTGACATCTGTACTACAAAAATCGACACAGTTATTAAATTTCAAAATTTGAGATTTTTGCAAATGATTTTGTCTTTCATTGAGGGATCAGTTAAAAGATGAATTAAAGTAATTCGAGGCCGAAACAATTGTGCAATGTCCTTTTTAGGGCGAAACCACATCGCCAAATCGGGATATCACCAAAGAGGGTTATTTCATCTAAAAATTCGAACTGATTTTAAGGGGTCATATACAAAGCGAAGAATGCAATATTGAAATTAAACAGAAAAATAAATATCATTTTATTATAATATCAGAAAACGGCCTATTATAAGAAATAAATACATAAAACGCCGGAATCTATTAGAGATGCTGATAAAAGTGTTCTCCATTGGTGTCAATTCACAACTGAATGTGTGACAGTACTGAGTCCTGGACACATTAGAGCATAGCAGGAGAGCAAACTATGAGACAATCAAGGATGATGCACTGCTTCAGATAAACTAGAGAAGTGGTCCCAAACGTAAAAGTCTGTAGAATCGGCAACCAGAAAATAAAACAATACTCACTAAGGACTAGATAAATGGCAGCGGAATGCAAACGACCAGTTGATCTATAACGAGCATGAAAATTGGGATTATGCAAATTACAATAGTACCGCAGCGCCACACATTCGGGATAAAACACGAGCCATCTAGCAGTGGACATGCTAGTCAGCGCTGAGATCGTGACGATAAACTGCGCATACGTGCAATATGCCGAAATGATACTTACTTATGGTGAAAGTCAAAGTAACGCCAGAGGGGCTGTAAGTGTTTATTCAGAACTTTTACCTAAGGATATACATCCAAGGCAAGAAACTATAACTAATGCATTTCACCATCTTAGAGAGACCGGCTCAGTTTCCCCACGACCCAGGACAAGTAGACGGGCAAGGTGTAACGTTACACCTGGAAACACATTACAAGGTGCAACGTGTACATAGCACCTTGATTTTGATCTCGAATTGCTTTAATTCATCTTTTAACTGATCCCTCAATGAAAGATAAAATCATGTGCAAAAATGTTAAACTTTGAAATTTAATAACTGTGTCAATTTTTGTAGTACAGATATCAAACTGTTTGTGTTACATCTGTTATGATATGTGTAAACTTTTACTAAATATAACTATAGGGACTGGAGGACCGTATAAAAAGTCAGATTTCATAATTTTTATAAAATTGATTTTTTACTTTAAATAATGACACAATATGAATATTTACATCATTTAAAACGTTTTTGTAATTGGAACTATATGTCTACAACCAACGGTTGAGAAATTAAATGTCGGCGATAGATAACATATTGCACTCTGTATAAAAATTTATAAATATACACGACACTATGGAAGACAAACTACTTTTCTCCTACATGTGTGAATGATTACTTAATGAGGAAAAGATATTTGCATTTGAAAACAAGTTGGGGATTGTGATCGAAGATTGCACAGAGTTTTTCTTTTAATATTCCTTTCAAAACACTTTATCCTTTAACTATCAAATTCATATCATTAATTTATAATTATAATAATTCCATAACTATTTTCAATTAGAAAACTTGTTGTAGCACCATTATTTTTTTTTTTTTTTTTTTTTTTTTTTATACAATTGCAAGATATGTTTTTAATCCCTTAAAAGAATATTCAAGAACTGCTTTAAGACAATTGTTACAACTTATGTCTGTATAGCTGAAAAACATATTCAATTACATTACTTAATTTTAGCTAAAGAACACAAAAGCCTTAAAATGGTTTTTTTAAAAAAAGTATGTTGTTTTAATTACATCCATCGGACAATGAAATGTAGCCAGTTGCAAAAGTCAGTCAATTTCAAATGCGCTACAACGGAACAATTTAGATCGGGCGAAAAACAACTGAAAATAGTGTTCTGTTTAAAAATATTAATCTCAAAAATGGTACATCATTAAATTAACTCATGTAATTAAAATAATGTAAGATTTTTTTTTCAAAATTTTCTTAATTCTCGTGTGATCGGGGTTATTCAGCTATAAGTACGCAAAATTTCAAGTCTTTAACTAATACAGTTTCTGAGAACGACCTCTGTGACCGACAGACAGACATTGGAGTGGGAAGAATTCGATTTTATCAGATAAATGAACCCCGAAAAGTATTTTTAACAATATATTTAAATTCCAATAAGCAAATAATCGCAGTTTATATGTGTATCTGATTAATTTTGATAGTTTAAATGACCCCTTGATTTAGTCATTTAAAAAATATGACCACAAGACCCCCTTGATACGAAACTTTAACTTTTTTAGATTTACTCGTAAATAAAATTAAATACATAAAATACACGTTTAGCAGATATGAAACGTTGAATTTTAAAGTTAACCAAGTCTATTTTATGTTATTATTAGACATTTAATGATTTGCATTTGAAAAAGTTTATAGATATTCGTAAACTGCAATAGACTTATTTTATATTAGGTTTTCGTTCATCTAACGAAACCCCATTCGTTTCACTCCTCTGTTTGTCTGTCTGTCTGCATGTCCGTCACAAAGCCCGTTCTCATTGACTATATATGGTGGAGACTTCAAATTTTAGATTCTTATAGCTGAACACCTCACATAAAATGACAAATCATAAAATTTTGAAAAAAGACTTATATTTACCCCTCTGGCCTCTAACGTGTGTATTTTAAGCTTTTGTTTTTCTAACTGAGCCCTTAATTAAGTTGAAGACTTGAAATTTTGGATTCTTATAGCTGAAAACCTCACATCAAACGGCAAATAAAAAAAATCGAAAAAGTCTTATATTTACCCGTCCGGTCTCTAACTTGTGTAGTTTAACCTTTTTTTTTTTCAGAGTCCCCAATTAATTTGAAGACTTTAAATTTTTGGATACTTATAGCTGAACACCTCACATCAAACAACAAATCATAAAATTTTGATCAATTCATAAAATTTACCACTCTGGGCTCTAACTTGTGTATTTTAAGCAATTTTTCTAACTCAGCCCATAATTAAGTTTTAGATGTGAAATTTTGCATACTTATAGCGGAACACATGCGATCACACGAAAAATCATAAAATTTTCAAAAAGTCTTATATTATTTACTCCTCCGGGCTCTAACTTCTGTATTTTTAGCAATTTTCTAACCTCCACACTTTTCACCTAGGGTGCAATTTTCTAACTTTTGCAGACACTCCTTTGACCACTCTTTCTTATTATGCAACATAGCCGTAAAGATTTTAGTTCTAATTTTTACCTCCAGGGGCGCCTACTTATCTCGGGTGCTACGGGCCCGATCCCGTCGACTAATATATCTACGAATAGTTTCTAAAACAGAGTTTCGTTCGGATAGAGGTTTGTTTAGAATACAGTGTGCCCACTGGTTCCGAAATGTGGAACTAACAGATTTTGCAAAAGGATAAAGTATTTTGAAAGGAATATTAAACGAAGCTCTCTGTGCGATTTGTGATCACACTTACCTACTTGTTTTTCATGGTCATACTAAAACTAAATTTAATATGCAATATTTGTTATTCGTATTATCTAAAATAAAGCATGGTTATGGTATACGCATTTGGAATTACCTCAGTTAAAAAAGCTATGATCTTTTGAAAACGTTGATTTTCCTTGAATGTACTATAGTTATAATAACAAAAATTCGCTTAATTTATCTTATTAACGTATTTGTTACATTTCAGTTTTACATTTTTGTTTTGAAATGTCACAATAATTCGAAAAAATAAATGTTATTTTATTGAAGAAAAACGGAAAAAATATTCAGTAATAATTTGTATGTATATAATTACATTCCTTATTATATATAGTGTAGCTTTTAAAAGAAAAACTAAGTTATGATACTAATACAATCATGGAATAAACACTATAGACACAATCTCAAGCAACTATTCGAATTTATATATATTTTTTAAATGCTCACAAATACTAACATTGTGAGATTTACAAATTCCCTGCCCAATTACTTGTACTAGGCCTACGCAAAATTTTCCAACAATCTCTCCATCAGTTACTTCCTTTTTGGCAAAATTTAATATGTTATGAACACTCAAGAAGTAGTGCACATAGTGGATTCTCTCATTTTTTATTATAGTATGTTTATAAATGTTTTTTTTTTTTTTTCAAGATTGGACATAAACAAATCCTAGACATCGGGAAATCTCTCGAACAATTGCATAGTTTAAAAAATAATAAAAACAGAATTCATATAAGTTCACACTTCATGGCAATAGTCATTCATCTCAACGATGAAGTTCTATAAAATTTAATCAGAATTTGAAGAATATAATTTAAAAATAAAAATAATTAATTTACTCAAAAACGGAGATAATTAAAATATTAATAAGGGATTCAGTGGTACCTCAAAAACGGAGATAATTAAAATATTAATAAGGGATTCAGTGGTACCTACTCGATTAATTAAAAGTCACTAAAATTAAAAATGATGAGACTTGAAGCATTGCTACTACGAAATTATACGCTTCATGATTTAATGATTTCACGAGTGAAGTTAAGAGGGTAGGATACCGTTAAACCATAAAAATTTTCGAATTTTTTTAAATAGAAATTTTGATTCCGTAACCATTTCTGAACAATATGCAAAAAACCGCATTAAAAAAATTCCCTATAGTTTACTAATTACGGCAGTTTTATTATGACTACATATTAAGACTACATAGGATAATTAAACTTTGTGTTGCGTTTATTCAAAACGATGAATTTTAATACTGCGCGCAGTGTTACTAAAAAACTATGCATGGCAATCAAAAGAAATTTTTACCACATATTCTTTTCTGTATTATCTACAACTTAAAACCAGAAAAATGTAAAATTTTATTTTTTTTTCTGTTTTTGTACTTTGAAAATATTTTTCAAAAAGTGAATTTTTTTGTTTATTTTTTAATTTAGTCAATATTTTTTACAAATATTCTGGTTTTAGTATAAAGATAACTCTATTATGTATTTATTTTCACCAAAATTTCCTCTGTATATGCATATTTTCAGATTTTATCATGCACGCAAGATTTTTTTTCTCTTATTACCATATATTTCTAAACTGATCATTTCAATATTTATTTATGAATTTACAAGAATATATATATTTTTAAATATAAATTTAAATATGACATTTATATTTAAATGAAGTTTTATTTTTATTTTAGATTTATTACACAAGTTTTGAAGCTTGGAACATAGTGATATTTTTTACTTTTTCGACTTCTTCAAAGGTATCCTACACCCTTAATGAAAATTAATATCATTTATATGTTCATTAGCATATTTCCCAATAAAGGAAATGCAATTAAATTTCAGAAAATACCTAGATAGTCATAAAGTTAGTTGAATACAAAAGAGGGTACAAATTAATTGAATGATAACAAAAACTACATAATACTAATTTTCAGCAAAGAGAATGATTTAAAACTTAATAATACGATATATTTTTTAAAAAAGTAACATAAAATTGTTTTAAAAAACAATTGATGCAAAAAGATGCCAGATAACTTTAATATATTTCATATTAGGATTAACAATAAATAGTTTAGTTAATCATTTTGTACAGTAAGCATTATATTCTTATAATAAACATTCTATGTAGCTAGATTCAATAAATTTAATTCTAAATTTATCGTTTCCTGATACATTATCATAAAATTAGTTTAACAATATATACAAATCTCGAATAAAAGAGCCGCCTAAATTCTAAATAATTAGAAACAATTACATTATTTCTGTATATTTTCATACTATGAATTTTGTGTTAAAATACGTAATAATTACTTAATTATATGAATAAGACCTAGTAAAAAATTACTAAATTTATTCCAAGCAGCATGCAGGTAAATTAGTAAAATGTTGTTAAATATTTACTTTGTATAATTAAAAATTTTAATACGTATCATATATTCCTATGAATTCACAAATATCTGAAATTCGTAATTTTATTTTTAATTATTTTCTCAATTAGGGGTATTTCACTACCTTTTGAAATATTTCGCAATGAGTTTGCAATTTTTTTATTCTTTTTCGAATACAGTCGTTGTAATGAGCATTTTCAATACGATTTACGGTAATATTTTTCATCTTAATACAAATTAAAATAAATAAATATTTAGATTTTATTAACTCTTCATGTATTAACCGAATTTAGGACCAAAGAAAAATTCCCCTCGGTACTTTTTTTATTTTTTAAGTCTTTATGAGTACATGTAATAGTTTTGAAAATTATGGAAAAATTTATTGGAGTTGAATCGGATGGCATTATTCGACTCCAAACATTTATTTGTTAGCTCCAAAAAATTATCAGCTTTTTCTTCAATCTATCTATGATATCTTCACATAAATAACCACTTGGGAATCTTAAATGTCGATGTTTTGGTCTCTAAAAAATTCGAAAGCAATTTTTGACAACGATATTGCGTAAATCCGAAAACGATCTTTATTTTTTGCATTCTTATGCTTTGAGTACAGTAAGTAAAGACATTTTTCTCTAGATGCATTTAAAAGACAGCCATGATCATACAACCCAAATAAAGGAATGCACCAAATAAAAAAATAAAATAAAAATAAAGACATGGGTCATATTCGACACTCATGATATTTGAAATTTTTTGTGCAGCCTTGTATGTGATGTATAGAATTTATACATACCACGTAACTTAAAAAAAAAAAAAGATAAATTTTGAAACGTGTCCCACAACTGAAACGAACTTCCAGCAATTATTGTTCATAGTATAGTAATTAGTCCAGTAATTATTGTTCCTAGTGCATATTGTTCACTGTAGTTCAAATACTGGTCATTTTCTTCTGCTGCAAAAGTATTTCGTATGTCCCTGTAACTGAATAATAAATTCTGTGCACACCATATTCTACAGTAAGCACTTTGTAATACACATCAGTGATATTTATAAATATATATCTGTTTAAAATAGTGTAATATCATTAAAATAAGTACCAAAAGATTTTTTTTTTCAAAAACCGTAATTTGTAAGTGTTCCTGAAAGCAAAACGTACATGATATACACTTCATTTTAGAAACCGATTATGCTATAGTGAACCCCAGTAAAATATACAAATTGCATGGCAATTTGATTATATTTACGAGTGTTAGAGCACGGATAGACAGACAAGACGAAAGCTTAAACAATTTACCACTTCGTAGCAAAGTGTTAAAAAAGCAGAGATGAGCACATTTCACTGCACAAAATATTTAAATATGCTATGGTAATACGAAATTACTATTTGTATAGATTGTATAGATAAATTAAGTAAAAGGCTGCTTTAAAATGAAAATGTCCTTTGCTTCTGCAAATTTGGCGTATCATCTAATCACAATGATGAGTTTAAATATTTCACACAAATATACATTCAATAAAAAGTTAAAACTTCAGTCGAATGCCGAGTACGTTTCGGTTGAAAACATTTTGGTTTCTTAAAATGTCTAATGTGTTCTTAAAGGATTTTATTATACAGTGTGAACCAAAAGTCTTGATCTGATTATAATAACCCGTTACAAATTAACCGTTTGTACAATAATGTAACTTGATGTATCATTGGATAGGTTACTTTCAATATTTTTTGTGTGCCATAGATGGCGCGATTGCTCCTTCAAGAGTGACTCAGTGAACGAAGTCGATTCAAGAATGGCGTCGATTCAAGAGAAAACTCAATGTGTGTCTTGGTTTCACGAAACGCAATCTCCCATTAATGTTCAGCGAATATTTCTATGTTATTATGGATGGAAACATCCTGATGCAAAATCAATAAACCGATAGTATGACAGGCTTAAAGAAACTAGTAGCATTGCTGATCTGCACAGAAGTGGCAGGCCTAGTGTAAGTGAAGCAACGCTACCTGCTTCTTTAAACATGTCATACCATCGGTTTATTGATTTTGCATCAGGAGGTTTGCATCCATACCAACATAGAAATATTCGCTGAACATTAATGGTTTATTGCGTTTCGTGAAACCAAGAAACAGGTCTGAAAATGTCTTCCTTATAAATTCCTTGTTCCCTGCGTCACTCTTAAGGAGCAATCGCGCCACCTATGTAAACAAAAACTAATGAAACTAACCTATCCAATGATACATCAAGTTACATTATTATACAAACGGTTAATTTGCAATGGATTATTATAATCAGGGATAAACTTTTGGTTCACCCTGTATCTCACGCACTTGTAAGCAATCTATTTACATTTATTTCTATCTTATGAATTCTAACCAAAAATATAGCGATTATAAATTTTTATTTCAGGTCACAATACTACCATTTCGTTATATTGTTTCAGATTAGTTAACAATACTTAAAACATCTCTGAGTTTCCCAGTGATGACAAATCTAGACACACGGCAGTGTGTCAGCCAAGTTCGCCTGACATAGCCGTGTGTTATTTACACGAACCATTTCGAGCTGTTTTCGTCAAATTTCAATGTTCTACTACTGAAAATCTATGAGACCTACGTACTTGTTATACGAAATGTGTAGTAAGGCCACTCTAACTACCTAAATTCCAAAATTTTATAAATAACGCATAATTAGTTTCCGAGATAATGACATTTGAAAAAGTCTGATAATCGATAATTTTACCACTGACTGACTGACTGACTGACTCACTCATCAAAAAGATCTCGTATATCTACTGCAGCTACAGACTTCAAATTTGGTGCGAAGTTCGTTTACACTACAAAACTAAGGAAAAAAATAAAAAAATTGTGAAAATCGATGAATTACCCACCTGGGGGTGCCCATTTTTACTTTAACATTATGTCTATTAGGCGAAATTTTAATTTCCCGTAGGAAGGGATGCTGTTCTGTCGCCAAATACCGCCAAGTTTCTCGCCAACATGGCGATATATCGCCAAATTTGGCGGGCAAAATTAGTCGCCAAAAATGACGCCACCTTGGCGATATCTCTAATATTTCGCCAAATTCCCATAGACTTCCATTGTAAGCCTATCTACTTACAGGGTGAGGGGGGGGGGGGGTTATCTGGGTTTACTTGCTTACAGAAAATCAACAAATTGAGATATTCTGTCCGTCACAGAGCCCGTTCTCAGAAACTATACATGTTGGAGACTTTAAATTTTGCATACTTATAGCTGAACACAACACATCATACGACAAATCATAAAATTTTGAAAAAGCCGTACATTTAACCCTTTGGGCTCCCACATGTATATTTCAAACAATTCTTTCTATGTGAGCCTCTAACTAGGTTGGAAGCGTGAAATTTTGCATACTTATAGCTAAACACCTCACATCAAATGACAAATCAAAAATTTTTGAAAAAGTTATAAATTTAACCCTTTGGGGTCTCACATGTTTATTTTAAACAATCATTTCTAAGTGAGCCCCTAATTAGGTTGGAGGCGTGAAATTGTACATACTTATAGCTGAACACCTCACATCAAACGACAATCTATCAAATTTTGAAAAAGTCGTACATTTAACCCTTTGGGTTCCCACATGTGCATTTAAAACAATTCTTTCTAAGTGAGCCCTAATTAGGTTGGAGGAGTGAAATTTTGCATACTTATAGCTGAACACCTTACATCAAACGACAAATCATAAAATTTTGTAAAAGTCGTACATTTAACCCTTTGGGCTCCCACATGTATATTTTAAACAATTCTTTCTATGTGAGCCTCTAACTAGGTTGGAAGCGTGAAATTTTGCATACTTATAGCTGAACACCTCACATCAAATGACAAATCAAAAATTTTGAAAAAGTCGTACATTTAACCCTTTGCGCTCCCACATGTGTATTTTAAACACTTCTTTCTAAGTGAGCCCCTATTTAGGTTAGAGGCGTGAAATTTTGCATACTTATAGCTGAACACCTCACATCAAATGACGAACCATAAAATTTTGAAAAAGCAGTACATTTAACCCTTTGGGCTCTTACGTGTATTTTAAAGAATATTTTCTAAGCGAGCCCCTAATTAGTTTGGAGGCGTGTAATTTTGCATATTTATAGCTGAACACACATCAAATGACAAGCCATAAAATTTTGAAATAGTCGTACATTTAACCCTTTGGGTCCCCACATGTGTATTTTAAACAATTCTTTCTAAGTGAGACCCTATTTAGGTTGGAGGCGTGAAGTTTTGAATACTTATAGCTGAACATCATCATGCGACAAATCATAAAATTTTGAAAAAGTCGTACATTTAACCCTTTGAGCTTCCACATGCGTATTTTAAGCAATTCTTTCTAAGTGATCCCCTTATTAAATTTCAGATTTGAAATTTTGCATACTTATAGCAGAACACCTGAAGACAGGCGGCAAATCATAAAATCTCGAAAAAGTCTTACACTTAACCCTTTGAGCTGCCACATGTGTATTTTAAGCAATTCTTTCTAAGGGAGCCCCTAATTCAGTTGGAGACGTGACTTTTTGCATACGTATAGCTGAATACCTCAGACCACACGACAAATAATAACATTTTCAAAAAATCTTATATTATTTACTCCTCCGGGCTCTAACTTGTGTATTTTAAGAAATTTTTCTAACCTCCGCCCTTTTCACCCGGGGAGCACTTTTCAAACTTTTGCCGACACCCCTTCGATCATTCTTTCATATTATGCAACTTAGCCTTACATATTTTAGTTCCACTTTTTAACGCCAGGGGCGCCTTCTCATCTCGGGTGCTATGGGCTCAGTCCTCTCGACTAATATAGCTACGGATAATATGTAAAACGGAGTTTCGTTTGGTAGAGGTTTGTTTAGACTAGAGTGCGCCCCTGGTTGCGAAATGTGGAACTAACAGATTTTTCAAAAAGATAAAGTGTTTTGAAAGGAATATTTAACGAAAACCTCTCTGCGATCTGGGATCACACTTACCCACTTGTTATTTTCAAAATCATCAGAGGAAAGGATATTTAGTTAATTAAATTTGAAAATCCAGGGAGGGGCAATGTCCTTCCTCTGCAGTGTCTCTTTGCCGGTACCCATGGATGAATGATACATAGTGTGGCATAAGCACATAACTTTATTTTTCACTTTCAGTACAAAAAAGCAGGCCCAGCTATAGGATATTTAATTGGAAAATTTAATAGGAAAATTTAATATAGGAATTTAATAGGAATTGTTGTTTCAGAAACAATAAATATTTCGAATCAATACATTTCGTTTCAAAACATGCATTCAATGTAGCAGTATTAAAATATAGATTTTTTCCGCAAATTGACAGCCAAATAGTTTGTTGTAGGAAATTTAAATTAAAATTGAATGTTGCTTAGTGAATAAAATAGTCACATGTAAACACATTAAAAAGCATTAAGCATGTCTAAATATATTGTAACTTTACAAAAAGTAATGATATCTAACAAAAACATAGCTGTGAAAAAAGGGAGCCAAGTTCTGTAAAGACAATGGCAAGAAAAGAAGTGATATCTAAGTGGGTGCCAAGTTCAAATAAAATTCACTCAAACTTACTTACTGAAGTATTATAGCATTTTTTAAATTGTTTAGAAATAAAAATTATTGATAGCATATTAATAATAAATCTAGAACTTGGCAAGTTTTTGATAAATGTTATGCCTATCAATTTCATGTCTTAATAAAATGGTGATGTTAATATTAATTTCAATGACATTACAAAAAAAAAATTAATATAGTTATTATTATAAACAAATGACTCATGTTAAAAATTTGATAAACCAATAAATACACAAATACACTCCCGCTCGTCTTTGGTTATCACTCTAGCACTCACCCTCCAGAAACCTCAATGCAAACAGACTAAGATGCCTGACAAAGAGACAGATATACTTACGCTTGTTCTTCGTCATCATTCTAGAGACTGCACCCCTTTAACCCTTTCAGGGGCAAATAACTTTTGTTCGTGAAATTCTGAAATGATTGAATCACACCGGAGTTTAAAAACAAATTTATTTCAAAATGGGTAAAAGCTTCTTTTCACGTATTTAATAAAATTAAACTTTTTAGTCCTGAATTTTGGTGTCAATGTGGCAATTTGCAGTTAAATTAGGTGGAATATATTTTATTCCACCGCCCTTCAAGGGGAAGGAACTCACTCAAATTAAGGCTTCCAATCATGAAATAACAAGATTTGATATAATAATGTCATTATTAAAAATAAATGACTCGTAGGTAAAAACTTGCCAAGTTCTAGATTTATTATTAATATGCTATCAATAATTTTTATTTCTAAACAATTTAAAAAATGCTATAATACTTCAGTAAGTAAGTTTGAGTGAATTTTATTTGAACTTGGCACCCACTTAGATATCACTTCTTTTCTTGCCATTGTCTTTACAGAACTTGGCTCCCTTTTTTCACAGCTATGTTTTTGTTAGATAGTACTTTACTACTACATCCATAAAAATTCTGGAATCAAGCAAGAACGTAATTTTTTACATACGCAAATTATAATTTTCAAACGGAATGAATTAAAAAAAAAATTCGCATTAACCCTTTATGTACTGAATTATAAATTCATGAAAATTTTATCCTCTAAAGCAGTTTTCGTGAATTGTTTAAACTAAATTAGAAAATTTACATAATCATTTAATAAATTTTATAAGGGTTTTAGAAGGACTGAAGGATTTAGAAGGATTAATTAAAGTTGAATTTATAGGGATTTTGTACAATATTTATAAAACCACTGAAATCTTTTATTTTAAAGATTTTTCTTGGTATTTTGTAGAATTAGGAAATGTACAAAAGTAATGATCTTACAATAGAAATATAGAAATATTTCCGAATTTAAAAAATTTAAAAATGTTATTTAAAAAAGACCTTGATCCAAATGGAAAAAAAAAAAAAAAAAAAAAAAAAAAAAAAAAAAAAAAAAAAAAAAAAAGACAATACAAAGAGGAATAGGGCAAAGGAAATGAAACTATTCCAATGAAGATAAAAGGCAAAAACCTCTCAAATATTTTCTTTCGATTTACGGGGTATTTTGTACGTATATTTTCTTCATGAACGACACACACAACATTTCGGTATATTAATATTAATTTTTTGGATAAGATGAAAGCTGCACTATAGGTTCTAAACCCATAAAATGTTCATTCAATGTTCTAAACTCACCCAAATGTTCATTTTCTCTGGAACAATGCAATACCTCATACACCAGGTGTAACGAAACAAGCTTTCATTTGTAAATCCCTTGATCGTCTTCCTTATTGTCCGAATTTATGATCTTCTGACAAACATTTAGTTCTTTATTCTGATTTAAAAAAAAAAAAAATGTCTACAGTGTTTTCTATCTATAGTGAAGAATAATCAAATACAGACAAACCCCGCTATAGAGAACACGACTTATAATTAACCACCGGATACAATGAATGAAATGTTTAGCCCCGTGCTATGCAATACACGTGTGATGTTATTTTTTAGATATAATGAACCCAAAAAATGAGGAGGTTAAATATAATGAACTTTTTCAGTTTTTACTGATTTTTTTTTTCTTTTTTTTTTTTCCAAATAATTTTGAAATTGCTACTTTAAAATAAATACATATTTTTAAAACCATAGATAGGCTGGAATGTAGCGATCTTGTTTGCCTCTTTTATCTCCCTTCAACCCTCTCTAAACAAAGGCCATCCCCGACAGATGTTGCACCTGTAATGGTTGTATCAGACGAAGAACGATAAACAACAAACATTTCCCCCAACATTTTATCAAACATGTTCATCGAGCTTGTTGTATGTTCAGTAAACAGGTTCTTCAAACGTTTTGTAGTGTTATAGCGGCGTTAATGTCAATTATGTGTTGATCTGGAATGGTTACCTGATACGTTTGCATATCTTCCTGCTATCCTGTCTTCCTAGTTTCGTTCCTATTGGCTCAGTCGATCCACCGCTGAGTGTAAATCCAACTTTTCCTGTGCGATTGTGGGGAAGTTCGGCGAGCAAGAATAGTCAGCAAAATTCTCTCCTTCATCAAGGTCAAGCAACTTTTGCTGACTGAAATGTTCTGTTGGGGGAAATGTTCGGCGTATGACTGCCCTGTGATACAGCTATAAGAGATCAGTGGGTGCAATATCCATTCCGGGAAAGGGGATCCATTTAGGGGAGACGCGTAGGAATGCGCACTCATTATTGGTCAAAAGGACGGACACGGATCGGTGTTGAAAAAGCCCTCCTATCGTCCCGTTTTCACTCTCAATTGAGTTAAAGAAGCAAACTTAATCTATGGGGAGCAGTAAACGTAAACGTCCTCCATTCAAGATAAAATGGGCATAATAATAAAAATTTAAAATGGTTCAATCAAGCCGATATCTACAGGGATTATAAATTTCCCAAATCTAAAGTTTGTAACATCTGGAGAAATATGCAATTAAAAATGTCTGCTCATTTATTTAAATAATGTGTATTTCGAGGGAGGAGTTCGGAAACATTTAGATAAAATTCTTTGCGGAGCGGGTATAATGAACTCACGGTTATAGTGAGCCGTAATTTTGGTCCCTTGAGTGCTCACTATAGAGGAATAAGACTGCATATATTTTTTATACATTGAAAAGCTATTTGCTTTACAGGTGATCCTTCCATTTTGAAGTATCATAATTAAAAGTATTAGTCCGGAAATCGCTATTCATATAAGAAATCTAATGCATATTCGTTATACTGTGTTAGAAATTGACATTTAAACTTAACGGTAAATCTAATTATCTTTATGTGCTTTCTTGGCTTTTAATAGCTTTAAATATTTAAAACATAACGTCGAAAAACACAAACATGCACCTTTTTTAAACAAATACTACGTTTTTGGATGGATTTGTGCGCGTGGTAATTGAGATTGTAGGTTGGCTGTGCGAGGTGCTCCCTCCTTCTACACGTGGGGGGCGGTGACCGTTTTGCAGCCGGCGGTATCTGAGCTTTCTTTTCGGTGAAGCTGTCGCTTTTACGCTGTTGTGGTTCGAAGTAAGGTGTTTGTTTTTTCTCTCTTTTCGTGGTGGTCATTAGTGAACTATCTTATTGGTGATTTGGTGGGTGTTTGGTAGGTGTAATAGTTTTATTTACGTTTTGTTTACCTCTACTATTGGCTGATTATGTCCCTGGATAGTGTTATGGCTTGTTCTGAATTTAAGATTGTGGATATTGATGGAACAGCGGATTCTTCTGCTGTCAATGTTGATATGGTGGAATGTGAAGAAAGTACCTCATGTGACAGCGACAAGAAAAACGGGGCAGAAAACTTCTTGACACGTAACAGCGATAATAAAAATGTGGCGCGGTCCACTGCTTCCACGGAGCTGCTTCTTTCAATGGCTGCCGAGAATGGCGGTAAGTCTTTCAATATTTTTTTACAAAGTACAGATTCAAAATCTATTCCAAATAGAGATCCTAGAGCTGTGCAAGTAGAGATTAAAAAGACAATCCCTAATGCTAATCATATAGAGAATGCCCGTCACACACGTACGGGCAGTCTACTTATTAGCACGAAAGATGTCAACTGTGCTGTTGATATTTGTCAGGTTACAAACTTTTTGGGGGTTCCAGTTAAACATAGAGTTATTTGGGAGAACATTTCGAATCGCTTCCTGGTGTTCAACCTACCTGTCGACATCCCCCTGGAGGAGGTGGGCCAGGAGATAATGGTCAATAACAACGTGCAGATCTTAGAAATGCGACGATTTATTAAGAAAGATTTATCTAGTACTGTTTCCCCAGTTTTAATTACCTCTCTTGGTATTGCTATACCGACTGAAATTAAGTTATGGTTCACTCTTCAGAAGATCCGCCAGTTTATCGATAGACCAAGGCAATGTGTACGCTGCTTCAAATTTAACCATGCAACCGGAAAATGTCAGTCCGAAAATATCTGTGCCACGTGTGGCCAAAAGCATACTGGTCCGTGCACGCTTGAAGTCAAATGTGTGAACTGGGGGGGGGGGGGGGGGGGCACAGGTCAGATTATATCCAGTGCCCCACCCGCTTGAGAGAAATGGATTTTCTCCGCTTTAAAAGTGGAAATTTCCTATCTTTTACTGAAGCTCGACGAAAATTTTCGACGAGGGCGAATTCTGAATCATATGCAGAGAAAACCAGCGTTAAAAAACCGGGCCAAGATGAATTAAAAAAAGCTATTGAGATCAGGACTAATAACATGTTAAAGATTTTAGTTGACCATTCAGAAAAGCAGTCTGCAAAAATTCTAGAAACTATCAGTGCTCTGAGTAATATAATTATGAACTGTATGGCTAAACTCAGTGACAAATCCCCGGAGCGGAAATGTGCCTACGTGCATGGTAAAGGGGGATAAAAAAAAAAGTTTTTGTTTTTCTCTTGTGTTTTGGGCGAGTGTTCCTGCAGGGGGTAGGTTCTTGATTTTTGTTTGGTGTTTGATAGTTTTTCTGTTTTCTGTCTCTTATGGGTATTAGTGTGCTTCAGTGGAATTGTCGAGGTATCTCCAACAAGCTCCCCTTCCTCCAGCTTGAACCTTTCTTGTCGTCGGATGTCTTGGTTCTCCAGGAAACGTTTCTTTCACCGGTGAAGCCTCTGTCGATGTCAGGTAAAGTGATCTACCGTCAAGACAGAGTCGGTCGGGCCGGTGGTGGTCTGGCTTTGGCGGTGAACTCTACTTGGTCGTCTACAAGGTTGTGTTTCGATAATTTGGGCTCAGCTAACGAATTCTTAGGCGTCCGCATTTCCCTTGGTTCTTCCTGTCTCAACATTATCAACGTTTACTCCTCATCTGGGTTGGTGGTTGATAATCTTTTGAAGGTTTGCCGTGATCTTTCTGGTCATTCTCTTATCTTGGGAGATTTTAATCTTCATTACCCGCTGTGGGGATCCCCGGTGTCCTCGAGGGCCAGCGTGCGTTTGGTGGACTGGCTTTCTGATAGCCCTTTCTGCTTAATGAACTATTCTGCTCCTACCCATGTGGCCCCTGGTGGGGTTACTTCTTTAATTGATCTTTCGATCTGTTCTTCTGGGCTTCTTACTTGCTCCTCGATCGTCGTTGAGGATGATCTTTTTGACAGCGATCACTTCCCATAGTTATCTCTGTAGAGATTAACCCTTCTCTGCTCCCCGGTCCCATTCTTTACAACTGGGCCCGCATCACCCAGGAAGTTAACTCCAGCCTACATTTGGCTACCGATATCCAGCCGTCATCGTTCCAGTCCTTGGTTCGTGGTGCCATGTCGAATCACAGTACAGCCTGTGTTAAGTCCCTGAAACACCTCCCTGTGTGGTGGACTGCGCGGTGTAGCACCCTTAGCAAACAGAAAAAGTTCCATCTGCGAAGAGCTCGTCAACTAACTTCTGTGGATCACTGGATGAAATATAAAAGATTCTCGGCCAAGCTCCGCCAGGTGGTCAGGGAAGCCAAGCGTCGGTACTGGGACTCCATTTGCTGTAATGCGAATGACCCTGGCCTTTTATATAAAATTTTTCGTAACCTCAAATCTCGGTCCAGCTCTTCTCCTGATTCCCACCTCTACTTACAACTACCTGACTCTTTTTCTGCTGATGCGGTAGCCCAAGCTGAAGCCTTTGCAGATCACTTTGGTGAGGGAAGCTGCCACGAGCCAATCCCATTTACTTATGGTGATGAGTGTAATGATTCGCTCAACTATCTGTTCACGATCTCAGAGCTAAAGATGGCCATTGGAAGAACGAGAATTTCCACTCCTGGGGAGGACAGGATTAGTGCGGCCCTGTTCAAGGGGCTAAACGATCACTCTTTAGATTGCTTGTTGAGTATGTATAACAGCATTTGGTGCTCAGGGGACATTCCCTCAAGCTGGACGTCGACGACCATTCTCCCAATTCTGAAGCCTGACAAGCCGAGACATCATATTTCTTCATACCGTCCGATTGCCTTAACCTCGGTAATGGGTAAAATCTGTGAGCGGATGATTGCCAGAAGGATTGTGCACCACCTACTCTGCCATAAAACCTTGGTCCCTAGGCATCTTGGATTTCTTCCCTTCCGGGATTGCCATACGGCGTTAGCGATTCTCCAGCATGACATCACGTCTGCCAAAAAGGTGAAGAAATATATTTTGGGCGTCTCTTTGGATTTACATTCAGCCTATGACTCTGTCTACATTGATGGACTTATTTATAAATGTGCCCAGGTGGGCATCACAGGACGGATGCTTCGGTGGATTCATCGCTTTCTTTCTACTAGAGTCGTCAAGGTTGCGTGGAGGGGTCACGTGTCTTCCTCCCGAACTATTGGTAGAGGTGTTCCCCAGGGGGCGGTTTTGAGTCCCATCCTTTTTACAATTTTCATGGCAGATTTTTATGAGGTCCTGGTGGGCCTGGGCATCAAGTTCCTCATCTATGCAGACGATATTTTCATCTACTGTGTGAATGATTGTTTGGACACCTGTAGAGTCAAACTCCAAGAGGCTCTTCGACTTATAATAGTGTGGTGTTCCTATTGGAAACTATCCATCCGGGCTGACAAATGCCATTCGATTAATCTCTCGAGACGGAGAGCGGTCTGTGATTTCCACTTCAGCGTGAACGGTGGACTCATCGAGTGGTGCCCCGTTCTAAAGTTCCTAGGTTTCCTTTTTGCCCGTCGTGGAAGCTTCCGGAAGCATGTAGAATACCTCCGGACGAAATGCTTTAAAAGGATCAACATCTTAAAAGCTCTAGCCCACAAAAGGTATGGGGCTCGTTCACATCATCTGCGGACGTTGGCCCTCTCTTCTATTTGTAGTATCATCGAATATGGAGCTGCTCTTCTCACGGCCGCTAGTCCTTCGCTACTGAAGATGCTTGAAGTGATACAGACGAGTGCGTTACGGGTTGCTCTGGGGCTCCCGAAGTGGACACCTAATATTCTTCTTCTCAAGCATGCTGGGGCTTGTCTCCTAGCTGACAGAATCAAGGTTCTGGCTTTCGGCTTCTGGGTGAAGCATCTTGCCCTTGGCAGCTGGTCTCCTCTCTTGGACTCTTGTGAGGATATTCTGGTCTCACCAGGAAATCATCTCTCTCATGTTTCTGAGTTTTTTGCCGGTCTGGGCATTGATCTGGATTTCCTCATCAGCTTCCAAGTTCCTCTTTCTCTTGACTCGAACGCAGTGCAATTTTTCACCTCTGATCTTCCTTTTCAGCGTACGGACCTTGATGCTAGCATCATTGCCCCGATGTTTGCTGATTACTTCCAGAACTTTACTGACTCGTGGGATATTATTGCCACCGATGCCTCAAAGACAGATTCCCTCACTTCGATTGCAGGCTGCACTTCCTCACACCACTTTGTCTATAGGGTGCAGCATGTCAACTCCGTCTTCACGGCAGAAGCTCTCGCAATAGGCGTGGCTCTCGACGAATTGATCTCGTTATCTCGTCCCGTGGTGATTTTAACAGACAGCTTGTCGGTTCTTTTGGCTCTCCAGTCTGCTAATCTGAAGTCTCCCAGAGTTATCCTTTGGCTCCACAATAAAATCGTTCGGATGCAGCATTTCTCCATTCACCTTTCCTTTTACTGGGTTCCGGGACACCGTGGTATCCCCCTCAATGAAAGGGCCGATGGCCTTGCCAAAAGTGTTTCTGTCTCTGACCCTCTGATTGATTGGACCTCGCCAGAAGATACTATCCGTAGGTTCTCTCACAGTGTTTTGCTGCAGGGTGAGCACTCTTACCGGACTTGCAAGTATTATGCTTCTTATGGGGATATCCCCAATGTCAATCACTCTCGGTGTTGGGTTCATAATCGTAGGGATGATGTGATTGTGTCCCGTCTCCTCTGCAGGATGCTTATTACCCCGGAGATTTTAGCTCGCTTTAACTTGGTTGCGGACGGCAGCTGCCGTGCGTGTGGTGTTTTGAACTCCTTGGAGCATATTTTGTTTTCTTGTGCCAGGTACCACGCTCAACGCAGGAGTTGTTGGGCGGGTTTTGATTTGAGCGATGAGTGTTTTCGTTCATTTGGTTGCTTTATCAAAAAGTTTTGTTCGTCGAGTGTCTTTCGTAACTCTACGCTTCGGTTTATTCATAGTATTGATTGCTTCTAGCTAGGTGTCTTGTGCTGTCTGTGTCTGACGTTTCTGTTCGTATGGATCATTCGGGACAACAGCCGCGCTGCTTATAGGTCCCAAAGCGCCCACTACCTACCTACCTACCTACTACGTTTTTGTGTACTGGCGTTTTTAGGTGCGTTCGTAATTATATAAATACGTAGCACCTATAGTTGTCGTTCAGTCCGTCTGTCTATCCGTCCGTCCGTCGGTCCGCATATAACAGAGCAAAAAGTGCCCAACCGAATCTTTTGAAATTAAAAATATATAATTGTTGCATAATTTTGTCGAGTCATTTCAAATTTTATGAAAATCGGATGTATAGTTTAATTACAGGGACAGTCAAAAGTTTTCCGTTACATTACGGCCAATGGGAAAAATTATTGCAAGTGCATTTTAATGATGTTACAGCCTTCCGAAGGGTCTGAAATTTTAAATATATAATTGCTTCAAGATTTTGTCGAGTCATTTCAAATTTTATGAAAATCGGATGTATAGTTTAATTACAGGGACAGTCAAAAATTTCCTATACATTACGAGCATTGGGAAAAAATTATTGCAAGTGCACTTTAATGATGTTACAGCCTGCCGAATGGTCTGAAATTTTAAATATATAATTGCTTTAAGATTTTGTCGAGGCATTTCAAATTTTATGAAAATCGGATGTACAGTTTAATTACAGGGAGCGTCAACATTTTTCCGTTATATTACGGCCAATGCGAAATAATTATTTCAAGTGCATATTAATGATGTCATAGCCTTTCGAACAGAATGAAATCGATAGGCTCTTATGAAGTGCACTAAAATATACATTCAGTACAATATGCGGTGCAAAAAATATTTATAAAACTAGTTATAGTACGAACGCACCTCATTTGCCACGTTTGACAAGCAATTTCCAACTTGTTATACATTTATTATCATGATTAATCATTTTGCTCTAATAAATACAAATAAAACCAAACACATATGTTATAGGAGTACTCGATACATCTGATATAAGATATAATTCATACGTTTAAAGGGACAAGGGACCTTTATTTTATTTTTATTTTTTTGGTAAATTTCATCTTAAATATTATTCAATGGTACATTATATACATTATAGCATGCATTTATCACAAAAAAAAATTATTTTTGTAAAAAAAAAATGGAATTTTATGCGTCGTTTTAGAAATCTTCGAGATGCCCCCTGCGTTCTCCATATCAATGAAAATCCCCAATATTTTTTATAAAAGTTTTTTTCATATATATAAATAAAACAGAGCATCGAATTTTATATATTTGAATTTAAAGGTTTAAAAAAAAATGAAAAATATGGAATTTTTTTGATAAAATTTCCAAATTTCCAAATTTTTTATTATTTTTTTTAATTTTTTGTAAATTTCGTCTTAAATATTATTCAAGGGTACATTATATGCATTATGACATGCATTTATTTCAAAAAAAAATTATTTTTGAGAAAAAATGGAATTTTACGCGTCGTCTTAGAAATCTTCGAAATGCACCCTGCGCATTTCATATCAATGAAAATCCCCAATATTTTTTATAAAAGTTTGATTTATATAATTGCTCGATGCTATACTTTATTTATATTATATATATAAATAAAGTATAGCATCGAGTTTTATATATTTGATTTTAAAGGTAAAAAAAAAAATAATAATAATAATTAAAAATTTTGAAATTTTTTCGAAAAAATTTAAAACTTTTTCAATTTTTGTTTTATTTTTTGTAAATTTTATCTTAAATAATATTCAATATATTTAATTGATATTAAATAATATCAATTAAATATATGCATTATGGCATGCAATTATCACAAAAAAAAATAAAAAAAAATTATTTTTATGAAAAAAATGGAATTTTACGCGTTGTCTTAGAAATCTTCGAAATGCCCCCTGCGCGTTCCATATCAATGAAAATCCCCAATATTTTTTACATAAGTTTGGTTTATATATATAAATAAAATGGAGCATCGAATTGTATATAATTGAATTTAAAGATTTAAAAAAATTGAAAATTTTTGAAATTTTTTCGAAAAAATTTCAAAATTTCAAAATTTTTTTAAACCTTTAAATTCAAATACATAAAATTTGATGCTCTATTTCATTTATATATATAAATCAAACTTATATAAAAAATATTGGGAATTTTCATTGATATGGGGAACGCAGGGGGCATTTCGAAGATTTCTAAGACAACGCTTAAAATTCCATTTTTTTCATAAAAATATTTTTTTTTAATTTTTTTTGTGATAAATGCATGTCATAATGCATATAACGTACCCTTGAATTATAATTAGGTGAAATTTACAAAAAAAAAGAAAATAAAAATATTTTTAAGGATTTTAATGTCCTTTGTCCCCTTAAATTGTTCAAATTTTTTCATTAAACAAATCGGAAGAAATATTTTTGAAATGCACATTCACATTATTAGAAGACATTACAAGCAAATACAGGGTGGTCTTAAAAAAACTTCCCCCATATATATTAACCCCTGGAGACCTAATCGCTCAACCAATCGAAAAAAAATTTAGCTATACCTATTTGAAAGTATGCGCTCGAGATCATGATGATTTAAAACAATAGAGCTCTCACGGTTACTGTTTCAGTGAAAAAATTTCGAAAATTTCGAATGATAACACTAATTTTTTCATGAGCGCATTGAAAAACATAAATGGCGTTGTAATGATTCACGTACGATGAAAATTGCCGGCGTAAAATACTTGCAAAAAAGACTACTGCAACGAACGAAGAAGTGGCTACAAGACATATTTTTCAGTAGCCGATTTTTTTTTCACTTGTGAACTGAGTAATGTTGTAAGATTTGTTTTAAAATGTGTTTTTGAGTTGTGTTTGTGTACACATAGTGAAAATAAAAATATAATCATTTGTTTTAGAGTGTTGAATATTACGTATCATAGGAACTGATTCGGATAGAGTGGCACGATATTACACCGGCAATTTTATTCATACGTGTATCGTTCCAACGCCATTTATGTTTTTCAACGCGCTGATGAATTTGCGCAGGAAAAAAAGGGTATTGCCTGTGAAGAGGATTCAGTGGGGGTTCGTTTACTTAAATCAAAAACTCCAACCACATTACAGGAACTATGAAAATTTATTTAACATTTTAAAATTTAAAGTTACAAAAGAGATCATACTCATAATTAATTAAGAGTGAGAGAGAGAGTCCTTATTTACAAGGTACGCCTAGGCGTGACCCACAGACCATGAAGGTCTTATATCCTTTTTGGTCGAGATGAAAAAGTTGAGTGCTCGTGATTTCATAAGAATCATATAACACTAGTCACTACACATCGCCAAATTCAAACATTGGCATCCTGAACGAACTGTGGACAAAGGTTTTATTCGCGAGCCAAATGATTATCCCAAAAAATCCAGCAACCCCGATGAGAGCCACGAAACGCGTGATGGAAAAGGGTTGCCAGTGCACAAATCCTGGGAATCATTATCTAACCGAAATGATTACGTTAAAAAATGCCCGCAACATACAATCGCGAAATGCCAAGAAAGGCATCTGGTAAACCAACTGACAAATAGATTTAACATCCATGAAACGTGATTTTAAAAAACGCATCTCATTTCGATGAGAGAGACGGCAGAAACATCTGGGAGGTGTTTATATTACAGACTGGCATTCGCTTAAACAAGTGTTACTTAAAATTACATACTGCAGACGGATGGCAAGGAAAGATGCTGTGAATCGCATAAAATACATTCCTTTCACATTCGTTGTTAAAAGATTTTCAACGGTTCCATATTAGCAGTGATAAGAAAGCTTTTCACTGCGGTGGGCAAAATCCGATCTAATTGAATGAAGAGATATTGTTACTAGCGGCCGCGCCTTATAATTTTTATTTATTTCATTGCACTGGGAGCGGTAAGGACAGATAAGGAAAAAAGGGAAAAAAAGAAATGAATCTTTGAGCGGCCTGAAATAAAGATGTTTTTAGAAAGAAGAAAGAAAACACATTAATAAAAATCTGGATGGTTTTGAGAAATGAATTTAATCACATATTTCAGTATAGGAAAGAGGGGGGAGGGAGGATAATATGATCTAAAAGTAAGAAAGTTATGTTTTAAATTAATTTTGAATAAAAATGATAGCTATGGGACAGAAACGCTGTCACATTGCCATTCGAGAATTTCGAATTTTTTTCTCACTGTAACCGTAACCGTGAGAGATCTTTCGTTTTTAATCATCAGGATCTCGATCCCATACCTTAAAATAATTAAATCTAAAATTTCATTTCGATTGATTGAGCGGTTAGGTCGCTAGGGGCACATGTATCGGGGAAGTTTTTTTTACCACCACCCTATATATAATATGTAAAATTATGTAATATGAAATTCAATTCACAGAAAAGTTATGAACAAGGTATTTTATTTGACTCACCTTAATTTGTGTATGTAAAGATGGAGTTTTGTAATGGAATTTTAACTCATTTACTGATATTTACACAGAATTTTTTCCAATTACAATACTACATTTAAATAATTTTAGAACTTCATTATACATGAATAGCTTAATGGTAAGGCATTTTAAGGTAAATTGTCAACTATTCTTTATTATTAAAACTGCATACGATTTAGAACAACAACGTGGTTGAATATGGGCCAAACTACGCTCTCCGAAACTGACTGGCTGTGATACTCTTAACAACGATATATTTTAAGCACTAAAAAGTTGTAAATGTTAAAACAAAACTATGTTTTAGCCAATTAATTTTTTATATTATTTAAATTATGATTATACGTTGGGATAAATGATTTAGAAATCCTAAACAATAATTTAAATGCAACGTTGATTTGTCAGTAAATTTAAACAAGTTGGAAATTGCTCGTCAAACGTGGCAAATGAGGTGCATTCGTACTATAACAAGTTTTATAATTATTTTTTGTACCCCATATTGTACTGAATGTATAATTTGTTGCACTTCATAAAGTGCATAATCTTTAACATAATTAAAATGCACTCCCAATAATTTTTTTTCCATTCACCGAACACTTTTGACTGTCCCTGTAATTAAACTATACATCCGATTTTCCTAAAATTTGAAATGGCTCGACAAAATTTTGCAACAATTATATCTTTAAAATTTCAGACCATTCGGAAGGCTGTAACATCATTAAAATGCACTTGCAATAATTTTTCCCATTGGCCGTAATGTAAAGAAAAACTTTTGACTGTCCCTGTAATTAAACTATACATCCGATTTTCATAAAATTTGAAATGGCTCGACAAAATTTTGCAACAATCTTATATTTCAAATTTCAGACCATTCGGTTGGGTAGTTTTTGCTCTGTTATATGCGGACAGACAGACGGACGGACAGACGGACGGAATGAACGACGACTATAGGTGCTACGTATTTATATAATTACGAACGCACCTAAAAAGAACTATGTTAATTTTCATATTTATTTAATAATATGTGAAATTAATTTTCTCTTAATTTTTCATTCGTTGTAGGAAAAATATTTAACAAAAAATAAATGTGTATATTTCGTATGAAATACTTTTTCAGAGCTGAGTAATTTTCTATCATTTTGAGCCATTGTGTGACATTCTTTAAATAAACACTAACATCAATCGATTTAAAATGATTCTGAAAACCCTATATACGTAATCTTTGTTTCAAAATTTGTAAAATTTTAGAATTTCAGTCGGCAAAGAATACCTATATTAAGACCATTTTGGCTTCTGTGCTAGCAATAGTTTTTCTTTTTTCACAAATATTTCACCATAGTATAAATTAAATCAGCAACTTGAACATAACTTAATTTTGGCATTACCTAACGGCCTGAAAGGCACAGTCAGATTCCTTGATCGTCACAGACTGGATACTTTGAGCCATTGATCTCTTTTTATTATTTTTATTTTTAAAATTTCTTTCCATAATTTTACCGGTATTAATTTAATAGTTTTTGGATAGAATGATTAAATAAAATCGCGCAGAGCATATAAATAGTACAAAGGAACTCATGGCAGTGGCTTCGCGTTGCCGTCATACCGTGACCATTTAATTTCACATTTTTTTAGAAAATTTATTAATTTTTAACCGGGGCATTTCAAACGAAAAGCAGCATCTAAGTTGAGTATTTTTTTTCCCGGCTAATATTCTATAACGAAATTAACACTCCATAGGTAAATAAATGTCATTCTCTAAAAGAAAGTTCTCAAGATAGATTAACATTATTTATAATAATTAAAAATGTTACGTGTTTTTTAATATGTATTTTATTTGCAACAAATTAGACTAATTTGTTTATTACATATAGACGTCTGTTCAGATCATAGCATCATATATTAAAAATATGAGGAATTGTTTGTGAGAGAAAAATGAAATATTTGTTAAGTTCACTTTGTACAAAAATGATTTGACTGTGGTATATTTTGAATTCTTAATATATTTTGAAATACAATTTGCGGCAGATTACCAATAGATTAACATAAATATGAATTTTATTTGCATTTATTAAATGTATAATAAATGGAAGAATGACAAAGTAATGAAAACACTTACTTTAATCTAATACTTTAAAGCCATGTACTATAGTTACTGAAGAATGTTTTCGAGCAAAACAAAGATTTTTTTTTACTTTAATTAAAAAAAAAAATGTATACATGCAATTTATGTGTAAAAATGTATATGCAGCCATTTGTAGTAATGTCAGGGAATGATGTCAATTAGTAGGTGAAACAACAAAAAGTGAACTAATATTTTTTTTTCATTGCATAAAATATTAATATAATTAACTGGCTAAATATTTATTTAAGTATCTTATTTAGCCTACTCCATATTGGTGATAAAGAAGGAGTTTAAATTTGAAAATATTTTTCCATGGAAGTTTTATATAACAATTTTGATGACACATTTTTAATATTAATTAAAAAATCTAGGAATAAAAGTTTTAAATATTTATCGCAGAAAATTATAGATATTAAAAATGTTTAAGCAGGTCACAATAATACTATTATTTCACTTTCTTTTTTGAGATTAAACAAAAATACTTTAAACATCTCTGACTTTCTGAAAGACATTAAACAATACTATTTTAATAATTTTTAATTCCTTCATATTCATTCATGAATATGTAGGATTTAATATGTAGGACATGTTTTTTATACCGTGGAAACTATAACTTTTAAAAGGAATGGTTAAAAAAGGGCTTTCACATTAAAATAAACAAATGGAAGCTAATCTTTATCCCTGTAATAATTGTTGAAAATTAAAAGGAATATACAGTAACGTAGGTATTATTGAAGAAATGCTATTATTGGGCTAATTTTCTGTACGTTATATTTCCTATTCGTTTTAGAAATTATTAGGATCTTTACACAAATTAAAAAAAATTACTTGTATTTAGTATTTATTCCCAGTATTCATATTTATAGTGTAATCTGTGGCAAAAGGAGATAAAAAGGATAGCATTGTGATGAATTTTATAAAAATAAACAACGACGGTCGATTAAAAGGGATGCTGGAATTTTTATTTAAAATTATTTGACTGATTTATTTAACGTACATCTGCGTAGTTTAAATTTAATTTTTTTTATGAAAGAATTTCTGGTTCCAGTTGACATTTAATCATATGGTCGGAGTCTGATCGACTCCTTCCGAGCGTTCTAACTAGTTAGAACTAGTAACTAGCGTTGTTAAATAACTAGTGAGTTTGCATTTACATAATTTGAAAAGATTAAAAATAATTGTACAGAAAATGACTCCCTGGTGACACATCTCATGAATGTAAATGACTTTTGCTATACAAAAACGACCGTAAAGATGTTGGAAATGATCGAAAAAAAATATCGAGTTGAAAAGAAAGTCAAATAACCCAAAAAAGGGCAACTATTCCACTGAAGGAAAAACTGACAAAAGTTTCACTAATACTTTCTTTGGATTTAACCCCTTTTGTTTACAAATAAATTTTCTTGTAAATACTGGTGTTATTCAATTATTTCAAAGGTTTAGAAATACAATTACCTTGCCCATAAAGGGTTAAGGGGTATTTTGCATATAAGTTTTTCTGATGAACGACATACATAAAATAGAGTGCAGTAATGCTAACTTTTGGCAAGTGAAAATATCCCTATATTTTCTAGAAACTTGCCATTCTGATTAGAAAGCTCATGTCTTCATGATCTGGATTAACTGCCACAACAGGTGAAACGAAACAAACTTTCACTTTAAATCCCTCAATCAACTTTTTTATTGTCCCAACTGATCAGCTTCAGCTAAACATTCATTTGGATTCATTTACCGAATGCTTAGAAGCGGCAAGACTTATATACGAGGGGCTCACAACAGGAGATAGTTCATTTAGAATGTGTATAAAATCTGTTTTATTCACTACCACAGTGAACCAATTCTGTAAACAGATGCCATATATGATAAAGTATGTGAAAACATGCTTGGTTCATTGTGGGAGTAAATAAAACAAATTTTATGCACTTCTAAATGGACTATCTCATTTTTTTTTTCAAAATGGACTTGGTCTACTATGGTTGTGAGCCTCTCATAAAAACGAGAGATTTTTTGTGCCGTAATATTCATACACGTTCTAATTCTTTTTTTTTTCTTTACAAGAATAACAAAAAGTAAAATAAAAATAAATAAACGTGTCGTGTAAACAAATCTATATAAAAATTAATATTGGTATAACTTCGGTTAATATATATATATCTTATACAGGGTGATTCATAAAAGATGGGCAGAACTTTAAGGGGTTATAGTACACTTAAAGACAAATAATATTAAATAGGAGACTAAGGGTCCCAGACGTATTCCCAAGGAGATAGGGGGCATTAAAGTTTAGGGTCCGAAATTTCAAATGATTATAAAACATGGAAAAATTGGTCGATTCGTTTGCGGTTTTTGCAAAAAATTTTCTTTATGCCAGTATTTTCTTGAAATAAAATTTTAAAGTTCAATTTCAAAAAATGCCGATAGGGGGCGCTTTAGACTTTGGAGTAACAAACAACTATTTTTTAACGTTATTTTTTGTATTTCTTTAAATGATTTCGAAAGCTTAGACTTAAACTTAAATTTTGATCTAAAAATCTGAGTCCTAACGAGTAGTTAAGTAGCGTAAACTGAAATTTGAAATTTGAAACCCTTCTCCCACCAGAACAAAAATCAGTTATTCTCGATCTTTGTGTCGTAGATTAGGCTCTAACTACTGCCGCGTTTTGCTAAAATTATTCTTTATGTCAGTATTTTCTTGAAAATAAATTTTAAAGAAAATTTTCAAAAAATTCCGATAGAGGGCGCTTTAGACTTTGGAGTAACGAACAACTATTTTATACCGTTATTTTTTGTGTCTCATTAAATGCTTTCTAAAGCTTAGACTTAAATTTTCAGCCCAAAATCTGAATCGTTAGACGTGGTTAAGTTTCTGGGGAGAGGGGTTTGAAATTTCTACTCCTGAGCACAGTTCAGTTTACCATGTCCACACATTGTGTGCTGTGATACGAGGTAAAAAGACACAAATTAGGATTATGTTACCAAAGCATATTTATTAACATGTAATTACAATAAATGTTCAAAATTGTGACCACCAGAGGTTATGCACGCAGAACAACGGCGAAGAATGGAACGGCGAACATTCGCGAAAACATCAGGCTTTTCGAGCACTTCCCCTACAGCGGCGGAAAGTCTGGCGACCAGTTCCTCGGGGGATTCAATGGGTGTCTCATACATAAGAGCCTTCAATCGTCCTAAAAAAAAGAAATCGAGGGGTGAAAGATCTGGCGAGCGAGCAGGCCAAGCAACAGGACCACCTCGACCAATCCATCTGTTCGGAAATGTGATGTCCAGATAGTTGCGGACGTCTCGTACGTAATGGGCTGGCGCTCCATCGTGCTGGAACCACATGACCCGCCGGATGCGTGGAGGAACAACGTTTAACAGGTCTGGCAGCACATGTTGCAGAAATGTGAGGTATGTTTTACCGTTGAGGCGTTCAGGAAGAAGGTACGGTCCGATTAGGTGGTCTCCGAGGATTCCTGCCCAAACATTGATGGAAAAGCGTCTCTGATGAGCATGTGGATACGTAGCATGTGGATTGACATCCGCCCATACATGTGCATTGTGTGTGTTAAATGTACCTTCAAGTGTGAAGGTACATTCATCGGTGAAAAGCACAGTTCGTCCAAAATGTGGATTTAGCGCGTTCTGCTGCAGAAACCAGCGGGCGAATTCAATACGATTTGGATAATCCCCTGGAGACAGTTTCTGGACTCGTTGCACATGAAACGGGAGCAAATGTTCATCCTTCAGTACCCTCCAAGTCATGGACTGTGAGGTATCCACCTGCCTAGCCACTGTTCGTGTACTTGTACTTGGCTGCGCCGCTACTACATCCAGAATGGCTTCTGCAACAACTACTGATTCGTCCTTTTTTGCACGACCTGCATTCGACCGGGAAGCGAGAAATGATCCCGTCTCACACAACTGTCTGTGCAAGCGCTCGAAAGTTTTGCGGTTAGGCAACCGCCTGTTGGGAAATCGCTCTCCGTACATTCGTTGTGCCTCTGCACAATTTCCATCTGCCGCTCCGTAAATTAAATGCATCTCAGCCTTTTCCTTATTCGTGAAGGGCACCATCTTCCGATTCATTACTACAGCGACTTACACTTGACTCACCGTTCAGTGGTTTTTATGCCTGAATCGTGTCGAAATTTTGCATACGTGTTCTTCTTGTTCCCCATTTGACATTTGCATACTTTCTGTTTCCTTCTTCACCCGGTGACTAGCGTCAGGAATGGAGCTTTAACGTTTGCATGAGCGACGTTTCCAACTGTGCCAGTGCCTTTATGAGTGAATTCCGACTATGCAGTCCTTGACGAAAGTTGTATTTTTGCCTCGTATCACAGCACAGAATCGTTGGGCATGGTTAAGTAGTGCAAACTGAACTATGTTCAGAAGTTGAAATTTGAACCCCCTCCCCTCGCTACTGAACCACGCTCAGCGATTCAGATTTTGAGCTGAAAATTTAAGTTTAAGTCTAAGCTTTAGAAAGCATTTAATGAGACACAAAAAATAACGGTATAAAATAGTTGTTCGTTACTCCAAAGTCTAAAGCGCCTTCTATCGGAATTTTTTGAAAATTTTCTTTAAAATTTATTTTCAAGAAAATACTGACATAAAGAATAATTTTAGCAAAACGCGGCAGTAGTTAGAGCCTAATCTACGATACAAAGATCGGGAATAACTGATTTTTGTTCTGGGGGGAGAAGGGTTTCAAATTTCAAATTTCAGTTTATGCTACTTAACTACTCGTTAGGACTCAGATTTTTAGATCAAAATTTAAGTTTAAGTCTAAGCTTTCGAAATCATTTAAAGAAATACAAAAAATAACGTTAAAAAATAGTTGTTTGTTACTCCAAAGTCTAAAGCGCCCCCTATCGGCATTTTTTGAAATTGAACTTTAAAATTTTATTTCAAGAAAATACTGGCATAAAGAAAATTTTTTGCAAAAACCGCAAACGAATCGACCAATTTTTCCATGTTTTATAATCATTTGAAATTTCGGACCCTAAACTTTAATGCCCCCTATCTCCTTGGGAATACGTCTGGGACCCTTAGTCTCCTATTTAATATTATTTGTCTTTAAGTGTACTATAACCCCTTAAAGTTCTGCCCATCTTTTATGAATCACCCTGTATATCTATCTATCTATATATATATATATATATATATATATTAGATTAATAGATTAATAGGTTATTAACAGATTATTGATAGTTTATTAATAGATTATTTTTTTAAATAACACTTAAAGAACAATATATTCAAAAGTCTTTATGTTTGATGATGCATACTCATATAATGCGACGGCTACATAGTAAACACTTGTAACATAAGCTCCGATTTCTTTTTCACATGTTCATATGTTTTCATTCAAATGTTGCGTGTAAAATCAACATTGGATTAAATATTCTGTAAAATATTGAAAAATTACCTAAAATACAAATGAATACCATACATTATTTTTTAATCTTTACTTTTTTAAATCTTTACTTTTTTAAAATTTCTGTTTTATTTATTTATTTTTATTTGTTTTGCGTAAGTACTATTCAGCAATGAAGTTGTTTAATTTTACGTCCTAAAAATATCATATATAGATATTAAACAAAATGTCTATTCCTTGTCGCAGTTCTACACTGCCTTTAAATGATTAGTGCTATAAAAAGCCCTAATAAATCTTTCGACAGTGTTTTATTAAATAACAGGCAACATTATTATTAGTTTTCAAAATATTCACCAGTTCGAACATAGGGTATTTCAATTATACACTGTCAATTGAAGTGTTAGAAAGACAGACACTTGTGTAACTCAAACGAATGGTTCAATTTTAAGACGTTTTATTTATTTATTTATTTATTTTTTCAGACAATTTTAGTGTCTCCAATTCCTCATTATTTCAGAAAAATGAAACGTCTGAATAGCAGTCATTTTTGATCGCTTTTTTGTCACCCAAAATCATTTTTGGCAACTTCTTTAGCATTATGCACGGACGTGATTGATTATATCGAGTCCTCCTCGGCAAGTGGAATGATATTTGACCAAAAATCACGGTTGTTACAGAACTAACTCCAAAATCAAATGCCAGTTAAATAATGAAATAATAAGCTGCACCGACACCCTGCTGTTCACCTAATTTTAAGAGCCCCAAATTTTGTATGGAACTGTCACAAAGCTGATATAATTAATCTATTTCGAAATGGAATTGATTATAATCAATATTTTGAAATTTTAGAGTTATGCCCGCGAGATTTGTCTGTTACTCGTAGGTGCCCGTTGTCTAGAGTTTAGAAGATACAAATATGTATTAATTAAGGGTTGAAAAATGTACTTGCTAAATATGGGACACCGCTATTCGTAAGTCCACCGAAGAAACTCCGTGACGGTTAGCGATGTTTTAAAATACTAAATTGCATAATTGCTGATTAACGTGCAAAAAAGATAATAAAAAAACTAGAAAACAGGAATTCTGCTTTTTCAGAATTTAGTGTCGCCCCCAATGAAAAGAAGTATATATGTATATATAAATAGTACAAAAGATATTTAAATTTTAAGACCTAAAGCACATGGTTTTATTTTATGTAAAATGACGTCATTCACATCCGCTTAAGAATTCCACATTTACGATCCACTCTTAAACATATACAGTAAAGTCTACATAGGACGTCACTATCGCAACATAATGCACAAATGCAGCAAAAAAGATGTCGTCATTAAAGAAACTCGACAAAAAAAGGCTATCTAATGATCCATAGGCCTTCATTTGTTTGTAACAGGAATATAGATACTTAAAAATAAATAAAGTTCATAATAGCTTCATGTTTTAACAGAAATCATTCGTTTATATTTTTTCAAAATAACGCGTATTTTAATTACATTTTCTTTCGATGGTTTTAAGAAAATGGCAACAAAAATATATAATTAATATTTTAGAACTACTTTTCCTTTACTTTCTATAGAAATGGAGTACTTCCGTTGCAAATATTAAACAAATGGCTCTGAAAACTACAAACAAATTTATATTTAAAATATAAATGGAGATACAGCTTTCAAACAATTTGTATTTAAAAGTACTTTTTTCCGAATATGACCGTATAAAAATTCAAAATGTGCCATGCTAAGAAGTTAAAAAAATTGCTATAGAGAATTTAATCGTCAAATGATACATCTGCTTTGTTTTACGGCTGGCTTATACAACGTAACGTTATTTTTTGGAGACGACACAAAATAAGCTAGGAGAAAGAAATAGCATTATGGGGGTTAATGAAATTGTTCAATTTTTTTTATTAGTAGGTTAACTCCGGGAGAGTCGCCGCATCCGGGAAAGATGCCGCACTCCTTGTATTTCTTGTAATTATCGATAGATGGACGTTAAACGCACAGTATATGTGCGCAATGAGATTATTTCAACCAGTGCATAGCGTGAATCCCATTTCGATGTTTACTTGTAGAAGTACAATCCTTATTTTGACGTAAGTGCATGATTTCACTGTCCAAACTTTTAAACACGTTATGTTTAAATACTTGTCATTCAATAATTACTAAGTGCGTGTATGATTTCGAAGTCAAAACTAAGTGTAGCGTTTGTATAGAGTAATGTGTGTATGGTTACGCCAATCCCCTTAGCGATGACAGGTAACTGTGATGGCCGACGTCTGCAACATGCAAATTGGGATACATGCTGCACTGCAATTCCGGTATACATGCCGCAGTTTCTTTTGTACGGGATGATTAGGTGCATTAACTTTTCCTTTTCTTTTTCCACAGACTACCATGTTAGGCATGTTATCAAGTTTACTAAAACCAAAGGAAAAAATGGGAAAAATAAAAAGTAAGATGGTCAGAAAGATGCAAGTCAAGATGATAATAATGAAAAATTGGATTATGCGTAACACAGACGTTCTTTGCGACGAATGTTTAGAAAACTACTCCAAAAAAGAGGAAGTGTAATCGGCTTCGTTGCATCTTGTGCCAAATGTAGTTACATAAAGACCGTACTTTTTCGACACTTTTTCTGTAGCTTGTAGTCGAAAAAACAGATCCCTTGACGAATAAATTATGTAAACATAATTTTACATTTTTTTCATTTCTCTCTCTAATACATTGATGTTACGTTGTTGCTGAAATAACAATTAAAATTTAATCTGTAAAAATAAGTCGATAATTTTAATAGTGAAAGTATGCAAACTGTTATTAATTTGAATCTCCTAATGCGTTTCATTGTACTCATTTAGTTTCACTTTGTTATTACATCGTTAATTATAGTCCAGATATGAATATCTTTTTGAATATATTTATTTGCACTTTCATTCTGTTCTTATTACAAGCGCACCATAACTACCGCACAAGTGCGACGTCTCAGCCTGAATGAACGGATGACGCGCCGCAGTGTAATGTTTTAGTAAAAAATTGTTAAAAAATATTAATTATTTGTTTTGAATTTTTTTGTTGCAGTACACGCGTTGTACATTTAACATAAATAGCACAGCATATTATTATTATTATTTTTTTTTTATGTCCACTATTGGACTTTATACACGAATTCAAAGAAATGTGCGGCATAAATCCCGGAATTACTCTATATGAAGTGTAATGCTTACTCGTTAGTCAGTGTTAAAAATGGATATTTAAAATTTCTGTAAATCTATTTTTCATTATGTATATCCTTGTCTCATAATAGCTGTGTTTATTTAAGACTCAATTTCGAAAAACAAAATCGTACAATTTTTGTAGCATGTACTCAGTATTTCTGTACGATCGTTTTGGCACATATTTTCATGATGAATTACTCCGCTACAAAAAATACAAATTAAACGAAACACATGTAGTTTTAGAAGATTTCATATACGTGAAATACGATATAATTCATTAGTTTTAATTGTTCAACTTTTATTCGGCTAACAAATCGGAAGAAATAGTTTCTAAATGCAGACGTACATTTATAAGAACATTTGTTAATTGTATGATGTATATTACATGTACAACGATGTAATATGGAATTCTATTCACAGCCGGGTATGAAAATGTGTTTAAACACTTTTAATTAACGAAACTTGATCTTTGTATGTAAAATTTCGTAATAGATATTGAACTCACTTTCTGATACTCATACAAGTTTCTTTGCCAATGACAACATACTTAATACTACAATATATAAAATACAATATTTAAAAAAAAATATTTGAACTTAATTATAAATTAATAATTAAAATTTAAGGCGTTTTCCAGCAATAGGGATGCATTGTGAAATATTCTTTATGGTTACAAAAATCTCTGGCGGCTCGACCTACAGGCCGAAGTAGATTTCGAAATTATTTATACTAATTTCACCAACAAAAACTAAATCATGATTAGATAGATTCCCAATTTAACAAATTTATCTGGCTGCTTTTGTATTTTCATTTTTATATAATAGCTGGTTTTATCAGAATTATGTTAAGGCGGTGTTAAAAAAAACTACTTTTCCATGCTCAACAACTAGAAATTTTCTGGCACATTTTCAGATTCATTTTAATAGAAAAAAATATGAAACTTGCTGACGTGATTTTTGAAGAGATTTATAAGTAACCTGTGTTTTTATTTTTCATTCAATTAATTAAAACTTGATTAATAAACAATTATTTTCTCAGTAGGACATATCAATACATACATAATCAATATTTACATAACACAATCACTTCGGGAAATTCTGTTCAAAATACCACTTTTATATCATTTGTTGAAATAAATTCTCCCTCTATCAAAAATTCGATCATTACGGTACATTATATAGTTTCTGAATAAGAGAATCTACAAATTGGGTGCGTTTCAGAGCAGAAATTAATTTAAAAATGATTAAGAAAATAAGCAGTTTGGATTTGAATATACCCTTAATAAGATGTTTTTTTTAAATTCAACCGCTATGTATTTTTAATTTGTTTTTGCTTTAAGAAATGGTCCTAGCAAAAACTTGTCTATATAAATGTTGAATACAATATTAAGAAGATATATAAATTCATGGGGATTTTATATCTTGTAAATTGACGGAGTTATGGATTTTTTTCTTCTTCAACCCCTCCTTTTTGTTTTCGTTTAAAAAAATTTTTAACGGTACGAATTGGTCCATCCTATCAAAAACTTGTGAATATAAAAGTTGTAGATAATATTTAGGAGATTTATATTAAAATTACTTGGATTTGATATCTTGAGAATTGATGAAGTTAGGAATTTTTTTTCTCCCAAAAACCTTATTTTTGCGCCCCTTGAGCTCATTTTCATTTTATCAAAAATTTGTGATACATAAATTGTTGGCTCTATTTTTAAAAGTAATAATAACTTTAAACTGATTTGATATTTGCAAAAATTAAGAAATTATGGGTTTTTTTCGGTTTTCACAAAACCCCTCCCTATTTCCATCCTCTTTGTCTGATTTTGCCCATTAACGAACTTGACCGAGATTTTATGCCCCTTGATTTTATGTACCAGTTTGGAAGAGATTTGTGTAGAATTGTGTAAGTTATCGTGTCCAGAAGAAAGTGATATATATATAGAGAGAGAGAGAGAGAGAAAGATAGAGATAGATAGATAGATATTTTTTTACTGAGAGTGGTTTTGCGTTCTAGGGGTCATGATCGGTGTAGATCTGCAAACATGTTTCAGGATTTCCAACATAGGGGAGAATGTAAAGGTAGTACACTGTTAAAAATTTGCAGCATTCTGGCAGGTCATTTGACCGTTTTTTCCGAAAACGGTTACACAACCATAATTTTAACACTATTCTGACCATATTATTGGCCATTTTATGGTCAGAATATAGTTAAATTATGGCTATGAAACCGTTTTTTCAAAAAACGGTCGAATGACCTGCCAGAATGCTGCAAAATTTTTAACAGTGTATTTCATACGAAATCTACCTAACTGTATACGATTTAAAACAACAAAAGAGTTATGCGTCAATCTATGCTGGCTAAAATAGGCCAACTGGTTGTGAAACTCTCAATACCGAAATATTTTAAACGTTAAAAAGTAGAAAACATTTTAAAAAGAGTGTACTTATATATATATTTTAAATATGCTTTAATCCATTCAATTTTTATATTACTTAAATCATCTTCATATCTTCAGATATCGATTTAGAAAACCTAAAAACTACGATTTGAATACAAACTATGTTTATGTTCTTAGCAATTTATAATATTTGAAATATTTTTTTTAATAATTTTTCATTTGTTATAGGTAAAATATTTAACACTAGAGAACAGGAATTCTGCTTTTTCAGAATTTAGTATCGCCCCCGGCATTTCCATTACTTCATTTTCTTGGGGAAAAAATGGCCATATTTTTTTTTTTTTTTTTTTTTTTTTTTTTTTAATTATGGCCAATTTTTTTTCCATTTTCACCAGAAAATAAGAGTTCTTACATTTTACGGCTGCTCTTTCATCTTCACCTAACGCTTCATTTATAATTGCTGTTTCATAATAATAGAAGCCACAAGTCCATCAGAAGAAAATAATTCGGTTAAGCGGGAATCGGATAATCGGGAGTATATTGTAGTGCAAAACATATTTCAATTTTAAGACTTAAAGCACACTTTTTTTTATGTAAAATGACGTCATTTGCATTAATATAGATACTTAAAATTAAATATAGTTTATAATAGTTCCATGTTTTATCATAAATCGTTCATTTATATTTTTCTCAAAATAGCACGCATTTTATTTAATTTTTTTTTCAATTTTTATGAGAAAATGGTAACAAAAAGATATAATTGCTATTTTTCAACATTTTTTCTTTACTTTCTACAGAAATGAAGTACTTGAGTTGCCAAAATAAAACAAATGTCGCTAAAAACTACAAAAAAAATAATATTTTAAAAACTAATGCAGATGCAGTTTTCAAACAAATTGCATTAAAAAGTACCTTTTTTCCCAATACAACGGTATAAACATTGAAAATGTGCGATGCTTAGAAGTTTTTAAAAAGACTGTAGAGTATTTAATCGCACTATGAAACATCGGCTTTTGTTTTACGGCTAGCGTCTGCTAGGTAACGTTATTTATTGGAGACAAAACAAGCTGGGAGAAAGAAATAGCTTACCGGGGGCTAAAAAAATATATGCGTGTATTTTGTTTCTAATACTGATTATTTTTCAATATTTTTGAGCCATTGTGTACATATTCATTGAAAAAAGTTAACATTAAATAATTTAAAATGACTCTAAAAAAACTAAATATAAAAACTTTGTTTTTAAAGTTCTAAATTTTTAGAATTTCAGTCAGCTGAGGATACATATTTACTTCGATTATTTTTAATTATCTGAATCCGAACAGCAGTGACGTTCAAAGATCAGTTCGCCTTGTTTACAAGCAATCATCTTTGTCATTTCGCAAAAGTTTAACTGTACTATGAAATCGTTCACCCTCTCGAACATATTTTACTTTCTGGGAACTTGTACAAACTCCTTAAATTAACTATTACCCAACGGCCTGAGAGGCACAGTTAAATTACTCGATTGAATGGTTCAATATTAACGGCGCGCTATTTATTTAAAAATTAATTTTATTTTAAACATTTTTTCAGTAATTTTATCGGTGTTAATTTTCAAACTACTTTTGTTGTATAAAAAATTTCTAAATGTAAAAATGCGTAATGTTTTGAAATTATTATCTCTAGGTGTCTCACGACTCTGCAAATTGAAAACAAAAAAGTAAAAATCGTGCGTCCAGAATAGATTATGAAACACTTTCCAACACATCCAGAATACACTAACAAAACTGCGCCGGTTAAAAAAATTAAAATATTACGTCTAATTCAACCATATAGAAACGCAGAACGCATTTCAAAACCAAATTTCAGCTGTTCCCATCTACAATCTGAAAATTATCCAAATTGTTTCAGCGGTCCTCTATATGATGCATAGATTCGTATCTATTAACAACATGCATGCCAAAATTTAGTTCACTTAAGAAATACATATACTTCAGTTGAAAATTCCCCTTCAGCAGTTTCCTCTAGTAAGGAGAATGGTACGTGGATTCTTTTTGCAGCCCTGTATATGATCTATAGAATTTATATATAACGAGTAACATGCAGAAAATTATTTAAATTTAAAAGCGCATACCGAATTTTAAAACGTAAAATCCAGCAATTATAACCCAAAGAGAGTACTGTAACCGATTTCTTTTGCGTGTCCCTGTAAATTAATAAAAATTGCTATGAGTGCCCTGTTCTAACGTAATTGTAGTGAAATTCAGTGATTTATATCAGTTTCAATACATTTGAAATAGCGTAATATCATTAAAATACTCTGCAAACGACTTTTCCCCATATTCCATAATGTAAACGAAACCATAATGTAATGAAATTCTTTTGAATGCCCCTGTAAATGGATTGTTAATCCTACATACATCATATGCAGTACCAAACATGCTTTGGTGACCCTTAATAATGTTTATCAATTGCATGAAAATCCGAGTATATTTACGAGTGTTAGAACGTGGAAAGACGGACAGACGGATAGACAAACCGAATGCATAAACACATCGCAGCTTTGTTGGAGAGTGTTAAAAACGGAAAAAGGATGAAACCATCATCGACATATAATATCTTAAAATGTATACAATTTTAAAACACATTTTTGGATGAATAGAAAATATAAGCATGTTCATTAATTTCATATTTTTACATAAATACTAGATGCAAAAGAATTATTTATAGAGGGTTTCAAACTGACAGGAATTTGTCGAACAAAAAATTTTCATGACAGCTTATGTGCAGGATTACAAAATAAATTTTGAATCTAGAGTAAATATTTTGGTGCCTAATTATACTTCAGATCGTATTAATTACACTGAAGCTAAATAAACTTGTATTTAAGACATTTTTATATTTTGAACTAGCAAACCGGCTTTGCTCGCGTAATAGTTGAAATATTCCAAGTGATATTTGCATGACTATTTTTTATTAGAAGAACACTTTTTGAAATAGCTCAAAGATTACAAATTAAGCCACAGTTTGACTAAACTTAAACTTACTAAATAAAAGTTCAATAGACAGAAATGAGATTTTAATTAATAAGAAGAGCTAAAACTATTTCTAATTAAATGATAATTTAGAAAGTATTTTGAGACTTTTATGCTCATTTCATACGTTCATTTCAGTATTCATTTGAAGTTTTAATTTTCTAGAATCCATCTGAACACATTTACATCTTAAAATTAATCATCATGTCAATTTCCAAGCTTCTTGTCTAACAGTCTACCACCTCTCTGGTGTTAGTGGCGCCAACATAAAATGTCGAAACAGAGTTGAAATAGAATGTCTCAAAAAATGTTGAAACAGAGACTGTCACCATTAATTTGCCAACATTAACCTTAAAATCGGTAAAATCGGTCCTAATATTCTATAGAAAAAGAAATTTAGTTGTTGTTAAAGGCTTTCTTGTTGTTCCTACCAACCAGGTGGTAGTGTCACCGGCATAAAATATATCAGCACATAGGATCAGGGAATTGATTCGCAACCAATAACTACTGTAATCGGTTTATTATTTCCTGAGATACCATAGAAATCGTAATTTAGGACACTTTTAGAATGCTTTTCTCTCTTTCTCTTCGCTTGACTCCTTTTTAATTTCGAATTTATTTTCGACTGTTCTTAGAGGACATTTATATTTTATAAGTAACTACCGTGCAATATTTAAAGTTTCTAGCCTCTTCCGTACCGCAGAAATAGCAATTTAGAAAGTTTTTTGCTCCTGCAACCCTCGACATAAAATATTGCTTATGTTTAAGCAGGTTCTACCACCATCAATTTGCAACTATTATGCTTGAAATCGGTTTCGTATTTCATACGATTGCATAAAAATCGTAATTTAGAACGCTTGTAGAAAGCTTTTCGCGCACTTCATCCTTTTAAATTTCGATTTTTTTTTGACAATTCTTTGAAAGTACTTGCATCTTTGAAATAATAACCTTTCCAAATTTAAAATGTTAGATCCCCTCAATAACACAGAAAACGCAATTTAGAGAATTTTTTGCTCCTGTAACCCCCAGGTGGTAGGGGCAACAACGTAAAATATAGGCTATGTTGGAGCGAGGACTGTCACCATCAACTTGGAACCATTACTTCTGAAATCGATTTATATTTCCTGAGATTGCGTTGAAATCGCTATTTAGAACGTTTTTAGAACGCTTTTCTTTCATTTTCACCATTTTAAATTTCAAATTTTTAAGGAACTCTTCTCAGAGAGTATTTACATCTCATAAGTAATTACCATGCCAAATTTCAAGTTGCTAGCCCCTAGTATCACAAAAATCACGATTTAGAAAGTTTTTAAAAAGTGGCAGTGACGTCGACATGAAATAGATCCTACATTGGAGAGGGCTGTCATCATCAATTTGCAACGATTACTTTTGAAATCAGTTGTGTACTTTCTGAGATTGCGTAGAAATCGCAATTTAGAACGTTTTTAATCCATTTTCACCCCTTTTTAAATTTCGATTTTTTAAGAAATGTTCTTAGAGATCATTTGTATCTTATAATTAACTGCCCTGCATAATTTCAGGATTCTAGGCCCTTCAGTAAAACAAAAATCGCAATTTAGAACATTTTTTGCTTCTGCAACCCCTAGGTGGTAGTGACACCGACAGGAAATAGAGCCTATGTTGAAGCAAGGGCTGTCATCATCAATTTCCAACCATTACTTTTGAAATAGGTTGGGTACTTTCTGAGATTGCATAGAAATTGCCATTTAGAACGTTTTTTTAGAACTCTTTTCGTTCATTTTCATCTCTTTTAAATTTCGAATTTTTTAAGAAATGTTATTAGAGGGCATTTATATCTTATAAGTAACTACCATTCCAAATTCCATGTATCTGGGCCCTTCAGTAACACAAAAATCGCAATTTAGAACTTTTTTTGCTTCTGCAACCCCTAGGTGGTAGTGACACCGACAGGAAATAGAGCCTATGTTGGAGCAAGGGCTCTCATCATCAATTACCAACCATTACTTTTGAAATAGGTTGGGTACTTTCTGAGATTGCATAGAAATCGCTATTTAGAACTTTTTTTAGAACTCTTTTCGCGCATTTTCATTCCTTTTAGATTTCGAATTTTTCAAGAAATGTTATTAGAGATCATTTATATCTTATAAGTAACTACCATTACAAATTCCATGTATCTGGGCCCTTCAGTAACACAAAAATCGCGATTTCGAACGTTTTTTTGCTCCTTCACCCCATTTAGGGGTAGTGGCACCGACATAAATGTAGCCTATATTGAAGCAAGGGTTGTCACAATCATTTTGACACCATTATTTTTGAAATCGGTTTGGTACTTCTGGAGATTGAGTAAAAATCGCCATTTAGAATGTTTTTTAGAACGCTTTTTGCGCATTTTGACCCCTTTTAAATTTCGAATTTTTTAAGAAATGTTCTTAGAGATCATTTATGTCTAATTAGTAACTACCATGCCAAATTCCATGTATCTAGGCACTTCAGTAACACAAACATCGCAATTTCGAACGTTTTTTGCTCCTGCACCCCCTTTAGGGGTAGTTGCACCGACATAAAATGTAGCCTATATTGGAGCAAGGGCTGTCACAATCATTTTGACATAATTATTTTTTAAATCGGTTTGGTACCTCTTGAGATTGCGTAAAAATCGCCGTTTAGAACGTTTTTTAGAACGCTTTTCGTGCATTTTCACCCCTTTTTAATTTCGATTTTTTTAAGAAATGTCCTTAGAGATCATTAGTATCTTATAAGTAACTACTATTCCAAATTTCATTTTTCTAGACACTTCAGTAACTCAAAAATCGCATTCTTAGAACGTTTTTTGCTCCTACACCCCCTTTTGGCCAGTGGCACGGACATAAGATATAGCCTATGTTCTAAGTTGGATTAACACCATCCTTTTAATACCATTACTTTTGGAATCGGTTCGGTAGTTCCAGAGCTTACTTCCTACAAATAAACAATTTTTACCTCTTTATAATATTAAGTATAGATTAGTATAGATAACAAGCAAAATTTAGCTAACTTTAGAAAAAAACTATTTAATTTTTTTTGAAATTTTAAACAGTATAAAAACCTTAAAAAAATTTTTAACAATAAAAAGAAAATTTTAGTTCCAGTTTACGCAGTTTATTATGAAACACATCTTTTGAAAATCTCATAAGTACAGATTGAGAAATGTTTGAGATATAATGCGCGTTATGCCCAAGTTCGTGATTTTGACAAGATGACTTCAAAAGTTTCGAAATACCGTTTTAGCTGTAAGTGGATATAATTCCAAAAGCTATAACTTCTGTTCTAATAGGAATTTCAACTAAAAAAATCAGACTAACATGTTCAGAAATGATTCCAGTTTTACATATCAAAAAATTAAACTTTTGAAAATTTAAGTGTCCTGAGACCCTTTAAGAATAGCTGACAATTACTAAACTTTTAAAACTGATTTCACTCACTGTACTATGCTGGAAGAGTAAAATGAAAAAATTATAAATAAAAAAGTAAATTTTTCCTTTTCTCGAAAGTGTAATACAAAAAATAAATAAAAACCCGCCGAAGGGTTAACATTGCATTTTGAATTTAAAATAAGTATAATTATTGAGAAATTTCACACATATCATACCAAGAGTGTACAGCTAAAAACATTTCAGTGTGCAACCCTTACGTCATATCGACGGTGTGAATGACTTGGCCAATGAATTTCGCAATTTTCGGATTATTAATATTTCGATTTTTTTTTAACCATGACATTTAAACGGAACGCAGATCTTAAACCAGTATAAACATTTAAGCATATTTTTCAGTATAATATTCTACAACAAGGGTCAGCTAGATGGGGAAGCCTACCAAATGGATTAAGCACTCACAAGCCACACCCAGCGGTTTGCATTTACTACCGCCGTCACCACCACCGGGAGGACCTAGAGAAAAGCCAATTGAGAATTTAAAGATGAAATACAATATAAATTCATTATATACACAATGGAAAGCCCAATTTTTTCTGTGCGTTCCCGAGAGAAATTTAGATGTTTGTAATTAATAAAATCATGAAATAACAGATAATAGGATTTTTTAACTTGTTGGAGAGGTAAAAACTCAAGTACACTGCAAACCTGGGAGTTCTTCAAAAAGACAATAAATGCTATGTATCTGTATACTAAATTAGAAAGAGATTCATAATTTTAAAAATAATGTAGAATATATGAAATAGGCAAAATAGTGAATAATTATGATGAATTTTATATAATTATATATGAATGTTCGAAAGTCTATTGCTCATTTATAGTACAATCCTGTAGTTTGCGGCTAAGAATTTATTTTGAATTGATGGTATAGGTCTATTTCTTAAGATACGTTCTCCTCATCATCTATGAATGGCAAAGCATTTTGAGACAAATGATGGTTATTCTCTAAAAGTTTCATACAATATTCTATAATTAACACTTTATGAATAAATAAATTTAATTTAATTAACTAAACACAAATTTGACAGATATGAACAGTTGAATTTTAACGTTGGACAATTCCATTTTGTGTTACTGCTAGACATTTAATGGTTTGCATTTCAATGGGTTTTAAAATGTTGTAAACAGAAAAAAAAATATTTTATAAGTGTGAATTCTTTTTATATGTAAATTTTTTATGCAATAATGGTTCTCCATATCAAGTGAAAAAAAAAATAAATAAATAAATAAACCATTGTTTTGGTGTGCGCCAATGGATTACACAAGTCTGAGACTGGATTTTTAGTCATAACTTTAATAATTATGCAAAAATTTTAATTATATTTACAATATGTTTCAACTGTTTTATACAAAATTAGATGAAATCCGGAAAATAGTTAGAAGGGACTTTGTAATTCATCGGTGCACAGTATTTATAGTCGACCGAAAAGTGAATCGTGTAGTTTAGGCTTATTTTGAAGAGGTCCACGGCAGAAACATGGCGTTTTCTGCTGAGGGCTCATGTCGAAAAATATCCATTTCTGTTTCAAATCTATAGATAATAATAATATAGTACATGAAACCTTACAGTCCTTCCATGTCTGCTCATTGATCTTTTATTTGTTTTTCACCAATCCGCTCATGGCATTTTGTAAACTGGGTGACCAGATGCTAAATGTAGAAAATGATCGAATGTAGACCACAAAATTTACAGAGGAGTTTTCTATTTCTCAGTTTGACAAAACAATTCGGGAACTAATTTGGGGTTAAGCCGTACCATATACATTATACGAGGTGCATTCAAGCTCTAAGGACTCCAATTTTTTTTCTAACTACTCACGCGAAAACTATGAAACTGGTGCTACTTCTCGATGTAATCTCCCTGCAGATGTACACATTTTTCGCAAAGTCGACGCCATGATTCCATGGCCGCGGCGAAGGCTTTTTTAGGAGTCGGTTTTGACCACTGGAAAATCACTAAAGCAATAGCAGCACGGCTGGTGAATGTGCGGCCACGGAAAGTGTCTTTCTTTGTTGGAAATAGACAGAAATCACTAGGAACCAGGTCAGGTGAGTAGGAAGCATGAGAAAACACTTCAAAGTTGTTTTCACGCAGAAACTGTTGCCTAACTATAGCCCGATGTGCGGGTGCGTTGTCTTGGTGAAACCTCACGATTACGCTTCAGAGATTTTCCAGTGGCCAAAACAGACTCCCAAAGAAGCCTTCGTCGCGGCCATGGAATCATGACATCGACGTTGTGAAAAATGTGGACGTAGGAAGAGAGATTACGTCGAGAAGTAACACCAGTTTCATAGTTTCGGGTGATTAGTTAGTTAGAAAAAAAAAATCGGAGGCCTTAGAACATGAATGCACCTCGTATATACCGGGTGTCCTAAAAAGGACTGACTGTTTTTAAAATTCAATAACTTTCAAACGGTGACAGATATTTAAACAATTCTTGCACGAGCGTTATGTATGATGCCAGGAGTTTGTTTTAGCTCGATTCTTGAATTTAGTTCGAATTATAAACAATAGATGCCACTGCGAGCAATATAGGCTACATCCAGGACTGATTTTGGATACTTCTGGACCCACTCAATACATTTTAATCTCCTTTTTTGGCATGGAAGAAGAAAAAAGGCCAAAACTACAGCTTGAATTTAGCGTCTATTGATTTCAGTGCCATCTATTGTTTGTAAAGCGAACTAAATTCGAGAATCACGGTAAAAAAATTCCTGACATCACACATAACCCTCCTGCAAGATTTTTTTAAATATCTGTCACCGTTTGCGAATTATTGAATTTTAAAATCAGTGAGTCCTTTTTAGTGCACCCGGTATCTGCACCTTAAAACCTAGTATTTTAATTGTAAATCCGGAAATAAAATTTTTTATGATAACAGCTTTTTACACTAAAGAAACCGTTCTCTTTCGAATCAACCTATTGCTACACTTGTATTATAAGATAAGTATGATATAAATTGGTGAAAATAGTGTTATCCTGCAAGGTAAGGCTTCAATTACTTCTCCTGAAAAATATGGAAATGCGACTTACGGTACTCTCAAGTACAGGCATATATATCCAGGGTGATTCAGAAGTCTTAGTCAATAATTGGCAAGTACATTAGGAAGACGATAACAAGCAAGAATCATATAGGAGTATGGGTCGCACACGCAAACCTGACGCGCAAGAGGGCGCTATAAGTCTCGAGGACAGTTGGGCTGGCTGAAGAGAAAAAAAAGCTTATTTCGGGTGTATGATATGAAGGAAGAATGGATCGCTTGACGAATAGAAAATAGAAAATGAAGAATTCCGTTACATATTGATATACGGGTGGAGGGAATTTTTTACGGCGTATTTTAATTATGTTAAATTATTTCATGTATAATGAATTTGATATACGTCGCTGACGTTTACTATAACTTATTCCATATCTAATACGAAGTGCATAACATTTACATGGACACACAAAAGATTTCAGATATTGTATCCGAAGTACTGTACGGTAGCCATGATTGCTGGAAATACATTTTTAATTATGTTATGCGCTTTTATTTTTCACTATATTTATGCATTGTATACGGTGTATATAAATGCTGTCATTCATATACAGGGCTACACAAAAGAATTCGTAATGGTTAGTGGGTATGATTGTAAATTACTTAAAGGTGGTTTTTAAATGAGTTATGCATTTTTACGCTGAACTGAATTTTGTTTACTAAGAAATGTTTGTATAACATAGATAAAATTATATACAGGGTCACGCAAAGAATTGGATAAATGGCCGTCTATAAATGATAATTTCTGGAAATGTGATTCCAGTAGTTTTAAGAGTGTTTTACTTTGAATTAAACTTTAGCTAAATCGTGGCGTGTAATAAAGGTACTATGTTAACTACAGGGTTATACAAAAGTATACAAGTATGTTTCCATCTGTTAGTATAAATTGGTGAATGAGAAATTTCAACCTGTTATTCGTTTCCTTGCTAAACTAAATTCCCCCATTATATAGCATCTATATCAACCTACAGATCAAATCCAGAGCTGTTCAATTGAATTTGAATACATATTTGCTATGGATGGTAACTCTTGAAATCAGTTTTTCAAATGTTTTATGCGTTTTCTAAAATGGTTACTTAGTTCTGTTATATACCTTATTTCCCTAAATAACGAAGTTTTGATAAAGCATTCAAGAAGTGTTGGAAAGTGTTTCATAATCTATGCTTAACGCATGATTTTTCTTACTTGTTTGGGCATATGGCGGGTCTGTATTTCATTTGCGAAGCTGTTTTTCTATATGATTCTTGCTTGTTATCGTCTTTGTAACCTGCATGTCGATTATTGACAAAGAGTTCTGAATCCCGCTGTATATACTACTCTACAAATATTATTTATATTTTTCTAGCAAAACTTTTCCTTAAAGGTATTTAAATGTTAATAAAGTTACAAAAAATCTTTGATGACAGAATTAAAACAATTTGAAGCAGTACAATTAAAAAGAGATTAAAAAAAAAAAAAGAAATATTTCCTATATTAACTAGAAAGGGGAAATTTCTGTTTTTTTCCTTTAAAAAAGATGTTTGAAATTTTCAAAAAAACCGTTTAGAAACAGTGAAACTCTGAAATTAATATTTTTTTAAACTGCGCACAAATGCTTTATTTTTGTGAATAAATGTAAAAGAAAAAAAAAAAAAAACAGTACCCCAAAATCAGCATGAGTAACGACGTCATACGTTGTAATTCAATATGTTTAAACATACTAAGGATATGTTAACAAATGACTTGCTTGCGGGTTTCAAGTTGTACTTGGAAAGGAATAGTAACGAAAATATCAAATTTTAACTCTGAATGTATAGCCTTTTGTAAAAGAGAACAATGTACTACTATCTCTTCGAAATTCATCGTTTAAAAATGTGACTTTCACTAATCTATTAGTAATTACATTGACGAATTACTCTTATATCTAAACGTTTCCTAGGGAGTTGTCTACATATAGAAATTGTATGAAACTTTCAAAATTTCTTACTAACACCGACATCCGATTAGAATTCTGCAATACATTTGGATATCAGATTTTAAAAGTGTTCGGTTAATCAGTTTAGAAATTAAGATTGTTTAAAATTTGGAGCTAATAAATTGAAATAATTTTTAATTGTGCAAAGCAGCTTTCAATGCTGGTAGTGTTTCACGCGTAACTCGCAAGCGATTGGCGGAATATGATGTAATTTCAGATTCACGTATATGACGCTTCTAGAAATATATTTTTGTGGAAAAAATTTAAGATAAGAGACACCCATATAGATAAAATAAAAGATGTCCTTAAAATAATATAAGAGACATCCTATAGAAAAAATAAGAAACACACATCTCATTTTCTAAAACATTATTTTTCTTTATCAATATTCTGAGTTTATATTTGATACAAAATATAAATATCAAAAACATACTTTTAAGAAATACATGAATTTCTTTTTCGAAAATCGATTTCTAACAATTTAAATTATGTAAACCTAAAATTATAGCTTATTGCATCAAGTACAATTTTTATTTATGTATGAATAACTACCTGAATTGCAATTTGACTGGCAACGTTTAAAACTGGAGAACTTTGAATTGTACCAAACTTAATAATTCTTAAACTACTTCAATATGTGACTTCCTGTTTTATATACCAAGGTACATGTGACCGGAGAAACTAAAAACGATGTTAAAAATATGTGTTAGTATTGAACATTTTAAACTTTGCTACTGTTACTACGATACCCTCATAGCATGCATGGTCACAGTGACGTCATTGTGACGTCACTGTAAGTCACTGTGGTCACGTCACATCTGTGACCAAAATGCCACCACTCAGTGATGTCACATTGTGACTGAGATGTGAACTTCTTAGAAATCTTAAAAAAATTAAAAAAATTATTAAATCATGTTATTTACTGTAAAAAATATTTTTCTGCCGGATTTAAAATTTTTTTAAACCGTGGTCCAAGTTGCCTCTGTGCCTCTAACCAAAACTTTTTATTTTCATATAACATAAAATGTAATTAATTCATCAGCGACACAAAAATATTTCCTAATTATGCGAATTTCATATTATTAAAAAAATGGTTTAGGTAAACAGACCCCGACTTATCTTTTATAAAGATTTTTGTAAATGATAATCTGTTATAGTAGAAGTTTCTCAAAGAGTAGTCGAAACATTTCTGTGGTTTCAAACTAAAAACTTTCTATTACAGTTAAGTCTGCAGCTTTTAATGAGCACGCAGAAAGCGTCTTCAAAGTTTAGCCATATATGCATTTCTTGCTTTATAATTTGCATTCAAGTCATTTTTTTTTCCTCTTAGTGTTTCACTATTTTAAGTAACTTTTTTTTTTAAATCTACTTCTTTCAGACGTTTAAAATAAAATTGACATTTTCCGAATATAAAATTAATGTACAAAATTTAGGCAAAGCCCATGACATAATTAATTATTCATATTTTATTTTTTGTTTTCAAAATATATCTTTAAAAATTATTTTACAAGATGTTTTATTCTACAGAAAATTAATATTAAGATAATGACAGATTGGCAAAGAAAAACTCATCTCTTCTCGATAATCTTGTTGTATTTTTTAAGAAGATATTTTGTATATATTACCTGTGATATAAATTTTACTTTTAAAAAAAGGAGGGGGTCATCATTATTACCATTAAATTAATTTATACACATTTTGAAAAATTAAGAAATATTTTATCTAGTAAACTCTAATTATGGATAATATTATTATTATAATTTACGTAAATGAAACTTTACAATTCAATAAAACTGATAAAAATAAAAGGTGAAATATAATAAAACATTTTCAAACAGGAAATTGAATTAGAGACAATTTGATAAAATTATTACGCATTTAATTTCCTTCTAAACTGCTGTATAGAAAAACAAATAAAACCGAAAAAACATCTGCTTCGAACTTCGAAACTTAAAAATCGTCTGCATCTGCACTATTTCAGTTGTTACGACTCACCGCAGAATAACGGATAAAAGTAACAGTGAAGCTTTTTTGAATAAACGCGGGAAGTTATGTGGACACTGGACAGCATAGACGTGTTGACACGGATTTAAAAAGTGAAACAAGAACGTTCTCAGGATCCAAGTTAGTTCAGCTAACAAAATATAAACCCGAGAAAATTACGGTAGCTTTGACTTGTTGAAGATGATTCAAGTCATTGCTATGGTACTTATTATCGGATTTAATTGGTTCCCCAAAATCAAAGTATCACGTACAACGTCAATGAAATTAACACACCCAACATTTTGAGTGTGTTTTTAGAATATATATTTTTGAAAGAAATTAGGTAAGTAAATATATTATTTTCCCTGCTTGCTTTCTTTTAACCGCAACAATTTTAGTTAGCTTCTCATAAACATGCTGTAGAACATAAATATTTCACTACATTTATTTTTTATTTTGTTGAAATATCTAAAATATTATTTTCCCTGTTTGCTTTTTTTTTTAATTACAATGATTTTAGTTATCTTCTAATAAATATGTTATAGAACACAAATATTTCATTACATTTATTTTTTATTTTGTTAAAATATCTAACTTCCTTTTCAACAGCTTTGATCAGATTATTGAAATTAGTGATTTAAATTGCATTTTAATCTGGTTTATATTCTTATTTAAATATTTGGTTAAAACCACATAGTGTCCTAAATATGAAAGTATATGGATAAGTATTATAATCAGTCATTAATATAATTAATAAACATTTAAAGATAATTAAGTTATTTTAAAAAAATGTCTTTTATTGCAATAAAAATTATTGGCATAAAAATTATTGCAATATAAAATTATTGGCAAACATAATATTTTAATTTTGTATTAAGTGATGGTCTTAAACAATTTGAATTGCATGTTTTTATTTAAAAAAAATTGCATCTGCTCAGAAGAGGAATTTATAAAAAATAAGACACAACGGAAACGTATACTATTAAAAGAGATCGTAGATATGTAATGTTAAGAAAAAAAAATGATTATTTAATGTATTATTCAACCTGAGAAATGTTTTAAAATCTATAAAGAAATAGTCATAGCGGGTGAAAGCTTTTCAGTTGTTAAACATTCTTACTGAAATGTTTTCAAAGTGAACTAGAAGTCTGTTGGCAAATGAAAATATAGAAGTTACGCAATCAGTAAGTGTTTAAATATGATTTTACTTTAAAAATAACGCAAATACTTGAACAGTATGAATCTAAAATGTAATAATCATCTTTTATTATTTACTTTTTTTTCTGGATAATTTTATCATTTTATCTCCTGAATGATTTTATCGAGATAAATTTCAAAGTATCGATATTATACACTCTTTATAAACAGCGTGATTAAAATGGATTTCTTATTTCTAATTACCATAATCTTGTAAATAAAATATTAATTATAATAATGAACCTATATGTGGCTCTATTTTGTGTTTATGGGCTCAATTTTTATACTTTATTTACATTAAAAAGTAGTTAACCATTTGATACTGAGTTCATTATTTTGTTTTATTGTGTCATATAAAAATAAATATGATTATTTGTAATTCTAATACAATATATACAGTAGAACGCCGATTGTCCGAACAAGTCGGGACCGACCCTAGTTCGGATAAACAAAAGTTCGGATAAATGGGCAGACAGTTTAAGGGATGTTCCTGACTATTCTAAAACCTTCACACTTTATCTAGGTTTAGGACTGACAGCACCAGTTAGTACTGGAGTGCTTAAAAATTGTTTTTTTTTTATTGTTTTTTGTTTACTTATTATTTAATTTTTTTTTCTTTTATCATTTTCTAAACTTCAGAGATTATAATTTAAGCAAAAAATAAATTGGAAGTTAGGTGTTTTTTTTTCTTTTTTAGAGAGACAAATATTTGGATAATTGAAAATTCGGTTAAACAGAATTCTTTGAGAGAAATATGCTGTTCGGATAATTGGAAGTTCGGTTAATTGGAGTTCCAATAATCGGCGTTCTACTGTATTTATAAAACTTTCACCAGACTTTATTCTAAAAATTTCGTTGTAGATTCTAATCTGTTTGTACTATTTATGACACTATCAGAGTTATAGATGTCATGGCAACATATATCCAGCCAGATAGATCTTTGGCAAAACATAAAAACTTTCACATTAGATGCAAAATAGAGTAGCTGCGGTGCTGTGTTTTATAAACAATAAGGTATTATTGTTTTAAAAAACATAGATAGTAAGAGTTATTTTTATAATATATAATTTCATAAATAAAAATGTAATTTTGGCAATCAATTATTAAAGTTATTTTTTAATAATCAAAAATTTGTTTTATATATGGATTTTACTCCAAGCAAACCCTGATGTAAAATAAATTAACCCTTTGTATCACCGTTCTATGCATACCTAAAAGTTTTATTTTCTTTTGCAGTGAGCATAAAAATACGATTTTATTTATTGCTGCTATCTTCCAACATAACGATTATTGCCGAAATTGTTCTTAGAATTCTCAACATAATGATACTGGTGATACTCAGTTATTTTTCTATACCAAAGCTGTATTTTTCATTTGAGTAGTTTCAAATGGTTATTGCTAAAATGTACTTCGGAAATTTTGTAATGCATGTATGGGGCATAAAAGACGTAAACAATACATATATAATGACTATATGGCACATGATGAGCGTTTCGAGTGTATACATATATATATGTATATAACGCATGCATAAACTTCACAATGATCTTAGCAATGTCGTTACTGCAATTTTTGCATAATCAAATTTATAGGGGCCTCTATAAGAAAGAAGTTTCCTATTTTCTCAGCCCCAACTTGTTTGAATTACAATCATATATATATATATATATATTATGGTAATCAATATCATAAAACATATAAAATTTAATTAATATCGGTATTTCTTTTTATCTTTCATTTTTTTTTTATTATAAATGTTGTGTAATCGAAAAAAATTCAACCTCACCAGTGACTTCGAGTTTGTAATGCGTATTAAATGAAATAAATTAATTTCATTCAGTATTTTCTATAGTTTAAAGAATATAAAAAGTACTGTATATATTATAAAATATTATATTTTCAACACAAATTTTATCTTGATAAAGATTTGAAAATTTAAACAAATTGTTTCTTTGGTAATTTTAATGCTTTTAACAAATAGCTAATTTTGAAAAAAAAAATGTGATAGATCGATCATTCAGTTGTCTTCAATATTCTCATTTATTGCAATAGGAAAGAAAGGTGCAACAAAAATTGAAGTCTGCGGGGCATTGCATTTTGATTCAATAAAATTCTTTTGGTATACCCTTGTTATATCGGCCCCCAAGTTTTAATTGCGATGTATCGCCGAAGTATATTAACGTTATAGATGTAAATGATTTTACAACATGCATAATTATTACTATGTGTGACATGCATACGTGTTTACAACTGTACAAGTATGTCATAGTGTGACTTCACAACATTGCCGCTAGTCACATATTCGTCACAACGTTAATGACAAAATTGTCACAAATCACACAATTTTCACAAAATTGTCACAATGTGACTTCAAAGCAGTGTCGCTGTCGTCACAGAATCATCACAGTGTTAAAGACAATTTCGTCAAAAATGACACATATTTCACAAATTGATCTCAATGTGACTTTAAAACATTGTCACATTCGTCACAAATTCGTCACAAAGTTAATACCAAAACAGTCACAAATGACACACTCTTCACAAATTTGTCACACCGTGACTTCACAAAGTCGTCACAATGTGACGTCACAAAAGAGCTCTAAAACGGCCATAACGACCTCACATTCTAGTCACAGTGACTTCACATCGACGTCACGTGACGTCACATCGACGGTCACAATGTCACAGCGTGACGTCACCATGCCTTACGGGTACTACTGTTACTACTCTATAAAGGACTCCTCAGCTAATATAAAATATAGCATTAATTAGTTGACTTTATTACTAAACAGAGGTATCAGTAAGTTTTTATACACAATAATTTCAGAGTTATTATTATTATTTTTTTAATACACTAAAAAGCCACTACGTTTTAATCTTAATAATAATAATTTTAAAAAAACTTTATTTTCATCCTTTTTTTTCTTGTTGTTTCGCATACTCTTACTTTTATGTTAAAGTAATTAATCTAAAAATGATTATTTTTACTCTACAGGTTGATGTTACATGTAAAATGATTAATTTACTCCTAAACAATGATAAAAAATAAATAGTTTTTAATGAAAATTACTTTCTTCCTTCTTAAGTTTTCAGCCATCCAAATCCTAAAAAATCCTCACTCTCTTCCCGAAGAATTGATGATGGTAATAAAAAAGTAGCCGCGCATAACTTGAAGCTTCGGCACTTTAATAAAGACTCAGTATATTTTTCTAACTAATCCTTACTGTATTTCTAAGGGTTTTTTTTTTCTTTTTGATAATGGAAGTGTACATAAAAAATGTTTTCAAGATGTGTTAGTTAACAGCTTTCAATAAAAATAAAAATATAAATAAATATAAAATAGAAAAAAAAAATGCTTTTGTAGATACTGAGAAAATTAAGTCAAGATAGTTAAGCAATTTTTTTAAATATACTTTTTTAGAATCAATTCTTCTTGAGTACATACACTACAAAAGAAAAAAAAATAGATCCAGAAATATCAAGAGTTTAGGATGACTGCTTGAGAATGAAAATTAATATGTCAGGCAGAGCAAACAGGGTCCCGAAGCACTTGGAATCTTGATAGTGGCCCCGAACCTCTCTATAGTTTTCAAAATAACTTTACCTCTCTGCTTAATAATGATATTTTTGCTTTAAATATGGTCTTTAAATGTTTTTTCGTAAAAAAAAAAAATTGTAGTTACTTACAGATATACTTGGTAGAGAAGGAATGTAAAAGGTTGAGGATTCTAAAATTAACCGAGAACGCCAAAAATAAATATTTAATATATTAAAAATATTTTTAGAAATTAAAAATAACTATGTATATTACATGTGAGATGTTTTGCATGGTATATTTCATACATGTTATAATGTGCCATTGACAGATCATCGCTGGAGGTTCCTCTGAACCTACTTACTAATGTTTTTATTAAAATTACTTATTTACATGTCTATAACGTGTCTATAGTTTGTCTCAGAAATATCGGCCTAATTATGTAAACGAATGCAATATAAAACTGTGTAACATGCTAAAAGTATCCTCTAAAATTATACCATTTACCAAGTAAGTTTATTTGGAATTCCATCAGTACGCTTTTTTATGGAAGTTTTGAGGTCTTTTCAGGAGACGTTTTAAGATCTTTTCTATGATTTATATGCCCCATTAAAAGAAAGCAATTGTGATTTATAGGTAATTTTCCATAATGATTATCCATAACACAAGGATAGTTACCGTGGAAAAGATAATATATACTGTCGGTGCTTAATTATGCCAGAGTTCACCGGTTCTCAGCTCGAGTAGTTCTAAGTTTTTAGTAAATATTTAAAAATTGGTAGGAATTGTCTGGAGCTCATAAATACTGCACTCCGGAGCCCAGAAGAGCAGCGCTTCAGCAAAACCGAAACCTAAATTATATTTCTTTGGTTCTTTCCTGCCAAAGAGTTAGTATTTTAAGATATATTAGTATATGTAACAGTTAGATATCTTACTACGTAAAGTCTCGCGGACGTAGAAAAATACATCTATCTTTAGCTCGGAGGTGTAAACTCAAAGGTTTTCTATCTCTATAGTTTCCGAACGGCTACGAGGAATGTCAGAGTCATAATTAACTGAAACCTCATTTTCTGTTGTTTTTACTCGCTTCTTTTTGTTTGCGTTTGTAAAATATTCTGACTGAAAAACTTTTTAGGACCACGCGGTTCTTAGTTTTTGCCGACACTCACAGAGCAAAGTTCCTTCACTTCTTTAGTTTAGTGACGGTTTAAATATTAATCGAAACCCACCGTTGTTTATAAATACTGCTCACCGAAGCTATGTATTGCGTTTTGCTAGTTGATATAAATAACATCTTGTCGAGTAGGACTTTCCGAAAATACCGCACTCCTGATTCTTCGTTTTGATCATTCATTCAATCATTTATTATCATTTCAGTTCATTTATTAAATTTTATTATATGAAAACGCATATACATATAGTCAAAATATACTTATTTTACTGATGATAAAAGTACTCTATTAAATGTATAAAATATAAATAGAGAACCAAATAAATAATTAAATAAATAAAACAAACACATATAATGAAATGCTATTTACAGTTGGGCTCCATTTACAATAAAACAAGAACGAAAAATCACGTGTTAAACATGGATTATGAAGCACTTTTCAACACATCTAGAAAACTGTAACGAGATTTCACCGGTAAAGATGTTGCAAGAAGGTATGTAATTAAACAGTGTAGAAAGTGTATAACTCATTTAAAAATTTACTTTTGACAATTCCATTCATGGCAATTTTTTTTTTTCAAATAAGCATAAAAATTTAGTTTATTTTGAAAATTCACTTTGAACAATTTTCGCCAATAGATAGAAATCTACTCAAAATTTTTTGTACAGTATTATCTACAGGCTTTTGAAGATATAGCATATTAATATAAAACTTCATTCAGGTGAAAAAAAACCCTGCACAAAACAACTTAAAACGCATTTCCCGCGAATACTAACCATAAATGGCAATGTAGCGTGTTATTTGCGTAGTCCTGTATATGAATGTATTTATACACCACAAACCACTCCAATAGTCAGTAATACTTACGAATTCATGTGTGTATCCATGTATATGATCAACAGAAAACCGTATTTTTTTAAGGAACTTATAGTTCACCTCATATAAACCTCATTATGATTGAAATAGTGTAACAACCTTAAAATTTGCTTACTGCAAACGATTATTCCTGTAGACCATTGTGAATAGAATTATTTTGTGTGACCCTGCAAAAGAATGTTATCTGCTCCACACTCCATATTCTACAGAAAGCGTGGTTTAGTGCAATTCATAAATCCATGACTGTTTCATTAATTTTGAAATTATGTAACATTATAAAAAAGCCCTTGAAACGATTTTTTCCCATTGACCGTAATGTAACAAAATAATGTGATTGTCCCAGAAAACGAACTATAAATCCTACATTATTCATTTTCAATAGAGATTGTGCTATAGTAAACTTTAATAACATATAAACAATTCAGGTTAATGCTATTACATTTAACAGAGATAGTGGTCGGACACAGAACAAACAAGCCGAAGTCGTAAACAATTTCCAAAAATTTGTAAAGCAAGCATGTCAAACACGTCGCCCGCTGGCCATACTTTTTCCGCCGATAACTCATCGGCGAAAAGGGTCTCAACGCTCTTAAAATTGGAAAAAATGAACAAAAGACCGTTTTCAACATTTAATATCACAAAAAAAGTATAAGATTTTATAACACAAGTTTTAATCGGGACGAAAGATATAAGTATGTTCTTTCATTCCCTGTATTTAAAAAATAGAAAGATGCAGAATTATTATTTATATGGGGCTGCAAAGTGTCAGATATTTGATGAGTAGAAAATTGGTATAAGAGTTTGCGCGCAGGATTACTAAATAAATTTTGCAACTAGAATAAAAATTTTGTTGCCTATTTATACTCCAGATTATAATAATTACCCTGAACCTAAATAAATTTGTAATTAAACTATTTTTATATTTCAATACAAAGTTGTTCTTAGCTAATACAAAATTTAAAAAAAATCAACGGTATAATCACATAAAAAAATATTTTTTTGAAGAATAAAAAGGCAATTTTATGTTCAGTTTATTTAGACTAACATGAAGCATATGTTTTGAAAATTTCATGACAACATGTTCAGACATTTTTGACGTCCTGCGCGTAATGACCAAAAACGTCATTTGGAGAAAAATGACTTAAAGGTTTCTGAAACAATGCTTCAGCTATTAAGCGGGGATAATTCTAAAAGCCATAACTTCTGTTCTAATGTGGATTTCAAGAGAACATTTTATCAAAATGTTCAGAAAAGTTTAACATATAAAAAAAAATTAAATTTTGAAATTTTTGAAGCTTTTAGAGTCCTGAGATCCTTTAATTTAAGATATGTTTATAAATGTTACAGAAGACTTTTTATTGTTTTATTTTTCATTAAAAATTGAATTGTATATTTTTCAAATGCAAATATGAGCTTTTACTTATTTAGAATTATATTTGCTTCAAGGTTTCTTATTGATATCATCATTAAACATTTCTTTTAGAAATCTTTGAAGGATTATCAATGTGATTTCTTATCGGGCGTTTTGTAACTAATGACAGTGATAAACGACTTCCTTTATCATAGGTCTTAAATTTAAAAATAAGTCTGCTGATCTTTATCGAAAACTATTTTCTGTCTTGTATCTTCATTATCTGCTTTTGATTTTATTTTATTTTGAAAATCAATATCAGCTTTATGTCTTTTAGAAATACGGACCTCGCTATCCCGACACTCGCTTTTCACGTCACTCCGCTTATCACGTCAGTTTTTCAAAGTCCCGATTTTCTGTATATGATTTTAATAAAAATAAACTCGGGATTTTACGTCGTAGAATAATTCTCAACTCCGGATATCCCGACGGTTTAGGAAAGTTGTCCATTTTTTATAATCCATCTCATAAGCACCTAAATTAAGCGGTAAGAAATGTCTTAGCTAAACTTTTCACAAAAGTGTCTAAAATACCCATTGAGATAAATGAGAAAATTTACTTCAATCCTTTATCTGAATAAATAAATCCACACACTATGAATAACCCACTTAAGCTCCAGATAGACGAATTAGTCTACTAGCGGTCTTTTTGTTCTGGTCAGGATGCGCTTTCTTGTGGTTACACGGCGTTTTTCATCCGACTAAAACCGATTGCATTGCATTGAAACGATCAGAAATTATTTAAGGCTGTTCTCAACTGCTCTGCTCAACAAGCGCACATTTCTTGACACATTTACAAATTCATTTTTTAACGGAAAGATATAAAATTGGAAAGCCTGACCATGGAAGTGATTTGGAATCGAACTGTTGTTTTCATTTTTTTGATAAATCAATTACCTATTGAGTTATAAGCGATTTTGATCACGTGGCACGGCATTTTCCTTCCCTTAATGACTGGATTTTCTTCTTTCATTCGGAAGTTCGGTTCAAAATGCCAACTTTGACAGTATTTTCTGAAAGATGTATAGCTTTTACAAGAAAACGGAAAAAACAGTTCGATGACATAGTTTCTGAATAACAATACCTTCTAGTTTCATGCATTTCTGAACATAAATGAATTAAAACTTATGTCAGAAAGTTGACCCTTTGGATTTGAGAACAGCCTTAACATTCATTTCTGAAACGACGAATATTGTTTAAAATTCGTTATATAATATTGAAAAAAGAATTGTGGGAAGCACATTTAGGGATGAGTAAATTCATCAATAAATTAATTATTCATCAATATTAATTCGTCAATATTTCATGTAACAATAGAAAAACAAATCATCATAAATCTGATTTTTTTTTTCAATTTTGTTTTTGTGTTATTTTGCTTAGTAGTAATGTTTTAGTGCTTAAAACTGGAAGAACAGTTATGAAATTAAAATTGTCTTAAATTAATTAAAAATACAGCTTTTTGTAAACATATTTTTCTCCAACTCCGGTTACCGCGACTCTCCGCTTATGACGACACTTTTTTCTGGTCATTCCAGTTTGGGGATAACGGGGTTCTACTGTACTTATATTATCTTAAATTCTAATGTTTCCAGATTTTCGTACATATATAAATTAAAATAAAAATACTATACAGTTTTCCGAAATGGGGTGGGTCTGAAATCAAGTATTTTTTACAACACGATCTGTTTTATAGGTACGTTCGTAATTATAAAAATATGTTGCACCTACAATAAACGTCTGCTCCTCCCGCCTGTCTGTCCATCTGGATAAACTTTTACGAAGTCTATAAGTAAAAGCCGATTTATATCATCATATTTCCAGTTCCATGTACTGGTAAGAGAATTTTCAAAAAATTGTTCCTGGCTTTCCAGAATTGATGAACGTAACAAACAGTTCATATCAGAAGTTATTAATTTAAAATACATTAATAAATCTTATCGGACACGATTTGTCCTTTTGTTTTTCATTAACAATCGACTTTTGAATTTTTCTAATGCAAACAAGAGCTTTTACTTGTTTAGAATAATATCTACTCCAACGTGTCTTATTGCTATCATCATTCAATCATTTGTTTTGGAAATCTTTGAAGGATTCTCAATGTGATTTCTTATCGGGCCTTTTGTAACTAATGAGAGTAATAAACGACATATGATAAACGACGGCTGATTCCTATCATCATATTTCCAGTAGTATGTAGTTTTAAGAGAATTTTCAAAAGAAAATTTCTCTGGCTTTCCAGAATTGATGAACGTAAAAAACAGTTCATATCAGAAGTTATAAATTTAAAATACATTAATAAATCTCATCGAAGACGATTTGTCCTTTTATTTTTCATTAACAATCGACTTTTGTATATTTCTAATGCAAACATGAGCTTTTAATTGTTTAGAATAATATCTACTCCAACGTTTTTTATCGCTATCATCATTCAATCATTTTTTAAAGGAATCTTTGAAGAATTCTCAATGTGATTTCTTATCGGGCATTTTGTAAATAATGCGAGTCATAAACGACATATGATAAACGACGGCTGATTCTTTCATCATATTTACAGTTCCATGTAGTTTTAAGAGAATTTTCAAAAAATTTTCTCTGTCTTTCCAGAATTGATGAACGCAACAAACAGTTCATATCAGAAGCTATTAATTTAAGATACATTAATAAATCTTATCGAAGACGATTTCTCCTATTATTTTTCATTAAAAATTGACTTTTGTATTTTTCTAACGCAAACATGAGGTTTTACTTATTAAGAATTATTTTTACTTCAATGTTTCTTATTGCTATTATCATTCAATCATTTGTTTAAGAAATCTTTGAAGGATTCTCAATGTGATTTCTTATCGGTCGTTTTGTAACTAATGAGAGTGATAAACGACATCTGATAAACGACGGCGGATACCTATCATCATATTCACAGTTCCATGTAGTTTTAAGAGGATTTAAAAAAAAAAACCTCTCGTCTGCCTTTCCAGAAATGATGAACTTAACAAACCGCTCATGTCAGAAGCTATAAATTTAAGATACGTTATAAAAATCTTATCGAAGACGGTTTGTAATTTTATTCTTCATTAACAATCGACTTTTGTGTTTTTCTAACGCAAACATGAGCTTTTACTTGTTTAGAATAATATCTACTCCAACGTTTTTTATTGCTATCATCAATCAAACATTTGTTTTAGAAATCTTTGAAGGATTCTCAGTGTGATTTCTTATCGGACGTTTTGTAACTAATGTGAGTGATAAACGACGGCTTATTTCTATCATCATATTTTTAGTTCCATGTATTTTTAAGAGGATTTCCAAAAAAATTCTTGTCTGGCTTTCCAGAAATGATGAACTTAATAAACAGCTCATGTCAGAAGCTATTAATTTAAGATACGTTTAAAAAAATCTTATCGAAGACGATTTGTCCTTTTATTTTTCATTAACAATTGACTTTTGTATTTTTCTAAGGAAAACATGAGCTTTTACTTGTTTAGAATAATATCTACTACAACGTTTTTTATTGCTATCATCATTCAATCATTTGTTTTAGAAATCTTTGAAGGATTCTCAATGTGATTTCTTATCAGGCGTTTTGTAACTAATGAGAGCGATATATGACATATGATAAACGACGGCTGGTTCCTATCATCATATTTCCAGTTCCATGCAGTTTTAAGAGGATTTCAAAAAAATTCTCGTTTGGCTTTCTAGAATTCATGAACTTAACAAACAGCTCATGTCAGAAGCTATTAATTTAAGATACGTTAAAAAAAAATCTTATCGAAGACGATTTGTCCTTCTATTTTTCATTAAAAATCGACTTTTGTATTTTTCTAACGCATATATGAGATTTTAGTTATTAAAAATTATTCTTACTTCGAAGATTCTTATTGCTATCTTCAATTAACCATTTGTTTTAGAAATCTTTGATGGTGATATAATTTCTTATCGGGCTTTTTGTAACTGATGAGAGTGATAAACGAAATTCCTTATCCTAGGCCTTAAATTTAAATATAAGTCAGATGATCTTTATTGAAAACCATTTCCTCTCTTGTATTTTTATTATCTGCTATTTATTTTATTTTATTTTGAAAAACCATATCAGATTTATGTATTTTAGAAATACTTATATTTATCTTAAATTCTAAAGGTTCAAGTTTTCCGTACTCATAAGAAGTTGGAAAATGCACATCAAACGTAGCAACTGAGATGCGTTCTTACTATAACTAGTTTTATAAATTTTCAGATCTTGGTGCAATAGCTGTTGCACTCTTTATGCAAAATGCATGAATACAAAATTTATTGCGATTATACATGTTAAATTCATTAATACGGAAATAATATGTCTCTATCTTAAATACGACGTAATATGCATGGCAAACCTATAATCATTACCTATCGTGGGATATAATTGAATTAATTACGTATGAAAGGATTTAATAGAATGAAGAAAACTTTTACTGATACCTTTTAAGTTCTGATTCGATATTTATAAAATTTGAAATGGCTCGACAAAATTCTGCAGCGATTATATATGTTAAATTTCAAACCATTCGGTGGAGTAGTTTTGCGCTTTTATATGCGGATAGACGGACATACCAGATGGCGATTATAAGTGCTACATATTTATATAAATGTGACAGTTCCCCATATACAATAATGTAATGAAATACGAGTGTCTATGCAAATAAACTATGAACGTTGCATGCTTTATTTTCAATACCCAACATGCAACAGCACAAATCAATACAATATCAATTACAGAGCAATCCAACTATATTAACATAAGTTAGAGTACGGACAGACAAACAGACAGACAAGCCGAATTCATAAACATTTTCAACTATGTTGGAAAGTGTTAAAAATGCGTAATATGTTGAAATTTGATATTCAGAAATTTATACAGATAGAAAGCACACTTGCATACTTTTGTACAGCCCTGTATTTTATCTACTTTCTTTATATACATGCCACTATTTAGCTAAAATTTAATTAAGACTAAAACACGCTTAAAACTAGTAAAATCGCACTTTCATAGATTATCTTCCATAGATGCCGTATAACTAAGTCTTTGCGTGACCCTGTATGTCATTTTTTCTATATTCTATAAACATATCTTAGTATAAATGTAATTCAGCGTAAAAATGCATAACTTTTTTAAAAAACACCTTTAAAAGATATTTTCGTTCATACTCAGTAAACCTTACGAAGTCTTTTGTGTAGCCATGTAAATGACCTACATCTATAGCATTTTTACACACACCGTAATATGCAAAGATTTAGTTAAACTTAGGATTTCACATCACAACAGAATATGCACTTCCAGCAATCATATTTGAATTTTCTGTAACTGTATACTACTCCTCTAATATTAGCACATATACAAATACCACTTGGCATATTTAAACTATATAAAATTATAGAAAATTTTTGTAATGAAAAATGTGTTCAAAATTAAATACCAGAAAAATTAGGAAAGACAATATTAAATATAAAATCTAAAAGTTTTATATGTAAATTTTTCGCATGGGCATTGGGTAAACCAAGGTTCCTAACTATGCCTGTGAGCTAAGTTAGAGTTTTGGAAATCAAACTAAAAGTCCACATACGTACTTGTATAAGTTTTCTGCATGCTTAAAAATCAATGTGGAAGTTTTCTAATTGCACCTTTTAGGTAGCTTTCATTACAAAAAGCTACCTATTGCAGCCGTTCGGAGGAAAGCGGTTTCAAAAAATTTTGGTATATTTTCATCGATCATGACCCCCGGACCCCGAAACCACCCTCCGTTCAAAATTGATATATATCTGACCTTTGTCACACTGTAACTCTCGATTTTATGAACCGATTTCGATGTAATTCGGTGTGTACATGGTACATACCAATGTCTCGACCGAGTTCGTTGGCCAGCTTCATCCGCCATTTTGTTTCAAAATGGCGGCCATTTAAAATTTTTAAAAAGATTTGAAATGTGGTACCAAAAAATTGAAAATGGAAAAATATTTTTTTCATTATGTATTTGACCTTTATACAAAGATTCCGGAACAGTTTTTGTTTCGTCTATATCTTAAAAAATGGCTGAGTTATAGCATTTTGAATTTCTAGCGTGGCTGACATTTTGAAACGTCCTGAATTTTGTCACGCCGATTTGGATGTAACTTCGTTTATACATAGTACATACCAATGTCTCGACAGAGTTCGTTGGCCAGCTTCATCAGCCATCTTGTTTAAAAATGGCGGCGATTTAAATTTAAGAAAAATTTAAATTTGAAATGTGGTACCAAAAAATTGAAAATTGGAAAAATATTTTTTTCTTATGTGTTTGACCGTGATAAAAAGATTCGGGAGCAGTTTTTGTTTCGTCTATATCTTAAAAAAGTCCTTCCGGCCAGTGCCGGGAGGAAGAGGTAGCTTTCAAATTCCTTATTTTAAAAATGCCAACTTATATTATTCAAACACAAGAAGCTCAATTTAGTGAAAATCGAATATAGGAGATTCAATACTAATTTTTATCAATACTAAATCATTATGAATGAGAATTTTGTGAAATTAGTCAGCTTTATCCAAGCTGCTTTTATTTAAAGTAACTTATATTTGGCTGAGATGTTGATGTATATTATCCACATGCATTCTTACATGGAAATAGGCGAAATCGCGTGACAAATACCTGATCGTTTCAAAATGTTAGCCATACTGGAAATTCAAAGAGCTATAATCCAACCATTTTTTCAGATATAAACAAAAGAACAAATTTTCAGAAACAAAATCTGCTCCGGAATCTTTGTATCAACGCCAAACACATAAAAAAATCTTTTTCATTTTCCAATTTTTTAATACACCATTTTAAATTTTAAATTTAATTTTTTTTTAAATGGCAACCCTTTTTGAAATAAGATGGCGAATGAAGCTGGCCAACGAACTCGGTCGAGACATTGGTATGTACTATGTACAGACCAAGTAACATCCAAATCGGTTCATAAATACGCTTGTTATCGCGTGACAAAAATCAGGTCGTTTTAAAATGTCAGCCAGAATAGAAATTCAAAATGCTATAACTCAGCCATTTTTTTAGATATGGACGAAACAGAAACTGTTCCGGAATCTTTGTATTAAGGTCAAACACATACGAAAAAAATCTTTTTCATTTTCCAATTTTTTGGTATCTTATTTTAAATTTTAATTTTTTTTAATGGCCGCCATTTTGAAACAAGATGACGGATGAAGTTGGCCATCGAACTCGGTCGAGATATTTGTATGTACTATGTACACACCAAGGTACATCCAAATCGATTCATAAATACGCCTGTTATCACGTGACAAATATGAGGACGTTTCAAAATATCAGCCACGCTAGAAATTCAAAATGCCATAACTCAGCCATTTTTTAAGATATAGACGAAACAAAAACTGCTCCCGAATCTTTGTATCAAGGTATAATACATAATAAAAAAATATTTTTTCAATTTTCAATTTTTTGGTACCACATTTCAAATTTAAATTTTTCTTAAAAATTTAAATGGCTGCCATTTTTAAACAAGATGGCGGATGAAGCTGGCCAACGAACTCGGTCGAGACATTGGTATGTACTATGTACAAACGAAGTTACATCCAAATCGGTTCATAAATACGCCTTTTATCGCGTGTCAAAATTCAGGACGTTTCAAAATGTCAGCCACGCTAGAAATTCAAAATGCTATAACTCTGCCATTTTTTAAGATATAGACGAAACAAAAACTGCTCCGGAATCTTTGTATAAAGGTCAAATACATAAGAAAATTTTTTTTTCCATTTTCAATTCTTTGGTACCACATTTCAAATTTAATTTTTTTTTAAAATTTTTAAATGGCCGCCATTTTGAGACAAAATGGCGGATGAAGCTGGCCAACGAACTTGGTCGAGACATTGGTATGTACTATGTACATACTGAATTACATCCAAATCGGTTCATAAATTCGAGAGTTAGAGTATGACAAACGTCAGATATATATATATATATATATATATATATGGATATATATATATGTATATATATATATATATATATATATATATATATATATATATATATATATATATATATATATATATATATATATATCAACTTTTGAACGGAGGGTGGTTTCGGGGTCTGGGGGTCATGATCGATGAAAATATACCAAAATTTTTTGAAATCGCTTTCCTCCGAACGGCTGCAATAGGTAGCTTTTTGTAATGAAAGCTACCTAAAAATGGCTGTCATAGCATTTTGAATTACTAGCGTGGCTGACATTTTGAAGCGTCCTGATTTTTGTCACGTGATAACAGGCGTATTTATGAACCGATTTGGATGTACCTTGGTGTGTACATTTTACATACAAATATCTCGACCGAGTTCGTTGGCCAACTTCATCCGTCATCTTGTTTCAAAATGGCGCCCATTTAAAAAAAATTTAAAATTTAAATGAGATACCAAACAATTGGAAAATGAAAAAGATTTTTCTCGTATGTGTTTGACCTTATTACAAAGATTCCGGAACAGTTTTTTATTTCGTATATATATAAAAAAATGGCTGAGTTATAGAATTTTGAATTTTTATTGTGGCTGACATTTTAAAACGACCTGATTTTTGTCACGCGATAACAGGAGTATTTATGAAGCGATTTGGATATAACTTGGTCTGAACATAGTACATACCAATGTCTCGACTGAGTTCGTCGGCCAGCTTCATCCGCCATTTTCTTTCAAAATGGCGGCCATTTAAAAATTTAAAAAAAAAAATTAAATTTGAAATGTGGTACCAAAAAATTGAAAATGGAAAATATTTTTTTCTTATGTATTTGACCTTTATACATAGATTTCAGAGGAGTTTTTGCTTCGTCTATATCTTATAAAATGGCTGAGTTGCAGCATTTTGAATTTCTAGCGTGGCTGACATTTCGAAACGTCCTGAATTTTGTCACGCCTATTTGGATGTAACTTCGTTTATACATAGTACATACCAATGTCTCGACAGAGTTCGCTAGGCCAGCTTCATCAGCCATCTTGTTTAAAAATGGCGGCCATTTAAAATTTTTAAAATGATTTGAAATGTGGTACCAAAAAATTGAAAATGGAAAAATATTTTTTTCATTATGTATTTGACCTTTATACAAAGATTCCGGAACAGTTTTTGTTTCGTCTATATCTTAAAAAATGGCTGAGTTATAGCATTTTGAATTTCTAGCGTGGCTGACATTTTGAAACGTCCTGAATTTTGTCACGCCGATTTGGATGTAACTTCGTTTATACATAGTACATACCAATGTCTCGACAGAGTTCGTTGGCCAGCTTCATCAGCCATCTTGTTTAAAAATGGCGGCGATTTAAATTTAAGAAAAATTTAAATTTGAAATGTGGTACCAAAAAATTGAAAATTGGAAAAATATTTTTTTCTTATGTGTTTGACCGTGATAAAAAGATTCGGGAGCAGTTTTTGTTTCGTCTATATCTTAAAAAAATGGCTGTCATAGCATTTTGAATTTCTAGCGTCGTGACATTTTGAAGCGTCCTGATTTTTGTCACGTGATAACATGCGTATTTATGAACCGATTTGGATGTACCTTGGTGTGTACATTTTACATACAAATATCTCGACCGAGTTCGTTGGCCAACTTCATCCGTCATCTTGTTTCAAAATGGCGCCCATTTAAAAAAATTTAAAATTTAAATGAGATACCAAACAATTGGAAAATGAAAAAGATTTTTCTCGTATGTGTTTGACCTTATTACAAAGATTCCGGAACAGTTTTTTATTTCGTATATATATAAAAAAATGGCTGAGTTATAGAATTTTGAATTTCTATTGTGGCTGACATTTTAAAACGACCTGATTTTTGTCACGCGATAACAGGCGTATTTATGAAGCGATTTGGATATAACTTGGTCTGAACATAGTACATACCAATGTCTCGACTGAGTTCGTCGGCCAGCTTCATCCGCCATTTTGTTTCAAAATGGCGACCATTTAAAAATTAAAAAAAAAATTAAATTTGAAATGTGGTACCAAAAAATTGAAAATGGAAAATATTTTTTTCTTATGTATTTGACCTTTATACAAAGATTTCAGAGGAGTTTTTGCTTCGTCTATATCTTATAAAATGGCTGAGTTGCAGCATTTTGAATTTCTAGCGTGGCTGACATTCTGAAACGTCCTGAATTTTGTCACGCCGATTTGGATGTAACTTCGTTTATACATAGTACATACCAATGTCTCGACAGAGTTCGTTGGCCAGCTTCATCAGCCATCTTGTTTAAAAATGGCGGCCATTTAAAATTTTTAAAAAGATTTGAAATGTGGTACCAAAAAATTTAAAATGGAAAAATATTTTTTTCATTATGTATTTGACCTTTATACAAAGATTCCGGAACAGTTTTTGTTTCGTCTATATCTTAAAAAATGGCTGAGTTATAGCATTTTGAATTTCTAGCGTGGCTGACATTTTGAAACGTCCTGAATTTTGTCACGCCGATTTGGATGTAACTTCGTTTATACATAGTACATACCAATGTCTCGACAGAGTTCGTTGGCCAGCTTCATCAGCCATCTTGTTTAAAAATGGCGGCCATTTAAAATTTTTAAAAAGATTTGAAATGTGGTACCAAAAAATTTAAAATGGAAAAATATTTTTTTCATTATGTATTTGACCTTTATACAAAGATTCCGGAACAGTTTTTGTTTCGTCTATATCTTAAAAAATGGCTGAGTTATAGCATTTTGAATTTCTAGCGTGGCTGACTTTTTGAAACGTCCTGAATTTTGTCACGCCGATTTGGATGTAACTTCGTTTATACATAGTACATACCAATGTCTCGACAGAGTTCGTTGGCCAGCTTCATCAGCCATCTTGTTTAAAAATGGCGGCGATTTAAATTTAAGAAAAATTTAAATTTGAAATGTGGTACCAAAAAATTGAAAATTGGAAAAATATTTTTTTCTTATGTGTTTGACCGTGATAAAAAGATTCGGGAGCAGTTTTTGTTTCGTCTATATCTAAAAAAAATGGCTGTCATAGCATTTTGAATTTCTAGCGTGGCTGACATTTTGAAGCGTCCTGATTTTTGTCACGTGATAACAGGCGTATTTATGAACCGATTTGGATGTACCTTGGTGTGTACATTTTACATACAAATATCTCTACTGAGTTCGTTGGCCAACTTCATCCGTCATCTTGTTTCAAAATGGCGCCCATTTAAAAAAATTTAAAATTTAAATGAGATAACAAACAATTGGAAAATGAAAAAGATTTTTCTCGTATGTGTTTGACCTTATTACAAAGATTCCGGAACAGTTTTTTATTTCGTATATATATAAAAAAATGGCTGAGTTATAGAATTTTGAATTTCTATTGTGGCTGACATTTTAAAACGACCTGATTTTTGTCACGCGATAGCAGGCGTATTTATGAAGCGATTTGGATATAACTTGGTCTGAACATAGTACATACCAATGTCTCGACTGAGTTCGTCGGCCAGCTTCATCCGCCATTTTGTTTCAAAATGGCGGCCATTTAAAAATTTAAAAAAAAAAATTTAATTTGAAATGTGGTACCAAAAAATTGAAAATGGAAAATATTTTTTTCTTATGTATTTGACCTTTATACAAAGATTTCGGAGGAGTTTTTGCTTCGTCTATATCTTATAAAATGGCTGAGTTGCAGCATTTTGAATTTCTAGCGTGGCTGACATTTTGAAACGTCCTGAATTTTGTCACGCCGATTTGGATGTAACTTCGTTTATACATAGTACATACCAATGTCTCGACAGAGTTCGTTGGCCAGCTTCATCAGCCATCTTGTTTAAAAATGGCGGCGATTTAAATTTAAGAAAAATTTAAATTTGAAATGTGGTACCAAAAAATTGAAAATTGGAAAAATATTTTTTTCTTATGTGTTTGACCTGGATAAAAAGATTCGGGAGCAGTTTTTGTTTCGTCTATATCTTAAAAAAATGGCTGTCATAGCATTTTGAATTTCTAGCGTGGCTGACATTTTGAAGCGTCCTGATTTTTGTCACGTGATAACAGGCGTATTTATGAACCGATTTGGATGTACCTTGGTGTGTACATTTTACATACAAATATCTCGACCGAGTTCATTGGCCAACTTCATCCGTCATCTTGTTTCAAAATGGCGCCCATTTAAAAAAATTTAAAATTTAAAGAGATACCAAACAATTGGAAAATGAAAAAGATTTTTCTCGTATGTGTTTGACCTTATTACAAAGATTCCGGAACAGTTTTTTATTTCGTATATATATAAAAAAATGGCTGAGTTATAGAATTTTGAATTTCTATTGTGGCTGACATTTTAAAACGACCTGATTTTTGTCACGCGATAATAGGCGTATTTATGAAGCGATTTGGATATAACTTGGTCTGAACATAGTACATACCAATGTCTCGACCGTGTTCGTTGGCCAGCTTCATTCGCCATCTTGTTTCAAAAGGATTGCCATTTAAAAAAAATTAAATTTAAAATGAGGTATTAAAAAATTGGAAAATGAAAAAGACTTTTTTTTTTGTGTTTGGCCTTGATACAAAGATTCCGGAGCAGTTTAAAATTTGTCCTGAAAATTTGTTCTTTTGTTTATATCTTAAAAAATGCTTGAATTATAGCACTTTGAATTTCTAGCATGGCTAACATTTTGAAACGATCTTGTATTTGTCACGCGATAACACACGTATTCGCCTATTTCGATGTAAGAAGGCATGTGGATAGTATACATCAATATCTCGAACATGTTCGCTGGCCAGATTCATCAGCCATCTTGTTTCAAAATGGCGACCATTAAATAAAAAAAAAAATTATATTTAAAGTGAGGTGCAAAAAATTAGAAATTGAAAAAGTTTTCTTTCTTAAGTATTTCACCTTGATATAAGGATTCAGGAGCATTTTTTGTTTTTCTTTATCTTAAAAAGGTTCAGATATAGGAGTTTCAATTTCTAATGTGGGTGACTTTTTGAAAAATCTGATTCTTTGCCTGAGACAGCATTCGTATATATCAACCGATTGCGATGTGAGTGAGCATGTACACAGCAATTACTAAGGTCTCGACCAAGGTCACTGGTTAGCCTCATCCACCATGTTGTCTTAAAATGACAGGCACTTTATGAAATCCCCGAAATTGGCAGCCAAATATAATATACTTTAAAGAAAAGCAGCTTGGACAAAGCTGACTAATTTCGCGAAATTATGATTCATTATATTGATAAAAAATTAGTATTGAATCTCCTATATTCGGTTTCCACTAAATTAAGCTTCGTGTGTTTGAATAATATAAGTTGGCTTTTTTTAAATAAGGAATATGAAAGCTACCTCTTCCTCCCAGCACTGGCCGGAAGGACTTTTTCGATAAAAGGCCGTTTTATGATTTATTAAACTTTTAATCTATTTTTTTCAACAGATTTTCAACAGTGGATGTTATACAGATCCTTACAATATATTTTTATTCTCTTTATGCGTAAGCATAACTTTTCAGCGGATAGTCTGAGTTTTATACTTCATTTCTGGTTACAAAAGTGCGTTTCCACAAATGCTTTATATATTATTAATATCTGATTAAAATTATCTTCAACCTAATATTCATTAGAGCAAGCATGTCCCGTGGGTCACATTTGGTCCGCTGATAACTTATATGCAGTCTGCCAAGCTTTTGAGATTTTTGCTCTGTTTGATTCAGTTTGTGTTTCAAAATTGCCGTGGCGTTAGAGGTTGAAAACTTCACGCATTTATATAAATGGAATTTTATGAAAATTGCATAAACTTTTTCAATACAAGCTATAGCGTACTATCTATTTTTTTACAACAGTACATCAAAAACAACATTACACATTATTAAAAATTGTCTATTTCTAACAACATGTATTGTATAATAGTCACTTACAAACAGACTAAGTTAAATAAATGCTATAAAAAGTGATAAAATATTTTTATTAAGATTGACGAACGTTTCATTGCACAAACGGCGATATTTTCAAAATCATTCATGATAGAAAATATTTTCACATAATTTAAAAGCATTAACATAGTAAACAATGTGACGAGACATTGGTCATAATGAAAAACATTGCAAATGTAAAATAAAATTAAATTGGCTACTTGCGTGCGCGATTTAATTTTGACATAATTTAAAAACAATAACATGGTAAGCAATATCACAAGACATCATGCATAATTAAAAAAAAAATGCTAAACTTAAAATAAAATAAAATTAACTTGGCTATTTGCGAGCGTGGATTAATTTTTACTATTGTTACTAAAATTACATAGCATCTCTTTCCAAATTTTGGATAAATCAAGTGACACTGAATCGTGGCGAATATTCTCGTTGCATAAAAATATCTCTATTGATTCCCGGATTATGGATGGTAAATAAAATCTTGATGGATAAATTAACCTGCTTTTTAAAAATCGATTTGTAAAGGTTTTTCGCTGCATAATCTGGCCAAAGCTGTGGTTCTCCTGTTGAATTTGATGTCTGCTATATGTTCTTTGATTTTTGTTTTAAGTTTTCTGCTTGTCATACCTATATAAAACTGCATTGTTCCATCTTCTTTGGTGAAACGTATTTTGTATACTCCTGACATCAGGAAAATAGCCCCAAAAAATAGTAAATAAGCAATTTAATTTTATTTTATATTTGCAATTTTTTTCATTATAAATGATGTCTTGTGACATTGTTTACTATGTTATTGTTTTTAAATTATGTGAAAATATTTTCTATCATGAATGATTTTGAAAGTTTTGCCGTTTGTGCGATGAGACTTTCGTCAATCTTAATAAAGATATTTTATCACCATTTTCAGCATTTATCTAACTTAATTTGTCTATTTCTGTATATTGGATTTGTCAGAAGGTTGGCTGCAGGTATATTGTGGTTTTTTGCATTCAATGTATTTTTTGGTTCGTTAGGTAATATCAGCAGATTAATTAACCACTCTAATGGAGAGACATTTTTGACAAATTTTTGTAAAATTTAGATTGCGATTAAAATTTTTAAATGATGTATGTGGAAGTGGGTCCATGCATGTGTTTAACAGCTTTTTAATTTTTACCTAAACATATTTTTATGTTTGGCGTACTTCAGTAAAATATTCTTGCTGTTTCTTTATATTTTACAGAATATTAAGAGTTCAATATTACCAAAAATGTTCTAGTGTGTTCCCATTTATCTGAGTTAATATGGATCAAATTCTCGGATGAATCAGATTCACATAATTCGTCACTAACTAATGTAATCAATCATAAACTTACACACATGTATAACTTTTTATGCCACTTTTTACACTCTTCGTTGTGTACATTTAAAATGCTTTTATAAAAATGCGGAATAAAATTGTCAATTTGAAGACAGCGTTCGCAGTTTTTCGTTTGCTGGATGATAAAAACGTTTATTTGCTGCATCGTTAGACAGTAGTATTAGTATCATCAGAATTTCAAAGGTAGCCTCTTCTTGCTGTTCAATGTATATAATAATAGTTTCAAACGAACATAGATTTTTGGAATGTGTTACTTTCTTCTAATTTACATAATTTTCATCCTCACTGCTCTTTATCTCTGCGGTTTTCAACTACGTCTGCAATCACGCCACATGTAAATTTATTCTGTTTACCTCTTCAACAATATGTTAATTATCAAATGGCTTATAATATTATTGAATAATAAGTTGAAATCGCCGAAGCTAGAAAAGAAAGTGTTACCGTCTACCGAATAGAAAATTGGTCATTTTTTTAAAATTCTTTTAACGTTATATTCTGTATGCTTTATTTCCTTAAAATGTCGCCCGAGGCATTATATATAATATGCAATTTAGCCATCGGTGCTAAACAAGTTTGATATGCCTTCTCTAAACTAACTTTTAAACTGTTGTTCCCGTAAAAATTTGGTTTAGATATAATGACAATTAAAGCTAACATATACATTTAAAAAAACTCTAGTATGATTTGCATATTTAAAAAAAAGGTTTGAAGGAAAACACTACTTTTACAACTAAATGTCTATATTTTAGCATGAAAAGTATCTATAGTCTTCCATAATATTATATCTATTGCTCAAAAAATTCGAAGCTTTTCAACTATAGGAAATATATATATTTTTTTATATTAAATGACCGATGTGAGAAATAAAAGCGAGAAGAAAACAATTTTTACCTCTCAAGGCCGCCTATTACTAGGCTCGTTTGGAAAGATTTTCACTTAAATATATAAATTCGTTCTATACTAATTTTGGTTAAATTTAAAGCACGGACTATACCGGATGCCGGTCTTTCGTTTAAAAATATAAAATCAATACATACTGGAGTGTGAGTAGTACGCCCAGTTGTACGTAGTACGCTGCTGAAGGCGATTGGCCCCGAAATCTAAACTTCCTTGGGTGGATTTTCATTTCAAAATAAAAAATTATACAGAAACGAAGATGTACATCACAACCGAAAGCAATGCGGCTCAATGCATCAATATCGTTTAGAATGTTTTCTATTAAGCATATAAAATCCTTCAACATTGAACTTAGGTATATTTAAAATTATTAATTCGTGCCTGGGCAACGCCGAGCGCATCAGCTGAATTTTATTTACAGTATATAGTAGACTATGTCGTTTTTAGTTAAATTCAGATAAATAGTTCATGTTCCTAAGCATTAATTTAAGATACGAAGGTAATATTTATGAAAGTTTTTTTCCCCTTTTTCTTTTCATACACTGCAATTTTTCTCAATGAGTGCTACTATCTTGCTTTATATATACGTAACTGTATTTGTGTTTTAAGGTTGGTTATTTTAAGGATTTCTATTGTTAGGATCATTTAACGATTTTCTAGGAATCTATAAAGAATTTTCAATGGAATTTTTTAACTGACTTTTCATAAATGTAGAGAAGCTACTTCTATACTACTTAGGCAATTTAAAATTTGACTGATGATTTTTATCGAAAAACGTCTGGTACTCGTATCTTCATTTTGTGCTTATGTCTTCATTTTCTTTCAAAGATTAGGATAAGTCATAACTTTGTTATAGATATTTATATTTAGTTGAAGTTTTCTAATTAACAATTTTTTTAATTATGAGTTAAAATGATGAAGGACACTTTGAAACCATTTCCAAACATTTTATAGAATCAAGCGCATAGTGTAGGCGTATCCATTTGTCGCATTTTAAATTTATTTCAGTACCGGATGACAATTAAATTACATCAGGCGTTCTGAACCTTTTACAAAGTAATTTATTGGGAAAAATGTAAAACCATTTGTCGTAGGTATATGATGCACATTGATTGATTTCTAAAGAATGGTGCACCTAACAAAAGCCTACATAGGGTAAACTGCCCAAAAGTCGACATTTTAAGAAAATCTTTTTGCATATTCCTTGCTGTATTCGTTATTTTCTGACAAAATGATATCCTAATAATCTCAAAATGTTCATCAAGATCTCCTCTACAAATTATACATATACCATTTGGAAAATTGATACGGTTTCAAAAGTTAAAACTTAACCCTAGAATGCTACCCTTTGAAAAACTTACGGGAATGATAACCCCTCGTCTCTCAGACGAAAAGTAGGTGGGCGTGCTTAAAATCAAATTTAAAAGCTAGTTAGAATAGAATAATACTTACTGCCGATGACCTTATCGCACTCGATCTTCAAGTAAGCAATGACCTTATCTCACTCGATCTTCAAGTAAGCAATAAAGTATGATTTATTCATTTTCAAAGAAATAATTTAGCATATTAGTGTAATGTCACCACGCATTGCTCATGAACACGTTAGACACATGTTGCACGTCATTCTACGCAAATTGTAACGGCAAAATGCACAAATTTTCTTTTTTTTTTTTTTTTTTACAGTGAGATTGTCTGTGTTATTGAATGTTCATATCCACTTTCAAAATTTCCCTTATAATTGCCCTTGTTAATCGGGGAAAAATTGATACATTGAGACCCTTCTTCATCTAGGGAGCAAGGCGATTTTCACTAAGCTTTATTGCGAACTTCTTTCTGGATAACCTTTTTTCGGGGTTTTGGGCCATGTTATGCACTTATATAGCATCTGCATGCACTAAACTGATATACCATGACTTTCCATACCATGAAACTCACAAAGAGCCCAACGGTGTGCTTTCCTACTACATGGCATGTTATTACACATTTGATCAAATGTGTCTACAGCTTCTTTTGTGGAATTATAAAAATCTATCATTTCTGTTTTTCTACTTTCTTGATTAACATTTAGAATTTCGTTGAAACTAGACAGAAGAATAAAACACTTATTTGATTAGTATAATAGAATAATAATAGACTCAAAAATTTTCCGAATATTTCTATACCATTCACTTATATGATACACGGTGGTTTATACTTTTAGAATCAAAATTTGAGCATTGCTTCTTCTTCATTTTTATTCTCAAAGGATAATTAAATCTCAAGGATAATCGAATTCTCAAAGGATAAGGGAATTCATCATTTTCATCTCTATCGCTATCTATGATTTCGTCCTTTTCAACTTCAATAAAACCATCATTTTCTGATTCATCCCCAGAAATAGAATTTTTCCCCTCACTTAGTTATTTTAAAAGTTCCCGGATATCCTGAGCTTAAACCCAAAAAATTTCTCCAATAAAACTTTTTGACATGCCACGGCGGCACAGAAAAATATCTAAGTCAGATTCTCAAATGCAAACGTTAATGGTAACCATTCGTCTGCGAGAGGAATATTGTCCTGAAAACGACATGTGCACAAATATTTCGGGAAGAAAGAATATCAATAAGTGTAGTAGGTAAGGTCAAATGAAGGTACTGAGTAGCACGACCCATTTTCTATTTTGGGGAAAGAATGTCAGGGTTATCTGTTATGGGCTTCGTCCAGGAGACGAAGGGGTAGCATTCTAGGGTTAATATTCAAAAGTATATTTCTGCACAGAATTGCGACACCTTCAGCGGAAGATGTTCCTAGTACCGACACCTAACATACCTGATCAGGTAGTGTTGCCAGATTGGGGACTTTTTTGTCCCCAGATTATTGATTGTCACCGATTTTTTTAAATAGAAATATTCGGCATATCTAAAAATATATTAAAAACTCTAAAAAATAAGGCGAATTATACTATTTAAAAAAAGTGGTGACAGTCAAATAATCTGAATTAAAAATGTCCCTAATCTGGCAACACTGTGATCAGGGTTCGAACGCATCAGGACATTCAGGGGATTTTATATCTTTTCATACCAGAAAGTTCATAACGTACTGGTCGATGCATCTGAAGATAGAATTTTTTTCATCAAATAAGGAAAATATTACTATATAAAAATTGTGGTAAAAAGTGCTTGAAAGTCCTTGAAGCGTCCTAACTCTGCTAATATAGACACTCGCAAGAAAATTTTTAAAATTCATCGAAGTCTCTTTATTAACAAATATTTTGCACGTCGCACGTGTAATAAAGCCATATATAAGAATAATAAGAATAACTAATAGTATACTGATAATACAAGGACTACATCTACTGACAATGAGTTCAGAGCAGCACTTAAACTTAATCGCCATAAAGTATATATTGTTGTAATTTGACTTCCTTGCTTCCTTCTCTTATCATCTAATTTATTTTTACTATTACTAATCAAAGCAATCACAAAATCACCATCAAGAATAAAAAAATAGCTGGTTTTTTGTTTCTCCTTTTTGTGGGAGGTGCTTTGAGGGAATCGTGGTGGTAACTACAAAGTATAGAAACAAATTAGATACCTGATGTAAGGAAGCAATGATTGAACTATAGAACGAATCCTTACAATAAAACCAATTTCTTCATATGGCTATATGAGTATCTACTAAAAAACAACTTTTCAAAAGTAAAAAAAAAAGCCAAGCAAAAAAAAAAAAAAAAAAAAAGAAAAGAAAAAAGGGGAAAGTTGTGGCTAAAAAATAGTGTGATATCAAATTTCCAAGCTAATATTATGGTACTTATTTAACATTTTTTATTAAAAATTTACCATATGTAAGTCGAGTACCTAAGTATGCGTTGATAGAAAGCCTTTTCTCCTTGACTAAATACATCATAACGTGTTTCTGAAAATTAATTTTTTTTAATTATGCATGATGGGCTTGGCGGCCATCTTTCCATATTTTACACAATTTTCTAAGCACACAAGTACATTGTTAAGATCGGAAATTCGAAATTGTTGCTAAAGCAAACATTTTATGCTTTTAATTTATGGAAATGAGTGCCTAGAAATTTATGTCTTAAAATAAAGTTGAAGTAACTTCAGGTTTTATCTTATGATTTTCTTTTTTCGGAGGGGGTTAATTAATTAGTTAAAGCAGTAAAAACCAATTTGTTATTTTTTTCTTCAAAATAAAAGACTTTCTTAATTTATCTGTCTGTAGCCAAAACTAGAAGTTCAAAATTCTTAATAATGCAAACATATTACGAGCTTGTCTGCTTAGAAATTTGTGTAAAATATGGAAAGATGGCCGCCAAGCCCATCATGCATAATTAAAAATAATTAATTTTCAGAAACACGTTATGATGTATTTAGTCAAGGAGAAAAGGCTTTCTATCAACGCATACTTAGGTACTCGACTTACATATGGTAAATTTTTAATAAAAAATGTTAAATAAGTACCATAATATTAGCTTGGAAATTTGATATCACACTATTTTTTAGCCACAACTTTCCCCTTTTTTCTTTTCTTTTTTTTTTTTTTTTTTCTTTGCTTGGCTTTTTTTTTACTTTTGAAAAGTTGTTTTTTAGTAGATATCAGTTCTTTTTTTTAAACAGATTATATATAATTGAAATAATTCTACTCGCTAAAATTAGTCCTTGTATAGCCTTTATAAGTAGGGAACAAACACAATAGTATACACTTTGTTTACCTATCATTCATTTTTTAGAGTAATTAATAATTTAAAAGTAAGGAAAGTCAATTTCTTCTTTCAAAGTATCAGTCTTTCTCAATTTATATCGCCTTAAAATTTTCTATGAAGGATGAAAATTTAGTAAAAATCAAATAGAGTCAAAATAAAATATATATTTACAGTTAGTCTGTCAGTTAATTGTTTGTTCTAACTTTTTTTTGCTGACGGTTTTGCAAAATAAATTTATCTTTACAAATGCCTACGGAAAATCCGACAATGAAACCCCGCAGGCATCTAAAGAATCGAAGATCTGTCTAAAGAAGTAAATCTAGCAATTCTAGACATGATGATGAAACATTTTTGATAAAAAAAATCTAAAAATTTAAAGATATAAACTGTACATATAACTTCATCTTCATTTAGATCTTGTTATAGAGAAGAAAGAATAAATATGTAATTTTACTCAAGTCTGTTTATCCATACCTATTTGCATAAATGTGAGAATATAATTTCGTATAAAAATTCCCGTAAATTGATTATATTTAATAGTCTATTATTAAAGCCGCATAAACATTAGAATAAAATTTTTTTGCAGTTAAAAATTGCCTGAAATCTATAGTCTTATCGTTCGTCAAATTTGTTATATGTTTTTTTTAATACCCAAACACCTTTTCTAAACTCTGACCAAAGATCACAGAAATACTGAAATTATCCAAATACTTATACCTTTCTATCGTATTTCTTTTTTTGTGTGGGGGGAGGGGTGATAAGGGCGCTTAAGAACTTCGTTTTGTTCTTAGAATTCTGAATTAATCATTGAAAAGATCTGCCTACGTAAGTCTTGTTGCAGAATTTTCATTAGGTAAGAGTTGCATCAACTTATACATCATGTGAATATATTAAATTACTTTTGTAAAATACTAGATGGGAGCCATTGATATTTTCAGAGCATTTGCCTACATTTTAAACTTAAATTATTTACAACTATTCATTAATTTTCTATACGAATTAAAGAAGTCGTTGTTTCCATGGCAACTGTACCTTTCACTATTGCTTGTTTGTTTGTTTGTTTTATTGAACACATATATATCAGATCACGTGAGGATCACGGCGGGATTTGAACCCGCCCCCACCTACGTTCTCAAGCGATTAGCGGCGTGGTGTCTTATCCACTCAGCCACGGTGGGCCACTATTGCTTTATCTAATACCCAGATACTCAAATTTAACCAGCTGCGCTTAGAATCATGCTCATAACAGAGTACATTTATACGTAAGAGTGGTGACACATATGCACAAGTCGTGTACTCATATTCAAGTTTTTGTCCAAAGTACAGTAACTCAGTTTTCATTAATAGACGTGGAAGATTTCGATTAAACTAACCAAAAAAGTTTAAAAACATTGGCTTTCTGATTTGATTTTATTCAAAATCATCTTAACCAACCAAAGTTAATGTCCGGGATCCAGAGTGTTTACTGCAAACATAAAAAAAGTTTTCAAAAATGCAGGCTTCTGATTGATCAATCTCATCGCGCTAATAGCGTGAAATCTATCTTGATCCCGGTCTATTCAACGTCCTTTAAATATTCGAGAAAGCCTTGACAAGTCAGGAAAATATCACACAAAGCAGGCAAAACAAAGAAGAAAAATCATTCATTGGCTCGTTCATATCCACGAGCCAATGAATGATTTTGTTCCTTTGCTTTGCCTGCTTTGTGTGATGTTTTTGTGACGCGTGTCAAGACTTTCTCAAATATTTAAGGGGCGTTTGTTTATTTCACCACCATGAAGCTATGAAAGGAGAGGAGCAGACATGTCAATCTTCCCGTGTGAAAAACTACATAAAGAAAACGAGTTCTTTCCCCCTCTTCTGCCCTTTTCTCTCTTGATTTTGAGCGATAGCAGCCCATTTAGCAGTCTACATAGCAAGATGCAGCTATATATGGCGGACGCAAGGGGGAGGGTGTTAGCGTGACCAATGACATAATAGGCCAGTTTATGACGTTTAAAAGTCACACGGAGTTGGATCATCTTTACACGATGATTAGTACAAAGCGGTGCGCCGATTTTTTTTGTGTCCATTGCCGCGTACAGATAATCAACTCCACACTTAGGAACAGCTTCAAATGACGTCATCTACTTCGAGGCAAACGAAAAAGGACAGGCTACCGCGGCGCTACAGCGTCTAGAATATATAGTGTAGAAATCCAATCAGTCGATCACAGCGATATCTGCAGGATATTTCCCAAAACTCCAAGACAATTTGGTCTAGACTTTTGGTTAGTTATTTAAGCTATGAGGTATTCGCTACGGCTTTTGCCGGCATGACCTCAAATGATCACAAAAATGGCGTTAATTCCTTGGGACAAATCACAAATTCAACCTTCCTCCACGAGGAAAAAAGGCAGAAATCCTGGTCTAGACTCTGTAACATTTTTTTTAAACGTTTTATTAACTTACATTTGACCTGTGTGCTTGGCGTCAAACCCGCTATAATAATACGATGTTTACTTTGAAATTTGAAATTATATAGCAGAAGTCGCTGCGATAATCTCCCTGGATTTCAGCGTCAGTGCACATTTAAGGGATACACTTTTTAGCGGTTCTTGGATAGCAAATTCCCACATTATGTATTCTAGACGCTGTAGCGGTGCATTACACATGTCTCTTTCTTCTTTAAAAAATATCCTGCAGATGTCGATGCAAATGACTGTTTGGAATTCGACATCGTTGTACATTTAAGGGATTCAATACTTTCGCGCTTTTTTAAGTATTGCTGGGATAGTCGATTTCTACAACATATAATCTAGACGCTATAACGGAGCTATAGTTTCTAGAAGATATAGTTTAAAAATCGGCTTATTAAAAAAGTGCTAAAAATTGTATCCCATAAATGTTGAACGAGGCTGAACGACGAATGTCGATTACAGCGACATATGGTAATTCCAACATAACTATTTCAAAAGAAAATGTTTCGCTCAGAGAAGATCTAGAAAATGTTGCTCCTATCGACATTTGTCATTCAGTATTTTTCAATATTTATGGGATTCAATTTTTAGCACTTTTTAAAGAATTACTGGAATAGCCGGTTTCCACACTGTGACCGTGATGTAGGTAGATTTTTCTGTATTATCGTAACGAGATTGACCAATCAGAAGCCAGAATCCTTTTCACTGTTTGCAAAATTGTACCTGGATACCGGCCGATATTTCTAGACGCTATAACTGAGCTCAGGAATAGTACAGAAAGCAAACTCTGTATTTTGATACATTAAGGCCGTGATCTAATTAGGAACAAGTGTGTATCTATAACGAAGTAGCGACATACGGCCAATAATTGTTTATTGGTAAAAGTGATAAAAACAAATCGTTAAAGTTCTTTACGAGCATGCCATTATCGCCAGGTCAATGCATGCTGAATTATTTCCCTAGTCTAATAGAGATCGTCCATGCGCGTATCTTCTAATGGAGGATATTCCAAATATGGGTTCGAGGCTGAAAAAGTCACTTGGTACCGGTAATTTACCCAAAGAATTTCTAACTGATAGAAGGGAAACAGGAAACTACACTGTTAAAAATATCGTGAAAAATTACCTCGGTTCTTACAGGTTCTCTATTTTCTGACCAATGAGAACGCTACATAAACGCCTATGAAGCGTTCTCATTGGTCAGAATACAGATAGCCTTTAAAAACAGAGGTAATTTTTCACGATATTTTTAACAGCGTACTACTGCTTTCTCCCATGAACTGTTTCCTTGGCTAGCGGGGATTTACGTTACGTAGACGGAGCCTTCCCTTCTTTACGCTAGACGTTCTTTCCTTGACCATGTGATCATAACGTAGATTGAATATCCTCTATTCAAGAAAGCGGATTGCCGTACTTTCGACAAAAGCTTGAAATGAGCATGTCTCCTGTGCATATATCACCACTCTTATGTATAAAGGCTCTCTGTTATGGTGTTGTTTCTGATACAGCGCCTAGAATACCTAGTGTGGAAATATGCTATCCAAACAGTTCTAAAAATTTGTATCCCTTAAATGTGCGACGATACTGCTAAAATTTCAAGTGTCGATCGCAGCGACATCTGTGGGATTTTCGTATTACTATTATTACATTGTATAGACTAGCAATTTCTTGCAGTTGTAGAAAATATCCTGCAGATGCCGCTGCGATCTGCATATTACAACAGTATCATTGCACATTTACGGGATACAATATTTTAGCGCTTTTTTAAGTATTACAGGGTTAGCCGATTTCAACACTATATATTCTAGGCGCTATAGTTTCTGAGCGCTGTTGGTTAAATTTCGATATTCGTGTTTTAGAGTGAGCAATAGAGAAAAGTACTAAAACTATTGAAACAACAACTTCTTTAATATTGAAATGTATAGCAAAGGAGTTCAGAATCAATGCCTTAAATAGTTTCGAATACGCACTGCTGTTATGACATCAATACCCTTCCTGGATGTGGAAATGCAAAATTGTGTTCAACATAATTGGCCGCAATCTAGATAGATTTTTCGCTGTTAGCGAAACGAGATTCATTAATCAGAAGCTTTCACTTTTGCGAACTTTTCGCTGTTTGCAGCAATGCAGGCTATTGATTGGTGAATCTCGTTTCGCTAACAGCGAAAAATCCATCTGGATCCCAGCCTAAATTTCTGTAAACATTGCACTTCATCCATGGCACTAGGAAAATGACTCAAAACTTTTATGACATAGGCCGGGATCCAGAAGCAGCAAAAATTCTCAAACATTCTGGCTTCTGATTGGTCAAACTCATTTCGCTAACAGCGAAAAATCTATCTGGATCTCGGCCATAGTTTTCTTCGATGAAATCAATGCAAAAGGATAATATAAAAAATTTTAAAAGACTTCTAAAATGATTTGGCGGGTTTATCGCTGTTTGGCATAATTTATAAACTTTAAAATTAATTAACAGTTTTTCGCTAATTAAGAATAGAAAATTTGTGTTTTTAAAGCTGAATTTTACAAAAGCACGTAGATTGAGTAAATATCTGTCCAAAAATGCAATCCTTACTTTTTTATGTCCATTATTTAAGTCTCTACCTTGATTGAACCATAAATTGTGACGAAGAAAATAAATCGATCATTTTCAGTATCTCGACGTTATTTTAAAAAATCTATATCTCTGTTTATAATTAATTTATGAGGATGCATTTGGTCTCAAATTGAAGATATTTTCCATTAGGTCCTTCTGGTTTTGGTTTTATTTTTCTGCGATGATTGGTTCTTTTGATATGGGAAATTTTACGCTGGCATGTTTGGTTGATTTTACATGGAGAAGTTGTCATCAGTATAATAAGCAGTTACGGTGTCTTGCGTTTTATTCTTGGCGTTTGTTTGTTTGGCGAGGTTAGCAATTTTTTTTCAGCTTGGCTTGGCAGAACGACCGTCCTGCTTGATTTTACCCTGCTGTTGACAGTGTGTCGAAATTTTGAGCCAACTTGATATCAGTGTTCATAATGCCCACGGGAGCCTAACCTCCCAATCTTACATCATAAGAGCAATTTCAATATCGACATAATATATATATATTAGGGTGGTCACAAGAAATCAATTTTCGAATTTTTTCGGGAGGACCCCCCAAAAAGTTGCCAATTGATTAGAAAATGAGATTGGCTAAGTTTCAGCTCATTTGGATAATATTAACCCGTGCCTCATTGAGGTTTAAGTTTGAAAAAAACGTGATTTTTCGCAAAAAAAATGCTGTTTTTCCTTCATGAAATGAATACAATTGAACCTAGAAACATAATGCAGGTCTCATTTTATAAAAAATAGTTTTGCTTTGAAGAACCACACACCATTTTTTTCTAAAAATGTATAGATTTAAAAATATGCGCATTTTTCAGGACCAGACTTCACCTGAATCCTAAAAATTGACTTTTTATGAAAAAGCGAAGAAAAAAATTGTAACATTCCATTTTATCTGCTTTCCACCTTTTGTTTTTCTTTTTTTTCGTTTTGTGAAGTCCAATAAAGTGTTTGATTAAAAAAAATTCCAAAGAAAAGGAAAAAATCGAATTTTAAACTGAAAGAATTTAAAAAAAAAGGGAGGGCAAAGGAAGTATAGAAATGAGAGCAAATAATGCTCAATTGCATTTTATTATTAAAGTTGTGTTACAAGAAAGGAGGTATAATAGAGAAAATAAATTATTTTCCCTTACAACTGTCACGTTAACCCTTTCCGGCACAGAAAAATTCTGTTCGTAAAAGGATGAAATGATTGTCTACCCCGGAATTTACAAACGACATTTTTAGAAATTAAAATCACATTACTTTAACCTTTCATTGTAAAAGCAAAATTTTATTAAAATATTCTTCGTGCCGTTTGTAAGTTTGGAATTAAAATTAGGTGGTCCCGGCGTGGGACACTGTGCCGGAAATGATTGAAGTGGTAGTGGTTTAGATAAGGTGGCTTATGTTGACTTTTTTTACCAAAGTATTATCTAAAAATGAAAATGCAACTTGATCCGAGTTAAGATACCAAAGGCGGTTTGTCATTTCAGCAAGTGCTTTGTCTGTAACCTATTTATCAAATTTTCTGTAGTGAACAAGTGATTTTATTATTTGCAGGTCTTGAATTGGGGGCTAAAGTGGCAGTGGAGGTATTGAAGCACGCTTTTGCATAAATATTGATTAAAAATAAGAAAAGATCTCTGATACCTTCTTTTTCTAAATTTGTTATTGAAAGATGATCCCTGGAACAATATATTTTGAGAGAATGAATGGCCTGTGCCTCCATCCATCTGACATGATTAAAAGTACCAGGTTCTTTGAAAAAAGTATTTTGCAGAAGGAGTTCTACAAAAATTAAACAAAGTTGGATAAACTCTTTATAATCATCCCTGAGCTGTTAATTTTTAAGAGTTCCTGTAAGAAAATTTGAAATTACTTCTGAATTAACTATTTATACCTAGTATTTCATCTTCAATAACATTTGTATACTTACTCTGGTCTAATTTAGACCACCCAATCAGAATTGGGTTTTTTTTAAATATCTGGCTGAGGGGCAGTGATTATGCCCATTTTACAATCAAGAACAGCTTTTAGAAAAATTTCTAAATTATGCTGGCAGCATGGTAAATACAAAAGACTTTTCCTTTAACAATTGCTATAGAAAAATGCAGGTTAACTCTGAGGCGACCTGTGTTTACTGCAGTTGTATAAAAAAATATTGCGTGGATTTTACCAACTTCCTCCCACTCTTCAACTGCTGAAAATGCAGCTTTCGCCTGAATTATTCCGATACTATTTTCAAGTTGAGGAACTCGTGGTAACTGTTATTCATTCCCACAACTAATTAAAACTTTTATCCACTCTACATTTTCTTTATTCAAAAAATGGTGAAGCAGTTTTCCACCCCAGTGAACAACAGTTCTCTCTAAACGGAAATTTTAAAATCTGTTTTTGATGAGAACAGTTATTTGCAGAGTCGATGTCTGTGGTTAGCTAGTGGATGTATTCTAAGTCTAGCAGCTTCTCTGGCGTTCAGTTCATTTTGCGAATATTATAAAATAAAATACATAAAACTTAACAATTACTTGGCTGCTTACTGTCGATGATTTGATGAGACATGTGGCCAATTTAAAAAAATCTTACATTTCTGCCATCATATCAAGAGGGGGAAGGGGTTTTACGGAATGTTTCGTCAATTCTAAAAATAGATAACCATAACAGATAACAAAAACAGCCTTGTAATAAAAAGAGAAATTCAGAGGTTCAACTGCAACACAAATCGAGAAGCTCTTTCTTGCTAGACACAGAACTAGATAACTAATAATCAATTATAATTCGTGAAATATTTTTAAAGTTACAAAAATTGTTCACTTATTTTTGCCTATTAATAAAAATAATGCAAAAAATTATCAAAAGTAATAAAATTTTTAATTTGTCATTTTTTACCAATGTTTCAAAAATGCAGAGTTTGAGGGTATGGTTCACTAGATGTCCTGAAAAATACTAAATGTTCATTAAATATAAGTTTTCATGAGAGTAAAAGTTCAAGGCAACAACAGTTTCTATGAAATAGAATAAGAATCAGGTTTCTAAGACAAATATTTTTCACGTAAGGAAAGAAAAACGACAATTTTTTGCCCAAAATTGCAAATTTTCAAGAATTCAACCTCGATGAGGCACGGGTTAATATTATTTATTTGAGCTGAAACTTTGCCAATATCATTTTCTAACTAATTGGCAACTTTTAGGAGGGTCCCCCCGAAAACAAACGTTAAAAAAAATTTTCCCCATGTTGCTTGTGACCACCCTAATATATATATATATATTAACTTTGTTTCCTTTCATCATGCTCTTATCATTTAATTTATTTTTGCTATTACTAATCAAGTCAATCACAAAATCACCAACAAGAAAAAAAAATAACTGCTTATTCGCTTTTTCTTTTGATGGGGAGGAGGTGGGGGGGGGGGGGATCATCGTGGTTTTTACAAAGTATAGAAAAAAATAGATATCTGATGTAAGGAAACAATGATTAAACTATAGAGCGAATCTTACGAAAAACCCAATTTCTTCATATGGCTATATGAGTATTTTACCCAGATATTGACAATGTGTCGACATTAGGAACCAACATGATATCAGTGTTCATAATGCCGACGGTAGCCTAACCTCCCAATATTACATCATAAGAGCAATTTCAGTACAGAATTAAGAATCTATAACATGCAATTAATTTAAATAACACAATGGTTCTAATTATACTTCTAGTTACTAAACGAAAAACCTTAACTAGTCAACTTACTATCCTTAGTCAAAATAGTAAGCGAAACCACGTGATCTATCGAAAATTCGACACACGTCTGAAAATTTTCAGTCAGTTGTTTCTAGTATCCGACCGAACCCAAACAGGCTTGCTGTATAATGTTTTAACTTTATGGCCCCAATTTTGAATTTATATGATCATTTAAAACATTATTCTTTGAAGTTGATGTAAGAGTTTAGGCTATAGATGGTGTATCAGGATTCGGGTACTTTACCATAATTATCTTTAGTTTAAATTCGAAAATTTCCTAGAGATATATCACAATGAAAGTAAAAACTAGAGAACATGAATTCTGCTTTTTCAGAATTTAGTGTCACCCCCTGCATTTCCATTACTTCATTTTCTTCTGATGGACTGATGGCTTCTATTATTATGAAACAGTCATTATAAAGGAAGTGTTAGGTGAAGATGAAAGAGCAGCCGTAAAAAGTTAGAACTCTGATTTTCTGGTCATAATGGGGGGAAAATGGTCATATATATATATTTACGGCTGCTCTTTCATCTTCACCTAACACTTCATTTATAATGGTTGTTTCACAATAATAGAAGCCACGAGTCCATCAGAAGAAAATAACTCGGTTAAGCGGGACTCTACTGTAGTACAAAACACGTTTCAATTTTAAGACTTAAATCACACGTTTTATTTTATGTAAAATGACGTCATTCGCATCCGCTTAAGAATTCCACATTTAAGATCTACTCTTAAACATCTACAGTAAAGCATGCACAGCGCATCACTATCACGAAATAATTTACAAATGCAGCAAAAAGATGCCGCCATTCTAGAAAATCGAAAAAAAAAAAACCCGCCTATCTAATGATTCATAGATATTTACAATTAAATATAGTATATAACAACTCCATTGTTTTAACAGAAATCATTCGTTTATATATTTTTTCAAAATAGCACGTATTTTAATTACATTTTCTTTCGGTTGTTACGAGAAAATAGCAACAAAAATATACAATTACTATTTTAAAACTATTTTTCCTTTACTTTAACCAGAAATGGTGTATTTCCGTTGCCAATATTAAGCAAATGGCTCCAAAAACTACAAAAAAATTAATATTTCAAAAATGAATGGAGATACAGTTTTCAAACAAAATGCATTTAAAATAACTTTTTTTCCCAATACGACGGTATAAAAATTGAAAATGTGCGATGCTTAGAAGTTTAAAAAGTTGCTAAAGAGTATTTAATTTACGGCTAGCTTCTGTAAGGTAACGTTATTTTTTGGACACAAAATAAACTGGGAGAAAGAAATAGCATAACGTACCGGAGGCTAAAAGAATATTTAAACGTTATCATAAATAATTAATCGCCTGTATAAAATCGCCAGATAATTCATATGTTTTTTTACTCATTATTATTTTTTAAAAATATGTTTGACACCGTGCGTATGTGAATCAATAACAGAGATGGATACGTTTTCATCGAAGCTTTTAATAAATAACCATCTGTTAACTGTTATCTGCCATAAGTTTATATTCGAGGACAAATTTTCGAGTTTCTAACTCACATTTCAACTTTCTCTACTTTACCCAAATAAAAATTATATTTCACGATTTTCAATTAGTATCATTATTTATCCATGTTCTCAAACTGTTTAAAATAATCTCAATTTTTGAATCTTATTGGTTGTTACCAAATTGATGAGAGCGATAAACACATTCCCTATCATAAGTCGTTAAACAAAAAGTCTGGCGAGTTTTATATTTGATATTTTTCTCTGTATATTTAATCTGGTCGTTTTTTTCAGTTTTCTTATAAAAAAAAACCTCTATCTTGCTTATAAATTTACTTTTATTTTGTTTATAAATAATTTTAATTTCTTTCGTAAATTTAGTGAATGATATGCCGATCTTTATTACCTTTTCACTATTCTTTTCGTTCAAATTGCTTTTTTAATTTTTTTTTCTTATAAACTCAACTGTGTTATATTATAGAGGATTATATTTAGTTTTTACTTCCAGGAGTTTTTTTTATCCATCATTTATCTATTTTTGCTAATATTTAAAGTATATTGAAAGATATTTTTCAGGAATCTTGTGTATTCATTAGCGATAAGCACGAATCCAATCTTTTGATAATAAATCCCGCCATGATTATCTTCCGAGAATATTTTTTTCCTTTGTGTCTGTGTCTTGTGATTAATTTGTTAGGTATTTTCGAAGATCTGTATCAGTCTTAACTTTTTTTTTTTTTAAAATATATACTATATTTAGTTTAAACTTGAAATTTTCATGTTTTACTAAAAATTAAAGTGAGCTATTTTAAACCAATGCCTAATTTTCTTTTCTTTTTTTTATTTACCAACAGGCAGTAAATGATTAACTCTTATTTTTATGTTATTGATTTACGATACAGTCTTAAACAAAATCTACAGAAAAGTATTCATATGACGTCATTATTTCTGAATAATACACAAACACAACCAAAAGCGATGACTTCATTAAAGAAACTCGACAAAAAATCGGCTATCTAATGATTCGTATCCCTTCATTTGTTTGTAAAATTAATATAGATACTTAAAATTAAATTTTACTATACCTCCATGTTTTATCAGAAATCATCGATTTATATTTTTTTCAAAATAGCTAGTATTTTAATTACATTTTTTTCAGTTGTTATGGGTAAATGGCAACATAAAGATGTAACAATCTACTATTTTCAAACTATTTTTCCTTTACTTTCTACAAAAATTCAGTACTTCAGTTGAAAACATTAAAGAAATAAGGTTAAAAACTACAAAAAATTAATATCTCAAAAATAAATTGAGATGCAGTTTCCAAACAAATTGCATTTAAAAGTAGATTTTCCCTTATACGACGGTATAAAAATTAAAAAGGGGCGATGCTTAGAAGTTTAAAAAATAGCAGTAGAGATTATATGTTTTTATATCTACAAGGGTACATCTGCTTTCTTTTACGGCTGGCTTATACAGGGTGTCCGGTCTCAACGGTGTCCAATGGCTAATTCCTAAACCGTTAGTCATAGACATATAGTTCCAATTAGAAAAATGCTTTAAATCAGATAAAGAAATATTTTAAAAGCGATTTGGGTCAATAGAAACATTTCTTAAAAAATTACGAAATTTAAATTTTTATACGGTCCCCCGGTCCTATAAGTTATATTTAGTAAAATTTTCCTATTACACTGACAAGTAAGACAAAAAAAGTCCCATTTATATGACACTAAAATTGTGCGAATTATGAAACTTTAAAAATGCATGACTTATGCAACTTTTCTGCTCTAAAAACAAATGAGTTCGGCTTGGCTATGAGGGGTCATATTCCAAGTGCTTAAAGTATTCGAAGATCTCATTTCATGTGTATTTGCGCCTTGAAAAAAATCGTACGAGTATTACGATTAAGTTAACTTTTATTAAGTTTCAGATTGGCTGAAATAACATATGTTTTATTTTGTCAGGATTTGAGACTGTTTCTTTTATGATTTCTTTTAATAAAATTATGTTATTTTTATAAGTTTTTATGTTACTCCAACGATCTTATATATGTTTTTCCAGTTCAAACTTTGTATTCGAACTTTAACCCACTTTCAAATATCCGAACAAGATTACATTTTACATACTGGCGCAAATCCGATAACAATCTAATATTATTATCATTTTCGGTGGTTACCATTTATACTTATTTTATAGGATAACACAAAAAATTACGGATAGATTACCGTCAAGAAGTTTGTGAAAAAGTTCTAGATTAGATAATACAAGACGCAGAATGTTGGGTGTTTTAACTTTTATGTATTTTTTAGCACTGAATCCGAAAATTGCCTTAATTTTTAGCCATCATGTCAGGATATTTCGCAAATTATAAATTGTCGAATTTAAGGAATAACAAAAATCGGATACTATAAAGTCGAGGAGATGGTTGTATTTTTTAACTTTTGATAATTGATTTTTACGTACTTTTTAGCACTAAATCTGAAAATAACTTTCAATTTTAACCATCACGTTAGAATTTTTTTGCAAATGTGTAAGTTAAAATATAGCGAAAATCTCATGCTATAAAACATATTTAAAACTTTTTTATTTGATTTGATTCAATAATTTATTCGATATTTTTGCTTATCTTGGGATTCTTACAGCTGGGTGGTGTGATGAGATGGGGCAGGAGATAAAATTTTAACTTTCAACTTTTTAACTTTGAAATTTACAATTTGCGAAAAATCTTGATGTGATGGCTAAAAATGAAGGTCAATTCCGGATTCAGCGGTACAGAATACATAAGAATCAATTATCAAAAGCTAAAAAACATGAAATAACCCAACTTTTGCAGGCTAGTGTAATCTAATAATATTTTAAAATACGTATCATTTTTTAAAGAATTGAGGCTGTTAATTTAGCATAATTTTATTTAACAAAAATTCTGTTTTTTTCTTTCTTCTTAAATGTGTATTACAAATTGTATATTTTGCATTAATATGTCAGAATGACTAAAGATTTCAAATTTATATTGCAATCTTAATTTTACTCTCAACCATTTTTTAATATATCTGACGAAATTATATTTCGACTAAATTTGTGAATGACCCCCAATTCGCAGCAAAAGATATGCTCCAACTTTAAACAGGTATTAATCGGTCAATTTCAATCGTAGAACAACGGGACTTTTTTTGTATTACTTGTCAGTGTAAAAGGAAAATTTTACTAAATATAACTTATAGGAACGGGGGACCGTATAAAAATTTAAATTTCGTAATTTTTAAAGAAATGTTTTTATTGACCCAAATCGCTTTTAAAATATTTCTTTACCCGATTTAAAACATTTTTGTAATTGGAACTATATGTGTATGACTAACGGTTTAGGAATTAGCCATTGGACACCGTTGAGACCGGACACCCTGTATAACGGAGCGTTATTTTTAGAGACGACACATTAATTACTGCCCGAAATAAATAGCATATCGGGGGTTAATAAATGCTTGATTTTCTTTCAAAAACTTTTAGAAAGCTGGTTATTTTTAAATAATTTCTATCAAATCTATGTACATTCTCTCATTAAACATTAACATTAATTGTTATAAAATGATTCTCGAAAATCTAAATATGGAATGTTTTTTAAAACATTATCAAAGGGTGTATTTTTCCTTTTGTTATTTTTTTTTTTAATTTGAATCCAAACAGCACCGACGAGAGAAGGACATTTCAGCTTCTGACCAAACAATCATCTTTTTTTTTTTTTTTTTTTTTTTAACCATTTGGAAAAATGGTCATTGTTCTCGTCATGGTAGGAAATCAAAAACATATCTGAAGGTTTTTATTGGTTTAAGCGGCATTTTATTCGTTTTCTGATTGGTACACAAAGGGAAGTACAGTAATCCGTATTTCCCTTTACTTTCAACAGAGATGGATACCTTCTGTTGCCACTATGACAAAAAAGTAATAAAAACTACAAAAAAAAATTAATAACTCAGAAACAAAATGAGATACGGCTTTCAAACATATTGCATTTAAAAGTACATTTTTTTCTCTATCCGACGACGGTGCAAAAAGTAATATTGTCGTATGTTTAGAAGTTTAAGAATGAAATTTCATTTAAAATTGGTAGTCAGATTTCTTGGAAATCTGACGACGAAAAGTCTTTTCCCGAACAGCAAATGAAATGCTTGGATAATACGTAAGTTTCAGGTGGATAATAACTAATGAAAATGAATAACAATTTCTGCCAAAGAGTTAATTTTAATTTGTAAGATTTTCATGTGCAAAAGAAAAATGGAATAAGCCAATTAAAAATTAAAAAAAAGATAAATAGGACAGAAATGTATACATATAAATATTTCACACCAAATACGAGTCGCAGGCGATTTTTGTCGCTTGGAATTTTTACGTGTAATAACACTATTAATGTTTAATTCATGGCGTACGTAATGTATGATCAACTCCGTGCGATTTTTTATGTTTTAAATTTTTGTCTTAAAAAAAATCATTTTCCAAATAGTCGTTGTAATTTGTTAAACTGTTTTTTTTTTTTTTTTTGTAAATTTGCCACAATTTTATAAAATAACTTTGCACCTCTTGATCATGATATAATTTGCGGAAGAAAAGATGAACTGTTTAAATTTAACATTAGCTAACGGCCCGAGAGCACAGTTAGACCTCTTGATTGTAGCAACAACGATTATTTCACAAGAAACATTCTGTTGTTTTATTGATATATTTAATATTTATCCACTAATTTTACTGGTCTTAGTTTTCAAAATAATTTTTCAGTAACTCTAGCACTCCGTGTTTGATTTCTTGGCGTATATAATGGAAATTCGTATTTCATTCCGGCAATCTATAAATTCATTTCTGCTGAGCCAGTGTTGCTTGGACTTACAACATTAGTACATAGTTAGATGTTTGGGGATGGTTTTAGTATAACACATATGGTTCAATGTTACTTAGTTATAGAATAATGGGTAAATATCTGCAATCACGTGAAACCTGTTTTGAAATATTTGCCATTTTTTAAAGTAATTATGTTTAAGCCAGAAAATAAAGAATGCTCATAATCTCGAATACCAGTTTGACTATCTGACTAATATTTAATTTGGGAAATGTCTGTAATTGTGTTCAAAACAAAATGATATGTTCTAGCAAGTGCGATTTTGTAGAAAATTAAATATATTGTACGAACCAGTTTTGCTTGTATTTACGGCACATATTTTATGGTATAATTAATTTAAAGCTAATATTTGACACTAATCTGGACTGTTTCAATCTAATATTGTCAGAAGCTCTGCTAATATTTAATATTAACTATTTATGGTAATATTTAGTAGGTGTTAGAAAAATCACACTACAGCGGTAGACATATTTACAATTAGCTGCAACTACTGGATCTAAACTTACAAAAAATGAATGTAAACATCATTTGCAACATGCGCATTCCTTAAGGAGGAAAAACTGTTTACTTGCGTTCACAGACTATGCTCTAGCGCATTAACATTTTTAAACATAAATTCGGTTCTGTGAGATTTTTAACTCCTTGTGAACGAGCGATCGATACTGTCGCGTAAGGTGCTCGTAATCCGTGATTGTTCTCACTAGTAAATTTTTATTGTAAATTTTGCATTTTTTAATCGGAGCATTTCCCCGATTGAATTAGACAAAAATTTCTTTTTTGAAAAACCGGTGAGAAAATATTAAAATTTCTGCAAAAAACTTTCGTCCCAAAGGGGTTAAAACGCAGTCTTTCGTAATTGGATTTGCTTTTGAGGTGCTGGTTTTTCACTATTCATCGCAATTGAAAAAATTTGGTTTTAAAATGCGGTATGTGTTTTCTAAATTGATTATTTAGACATTATATTTCACCTTTATAAACTGCAAAGTTTTGTTACAGTATTCTGAATGTGTTGGAAAGTGTTTCATAATCTAGACTGGACGTATGATTTTTCGTCCTTGTTTATAATTATTCTCGGAAAGGAGTTACAATTTCATTTTTTTTCCTTGTAATGCTTAAACGGATATAATATACATGTTGTCCACTCTCAACGGTGTCCAATGGCTAATTCATAAACGGTTAAGCATAGACATATAGTTCCAATTACAAAAATGTTTTAAATGAGTTAAAGAAGTATTTTTAAATCGATTTGGGTCAGGAAAAGTTACGAAATTTAATTTTTTTTTTACGGTCCCCCGGTCCTATAAGAGACACTTAGTAAAAATTTCCTGTTACACTAAAAAGAAAGACAAAATAAGTCCCGTTCATCTAACACTAAAATTGACCGAGTTATAAAACTTTGAAATTCATGACTTATACCATTTTTCTGTACCTGAATACAGATGAGTTGGACCATGTTTCGAGAAGTAGTATTCAAAGTGTTTACAGTATTCGAAGGTGCTTCTCCGCTTTGAAAGAACTTGTACAAGTACTACAATAGATAAAAATAGCAAGTAAAGCCTTTGTGCAACAACTTTGTGTGGTTTTTCTGCTTTTTAATATTACAATAGAGTTAACTTTTATTAATGAAACTTTAGATTGGTTAAAATAATTGTATTTTAATGTATGTTTCATTTCATAAGGATTTGAGACTGTTTCGTATCATGATTTCTCGTAACAAAAATTTAGTTATTTGAAAAACTTTTATTTAACTTGAAACGATCGTACGTATACGTTTCCAGTTCAAAAGTTTTTCTCTAACTTTAACTCACTTTAAAATATCCGATATGGGTAAATTTTAGATATTGACGTAAGTCTGAAGACAATGAAATACTATTATGATTTTCACTGCTTACCATTTATACTGATTTTACAGGATTACACAAAAAAATTTGAATAGATCATCACCAACAAGTTTACGAAAAAGTTTTAGATTAGATAATGTAAGCCTGCGATGGTTGTGCTTTTAACTTTTAAAATTGATTTTTATGTATTTTTTAGCACTGAATCCGAAAATTACCTTCATTTTTAACCATCATGTCACGATTTTTCGCAAATCGTAAATATCAAAGTTAAAAAATAGTAAAAATCTGATACTATGAATGATACTGAATAGGTGTAAAATTTCATTTATTCAATTTACTTTTATTTAAATCAATAATTTATTGATTTTTTTTTTGTCTTATACTGGTATTTGTACAGCTAAACAGCTCAGGATCCAATGAGTTGATGGTCGTGGAGGGGGGTGGGGGATTCAATTTTAACTTTGAAATTTACGACTTGCGAAAAATCCGATACTATAAAATAGGTGTAAAACATCCATTATTCAATTTATTTTTATTTAATTCAATATTTTATTGATTTTTTTGTCTTATACTGGTGTTCTTACAGCTAAAGACCTAATTTATCAAATTAATTTATTATGTTTAGACAGGGGGGGGGGGGGGGGTTCAATTTTAACTTTGAAATTTACGATTTGCAAAAATTCCTGACGTGATGGTTAAAAATGAAAGTCATTTTCGGATTCAGTGCTACAAAATATACAAGAATCAATTATCAAAAGCTAAGAAACATGACACAGCTCAAATTTCGCAGCCTAGTGTAATCTATAGCATTTAAAAATATGGATAATTTTGGAAAGAATTAAGGCTGTTGCTTTTCAACATTTTATTTAAGGAAAATTCTGTTATTTTTTCCTCTTATGAGTTTAGTACAAGCTGTATATTTTGCATTAATATTTCAGAATGATTTTATATTTTAGATTTATATTGCAATGTTATTTTTAGTCTCAAATATGTATATATATATATATATATATATATATATATATATATATATATATACATATGTAATAGGAAAATATTACTAAATATAACTTATAGGACCCGGGGAAGGTATAAAAATTTAAATTTCGCAGTTTTATTAAAAAATGCGTTTTTAACCGAATTCGCTTTTAAAATACTTCTTTACCTCATTTAAAATATTTTTTTAATTGTAACTATATGTCTATGACTAACGATTTAGGAATTAGCCATTGGCCACCGTTGAGAGTGGACACCCTGTATAACCACTATCGATAAACTAACAAACGATAAAAAAGATGGTCGAAATTCAACGTTACAAATTATAAACTTAAAGAATTTTTTCACTTTCTGTATCCTTTCACATTTCTTTTCGTTAAATGTCTTCATAATAAAACTATCATTTGCAGATTATTTATAAATTATATTTAGTTTAAATATTGGTTCAGGCGCATTGCGCCTCAACTCGGGAGTTTCAGAGTTGCGACCGACAGAGAGTTAATTTAAAGAAAATATGTTGATCTTTATTGTTTATTATTTTCTTTTTTTATTCAAAGTTTTTTTTTTTTTTTTCTAATAAAATAATCAGCCGATTCTGATTAAGCTGAAAGAGCGAGATTCTTACGCATACATTTCAACTTATCATTTAATAAAGACACTCCTATTAAAATCTTCGGCCGATGAAAATTAAATTCTGAGCAGTAAAAGCTTCTATGCTTAGCATGGTTCACATTTAAAAATGTCTTATCAAAATCGTATCATTGAGGAAAATTAATAGATTATGAGTTCGATTGATGGACCCAAAAATTGTGTATATTAAATCTGTTGACATTCAAAAGATTTATAGCAAAATTAAAATATCAATCTGTTCTCAATTAATTTATTGGCAAATTGTGTGTGTACAGAAATTGTAAATTCTATTGACACTAACAATATTAATTGTAAGCAACTGAATTTAACACGTTCTCGTTGAACTCAGAATAAAATTCAACTAGTACCTAATTCTTTGCAACTTTCCAGAACTAGTGTGCCCCACCAGCGGACGAGAGGTTCTGCTCTCGAAGCTGGTAGACGGGAGGTGCTGGCCTTGAACCCAATCGCGCCCGTCGGACTAACCGTTCGGAGTTTTCGTGGTTTTCTTCGAGCCTTGGATTTCCAAGCCTAAATACGGATTAGGTTCCCTTAGAAAGACCCCCCCCCCCCCCCGAAGGGCACTACTCCCCCTCGGCCCTATATCCCTCGAGTTGATAATTGGCCGCCAAAAATCAACCCAACCCAATCCAGAACTAGTGATGATGATGCACCTTGTAGGACTACTAGCAGCCTAACTTCGGCCACAGTTTGTAAATTAATTTTAAATTGAATAATTTTTTTTAATGTTTTATAAAATTTAGGTGTTTTCCCTTTCTGGCTGGGCTGGAATTCGACCTGCGAGACCTTGCATATCGGGGAGGCCACCGGCTGGAGTGTAAATAAATGGAGTCTAAGCTGGATCTCTGATCAGGCGATCTTGCTCCACTAAGGCCATCAAAGACCGTCAAAGTGAGATGAACTGAACGTTGTAAGCTTAAACTAAATCCCGCATGATCGATTTTTTACATAATTTAGAACGTGTAATTTCAACTATAGGAGTGTTCCATGTGTCAGTATAGTCAACCAATAGTTGCATCAATGCTATATGGTAAACATGCTCCTATATTTTATTGTAGTCACGGGAAAGCAATATAGTCATTCCCCGTGCTGTAAATTAGCAGTCGTTAACCTTACTTTATGATCAAATTTTCAAATTTAAAGTTCATTTCAAAATTACAAATTATCAATGTCTGCTTCACAACATGAAGAGGATATTTGCAATTAACTTGCTCTGCTCAGATTTTTGTGGCCTCCCGGTAAACGTTTACCAAGTTTAGAATTACATTTTGCTTAAATTTCAATATTTACTAGATACATCATCATTTATCTATATTATACTACTCTTTAAATTACATTTTAAGATTAGAAATAACAAAGCTTAGCTTAAATTAGAACTTCCTTTTTGATGTATCGCAATTAAAGTGAAATATATTTGAACAATTTTCATAAATTTGATATAATTCCGAAAAAACAGGAGTCAATTTTTGCACATATTTAATAATAATTTTTCTGAAATCTAATAATTAACTAACATTGAGTTACTCAGGAACGATAAAAATAACACAAAATTAAAACTAGCAAAGTTGGATTTTTTTTAACCTGTAACTGATGTTACCGGTCCCTCAGACTGCGGCTTTTTTCAATTTTTATAGTTTAACTTGCAGTTTTCAGTTTAACTACAAACACTACCGAAATTTTGTTCCGTTTCGAACTTTAGTACTATTACCAGAGACTTTTGAATAGGTTAATTTTAATTATAACAGTCCTGTACAAAAAGTTTAGAACAAAAACACCACCCTATGAGTTAATCGTGCATTTTATTCATCTTTCAATGGAGTGGTCTCACAGACCGCTTCACACTAGTTATGTGACAGTTTCTGTGACATCAGTTAAAGGTTAATTCTATTTTCCTCATTTTATACTGTATGTCGCCAATCCGTGCCACATTGCTTATTGCATCTTCTTATATTCTATTTTAATCCTACAGATGTCGCCATTGCATACTCCATCGTTAATATAAACATTAAAACAAACTTATAATTACTTAATAGGTGAGACAAACATAAAAGATATTATATTTAATATAATCCTAAGATCTTTCAAACGCACACGCGTTTGAATTAACGCTCCACCGTTAATTCGTTTAAAAAATTTTTTCTCTTTTCGTCCGATATATGAAGCCACTGAATAGTCTGTTCTTATGATTGGTTGCAGCGATAATCGATTCGGAACAAAACGAACTTTTCAAATTCAAGACGCCTTGATTTCTTTAAAACTTTAAAAGCAATTTAACAAAAATTTCCTGAAGATGGTCATAGATGATGACCGACACATCGATTAGTTTAATTTAATTTTAATGTTTGTATAGTTTTAAACTTTTGTATACACTATTTAGAAAACTTGTGATTTTTTTTTTTCACGTTAATACTAAACTTTTCATGTTCTAAATGTGCATCTTTTTTATTTATTATTATTATAATTATAACATACGAATTTCAATTTTACAACACATTAATTTAAGAAATGTTGATCTTTATAGGTTTCTTTATCTTTTTAGTTTTACTTTCAATTAAAAGCACTTTTTTAAAATTTCGTTCAGAAAAATCCCCAGACGAGTATTATTTATAATACTAATATTAAACTTTTCATGTTGTAAATGTACAGGTTTTTATTTATTATTACTTTTATTGTAACATACGAATTTCAAATTTACAATACGTTAATTTAAAAAATGATAATATTTTTGGTTAAAAAATGATTTCTTTATCTTTTAGTTTTATTTCAGATTAAAAGCACTTTTTAAAATTTCGTTCAGAAAAATCCCCAAACTTGTCCTTTTTATAATCACATCTAGTTTAAACGTCAATTTTTTGTATGTCATCTTTTATCTATTTTCAACTAATCTTTAAAGTATATTTGAAGTTATTTCTTATCTGAAGTCTCTGAATTGGTGAGAGCGATGTAGACGACTCCAGTCACAACTTGTTAATTTAAAAGTCACAGTGACAATCTTTATCGAAAATAATTTCTTCCTTTTATCTGTATCTTGAACATTTTGTTTCAGTTTCTCTGGAAAATCCCTGTCAGCCTCTAAGTATTTAGAAATATTTGATTTAGTTTATTAGCCCCCGGTATGGTATGCTATTTCTTTCTCCCAGCTTATTTTGTATATTAAAAAAAAAAAAAAAAAAAAAAAAAAAAAAAAAAAGACGTTATCTTACAGAAGCTAGCCGTAAAACAAAGCATTACGATTAAATACTCTATACCAATTTTTTAAACATCTAAGTATCGCACATTTTCGATTTTTATACCGTCGTATTGGAAAAAAAAGTACTTTTAAATGTAATTTGTTTGAAAACTGTATCTGCAGTTATTTTTTAAACATTAATTTTTTTTTGTAGTTTTTTGCGACATTTGCTTAATATTGGTAACGGAAGTACTCCATTTCTGTAGAAAGTAAAGGAAAAATAGTTTTAAAATAGTAAATGTATATTTTTGTTGTCATTTTCTCGTAAAAACCGAAAGAAAACTTAATTAAAATACGTGCTACTTTGAAAAAATATAAACGAATGATTTCTGTTAAAACAGGGAGCTATATTTAATAAACTATATTTAATTTTAAGTATCTATATTAATGTTACCAACAAGTGAAGGCCTATGAATCTTTGGCTAGCCGTTTTTGTCGATTTTCTTGAATGACGGCATCTTTTTACTGCATCTGTGCATTATTTCGCGATAGGGGCGTGATATGCATGCTTTACTGTAGATGTTTAAGAATAGATCGTAAACGTGGAAATCTTAAGCGAATGCGAATGACGTCTTTTTACATAAAATAAAACGTGTGCTTTAAGTCTTAAAATTGAAATATGTTTTGTACTGCAGTAGAGTCCCGGTTATCCGAGTCCTGCTTAACCGAGTTATTTTCTTCTGATGAACTGGTGTCTTCTATTATTATGAAACGCCCATTATAAATGATGCGTAAGGTGAAGAGGAAAGAGCAGCCGTTCATTTTCAGACCGGTACTATTTTTTTGGTCAAAAATGGCCATAATTATTTTTTTCAAAAACATTCATGGCCATTCCCCCCCCCCCCCATTCTGACCAGAAAATCAGAGTTCTAACTTTTTACGACTGGTCTTTCATCTTCACCTAACGCTTCATTTATAATAGCTGTTTCATAATAATAGAAGCCACCAGTCGATCAGAAGAAAATGAAGTAATGGAAATGCCGGGCTCGACACTAAAGTCTGAAAAAGCAGAATTCCGGTTCTCTAGTATTTTCTTGTTTTGTAAAAATTAATTATATAAATATACATTACATTAAAATACAGTAGAACCTCGATTATCCGAAGTAAATTTGACCGACCCTCTTTCGGATAATAGAGAATACTTCCATTTTAAGATTAAGGAGAAATATGCAATATTTCTTATTATGGTAACAAGTGCTTAATAAAAATAAAGCAATAGCAAAATAGAAACCAGAATAAATTACCTGAATTTTAAATTTGAAATTAAGTATCCTTTAACATACATCACAAAAGTTTTAAAAAATGCTTTGTTTGTCGGAGTTCCGATTGCCTTTGCTTTGAAGCTCTATCACTGATTTTTTTTATATTATTAATTCACCAGTATCACAGTCTTTCTGCTGCTCCATCCATGCCAAATCTTTTGCAAAACATTCAAAAGCTTCTGAATTGCTAATTTATTCATTTTCTTCGTTCCACTCCGTAGCTTACGGGAGCACGAGTTAAATTCAAAGGAACTCTAAGAAAGGGGATCGAAAATATTTATATGTACTCGGTGTTCGGAAAGGACCACTTGCACGCAAGGAATATGGTAGTTAAAAAAAAAAATGGATTTTAGTTAATCGAGAGTTTCGGTTAAAAGAGTTTCGGACAAAAGAGGTTCTACTGTAATAATATATTAAATATAATTAATTAGTGAAATTAATATAATAAAATATAAATATATAAAACGTTAATAAAAAGTATATAAATTAAATATATATAAAAAATTTTATATAAAAATTAAAGTGAAAACTTTTAAATCATTACATGCACTTTTAAAAACAATTTTCAATTTACTAACATACATAAGAATTGTTATTATTTTTTCCTAATAAAATTATGAAAATTTTTAATTATTATTCGATATGAAAAATACCCGAAATGACAAAAGGGATAAAGAAGATTCAAATTTTCTAATCATTCAATTGAAGAAATAGTGTCATGTCGCAGTCTTTCTTTCTTGTTTTGTCATTCAGACACTTTAGCCCAATGGTAGGGGAGCAAAAAAAGGCCCAATTCGGAAATAATTAGGGAAAAGCTGGAAATTGTTTTAATCCCTTCAGTTTGTCTAGAATGAATATGCTACGTTTTCCCCCTCGTACTAGGTGAGCGTAGGAATTATACATTGATTTATAGTAAAAAAAAAACACGTTTTTCTTTTCTTTCTTTTTTTTTTTTTTTTTTTTTTAAATACCATAACACTATCTTGAAATCACTAACATTTTCAAAGACATTGTCAATACAAATGTTGTAGAGCTTAAAATTGTGAATGAGTACCTACACTTAATACTTTTGTTGAATATTAAGGTCACAATTCTACTTTAAAGTTTTAGCCCCGTGGTCAGAGGGTTGAACTCAGAGTTAATTAGGGAAAAACTAGAAATAGTTTTAATCCCTTCAGATTAGTTCTAAAATGAAGATTCTATGTTTTCCCCTTCGTACTAAGTGAGCGTTAGGAAATATGTTACACATTTACATTCGAAAAACACGCTTTTCTTTAATATTTTTAACAATATCGGAAATTGCGACCTTAATTTTGAACAAAAATATTAATGTGAGTATTCATTTTATTCAGAATTTTAAGCTCTACAACATCTGTATTGGCAATTTTTTGATATATTTAGCTGTTTTGAGATATTGTTAATGTAATCTGGTCTCTCCTATCTTGAAGCTCTTGATTAGTGATTAAGGCAAAATTTTCAAATGGAATTGTGACCTTAATTTTGAACAAACATATTAATGTGAGTGCTCATTTTATTCAAAATTTTATGCTTTATAGCATTTGTACTGAAAATGTTTTTGATAGACTTAGCTGTTTTGAGATATTCTTAGGTAACTTGGTCTCTCCGGACTTCAAGCTCTTGATTAGCGATTAAGGCAAAATTTTGAAATAGAATTGCGACATTAATTTTGAACAAAAATTCTAATGTGGGTGCCCATTTTATTCAGAATTTTAAGGTCTACTACATTTGAATTGACAGTGTTTTTGATAGAATTAACTATTTTGAGATATTGTTAAAAATATTAAGGAAAAACATGTTTCTCTAATGCAAATATGTACATATTTCCTAACGCTCACTTGGTACGAGGGGGAAAACATAGAATATTCATTTTAGACCTAATTTAAAGGGATTAAAATGATTTCTAGTTTTCTCCTAATTAATTCTGAATTCAACCCTCTGATCACGGGGCTAAAACTTTAAAGTAGAATTGTGAACTTAATATTCAACAAAAGTATTAAGTGTAGGTACTAATTTTAATCACAATTTTAAGCTCTACAACATTTGCATTGACAATGTTTTTGAAAATGTTAGTGATTTCAAGATAGTGTTATGGTATTTTAAAAAAACATGTTTTTTGACTATAAATCGATGTATAATTCCTAACGCTCACCTAGTACGAGGGGGGAAATGTAGCATATTCATTCTAGACCTAAACTGAAGGGGTTAAAACAATTTCCAGCTTTCCCCTAATTACTTCCAAATTCAACTCCCTAACCACTGGGTTACTTGCCTTTTTTTCAAATGTATTAACAATATTTCAAATCAGTTTATTTTTCGAATTATAAAAGTTTAGATTTTTTTTTCTTAAAAAAAAAAAAAAAAAAAAGAAAGTAAGCGTTGTTTAAAACACAATATCAGTTCTATTTAAACAATATTTTTTTATATTGATCCATGTCACTTTATGCTCTCGTTATTATTGTTTTGACACTTATGATTATTATTTTTATCACATTTAATTAATCTTTTTGATATTATATTTATTTTTTCAGCGTTTCCATTAGTTGGATAATACTTTATGTATTTATACTTTATTCTATCATCAGAAGAAGAAAGGGTTAGATTCGTGAAAATTTTCGACTTCTGGTATTCGATGGATTTATACGTTTTAGCAGGTCCTGAACACGATTTGATGGTCTGTCTGTCACTTTGTGAGTCTGTATATGACAAAAATTTTGTGGTCGCTCTTATCTCAAGAACTAATGCATGGAATTTCAGAAAACTTTAGATTCAGTTAGACCTTGATATATGTTATAAAATGCAACATCTCTAATAGTAAATAATCTCAATTTTATTATTTATTTATCTTCCTCAATCTTAAATTAATATTTATTCATTTTAAACTCAACTTCTAATCTAGAAAATTATCTTCAAAATATTTTAAGTTTCCTCTTAATAAAGTTATTCTAAATTTTATTTATTTTCCTCAATCAAACTTAAATTCTATCTTTCAATCATTTATTAAAATATATTAAACTAAACAATTACAATAATATGTGTAAACTAAGTTTTACGTTCGTGTTTACTTTTCCGAAAAGATCGCGATTCTACATCCTTTATAAGTTTAAAACAACGAAAATAAAAATAATTTATATTTTAATATTGCATGCTCAATCTATAATCAACAGATAGAATATATTTTTCTGATTAATTTGATATCAGTTACAGCAAAATCCGTCAACAAATATTGGAGATATTTAATTTAACGTTTTCTGCATTTTCCGATTTTTAAATATTGGCGCGATGCTTTCTGTCCGCCATTGATAAAAGGATGCTTTTCTGCACCATTTTTTTCGTACAATTCGGTGACATCGCGAGACACCCATGCGGATAGTTCATTGAACTCATGCGTTCCCGGATGGACGCGCGGTACTTGAATGCATCGGATTGGCTGTTTTCAAAATCTTACACATTCTTTCAGGCTGAGATCTGTTTGGTGTCTGTCATTTTGGGGATTAAGCAGACAGACGTTGGTGTGTGAGCTCGGCGCAGCTTCGGCTGCGTCCGGGCAGAATGAGTTTGAGATGCAGGTGGAACAACTAGTTTTTTTAAACGCTGCTTCTACATAGATTTTGAAGAAGATACCAGTGCCATATTATGTGTGTAGTTTAAATCATCGAAAAACAAGAACCTGAACCTTTCTTTATTGACAAAATAAGATATCTAGAAGTTTCATCCTACAACGTCGATATTCAACAATCATTTTATCACTGAAGATAGAGCTTTACCTTCAACTCAAGAGTGGTGAAAGAGCGATCCTACTTAATTTCTTCAACATCAATCTTCTGGAACGGCTAAAAGATCTCTATGTGCTGCTGTCTACAGTTAATACTCCCATTATCCAGCGTTCTTTATTTGAACATTCTCTTTCCGCAAAAACTATTTAGAACTCAATTTTAAAGTCTACAATCTTCACATTTCAATATAGGACAGTGGAGAACTTTCAACCACACAGAAGATCATCACGTATAATTTAATATTGAATCCATATGAAATAGAAAGATTTAATATGTTTATTTTGGACTGGTAAATTAAATGATTAACGAATATTTTAAATACGACTTGGCCAAGCATTTAAATTTTGAGTATATATTTTATAATCTGCATTAATAAGAAATAAAATTATTTGTCTGAATATTGTAAGTATTTCTATCTCTACACATCATACGGGTGAGTCTTTTTACTTTCTTCATTTTACAGATGTTATTACAACTTAATGAATTCTTAAAATTTAGATAGATGGCTTTAATTCTATTTACATTCCAACGCAATATCTAACCACTTTCTTTCCGGTCGGTATGCGTCTTTGGATAGAGGGATTTTATGCCTTTAAGATGTTAATTTAACTTTATTTATTCAATGATTTTAATTTCTTAAATATTGCCCACTTAAAAAGTTTATTTCGTTAACTTTAAATCCCTTTTATCCAATACCGCATACCATCTTTGGTGCCGTGTTTTTTGAGACTTATCTGGGGTATCGCGGATTTAAATTTTTTTCTTTTCTTTTAAAAGCTAATAGCCATCTTTTAATGATTATTAAAATATTTTTAATTTATAAAGAAATAGCTCATTTCAATTTAATTTCTGTGTCTTTATTTTTTTTTCATGTGTGCAAATCGAAAATCTTTATTTTTTATTGAAACTGTGCAATATAATTTTATAAATTTATGAAAACAATATTGTTAATATATTATGCTTTGGTAAAAATATCCAGATTTAGTGCAATAATATACTGAATCATATATTTTGGTTGCAATTTCTATAGTTTATTTTTATTTTCTTAAATATCTACAATTGAGTTTTTACAGCTTCAATTTAAAAATTTATCATTTTCATATTAAATTTATTTGAAGAATTTATTTCAATTATTTTGGTTAAAAATAAATTGTTAATTTTTCTTTCAAATTTTCATTAACCTCTACTATCACTCTATTTTTTTTCTTTCAAAAAAAAATTATCAGAGCTGAGCTTTTAAATTTAGGGGTTTTGCTAAAATAACAACATATACCTTTATATGCTCACTATTTTCCTTTTTTGGGGATTCTTATATCTATATTTACAAAATTTCACAAATGATATAAAATACATTTTTGATTTTTTGTATTGCAATTTCAAATATTTGTATGCTATATTTTTCATGCATAGAATATAACTTCTATTTTTTTATTATTTCAAAGTTTATGATTAAGTTTTTTTCTCAAGAGATTAAAATTTTGAAAAATTTTTATTTTTCCTGTTTTCAGTCCTATGATTAAGCATTTTATGTTTTATATAGTACTATTTTTATGTATTTTGGGGGATTCTATTTTGATTAATTTTTTTTCCCTCTTTTCTGAAAAGCAAATTTTTAAGTACTGATTTTAAAATAATTGGGCTAATTTTTTTTCAACTTTTACAATTGCACTCTCATAAGTTAGAGATTATCAGATACAACAATTTCAGAGGTTGATTTTTAAATTTTTGTGCAGATAATTTTCTACTTTTTAATAATTTTCTATTTTATTTTTGTGTTAATTTCTCAGTAGATATTAATTGATTTACTTTTGATAATTTAAATTTATATAGTTCACGATTGTTAGGGCATTTTTGATTCGTTTCCCTCACATCTATTTCTGAATTTTGTTTTACTTCAGAGAAATTTGCAATGGCGAATCAATTGCTTTTAAATTCACTTTTAACATCTATTCCTACTTTCCACGGGCGAGATGATGAAAACGTGGACATTTTTATTAGGAATGTGAGTGATGTGTGCAACCTGGAAGCTTGGCCAGATGTAAACAGAATTCTTTTATTGAGACTTTTATGTAGGGACAGGGCGTCACAATATGTTTCGGGAGATCCTGAAATTGCAAATGAGGAGAATTTTGAGGTAGTTGTACGCCTTTTGAGAAACAAATTCACGAAACAAGACAATTTTCAGCAAGCTTCATATGATTTTTCCAGAATTTGTCAGAAGCCAAAACAAAGTGTTAGGAAGTTAGCCGATGAAATTAAACAGGTTGTAAACCGAATGATTCCAAACGATGAGGAAATTCCGCAAATAGAAGCAGTCAGAGCTAATATGATGTTCGCGAAATTATCTGATGCACTTAGATCAGATATAAAATCTGAAGTTTTGAAATTTGGCCGCAATAATTTTGAGGATCTTGTTGCATGCGCTATGGACATAGAGAAGGCTCTAGAACAACAATCCTTGTGCATTAACAATCTCAATGCAACTGAAGCTCAAAATTCTAACACACAGGAATCGCTTATTTCACTTCTCCTAAAACAGCAAGCAGATTCCAATAAATTACTCACAGACATGGCGAATCAACTGAAAAAGATTAAAGAAGAAAAAGCGGTGTGCCATATATGTGGGAAATTGCACAATACACGAGAGTGTTGGCATTTTCCAAGTAACAATACATATCCGGTTCAAACCAATTTTGCAAGTCAAGGAAACAACTTTACAGGTCAGGGAAACAATTTTGCAGGTCAGAGTGGAAATTTTTGGAGTCCACACAACAATTCGCCGGGCAATGACAGATTTAATTTTACTCATGATCGATATTTTTCTGTACATTCGAATAGAGGAGGTGATAACCATGTTCCGAGATTTCAGAGAGGCAGAGGTAGAGGTAGGAACAACTTCAGGCCATACAATCACAGAGCTAGGCGGAATTTAAACTTTTGAGGGGTTCTGGTGATGATTTTCATAATTTTTTCCCTCCGTCTCACAGGACCCTCAATAATGATGTTTTTGGTATGCGAGAGGGTTTTGATAGTTTTGATGGCTCAGTTTCTAATGTTAATGTTACAAAAAATCTAATGTCTTGTTACGAGGATAATTCACAACTTCCCATTATTAAATTAAGATTTAATAACCATGTTTTTGATGCTCTTCTGGATTCCGGTGCAAATTTGTCGTTAATTCAGCCAGAAACAATACAGATTTTAAAACAAAAAACCAAACTTAACTTCATTTCTAGATCAGTAAATATTAAAACAATAGATAACACTAACATTCCATATTCCTCCGCAGTTCAACTAAGCTTTAAAATCAAAAATAAATGGTTCAAGGGAATTTTCTTCATAACACATAATAATTGGAACTCAAATTATCAAATAATCTTAGGCTACGACTTTTTAAACAGAAACAAACTTTTGCTGGACTCAGCCAATTCACAATTAATCATGGGCAACCTCACATTTCCATTTGAGAACAAAAATCCAGATTCAACTAAAATTCACATTGCAAACAATGACTTAAATGACAATATTTCTGAAACAAATGATAATTCTCAAAATAATTCCAATTTTTCTAATAATGAACATAACAACGACAACAATGATTCTGATGAAAACAAAAACATTGTAACTCCTGCCAACAAAGTTATAATTCGACCTAATCAGGGAAGAATTATACGTTTAAAAGCTCTTCATAAAATCAATAAATCCTCTAATTATTTATTTTGTCCTTTAAAAAACAAATTAGCTTTAAATTTAGATTTCAGTCTTCACACACCAAACGTCAACAATTCAATTTTACTATATGTTCACAATAACAACAATACAAAAATAACTCTAAATAAAAATATTAAATTAGGCTACATTAAAGTAATTTCAGATGATCAAATTTCCTCACACAATAACAACAAAACTTATCAAATTAATTCACTAGTTTCAGAAGACATCTTAGAACTAAGAAAGAAGGAGTTAAATGTAAACAATTTTAATGTTGACCACTTACCTCATTCAGACCGAAAAAGTATTCTCAAGCTTCTCATGCAAAATTCTGCTGTTTTTTCTTCTTCATATAGCACACTAGGGTGTACAGACAAAGTCATTCCTCAGTTCAATTTGCTACATGATTTTGCATTACAAACTAAACCATATCCAATACCTAAAATTGCTAAGGAATTTGCTCGCAATGAAATCTCTGAACTTTTAAATGCTGGTATCATAGAAAATTCTACATCCAATTATTGCTTTCCTGTTATTTTTGTCAAAAAGAAAAATCTTGCCACAGATGATCCAAATAAACTTAAATTCCGTATGGTCATAGATTATCGTCTTCTTAATGCAATAACTGAACCCTATAAAATTTGTCTACCTAAAATAAATGACATAATGCAAAATATCGCTGGCAAAAAATTGTACACTGTTCTGGATCTTAAATCTGCATTTTTTCAAATTTTGCTTCAGGAAAAAGATAGGTCGAAACTGGCTTTTGCAACAGAATTCGGTAATTTTATGCCAAAAAGATTGCCATTCGGATGTGTCAATTCTACTTCCTATTTTCATACTCTTATAAATAACTGTCTTAGCTCATTAAAAGGTAAAAATGTACAATATTTCCTAGACGACATAATTGTTGCAGCGGATTCGATGCAGGAAATGATCATCTGGCTACAGAAAGTTTTTGACAAACTCAAAGAATTTAATCTCACATTAGATCCGGGTAAATTACAAATCTGTAAAGAAGAAATTACTTACTTAGGTTTCAATTTAAATAAAAATGGTCATTCTCCCTCAACTGACAATATCAGTAAAATAAATTTTCTGTTCCAACTAATCTTAAACAAGTACAAAGCTATCTAGGCATGATTAATTACTTTCGACACTTAATTTTTGACTTTGCTAAAATTATACAACCTATTGTAAACTTAACGAAGAAAAAAGTTAAATTTGTTTGGAGTACACAATGCCAGGAAGCATTTCAAAAAATTCAAGATGTACTTTTAACTAATCCAACTGTAAAGAATTTCGATGACAGCAAAGAAGTTTTTTTAGTTACTGATGCCTCTAAAATTGCAATTTGTGGTATTTTAATGCAAAAACATAATGATAAATTTTATCCGATTGAATTCTATTCTAAACAACTTAATGAAGCAGAATCAAGATATCCTTCAATTAAACGTGAATTTTATGCTATTTATTCCTCTGTAAAACACTTCTCAGAATTTCTATATGGTAGACAATTTAAAATTTTAACCGATGCTAAAGCCTTAACTTATCATTTAAATTTGGAAAAGCAAGCAGAAATTATAACTAGATGGCTAATGTTTCTACAAAGTTTCAATTTTAAGGTGGAACACATTCCTGGACTGGTGAATCCAGCTGATTTTCTTTCTCGTGTTGTAGACCTCCCCAATAACCCTAATTTATATGTCAATGCACTTAATATTTTTATTCCCACAAATGACTCATTAAAAACTGAAAATATTCTTCAAGAACAATTAAATGATGAAAAACTTAAGGAAATCAGAGAGAAAATAATCAATAAAACATGTTCTAACTCTAATTATTCCATTAATCCGGATACTAATCTGTTAATGTTTTCAAGGAAAAAAGCCGGTAATGTCAATAGATCTAATAAAATCCTAATTCCTAAAACTTTAATTAATAGCTGCATAGCAATGGGTCATCAAGTACATTTTGGAATAACGAAAACTGTGGATACAATCTCGAGAAATTATTTTTGGCATGGAATGGTTCAAGATATTCAGAATTTTGTCAATTCATGTGAAAAATGTCTGCCTCATAAAAAGTAAACAAACAAATACCAAGCCTGCGTTCATTTCAAAGTGCGAATTAGCTCCCGGAGAGATGCTTGCGATAGATATTGTGGGAAAACTCCCCAGGTCACATGACGGTAAATTTTTCATTCTTACCATCGTTGACCACTATTCACGCTTTCTGGAAGCGATTCCACTTAGAGATGCTACTTCTCCATCAATAATTAAAGCTCTCAATGACTATTTTTCAAGGTACGGTCTTCCTAAAGTTATATTGTCTGATAATGCTAAAAACTTCACATCTGACATTTTTATCAATTTTCTTAAATCTCTAAATATTAAATGTAGAAATTCTTCAATTTACTTTCCAAGGTCGAATGGACTTTTGGAACGTATCCATAGATCGCTCAAAGAGTCTGTTGCAGCACTATCTGATCAAGATATTGAGTGGTCAGATAGATTGAAATTTTTTGTCCTTCACTACAATAATTCAAAACATTCAGTTACTAACTTCACCCCAGCTAATTTATTTTTGGGTAGAGACTTAAATTTGCCAATAGATACTTTTCAACCACCCAAAGAGGCAGAAGAACCTTCTATATATTTTCAAAAACAACAAGAACATATCACAGCAACCAGAGAATTAGTCAAACAATTTGAGAAAAATTATTTTGATAAAAATGAAAAATTCCTTAAAGGTCGCCCTGCTTGTAAATTTAAAACTGGTGATATAGTATACTTAAAAAATTTTCATCATGGTTCACCCTTTCATCCCAAAAATTCTGGTCCATATAAAATTATTAGAGCTTTCAGAGGTGATAATTATTTAATTAGACATTTAAGTGACACCACAATAAGAGATATCAAAGTAAATGTCACTAAGTTAATTAGGACAGGAGGTAAATAGTATGTCTAGCTTCTACTCCTTCATCTCTCACTTGATTATGGATATTCTTTTTTCAATTTTTATTTTTTTACCAATCTTCGTACAACTTTAATTCCATTTTTATATCCTTTTGTTTTTTTTATTACATATATATTTTTTTATTAGTACAGTGGTAACATTTAAATCATTTAAAAATGAATAATCCACGTTTCGCTGGCGAAACAGCAGTGTGCTAATACGTAGTGGCACACTGGGATCTATTTATTTTTATGATACAGCTTTGTCATAATTTTATCATTAATTTTTGCCATAGCCACAACTACACCAACTTATTTTTCCTAGTTTTTATATTTTATTTTTGGAAATCAATATTATGTTACCACAATTTTTTTTATTTTTCAACTATTAATCTTAATTCAATGTATCGTCCATGTCATATTGTGCAGAGAGAGTGATTTAGACTTTACTAATTTCTACGACTTGTTTAGAGTGATAAAATTTTTTATTATTTCAAATATTACAATTTTAGGATCCTAAATTAATTTTTTTACAAATGATTATAAGAAAGTAAATAATTTATTACTCAGAGAAAAATATAAAATGAATATAAATAATAAATAATATAAAGATAATGAAATAAAATGAAATATTTTTAATTATCTCCAAAAAAGCGCTTGCCTATATGGTACTACTGGAGATTTTTGTATGAGAATACGATGGAGCAACTGCTCTAAGTCTTTTCTCTTTTTTTATATTCCCACAAAATTTTAATGAGCACACACGGAAGGTAAATTCGGCATAGCTTGGGGAATTACTTAACACAAAATTTTTACCCCTCCGATAAGTCCTTCAAGGTGCAGTTAAGCTATAATTTTAAAGGGAATAAAAATTTTTTAATTGTAAAATTGTGTCCAGTTTCGCATTGTTTTAATGGTAACAAAGATGAAATGAAGGAATATATTAAATTTTTTTGGGGGACACAACTACATTCCCTAAGAGGTGTACGCAAGTTTTCCTCTTAAATGTTATGTAGTAATTTTGCAATTTATTAAAAATATGAAATATTATTTCTATTGTTTACAATTTTGTCTCAACATCACTCTACAAGTTACGTAGCAATACTTACATAGGAATCTCTGGTTATTGTTTAGTAGTTTTGATTTTACTACATCCAAATATATCTTGTCATACTCAATAACTGTCAATTATTTACAAGTGCCTATATCTGCTGTTTCATTGTTTGTACATAAATATGAGTTTTATCATAAATTGCTATTCTTTTTATCGTGCAATATGTTCAGGTTTTTGATTTGCACATATGATTTCGCAGAATTTTCAGTTTCTCAGGTATACTCACCCTTCGTGTGTAAATGATAAATGTTATTTCTTGTATTGTTTGTATTTTTGTTAAGTATATATCATTGTTATGTATCACATATTTATATTCATTGTATTTGTATCAAAGTTTAGTGTTGTATTTGTATCAAAGTTTAGTGTTGTATTTGTATCAAAGTTTAGTGTTGTATTTGTATATATTGTGTTTGCATTTGTTATCTTTGTACTTTGGTTGGTTTAAGTATTAAGTGTGACAGCTATAGAATAATGCAACTAGGATTCACTTCAAAGCAAGAATTTATTGAGTACAAAATATACTACAGACAGTTTGATATAAATTAGCAAGAAATTTCAATGATTATGGCCAATCCAGCAATTTTTTTTGAGCCGTCAGCAAAGAATTTTTTTTTATTGATTTTTTTTTTCTACAGGGGGAAGGGAATGTTATAAAATGCAACATCTCTAATAGTAAATAATCTCAATTTTATTATTTATTTATCTTCCTCAATCTTAAATTAATATTTATTCATTTTAAACTCAACTTCTAATCTAGAAAATTATCTTCAAAATATTTTAAGTTTCCTCTTAATAAAGTTATTCTAAATTTTATTTATTTTCCTCAATCAAACTTAAATTCTATCTTTCAATCATTTATTAAAATATATTAAACTAAACAATTACAATAATATGTGTAAACTAAGTTTTACGTTCGTGTTTACTTTTCCGAAAAGATCGCGATTCTACATCCTTTATAAGTTTAAAACAACGAAAATAAAAATAATTTATATTTTAATATTGCATGCTCAATCTATAATCAACAGATAGAATATATTTTTCTGATTAATTTGATATCAGTTACAGCAAAATCCGTCAACAAATATTGGAGATATTTAATTTAACGTTTTCTGCATTTTCCGATTTTTAAATATTGGCGCGATGCTTTCTGTCCGCCATTGATAAAAGGATGCTTTTCTGCACCATTTTTTTCGTACAATTCGGTGACATCGCGAGACACCCATGCGGATAGTTCATTGAACTCATGCGTTCCCGGATGGACGCGCGGTACTTGAATGCATCGGATTGGCTGTTTTCAAAATCTTACACATTCTTTCAGGCTGAGATCTGTTTGGTGTCTGTCATTTTGGGGATTAAGCAGACAGACGTTGGTGTGTGAGCTCGGCGCAGCTTCGGCTGCGTCCGGGCAGAATGAGTTTGAGATGCAGGTGGAACAACTAGTTTTTTTAAACGCTGCTTCTACATAGATTTTGAAGAAGATACCAGTGCCATATTATGTGTGTAGTTTAAATCATCGAAAAACAAGAACCTGAACCTTTCTTTATTGACAAAATAAGATATCTAGAAGTTTCATCCTACAACGTCGATATTCAACAATCATTTTATCACTGAAGATAGAGCTTTACCTTCAACTCAAGAGTGGTGAAAGAGCGATCCTACTTAATTTCTTCAACATCAATCTTCTGGAACGGCTAAAAGATCTCTATGTGCTGCTGTCTACAGTTAATACTCCCATTATCCAACGTTCTTTATTTGAACATTCTCTTTCCGCAAAAACTATTTAGAACTCAATTTTAAAGTCTACAATCTTCACATTTCAATATAGGACAGTGGAGAACTTTCAACCACACAGAAGATCATCACGTATAATTTAATATTGAATCCATATGAAATAGAAAGATTTAATATGTTTATTTTGGACTGGTAAATTAAATGATTAACGAATATTTTAAATACGACTTGGCCAAGCATTTAAATTTTGAGTATATATTTTATAATCTGCATTAATAAGAAATAAAATTATTTGTCTGAATATTGTAAGTATTTCTATCTCTACACATCATACGGGTGAGTCTTTTTACTTTCTTCATTTTACAGATGTTATTACAACTTAATGAATTCTTAAAATTTAGATAGATGGCTTTAATTCTATTTACATTTCAACGCAATATCTAACCACTTTCTTTCCGGTCGGTATGCGTCTTTGGATAGAGGGATTTTATGCCTTTAAGATGTTAATTTAACTTTATTTATTCAATGATTTTAATTTCTTAAATATTGCCCACTTAAAAAGTTTATTTCGTTAACTTTAAATCCCTTTTATCCAATACCGCATATCAATATAAACTGGTTCTGATTACTTTTGGGGTAAATCGCCCAACAGATGGAGTTGCTGTGTGGCATTTTTTCGATTTCCGCGATAGCTATATCCCAAGAAATAATGCACGGAATTTCATAAAACTTCAAATTCAGTGAGCCCTTGATATAATTTGTTGTTGATTACTTTTGGGTGTAAATTGCCCAACAGATGGCGCTGCTATACTGCATAATTCATGATTATTGCAATTTCTCTATCTGAAGAACTAATGCATGAATTTTCATCAAACTTCATATTTAGTTAATCCCTGATACAAATTACTGCTGTTTAGTTTTTGGTGTAAATCACCCAACAGGTGGCGCTAGTGTGCTGTATTTTTCACAATTTTCGCAATCTCAAGAACTAATGTATGTATTTTCACCAAGCTTCAGATTTAGTTAATCCCTAGTATACATTGGTCCTAATTAGTTTTTGGTGTAAATCGCTCAATAGGTGGGACTGCTATGTGGATTTTTTTACAATTTCTGCAATAGCTCTATCTCAAAAAGTAATGCACGTATTTTCTCCAAAGTTCAGATTCAGTCAGACGTTGACATAAGTTGTTGCTGATTAGGTTTTGGTATAAATCACCCAACAGGTGGCGCTGCTAGGCTGTATTTTGCTGGATTTACATGATTTCAGCGATAGTCATATCTTAAGGACTATTTCATGGAATTTCATATCTTTAGAATCCACATGAGGGGCATATATTGTCATTTAATTTTGACTGTGTCATAATGAATTTTGAAGAATTAACGTGTATGAGCTAGAAGAAAGTTTCGGGATTGGCATATTGGACTAGGTTTTACGTAAATTAAATGTGTGATTAAACAGTAACTTTTATAAATGTCAAATAATGGTCAAGAAATTAACTATAAATGTTCTGTATTTAAGATTTTAAAAATTTAACATGTCAATGAAAAAAAATCATATGTTTCTTTTGATTCATCTTTCTCATCAGAATCCATGTAACAACGTCAGTCACAGGGAATGTTGTCTTCCGTGTAAGAAACTGTCTTCCTGTCTTTATACATTTGTAAATAGAGGATAAAGTCAAAAGATTTTCTGTAATGTAACCGTACACGCTGCATAACGCCAATAATTAAAACTCCTAAATTTTTCTACACTGCTTGAAAAGCTAAGTTAGATTCCTATATCATTACCTGAGTTATGTTGCTGTTGCTCAAAACGAACTTCAAATTCCGCAGCATAATTCGTATCAAAATATCTGATATTGTTCGTAACCTTGAGGAATAATTTTAGATTATAAGAGCCATAAACATAATGTTAAAAGCTTAAACTGATTTTTTAGATAATTTAGAACGTAGGAGATTTCGACTATGGGGTTCTTCTCGATATGCTAAAAAGTAGCCAACTGGTTATACCAAGGTTTTTCGATTAATGCACCCTTGTTTGCCAGACTGGTAAGGACAGAAACACGATATATTCTTTACCCGTGTTACAAATTATCCATGGAAAGCCATGCTTATCGATCTGAAAGTTTCAATTTTAAATTTCCTTTCAAAATTATGAACTGTAGTCAATGTCTTCTTGACGACACAAAATGAAATTTTGCAGATTTACTCTTTCGGGAGAAATAAATTGTGTTTCTGTAACATTAAATTCACACCAGAATTTTTTCAAAATTACTATTTGAAAATAAAAGAAAATACAATTTCATGTACTAGTTTTACTATTTGTTTACGAAACCATTAAATGTATACTTTATATATATTTTAAATTTATTGCTACAAATCTTTATTAAAATTAAGATGTAAAAAATATCTTTAAGGGGTTACCTAGCACACAATCAATTTGATGGATGTCTCGTATGCTTTTCCTGAGTTTAGAATAGCATTTAGATTAAATTTCAATGTAACCTATATATGTCATCTTTATCTAATTTCTTCTGAGCTTTAAAGGATATTCGAAGTTATTTCTTATCAGCAGCCGGGGATTTAATGAGAGAGAAAATACTTTTTCAGTTCAAAGTTGTTAATTTAAAAGTCACATTGACGAATTTTATCTAAAGCATTTTTTTTTCCGTTGTATCAGCATCTTGCAATTTATTTTCTACTTTCTGTCGGAGATTATTATCAACCTCATCTTATTTAGAAGTATTTATTTTGTTTTAAATTTGAAAGTTTCTTCGTCTTAAGTAAAAATTAAAGTGAAAACTAATTTAAAAGTCACACTGACAATCTTTATGGAAAAGCTTTTTTTTTGCATGTAGTATAAATATATTATAGTATATTTTTCAGTTCCTGTCGAAGTTCAGTATCATACTTACTTATTTAGAAATATTTACTTTATTATATATTTGAGTAATTTCTCAGCATAGGGGCCTTGGGAATATAAGGAAATCTGGCAACATATTTCCTGTCAATTTATCGACTGTTTCATATTCACAAGCATTTTTAAAAAATATTTATATAATTTATTTAATGTAAAAAAAAATTCTATTTTTATATACAAACAGATGTAAATTTTACATAAATAATAATAATAATAATAGTATATATATATACAGTAGAACCCCGCTAATCCGAACTGATTGGGGCCGTTGCCAGTTCGGATTTTAAAAAATTCGGATTACCCGAAATTCTGATAAAAATAGTAAAGAAAAAGATGCGGGCTGGAAAAAATGTGTTACATGTACTCAGTAGTACAGTAAATATTCTGTAATCCGGCATCCTAAGGTCCTGCATGAAGGATAATCCGGCAAGACTTTCGGAAAAAAAAATAGTATTCCTGTTTAATCACTTCTGGTGTTCATAATAATGCAATGGAACTTCAGAATGACGAATTACGTAACAACCCATTACAGACTGTTCAAAATCGCGAATCTATAAATATCTCCATCACCACGTCAACGAAAAAAATATTTCTGTAGATAATTTGCGAAATCAAACTGTTGAAAGGAAAAATAATTATTTATCATCTGAATTAAATACATTTTGTGTTTTAGAAAAGAATTTTATAGTGACGAACAAACTGATATTCGAGATTTTCATTTTTAATATATCTTCTTGAGTCGGTCTACAGTGCACGTTTTCGTTTTATATTCGCGTACATATGTTCTTACTTTCACATTATTGAGTATTTTTTGTATTCTTTTTTTAAATCGGTTCAAATATGTTTATCGAAAATAAAATCGGTTCGGATTAACCGGAAATTCGAATCAGCGGGATTCGAATTAGCGGGGTTCTACTGTATATATATACATATATATAAGCATAAAAGTTCATGTTTATTTTCAAAGCTGTTTATATGAATTTGGGGAAGATTTCTTTTTCTGAGGTCTGAATTGCGCAAATCTGTCAATCAAAAGTTTCTATCTTCTGAATGAAATTAACTGAGAAAACTTTTTAATCATTGTCAATATTTCACAAATATTTCTTGATTCACTAGCATTTAGGATTTGCTTTTACTATGGTCAATTTCTAAAAAATAATATAGTAAACAATTATCAATATATTCAGAAGTTACAAGAGCTATAAACAAAATTCTACTCCAAAATATCCACAATACTGATAATTTAAAGAAAGTTAAACATATCGCAGTCTACATTCGCATTCAGACTAAAAAAATTCTTAATGATACAACAAATATGATCTTACTTCAAGAGAGAGAAATTTTAATTCATTTATTATTTTTTACATAAAAAATGACATAAATAGTAAAGCACCATATCAGTTTCACAAGTCATATTTCATTACTGATATATTCAAATTATTTTTATTCCCACACTCGTTGTTATTTTTTGATAATTAAAAAATGAAATGAAGTTATCAAGTTCAAAAACATGCTGTAATTGTTTAATTGTAGATATTTTATGTCGTTGTTTCTTATTCGAAGATCGTTATCTGAGATTCTTTCTTTCTTTTTTAATATAATAGAATATATGTCAAGTAATTAATAAGCAAAAACATTAAACGTAAATATTCGCAATACGTTAATAATTCATTAAGAGTCATATTATATACATTCAGAGATTTTTAGTAGGATTTATTACAGAAATTCAAAATTTGTTGGACTACTTATTTTATTTTCAATGTAATCTATATACAGACATCCCACGACTTACGTAAGTAATGCTTTTCGTAAAGTTTTACGTAACTTGAATTTTACTTAAGTCGAATTTTTAATTGCTTAGGTATAATTGTGTAAGAAACTATGATATTTAGTACATATATATATATATATATATATATATATTCACCGAATTCACCGCTACTCCTGTTATGGATCTTCTGTCGTGGCGTCGGTTAGTGCCCGACCGATGGGGGCCGGGGCGCGAACCGCGGACGCGTGCGTGCCGATTTCTGAGCGAACCCTCGGAACTTCTAGCATATTTAGGTAGTCGCAGGCCGTGAGTGGTATCCGGGAACTCGAAGTCAGATAAAGATAGTAGTTGTTCCAATAAAGACTCCGGGGACCTGATTTATTGTTCCTTTGTTACATCCTTTTGGGAAATCAGGCCCCTTTTGGCTTGAGAGCTGCTAATTTACTTTATGGACATCTGGCTTAGGAATTATGTGTACCGCAAAGCGATACTTAAGAGAGCCGAGTGTCGTGGAGCTAGTGCATTCTTTTGATGGTAAAAAACCCTGTCCGGGGACCCGTGCATCGGTATAAATATGCTGTATTTCGCATTATTCCTGCTAGGGGCCGTTGAAGTCAAAGGAGGCGTCTTTAAACTATAATTGGTCGTTAGCTGAATGATTGACTGCCCGGGATAAAGGCTGTGGTTTGAGTTTGGCCGATCGAATGCAGCAAGACTTACAAATTGCACTTATTCAGCAAAAGTATTCTTATGAGATGTGCCAAAACGTACTTTAAAAGTTATAAAATGCGATGCGGGAAAACTGACTTAACAGGGGCAACCTCATTCAATCAACTAAGACACAATTACAAAAGCATTTTAAAAGTTTTAATTTTAATTTCTAATTTTAAATTTTAAAAAGGGACAAAAAAGGGGATTTTTAAAAGGGGCTTATCTTTTATCGTTTCATATATGCATATATGTAAGGAATTTCGTAAGAACACTTGCATCGGACTGAATGCCCCTGACTTCGTATTCCGCTTCGAGATTAAAAAGGAAACGAAGCTGCGTGAAGTGGAAATGCAGAAAAAGTAAATAGAACGAAAAGGAATTCGACGGTGGCGGTTTTGTAAAAAGAAACAGAATATTTTCGACGAAATAAGATAGAAGATTTAAATGACTTATGAAAATCTTAGAAATATTCAAAGACGCTAAATAAATGAAGCCTAAGTTGTTGCTTTAAAGCTAAATATAGATTGAAAAGAGTGCTTTTAACTGTATTTTTGTTTTATCTTCGTCTTAATAAATGTCAGTGTTCGTCTTAGAAATGAGTTATGATTTATAAATAGAGTCTCATCCCATAAAGTGGTGTTCAGAAGTGCCAGTTAACCCATCAATATTATTAATTTGTCAGAATTATCTATCTTACATATTCAAGCCGGATATTATTCTAACGGTGAGTTCATTGTTATTATTTTATTATGAAGTTAGTTGACATACCTGAACTGGGACTTGCATTTAAAAACGAACGAACAAATAAAATTAAATTACTACATAAATTCCTATTTGATGCTGAAGGTGATCGATCTAATAAAAAGAGAATACGTGATTTTACTGGTGTCGGTTTTCAAACCGATACCAGTAAAATCACGTATTCTATTTCTTTCAAACCGACAGCATCGAGTTCAAAAATAAGATAACTAAAGTTCAAACTGATTTTTCTTTAAATGACCTGATTACGGTGTGCAATCTACTTTGTATTGCTAATGAAGGATCTTTAAATGATCTTGCAAACCGATTAGTTACATACATTTCAGAATTGAGTTTACTACAAACTAATATTATACAAAATGAAAGTGACACTGACTCGGAACCCGAATTGCCTTCAAATAATATGACTTCAAGTAATAACACCGAATTATCAAATGTTCACAAAAACAAGCAACTTCCAATTCAAAGTTTTGTACTATCGTCTATTAGTTTCACCGATGTTGAAAGTGTTGAACCTCTTTTTGACGGAAGTTCTTTTAGTGATATAAATGTCTGGCTCAATAATTTTGACGATGCCACTAATATGTTTACTTTATCTGACTTTCATAAACTCATATGTTGTAAAAGATCCTTACGAGGAAATGCCCACTTGTTAGTACAGACAGAATTTCATATCAATTCATATGACAAACTTAAACAACTCTTAATTTCAGAATTCAGTACCACTTATAATTCTGCCGAGTTACATGATATATGAAATAAACGAAAATTGCAAGAAAATGAATCAATAGAAGAATATTTTCTTATAGTGAAACAATTATGCTCGCGTGGTAACACCGAGGATTCCGCATTAATGCAATATATCATAAATGGTACACCCGACCGTGTTTTCAGAAATTCAATGTTATATGGATGCCAATCCATCCTAGAATTCAAGCAAAAGCTCAAAATTTATGACAAATTTCGACATGACTTTGAGAACACTAAATTTCGTAAAGTCAAACCTGGAATGCCAGTGCAGGAGAAATCCTTTCGACCAAAATCTGATCTTTTTTGCTTTAATTGTGGTTTGTCAAATCATAAAAGTAGCCAATGCAGACATAAAGACAAAGGCCCTCGTTGTTTCAATTGTTCAAATTTTGGCCATAAATCGGCTCAATGTGATCAACCAAGGAGGCTTAGAGTTAAGTCAGAACACTCCAATGTTTCCACAGTTATGTCGAACACTTTCATGACCAAACAAGTCATTATTTTGTCTGTAAATGTTACATCATTGGTAGACACAAGTAGTGAAAGAAGTTTGCTAAAGGTAAGTATTTACCGCAAACTCCCTACAATCTCGAACCTTGAACATTCAACTTTCACATTAACTGGATTAGGAAATACTATAATCAAACCCCTGGGTTTTTTCTCTACGGACATTATGATAGATGATTTTAATTATACAACTAATGTTTATGTAGTCCCAGATTATTCCATATCTTTTGATCTTATTATTGGTACAGATGTTATGCAACAAAGTATTTTAACAATTTCTGGAAATAATATTTCGATGCAAAAAATCGAGAAAAATGACAATACGTCCAATAATTTTTTGATTAATGTTGCTGATGTGTTAGACGACTAACTAAAACTAAAACTTTCACAAAAGAAATATATATATATATATATATATATATATATATATACCGGGTGTCCCAAAAAGGACTGACTGATTTTAAAATTCAATAACTTGCAAACGGTGACAGATATTTAAAAAATTCTTGCAGGAGGGTTATGCACAAGGTCAAAAGTTTTTTTACAGTGATTTTCAATTTTAGTTCGAATTACAAACAATAGATGGCGCTGCGATCAATAGACGCTGAATTCAGGCTCGATTTTTGGTACTTCGTGGCCCGGATAATACATTTCCATCTCCTTTTTCAGCATGGAACAAGATAAAGGACTAGAAATCGAGCCTGTATTTAGCGACTATTGCTTACAGCGCCATCTATTGTTTGTAATTCGAACTAAAATCGAAAATCACTGTTAAAAAACTTTTGACCTTATGCATAACCCTCCTGCAAGAATTTTTTAAATATCTGTCACCGTTTGCAAGTTATTGAATTTTAAAATCAGTCAGTCCTTTTTGGGACACCCGGTATATATATATATATATATAGCTCTGTCAAATATATAAGGTATATTACAGTTGTGGTTTATATCTATATATTTTATTTATAAATAAATATCAAAAGTATGAAACTGCGTATTAAACGCGCTAGTATATATTTACAAATATAATTTTCGAGATTTATTACTTAACTGCGAATTTACGTAAGTCACGTAATACGTAAGACACTGTACATAAGAACATTTATTTCGTGAATTAGAAATTATATTAAAGTTTCTTAGATCTTTGCTCAGCTGCTAGACACTCTGTGTAGAAAAGGCCTTTTTTAAAATCGGCGCATTATAGAATGAGTCTATCCAAAGAATGACGGTTTAAAGAACTTGTAATCTAACTGTAAAATAATCCAAGTTATTTCACATCGGTAGTTTCAGAAATGTTATACGATAAACATACTTTATATTCTATGTCGTTAATTAAGAAGTCATGCTGAAGATCTTTATCGAAGAAGTTCTCTATCCATGTGTTGTGTATGTATTGTCATCGATTTTTTCTGATTTTTTTTCTAAGATTATTATCCGATAAACATAATTTATATTCTATGTCGTTAATTTTGAAGTCATGCTGAAGATCTTTATCGAAGAAGTTCTCTATCCATGTGTTGTGTATACATTGTCATCGATTTTTTTCTGATTTTTTCTAAGATTATTATCCGCTTTATCATATTAAAAATAATTTAATTTTGTAAGAAAAAAAAGGAGATTTCTACAGATCGTATCTAATAAAAAGAAAAGTGTGTCCGTAAAAAAACAATGGAAGCACCAATACGCGTGAATCAGAATTTCCAATTCTTATCGGTAATTGTTAGAGAAATCTAATAATTAATCAATAGAGATTTACTCGGAAACGATAAGAAGGATGGAGAATGTTCAAATTTCCAATTCGTTAATTTATGGAATATGATGATGATTCTTATCGTTATTTTGTCTTTTCTTTCAATATGTTATTAAATTTATCTTTATAAAAAATTTTAGTATCAGTTTTATTTTCCTTAGCATTACTCCTGTTTGATATTCTTTTCTATTTTTACGGTTATATCATTCAAAAAATGTATATATATTGTCTTAAAGACATCATATTGCTTTGCATGCGCAATCCTTAAATTATGATACAAAATAATTTACAGTTCTGATTTCAATAGGACATGTTTTATATTTAGTGTTTCATATTAATAAGTTTTCGGTATATTCTTAGGTTAAATTCCCCTTTAATTTAGGTAGAATGTATTTATTCCGAAGTTAAACCTATTATCTTATTATTATATATCAAAGATAAAATTAAAAGACAAAACATATTAGAGGCAGAAATTTATAAAATTTCGTGATCATAAGAAATTAGTTTCTTCATATATATTTTTCTCTTGTCGTCATTAATCAAGTCTCTAATTTGTTTCCCCTCCTCTCTGAATTGATGCTATAAACACACTTCTTTTCCTGAAGCGTTAATTAAAAGGATATGTTGTTGATCATTATCGAAAATTTTTTTTATTTATGTTTTTATTTTAAATCAGTTTTTGAGTTTCTTCCTAAATTTAATGTTGGGCGTAATTTATTACAGATAATTATTGTATTAAATATAATTTACCAAAATTTTAATTATAGTTATTTTAATTTTGAAAGTTTTCAATCAATGACTAAGAGATGATAATTTCAAACGATTGTATAAAATTACATAAATTTCAGAAATCCTTAGTACATAAGGCAGTACATAAGGCAATATCAGTACATAAGGCAAATAAAATTATAACATTTCTTCTAAATTGTAAAAGACTGAAGTAATTACTTGAAATTGACTTAATTACAAACTATAAAAATTCAATAGCTAGTTAGGATGCAAAGAAAATTCCGCTGAAATGTATAAGTGAATCGGCTTGGAGAATGGTGGGCGCGAACGCTTGGGGGCGCAGTTGGTACGCGAACGCTTGGGAACATTTCATTGGTTTTGGCTTGCATATCAATGCTATTATGATGTATTCTGAACATGTGAAACATATTAAGAAATTTAATGGTATTTCGGAATAGTATTTTTTGCTTTTTGCAACATGTTCATACTTTTATATTTATTTTAGAAAGTAATTTTCTCCTTATATAACCACACATAAAGGAACAAAAAAAAATATTACTTTGATATATTGGTGGGAATTTGCCTTTTTTATAGGTGTTCGTAATATAACCTGGATACTAAAAAATGCACATAAAATCTGTGATACAGAGTTTTTTCTCTCTGAATGGCTGGTAGCGACAGAAGGATCATTATCCAGTATGGATTTTCACCTACTTCCGGCTACGGCCGAAATTATGGGGTAACTCCGCGCCTTTGCGCCTCATTAATTGAAACCTGGGTTTAGCTAATTCGGATTCAAGTTTTACCTCTCAGTCTAACTCAGTCTATCATGGAGTTTATGACCAAGGACGCTATTTAAAAAAGTTGTTAGCAAAAAATTTTTCATAATGCTAAAAGCTTGCTAAAATATTTTTATCTAATAGTTGCAATATTTATAAAAAAAAAACTGCGATAATCTAATATGATTTGTTTACCAATTAGAATAATTATGTTAAAATTAATCTAGTGTAATTTCGTAACCAGCGATTTCTGGAGTTCCATTACCTGAGATATATTCTGTTGAGCTGAACCAGGTTTCAGACCAGATGCTGTAATCATCATGGTTAGCTGGGTGAAAACGTTCGACCAGAATCGTCCGGGACAGCTCATATGGCAGAGCACTGGCGGCTTCAGCCAGGAGGTCCCGGGTTCGAATCCTGGCCCGGACATTTTTCGCCCAGTTGGAAATTTACATCTAATATGATTTGTTTACCAATTAGAATAATTGTGTTAAAATTAATCTAGTATGCATACATATTTTAAAATATGCAATTGATATTACTTAATCAAGCACGACAATAACGTCATCTGTAGCTTTTATACGTAATACGGACAAATTTTGGACGTAATACGGACAAATTCTAGAAATAATACGGGCAAATTTTGGACGTAATATGAACAAATTTTGAACCTTCAGATTACGTTAATTTTATGTTCATTGTATGCGCATTTTGTGGCCCAAAAGACGCACTTATTACGTAAAGGAAGGTGACATTTGGACGTAATTTAATGAAATATAGATAAAGTCCGGAGAACTTTTAGACATCAACTGGATACTTTCATTAATCCAAATTACGTACTTTAGGCGAAAATTGGACGAATCTGTTTGTGTGGGTATAGCAGTTGATTCGATTGGAACATACCAAAGTCAAATGAAAATCAAAGGCAAAAAGATTGAGGAAGATTATATAGTAATTCCACAAACAGCGTGCTTTCCGGAATTGGGATGGTATTCAAATGTCTTTCTCTGAGGAGAGATGTTGTTGACCCCGATGTCGCAACAGGTGACGGCTGCTTTAGTACTTTATTAAGCAAGGTCACTTACATTTTTTTAGATCAACTTGTATAAACAGTGTTGCTGGCAAAAAAAAAAAAAAAAAAAAAAAAAAAAAAAAAAAGATGTCGCTGCCTCACTGACTACATGTCACTCTCTTCCAACCTTTGTTTTCCTTCTTCTCGCACTTGCGGAAATAGTAGGACAAACATTTTCTCAATTTTCATATTGTAATAAATTATATTTTAATATTTTGACTTACATTTCTAACTTCAGATCGAAGTAAACATTATTCTATGTTAATGGTATTCAATGCTGAGATGATCCTGTCGAGTAACAATAGTTCTTTTGAAAATTGTTTGATTTCTGCTTCCACTGTCTTAGGTATTGACTTTCAGATTTTTCAAAAACTCCGTAAAATAAAATATTTGTATGATTCACCAGAAAATTTTACCTGTAAGAATAGTATAAAAAATCACGTACAGTTAAATTTCCATCCAACGAAGTCTCACCGTTACACTTAAATGCTTCGTTATGAAGAAAATTCGTTAAATAGAAATCAACTTAAATTAATAAAATTTATGTAATAAAATACACATAAAATGAAAATTACACATAAGAAAATGCATTTTAATTCGGGCAGTAATTTTTTTATGCAATGTAGACGTACGAGAAAAATTTAATTAGAATAATGTCTAAAAAACACATAATAAAGAGAGATTAACAACAACTGAAGCGTAGCGTGCCTTTTATCTTTTTTCTTAGCATTGCATATCCCTAATAATTTTTAAAAAGTCTGTAATATTACTTTGTATAGGTTTCTTATAAAAACATACACTGTTCATTAAAATTTTCGCGTATCCAAACGGTTCATCTGTAACATTTTTTTTGAAAATGTAATCCCCTTTTTATTGTATCGAAGGCTTCTCTCCACTGTCAGCGCCAGAGTGATTATGTGAGAGATTAGCGATAGAGGTTGTTTATTTAACTGTGGAAAAATTTGTTTTGTTTAGCACCAGGAAAAATAGAAATGATTAAATAAAGAAATAATTTCACTTTCATAAAAACCGCAGAAATAAATTCATAGTCCATTGCAACAGCAATCTCTCCGTTTGAATGCTGCATACACATGAAAATGCAATAAACATCGTTATATATACTTTTCGTAATATGGGGATTAATTTACACGTGAATGGTGTCCTAAGTCAAGGTTCAGCAGAAAATTTGGTTAAGTAGAAAACTCCTTTAAATAAAGAATTCGTTAAAGGGACGTTCCCCTGTATGTGGTCTGGGTATGTAGTTCGCTCGTAATGCCTATCTTCTTATCTTTATTCAGCTATATTTAAGCATCGCTAACCATTTATTAAAAAAAGTATGTTTAAAATTATACCTATAAAAGGTTTCATTCCAATCGAATAAAAGAGTTTCCATGTAACTTTCGTATTCGAATATGGGGGAAAGATTTATATAGTACTAGGGGGCTCTGCCCCCTGCAAGTTACGCTCGACAACCACCGTTCAGACCCGCAGAATCTGAAAATCTAAAAAATTTAATGGGTTTTAAAAATATTAGAGAATATTAAATTATACTGAAAAAGCTGTGGAGATCTCCCTGTAAACGGGTTTCCTTTCAATTCCCTTTGATTGCAAAAATTTAATGGAGAATCAGTTGCTGTTAAGACATCCAATGGTTGTTTTTGTTTTTGATCAAAGAGGATCAGTTAAACATTTGAAAAGAAGCTAAAATAAAATGAATTAAGCATCCAGAGTCTTTGTCAACCGATAATTTAAAACAATCTCTATAACAATAGCCTAAATCATGTGACTGTCATCAACAGTTCCGGGCGGAACACTTTGCTTTTTATACTCTAGGTGCCATTTTGATACTTTAATGTTATCCAGGCACAGGTGATAAGTCGCCAAATATTATTCTATCCCCATAATTTCATCTATATTATAATAGTTCAAGTCATCAAATGCCATAAACAAATACGATCTGATCCCTTCGCCTTTCATATGAAAGTTTGGAACAAATGTCATACATTGGCGCGATTTTTTTCCAACGCCAATTTGGGGAACGCATCAACAGCATAAACAACAACATCCGGCTTACCATATCAAGCAAAATAACGATACTTTGGCGCCAGTTAAGTACCCGTTGCGTATATGACATTGGCGTCCAAAAAAAATCGTGCCAATATGGGGCCGTATATGACATCTGTGCCGAAAGAAAAAAAACCGGGTGCAAATCTCCCCAGTATCTTTTTTTCAACTCGCCAGTTAGCATTTTTTTAATTGTTCGAGTGGTAAATTAAAACATTGATTTGAAGTTGAAATTAAATGTCATGGTTTGTTACATAATTTAATATTTCGCCAGATGTCATATGCGCACCGCATGTTTGGCACGATTATTTTTTATTTTTTTTTTTACGAAAATTTGGCCGAAAGCCTCGTTTTCGAATACCAGTTACATATGTATTTTTGGTACTACTTAGTTATCCCGTCGACAAAAAATCTATCGCGAACTATAAGATTAAATGTCAATAATGCTTGATCGTAAATGTCACATTCACTTGACTTTTAGCAAGTTACACGTGTTTACGTCATCAAGTGATTTTTATTTCGACGTTTTATTTTTATATTTATTAATGTTATACTAATTTATTTGTTCTTTCGTTATTTAAAATAAAAATTTTGTCAATCTGTACAATTTGGCGAGTGGTTTGGCGATTTATATAATTTGCGAAATTGGGTGACGGAATAACTGTTACATTGTACCGTATTTTTTTAATTATTTTCTATTATTTTCAAAAGGAAATAGCAAAAAAATAATTAATTATTATAGAACAAAATAATTTATATAAATTAAAAAAAGAAATAAAAGTAATTTAGATTTATTATTAAATAAACAACAATAACCGGGTTAGCATGTCTATCAAAATAATGCCATTTGTGCGCCAATTAGGTACCCCGGTGCGTATATGACATCTGTGTCTAATATTTTTCTTTTCTTTTCTTTTTTTTTTTTTTTTTTTTTTTTTTTTTTTTTTTTTTTCTTTTAAGAAGTGAAAGCCATCAATTTAAATGTTTCATTTTTAAATGAAAGATTTGTATTTAATAAAATGATAACGAAATACAAAAAAAAAAGCATTATTCCTAGCATAGATTTAAAGGAAGCCCAACTGTCGCCAAATTAATTTAAAATAGTAAATTTTTCTGAATTATGAAAAAAAAAAAATTCTGTTATGATTAAAATTTTAGTTGCCATCATTAGAAAAAATGTATTTAAAATTAGAAAAAAATTAATATTTCGAAAACTAATTCGAATTTAAAAATTCTAATACCAGTTTTGAGATTTGTGGATCAACACGGATTTTTGGTGTTAATTTCATCGCAAAGTATTCCATATTTTAGGAGAAATCGCCGTGAAACTAAATCAGTTGTTTAATCAGACGATTCAAAGAATCGATACATTTCAGGCGTTTCATATATTCGTTTCATAAATTCGTTTCATTAGGATTTTATATATATAGGGTAGATATATAAGGTAAAACCAGGAGAGACCGCGCACAAAGAGATTCGACGGTAAGGATGTGCGCGCGCAGCGACCCCAGGTGTTGTACAGTAGCATTAGTGCAGTATCTACATGAATGTGCACATTGATTGCCCCAAGCGTCTTGGATAAAGCATTGCTATTTTGTTTTGTTTTTCCAAAGTAAGTGCTTGAATTTTCATATTTGTTAGTCAGAATTTTTATAGAATGTCAGTAGTACAAAATATTTTGAAATTAAACGATTTCTTATAAACTATTAACTTAGACTAAGTATGCGAACACCAACATTTCATTTCAGAAGTGGCCATATTTAAATAAAAGGCTGTGCAATCTCTCCTACAAAAATAGGAGAGTTTGCGCATCTGCTAAATAGGAGAGAAGGCGCATTTCCCCATAAGTTTCAGTGCTAGTAGAGATTACGCAGCTTTTTTTATTAATTTCCATGAATTATTGCAGATTACATGTAAAACATATGGATGAAACAATTTTGAAATAATTTCGGAAAAACACATAGTTATCAAAACTAAATTTGACAACAAATTAATTTGCAAAAAAAAGAAAAAAAAAAACTTTTGCAGATGAAAATTTTATTAATAAATTAATAATACAGTCGTTTTTAAATTAATTTTATGTAATTATTCTTCTTAATAAATTAATAATATATTTGTAAATAAATTAATTAAATATTTATGTATACATATTTTTTTAATTTATGAACAATTAATTTGCTAATAAATTAATTTTTTTAACTAAAATAATTTTTGTAATAACACCTACAATACTTTTGAAAATCTTTCACCCATTCCAAGTAGTGCAATGCCATCGTAATCAAAAGGAAATAGAGTGCAACTAATGTTACTGATCCACAAAATATACATGAAAAAAAAGACTGAAAAAGGATGCCACTACAAAAAAGGAAAGAAAAACAGCTGAAGATAAGGTGCTTCCAGAAAAAGTGGGATACAAAAACTGAAGGAAAAAAACGAAGGTCAATGAGGATGAGTGCTTTGAATGTCTGGGATTGTACCAGGAGACAACTTAAACCACTGACTGGATCCCATGTATTCCTTTTAACAGCTGATTGTATGAAAGCTGCACGATTTACAACAATAAGTGCATCGATTGTGGACAACGACAACTTCGGTTGGCAAGCAAAATACATTGAAACTGTGGAAATGAAAATGATTAAACTTTCATGTTAAACATGTTATCAAGTACTTTTGATACTAGATTACTTTTACTGATATTTAAATCTTCTTCTTAAATTAAAATTATTTAACTGTTGTTAAAATTATTTCTTTGTTTATATTTAAACATTAGCTTGAAATATTCACTTCTAATACAATAATATTTACTCACAAAAATCTAACAATAATGTCATTTAAGTGTAATTATTATTGTTAACAATTTAATTGTAGTTATTATTAATAACAATCTCTTCTACCCATGTGCGCAATCTTACCAACCCTGTAAGGAGAGATCGCGCAAAATAGTTTTCTTGGTTTTATTACTGCTGCTCTATTAAATTACAGCATAACAAAAAAAATAATAATAATAATGTAAATGCATATAAAACTAATAAAGTCAAAATTATTCATGCATAGTTTAGCAAAAAATTAGTATTTAGATGTTTTATTATTATTCTGTTGAAATGTGTGTAAACTCTCTTCGCTTTCCCTTATATATATTATCGCAAACCTATTCTTACATGTTAATAAAAACCCTTGTCGAAATATCGTGAGTTATGGAAAGAGAACTTTTGATCTGAACAATTTCAGGTTTCAGCAATCCTTTATGTACCTATCACGTGTTCAAAAAAACAACATATGATCGAGATATATGAAAAGAAACGTTTGAGTTTTGAATACATGAGGAAATACATTATTTAAGCTATTGGATATCGAATACATTATATTTCTTTCTATTCAAAAAAGAATCACTAATATAATGCATTGAAGAAAGAAAAAAGATGGTGAAAAACATAAAATAAGAATATTTAAAATTATATGCTAAAATAAATAAACTACGCAGTTTTTCTTTAAAATGTTAACAACGCATTCAAATTAATGTATTTTTGTTAATATTTATCAAACAAAACTATATTTATTGTTTTTACATACAGGAAATAATGTTACATTAGATCCGTTTTAGAACATGTACGAAATAGAAATGTTGTAAAAACATTGTAATGTCATTTTACATCAAAAAATTTTGGGAATATTTGTACAAGAACATATATGTAAATTTTGCATATGTGAGAGGTCAGAATGTAAGATAATAATTAAAACAAATTACCAAAATTGTATAATATTATACTAAAAAAGAAAATGCAGTCTTTATATCACGACACATTATATCAGAAATTATAATGTATATTTCCAGATTTTGTTTCAAAATTGTTACAATGATCACGTGAAGTACTTTAAATGACATTTCAATTGTTTAATTATTTGTTTTTCTTCACTTTTCACAAAAGTTAAAAAAAAAAAATGTTTAAAAGAAAATTAATACATTTTAAAAAGATTTTTAACATTATTTTACTAATTTTATAATATCACGCGGACTTAAATATAGTTTAAAGTTAAGATTATAAAAATAAAATTTTGTAAGACGAATTAATTAAAACTAATTAATTAACAAAAACATATAATTGTAAACATACACAGTATACATTTAAACCTATATGTCCAGATTTATTTAGCTCTCAAATTTTCATAATCAAAGGTTCAGCTATTTTCCTTCGAAAGTCTAATGTACCAATTGAAAAAAAAAAAAAAAAATACATACTGTTAAGGTAAATAGAAAGGTTTGGATTCAAGGAAAAATGACTGGTGCTTTATGGTAGAATAGAAAGAGCGTAAATAATATAAACAGATGCATGCTTTTTGCATTAATTTTTATATGCTTTATAGAAATAGAACAAAAAATATTTGTTAAATGAAACATATATATTTATATATAATATTGAACAACAAATTTAATCAAGTATTCGCTTAATCAAATGTTCAGCTATTTCCTTCAATAGTTTAATATTCCAAATGAAAAAAAAATGCATACTGATAAAGTTGAGGAAAAATTACTGGTGTTTTATTGTGGAATAGGAATACTGGAAATAATATGAACAGTTACCTATCTTTGGATTAATTTATTTCATACTTTATAGAAATAGAAAAAATATATTTGTTAAATGAATATATATATATACAGGGTGTCCGGTCTCAACGGTGTCCAATGGCTAATTCCTAAACCGTTAGTCATAGACATATAGTTCCAATTACAAAAATGTTTAAAATCAGGTAAAGAAATATTTTAAAAGCGATTTGAGTCAAAAAAACATTTCTTAAAAAATTACGAAATTTAAATTTTTATACGGTCCCCCTGTCCTATATGTTATATTTAGTAAAATTTTCCTTTTACACAAACAAGTAATACACAAAATGTCCCGTTATTCTACGATTAAAATTGACCGAGTAATAGCTGTTTAAAGTTGGAGCATATTGTTTTGCTGCAAATTAGGGTCATTCACAAATTTAGTCGAAATATAATTTCGTCAGATATATTAAAAAATGGTTGAGAGTAAAATTAACATTGCAATATAAATTTGAAACCTTTAATCATTCTGACATATTAATGCAAAATATACAATTTGTAATAAACATTTAAGAAGAAAGAAAAAATAGAATTTTTCTTAAATAAAATTATGCTAAATTAACAGCCTCAATTCTTTACAAAATGATACGTATTTTAAAATATTATTAGATTACACTAACCTGCAAAAGTTGGGTTATGCCATGTTTTTTAGCTTTTGATAATTGATCTTATGTATTCTGTACTGCTGAATCTGAAATTGACCTTCATTTTTAACCATCACATCAGGATTTTTCGCAAATTTCAAATTTAAAAGTTCAGAGTTAAAATTGAATCTCCTCCCTCATCTCATCGGACCACTCAGCTATTTAGCTGTAAGAATCCCAGGATAAGCAAAAATATCGAACAAATTATTGAATAAAATAAAATAAAATAAAATAAAATAAAACAAAAAAAGTTTTAAATATGTTTTATAGTATGAGACTTTTGCTATATTTTAACTTACACATTTACGATTTGCAAAAAAATTCTAACGTGATGGTTAAAAATGAAGGTCATTTTTAGATTCACTGCTAATAAGTGCGTAAAGTGCGTAAAAATCAATTATCAAAAGTTAAAAAACTCAACCATTTCCTCTACTTTATAGTATCCGATTTTTGTTATTCTTTAAATTTGACAATTTATGATTTGCGAAATATCCTGACATGATGGTTAAAAATTAATGTAATTTTCGGATTCAGTGCTAAAACTACATAAAAGTAAAAAAAAAAAAAAAACTATCGCAGTCTTGTATTATCTAATCTAAAACTTTTTCTTAAACTTTTTCGGTGGTAATCTATCCGAATTTTTTTGTGTTATCCTGTAAAATAAGTATAAATAGTAACCACTGAAAACCATTATAATATTAGATTGTTATTGGATTTGCGCCAGTATGTAAAATGTAATTTCGATCGGATATTTAAAAGTGAATTAAAGTTCGACTACAAATTTTGAACTGGAAAAACATACATACGATCGTTGAAGTAACATAAAAATAAATATAAAAACAACATAATTTTTGTTAAAAGAAATCATAAAAGAAACAGTCACAAATCCTGACAAAATAAAACACATGTTATTTTAGTCAATCTGAAACTAAAACATATGTTATTTTAGCCAATCTGAAACTTAATAAATATTAACTTAATCGTAATACTTGTACGATTTTTTTTCAAAGCGCAGATACACATGAAATAAGATCTTCCAATACTTTAAGCACTTGGTATATGAGCCCTCAAAGCCAAGCCGGACTGATTTGTTTTCAGAGCAGAAAAGTGGCTTAAGTCAAGCATTTTTAAAGTTTCACAACTAGCTCAATTTTAGTGTTATATGAATGAGGCCTTTTTTGTCTTACTTGTCAGTGTAAAAGGAAAATTTTACTAAATATAACATATAGGACAGGGGGACAGTATAAAAATTTAAATTTCGTAATTTTTAAGAAATGTTTTTATTGACCCAAATCGCTTTTAAAATATTTCTTTACCTGATTTAAAACATTTTTCTAATTGGAACCATATGTCTATGACTAACGGTTTAGGAATTAGCCATTGGACACCATTGAGACCGGACACCCTGTCTATATACGTTACGGTACATACATAACAATATATACGTACGTAACAACGTTTTAAGGGGTTAGATGGGTTTGAAAATTTCAATAAAATGTCATTTATTATTATATTTTATCTGATAGCACAAAACGTCTAGAATATTTTTACAAAGATTAAAGTCAATCAGAGTAAAAGTGTAGAAGAGACAGACACATTGGAAATTTCCCTCATTGGGGGGCTGCTTAGCTATTGTTTGTCTGTATCTCTCGCTCGCCTCTCTCCTTTCGGGTACAGATTTATTTGAAAAACTCGTGCGTTTGAAACGGATATATTTTACTGATGTGAAACCCAAACTAAAACCTGGGTACTCTGTACGATTCGAAAGTAGAACTTGTTCCTGAATTGGAGCCCGGCATGGATATAAAACTTGGCCGAAATAGCCACGAGTACGCTAGGAAACAGGAAGAACACGCATAATCATAGCGTAAAAAAAAAAAAAAAAAAAAAAAAAGATGAGATTGGGACAGGGAACCAAGAATTCGTCTCAGACAGAAGCAAAAGTAGGCTCTGGATACTGCAGCTGCAGCAGGATATTTGCTTTATGGACCTGGAATGGACCATTCTATGTACGTTTATAATAAAAAAAATATATTCGCTTTATTCCTACTTAAAAAAGTAATCTCTTTTTTTCTAAAAACACTATTTTTGAAGTCGGTAGACACGATTTCTCAAAAACTAAACGATCTTACTGAAAATAGGATTAACTAGTTTCTGAACGAAGGTTTTTTTTTTTTTTTTTTTTTTTTTTTTTTTTTTTTTTTTTTTTTATTACAACTAATTTTACAAGGGTATACGTAGTACCAAACTTTTTACTGTTTTGCATACAACTCTGCGAAAATTTCAATTTCAATTTTTATTTAAATCCTTCGTTCAATGCCGAGCTATACTTATCTACTAATAGAAAAAAAATGTTTTTAGGTGCGTTCGTAATTATATAAATACGTAACAATTGCAGTCGTCGTTCCCTCCGTCTGTCTCTCTGTCTGTCTGTCCGTCAGCATATAACAGAGCTAAAACTACCCAACCGTATGGTCTGAAATTTTAAATATATAGTTGTTGTAAAAAAATTTCGGGCCATTTAATTTTTTTTTTAATCGGATGTATAGTTTAATTACAGGGACAGACAAAAATTTTCAGTTACATTAAGGCCAATGGGAAAAAAAAAATATTTTAAGTGCATTTGAATGATGTTACAGCCTTTCGAACAGAATGAAATTGATATGCACACATGAAGTGCACTAAAATATACATTCAGTACAATATACGGTGCAAAATATATTTATAAAACTACTTATAGTACGAACTCACCTCATTTGCCACGTTCGGTGTGGAATTTCCAACATGTTTAATTCCAGACGAGTTATACTGACATCTATCATGAGTTATACTGACTACCACGAGGACACTTTATTTATGGGTCTCCGGAAAACCATGACTCACCGGCTGAATTTTAAAACTTTTTCAATGAAAATTTTATAAAATATTTTCTGAATGTTGCTCTTTTATACAAGCTCGAAATGTACAATGGAATGCTTCATTTATTATATAAAAAATAGAGAATATATGCTTTTTTTAACATTCGAAACCCATGCAACCCCTTAAGAAATATTATGAAGAAATTTCGACTAAAAAAGTCCTTCCGGCCAGTGCCGGGAGGAAGAGGTAGCTTTCGTATTCCTTATTTTTAAAAAGCCAGCTTATATTATTCAAACACACGAAGCTCAATTTGGTGGAAACTGATAATAGGAGATTCAATACTAAATCATTATGAATGAGAATTTCACGAAATGAGTCAGCTTTATCCAAGCTGTTTTAATTTAAAGTAACTTATATTGGGTTACCAAATTGGCGATATCTTGAAGTGCCTGTCATTTTACGACAACACGGTGGATGGGGCTAACCAGTGAACTTGGTCGAGACCTTAGTAATTCCTGTGTACATGCTCACTCACATCGGAATCGGTTGACATATACGAGTGCTGTCGCAGGCAAAAAATCAGATTTTTCGAAATGCCACACACATAAAGAAATTCAAACTGCTATATCTGAGCCATTTTTTAAGATAAAGACAAAACAAAAAATTCTCCGGAATCCTTATATCAAGGTCAAATACTTAATAAAGAAACTTTTTTCAGTTTCTAATTTTTTGCACCTGATTTTAAATATATATTTTTTAATTTAATGGCCGCCATTTTTAAACAATATGGCGGATGACGCTGGCCAGCGAACTTCGTTGAGACATTGCTATATTCTATCCACATGCCCTCTTACATCCAAGAAGGTTAATTAATACATGTGTTATAGCGTGACAAATATCAGATCGTTTCAAAATGTCAGCCATGCTAGAAATTCAAAATGCTATAGCTCAACCATTTTTTAAGATATAGACGGAACAAAAACTGCTCCGGAATCTTTGTTCAAGGTCAAACACATAAAAAAAAAATATTTTTCATTTTTCAATTTTTCGATACCGCATTTCAAATTTTAAATTTTTTTTAAAAATTTAAATGGCCGCCATTTTTGAAACAAAATGGCGGATTAAGCTGGCCAACGAACTCGGTCGAGACATTGGTATGTACTATGTACTACACACCGAGTTACATCCAAATCAGTTCATAAATACGAGAGTTATCGCGTGACAAATATCAGGACGCTTCAAAATGCCAGCCACGTTTGAAATTCAAAGTGCTATAACTCAGCCATTTTGTAAGATATCCCTTTAGGACTCAATGCATTTGTAAACAAAGCTAGTCATGCCTGCAGGAAGTAAAACATGGACTGCAACCGTTTCTTATAGCATTACGAAACACATTACTATATTACATTTACTCATGAAGCTCTGTCATCATGCTCTCTTTTTACTGAACTAGCACCTCTTTTTAATGCGTTTGACTAATAACACCAAAAGCATTTTTATATGAAAAATATCAATTATTTATTCAAATAAAGTTTTGAAATTCAATAGCGATACTTTCATATAAGCAACAATCCAAGAGTTAATAGTCGAAGAAATCGCCAAAGATTTTACTACCTACAGCAGTTTTTTTTAATTATTATTAATATTCTAATAGTTTTAGTAGTTTAAGCGAGCAGTTCGATTACATGTTTATTAAATTTGTGTTCTATTTATGAACAATTTTTGATGACGTTTTTAATTTATTATAAAGGTTTTAGAATAACGTGTGGTGAAAATTTTATATATACAGTCTGTTACAAATGCAGGTAATCATATTTACTTTTATATGACACAGTAAAATAAAAAATAATGAAAATAATGTAAAATAGTTAGTCATTTTTATGAGAATAAAGTATAAAAATTCAAATCATAAGCACAAAATAGAAGCACACATTGGTTCATTATTACTATTATTATTTTATTTACAGAATTAGATGATAATCATAAATAACAAGCCCCCTTTAATCAGTCTGTTTTCTAATAGAGTGTATAGTATAGATATTTTGAAGTTTATGCGCATAAAATCATTCAGGAAGTAAAATATTAAAATTATCCAGAATAAAAAATAATGAAATATATTTTACATTTTAGTTTCATTCATTCAAGTACATGGATATGTGTTTTAAAAATTAAAATCTTTCAATAAAACAAAATTTAAATTATCACTGGGTTGCATAATTTCTATATTTGTCAACAAATTGAGAAACCGGTTTACTTCCAAAGCTTTTCGTTCATAATGTCTAACTGAAAAGTTCTTACCAGCTAAGGATATCTCTTTATAATTTTTTATAACTTTTTTCACATCGAATAATACTCATTGACACTGATTTTTCCCTCTTAATACTACATATGTATGATATCCTTTAAATAGTACTTCTCTATTATGTAAAAAAATTCCTATTTCTTCTAAATAGAATAAACCATCTTCTTTTCTTCCGAACATATACTAATTTTTAAATAAAAATGTGCAACGCAAATTATTTGAGACAATCAAAAAATTTTATTCTATAAAAAGGCCTTTTTATTTAGTACGTTAAATACATTTAAATATTTGCTAATTATGTTAAACTTTGATTATAATATTTTTTTATGTCATTTTAAAGTTTGAGAAAACATGTGATTTTACCCTATAATATTTTAAAAGAAAACAAATCTGATTAAAATAAATTTATATAATTGATATTAATCATCTGATTAAAATTGTTGATAGACAGTTATTTATTTCAATAAATTAAATAATAAATCTACTAAACTGTATTAGGTTAATGAAATGTTTATAAGAAAATACTAAAAGCGTTATAATTTAAAGAAAAGCAAACTCTGGAATAAAATATTTTTCCATACCTTTTTTTCCCCCCTTAACGTCGTTCTTTAAATTCCGATGTAATCCATGTTTTAGGAAGAACAAATTTTGGAAGTAGAAAATATGTCAATAATACATACACTAGCAATGATGGGAATCATTTAAACCACACCAAAGATAGTGTAAAAATCTCGAACTCATATTTTTGTCTAAAGTATTACCTTGGGATGATTATTCCTATGAATTTTTTAGGTTAAATGTTTATATCTGACAGACTGCATGTTCATAACGCTACCTATTGTCCAGCAAAAAACTCCATCTGCTGTTCCAAAGATTAAACGCAATATGTTGTTTTTAATAGTTTTATCGTCTGCGGTTTTTCGTACTGTTTTGTTTATCAAAGCAAGAACAGATGGCTTTTCCGTTCTTATATATTTATATGACGTAATATTTTTATAAACTTACTTCCAATTAAAATTTCTTGTTTGAAGAATTTTTTGATGCATTTAACTTTTTTTTATGTGTTTCAAAATAGTTCAAGTTTTAAATTTTGTAAAGCTACTTAAGTTTTGCAAAACAAAAGAAATATGAATAATTAATTACGCCATGCGTTTTACATATATTTTGTATACAGTGAAACCTTCCTGTGCAACCACCTCCATTAAGTGACCATTTCCCTGTGCGACCACCTCCATTAAGCGACCACCTCCCTGAACGACCATTTTGTCATAGAATGAAATTTATTCCCATAGGCTCAATACTAATTTTACCATTTAAGTAGACCATTTAAGTAGAACTCCCTCCATGAGCGACCAATTTCTTTGAAGAAAATGAAATAAATTTCGCTTTTTCCTGGTCGCTTGAAGAAAGTTTTAATAGAAAATTAATTCCTGAGAGCGCATTATTCATCAAACTTCTAAAGTTAGTTTAAATTTTTTTTTAAATATTTTATTCCGATAAATTTTAAGTGTTTAAACACCTTTGTGCCTCTTTAGGCAATGAATTTAACTCTGATGACAAATTAAGAATGGTGGTCAATAAACTGCCGTGCACTATTCTGTCAGGAAACTCTCAAAGAAATAGATAAATTAATGAAATCGTCATTATTTGCTCCCGTCCAAAAAAAAAAAAAAAAAAAGAAAAACAAATGCATTTATATACTGAATTTACAAAGTACTTGGAAATAAAAGCTATAAAAGATAAAACCGTAAAATCACAACAAACGTCAATATATTCATTTTTTATATTCTGCAGTAATTAACTTATGTAATTAACTTATGTAATTAACTTTTGTTTTGAAACCTAAATTTTCATATTTTTTCATAATGTGAAAAATAAATTTTAGTAACATCAATTGTTACCTTTTTTTAATAATTAAAATCTAGATTTAAACGTGACCTCTATTAAGAGAACACCTCCCGGAGCGACCAATTTTTATTTGAACTGAACATGGTCGCTTTAAAGTGGTTTTACTGTATTTTATTTTATGTTCGGAAAAATTTAAATTTATTTAAAAAATGTGACACAAGTAGCCAAATTTATTTTTTAAGGATAACTTAATATAATTAAACACTAGCAGAAAAATTTATTACTGAAAATATGCAAGTGTTTTTATTTCTTATAATAAAGCATTGCTTTATTACAAAACTCCGTCCCTTCCCATACCCACACACAATTTAAACACACAATAATTTATAAATAAAAACCATTTTCCCGGATTATAGAATACAGGAAGAAAACATTTTCTTATTATTGAAATCTCTACAGTTAATACATATTTCTAGATTGACCACTAATAACACCAAAAAACATTTTTATATGAAAAATATCAATTATGTATTCAAATAAAGTTTAAAATTCAATAGCGATACTTTCATATTAGCAACATTCCAAGAGTTAATAGTTGTAAATATCATCAAGTATTTTACTACCTACAACAGTTTTTTTAATTCAAAAAGATTTAGTAGTCTAAGCGAGCAGTTTGATTACATGTCTATTAAATTTGTGTGTTTTATTTATGTACATTTTTTTGGTTTTTAATTTTGTTGTGAAATATTAGTCAGAAACAAACACGAAATTATTTTTATTGTTTGATGTTGAAACTTTTAATCTTAACATATGTTTTGTTTAACGCGAGTTTACACTGAGAGTTACACTGTCAGTATATGGTAGGTTTTTTTTGTCATATAATGAGATGTACATTACATGTAGTGACATAACAGTGACGTCACAATTTTTTTTTAATTGACAGAAAAATATCTTTTACAGTAAATAACATGTTTTAAAGAATTTTTATAATTTTTAAATTTTTGTAAGAAGTTCACATATCAGTCACAGTGTGATATCGCTGAGTGGTGGCATTTTGGTCACAGTTGTGACGTGACCACAGTGACTTACAGTGACCATGCATGCTATGAGGGTAGTTACAGTATACCCGTATTCTTTAAGACTATCAACTATAACATTATTTTCATTATAACATGGTAATCCTCTAATACAAATTTTCTTTGGACGCTGGTCCTTTGGGTGCAGGGTAGTATATTTTTTGGCGTGTTGGTCGAGAAAACTTTAGGTTTTCCGGAAATCACTGTCATTCTTACAAAGCACCATCAGGCGCTCACCCTTAAGCGCAATGTTAGGTTTTTCCTGATTTATATCAGTTATTTCTTTAGCCAAAATAGTCCAATTACCTTCGAATTCTATATAGAACGGGTTTATCCTACTTTTGGAACTTCCCGACGCGTTATCGGCAACGTCAGTGGTCACCGGATCATTTTCATCCATTATGGTATCCTTAGCTAGGTTAGAATATTTGTTTTGTAAGGGGATTTGTGAGTTTCCCTCGTCTAATACACGTTTCGTACCTTTTTTAGGTAGCGTAAAGTCGTTAAGACAAAATCCTGATAAAATTTTATTTGCCGAACATCTATACTTTGAAAAGCAAAAAATACCAAAATAAGTTGAATTAAGTAAGTTATTGTATGAGATAGGCTCCCTAATTAAAGAAAAAGCCTCTTGGCAAACAACACTCACCTCCTGATGATCAGAGGAAGATGTTCCATAATCCATCCTACTTCTAGTTGAGTGGATGTAGTCATCAAGATAGGCGAAGAATTCATGCATACACTGACTAACTTTTTCTTCATACTGAGAACTGAGATCTTGAAATTCTTTAGCAAAGTTCGGATCAGCAGTATTGTCCACAATACTTTGTATAATATCATTTATTGTCTGGGTACTTTCCACAGACGCCATTTTAAATCAAATCAAAAATCACCACCACACTATTTGTTGGACGACAGTACCACGAAAAAGTCTATTCTAACAAGAACTTTACTCCTCCGCCGCACCGCATTCCGCAAAAAATCAAAAAGGTCGAGCGTGAACAGGAGCGCCCATTCACCGCACAAACGAGAGCAACAAGATACACGTCTGAACAACTCAGAAGCAAGAGTACCAATGACTTTAAAAAGCAGAAAAAACAACGTTTAAAATGCACAAATAATATATGAAAAGCAGCAAACAGCTGTTTCGAATCTACTAGCGAGATTCTTCTTCAGTGCAAAAGGAACAGCGTGCTAGAAAAAGCAAGGCTGAGCAAAATCATAGACACAGACGCGCTGGCTTTTATACCCTATGCGGGTGACGAAGGCGCCGAAACAACCAATGAGAGAGAAGCAGTGGAAACGACTGGGTGGACAAGTAGCGACATCTACCGGAGGAGTAGAGAAAAGAAACCAAAAAAGGGGAATTAAATTAACGCTTTCCAAATACTTGGAAAATCTGGAGTACTAGATAAGTCATTGACTAAAGAGTGAGAATTTTTAATGATATGGTAAGCTTTCCAAAAATCAAGATCAAGGTTAGAAGAACATTTTTGGATAATGATGGCTGAGGAAAAATCGAACCTATGTTGAGAAGACCAAGAATGTTGAGCAATAGAAGAACGTTTGAGCTCCTGATTTTTAACATAACCTTCGTGCTCTTTTAAACGAAATCTAAGAGCACGTTTAGTCTGACCAATATAAGATAGACCACACTGACAAGAGATCTGGTAAATGCCCCAATTATCTAGGCGATCAACGGGGTGTTTGAGATTTGAAAAAGGGATTTTATTAACAGGAGAAAAAATAACTTTAAAATCAAACCTTCTTAGGATTTTAGCAACTTGCTGACTGATTTTAGGAAAAAATGGTAATACAACTGAAGTATTAGAGTTGGAATTAGAATGCTTTTCAGAATGGTTGGATTTCGTCAATTTCTTATAAATAGAATCGATAATATTATAATGATAATATGACTGATGTGAAAGAAAACATAATTTTCAATTGAATGGTTAGTTTCATTTTTACTGCGATAATATTGGTACTAAAAATATTTCGTGTTCTCTCGCTGTCTATTTCTTTAAAAAACTGTTCCTACATAAAAACTAAATTTAATTGATGTGTACAAAATATGTATTACGTTATGTAAATTTAACTATATCTTGTTTACTTCACTATTTTTGGAAAATGCATTTATGCTGATTGTTTTTGATTAAACGTATTTATTAAAAAAGTCTAATGTAATTAACGCACTTAATGCAATACATATATCGAATAGGTATTAATTCATACATGTAGATATATAATACATAAACACGCAGACAATTCGAATTTTGTATAATAATATTTATGTAAAAACACCCCGAGTTCATTAAGAAATAAGTATTTTTATATAAATTTTATATCAATATTTTATATACATACTATCTGTTCAGAAACCAAAAACTGGACATATCTAATATATTCTAAGGAAAGTTTGAGATTTGAATGCATGCAAGTCATAAATTATTTCAACTGCTGGAAAAAGAATACATTTTCCTCTCTACCAAAAAAGGACAGAAGTAAGATTCTTTGCAGTAAGACATAATAGATTTTTAAAGCATAAATAAAAATTCATTTAATAATGTTTGCATACATTACCTCTAAGAAATTTTAAAACAGAAACTGAAGAAATCATAACTTTCAATTAAATGTTTACTTTAATTTTTTACTGCGATAATTTTGGTAGAAAAAATATTTGATGTTGTCTCCTGCTCTCGATTTCTTTAAGAAACTGTACATATCTCAAAATTAAATTTAATAGAAATGTACAAAATATGTATTACGCTAAATAATTTAAATTATATCATTATTAATTTTAATGATTTTCACAAATTCATTTACATTCATTGTTTTTGATTGAAGTTATTAAAAAAATCTTTATTGAAGTTATTATTGAAGTTATTAAGAATTTTTAAGAAGTCTAATATAATGCATTCACTAAACGCAATGCATAGAGTTATATAGGTATTAATTAGTACATCTAGATATAATACAAAAACCGACAGAAAATTCAGACTTTTTATGGCAATATTTATTTAAAAACACAGGAATCTATTAATAAATATGTATTTTTATATAAGAAATATTAACTTCATCGATATTTGTTGCCCAGTCTTATGTATCGTATGATATGCGTTTCTTCTAAATTTGAATATCGTTCTAATGTAACCGATTCTAAGTTTTCATATAACTTAAGTATTCGAATATAGGAAAAGTATTTAAATATTTAAATCAGCACAGATATATTCTTGTATGTTAATAAAAGCCTTTGTCGAAAAATATTGAATAATGGGAAGAAAAATATTGATCTGAACAAATTCACGCTTGATCAAACTTTTATATACATACCACCTGTTCAGAAACCAGAAACATACTCGACATATCCAATATTTTCTAAGGAAAGTTTGAGGTTTGAATACATGCAAGAAATACATTATTTCAGCTATTGGACTGCGAATATATTTTCTTCTTTACTAAACAGTAATAGAAGTATAATTTATTGAAGTAAGATAAAATAGATGCTTAAATCATAAATATAAATTCATTTAATAGTGTATGCGTACATTACTGATTGAAAATTTTTATATATCGAACGAATTAAATCAAACTATTTAAAATCAGTTTTCAGATTAAATATTGAACTATTTTTTTGAACTTATAATTAAAAGATAGTTGTCAGAATATGTGTTGAATGTAATTTTAGATGTGTAAATAGACATATATAATGATTAAAACATATAATTATATATAATTAAAAGAAATTATATTTGATCTCTTTTTAAGGAAATCACATGATTTAAAGATTTTATTTTTTTTAAATAGAATGAATTGCTAATGAATCTTTAAAATATATATTTATATATATTACAAACCAATAAAACTCTAGCCGTGGTATGTAAAATTTTTATTTAAACAAATGATAGCAAATGGAAAATATTATGTAAAATAAATACACACGTTATGTGTTACGTAATACCATTTTGTTTTAAAAATAATAATAGAATGTAATTTAATCTATACTCTATTTTCGCGTTTTAGTGGGCCACTAGTTAGCTCACAGGCTATCAAAGCCTGAGAGCTTATGTGCCCGCCGGTTCTGTATGTACGTACGTGTGTACGTATGTACGTAACGCGATAACTCTTGATAGAAATATCCGATTTGCTTCAATTTTTTTTTCTAGGTTCATTCTGATAAGGCGCTTCCCTTATTAGTTTTTGGAGTCCATTGGTTAAGAAAAAAGGGTGAAAAGGGGGGTTATTCCACCCTCCTCGTTATTCAGATAAAGGGGTTTTTCATGCTGAATTATTCGATTTCCTCCGAATTTTGTATACCGGTTTACTATGTTAAGGAACTTCCCTGATTAGTTTTGGGGGTTCCTTGGTTAAGGATTAAGGGAGAAAGGGGGTTAGCCCAACCCTCTTAATTCAGATAAATGGATTTTTCATGCAGAATTATTCGATTTGCTCTGAATTTTGTGTACCGGTTTATTATGTTAAGGAACTTCCCTGATTAGTTTTGGGTGTTCATTGCTTAAGGATAAAGGGGGGAAAGGAGGGTTAGTCCAATCCTCTTAATTCAGATAAATGGATTTTTCGTGCAGAAATATTCGATTTGCTCCGAATTTGGTATACTGGTTTATTATGTTAGGGAGCTTCCCTGATTAATTTTGGGGGTTCATTAGTTAAGGATAAAGGGGGAAAAGGGGGGTTAGTCCAACCCCCTTAATTTATATAAATGGGTTTTTCATGCAGAATTATTCGTTTTGCTCCAAATTTGGTATACCGGTTTATTATGTTAAGGATCTACCTTGATTAGTTTTGGGGCTTCATTGGTTAAGGCTAAAGCGGGTTAGTCTAACCCTCCCCCCCCCCCCCCTTAATTCAGATAAATGGGTTTTTCATGCAGAATTATTCGATTTGCTCCAAATTCGGTATACCGGTTTATTATGTTAAGGACCTTCCCTGGTTTGTTTTGGGGATTCATTGGTTAAGGATAAAGGGGGAAAAGGGGTGGTAATCCCCTTCACTTATTTTTTTTGAGGGGCATTATTCTTTAAAATAAGAGTATAATGTACAATTAGTGTGAATAGCCTGTGAGCTTAATGCCATTAGTTTAGCAGGGCACTTTTTCTTTTTTATTTAAAATTCAGATTGCTTGATTCGTACCAATTTTCTAAAAGTGTATAATTCGGCTTATTCTCACGTTATTTAATCTGTGATTAAATAAAGTGACTATTTCTTCTGTAAAAAGTGGTGCAAATCAAACAATCTTATTTTTTAAAAACTAACCAACTGAAACAGTTGCCCGCGGCTGAAGGGTTAATTATTTGACTCTAATAAGTATTTTCAATGATATTTGATTTTCTGTTTTCAGTTTACTTATCCTTAAAGTTCCAAATAACGAAACAAATATCAAACTTATGTAACATAGCTTATGATAGAGGGCATTTATAAATACAGACTGTAAAAAAAAAAAAAAAAAATATATATATATATATATATATATATCAATTAAAGTTAATTCGTTCCACATAAGGATTTATAAAGTACAGAAATATCACTTAATCTTTCAGAGGACGAATGTGCGCAAATCCTTTGAGAAATGTGACTTGTCTTGCTTATTTATTATTGTATTAAAATACAATATAAAGTTATCTTTCTAGTTTTGATTAAATGCAGCTTATCTTTGTTGCATAATAGCCTCTAGACCAGTGGTTCCCAACGTGGAGCGGACGCCCCACCGGGGGTTATTTAGATTTTTGGGGAGGCGTTGTGGAGAACTAGGCTCCTATAACGGTATTACCCAGCTAACACTCACATATACGAATTATTGTAGAAAAGATGGGGTCTGGGGGATATTAATAATAGGAAACACAGAGGCATATAAAATAAACTTGGGACAGGAAAGCCGTAAGAGGGAGAGACTCAACATCCTCAATTACCCAAAACCCCAAAATAAATTAGGTTAGCAACTCCTAATTTACCACCTGTAGTATTCATTGTGTCAACTTCAAATTAATAATAAAATAAATTGTGATCGTTTGGTCCTGGCTAGCTTCTGAGATAATACCTATAAAATTATACCGAAAGGGGGCGGGATACATCGATCTCAACACTACCCCAAATTGCGTTGTGAATTTTCTTCGAACAAGAAGTAGCTTTTGGACCACTGAAAACTAAATTAACAATACCAAAATTATACATTAGTAATTCTTAAGGAATTCGAATTTGACCTGGAATAAAATCTAATATTAAAGTAATTTACAAGACTCATGGTTGAAAAAAAAAAAAACATAATCGAAATTTAACAATTAACAAAAGACACTTATTTACTTATATATACAATTTAGGAATAAGTATCGCAAGACACCATTGCTTTAAATAATACATCAAAACAGTAATTTTATTCTAGCATTAATTTTAAGTTACTGACTATGTCTATGGGGGCCCACCCTCGAAGGGGGGCGCTAGGAAAAGAGTACGTACCTAATTACCAGTGCGTGTGGTCCATTTTATGACCAGTCATAAGTATGGTCATAAATTATACTTTTGACTGCATAAATTATACTTTTGAAAGTATTGTTACATGGCCGACTATCTGGCTACAACTCAAAGATCCCCTCTAAGAGATAACCTCCACCTGCTTACTCTCAATCGTAAACAACTTCATACATTACATATATATACTAATACCATCTAATACCTTTTCATACATAGTTTAATAACCTAAAATAATAATAATAATACTTCTGAATTAGTATAAATATAATACAGGTACATTAATAATACAAGAAAATGGATTTAACCTGTTGGAAATATTAGTGTTGCCAACAGGTGGCAATTCCAATTTTTTACTCAACCATTTTCGAACAGCTTTTTTTTTTTTTTTTTTTTTTTTTTTTTTTTTTTAAGTAATGTTTATAGACCAAAAATAAATGGAATACAATCAAAATTAAAAAAAAAAAAAAAACATATCTGTTTTTTTCTTACATTTCGCAATAAATTTCCACTCAGATGTTTAAACCAGAATCGGAACGAGAATAATTAGTTATACGTGCAGTCGTTGAAATATTTACACCATTCTTTTCCTATAATTAAAAATTCCTATAATTTTTATGGCTACTATATATTTTAAAATTTTTCCCAACACTTTCGATTATATATTATGAGTGTTCTATTTTTTATTTACTCTGCTAGATATCCCACGAAGAAACTTATGTATGTGAAACTACTTAAGGCTGTTCTCACATCCAAAAGCACAACTTATGACATAAGTTTTAATTCATTTTTGTTCGGAAATGCATGAAACTAGCAGGTGTTGTTGGTCAGAAACGGAGCCATTTTTTGCAAACGCAGTAGATCTTTCAGAAAATACTGTCAAAGTGGGCGTTTTGAACTGAATTTCCGGACGAAAGAAGAATTACCACTCAAGAAAGGGTGAAAAACGTGTTTGTCAAGTGATCAAATTTCTTATAACTCAATATGCAATTTATCAATCAAAAAATGGAAAACTGAGTTCGATTCCAAATCGCTTCTATGGTCATGCCTTCTAATTTTATATCTTTTCGTTAAAAAATGAATTTGTAAATGTGTCAAAACGTTTTGTGCTTAGCTGTTGTGAACAGCCTTAAAACGATATATAAGTCTGACTGTTTTGAACACATTTAACATAAATGATATTTAAAACATCTAAACGAGATGCTACCAACTTCATAAAATTTATAAATTTAATTTGTCAGTAGGTTAAGAAAAGTAAACGGGTAGATAGTAAATATCTATGGTTTTAGTAAAAGCATCCTACACAATAAATAAATTGACATCATGCCATATTCATTTTAAATTTGCGAGGTGCTACCAACTTCATAAAATTTATAAATTTAATTTGTTAGTAGGAAGAGAAAAGGAAACGGGTAGATAGTAAATATCTATAGTTTTAGTAAAAGCATCCTACACAATAAATGAATTGACATCATGTCATATTCATTTTAAATTTTAAAAACAGATGATACATGACAGACAACTAACGATATTGAGAAAGGAAAACAGAGAAAATCTGCTGTTTTGGTGGTATTGAAGGCTTTTTAAACTAGATGAAAATAATAATTTTGAAATGCTTCTTGTGTATCTTGTTATCCATAGAAATAAACTTCAGTGTCCAAAGCTTTTTCACCAACACTTAATAAGTTAAAATAGGAATGATAAAATATGTCGGTGTTATCCAATTTAGTGCAAAATGTGAAAGTCTCTTTAACACACTTTGTGAAGGTAAAAATTGAAAATGCAGACCGTATAACCCTTTTCTTTAGCATTGGGTTAAGTTGGAAATTAACGAAATGACTCTTTTTGACCCAAAGGTGAAGATGAATCAATAAGTCGTTGCATTTCTAGAATTATTTTAAAAACACATTTCTGACAGGAGATTCGTTCATTTGATAAGTTAAAAAATGTGAAATGAATAGTTATTGTTAAGGCTCTATTATGCTTTCACCGTGTGATTAGTTTTCACTTTTTAAGTAAAAGACATAAGTTATAAATTCTGGGGGTGGGGGTGGGGGGGGGATCGTGATTTTACAGATGTTTTGGTGCGGCGTGGCCAATAAAAGGTTGGGAACCACTGCTCTAAACAAAACATTTTTCATCGACGTCAGATACATGAATGTTTCAGCTCATTGCCACTATGTACCAAAGTCATAAATTTTAAAAAAAGTTCCTTTTAAAAATGTTTTTGAAGTTTTCAGGGTAAATTTTGAATTATTGTTTCTGGAAATTCCCTAACCTATTGTATCGAAAGATAAATATATATTTCTGTTGTTGTAGTTGATTCTACCTTATTTTAATAGTATTTTTTCTGTACTTTAATTTTTTGATGTTTTTGGGAGATTTGAATTTTTTTGCGTCGCCGTAAAAGACACCAATTTGAATATTAATTTGTTAAGTTCCTGCTTTTAATTTATTTCAAAATTTATTACTTTTTAAAATAAAATACATAAAGGGAGAGGAGGGAAATTATGAAAAAATAAAAATAAAAGAAATAAAATTAAAAATAACGATTTTATATTTTTTATTCGGTTTTCATTCTTTGAATGTAAGAGTTTTGAATTAAAATAGAACAAAACGCACGTTAAAAATATCCCAAATTAAAAGGCCTACATTAAAGCAATAAAAAATATAATTGCAATAAAAGAAATTATACCTTTATTACGCAATTTATTTGTGAATAAATCTAACACATACATTTTCCTCATTTAACATGCTATATAAGTTGATATTTAATTGAAAATTCAAATCTATACCAAAATAGTAATTGAAGGGTTTCTGAATAGCAATTTTTTATTTATTTAATTTGCAATTTTTCGTGATTGAAGAAAGCGAAAATTGCAAATCGGTCTTTCTGATATAAATTGAACCACCAATTGGAATAACGGAATAAACGCCACTTTTTGACACATTCATTTTTCTACGCTTTTACATTCTTTAGACGTAGCGCTTAATTGTGAGTTCGAAAGAAAGAACAAAAACCATTCGCTTCGTATAGATTCATGCGGCTATAAGTATAGTTAGTTGGAAGAAGGAAACAAATCCTTCCTTTATTCCCTTCTCCCAACTATCAACTGTACGAGTGTAGAAATAGTGTTTCTCTTTACCTGTTTTTTTTTTTTTTCGATAAACAAAAACGCATCGCTATTGATGGGGGACACGATACTAGCGATCTAATAGCCGCCATTTTAGAGCGTGTTCAGCAGACCTTACCAACAGGGATGTAGTGGAAGGTATACGGAGGTATACGCCGTATACCCTCTGGATTTTTTAAAGTAACACCGTATACCCTCTGTTTCTCAAGAAAGCTATAGTATATATATACACTAGGGTATACCCTCTGCCTTGAGCGTATACCCTCTGCTGAGAACGTATACCCTCTGTTTTTTTTACGACTACACCACTGCTTAACAAGCTACTAAAGTTACCGACGAGTTGTAGGGCAGTATGAAATAAAAAGCAAGGCGAATTGTGACGTCAGCTACAATTCAACAATGGGACCAACGAAGGCTACACTGTTGAACTGCGAGAAGACAGGCTACCGCGGTCCATCCTGTGTGTCTTTTTTTTTTACAGACCGCTGGAGTGACGTAATGCTCTTTTCGCACACCTTCATTGGTGCATTAAGCATCACGTGACTCCAGCGGTCTGTAAAAAAAGATACGTGGAATGCACCGCGGCAGCCTGTCTTTCTCGTTAGCCTTGGTTGAAATGTAACTGACGTCACAATTCGCCTTGATATTTATTTCATACTGCGTTACAATTGGTCGGTAACATTGGTAGCTTTAGTAAGGTCTTCTGAACGCGCTCTTCGTTGTGTTTGAGACTGCATTCGTTTAGCGTCGCGTCGTGAAGATTATCAACCTATAAATTTGATTATTTTATTCTTAAAGTTTGAATATGACCAGTGAAAGTAGCTGTAACGATTCACCTGATAAGGAATCAAATGCTGAGACTCCGAAAAAGAAGAGAAGAGGTGTTAGAAATGTATATTTGTACAAAAAAGAAAAACAGAAGTCAAAGCGTCTACTTGGTCAATCTTATGTGAGTACAATTACTGGGAGGTTAGTGTCAGCTAAATCTAACAGTAATAGTGACTGTGTCTGTAAAAAAAAAAAACTGCACTCAGTAGTTTAGTAGTGAAGAAAAACAGCAGTTGCTTGAATTCGTTTACAATGGAAGACTGAAAAATGAACATGACATATACCGGGTGTCCTAAAAGGACTGACTGATTTTAAAATTCAATAACTTGTAAACGGTGACAGATATTTAAAAAATTCTTGCAGGAGGGTTATGCATAAGGTCAAAAGTTTTTTTTACAGTGATTTTCGATTTTAGTTCGAATTACAAACAATAGATGGCACTGCGATCAATAAACGCTAAATTCAGGCTCGATTTTTGGTACTTCGTGGCCAGCTCAATACATTTCCATCTCCTTTTTCCGCATGGAACAAGAGAAAGGACCAAAAATCGAGCCTGTATTTAGCGACTATTGCTTACAGCGCCATATATTGTTTGTAATTCGAACTAAAATCGAAAATCACTGTAATAACACTTTTAACCTTATGCATAACCCTCCTGCAAGATTTTTTTAAATATCTGTCACTGTTTGCAAGTTATTGAATTTTAAAATCAGTCAGTCCTTTTTAGGACACCCGGTATATGACGAGTCTCATTGAATACGCGAAGGTTATTCGCCGCCGTTCAAAACGCGAAAATCCGCAAAAAGTGACAATACGTTCACGTATTTTGTTATGAAAGGAAATGAAAAAATTCAAGTATGCAGCAAGCTTTCTCCATTTTATACGCTATAAGAAATAAGGCCATTTTTAACCTTACTTACATTCAATCAGTGGGAAAACTACCTGAAGATAAACGAGGGCAGCATCGTAATCGAGGTAATGTCTTAACAAACGAAGCAATTACGGCTATTGATGAACATATCCGCTCATTTACCCTTAAACAATCTCATTACAGCAGCAAAAATATACAATATTTAGAAGCGAACCTAAACGTCAAAATAATGTATGAACATTTTTTTTTTAAATACTCCCAATACCAATGCGTAAAATACGACTATTATAGAAAATATTTTAATGATAATCATGGCTACAGATTCGGTCGGCTACAAGTAGACGTTTGCTCGATTTGCGAAGAACTCGATGTAAAAATAAAAAGTCCATCTCTCAATGAAAATGCGAAGAGAGTGGCGGTTGTAGAAAAAATGATACACCTTAAACGTGCTAAAATGTTTTGTAATAAACATAAAGAAACTTTGGCCTTGTATCAGGAACGAGAAGATGTAGGAGCCATTGTGTTTGATTCCATGCAAAATCTGCCCATTCCTATGATCCCAGTTCAAGAGATGTTTTATTTAAGAAAATTATGACTGTATGTGTTTTGTGTTCACAACTTAATGACGAACTCAGCTGATTTCTACACTTACCATGAAGGTGAAGCTAAACGGAGCCCGGATGAAGTATGCAGTTTATTGTGGAAAACTATACAGAACATTGATCCCTGTGTCAAAGAACTGCACCTTTTTAGCGATGCTTGCTGGGGACAAAATAGAAGTAACACCATTATAAGATTATTTCTCACTCTTGTTGCAATGAGTCGTTTTGAGAAATTATATCAATATTTTCCTGTGCATGGCCATTCGTTTTTACAGTGTGACAGAAATTTCGGGACCGCTAAAAGACTCATTAGGAAAAAGGACAGAATTTACCTTCCAAATGAATATAATAATCTTATTTTATCAGCAAAAATCAGCGGTTTTTCAGTTAAACCCATTACTTCTAATGACATACTTGATTTTAAAAACTCATGGCAGCGATGTTTAAAGAAAAGCTGTAAGTCAACAAGGCAACAACATTAAAGATTTCACAATATAGAAGCTTTGAGTATAGTTCAAGTCATAAAGTTTACTTGACATGTTCCGAATTTATCGATGGTTTCATTAAAACTACCATTTTTGCTCCAAAAACCTTCTACAAATATCATAAAATACCAGAAACCCCGGCATATGTTACTAAAATACCCAGAAATGAGAAAAAAATGAACGACATACAATAAATAATCCAGTATATTCCTGACGAATTCAACGATTTTTACGATATTATTCTGACCTGGCCAACTACAAGATCCGAAAGTGAAGAAATAGATGAATAATAGAGTGTCCTTACGTTTTATCTAATAAAGAAAAATAGTTTTTTGTCATAATACTGTTTATTATTTCAAATTATTGTGTATATAGTACATGATAAATTAGAAGAAGGGAATAAATCCAACACGTTTACATATACATATATAAATGAATATTATATATTTCAGCCAGCTCTATTAGTAAATAAATCAGAATTTATATTTTCTTCATTATCATTGATATCACATGAGCCTATAAGTTGAAAGTAAAGAGTTATAAAGTTTTTTTTTTTTTTTTAAATTATCTCCATTCTTATTTTTTGGATTTATTCCCTTCTTCCAATTGGTGGTTCAATTCGGAATTTCTGTATAACAAAATATACTAAATTCAAAACACTTGTCCTCAGTATCATGTTTGATATCTATCGTATACTTTTCAAAATATCACTACGATTGGTGATTTTGCCAAAATCGTTTCTTTAAACATTATTCGACCACCGTTTGAGTATTGTGAAACTCTACCACTAGAGGATTATTTTTTGCTTTGTTACTCTAATATAAATCAGTAAAAGTGAATTGTCCAAGCATAACTAGTTGGATTCGCCAATCCCAAAACTTTCTTCTATCTAATACATCTTAATATTTCAAAAAGTAATTACAGATGTTAATACTGCAATATTATTAGTTCAATATTACACCGAATTCCATTTTCACTCAAACTTTCTTCTTCAGTCAATTAATCGAAGTAAAAATGATTTAATCTTGATCATGATATATATTAAAATCAATAGATTTTCGTTATTCTGTTGTACATAAGATGTTTGCGAACAGACGGCATAGTAGGACGCGGGGTCCCCTCGTTGCACGAGCCGCCTCGCCGATGGACAAAAGGACTACGAAAAACCGAGAAAATTATACAAAAATCGCAATCACAATGCCCGTTTCCGGTGGAATATTTCCAGATTCAAGGAGAATCTGATGGCCATAGAAAAAAATATGCACAAAAAAAATGTTCAATTCTATTCATAATTCCTTACACACTTCGATGGGAAAATAAAGAAAATGGGACAAAAATCGCTAATAAGGCAAACCCTTCGAGCAGAATATTATCAAATTCAAGGGTAAACTGATGGCTACAATCATATACATTAACAAAAGATTTGGTTCAATTCTATGCATAACTTCATACACTTGTTGATGGTATACTTATGAAAATAGCACAGACATCGAAATTACAGCGCCTCCTTCCAGTGGAATATTTCCAAATCGAAGGAGAACCTGTTGACCATAGCCAAAAACATACACAAAAAATTGGTTCAATTCTATTCATAACTTCATGCACTTTTTTATGTTAAAAAAATGAAAATGGCACAGACATCGCTAATACAGCGCCCCCTTTCGGCGGATTTTTTTCAAATTCAGAGAGGACCTACTGGACACAGCCAAAAACATTCACAAGAAATTTTACAATTTCATACACTTTTCGATTGTACAATAATGATAATGGCACAAAAATTGCTATTACATCGCCACCTTCAAGTAGAATATTTCTAAATTGAAGGAGGACCTACTTGTCACAGCCAAATATATATACAAAATATTTTATTCAATTCTATGCATAACTTCATACACTTTTCGATGGTTCAATGACGACACACGGACAGACAGACATTTTGTACAAACATGCTTTTTGGGATCCCTGACCCTTAAAACGTCTAAATCCGTCGAAAACCAGAAGTAAAAAAAAATTGGTTACAATACTTTCTTCTATTGTAGATAGAAGAGTAAAAATGATAACTGAAATTATATCTTATTCATTATTCATTCTGAAATTATAATATTTTCATTATTTTATTCATAGTCCAGTTAATCTTGCAGTATTCACTGTGGTTATCGTTGAACTCTGTAAGATTCCAAATTTTTCTTTTCTTGAAATTCAGTTGTAAAATATGGTATTTTATAAGTATTTTTGTGAACTAGATAAAAATCAGAAAAGTTAATTTTTCCGAAATTCGTTTAATTAAAAAACTTACATGCGCATAACAAAATTTTTCAGCCCAAAATTAATTACACAGATTGAAAAATAAAGTATTTTATACTTTAAGTGCCGCACACTTTACCGAAGTATCTTTTATTAAGCAGACATTGACAAAGTGCTTATTGATTGAGTTCACATTTCCCAATTGCGGCAATGTTTGTTTCTTTTATACAAAGCGTTAATTCTATACATTTTTTGTTCACAAATATCAAGTTAAGTTATTCTTAGGCCCTAACTGAAAATTTAAAAATTGCTTAAAGTGGATAAGAAGCGCGGGGTTCTTTTATTTATAACACATGGTGTTAAATTATTAATAGTTCCGTTTCATATCAATGAATGGTCTTCAATCGAAATATTGAGGCCACACGCATTCCTGTACTTTATCCCAGGCCCTCTGAAATATTGATGCTAGTGTAATTCAGCGATAGTTGCCCACATTAACCTCTTTTTTTCTTTTTTATAGTAATGATTTTTATCGTACAAATTTAACCTATCAACTCTAATTTTTTTCCCGAACATTATAAAAAATATTACTGTAATATCAGTACTATATAAAATAGGAATTTTATCAAAGAACTTAATCGATGATTTTGGCCCTCTATCTCGGACATCAGGGGTAAAAACCCTCACTTGATTGCAATAGATGCTCCAGCTAGTAGCTTTCGAAATAGCAAAAAATATGGCTTCAAACTACACTGTAGAAAAACCACTGTAGATTTGCCAGAACAAACTCGATCACAGTGAATGTGCTGTATCTTTCTTCGGTTTCCTGATTATATTAACATGGAAAATACAGTAGTTGCGTAAAATTGCCAGCACATTGTGCTGTTAATTTTACGCAACTACTGTATTTTCCATGTTAATATAGTCAGGAAACCAAAGAAAGATACAGCGCATTCACTGTGATCGAGTTTGTGCGCGAGATGAACAGTACTTTGTACTGTAAAAATGTCGTTTTTTTTACAGTGTATAAATTAACCCATTACTCGATACATGTTTCAATAACATTCTCGAATTCAATAAATGGAACTTAAAATTCTAGTGCCCAATTCACCTTGAGTTAAATAATTAAATTCATATAAACAGTACAAATACCTGTACAAGAATAACGTTCAGGTGCATATATATAATTTATAAGTATTTAAAATACATCAAAATATCTCAAAATACATTAGATCAGCTCAATCGATTAGAAAGCTCGTTTTGTTGAAAATTTAAATAACTTTATTTGGCATCTCACTTGACGTACAACATTTAAATTGAAATAAATTTCTTCTACACAATTCTCGAATAAGCGCAAAGAAAATAATAACATTTACATCCCACTGACGAACGCCTTGTGAATGTTGAAAATGCTGTTGGTTTGATCTAATGTATTTTAAGATATTTTGATGTATTTTAAATACTTATAAATTATAAATATGGACCTGAAAGTAATTCTTGTACAGGTATTTAAACTATTTATATGAATTTAATTATTCTCGAATTATTTCATACAAAATCTCTAATAAGTACATTATATTCTATATGCTACTATGTCCTCGAACATACAACAAAAGCCAAACTTACATTTTTTGATGAATGTAACTTTTATTTGAAGAAATAAATTGACGTAGCGTCCTCTACTACGCTTTTTTAAAACGTCAAAGAAAGGTTGCTTGTTTGGCTGTGTTTATGACGGCCAGTTATCAGCACGAGTGATATAGGCCCTAAGGGGGTTGGGGGGAGTTATTTCCGTGGGGCTCTTTCTAAGGGAATCTAAACCGTATTTATGCTTGGAAAAACAAGGCTCGAAGAAAACCTCAAAACACCGAACAATTAGGTCGACGGGCTCGATTGGTATCGAACTCAGTACTTCCCGTCTCCCAACTTCAAGAGCAGAGCCTCTCGGCCACTGGTGGAGTGACTGAGAAAGGAACAACGTCACATGTCCAATAACAGAAATACAGTGATGAGGCAACTAAACGGATGGGGCATCTAACCAGGATTTACCTTACACATAGCTGTGTGGCATGGCGTTTAATGTGTTAATAAAATAACTCGTTTCGCTTCTACACTTGTCGATTCTTTAACATTTTGAGAACAAGCACAATAGCAATACAAATTTCCTTTTCCGTACTACTTTAACATTATATAATTTGATTTTTGCATCTTATCGAAATCTCATATCCTTTTTATATTGACAAAAATGTCAATCTTTTTTAGTATTCAGAAATCGCATTTTCCTCGGAATCATGATTTGTATCGTAATGAAATTAATTATACATAATTTTTATCACTTTTGTTCATGCTTCCTTTGCCATGTATTCAGGACAATCTCTAAATTCACTTCCTATTTTCTCTATTCTTTTTTTTTATCTGTGAGAATATCTTTTGCAAAACACACTTTTATTTTCACCTATAATTATTTTATTTTGATTTTTGTAGAAAAACGTTTAAAGAAATAAAAGTGTTTGGTTACACGTTCAACAAGGTTTAAAGAAATAATTATTTTTGAAGTTACGTATACTCAAAGTTCAACTCCTTGAGGGGCGGTGGGGTATTTTTAATCAAGATTTGCAGCAGAAATTTTTATTAATTTTTACTTTTATAACTTTTGTAGGAAAAAAAGTTGAAAAATTGTCTTTTCTTATGTCTCCATCAGTGCAAAATCAAAAGGATCAAAATTTTATTTAATAATTTTTATACAGAGTTTTATAAACTCCGAAACAACTTTCTGCTGACAAGATTTCATTTTAATTAATGCTTTTTGCTACGTTTTGACTTTACGCATTGAAATATACAACCACAAAATCCCTTCCTTTTATTTAACCATACATGCACACATTTGGAACTAGTTTTATGCATGGATATGTTTATACATGTACACATATATTTATTAATATATTTTGTATTTTAAGGTCATTCCTTGAACCACCTTCCCTAAATTGAGATTTATATTACGCGCATGTTATCCGCATTAAAATTCCGAAACAAATAACCATATTCAAATGTTTTTCTTATTTTAAATTAAACAAAAGTATTTTACTACAGGATTAAAAATCTCATTGTATATTTTGTCTCTTACAAATTATTCTCTTAAAAATAAAGAATGATAAACTATATACTTCGTCAAGTTTTAAAAAGTTTTAATTATAAATTGACTTTCATACTTCTCTGAAATAGAATGAAGATAAAGAGGTTTTGGGGAAATTTTAACATTTTTCTAATAATGTGTTTTCATTCAATTTGAGTATTTGTTTAACCGAAAATAATAGAAAATCGTTTGACCTATAACTACAACTCAAATGTCTCCTGCAATTTTCTCCCTTTAAGGTAAAAAATATGTTTCAAAACTTAACTTAGAGAACATTTTAACAATTGTATACGTATGGCCTAATTCATTTATGGCTACCGAGGATTCGGGTTCCCCATTGTAGGCCCCTCAATTTAGAATGAACAGATTAGAAACATTGATTTTTATATTTTATGTCCCTTTTTAAAGAAATATTTTTAATTGCAAATTAAATAATTATTGAAATTTAGTTCAAAAATTATTAACAGGCTTTAGGCTATACTAGATTTACCGGGACCTGCCTCACTTTATTTTTGAAAAATGAAAGTGACAAATTGATATGATTTAATGTCTAGTCAATGAATGTAACCCTAAAAATTTTTATAAAGGGCAAGTCCTTTAATTTTTAAATACGCTACAACACGGACAAAGCTATCAAAATACGAGCTGCCCATATTAAATAAGGACGTATATCAACCTTATTATAAAAGAAAGATTTATATTATTTTTTATACATTATTTAGCCTTTAAGAACAAATTAATCGAATTGCCACACAAATCAATACAAAATCTATGATCGGTTAACCAACAATTTGGTTAGCGAACACAGTTTAGGAAGGGATCAAGCTCGTTAACTGATCACATATTATACTTAATAAATTAAGTAATTCCAGCATTTTGAATATGTTTGTGATAGCTCAAGTAAAACACTGAGCGGCATTTTTATTGTCGCAAAACATTCTTTCATTAATAGTCTTGATGTTTTACATATCGCTCACCCGCAAGATAAGTGACACATCTCGACAAAAGTAAATGTCACAGGATAGGCAAAAGGAAACTGTGCGGGATTTTACTGTTACATGAAATTTTAGCACTTAGCTCTGCATGCAGTAATAAAAACATGTATAAAAGCATAAAACCCTTAAGATTGAAGATATAGGATGGGGTTTGGAGGATTGGATAATTTTGCCTCCCCACACAATCCACACCTCTTCTGTGGTCACAAATTGACATAAAGCGTAATAAAGTGATTTTCCGTATAACTACACTTATGTGTTTTGTGTATAGCAAGACGCACCTATGACAGACATATTCGTGGAATAAAACGCAAAATGAATGTTTGCGAGATGTGTCACTTCTCTTACGGGTGAGCGATATATGCCTAACTATATGCATATTTTAAAATGCTATCATGTATTTTATTTCATTAGGATAGAAATGCAGTAAAACCTGCTAAAAAGGAACAAGGGGAAGGTCTCAAGGAACAGGCGGAATATTCTGTTATACGCAGGTTCTCTTTTTTTTGTTAGCAAGTGTGATTGCAAGATATACTTTTCATCACAGTCACTATTTTATAATTCTGTTTAATGATTCCGTGAAAGGTATCATCCATTTTTTCAATGATTACTGCTTTCTTTTTTTTTTATTTAAAAAAAGAATACTTTGAATAAATGATAAAAGATGTGACCCAGGTTTTACAGAATTTTATTTTATTTAATGATGAAAATCAGTAATTGTCAGTTCTCTGCATTTCATTACATAGTTTAAATTAACACTGATGAGGAAAACCCAATTTTCATGAATCGAGATATTACTGTTTCATGACATCATCATTTGAAGCTTTTATAGCAAAATGTTATCAAAATTATGCCTTTATTCAGTTGTTTTACAAAATTCATTTCCATGTGAATTAAGGCAACGAAAGATATACCAGTCTGCCAGAAACAGAATAAAAAACTATAAATAAATAAAAATAATTTTCTTCGGAATTGATTTATTTTAAACGAGCTGTAACACATTTCGGGCGAAGAATATTTTTTCTAACGGTTTTGTCGGGAAATTCCAGAGACTTTTTTTTCTTACTTTTTAAGATAACATATATGGACGATTCTCCAATAAGTGTGTAATTTCAATCTGTCATTTTGTGAAAAATAAAAGTTAAAATTTAAATTTTTTTAGAAATAGGTAAGACATAAGGTAGTTGTAAGACATAAATATAGAGTATTCCGGCATAAACATTAAACAGTATTTTTCTTTAAGCTACCTACCTCTAATCGAACCATTTCTGTATATTATTGCATTCGATTCGAACCAATTTTTTTTCATGAGTTTTAAAAGTCACATTGACGACGATGCGGAGAATTTTTGCCGAGCAACCCGAGACCTATGTTTCACATTTCCGGATACTGAGCAATCTAGGATCCATAACAAGGTGTATTTTCATAGGCATAGGATATTTCGCATGTATTCCAAAATATTTTATTATTCTTTTTTTGTTGTTGTTAATAGCAGCTTAATTAAATATGAAACAATGTAATCTAGTTTAATTCATTGTAAGTTAGAAAAAATAAATTGATGTTGAAAAAAGCTGTTTTGGTTTGTTGGATTATTATATATTTTTATTATTCTTTTCATTTAAAATGCAATGATTGAAAGAAAGGCAGCATATTAATTTTAAATATATGTATTTTTAAATACAGTTGCGCATTTTACATGAAATGAGTAAAAGGTTTATATTTTAAATAAAATAAATGGAATCAGGGTGATTGCGATGCGAAAAATATTTGGCGATTTATCACCTGTGCTTGGCTAACAAAAATCTATCAAAATACTTTTGTTTAGTACAACTATCAATTAATTCAGTTACATTTTTGAAACGAAATAATTTATTACACTTATAAAAGCAATATTAAATATTAAAACGCATTGTTTCAATTATTCAAATTACAACTCTGAGGGGTGTGATTCTTATTATTTCATTTAAAATATCCATTTAAATTAATTTTGTACTGACGGAAGGTTCACGTATTTCTTTTTCATACACGACAAAAGTTATATACATGTCTAAAAAAAGTATGTATTTTTTAAATTAAATAGCATAATTGATTCATTCATTAAATGACATAATGTCCCATTAACAGTTAATGCTATTTCTTCAAGTCAAAGTATTGAGTGCTTCATTAATATCGCTGCATGAAATCACCACATGTACATTTTTCTTTTCGTAACAAAGTTAATTTGCAATGCATATTAAGAAATTTTTGGTCTCATTTGATTTCTTAAAAACTTCACTAATTTAATTAAATTTGATTAGGAAAGGATTGCTGTAATTTTATGTGCATTTAATACATGTGAATTAAGGATACTAGTAAAAGTAAAAATGGCATTTAAAAATAAAAGTACTATTAATTTGCTCTTCTGTTTTTGTTATTTTGAATATAAAAAGCTTTTAGAATTATCCTATGGCGCCATTTTATTTATTTATTTATTTAGTATTATTCTTATTGCCGTAAATATTTTGCACAATTTTATTGTAAATTGTGAACCATAATATGAGTTAATTAAATAGATATCATATTCAACTAATTATAAAAAACATTAAATATATATAGAAAACTATATGTAAGAGAAACGACACATTCACCTTAATACTTTAAGCTAAAAGATGAATACATTAAAATGATTCTCAGTTTTTATTACTAAAATAGGTGCTAAAAATACAATTTACAGTTTTTAAAACATTAAAACCAATAATCAGATGGTAAAAAACTTCCCGAGCGCTTTCGACCAAGCCCTGGTCATCATCAATGAGGTGAAAAATGAGAAGAAGACCTTCAGAATACATACCGGTATAAATAACGCAGGGCGATTCCAAAAACTGTAAAAAAGTAAAAAAGGGGAGGTGGAAGGAGGGAAGGGGGGAGACGGATGAGTCCATACAGCTACATTGATCATTCCAATCCAAAGATTCCATTGACTCCAAGTAGACCAAATCAAATGCTCGGTATATGGCATGACAATGTATCACTACAAGTGTTTCTACCTCTGGTTAAAATTTCTATAGACTCTCTCAAAATGCATGTGTTAAATTGATTTGTATGTGCGATGATCTTTGCTTTACTAAAAAAGGATGTCAATATCAGCTTCTAAATTTAACCGAGCTAAAGCTGTAGATGGTTTCCCCTTTCCTATATCAGCCATATGTTCTTTCAACCTTTCCTGTAGCCTTCTGGTTGTCATTCCAATGTATGTAAAAGTTCTATTATTATTTTTATATCTGAATGGGATAAATTCCTGCTTTGTCATATGAATTTACCGGATCAACTTTTCTGTGAACTAGATTTTGCAGTTTCCCTGGAGGTTTATTGCTATATCATATTTTTTTAATGCATACTTAATTCTCTCATAAAGTTCAGGAACGTAATCAATACTACAAAATTTTGAAAAATGCATACTCTTTTTTATACCATTCCTGCTTTTAAACTCATTAATTACTTTATTGATAAATTTTCTCGGGTAACCATTTTCAGCTGCGATTGTTTTGATCTTAGTTAATTCCTCCTGTATATAGGCATCAGTACATACTTCGAATGCTCTCTTTACGTAAAATCTGTAGGCTGCTTTTTTATAGTTAGCTGGAATTGTACTATTATAAGATATTGTATTGTTGGATCTACATGGTTTCCTATAAACCCTCCTATCTATGTTGTTTGTTAATTTATTCTTGATGAGTTCAACATCTAGGAAAGGCAAAGATTCATTTTTTTTCTATTTCTAAGGTAAACTGAATCCTGTTGTCAATACTATTAGCATGTTTTAAGAAAATTTCCAGGTTCGAAAGGCCATGAATCCACACTATGAGGATGTTGTCGACATAACGAATCCATAATTCAGGTTTTAACTCGGCGGTGGATAAAATCTGTTTCTCTAATGGTCTTAATTTCAGTTCAGCTAATAAACCGGAGATGGGAGATCCCATAGCGGCCCCATCCGTTTGTTTATAATAATTTCCGTCGAAAACAAAGTTGTTGCTATTGATAATTAAATTCAAAGCTGATACAAGTGTGGTTTTAATATTGTCGTCCTGTAATGAATTGCTACTGATATGGTTTTCAATGAAATTCCTAATTTCTTGGACATTTATTGATGGATTTAAATATTTAATGTCAAAACTTGCAAGAATTGTATTATCCCCAATCTTGATATCTGCGAGCATTTTAATTAAATCTGAAGTGGAATTGATTGCATGTTCAGTAGGGGGTAACATTGATTTGAGTAGAGGTATAAATACTTTTTCTATTATATAAGTTGGAGCGGGGCATTTGGAAACGATAGGTCTGAGGGGGTGGTCTGGTTTGTGAGCTTTCATACGTCCAATTAATCTGGGTGTGACTGCAGTTTTATTGATCGCAAGTTTTACTTTCATATCACTAGGCCAAGTTCCATGTTTAATTAAATCTTTTGCTTTTCTGTCAACTACTGATTTTGTATCTTTTTTTAGTTTTAAACAGTTCATTTCAGCAATACATTGTTCCATTTTTTCAATATAATCAGTTGTAGGTAGAATAGCTAGTTTATTTGATTTATCTGTTTGTATAATCATGAGTTCCTGATCATTTTGGATCTGCTTTATTATATTTCGACTTTTATTGATTGTCTTGTTAGGTATTTTCACGTATTTCTGTACATTATTGAACAATAAGCTTCTAACTTCATCTTTCCTATTAGCAGGTAATAAACTAACAATCCTTTCACAGTCTGTGACTACTTTTTTAATATCTACTTTCTTTTGAAACATCTGCTTTGGTCCCATCGTTAAGAAATTATGTAGTTTACTATCTATGTTATTATTGGTAAGATTAACATATGCCACTGGTTTAAGTTGCAGTCCCTCGTAAGATTTCTTGTTTTTTAGTTTATTGAACTTTCCAAAAATTATCCTTTCTTTATATTTCCTTTGAATATCTCGGTAAATATTTAACAAACGTAAAAAATCATCTAAAACCACATTATCTAAAGCTTGTGCCAACTCATAGTATAAGTCCATAACAGTCCTTGTTAAATAATCAATTAATTTAAACTTGTATCTAATGTATGCCTTTAAAGCTATACTGTCTAATTTATGCTTAATATTTCGAATTTCATCATTGATTAATTTATTCTGATTCCTCAAAAATGTTGGAATCATATTATTTCCTTTACACAACTGTAAAAATCTTAAATTGATAATTTCCCTGTCCAGTCTCATTCTTTCAGTCTTAAACTTCTTCATTAAGATACTGCGTTCCATCATAAATCCAGAATCGATGAACTAATTAAATATATATAGAAAACTATATGTAAGAGAAACGACACATTCACCTTAATACTTTAAGTTAAAAGATGAATACGTTAAAATGATTCTCAGTTTTTATTACTAAAATAGGTGCTAAAAATACAATTTACAGGTTTTAAAAAATTAAAACCAAAAATCAGATGGTAAAAAACTTCCCGAGCGCTTTCGACCAAGCCCTGGTCATCATCAATGGTGTGAAAAATGAGAAGAAGACCTTCAGAATGCATACCGGTATAAAATAACGTAGGGCCCCTACGTTATTTATACCCTACGTTATAAACCCTACGTTATTTATACCGGTATGCATTCTGAAGGTCTTCTTCTCATTTTTCACCCCATTGATGATGACCAGGACTTAGTCGAAAGCACTCGGGAAGTTTCATTCATTAAATGGCATAATGTTCCTATAATAATTAACATTTATTAATGCTAATTCTCAGATTAAATTTCATGGAAATGCATATTGAAAAAAAAAATTACGTAGCAGTTATAACTCAAGTTATGTTTATATTTAATACAATAAGTAAGTTATTGAATTTTAAGTTTTGAGGGTTATTTTGGGGACAACCTGGAAGAATAATACTCTATAGTCGAATGCGTGAATATATCTCTATCTATTTTATAGTTATCGTTCCTAAAATAAGATTGTCCGCAGGTTTGTTACTACAAACTTCGTTTTTGAGGATGCATTATTGGATTCTTAATTTAGAATATTTATTGGAAAAGAAAATTTTGACATTCCGAAAGATATATTTTCTGAAATATATTAATTCGATAATATAATAATATAATTCGATAATTCAAATAGATGTTTAAAATTAAAATGTATTATCGTATCTGCCATCGTTTATTATTTTTTGAAGGAGTATTTTTTTGAAGAAAAATTTGCGTTACTTATTGGCAAAAAATATACGATTAAATAAATCATATTTTTCTCTTCATAAGTAGTAGTAAATAAAATACGTTAAAGTTTGAAGTTAATATTATTGTACAAAAAATAGTATATTCCATGAAGACATATTACTTTAGTTAAGCGAATTACATTAAATTACTTACTATTTTATTTTAATTATTATATAAAGCAATTTGAATTACTGAAGAAAGAGGAATATTAATCTCTTTTTGCATAGGGTAACTCCGGGAAAGTCGCCCCGTCCGGGATATATGCCGCACCCCTTACATTTCTTGTAATTATCGATAGATGGCACTCAAACGCACAGTATAGATGCGAAATAAGATTGCTTTAATCAGTGTATATCGTGAATCCCATTTCGATGTTTACTTGTAAATGTTCAATCCTTATTTTGACGCAAGCGCATGATTTAACTATCGAAACTTTTAAACACCTTGTGCTTAAATACTTTTCATACGCAAATGTTTAAATGCGTGCATGATTTGGAAGTCAAAACTAAGTGTAGCGTTTGTATACAGTACTGTGTGTATGGTTATGCCATTTTCCTTAGCGAGGGTAGGAAACTGTGATGTGCGATGTCTGTACCATACAAAATGTGATACATGCTGCACTGCAATTCCGGTATACATGCCGCAGTTTCTTTTGTACGGTATGATAAAGTGATATTGACTTTTCCTTTTCTTTTTGCACAGAATAACCGAGTTAGGCAGGTTGTCCGCAGGTTTATTACTACAAACTTCCTTTTTGAGGATGCATTATTGGATTCTTAATTTAGAATATTTATTGGAAAAGAAAATTTTGATTTCTTTTTGCACAGACTAACCGAGTTAGGCACGTTATTAGTCGTTCACAGTAATTGTAATGATTTTGCATTTTAACGTCCTGTGTTTAAACGAAATATAATTTTTCAAAACCAGATAAATTTTAAAGTTGTTTACAGATTTTTTTAGACATGTCCACATTTTATAAAAGAAAAGGAGGTGTAAGCCTACGAGGGCAATGCATTCCGTAAAGGATAATGCAGAATACTGGGCGTAGATTGAATGTGTAACAGGTAGGGTCTTTAATCTGCGATGCTTGGAACAAATCTGCATCTGTTGGCAACGCTACTAGTAACTTTAACACCACTGGGATCTTACCTTTCAACAACAACGCTCTCCCAGATCATTTGTTTTCTGGTTTAGCGGATAGTGAAATGCCCTCACCAGAAAACACGACGCCAAAAGAGGCAAATCCATCTGGTACAGTGCTAATCAACACATCTCAAATCAATTAAGGGGTCTCAGGACTCTTAAAGCTTTAAAATTTTCGAAATTTTATTTTTTTTTATATTAAACTACTATCTCTTCTGAACATTTTGGTATAAATTTTTCCTTGAAATTCCTATTATAACAGAAGTTATGGCTTTTAGAATTATACACGCTCAATAGCTGAAGCAGCGTTTCAGAAACTTTGAAGTCAATTTTCTCCAAATGATGTTTTTGGGTATAACGCGCACGATATCTCAAAAACTTCTGAATTTTTTTTCATAAAATTTTCAAAACACATGTTTCATGCTAGTCTGTATAAACTGAACCCAAAATTTCCTTCTTATTGTTCAGAAATATATTCTTTATAGGTGATATATACTATTGAAAATTTCTAAATTTTGCATTAACTAAATAGAACTTTGTATTAAAAATAGAAAAATGATTTAAATACAAATTTATTTAGGTTCAGAGTAATTATTACAATATGAAGAATAAGTAGGACACAAAATTTTCCTTCTACATGCAAAATTTATTTAGTAATCGTGCGCATAATCTGTTATGCCGATTTTCCGATTTTCCGTCAAATGTCTGACATTTTGGAGCCCACTGTAAATTCTAATTCTGCTTCTTGTAATTTTTCAAATACATGAAATGACAGAACATACTTATATAATTTATCCCAATATAAAATTCTGTCTTAAAATCAATTCATTTTAAGATATTATATGTTGAAAATGGTCTTTTTTTTTTCGATTTTTCCAATTTTAAGAGTCCTGAGACCCCTTAAAAACCTGCAGAATCTGGAAAGAGCAGCGTAAAACTACCATCACTTACCAACCACCTACATAAAATATTTGCTATTCCATGACTTAGTCAGGGGACAGCAAAGCACAGAATTAAGAAAACGGGAGTAGAGTTAACCTCTATTGACAATTGGAAAGAGCTTAATGTAAATTTAGAAAAGAAAAAGTCAAAAATGTAAGAAAATTGACAAAAAAGATACAAAACTACAAAGAGAAAATTTAATTTTGATTCAGGTAGATGATCCCGAGACAGTCCATCAGACATTGATGAATGTTGACACAATGTAAAATTTACTACACCAAAGGAGAAAAAAGGAAAATTAAACAGTAAGAAGGCGAAGAAAAATAAAAAGTAAGATGGCCAGAAAGATGCAAGTCAAGATGATAATAATGAAAAGTTGGATCACGCGTGACGCAGACGTTCTTTGCAAGAATTTTTAAAAAACCATTTCAAAAAAGAGGAAGTGTAATTGCCTTCATTGCATCATGTGTCAAATGTGGTTACATAAAGACTGTACTTTTTCGGCACTTTTTGTGTAGCTTGCGGTCGATAAAAACATATCTTTTAACAAATAAATTATGTAAAGACTATTTCACTTTCTTCTTCTCCCTCTCTAATACATTGATGTTACGTTGTTGCTGAAATAACAATTAAAATTCAATGTAAAAAAAAAAAGTCGATAATTTTATTAGTGAAAGTAGGCAGGCAATTATTAATTTGACTCTACTAGTACATTTCATTGTACTCATTTTGTTTCTTTTTTTTATCACATAGTTAATTATAGTCCAGATATGAATATATATTTTTATATTTTTATTTATAGTTTCATTCTGCTCTTATGACAATAGGGGAGGGTAGCCATATTTGCACCGCCGCTTTAATTGGACCGTTTCCATTTTGTCGTTAATTACAGGAAGAGACTCCATCTACCGTTGAAATCCTACTCATCAGAATGACGTCACTCATGATTAGAAGAAGCAGCGGCCTACCACGTGCTGTTTTCAGACAATTTAAGAAAACCTGAAGTTAGCTGTTTTGATCTATTTTTTCCTACTAAACGTAAGTGAATATTTTAAAACTAAGGTAAGTTGTTATGTATTCATATACATATATGAATTCTTCTCTTTATTGCGCATATTTTTCACGCGGATTTGTTGGATTTCGTTTTTCTTCTTAGTCTTGAAATTAACTGTTTTTAAAAATGGCGCAATTGTCGTAATTGGGCCAATTTAAGTTGCTTATATTGGACCAGATGTGCAATCATAAATTTGAAATGTAAATAATGAATTTCGAGACAGTAAGCTTTGTACACTATTTTTTATAACTTATAATGGATTACTATCTCCATGCTAGTTTTTTTTTGTATGTCTGGATTAATTTTTTATACAGTTTAGGCCTATGTAAACATAAAAATACTTTTACATGTCTATGCAATAAATTTTGTTTGCAATGTCTTTTATGTTGTATGTTATTGAATTTATTTTCTTTGGATTCCTTATTCCTACGTCATATTTGATTTACAAAGTTGAATTCAAACATTTTCCTTCTGCAGGATATTTGTGATGGAAAACGTTTTACAGTTCTGGAGGGTGGAATTATACGTTTTTGAATTAAAACGCATAAAATCTCGAACCTTGATGAAAATGTTTAAAAAGACATAGACAAACTGCCTGGAAGATAAACACCCGTGACATAAAATGCTGTTAAAGATATGTGAAACAAAAAGCAGACAGTAAGTTGTGAAAAATGGTCCTGCAACAAGGCTGAAGATATAAATCCTCCCCCCGCAAAAAATCATTAGAAATGTTATTTCCCTTGCGAAATTCAGTTAAATCAAAGTACAGAGGGAGCCAAAAATCAGTTGTGTTAACACCATCGCCATATAAACTAAACCTTGAAATGAAAAAAAAAAAGTCAAAAAGAAAGCTTTCACAGCACAAAAACAATTGGAACATCCAGTTTTAAAAAATAGGCGTAATGCAATGAGCAAGAAAATGACGGAAGAGAAGAACTACAAATATAATGTAAAGAAAACTTCCGTTGCAAAAAAAGTATGATAATTCAGAAACTAAAATGAAAAATCTAGACAGTGATGATTGGTTTTGCTTAATTTGTAAGAAAAATAAAATAGCAGAAATGATTCAGTGTTCAGATTGCCATATATGGTTCCATGTTGCGTGCGCTGGAAAAAAAAAACAATAAACAAAATTCATGTATAAGCTTTGCATCACTCCTTACATGATATTCAAGTAACTGACAATTAGTTCCATAAACTTCTATTCTTAATTACTGATAACTTTGATTTATATTTTGAATACATTTTGATTTAAAACAATTACTCTTATATTCAGATATTGGATTACATTATATTTCCTTGCTGTTATTTTACTTGATTGTTTCATTAATCGCAAAATTTGCTTTTAATTAAATTAATATTCCCTAGTCATTAAAATAACCTGATATTATTTGGTCCAATTTAGGAGACTGCGTGTCCATCTTAGGCGACCAGTTACTGAATTTCGACCACTTTTGACAAATTTTTCAAATTAAAATAAAATTTAGGATTTTCAAAAAGAAATTGATCTAAAGATTTATTTAGTTAGTAGATGAATAGATTGACCCTGTGTAATGATCTTTTGCATATATTCAAAAATTTAATTGAGTTACACCTGAAAATATGTGAAGTGGTCCAAATTCGGCAACTCTCCCCTAACAAGTCACAAGTGTAGCATCTCAGCCTGAATGTACGTGTGTCGCGCCGCAGTAATTATTTTATGCCCCCCATGGGACTTTATACACAAATTTAAAAAAAAAATATGCGGCATAAATCTAGGAATTATTCTAAATATAAAACAAAAGTTATTAACGTGTCTGAATAAAAAGAATCTGTCTGAAGTTATTTAATTTACATATTTTTCATTCATTAATTAGTGTAATATTCTTCTAAGAGTTTATGTTATTTTCTCAAATTCAACTAACAAGGAAAGGGTAAAGCTTGGTATAACCTTTTTGATAAAGGCAGAATATAGTTCAAAAAATGCTGTCAAAGTGGGCATTTTGAACCGAATTTCCCGAAACGATAGTGCTGGAAATGAAAAAAATGGTCTTACTGAGAAAATAATTGTAAATCAAGTTCTAATTAATCGAAAGAAAAATAAAAACACATGCACTTATAAATCTCTTCAAAAAATCACGTCAGCAAGTTTCATGTTTTTATTTTAAAAAATGAGTCTGAAAATGTTCTTGAGCGTGGAAAAATATTTTTTTGAAAACCGCCTTAATATGATTTTGATAAAACGAGCTCTTATAGAAAAATTAAATTAAAAATTCGTCAAAAGTGGCCAGATAAAGTTGTTAAATTGGGTTTATCTCTAATCTTGATTTATTTTTTGTTGGTGAAATTAGTACTTAACTTCGAAATCTATCTTCGCCTGTAGGCCGAGCCGTCGGGGATTTTTTGTAGGGCATGGCATCGCTGCGAGCTGCAGCGCTAGTTTCATTCATCTGAGCTATACCAATAGAATTTTTCACGATAAACGTGATTAATAACACAGAATCTCCTGTATACCACGTAATTAGGTCATAATGGGAGAGAATTTTTTTTCCCACTTTATAAATCATATTCATTCGTATAAACCTGAACTGCCTTGAATCCAGCCTTGAATATCAGTTATCCAGTTGAAAAAATAAATACATTCTCTTCATTGTATCATTTTAATATTGCTCTGGATTATTTACACAAACACACACACACCATCACAAATATATATATACAGATAGATAAGCAAATATTTAATAAAAGCACTAATAATTTTAATATATCTGCAATCTTTCAAGATATAAGATTGGTATTTAAATAATATTTCTTCAAAATCCACACGCTTTGAACAAGCAAAGATGGGCAGCTGGTTCTGCCATTTTTTTTTTTTAATTTATTTATTTATTTTTTATTTTTTATTTTTATTTTTTATTTTTTTTTTGTTTAATATAGTTCTCTGAAAATTTTATTTCATATTATGCATGAACATATCTTATTTTAGAAAAAGCCATATCATAAGAAAATCATTTCCTTTACGTTATAAAAAGTATAAATATTATATTTCTTATTAATTAAATAATAAAGGTTTGTATAAATCACCATACAAATATAAAAACATATAGGGCGAGTTTCGAGCTAGAAAATTAACAGCTCGTTATTAGCTACTGTAAACATGCGTCCGTAAGAGGACAAGTACTATTCTGTACAATAAATTTTTTGCAAAATATTTACGGCAAAAATAATAATACTAAATAACTAAATAGAATGGCGCCATAGGATAATTCTAAAAGCTTTTTATATCAGAATAACAAAGACAGCTTTATTAGAATCAGAATAACAAAGCAAATTAATAGTACTTTTCAGTGTCATTTGTGCCCTTTCCCCTAACGTTTCCCCTAACACGTGTTTACAGCAGCTCATGACAAGCTGTTAATTTTCTACCTCGAAACGCGTCCCATGAGTTTTTATATTTTCATGATGATTTATTCAAAGCTTTATTATTTAATTGTGTTTTGTCATCAGTTTTTCAGTGCTGTTTCATCTATATTTCTTATTATTTCGTTTTCCTAATTCTGTAAAATAATTCATTTACAATTATCATTAACAAAAGGGAATAAAAATTTATTTTTCATAAACTTAAGGCAAAATATATTAACATGTCTGCATAAAAATGAATTGTCTGAAGTAATTTTATTTAATTTACACGATTCATTTTTTAAATGGCATAATATTCTTCAAACATTTTATGACTGTTCCTCAAATTCAATTATTAAAAATACTAAAATCGCTCAAGGAAAATAATAATTGCCACATTTTTATTTGTTCTGAAATTTATTTTTATGGTATATTTGAAAAATCGTGTAAGATTCCTTTGAAATTTTAGTCTTATTTGGATATCTGAATTGATTAATACTTTGTTGCTTTCCTGAAAATTTGGTTGGAAATGTTAATGTGTGCTGTAATTCTGCATTGATTTAAATATTCATGCAATTAAGGATTGAAGAAATACAAATTCATATTAATTAGCTGCATTGTGTTAATTATTCTTATTTTAAAAACTTCAGAGGAAATTTTTTGAATATATTTATCTATATACATATATTTGTGGGATTTATGTGAATATCTATTATTTAATCAAAACTGATATCCTTCAAACTGTGAATATGTATAGTAAAGTGAGGACAGATGCCGCAGTTTTTCTTTTCTTCTTCTAAAATGTACAATAAAGCAAAAAACAACAAACTAAGTACCAGAAATCATTGATCAAACCCTTTAGAATCTAATTTCTATGTTAAACCAGTTAAAACCTTCTTATTAAAGTAGGCATAATTATTTTCCCACAAGTCCTTTTTTAACATAAATTTTTAAGTGATGGATAAGATGCCGCATGGGGTGTGGGACAGATGCCGCATGGAGCTGCGCTGAGCTATAAATGCTGGGCTGTTTATTTTATTTTTTTTCAAGCAAATCACATTTTTATTTTCTCAAACTACTTAAAACGAAAATAAATAACAGTAAACTTACAAAAATTATATATATCACTAAATTGTGAAAAGTTTAACGAAATTGCAAAAGTGCAAGCTCAACAAATAAAACTTAAGGCAAAAAAAGAAAACAAAAACATTTGACTGGAAACAATAGACAGCATACTTACAAAAAAGATATAAACCACTTTTTATATACAGGCGACCATTGTAGTTTGCTCTTAAGGGGATCCGGGACACATTTTCAAAAAAAAAAATTATTTAAATTGTTAAAATTTTGAAATTTTTTGTGATGGTTATCCATATCGTTTGTAAACAAAATCTCATGAAAAAATTTCTGATATTTGTTTTAATTTAAAATTTAAATTTTGTTTAAAAAGTGGGGTAGTTTAAAGTTGTTATAACTCGAAATATTATTTATAGAATTTCAATTTTTTTTTTCATTTAAATAAACAGAAATATATACGTTTTAATTTAGATTCATAATTTTTAAAAATATTAATTTAAAAAAAAATTAAAAATATTTAAAATAAAAATTTGAGCAGGGTTATAAATATTGCACAAAATCCCTCTAAATTCAAATTTAATTGATCGTTCTAAATCCTTCAATCCTTCTAAAATTCTTCTAAAATTTATTAAATGATTATTTAAATCTTCTAATGTAGATTAAACAATTCACGAAAAATGTTTAAGATAAAATTTTCATGAATTCATAATTCAGTACATAAAGGGTTAAACAAATATTAGCTAAATAAAGAAATGCGCTGAATATACATTCATTTATATGTAAGTTCTACTGAAATTGTAGTGATGAATTTATTAAACCAAAAAACAAAAATATATTTTGCGGCATCTGTCCTTCAACCTAAGTGAGGCATATGTCCCACAGTGGCGGGTAAGATGCCGCACAACCATTTTGTGTCATTTGAATGACGCGAGAGAAAGGCCAGCCCATGTCTGTATTCTACGAGAATATAGTCTACTTACAATCAGTTTTGGAAATAAATATCTCTTTATTTGTCTTAAAATATGTAATAAATCTTTATTAGTATAATTTTAGCAACATACCACGCAGGTTAGAAGCATAAAAGATGGCAGAAATATTTGAATACTAATAGTTAAGCAGTGGAAACGCATATAACACAACAGATAGCACTTAGGCACACAACGAAATTCTTAATCTGGCCTAGAGAGTGCTAGTGTCGCCAATACAATCTCTGCGGCATCTGTCCGACCGCGGCGTCTGTCCTCACTTTACTATATAAGAAAAAGGTTTAATAGACCATCAAACAAACAACTTAACATTCAAATAACATTGTATAACTGAACAATAGTTACCACAAAAACTTTCCTGAGCTTTGCGTTAAAAAATCCCCAACGATCTCAGTGGCTGAAATCTATAGAACAACCACCTCCCTTCACTTCACTTTTTATGAGTCTCGCTTGAGATATCACGTTCATTGAACCCTTGAGTCTATTATATTTTATTATTCCACACTTTATCTTTTATTCCCACATTGATATATATATATATATTAGGGTGGGCCGAAAAAAACTTTTTTCTTTTTTTTTTTAATCGCTATACCGCGGAAAACTTGTGTCTAGGGTAGCTTAGTAAAATGCAATAACAAAATAAATAAATTTTTACGTTTGCCGGTAGCGCATCGGGCTTAAAATTTGAGAAAAAACACGATTTTGATAATTTTTCTAATAAATGGAAATAAATCAAATAACTTATATAACAAGCAGCTATAGACATATTTTACTAGAAAAGAGTATAGAAATGATAAATTAATGAAAAAATAAATACATTTCGCAACACATTAGTAGCGGATTATGTTTAAAAAAAGGCTTTTTTTTTTAATGGCAAATTTTCATTGAAATAAAAACTACTTTTCTGATTGTACTATTACCTGATCTGATTACCTTTATCTGATTGTACCTGAGTGTAATTTCACTTTGTAATAAAATATAGTCCTTTACTTGTCTTTACTATCGTTTGGAAGTTTGAAATAAGATTTGCTTGAAAAACGAGGCACTGAAGATCTCGAGAAAAGTGTCGTTCTTATAAAACCATCTCTGGACCCGAAGACTTTTTGTGATGCCTCGGTTACCAGCTTCACACACCGTTCTACTGTTTGGGATTGACATGGGAATTGGTCAAATTTCCACTGGGCAGCTGTTTCACCTGATTCGACCTTAGACCAAACCTTTTCGTTGGTGGCTCTTCTCAGAAAAAGGTGGTGGTGATAGTGTAGTAGAGTTCCAGTGAAACATTTCGATGTAGTCTGTAGCTAGAAAAATGATTTTGGATGTTTGAAAGCACCTGATTGACTTTCTTTTAGAAGCTAAGTTTCTAACCTTTATAATTCTTCTGAAATATAAACCTCGTATATGATCCCTTTTATCTACTATCATACTCAAAAGCAAATTTTCTAGATTGGCAAAAAATTGCGTTTCTTTCAATTATTGGGTCAATGACCGTCAGCAAGTTTTCAGAGAGGAATTTTGACGATTTTATAACTTTCAATACATGTTCCGGCCCATTTGTGAAGTATTTACTTTTTTTTTATACTTAACCATACAGGTACATAAGACTTCAGGAGAAAAGAAACTATAATCCTGTGTTCGTCTGTTGGATTTTCAATACTTAAATACAAATCTAGAATTCTGTTCTCCGTCGTTACCCACCTTGAGTGGAAAGTGTGCCAGGCTCAGAACAGATAAATCTTCAGGACAGCTCTGCCTGCTTTTACAGTACAAATAATGTCCAGTAGGTACTGCTGATCTTTGCTTAAATTTTGCCGGTCAGTTCTGGAAACTCACACTCAACACTGTTAAATTTACCACTGGGAGTTTCTCACATTTCCTGAGCTGCGTGCCAATCGGACTAATGATTTTGGCCCAGTCGTTTCACCATCTAAAGTTTGAAAGAAATGCTGGAATGGCAACTCATTGAAATGTAAGAGGCATACACACCACCTCTCCCCACAGTAGTGGTCTTTTAAATTCTTCTTCAATGTGAATAACACCGGTTTTACACACCGTATTAGTAACAGTGCCATCACATCCAATCACATTTTTTTGTTTCCTTTACGTCCACACTTCCAATTTTACCAATACCATGCATTCTTTGAAAGTACAAGAAGTTTAGGTCAATGATAGGTATATTTTTTTGCTTTTTCACAGTTACAAATAACTAGGAGATCGTACCCGGGTTTCCCGGGTTAAAGAATATAAATGAAATAATTTTTTTAAATTGAAAACTAATAAATTTTTTATATGCAATAAATTTTTTAGATTGACCACTTACATTAAAAAAGCATTTTTCATATGGAAAATACGAATTATATAATCAAATAAATTTTTGAAATTTATCAAAAGCGATATATTCTTATTACCCGAATGCTAAGAGTTATTTGCCAAGATTTTGCTACTTATGGTGTCCTTTTATATTTTGATAATTTCAGATCTTATACATGTCTGGTAAATTTGTGTTTTATTTATATTATTTTATTTATTATTCATAGGGAATTTTTTTTAACGGATATTAGCCGTAAGAAAAGGATGAACTCTTTATTTTGTTTTAAGGGCAGACGGATTAATCTTTCGTAATCGAGCTCCGCACGATATAGATAAATTAAAAAATATTTCATGCTTTAAAATTGTTTTTAAAACCATAGACAATCAGTAAACTGAGATGAACTTTGCAAACAAATTCCATTTGAAAACAAAATCTTATTTGGTGATTTAAAAATTAAAATTGTATGATTACAAATAAATTAGATTTGTGTTTTTTTCAATATTATTTTTTTATTTGTGTATAAAAGAAGTATTAATTTCGTTAATTTGTCTTTCACAAACATGTTAGATTGGTGGGTTTTTTTAATATTATTCTTCTATTTGTTTATAAAGGAAGTATTAATTTCGTTATGCAAAAATAGTCAGAAACAAATGCTGAAAAATGTTTGTTGCTTTATGTGCAAAATGTTTATTGTTATTATGTATTGAAACCGGCACGTGATAAGATAAACTTTAAAAAAATCAAGCTTAAAAATTATTTTACAAAATATAACACGTCAGTCGCTGAATACAGTTTTTAAACAAATTGCATTTGAAAGTAAATTTTTTTCCCTAGAGATGAAAACTGAAAATGTACGATGGTCAGAAGATTAAAAAATTGCATTAGCGAAAATTTCAAGACAGAAATTTGATCGGGATTAGTTGACATTCGCAAAATGACGTCAGCGTTACGCACAAATACGTTTGTTCTTTATAATACAGATACTTAATCAGTAAAATATAATAAAGATAAGTTATTAGGATGTGATTATCAATTGAAGCTCTTATGCTTGGATTTCCTGAATGAAAACAGAAATTTCCACCTTCTCAAAATTTGCATTCCGCACTTCTCATATCCATATTCATCATTTTTTTTAAAAATTGTATTTTGTTTGATCATTTAAAAATAATTTTAACTCAAAACTTGAAATCACGATTGTTAGCAACATCTTTTATGTGAACAGACGTACTCATTACTTGAGATTATAACCTCAATTCCAGAGAGTAAAAAAATCCGTAATTTATGTTTTTTAGACACATTTGTGTTAAAATGTTTAGTTTTATATAAGAAAATGACGATTTTCTTTTAAATATGACTTCATTTTCACTTAAATAAGCATTTCGCCTTGAATCTGAAACTTAGAAGCAGTATACATGAAGAAGGAAAAACAATATAGAAAATTTATGAGGAAAAATGCGTGTTTTCAAAAGCAGTATGTCATTTTCCGTTATTATGCCCCTAATATAATATTCTGCTCCTAATGGGATTTTGCGCCACTAAACCCTATACAGCAATTTTTATCAACAATTTTGAATTTTTATCAGAAAATAGCATGAATAAAATTAAAAATACCTCATTATTTCTCTCTTGTCTGCAATAATGAAAGCTATCTAATTTTCATCATTTTGAAGAATTTTCATAAAATGCTTTTAAAATTAAAATATAAAAGTGGGGATATATATATCTCTCTATTCTAAAAAAAAGTAACTACCGCTGTCACCGCCGCCGCCGCCGCCGCCGGTTTTGAATTTTTTGTGACCGGAGGTTTTTCTTCGTTAATATTAAAAAAACTGTTGCATACAAAAATATGAAAATCGGTAGTATTATAGAGAAATGTTTGATAAACACGCTGATGCAGACAGTTTTCAAATCGAAGAAATATTTTAAGAGTTATTTAATGCCAAAGTTGGACAAAATCGTTCCATTAAAAAAGTTTTATAGGAGCAAAAACTGTACATAGGAATTTAATCATTTTTAGATCATTTTATGCGTCAGAATTTCCCGGTGTGCAGATTGCAGTTAGTTTTTTAATTTAAATAATTTTTCGAGGTTTTATTTCTATTTTAAATTCAAATTTTCAGCATTTCGAGAGATATTTTTGACAAATTTTAGAAAATTGTATTAATTTAAAATGTTGCCAACAGTATAAACAGCGCAAACAGTAATGTTTGCTTCAAATTAAAAATTTATTTTACACGTGACTATCATAAACAAAAAATATAAAAAGCAGAAACTCATTGAAAATTACGTCATAAAAACTATAGTTACACACGAATTTTAAATGAGAAAGAATATTGTAAAATAATAAATTCAGCAACATGCGTTAGAAGTCCTAAATAGGAGAATTTACGTCATATTACACTTATTACGTAAAATGAACAAAAAATAATATTGCAAAACAGTTTTAATTTAAAAATTGCACGAGACATTTACTTGACATTTTAAGATGATCATAATATTTCATTTCTAACAAAAGTATTTTGGCGTGAATATTAAAAAGAGAAAGAAACGTTTGGTGAAAATTACGTCAGATTATAATTGTCAGATTCAAATTATAATTCAATCTTGCGAAATCTTTTTAAAGGCGATCAAATTAGCGTGCTGTTAGAGTCTGCGGTGTCTGAACGGGGGTTGACGAGCGTACCTCGTAGGGGGCAGAGCCCCCTAGTATATATAAAAAAACAGATAGTGTGATCACATATACAAAGGAAGAGCTTTCAGTTTAAAAAATATATTAGTAAAATTGTTTCAGCTGAAAGATCAGGGTAGATGACTAAAAAACACACCTGTGTTTTAAATATATATATTATATAAAATTAGGAAAAATTAAATTACGTAAATTATGTTATTTTGATAATATTGTTGTAGAATGTCCTAAAGAATAGCATTAAAATTTTATTATTCGAGAGAATTTTCTACAAAAACTTCAGGAACACGATATTATTTTAAACCAAGAATTATTTGTTTGCTTGTCTAATTCGGAGAAGCAAATCCATCCAGGCGAGAATCATCAATTTCTGTAATATACTTCGCTTTTATTTGCATGTCACCTCTATTTTATAAAGACACTATAAATTTGTGTAAAGCATTGCGTTTTATCAGTGTGTGATTTCGATTGCATTATTTTCAAAAGTGAAGCATTTTCACCTGTGAAGAATTTCAAAGCAGCTGGGCTGTGAAAATGAGGCACTTCTATAAAACATAATTCAGGTTTACGAATTAAAATACACGCTTTTTTATAAAATGACGTCATTTGCCTCCGGTAAAGCAATCTACTTTTACAACTCAGTCTTAAACTTCGTCTATAGAAAAGTATGCATATGACGTCATTATCACGGAATAACAGACCAATATTCTTGACATAGCCCATATTTTAATTTCAACTGTTTTTTTTTTCAGGTTTTATGAGAAAATGGCAACAAAAAGATACACTATCTCCTATTTTCGACTATTTTCCGTTTACTTTCAGTGATTTTCAATAGAAAGGAGGTACTTTTGTTGCCACAATAAGAAAAATGGTATTAAAAACTACAAAAAAATTAATATCTCAAAAATAAACTGAGATACAGCTTTCAAACAAATTGCATTTAAAAGAGCATTTTTTTCCTTATACGACGGTGTAAAAATTAAAAATGTGCGATGTTTAGAAGTTTAAAAATTTGCAGTAGAGAAAATTGCAAAACCAAAATTTTATTTCAAATTTCAAATTGTTGCCATTCGCAAAATGACGTATGCATTACGCACAGATATGTTTGTCCTTTATAATATAGATAGGACACTCACAAACTTCAGGGACCATTTTACAATTGCAGTCTAATGTCATTTTCACTTACACGCAGAGACATCAAACAGTAACAAAGATTTTTTTTTTTTTTTTTTTTTTTTTTTTTTTTTAATCTTTAACTCTCTTTTTCAACTTTTACTTTCCCTTATCGCGCTTAAAGGACTCCATAAGATTACGATAACCGTCATGATATGCATGTATTAACTGAACAATTCTGTAAGGCGTTACTGTCAGTATTGAAGCTTTATCAAATACAGATTTAATTTTTGGCGTCACAATAATAGAAACGTGAGAAAAATTAACTTACCTGTTGTTTGATTTCAAGGCTAAGTTGTAATTTTCATGGAAGCAACACTTGAGAACGTCTTCATAAGTTGGAAGTTTATTCGCCGGTAACTCTTTCAGGTGGAGAAATAACGGGCAGTTAAAGTCACTGCGAGTAATTTCTTTGGAAACAGTCATAACACAGCGATCGAATCACTCATTAAGCGATCAATAATTAAATCAGTCTTTAAGAAACGCGATTGAAACGCACAAGAAGAACACACTGCTAATCATGGCCGGCAAAATTCTAGTGATCAATTCACAGGAACCGTTGTGTCATAAAGCACACGGATGCGTATCGCACAGTGCATTGTGAAGCGTCAGTACAAGTAGTATTGACGGGCTCCAATTCGCAGCAGGGCTCGTCGCGCTGGACTGCTAACAGAGTAGAAGGACTCATAATACAGCTCGAATGCGTCAATTTAAGGATATTTTAATAGCCTAAATGAAGTAATTTTGTTTCTTTTTTTATCATAATGTCCTTTTTTATTTTTCTTTTAAAGCCTTTTCACCATAGCAGTTTTTTTAACTTTTTCGTTTATACTAGCTCTAAAAAATTGAAAGATAGCTACTGCTTTTTCGACAAATTTCAAATATTCAAGTGCGATGCGCTACCGCCAAACGTAAAAAATTATTTATTTTGTTATTGCACTTTACTAAGCTACCCTAGACACAAGTTTTCCGCGGTATAGCGAATCAAAAAAAGAAAAAAAGTTCTTTTCGGCCCACCCTAATATATATATATATATATATATATATACATATATATATATATATATAATATATATATATATATATATATATATACATATATATAGCTTTTTAAGAACAATTTTAAATATGTTGCAAAAGCAAAATAAATAATTTTTCACGAATGTGTCAGTATATTAAAAATGTTATTATTAATCTTTAAAAAAAAACTATTTTGATTTACATTTGATAAAAATACTTACTGCAAAAACTAGCAAGATATTACAGATCAAAGCCTCGTTATTGGTAATATACACTGTTAAAAATTTTGCAGCATTCTGGCAGGTCATTCGACCGTTTCTTGAAAAAACGGTTTCATAACCATAATTTAATTATATTCTGACCATAAAATGGCCAATAATATGGTCAGAATAGTGTTAAATTACGATTGTCTAACCGTTTTCGGAAAAAACGGTCAAATGACCTGCCAGAATGCTGCAAATTTTTAACAGTGTATGTATAACCTCAATTTTTATTTTTAAGTAAAACAATTATATTTTTGTAAGGAATAAAGAATAAAGTGTATAATTTGCAAATTAGAATCATTTTTACTTTCTTCTATCTTTACAAGAAGAAAGTATTAGATTCATGAAAATTTTCGAATTCCGGTTTTTGACGGATTTGCACGTTTTAGGGGTCAGAGAACCCGAAAAAGATGTTTTTACAAAATGTCTGTCTGTGAGTCTGTCTGTCTGTCTGTCCGTCTGTCTGTCTGTGTGTCTGTGTGTGACACAAATTTTGTGGGCGCTCTATCTCAAGAACTAATGCACGGAATTTAATAAAAATTCATATTCAGTTAGTCCCTGATACAAATTGATGCTGATTAGTTTTTGGTGCAAATCGCTCACCAGGTGGCGCTGCTATGCTGCCTTTTTTTACGATTTCCGCAATGGCTCTATCTCAAGAACTAATGCACGGATTTTCATGAAGCTTCAGATTCAGTTAGTCCTTGACATGAATAGAGAATTTATAGATTTTGGTGTAAATCGCTCAACAGGTGGCGCTGCTATGCTGGATGATTGTTTACGATTTCCGCAATGGCTCTATCTCAAGAACTAATGCACGGATTTTCATGAAACTTCAGATTCAGTTAGTCCTTGACATGAATAGACATTTTATAGATTTTGGTGTAAATCGCTCAACCGGTGGCGCTGCTATTGGGCATTTTTTGCAATTTCCGCAATAGCTCTATCTCAAGAACTAATGCTTGGATTTTCAACAAACTTCAGATTCAGGTATACCATGATATGAGTTAGTGCTGTTTATGTTTTGATGCAAATCGCTCAACAGGTGGCGCTGATATGCTGCATTTTTCAGAATTTCCGCCACAGCTGTATCTCAATAACTAATGCATGAATTTTCATCAAACTTCAGATTCAGGTATACCTTGATATCAATTAGTGCTGTTTATGTTTTGGTGTAAATCGCTCAACAGGTGGCGCTGCTATACTACATTTTTCAGAATTTCCGCTATAGCTCTATACAAGAACTAATGCACGAATTTTCACCAAACTTCAAATTCAGCTATATTGTGATATGAATTGGTACTATTTAAACGATTTAATTGACGTGATTTATATAGAAGAAAGTTTTGTGATGGCCACAACATACTAGTTTATGTTTTTACTAAGGAAATCGAAGTAAATATTTAATATTTTGTTTAATATTACTTTATTAAATACAATGATACGATCATCCACTTACATACTTAAAATTAAATAACTTCTTACGGAAAAAAATACATATTTTATAAAAAACATAGTACTGTAATATTTCATTATGAAAAGCCGAACTCTCATTTAATTTAAATTATTCCATAAAATAAATCATTTATACTAGAAATGGAGCAATAATATATTTTTTTATTAACATGAGACAAAAGATATTCATGTGACTAGATAAAAAGGACTGACAGTCTGATTTTACTTAATTTAATTTACATAATTGATTCATTCATTAAATGACGTAAGTTTATGCGATTATCTAAAATTGAATTAAGTAAAATTCGCCCGTTTTTATTATTACAGCTATATGAAATTAGTAATTGTCATATTTTTCTACCGTGCTGAAGTTAATTTCCAAGGTAATTAAGGAAATGTCACTCAGATATGAATGTTTGATTTCTTTAACACTTACATATTTTGATCAATATTAAGTTTGAAAATAATGTCTGCTATATTTCTAACTGTAATAGGTGCATCAAGTTAAGCAATAAGCAATATATGTATGTATTGAATAGCTTTATTGTATTCATTATTTCGAATAAACATAACTGTTAAAATATCACTTTTATTACTTGACGCCATTCTGCCTTTTGAAAACCTGAAATATTGAATCGTTTTTTGTCTTTCTAATATTGCTGTAATATCATGACCCAAAACGTTGAATTAATTTTTGATGATAGCATGATTTAATTAAACATGTTCGTGTTAAAATAAAAAAAAATATATAAAATATTAATTTCCTGATTATATTTTATGGAAATGAATATTTCAAACATAAAAAAAAACCCTTAAAAACAAATATCTGGAAAATATATTTATAAAAAATCCAGTTAATTTCTCTACCTGTAAACAGTTATTTTAAATAATGTGTAAATTATGTGTTATAAATAACACTTAAAATATGCATCCCTTTATTACAGAACAAGGGGTCGGATATAGAAGATATCGATTATACGTTGTTCTTGTTTTAGGCTTTTTGCCTTATAATCACTTTACTTAAAATTGAAAATGAGGTAATTAAATTCTTTTAACAGTGTTATTTGTATTTAACAAGTAGTAGTTTGATGCAAATAAAATAAAATATTCTGTTAATTTGGTTGATAATCTTGTTCCGTTTTCAACATGAATGAATTATAAACATTTTGAAAAAAGAATTTAATTACATTTTGACGATAAATGTAATAAGTAGAATTGAGTACTTGAAAGAATAGAATGAAACTAACGTTCCGTTGACGATCTTAGGTCCTTGGATAACCTTGAAGATCTTAGATATGGCTTTACGCTGGTTCTTGTTCAGTTTTGTTGAATCTTCACTGTTCACACAACACTGTTAACACATTTTATTTCTTCACAATGTATGGAACCTTTTTTTTAAGCCGTAGTATCACATACGAACACAGACATTATTACGGTAAACATTTTTTTGTTTATAACACGCAGACAATGAATTTCTAATTTATTTTTTGTTTTTTTCCTTTTTCGCACACATATTTGAAAATTTTCACCCACATGGGTACGCAAAAAAAAAAAAAAAAAAAAAAAAAACGAATACTGGAATTAACATAAATGATTTCAATTGAGTGTAGAACGTCTGCATTTTTGTATTAACAGACATCTAGAGATGTGAGGGGGATTTAGGAGAAGCTGTGAGAGTAAAGGCGATCTTGCTACTGGTACATCAGGAGCTACCGGTATTTTAGCGTTCAAATAATCGGGGTTGTTACGGTCGAAAGAAACACAGTTCGGAATTTCTTCACGTCGGTAAAACTGAGGTAATATCAGGAGCAATCGGATAGATGGAACTGTCGGCGATCCATTTGAACAGAGATAAAAATACGTTTTTAATATGCGCCGACATCTAGCAGTCGCTTTCTTTGCATCGGAGAAAGATGAAAGTTTTTTTATTTCGGAATTCCACCACAAACATATGGAACAAATAATGCCTCTGGTGTCTTTATGCACCTATTTCATTCAGTGTAATTTTTAAACTGGCAAGTATGACAAGGAGGGTAATAACACATGAGAATGAACTATGTGTATGCCGTGAAGTGTTGTGTAATTAGTTTCAGATCAATAGCAACTGATACGGCAGAAATATTTATTCAACACGTAAAAATTAAATTTAAAAAATAAAAAAAACCGACTGCGTAAAAAACGAACTAATTAATTATTTCTCACGAATGTGAAACTATTTTTACTTTCTTCTATCTTTACAAGAAGAAAGTATTGGATTCATGAAAATTTTCGAATTCCTGTTTTCGACGGATTTACACGTTTTAGGGGTCAGAGATTCCAAAAAACACGTTTTTACAAAATGTCTGTCTGTGACTCTGTGAGTCTGTCTGTCTGTCTGTCTGTGCGTATGTGACACAAATTTTGTGGGCACTCTATCTCAAGAACTAATGCACGGAATTTAATAAAAATTGATATTCAGTTAGTGCCTAATACAAATTGATGCTGATTAGTTTTTGGTGTAAATCGCTCAACAGGTGGCGCTGCAATGCTGCATTTTTCACGATTTTCGCAATAGCTCTATCTCAAGAACTAATGCACGGATTTTGATCAAACTTCAGATTTAGTTAGTCCTTGATATGAATTGTTGATGATTACGTTTTGGTGTAAATCGCCCAACAGGTGGCCTGTTATGATGAATTTTGCAGGATTTACACGATTTCCCCAATAGCTCTATCTTAAGAACTAACGCACGGATTTTCATCAAACTTCAGATTAAGTTAGTCCTTGATATGACTTGCTACTGATTAGGTGTTGGTGTAAATCGCCCAACAGGTGGCGCTTCTCTCTGCCTTTTTCACGATTGCCTCAATAGCTCTATCAATAAAACTAATGGACCAATTTTCATCTAACTTCAGATTTAGTTGTATGTTGACACAAGTTGTTGTTAATTAGGTTTTGGTGTTAATCACCCAATAGGTGGCGCTGCTATGCAGAAATTTTCACGATTTTCGCTATTGCTCTATCTCAAAAACTAATGTACGGATTTTCTCCAAACTTCAGATTCAGTCAGACGTTGACATAAATTGTTGCTGATTAGGATTTGGTATAAATCACCCAATAGGTGGCGCTGCTAGGCAGCATTTTGCTGAATTTAGACGATTTCAGCGATAGTCATATCTCAAGAACTAATACACGGAATTTCATATCGTTAGAATCCTCATAAGATGCATAGATTGCCATTTAATTTTGGCAGTGTGATAGCGAATTTTGAAGTATTAACATGTATGAGATAGAAGAAAGTTTTGGGATTGATACATCCGACTAGTTTATATTACTTACCTATTTTTACTTTCTTCTATCTTTACAAGAAGAAAGTATTGGATTCATGAAAATTTTCGAATTCCGGTTTTCGACGGATTTACACGTTTTAGGGTTCAGAGATTCCAAAAAACATGTTTTTACAAAATGTCTGTCTGTGACTCTGTGAGTCTGTCTGTCTGTCTGTCTGTGTGTATGTGACACAAATTTTGTGGGCGCTCTATCTCAAGAACTAATGCACGGAATTTAATAAAAATTGATACTCAGTTAGTGCCTAATACAAATTGGTGCTGATTAGTTTTTGGTGTAAATCGCTCAACAGGTGGCGCTGCAATGCTGCATTTTTCACGATTTTCGCAATAGCTCTATCTCAAGAACTAATGCACGAATTTTGATCAAACTTCAGATTTAGTTAGTCCTTGATATGAATTGATGATGATTACATTTTGGTGTAAATCGCCCAACAGGTGGCGCTGTTATGATGAATTTTGCAGGATTTACAAGATTTCCCCAATAGCTCTATCTTAAGAACTAACGCACGGATTTTCATCAAACTTCAGATTAAGTTAGTCCTTGATATGACTTGCTACTGATTAGGTGTTGGTGTGAATCGCCCAACAGGTGGCGCTTCTCTGCTGCCTTTTCCACGATTGCCTCAATAGCTCTATCAGTAGAACTAATGGACCAATTTTCATCTAACTTCAGATTTAGTTGTATGTTGACATAAGTTGTTGTTAATTAGGTTTTGGTGTTAATCACCCAATAGGTGGCGCTGCTATGCAGAAATTTTCACGATTTTCGCTATTGCTCTATCTCAAAAACTAATGTACGGATTTTCTCCAAACTTCAGATTCAGTCAGACGTTGACATAAATTGTTGCTGATTAGGATTTGGTATAAATCACCCAATAGGTGGCGCTGCTAGGCAGCATTTTGCTGAATTTAGACGATTTCAGCGATAGTCATATCTCAAGAACTAATGCACGGAATTTCATGTCGTTAGAATCCTCATGAGATGCATAGATTGCCATTTAATTTTGGCAGTGTGATAGCGAATTTTGAAGTATTAACATGTATGAGATAGAAGAAAGTTTTGGGATTGGTACATCCGACTAGTTTTTTTTTTATTTACTTGTTTTGATGATTTTTAAGTTGTGTTTAACTGTTAGTTCCTATCTATAAACACTGTTTTGATGAACATGTCTATGAAGGTTAGAGTTGCAGTAAAGCTAAACATCCTACCTACACAACTTCCAGATTACGTAATATTTAAACAGAGCTTCTGACCGTAAAATAGGTAATGAAACATCGTCTTCATTTTGAAAGACCTATCTAATAATATGCCACTATATAGGGTGTGTAAAAAAAAAAAAAAAAGTCTCTACCACTATTTTGTATTTTACGGCCGCATTTTGAATTTAAAAAACAAAACCTAGCGTATAACCATCAGACGGTTAAGACGAATCGATAGAGACCTCATTCATTAAAATCAGTCCTACCGTTGGGATGTTTCGAGGGTATAAAAAATATCCACATACCCATATACGTGTGAAACACATAACCCTTCCTGGCAGTCGGGTAAAAATAACCATCCATGCGCAAGAAGTATTAGAGTAAAGACACATTTCTACATGTACCAGACGTATGCCGGGAGATTAGAAAAATAGTCCTACAGATCAATGTGTAGTGAAGCTTCGAAAGCAACCCTACAGAAGCAAGGGGTCAGCAGAGAAGTGAGAAAATTATTTCCCATAAATTTCACCCAAAAAGTTCTGTAGACTGACAAATAGATAGCAGTTCCATTTGAAAAAGGTATTGAAAATTTAAAAATAACTTTACATGAATATCATTTAGGCACATGTATAGCTAATAATTTTAATATCAACCAATTATGTGGGCGCAATGGAAAATAACATGATCACGGTGGTTAGTTAGATGTGAATTTTAACAGCTAGACAAAGTTCATTACATGGTACTGGCGGCGAAGTTGGCTTTTTTAAGCGAAAGTAGCCAAGTAAGGAATTATCATATGTTATTTTTACCGTTGCAAGATAATTTATTTGTGGTTGCTTTTCTTTTCAATGTTAATGTCTAACGGGAGCGTTTCATGCCTGAGGAAAAAAGACAGTTATTAAAATTAAAGCACTTTAAACACTGATTAGTTATACTGAATATATATTACGAGAAAATTATGCACATTTTGGATTAAAAAAAGATGTTTTAGTTTACAGGAAAGGGGAACTTTTCAGAAATTAAATTAAAGAAAAAAGGGCATTTAATAATATATGATTCGACATCATAGCCTGTTTAACAAATGAGTACCAAAGATACTTTTATTTATTAAAACGATCCATTTATTCAGTTTCATATTTGAAATGAAATACCTTATTATATTCAAATCAATACTGACTCTAAAAAATATTGCTTTAATTATGAAAATTAAAACTCGGAAGCATATTTTTCTTATTATTTAATTTAAATTATTCCTTTAAATAAATTCCTTACTGGAGAACGATAACCCTTATTTATTTTTCATAAACACAAGACAAAAAATATTAACGTGTGTGAAAAAAAAATCTGACGTTTTTAATTAAATTACATAATTGATCCGTTCATTAAATGGTACAATGCCCCATTAACAAGTAATCCTATTTCTGCAAATCAATTAAGAGAATTGTCAATTAGAAGAAGTCTTTATTAATATCGCAGCATGAAATCGCCACATGCACAGCATTTCATTCGTGACCAAATTCATTTGCATTGCACATAAAGAAATTGTATGTGTTATATGAATATTTGATTTTATCAGACGTTAGTTACTTTAAATTTTGAACAATAATGCTGTAATTTTAGGTGCATTGTATATACATAAACTAATAATAATAACAATTATAATAAGGAAACATAAAAATAAAAATAAGAGTAATATTAATTAGCTCTTCTGTTTTTTATTATTTTCGATATAGAAAGCTTTTCGAATTAATTTATGCAACTTTTTTTTTTTTTTTTTTTTTTTTTTTTTTTAACGTGACATCCTTTTATTACTACAATGGATAGTTTACAGAAAATTAACAATAAATTTTGAACGATAGCACAAATTATATTAAAAATTAATTATAATTAAGAATGAATAAAAAGTAACAGATTGGCTTAAGTTAGTAATTGTATTTTTATTCCTTAATGAGAAAAAAAATATTTTTGAAAAAAATTGAGGGAAAAAATACAATATTGCTATTGCTCGCTTGTACATGAAGGACAGCTCTGACAAGGTTAAAATTACTTGACGTTATAGATAAAAGTATATAATTTAAATATCGAAATTTTCATTCTTGCCTTTTTATTACTTAATGGGAATAAAAAAAATAAATAGTAAAAAAAATTGAGGGTAAAATGCAATATTTCTATCACAGGGCTTGTACATAAAGGAATAATATATAAGGTATTTAAATTATTTGATATTATAGATAAAAGTTCATATTTTAAATATAGAAACTTTTATTCTTGCTTTCAGTTTATTTTTGGCTTTTAATATATTTATTTTAAAACTGGAGTAAAAAAAAAAAAAAATGTTTACGTTGAACAAAAAAATATATATTCATCCTAAATCCATAGATGGCAGCACTACATTATTTTTCTTGAAATCGTGCAATATTGTAAAAAACGCTCGCGGATTCAAAAAGGAAAGTCCGTGGGATGCAATAAATATTACTTTTTTAACCAAATTTTGGTACGTTAGGAATCAAAAGGCAATCATGAATTTTTTTAGCATATCGTGGACTTATTGATCTTTATGTCTGTGCAATAACTGAAATGTCTGACCTTCCATTCATTAATTTTTTTGCCTATCAATAAGAGAAAAAATTATGATTTTGTAAATTTTGTAAAGTTTCTAAATTTTTTTAAAAGATGAAGGAAATACGTGGCAACTTAAAAACTTTAGCAATTCGATCTTAATATCTAACACTACATCAGGTATCAAATTCCTTCGATTTTTATAACTTTTTAAATTTCTCAAAATCGACAAATTTTAAATTTTTACAACAAATTTAAGATTAATCATGACATTACCAAAATATAATTACTAAATAAATACGAAGAAAATTTTTCAGAGATTACAATACTACAAAAAAGATTTAATTTATGTTCAATAGTTTTCAAGAAACTTGCAATTTTGGACTGTTGCAAACATGCCATTCTATGTCACACGTTTTTTAAATGTCCAGAACTTGCAAAATTTTTATTTGTTTGTCGAAATATTTTGCAGTGCTCTGTTTGAATATGAATTGAATCTGTGTATCAAATTTGATTAAAATCGGTTAATATGTAACCACTACTTTTGTTAAATTTTTGCTCATTTTGTGTGGAATGAACCCCAATAAAACTGCTTAAACGTTAATACGTCATACCATGTTTATCTATACTAATAAAAAAAGACAGTTTATCTCCCTGTGCTTGTGTGTGTGTGAGATGGGAAGGGAAATCTACCTCACGGAGCGATCTGAAATTGTAGATAAGTAAAGCCCAGTGTAGATCCGAATACATCGGAGTCTTCGATTTTTCTTTTTTGACAATTAGCCAATATATTAATTTAAAACTACAAAGAGCCATTTCAAATGAAAATGAAATTTCTAAAAAATTGCTTAAGAGGCGCATAGGCCAACAAAGTGAAAAATATCCCATGCCGGGACACGAAACCGGGCCATCAGTATAGCGCACTGACGTTCTACCGACTAAACCATATTGAACAATACCCAGCCAGGAAAATTTCTCCCTATATGTTGGCAAGGCTACAAACGCAGCACAAGACGGAATATTTATCGTGAGCTATTGACATGAAGCAAACACGAAACTTAATTAAATCCAGCATCGATAGAAATAGACGGGGTTCGTATCCCGGCATGGAATCTTTTTCACTATGTTGGCCTTTGCACTTCTTAAGCAATTACTTTAAAATTTGATTTTCATTTGAAATCCTGTATGTAAGGCGAATGTTTCTCTCTAGAATAATATCCACTACAATTATTACAATTTCCACTACTATTTCGACTCTTATCAAAATTGTGTTTTTTTTTTTTTTTTTTTTTTTTTTTTTTTTTTTTTTTTCAACTGACGCGAGGCGGCAGTTTTGGAGTTGACTAGTATTGAAGAACAAAAGTACGGAAAAATGCTCTTTTTTACACATTTTGCAACGCACGCCAGGTTAACCCCTTGGGGACGAGCGACACGTATACGTGCCAGAAATAGGCCTAAAAATCCTCGTTTATCCTCACCAGTAAAATTTTACTGTAAAATTTGCCTTATTTAATCCGAGCATTTTCCCGATTTCAATAGGCACAAACTTCTGTTTTTTAAAACCGGTAGCAAAGTAATAAACATTTCGTAAAAGGCTCCCGTCGCGAAGGGGTTAAATATTTGAAATGTGAAAAACCAAAATCCACCATTATACATTTACGTCATTCTTTCTTTCTAACGGTACAATTCAGTAGCATCAACTTTTGAAATATATTGGGTGGGCAAAAAAATTTTTGAGTAAAACAACGCATACAATTTTTCCCCTTAGTGCGTGCATGTGTGTGTGGTGACAGAGACGCGTGAGGAGCGAATGAATAAAGATAGTTATTCAATGTTGCATTATGTTTTTTTCTAAGAAAAATATAAAATTATTATAATTTAATAATAATTTAATAATAATTTAATTATAATTTAATTTAATTTAATTTAATTTAATTTAATTTAATTTAATAATTTAATTTAATTTAATAATTTAATTAAATTATACTCTCATAAGTTCTTCCTTATGCAAACATTAATATTTATTATAAATAACATAAAAATTACTAACTATTCAAAGTGTAAAAAACTAAATGTCAAGAAAAACATACAGTTTAATCACCTAATTGCTTTATCAATTCAAGACATTTAAAAAGATGACAAAATATGCAAGAAATTTGTTTTCGAGACAAATTTAATTATACATTCGTTGAAGGGGTTTACAGTATTCCTGTAAGTCTAATTGATATCCTTACTATTTTTCAAACAAAATTATTTTCAGAACGTCTATAAAAAAATTTCATTTCAGAATTAAATATTTAAATAACGAATTAAATCAATTGGAATTGGGTGGGAGGATCAATGAAATTATTGGGTGTGCTCGCGCCCCACGGGCCCATATAATTTGGTAATGACTCTGTAATAAATTATTTTAAAAGGGTTTTTTCTTTTGTTTCTAATCAGCCTTAATTTAACAGATGCGGAAAAACGAAAAATACTCACATAAATCGTGAACTTTTGGCTCTATCTCAAGAACTAATGCACGGATTTTCATGAAACTTCAGATTCAGTTAGTCCTTGACATGAATAGACATTTTATAGATTTTGGTGTAAATCGCTCAACCGGTGGCGCTGCTATTGGGCATTTTTTGCAATTTCCGCAATAGCTCTATCTCAAGAACTAATGCTTGGATTTTCAACAAACTTCAGATTCAGGTATACCATGATATGAGTTAGTGCTGTTTATGTTTTGATGCAAATCGCTCAACAGGTGGCGCTGATATGCTGCATTTTTCAGAATTTCCGCCACAGCTGTATCTCAATAACTAATGCATGAATTTTCATCAAACTTCAGATTCAGGTATACCTTGATATCAATTAGTGCTGTTTATGTTTTGGTGTAAATCGCTCAACAGGTGGCGCTGCTATACTACATTTTTCAGAATTTCCGCTATAGCTCTATACAAGAACTAATGCACGAATTTTCACCAAACTTCAAATTCAGCTATATTGTGATATGAATTGGTACTATTTAAACGATTTAATTGACGTGATTTATATAGAAGAAAGTTTTGTGATGGCCACAACATACTAGTTTATGTTTTTACTAAGGAAATCGAAGTAAATATTTAATATTTTGTTTAATATTACTTTATTAAATACAATGATACGATCATCCACTTACATACTTAAAATTAAATAACTTCTTACGGAAAAAAATACATATTTTATAAAAAACATAGTACTGTAATATTTCATTATGAAAAGCCGAACTCTCATTTAATTTAAATTATTCCATAAAATAAATCATTTATACTAGAAATGGAGCAATAATATATTTTTTTATTAACATGAGACAAAAGATATTCATGTGACTAGATAAAAAGGACTGACAGTCTGATTTTACTTAATTTAATTTACATAATTGATTCATTCATTAAATGACGTAAGTTTATGCGATTATCTAAAATTGAATTAAGTAAAATTCGCCCGTTTTTATTATTACAGCTATATGAAATTAGTAATTGTCATATTTTTCTACCGTGCTGAAGTTAATTTCCAAGGTAATTAAGGAAATGTCACTCAGATATGAATGTTTGATTTCTTTAACACTTACATATTTTGATCAATATTAAGTTTGAAAATAATGTCTGCTATATTTCTAACTGTAATAGGTGCATCAAGTTAAGCAATAAGCAATATATGTATGTATTGAATAGCTTTATTGTATTCATTATTTCGAATAAACATAACTGTTAAAATATCACTTTTATTACTTGACGCCATTCTGCCTTTTGAAAACCTGAAATATTGAATCGTTTTTTGTCTTTCTAATATTGCTGTAATATCATGACCCAAAACGTTGAATTAATTTTTGATGATAGCATGATTTAATTAAACATGTTCGTGTTAAAATAAAAAAAAATATATAAAATATTAATTTCCTGATTATATTTTATGGAAATGAATATTTCAAACATAAAAAAAAACCCTTAAAAACAAATATCTGGAAAATATATTTATAAAAAATCCAGTTAATTTCTCTACCTGTAAACAGTTATTTTAAATAATGTGTAAATTATGTGTTATAAATAACACTTAAAATATGCATCCCTTTATTACAGAACAAGGGGTCGGATATAGAAGATATCGATTATACGTTGTTCTTGTTTTAGGCTTTTTGCCTTATAATCACTTTACTTAAAATTGAAAATGAGGTAATTAAATTCTTTTAACAGTGTTATTTGTATTTAACAAGTAGTAGTTTGATGCAAATAAAATAAAATATTCTGTTAATTTGGTTGATAATCTTGTTCCGTTTTCAACATGAATGAATTATAAACATTTTGAAAAAAGAATTTAATTACATTTTGACGATAAATGTAATAAGTAGAATTGAGTACTTGAAAGAATAGAATGAAACTAACGTTCCGTTGACGATCTTAGGTCCTTGGATAACCTTGAAGATCTTAGATATGGCTTTACGCTGGTTCTTGTTCAGTTTTGTTGAATCTTCACTGTTCACACAACACTGTTAACACATTTTATTTCTTCACAATGTATGGAACCTTTTTTTTAAGCCGTAGTATCACATACGAACACAGACATTATTACGGTAAACATTTTTTTGTTTATAACACGCAGACAATGAATTTCTAATTTATTTTTTGTTTTTTTCCTTTTTCGCACACATATTTGAAAATTTTCACCCACATGGGTACGCAAAAAAAAAAAAAAAAAAAAAAAAAACGAATACTGGAATTAACATAAATGATTTCAATTGAGTGTAGAACGTCTGCATTTTTGTATTAACAGACATCTAGAGATGTGAGGGGGATTTAGGAGAAGCTGTGAGAGTAAAGGCGATCTTGCTACTGGTACATCAGGAGCTACCGGTATTTTAGCGTTCAAATAATCGGGGTTGTTACGGTCGAAAGAAACACAGTTCGGAATTTCTTCACGTCGGTAAAACTGAGGTAATATCAGGAGCAATCGGATAGATGGAACTGTCGGCGATCCATTTGAACAGAGATAAAAATACGTTTTTAATATGCGCCGACATCTAGCAGTCGCTTTCTTTGCATCGGAGAAAGATGAAAGTTTTTTTATTTCGGAATTCCACCACAAACATATGGAACAAATAATGCCTCTGGTGTCTTTATGCACCTATTTCATTCAGTGTAATTTTTAAACTGGCAAGTATGACAAGGAGGGTAATAACACATGAGAATGAACTATGTGTATGCCGTGAAGTGTTGTGTAATTAGTTTCAGATCAATAGCAACTGATACGGCAGAAATATTTATTCAACACGTAAAAATTAAATTTAAAAAATAAAAAAAACCGACTGCGTAAAAAACGAACTAATTAATTATTTCTCACGAATGTGAAACTATTTTTACTTTCTTCTATCTTTACAAGAAGAAAGTATTGGATTCATGAAAATTTTCGAATTCCTGTTTTCGACGGATTTACACGTTTTAGGGGTCAGAGATTCCAAAAAACACGTTTTTACAAAATGTCTGTCTGTGACTCTGTGAGTCTGTCTGTCTGTCTGTCTGTGCGTATGTGACACAAATTTTGTGGGCACTCTATCTCAAGAACTAATGCACGGAATTTAATAAAAATTGATATTCAGTTAGTGCCTAATACAAATTGATGCTGATTAGTTTTTGGTGTAAATCGCTCAACAGGTGGCGCTGCAATGCTGCATTTTTCACGATTTTCGCAATAGCTCTATCTCAAGAACTAATGCACGGATTTTGATCAAACTTCAGATTTAGTTAGTCCTTGATATGAATTGTTGATGATTACGTTTTGGTGTAAATCGCCCAACAGGTGGCCTGTTATGATGAATTTTGCAGGATTTACACGATTTCCCCAATAGCTCTATCTTAAGAACTAACGCACGGATTTTCATCAAACTTCAGATTAAGTTAGTCCTTGATATGACTTGCTACTGATTAGGTGTTGGTGTAAATCGCCCAACAGGTGGCGCTTCTCTCTGCCTTTTTCACGATTGCCTCAATAGCTCTATCAATAAAACTAATGGACCAATTTTCATCTAACTTCAGATTTAGTTGTATGTTGACACAAGTTGTTGTTAATTAGGTTTTGGTGTTAATCACCCAATAGGTGGCGCTGCTATGCAGAAATTTTCACGATTTTCGCTATTGCTCTATCTCAAAAACTAATGTACGGATTTTCTCCAAACTTCAGATTCAGTCAGACGTTGACATAAATTGTTGCTGATTAGGATTTGGTATAAATCACCCAATAGGTGGCGCTGCTAGGCAGCATTTTGCTGAATTTAGACGATTTCAGCGATAGTCATATCTCAAGAACTAATACACGGAATTTCATATCGTTAGAATCCTCATAAGATGCATAGATTGCCATTTAATTTTGGCAGTGTGATAGCGAATTTTGAAGTATTAACATGTATGAGATAGAAGAAAGTTTTGGGATTGATACATCCGACTAGTTTATATTACTTACCTATTTTTACTTTCTTCTATCTTTACAAGAAGAAAGTATTGGATTCATGAAAATTTTCGAATTCCGGTTTTCGACGGATTTACACGTTTTAGGGTTCAGAGATTCCAAAAAACATGTTTTTACAAAATGTCTGTCTGTGACTCTGTGAGTCTGTCTGTCTGTCTGTCTGTGTGTATGTGACACAAATTTTGTGGGCGCTCTATCTCAAGAACTAATGCACGGAATTTAATAAAAATTGATACTCAGTTAGTGCCTAATACAAATTGGTGCTGATTAGTTTTTGGTGTAAATCGCTCAACAGGTGGCGCTGCAATGCTGCATTTTTCACGATTTTCGCAATAGCTCTATCTCAAGAACTAATGCACGAATTTTGATCAAACTTCAGATTTAGTTAGTCCTTGATATGAATTGATGATGATTACATTTTGGTGTAAATCGCCCAACAGGTGGCGCTGTTATGATGAATTTTGCAGGATTTACAAGATTTCCCCAATAGCTCTATCTTAAGAACTAACGCACGGATTTTCATCAAACTTCAGATTAAGTTAGTCCTTGATATGACTTGCTACTGATTAGGTGTTGGTGTGAATCGCCCAACAGGTGGCGCTTCTCTGCTGCCTTTTCCACGATTGCCTCAATAGCTCTATCAGTAGAACTAATGGACCAATTTTCATCTAACTTCAGATTTAGTTGTATGTTGACATAAGTTGTTGTTAATTAGGTTTTGGTGTTAATCACCCAATAGGTGGCGCTGCTATGCAGAAATTTTCACGATTTTCGCTATTGCTCTATCTCAAAAACTAATGTACGGATTTTCTCCAAACTTCAGATTCAGTCAGACGTTGACATAAATTGTTGCTGATTAGGATTTGGTATAAATCACCCAATAGGTGGCGCTGCTAGGCAGCATTTTGCTGAATTTAGACGATTTCAGCGATAGTCATATCTCAAGAACTAATGCACGGAATTTCATGTCGTTAGAATCCTCATGAGATGCATAGATTGCCATTTAATTTTGGCAGTGTGATAGCGAATTTTGAAGTATTAACATGTATGAGATAGAAGAAAGTTTTGGGATTGGTACATCCGACTAGTTTTTTTTTTATTTACTTGTTTTGATGATTTTTAAGTTGTGTTTAACTGTTAGTTCCTATCTATAAACACTGTTTTGATGAACATGTCTATGAAGGTTAGAGTTGCAGTAAAGCTAAACATCCTACCTACACAACTTCCAGATTACGTAATATTTAAACAGAGCTTCTGACCGTAAAATAGGTAATGAAACATCGTCTTCATTTTGAAAGACCTATCTAATAATATGCCACTATATAGGGTGTGTAAAAAAAAAAAAAAAAGTCTCTACCACTATTTTGTATTTTACGGCCGCATTTTGAATTTAAAAAACAAAACCTAGCGTATAACCATCAGACGGTTAAGACGAATCGATAGAGACCTCATTCATTAAAATCAGTCCTACCGTTGGGATGTTTCGAGGGTATAAAAAATATCCACATACCCATATACGTGTGAAACACATAACCCTTCCTGGCAGTCGGGTAAAAATAACCATCCATGCGCAAGAAGTATTAGAGTAAAGACACATTTCTACATGTACCAGACGTATGCCGGGAGATTAGAAAAATAGTCCTACAGATCAATGTGTAGTGAAGCTTCGAAAGCAACCCTACAGAAGCAAGGGGTCAGCAGAGAAGTGAGAAAATTATTTCCCATAAATTTCACCCAAAAAGTTCTGTAGACTGACAAATAGATAGCAGTTCCATTTGAAAAAGGTATTGAAAATTTAAAAATAACTTTACATGAATATCATTTAGGCACATGTATAGCTAATAATTTTAATATCAACCAATTATGTGGGCGCAATGGAAAATAACATGATCACGGTGGTTAGTTAGATGTGAATTTTAACAGCTAGACAAAGTTCATTACATGGTACTGGCGGCGAAGTTGGCTTTTTTAAGCGAAAGTAGCCAAGTAAGGAATTATCATATGTTATTTTTACCGTTGCAAGATAATTTATTTGTGGTTGCTTTTCTTTTCAATGTTAATGTCTAACGGGAGCGTTTCATGCCTGAGGAAAAAAGACAGTTATTAAAATTAAAGCACTTTAAACACTGATTAGTTATACTGAATATATATTACGAGAAAATTATGCACATTTTGGATTAAAAAAAGATGTTTTAGTTTACAGGAAAGGGGAACTTTTCAGAAATTAAATTAAAGAAAAAAGGGCATTTAATAATATATGATTCGACATCATAGCCTGTTTAACAAATGAGTACCAAAGATACTTTTATTTATTAAAACGATCCATTTATTCAGTTTCATATTTGAAATGAAATACCTTATTATATTCAAATCAATACTGACTCTAAAAAATATTGCTTTAATTATGAAAATTAAAACTCGGAAGCATATTTTTCTTATTATTTAATTTAAATTATTCCTTTAAATAAATTCCTTACTGGAGAACGATAACCCTTATTTATTTTTCATAAACACAAGACAAAAAATATTAACGTGTGTGAAAAAAAAATCTGACGTTTTTAATTAAATTACATAATTGATCCGTTCATTAAATGGTACAATGCCCCATTAACAAGTAATCCTATTTCTGCAAATCAATTAAGAGAATTGTCAATTAGAAGAAGTCTTTATTAATATCGCAGCATGAAATCGCCACATGCACAGCATTTCATTCGTGACCAAATTCATTTGCATTGCACATAAAGAAATTGTATGTGTTATATGAATATTTGATTTTATCAGACGTTAGTTACTTTAAATTTTGAACAATAATGCTGTAATTTTAGGTGCATTGTATATACATAAACTAATAATAATAACAATTATAATAAGGAAACATAAAAATAAAAATAAGAGTAATATTAATTAGCTCTTCTGTTTTTTATTATTTTCGATATAGAAAGCTTTTCGAATTAATTTATGCAACTTTTTTTTTTTTTTTTTTTTTTTTTTTTTTTAACGTGACATCCTTTTATTACTACAATGGATAGTTTACAGAAAATTAACAATAAATTTTGAACGATAGCACAAATTATATTAAAAATTAATTATAATTAAGAATGAATAAAAAGTAACAGATTGGCTTAAGTTAGTAATTGTATTTTTATTCCTTAATGAGAAAAAAAATATTTTTGAAAAAAATTGAGGGAAAAAATACAATATTGCTATTGCTCGCTTGTACATGAAGGACAGCTCTGACAAGGTTAAAATTACTTGACGTTATAGATAAAAGTATATAATTTAAATATCGAAATTTTCATTCTTGCCTTTTTATTACTTAATGGGAATAAAAAAAATAAATAGTAAAAAAAATTGAGGGTAAAATGCAATATTTCTATCACAGGGCTTGTACATAAAGGAATAATATATAAGGTATTTAAATTATTTGATATTATAGATAAAAGTTCATATTTTAAATATAGAAACTTTTATTCTTGCTTTCAGTTTATTTTTGGCTTTTAATATATTTATTTTAAAACTGGAGTAAAAAAAAAAAAAAATGTTTACGTTGAACAAAAAAATATATATTCATCCTAAATCCATAGATGGCAGCACTACATTATTTTTCTTGAAATCGTGCAATATTGTAAAAAACGCTCGCGGATTCAAAAAGGAAAGTCCGTGGGATGCAATAAATATTACTTTTTTAACCAAATTTTGGTACGTTAGGAATCAAAAGGCAATCATGAATTTTTTTAGCATATCGTGGACTTATTGATCTTTATGTCTGTGCAATAACTGAAATGTCTGACCTTCCATTCATTAATTTTTTTGCCTATCAATAAGAGAAAAAATTATGATTTTGTAAATTTTGTAAAGTTTCTAAATTTTTTTAAAAGATGAAGGAAATACGTGGCAACTTAAAAACTTTAGCAATTCGATCTTAATATCTAACACTACATCAGGTATCAAATTCCTTCGATTTTTATAACTTTTTAAATTTCTCAAAATCGACAAATTTTAAATTTTTACAACAAATTTAAGATTAATCATGACATTACCAAAATATAATTACTAAATAAATACGAAGAAAATTTTTCAGAGATTACAATACTACAAAAAAGATTTAATTTATGTTCAATAGTTTTCAAGAAACTTGCAATTTTGGACTGTTGCAAACATGCCATTCTATGTCACACGTTTTTTAAATGTCCAGAACTTGCAAAATTTTTATTTGTTTGTCGAAATATTTTGCAGTGCTCTGTTTGAATATGAATTGAATCTGTGTATCAAATTTGATTAAAATCGGTTAATATGTAACCACTACTTTTGTTAAATTTTTGCTCATTTTGTGTGGAATGAACCCCAATAAAACTGCTTAAACGTTAATACGTCATACCATGTTTATCTATACTAATAAAAAAAGACAGTTTATCTCCCTGTGCTTGTGTGTGTGTGAGATGGGAAGGGAAATCTACCTCACGGAGCGATCTGAAATTGTAGATAAGTAAAGCCCAGTGTAGATCCGAATACATCGGAGTCTTCGATTTTTCTTTTTTGACAATTAGCCAATATATTAATTTAAAACTACAAAGAGCCATTTCAAATGAAAATGAAATTTCTAAAAAATTGCTTAAGAGGCGCATAGGCCAACAAAGTGAAAAATATCCCATGCCGGGACACGAAACCGGGCCATCAGTATAGCGCACTGACGTTCTACCGACTAAACCATATTGAACAATACCCAGCCAGGAAAATTTCTCCCTATATGTTGGCAAGGCTACAAACGCAGCACAAGACGGAATATTTATCGTGAGCTATTGACATGAAGCAAACACGAAACTTAATTAAATCCAGCATCGATAGAAATAGACGGGGTTCGTATCCCGGCATGGAATCTTTTTCACTATGTTGGCCTTTGCACTTCTTAAGCAATTACTTTAAAATTTGATTTTCATTTGAAATCCTGTATGTAAGGCGAATGTTTCTCTCTAGAATAATATCCACTACAATTATTACAATTTCCACTACTATTTCGACTCTTATCAAAATTGTGTTTTTTTTTTTTTTTTTTTTTTTTTTTTTTTTTTTTTTTTTTTTTCAACTGACGCGAGGCGGCAGTTTTGGAGTTGACTAGTATTGAAGAACAAAAGTACGGAAAAATGCTCTTTTTTACACATTTTGCAACGCACGCCAGGTTAACCCCTTGGGGACGAGCGACACGTATACGTGCCAGAAATAGGCCTAAAAATCCTCGTTTATCCTCACCAGTAAAATTTTACTGTAAAATTTGCCTTATTTAATCCGAGCATTTTCCCGATTTCAATAGGCACAAACTTCTGTTTTTTAAAACCGGTAGCAAAGTAATAAACATTTCGTAAAAGGCTCCCGTCGCGAAGGGGTTAAATATTTGAAATGTGAAAAACCAAAATCCACCATTATACATTTACGTCATTCTTTCTTTCTAACGGTACAATTCAGTAGCATCAACTTTTGAAATATATTGGGTGGGCAAAAAAATTTTTGAGTAAAACAACGCATACAATTTTTCCCCTTAGTGCGTGCATGTGTGTGTGGTGACAGAGACGCGTGAGGAGCGAATGAATAAAGATAGTTATTCAATGTTGCATTATGTTTTTTTCTAAGAAAAATATAAAATTATTATAATTTAATAATAATTTAATAATAATTTAATTATAATTTAATTTAATTTAATTTAATTTAATTTAATTTAATTTAATAATTTAATTTAATTTAATAATTTAATTAAATTATACTCTCATAAGTTCTTCCTTATGCAAACATTAATATTTATTATAAATAACATAAAAATTACTAACTATTCAAAGTGTAAAAAACTAAATGTCAAGAAAAACATACAGTTTAATCACCTAATTGCTTTATCAATTCAAGACATTTAAAAAGATGACAAAATATGCAAGAAATTTGTTTTCGAGACAAATTTAATTATACATTCGTTGAAGGGGTTTACAGTATTCCTGTAAGTCTAATTGATATCCTTACTATTTTTCAAACAAAATTATTTTCAGAACGTCTATAAAAAAATTTCATTTCAGAATTAAATATTTAAATAACGAATTAAATCAATTGGAATTGGGTGGGAGGATCAATGAAATTATTGGGTGTGCTCGCGCCCCACGGGCCCATATAATTTGGTAATGACTCTGTAATAAATTATTTTAAAAGGGTTTTTTCTTTTGTTTCTAATCAGCCTTAATTTAACAGATGCGGAAAAACGAAAAATACTCACATAAATCGTGAACTTTTAGCGCCTTTACCACTAATTCTTATTCGATCAAGATTTTTTTTTTTTTTTTTTTTTTTTTTTTTACACAGAAAAACAGAATTACAGTTAGATTGTAGCTACGCGCTATGTAAGTTTTACTTCTACTTTCACTCCTGAAATACTCACAGAATGCCTTGTTGTTTTGTAAACAGAACGCAAAGGAACGTTGCTTTTGATATAGAAAGATGTGTGAACGCGAGAGTGAACGCGACCCCGAAGGCAGTAAGACCGACACCATTAGTATCGTTTATAAGAGTTTCATTTAGATATAAGGTACTTGTACCAAATATGGACAGTGCTCTCAATATGGACACCCCTTAGATCTTTAAAAGTAACAATTTTGATCGAGAGATGGCGCTACATGTCCGTGAAGAAAAGCAGTTGAAAAGATAATTAAGCCTGGAAAGTGCAAAAAAGCGCGCTTTTCGCCATTTGGAAGGAAAGTTGTTGTTTCGTGGTGAGCTGAACGTAATTACCGGTAATTTTAAATTCTTATTAGATATGGTAAAATTACTTTGAATATTAAAAAGTGGAGTGATTTCGAAAGCTGTTAAAACATATTTTCGATTGCTATTGCTTATATTGCTTAAAAATGTTTTCTTTGTTTATTTATTACAAGATTTAGTAAAACTGTGCACGATTCCCAATATGGACGCCTTATGTCCACATTGGAAATACAGCAAGTAAATCTTCAGATTCACTTGCTGTATCCAGTCCTTCAAAAAATCTCCTCCAAGAAAAAATCCTCCAAGAGGGCCTTGCAGAAAAATCAAAAGAAGCCACCCCTCAGGAGGGTATCTGTTGGCGAAATCGCAGGTACCAGCGGTATGACTTCCTCAACAAGGGAGAGCTGGTACAGCTTCTTATGCAGTATTGATGCTGTTGCAGACATGCGGCTATGCATCACATGCGGCAGATATGTCCATGAGGACTGTGTGGGACTTACCGCCCATGATGAAGAAGTTTCTATTTGTCCATCCTGTGAGGACTGAATAATAACAGTTGTAAATTCTGTAGACAAATGCAATAAAGCTAAGCAAAACCAACTATATTATTTTATAATATTTTGCAGTAACTGAGGTGCTTTGCATGGATCTTCGAAGATCCACAACCGAAAATGACCCCCCCTTTCAAAAGTGCATGTTCCGAAGATATTTACTGTCCACCCTCCCCCGCAATTCTTTAAGATATATTTCTTTCATCCCCTTTCCTCTAAAATCCCTTGGAAGATTCGCTCTTCCATACACCCTGTGTAGTAAGTCAATAAGGAGCCATCTGTCCCTATTATGGACATGCATGTCCATAATAGGGACAGGTGGTTCCTTATATGGACAATTGTAAACATTTTTTGTTTTTTTCATTAAAATTAAACCAGAATAATTACAAGGTCGCTAATTTTAATGATGATAGTCCACAGTCCAGGGATAGTAGTCATAAATTTTTGGAGTCCTATGACGTGTACACGGGGGTGAAAAGAAACAATTTTCCTTTGGGTGTCCATATTGGGTACAGGTACCTTATAAAAACATTCAATATTTATTTTAGGTATATTTGAGATTATTATTACGGGTCCGGACAACGCTGGGCTGGTAACTTAGTGATTTTTATATGCGTGAATTATTGAAATTTATCCCGACACACTGTAAGCATAGCATTCGATAGACTTATGCTTGCAATGTACCTACCTATATCAACATTTATATATCTAAATTATGCATGGAAGTATTTTATTAGGACAAATGTGAGTTTTTAAAATGCATCATTTCAGTTTTAGTTTACAATATATATATATATATATATGATCATCCTCTGAATTTTTTTATTTTTTTTTTTTGTTAAATACAATGACCCGACAATTCAATTATAAATTAAAATATAATATCATATCTGACAACTTTTACTTTTTTAATCAGTATTTTATTAAAATTAAGATGGCCTTATTCAATAAAAGAATAAGATACACAATAAGAATAAATACTAAGACGCACACTATGCATTTTAAAAATACTAGTAATTAAAAAGCGTTAAATTTGGCGGTTATGAATTATTATAGGAAAATTGACATTCTGTAAAAATATATTATTTAAATTATTCAAATTGCAACTTTAAATATTATATTTCTTTCCATTTTATTTTAATTATTCTATAAAAAAATTCAATTACTTAAAAAATTAATATAAATTTCTCTTTTAATAGACATAATACAAAAGCTATTAAACTGACTGCATAAAAAACAGTCTTACGTTAATTAATTTAATTTACATAATTGTTTTATTCATTCAGTAGCCTAATATTCTTCTAAGAGTGTAATTTATTTCCGTAAATTCAATTAAGAATAGTATATGAAGATCTCTGCATGTCTCTACACACTTTATTAAGATCGCTGAAAGAAATTAATAATTGTCAATTTTTTTCTCCATGCTGAAGTTCATTTGCAGGGGATATTAAGATAATATCAGACTTATAGGGATACTTGATTTCATTAATGCATAGTTAATTTGTTTATAATTGGATTAGAAAAGCTCCTAATTTATGCTATAATTCCAAAATGTATTAAATGGACATAACATACAGGAATTGGAAAAGTAAAAAAAAAATATATCTCTATTGTTTGAATGATTTAAACTTAAAAAAGCCTTTATATTCATTTTAAAAATGCCAGTCTGCTTTCTTTAAAGTTTTGGAAAAAAAAAATAGTTGGATGTGCCAATCCCAAAACTTTCTTCTTTCTAATACATCTTAACATAAAATGTCAATACTTTATATTATTAGTTCAATACTATAATACTATGATTTTGATCTTAAATTTCTGCTTCATTAATTGGAGTAAAAACGAGTTAATCTCGATCATGATATTAATTAAATTCAATAGTTTTCCGTTATTCTGTTGTACATCAGCGATTCGCGAATAGCCGGCTTATCATGATACGAAGTTTCCGTCTCTTTACGAACTGCCGGTGCACAATAGAAGTACGAAAAATCAGAAAAAAATCAAATATACAAAAATGACTATAAGAGTTCTCCTTTTCGGCGGAATATTTGCAAATACAAGTACGACCTTCTTGCCATGTCCAAAAACATACAAAAAAATTCGGTTCAATTCTACACATAACTTCATACAGTTTTCGATGATACAGTAATGAAAATGGCACAAAAAAAGCTATCACAGCGCCTCTTTCCGTCGACAAATTTCCAAATTAAGGGAGGACGTGCTTGCATTGACAAAAACTAAAAAAAAAAAAATGGCTCAATTCTATGCGTAACTTCATACAGTTTTCGATGATACAGTAATGAAAATGGCACAAAAAAAAGCTATCACAGCGCCTCTTTCCGTCGACAAATATCCAAATTAAGGGAGGACGTGCTTGCCATAGACAAAAACTAAAAAAAAAAAAAATGGCTTAATTCTATGCATAACTTCATACAGTTTTCGATGATACAGTAATGAAAATGGCCCCAAAAAAGCTATCACAGCGCCTCTTTCCGTCGATAAATTTCCAAATTAAGGGAGGACGTGCTTGCCATAGACAAAAACTAAAAAAAAAAAAATGGCTCAATTCTATGCATAACTTCATACAGTTTTCGATAATACAGTAATAAAAATGGCACAAAAAAGCTATCACAGCGCCTCTTTCCGTCGAAAAATTTCCAAATTAAGGGAGGACGTGCTTGCAAGAGCTTAAAACTAAAAAAAAAATGGCTTAATTCTATGCGTAATTTCATACACTTTTTGATGGTACATTATTGAATATGGCACAAACATTGATATTACAGAACCCTCCTTCTGTCGGATTTTTTCCGAATTCAGGGAGGACATGCTTGCCACAGTCTTAAACTCAAAGAAAAAAATTGGTTCAATTCTATGTGTAACTTCAAACCCTTTTTGATGATACAACGGTGACAGGCACACGGACATACGGACGCAGACATTTACTAACTAGTTGGATGTGCCAATCCCAAAACTTTCTTCTATCTTATACATCTTAATATTTCAAAACCTAGTTACACATGTTAATACTTCAATATTATTAGTTCAATACTATACCAACTTTGATTTTCATCTTAAATTTCTGCTCAAGTCAATTAAACGGACTAAAAACGAGTTAATCTATATCATGATATTTGTTAAAATTATTAATTTTCCCTTATTCAGTCGTTATCAGCTGTTTGCGAATAGCCGGCATAGCAGGAAGCGAGTTCCTGCCGCTGCATGAGCCGCCGATGCACAATAGAACTAAGAAAAATCAAGAAAAGTATACAAAAATCGCTAGCACGGAGCCCCCTTACCGCGCAATATTTCCAAATTCAAGGAGAACCTGTTGGCCAAAGCCAAAAACAAGCACAAACATTTTGGTTCAATTGTATGCATAATTTTATACGCTGTTCGATGGTACAATAATGAAAATGGCACAGAGATCGCAATTATAGCGCCCCCTTCTTTCGGAAATTTTTCAAGTTCAGGGAGGACTTGTTTGCCATAGCCAGAAACATGCACAAAAAATTTGGTTCAATTATATGGATAACTTCATACACTTTTCGATGGTACAATAATGAAAATGGTACAGACATCGCAATTATAGTGCCCCCTTCGGGCAGAATTTTTCCAAATTCAGGGAGGACCTTCGTAAGATGACCAAAAATAAACACATAAAATTTGGTTCAATTCTATGCATAACTTAATACACTTTTCGGCGGTACAATATTCAAAATGGCACAAAAATTGTACAAAAATCGCTATTACAGCGCCCTCTACGAGCGATTTTTTTACAAATTAAGGGAGGACCTCCTTGCCATAGCCAAAAACTTAAAAATTTTTTTTTGGTTCAATTCTATGCATAACTTCATACACTTTTGGACGGTACAGTATTCAAAATCGCACAAAAATCGCTATTACAGCGCCCCCTACCGGCGAATTTTTTCCAAATTCAGGGAGGAGCTGCTTGCCATAGCCAAAAACTTAAAATAAAAAGTTGGTTTAATTCTATGCACAACTTCATACAATTTTGGACGGTACAATATTCAAAATCGCACAAAAATCGCTATTACAGCGCCCCTTACCGGCGATTTTTTCCAAATTCAGGGAGGACCTGCTTGCCATAGCCAAAAACTTAAACTAAAAATTTGGTTCAATTCTATGCATAACTTCATACACTTTTCGATGGTACAATATTCAAAATCGCACAAAAAACGCATTTACAGCGCCCCCTACCGGCGAATTTTTTCCAAATTCAGGGAGGACCTGCTTGTCATATCCGAAAACCTAAACTAAAAATTTGGTTCAATTCTATGCATAACTCCATACACTTTTGGATGGTACAATATTCAAAATCGCACAAAAATTGTTATATCAGAGCCCCCTACCGGCGATTTTTTTCCAAATTCCGGGAGGACCTGCTTGCCATAGCCAAAAACTTATAATAAAATTTTGGTTTAATTCTATACATAACTTCATACACTTTTTGATGGTACAATGGCGACAGACAGACGGACAGACGGACAGACGGACGGACGGACGGACAGACGGACAGACGGACACACAGACAGACAGACATTTTCTATAAACATGTTTTTTGGAATCTCTGACCCCTAAAACATGCAAATCCGTCGAAAACCGGAAGTCGAAAAAAATTTCGATTACAATACTTTCTTCTATTGAAGATAGAAGAAAGTAAAAAACGTGTTTTGAGATATCTCTACGGACATACGGACACAGAAATTTTTTATAACCATGTTTTTGGGGATCTCTGACTTCTAAAACGTCTTAATCCGTCGAAAATCGGAAGTCGAAAAAAATTTCGATTACAATACTTTCTTCTATTGGAGATAGAAGAAAGTGATAAATATTTTTCGAAAATGGATGTGATTCATTTCATAGATATAAGAATAAATGTTGAGTAAAAGCGCAAACTAATTAAATATTTTTATAATTATATATTCTAAACTTCGTAGCAAACAGTGCAATGTATGAGAAATCTTATTTTTTTTTTTATTTTATTTATTTATTTTTTTTTTCTTTTACGTTTGAAAAGGGTCATTACAAAAGGGATTTACAAAAAAAAAAAAACAGTCGTACATATATTTTTAAATTTTTCTTTATATTAAAATTATGCTTTTATAATTTTCAAAACAATAGGAATAAGTTGATAATTAGACATCTTAAACATTCAGACAAACGTAATTTTTCCTTGTCATTGTGATGAAGGTGTACAAATTTTGTATCATTTATAAATAAAATTACTACTATATGAATTAAATATATTTATGCAAATTATAGATAAATTAACATACATCAGATTATTTTTATGAAATTTATACAAAGTGACTACAAAATCAGATGTAAATATATATATATTTCTTTTTTTTAATTAATTTTATTAAGGAAACGAATCATTTACATAAAACGAAAATTGCTCTTTTCCACAAGTTAAAAAGACGATTTTTATTTTACATTTCAGGAATCATAATTTTATGCATATGAATTACATTTTTTCAATCTGCCGTGGCATACAGCTGCTTAATGGCTGAATTATTCATGCAAAAATTCCACTGCAGATCTTAGGAAATAAAAGTAATGGGCTTTTGCATGCTTTACATAAATTGGAAATCCAAACATTTATCGAGTTTAATTTGCATAAATTAGACATAAAGTTAAATTACTTGTTTAACTATATACTTAATTTATTCAAAGAGGCGAAAATATTATACGTGATGTCAAAAATAGAGAATATTATGCAAATTCATTCATATTTGGTTTATTACATCAATTAACACTCCCTCAATTTAACATTTACCCCCTCCCCCCTTTCAAAAAAAAGAAAATATGCATTTATCCTCATTAAATCCACTTAAAATGTGAAAGTTTCAGGTTTTGTTAAATCATACGTTATAAATTTTAAAATTAAGTACATTTAATAAACAGTTAGGTGTTTGATATAGCAAGTTTAGAAAAACACTTATTTTATGTTTATTTTTTTAGAAAGTCTTAATTTTTTTAGAATAATTAATTGTGTGAATGCAAATTATGATTATTTATTTTCAATATAGGTTAAATGAACATTGAAGTAAAATACATGAACTAGGGTTATTTCTTTTTAGAAAAACTGAATTAGTAAAAATGTGCAGGTAGATTTATTTGATTTTATGAAAAAAATGTAGAAATACGGGGAAAACATAGCAGTTTATGGAAAGTTATGAAATAAGTAACTGCAAACACATTTAGAAACCTTAAATATCTTATTAAATTTGTATAAACTTTTAAATTTCTTATTTTGTTATGATTTTCAATCATATGATCTTTTTATTAAGCAAGCAAATTGAAAATAAATAATTCGGCAAAGATATTTATTTATAATTAATAAAATACATAATTTAAGTAATACTATCATTAAAATATCAGCTAAAATTTTCAAAATACATGCTCACTAAATTTATTATATGCTTTCATCGTTTTATAATATTTATCAATGCAAAAATATACGAAAAAATAATGTAAGCGCCTGTAGAAGTAAAACAAATCTTTATTTTTCATCAACATTTTTGCAGTTATTTATTATATGCTTTCATCTTTTTATAATATTTATCAATGCAAAAATATACGAAAAAATAATGTAAGCGCCTGTAGAAGTAAAACAAATCTTTATTTTTCATCAACATTTTTGCAGTTATTTATTGTTAGCACAGAATGTTTCTTCTCTTATACAAATTTCTCTTAACAAAACATTTAATTAAATACCATTTTTCTGCAGCCAAGTATTTCGCATTCAACCAATATTGCTCTTAATTAATCATCGGGTTAATTACCTGCATAATTGCTTCACATAACAGCTTTGGCGTTATTAATTATGCATGAATAGATAAAAGTCGATGTTCCAAGAATTTATGATTCTTGCTCGGAAATGTTCCGCGTTACAGAATGTCAAAAAATTATTTTACATTATGCAATTTCTTACGTATTCTTTTCGTTATCCGCGTTTTAAGGGTATTTATCTTACTCGAAAATATTATGAATAATTTAAATCATTGTAATTAGAGTTCTGTATAGGTTCGGGTAACCAGATTTTATCCAAATCCGGCCAGACCCCGGTTCGAGATAGGTCGGGTAAACGCTCGTTTTTATCGTTACGGATAGGGTTTGAGTCCCGTTTATTTTAAAAGTTTCGGGTTGAGGTCATTTTATGTTTAGATTTTGATTATTTCAGATCGGAATCTGCATGGTTCGATTTTTTCAAAAATGAATTCTGAGTATTTCTTGAATGAAAAAACTGTATATCTGAATATTAAAAAGCGTATATATCTTCATTTTTATACAAAAAGATTAAATTAGAATTCGATATATAATAATTCACTATTTTTACATACTTGTTATAAAATATTGTTTAATGTTCTATCACTTCTGGTTTGGGTCGTGATCGTGCCGTGGTCGCCGTCAATTTGATGTGTATCGTGTTCAGGTAGAGTTTCGGGGTAACGAAGGTTTGTGTCGGGTTCAGGTTGACTTTAAGCTGAAGCTTCGTGTTTGTGTTACATACCGACCTAAACTCGGGTTGGGTACCGATCGAGTTTATAGGAACCCGGCCCATGTGGGACAGTGTAATTAAAATCATAAATTTTTCCACGTACAAATAGAATAATAGAAACAATTTACATGTCCCTATTCGCATAGGAATTGCAAACAAAAATTTATATTATTAAGCTTTTTTTTTTTGTTTGTTTGTTTAATTAAACTAAGAAAAGTCTTTGACAAAAATTTTGATCTCATGATTCTTAAATATAATATATATATATATATATATATATATATATATATATATATATATATATATACCACTGTTTAATCCTAACAATTTGTTTACCTACTTTTTTGGCACATTTTTATTAAATTTAATAATATTCTAAATATTGTTAAAATAAAACCTATATTTCTGGAAATGATAATAGCTAAATCCGTCACATGACTTCAGATTATTGTAAACATTATAGTACTTAGAAAACATTTTCAAAACGATATTAGAAACAATTGCAGCAGATAATACTACGGATTATTTTTCGGTAACATTTTTACGCGTTGCTATTTATTATGTGCTCAAAATGTTCATGCTTTATAGAAGATTAATCATCGATTTAATTACCTGAATAATTTTTTAACATAACATCTTTTCTGATAGTAATTATCGGAGTAAATTCATTGTAAGAAGAAATTAAGATTCATTGGTCGGGAATATGCTGCATTATAGAATTTTAAAAAGTGAAATTTACATCTTGTGATTTCCAAATTTGTTATTCATTAAGGTATTTTTTTTTAGTCTTATCTCATGTAATAGTTAATTTTAGTAATTATAGACACCAAAATTGTTTATTAAGTGGACTCTGTTATCTTTGAAGTGTTTTTTGGAACTTATAATATTATATTAATATAATTTTAAATAATTTTAGAAGATAAATGATTTAATCAAGCAAAAATTTAGTTTTTGAAATAAAAGTTGAAAATTATATGTAAAAAAATAAGGAAATTTTAAAACTACACATATACTACAATTTTGAACATTTTGAAATTATTTTGTTGCAGTCTCGTCACAGACTTTTAAAGATATGAATGTATAAATCAGTTTTAAATATAAATAAATGATTAGTTTTATAAAAAATAAATAATACATCTTGATATATGTAATAATTAAAGTTAAAATAACAATTTGCTTAACATTTTTATTTTTAAAATATAAAATAATTTAATTTTAGTTTATTCTTATCCTTAGCTTTATTAAAAGCTACTTATAAAATGCCTCCATCCTAAAATTAAATATAAAAGTATTCCATAAAGTTTTGAAAATTAGAATATACTGATATACCGAAGAAGGACAAACTTAAGGGCCGTACAATTAGTATAACATTACAATAGCAGAGTAGAAAATTATAAATATATTTTAATCTAAAAATTTATAATCGCTTCGTTTTAATGCTCCCTTTTTAATATTTTTTTGCGATTAAAGAAAGTGAAAATCCTTTAAAAAATTACGTTAGAACTACTTGCGAATTCGCGAACGGAGACAAATTAATTTAAAGATTAAAATTCTGAAACACTAAAGGAAACTAGTTGGATGTGGCAATCCCAAAACTTTCTTCTATCTTATACACAGTATTTCAAAAACTAGTTACACATGTTAATACTTCAATATTTTTAGTTCAATACTATAACAACTTTGATTTTCATCTTAAATTTCTGCTTCAATCAATGAAACGGACTAAAAACGAGTTAATCAATATCATGATATTTGTTAAAATTAATAGTTTTTCCTCATTCTGTTGTTATCAGATGTTTGCGAATAGCCGGCTTGGCAACAAGCGAGTTCCCGCTCTGCACGAGCCGCCGATGGACAACAGAACTACAAAAAATCAAGATCAGCATACAAAAACGCTATCACAGAACCCCTTTACCGGGCAATATTTCCAAATTCAATGATAACCTGTTGGCCAAAGACAAAAACATGCACGAAAAAATTTGGTTCAACTGTATGCATAATTTAATACACTTTTCGATGATACTATAAAGAAAATGGCACACCCATCGCTATTACAATGCCCCCCTTCGGGCAGATTTTCTTCAAATTCAGGGAAGACTTGTTTGTCATAGCCAGAAACGGCCGAATAGCCGGTTTGCGAATAGCCGGCTTAGCAACAAGCGAGTTCCCGCTCTGCACGAGCCGCCGATGGACAACAGAACTACAAAAAATCAAGAACAGCACACAAAAATCGCTATCACAGAGCCCCTTTACCGGGCAATATTTCCAAATTCAAGGAGGACCTGTTGGCCGAAGCCAAAAACATGCACGAAAAAGTTTGGTTCAACAGTATGCATAATGTAATACACTTTTCGATGGTACAATAAAGAAAATGGCACAACCATCGCTATTACAACGCCCCCTTCCGGCAGATTTTCTTCAAATTCAGGGAGGACTTGTTTGTCATAGCCAGAAACGTACTCAAAAAAATTGGTTCAATTCTATGCTTAACTTTATACAATTTTCGATGGTAAAATAATGAAAATGGTACAGACATCGCAATTATAGTGCCCCTTCCGGCGGAATTTTTCCAAATTCATAGAGGACCTTCGTGCCATGACCAAAAACAAACACAAAATATTTGGCTCAGTTCTATGTATAACTTCATACACTTTTCGATGGTACAATATTCAAAATCGCACAAAAATCGCTGTAATAGCGTCCCCTAGTGGCGATTTTTTTCCGAATTCAGGGAGGACCTGCTTGCCATAGTCAAAAACTTAAAATAAATATTTTGTTCAATTCCATGTATAACTTCATACACTTTTGGATGGTACAATATTCAAAATCGCACAAAAATCGCTATTACAGCGCCCCCTAGTGGCGATTTTTTCCAAATTCTGAGAAGACCTGCTTGCCATAGCCAAAAACTTAAAATAAAAATTTCGTTTAATTCTATGCATAACTTCATACATTTTTGATCGTACAATATTCAAAATCGCACAAAAAACGCTATTATAGTGCCAGCTACCGGCAATTTTTTTTCCAAATTCTGGAAGGATCTGATTGTCACAGACAAAAACTTAAAATAAAAATTTGGTTCAATTCTATGCATAATTTCATAAACTTTTGGATGGTGCAATATTCAAAATCACACAAAAATCGCTGTTACAGCGCCCCCCACCGGCGAATTTTTTCCAAATTCTGTGAGGACCTGCTTGCCATAGCCAAAAACTTAAAATAAAAATTTGGATCAATTGTATGTATAACTTCATACACTTTTGGATGGTACAATATTGAAAATCGCACAAAAATCACTGTTACAGCGCCCCCTACGGGCAATTTTTTTTCAAATTCAGGGAGGACCTACTTGCCACATCCTATAACTAAAAATAAAAATTTGGTTCAATTCTATGCTTAACTTCATACACTTTTGGATGGTACAATATTCAAAATCGCATAAAAATAGCCATTACAGCGCCCCCTATCAGCGAATTTTTTTCTAAATTCAGGGAGGATCTGCTTGCCATAGCCAAAAGCTTAAAATAAAAATTTGGTTCAATTCTATGCATAACTTTATACACTTTTTGATGGTACAATGGCGACATGCAGATGGACACACGGACACACGGGCAGACAGACATTTTCTAAAAACTTGTTTTTTGGGATCTCTGACCCCTAAAACGTGCAAATGCGTCGAAAACTGGAAGGCGAAAAAAATTTTGATTACAATACGTTCTTCTATTGAAGATTTTTATTGAAGAAAGCAAAAAGAATGGGATAAAAAGCATCCTTCACATCAACACAACTTCGCATTAGTTATAGTCATCGGATTTTTGCGACACACTGTCAGAAAGGACAACTGTTTTATTTATCAACGAAAACATAATATAATCTCTTAAAATAGGCAATTAGGGAAACCGAGATAATTTCTAGACAAGAAATAATTTTCGTTTTATGAAATGTGTTTTTGTGATAAAATTCATATTTTATATATTTTTTTTTATTATTGATATTATAAGAATTATATTCTCATCATATCCATGAACTTTTTTTGTAAATAAATGGAAATAAACATTTCGTAAATAAAAATTTTCCTCGCAAATAAAAAATTTCCTCAGTCGGGATAATTTTCAGAAACGCAACGGATTAAGTATTAAACTCTTCTATGTTATATGAATAGAAAATTAGATGCTTATGAGTGGCGATAGTCAATCAGTATCTGGTTGTATTGTGTATTTCAAGTAGGGTAATCAATATACAACTTAATGCAAGAAAGAAAATTTATTATATATTTCATATCACTCTTTATAACATTATCTGTATGACGTAGAAAACGTGACAATGACTAAGAATATATTTTCATTAGTAATTGTGGCTGTATTAGGATAGATTTTACGATAAAGCACAAGAACTATGATATAAACTTACTCGAAAATCGAACTTTGAGGCTAGATTAACATAAAGCTACCAATACGAATCTCAGATAGAAATACAATTAACTTAAGTTAGTTTTATTATTTAATTTACAAAAAAATACCCATTATTAATACTTAAAGGTTCTATCTAAGTCTGGAATATAATTTTTGTATGCAATTGTAAAGCGGTACATAGAATCTGTCTGAAATAAACCATAAAATACAAATGGAACAGGAACTTTGTCTAATTCCTGTGTTGTAAGTTATCAAAATGTATTATCTCCATACCCCATTAGGATGTTTTTTTATTTCTGTGCATAGATTACACCTTAGCTTATAGAACTTTAATACTTTGACAAAACTCGTATAGTATAGGGTTTCATAATAAGCAGAAAAGTAATTTATGTTAAATTTTTTAATTAAGGTTTCAGTTGACGTGGATGTACTTGGTAGAACAGGTTTTTCAATATCACTGGTAGGATTGGGTCTGCTTGATAAACTGATAAAAACATCTCTATAATAACTTTCATCATCTGATGCACTTCTAGATTCTTTTGTTAAAATTATTTACTTTGAGACCTCTTCTCTTTTTTATTAATAACATTCGTCCCATCATTTTCTTTAATTGTTTCATATAGTCATCAAATGTATGTAACAGCTGCATACATATCTATTTCCCATATCTATTTGTTTCTACTGCAGTACTTCTTGGGACTATGTTACTAAATACAATTTCTTCAAAACTTTTACTGCTGCTAGACTTACAACTGCTTTCGATTTGTTATTCTATGCTGTTAAAAATTTCCGTAAAAACACGAAAAACAAACCAAATTGAGATTCTCCGTAAAATTAAACCAGTTCTAGGTTAACTGCGTTCGACTGGGGTTTTCGGTCATCATTTTACAGACTTTACTCCCTTTTATTATATCAAATTCTCTGTAGTGATTTTCATTTCTTTTTTTTTTATATTTGATAAAACTTGTAATTCAAAATACACACTTTTAAAGTTCTTTTATAAATTTATTCGAAATATTAAAGGAAAATTGGTTAAAATTGGTTTAAAATTGGATTAAAAAGTGTTTTATTATTTTTATATTTGATAAAACTTGTAATCAAAATACACACTTTTAAAGTTCATTCATAAATTTATTCGAAATATTAAAGGAAAATTGGTTAAATTGGTTTAAAATTGGTTTAAAAAGTGTTTTATTAAAAATTTGAATTTTTTTCGAAAGGAAAATTAATCTCTGCGGAATTAGCGGGGATTTTTATCGACAGTCACTTAGCAACTCTTTCATTCTCCATGTGGTGTGTGGAGCTTGGCAATATTAAAAGTAAATTAAGTAAATTAAAAGTATAAGTATTCCCCCTTTGAATTATAAAGACATCTATTGCAAGCAGTAGTAACAGCTACTATAGCCCAATCATTAAAGTGTTCGTTGTACAAGTTAAATGGTACAGCAGTTAATATTTACTCAAAATTTTCAAATTCTTCGAAGTTCAAAAATACACATATTTCTGGAAAAGAATCAAATATTTATCATTGCAAATAAACGAACTAAATAAATTTACAGAGACGTGTATTTTTATCGATGTAAATTTACACCGTCCACTGTAAATTTACCGAATAATTTTTATGTTATTTAACAGAATCACTGTTTTTTTTTCAATCTCTGTAATTTTAAATAAGACTTAAGATAATGGATTACCAGTAGATCATCCGTAATTTCACAGAAAAGTTTTAAACATTGTAGAGCTAGAAGCATCTCATTTTTAACTAAATAAAGATGTTGTTGCAGGTGTGTAAGATGTTTAAGCGTCTTTCTTTGGTTGTTCATATTCTGGTCCTGATGGTAAGATTCAGTCTCAGTAACTTCCAGATATATAATGAAACACATTTTGACACTTCAGCTTATAGTATTTACTGTGGAATTGAGTGAGTAAATTACTTTGAAGAAAATCTTAATGCAATACTTTACCTTCAACGCTGACAAACGTACTTTCTAAAGAATATTGTTGAAATCCACATTATTAATTATTTTCGTTGTGTTATCGATTTCATTCTCCCACTTTGCATTTTTTTTCAGATAGTATTTTACGTAGTCAAAAGCATCATTGCATCATTTTTCTAACGGATGTAAAATGCCAGTTGTGTGAGGAGGTAGTTTCAAAAGGAAAATAGTGTTGGAACAAGACAATCCAATATTCGACAAACATAAATAAGACATATGGTTATTTAAAATAATGATAAAATTAATAACAATTTGTGTTCCTAAAATAATTTAGTTGATACCTAACTTTTACTATAGCTAAACGAACGACATTCACTTTTAGTGTCAATTTGAAATTAGAAATTATTTCACAAAAAATAAACAGAGGTATCCAGCTACAGTTAACAAACTGGAATCTATATAACTATAACCTGATATTTTCATTTACTCAAATTCTACTTTACTAAGTTTTATAAATTAAAAAAAAATCATCTGATGCAGTCCAAGTCATGTAATTTAATTTTTTAAAGGTAGCTTTGTAAGTTAATTGAATACTTTTCAAATTTCGAATAATACACCCTATGTATGGATAATCAAGGAAAATACGCTTTCAAAATATTTATTTTCTTATTAGTTGGTTGGTTGGTTGAATGGAGTTTTATGACGCAAAGTTCCTTTGGGGACATGCTGCGCCAAAACAAAGTCAATATGAGAACAACAATTGAATAAAAAATGATTAACATGAAAAAAAAAATAATAATGTAAAATGTAAATAATAAAAATGTAATTAAATGGATACCGTAATGATATGTATAATTAAAACCATTTAAAAGAGTAAAGACTTCATAATTAAAAGACAAAGGTACTATAATTTAAAAAAAATTAAAAATTTTATAAAGCAATAATTGTTAGAATATAAACAAAATGTAACATATTTTTCAATACTACATTAAAACAGGTTTAAAAAACACAGAGAAGTAAAAAACACAATGTAAAATTAATCAGGCATAAACTCTTCAAAGGCAGTATTTTCCTCACCTGCATTCTAGTCATAGGATTCGGACTCCATAGCCTCTTCTACATAGTGCTGCAGCTCTCTGGGATCCTTAACATTAGTAGTAAATATACTAAGACGCGAGATTCTGTTCTTTTTCTTTACGGTTTTCCATTGTGAGATTTCTACAGTTTTCATGCTTGGGTTGAGAAATATTAGATTTCTGCAAGTTACATACGGGTGAAACAGAAGTTTGCTCATTTTGATGTTTAGGTGAATTTTTAGATTGACCAGCGGATTTTTTGTGATATACTCGTTTGGTATTCTATTATAACAGGTTCCGAGGATGATAGCCAACATTATAATTTTGGGCTCGCATATCCTTTAGTAGCACAACAGACATTATTTATATACAACTATTTTAAGTGCTGGTTTATTGTGTCTTAGCTGAATTACTTGCTGGAATAGAGGAGTTTGGTTGCTTATGTGCCTTACAGATTTTGGTTGCTACTTGAGTAATCTATATTAAGATACTCCGACAGATCGGGTTCTGGATTCAACAAGTTTACGAGGATCTGGGTAAGAAAGTTTTTGTGTAATTTTGACACCAAGATTTTCCTTTTCACGGATCAAATTTGGACAAGATCATGAGTATACTGTATGCTCACCGTTACAGTTCGCGCTGCGTTCAGCATTTCCGCAAGATTTACCATCCTGTCCCACTTATACACAACGTGCACATGTAACGGAGCCACGACAGGTACTTGTAGTGTTAACAAAATGCTGACATTTAAAGCAACGAAGAGGATTGGGTACATAAGGTTGGACTGGACAACTTAGGTACGCAGCTTTAATTCTACTTGGAATAGGAAGGCTATTCAAAGTGAGAACAATGTGTTTTGTAAGCAGAATTTGCCCATTGTTACGAATTGTAATAGGGCGAACATTTATGACATTTTGGTCTTTTAAATTTTGTAGGAGTTCTTCTCTGTAGACAATAAAAGTTCTGTTTCGGATATTGCACCGCGACTTGTATTCAGAATTTTATGTACTTGAACAGATACGGAAAAGGAACCTATTGCTTTGCTATTTAACAGGATTTGTGACTGGTTGGCTGAAGAAACCTTAACCAGCAAATCCCGGATTGCAGTTTTTTTAGTGAATGACCACCCCCTAAAGCAGACTGGAATGTTTTTCGCTAAAAGGAAAGGAGAAGTTCTCTTAAAAGAACTATCAGACAGTGCGTTTGATGACGAGATAACGTGTGAAAGAAATTGTGTGCTCAGTTTTTAGCTCTCCACTTGGGAGAAATTTAAATAAAAAAAGTTAATTACTTCCATCCATATTTGAATAAATAACATAATTCTGACCCCGGCCGCACCATCCACTACCACCCACTACCGAGCACAACAACGGGATGTACGTTCGTGTACCAGTGCTAACCAGGGCCCATATGTTCACAAAACACTGTTATGCCAGTCTCCACCTTAACGAGATGGCTAGTAAGAGCAAACTCACTTAATCCCCAGTCAGTTACAAATCAGATGACCAGCCGATTGTTGCATACGGGACCAATATGCACCTCCCATCTACCTGAAGCAGAGGCCAAAGCAGTGTGTTGGTTTCCCTCAACTCCCATAATCCCCCTTTCCAGGGACACGATGCACCACGCAAGGCAAACACGTGGGTGGTTTACGGTTTTTCATAAGTCGACATAAACATGATGATATCGGTTTAAGCAGAATTTCCCTCACCTCCGAAGAGGAAACCACAATGAGAGTGAAACAAAGAGGAAAGAAAGCTAAGAGAAATGAGAGGAAAATGAAAGGAGAAAGGTAGCTCAGGTGCCCGAGGTTGCGAAGCCCGTGAATACCTAAAGAAGGTATCCCCTGGGAGGTATTTTCATATTGTAATGAACATAACATCGTCTAGAACCCATAATTATTTATTTAAACATAATTTTTCATTATCTAATTAAGAATGACTTAATTACGTCTTAAAATTAAACCCAAGTGTGACAGCGTTTCTGTCCCATAGGTATCATTTTTATTCAAAATTAATTTAAAACATAACTTTCTTACTTTTAGATCATATTAGCCTCCCCCCCCCCTCTTTCCTATAATGAAACTTTAAATAACTTTCCCCCACTCTTCCAGAAGAGCTCTTTCCAGTTCTTGGAGAGTTTGTGGGGGTTGTTGGCGGCCAGAAACTCGTCTTCCTAGAGCGTCCCAAACGTGCTCGATTGGATTCATGTCTGGAGAACACGCTGGCCATTCCATTCGAACGATTCCTTCCTCGAAAAGGAAATCCTCCACCAGGATTGCACGATGTGTCCTGCAGTTATCGTCCATTAAAATGAAGTTATCTCCGATTGCTGCAGCGTAAGGGACTACAATAGGCCTGAGGATCTCATCCCTATATCGGCGACCAGTCAGAGCTCCATCTCGAATGATGTAGAGATCAGTGCGCCCGTCAATGGAGATGCCACCATACACCAACACTCCTCCACCGCCAAATCTGACACTTTCGTGCACGAACGCAGGATTATTCCTACTGCCACGGTCCCTCCAGATGAAAATACGCCTATTATACGGATGCACAGAAAAACGGGACTCGTCAGAAAACAGAATATTGCTCCATTCATTTCTCCTCCAGTTGACATCCTCGGTTGCCCACTGCCTGCGGTCGCGACGATGCCTGGATGTTAATCTAACACATACCAGCGGTCGGCGAGCATACAGACCTACAGCATGGAGCCGGTTTCGGACAGTCTGAGTTGAAATCGTGGTGCCTGTAGCCGAGCGAAGGTGTTGTTGGAGAAGAGTAGCGTTCATGGTTCGGTGTCTCCGAGCTGTTAACGCTAAATACCGATCTTCATTGGGCGTTGTTGCCCGTCTACGACCTTGCCCTGGTCTTCGGCCTGCACATCCACTCTCCAAAAAACGGTTCCAGATCCTGGAAATGACACTTTGTGACACTCCAATGGCTTGCGCTACTTCGGCTTGAGTTTGGCCCCCTTCTAACCTACCAACAATTCTCAAAGCTTCTGAATCTGTCAAATGACTTCGCTGAGACATTGTACTCATCGAAACAAAGCAATCACTGAATGCCGATCATCCTTGTCTTCATTCTCTTTTATCCAGTTGAAAGTCAAATTTCATTCGCTGCCGCTGAAGCGACGTTTTTGACGTCGAACTCAAAATTTGCATACTCCACAGTTTGAAAACCAGAAAAATTTGCATTTGTGTTTCTTTTCTTCTATTTTCGGCAAAAAAAAATTTCGTTTATATCTTTATTTTATATAAAACTTCAAATATCCTTTAATTGTTTTGAGCAGTGTATATATAGTTGAGAGAGAGAAATCCCACCCCCCACTGTTAAAATGGATGTATGCTCCGCTTTCGACGAATTCCAGTTAGATATTAAAAGAACAGTTGTCTTCTTAAAGTTTCCTGCCATTCCTGTCTCTGTGTCTTGTGATGTTGGAATCAAGAGTATGTCATCACCTCTCCACTTAAGCGACAAGCCATGGTTGCCTGTTTGACGTGCCTGTGATGCGCGACGCTTTTTTTTTAATTCAAGACTGCTTACTACTTAGTGCTGTGCTCAATCTCTCCTGGAGTCTTCTACATGTGTGTTATCAGTGATTTGAGTTTTTACAAGTGATCTGTGTTTTCTTCAAAAGTGTGTCAACAAAAAAAATAAAAAGAAGAGTAATGGTTCGGAACCAGTGTACCCGACAAAAAAAAAGGGTACCTAATCATGTCCGTATTCATCACAATTCTTTTTGACTTTGTTTGTGAAATTGCAAAAAAAGGAAAAAGTTAAATCTAGTGATTCCTACAAAAAAGTGCACCTGACAATGTCAAAAATTCATCGTGCTTCATTCCGAATATTGCCTTTGTGATAGAATTTTCTTTTCTTGGCAAAATGTGTTTTTACGCAACGAAATCTAAAGAAAAAAGTGTTTCTCACTTACAATAACAGGGACGCATCATTTAAAAAGTATGTGCTTTTCTGTGACGTAGATGAAAATCTCAAAGTGAACTTAGTGTGACACTACTGGTGTTAATTACTACAGTTAAAAAGTGCATTTTTAGGTTGTGTTAAAAAAAAAAAAAAAAATAAGAATACAATACAAATTTCAACATGAACTATTTTTTCTCCTTTTTAAAATCTTAATTTTAGTTAATACAATATTTTCCTTTTTATATTTTTTCCAGTTTCATCTCTTTTCAGGCTATGATAAATGTTTCTATATTCATACGTGGTTAAAATTTTATTACTCAATACTATTCCATATTGTTTTTAATAAGGCTTCTTATAAAAGGTAATAGCCGGAAGAAAGATGTCGACTTTATAAAAAAAAAAATTATTGTTTTTTTTTTTTTTTTTTTTTTTTTTTTTTTTTTTTTTAAATTGTTATACTTGCAGCTATAATTCTAAGCTGCTCTTTGCATGTTAATGTTTAAAAAGGTAAGTGCTATTTAAGTTCAGTTATTTTATGAATGTTTAATGATACTTTATTTTCATGCATGACAAGGATTTTCTGGGTTTAACATTTATCGTGAAACATATTGCGCTTGCATTCCTTGTCGCTATTGCACAAACAATAGCCTTTTAAAATTTATCTAATTTATCTCTGTGCACATTTTGTTGTTTTTAATTATAGTTATGAATGACATATTTTTAACGAAAGGTGTGTTTATTTTTAATTTAATTTCTATTTTGATTGAAAAGAGATGTATTTGTATTTATCTCTGTTATGAATATTTAATATGTTAGGTAATATTTCATCTGCTTTTAAAAATATACGTTGTAACTTACAGATCGGCAGTTGATGTGTAAAGTAAAATTTATGAATAATTGGGATGCATTTCTAAGGGGATAAAAAAAAGGGTAGCATTTTTTTTAAGTTTGTTGCATTTGATTCATATTAGAAACTTCCTGAGTATCTTGCATTGACACATTGACGCACTTCAGAGATAATATATTCCTTTTATTTTATCTCTAGGCCTTGAAGTTGCTTCTCTGTTGTTTTATCATTTGTTGCACATAAATACGCTGGCTCGTATGCTGTCTGTTAACGGTATGATTTAAATAATATGTTGTGTCATATTGCAAATTATTCAGTATAGTGTCTTTTATGAGTAGTTTTCTGGGGATTTTTAAATGTTTTTTATTGTTAGTTAAGATGTTGTCATTCAGCCTTTCTTAAAGGTTGTATATAAAAAAAAATCTATAGATATATTTATCTTAGATTGTAAATGACTTACTTTTAAATACCTTTTACACTAGTAGATCTCGGACACACTTTTGAAATTTCTTTTTGGAGTTAATATATATTATTTTTTTTTCTATGCAGAAAGTTTTATGTTTTATGACTTTATTAATTTTTTTTTTTGCACTGATTAAAAGTAATGTGAAATATGTTGGATTTGCATATTCGTGGCAATTTAAAATAAGTATAGAGGAGGTGAGCATAACATTTTTTTTTCTCAGTTAGATGTGGGCACTTGATTAGAAATTTACATACAGTTGGCGTAATCATAAGTTAAAAAAAATATATTAGATTAGTTATCTTTCACATAAATATTTTCTTGGATTGTGAACTTTGGCAAAATATTTAGTAAGCTTAGATTAGTTTAGTCTGGCATACATTTTATTTAGGCATATTACATAGCTCGAGTCATCATGTCATGGTTACAAAATTTTTTTTTCCCTTTTGGCTCTCGTTTGCTTTTGCAAAATACATAAGATGTACAACATAGGTTTGACGTATAGTTTTAAACTGTTATTTTTTTTTATGTTTCTCAATGACATGCATTCACATTAATACATTGTTTTTTTTTTTGTTTTTTTTTTTGTGTGTAAGTTTGTTTGCTTGTACTTCTGTCATGGTTTATGTGGGATACTTCAGTCATTGCGCTATTTTCCATGGGGTAGCAAAATGTCTGAGGTGTGTATTTCGATCTATGGTTAAGCAAGTTGGCCGCTAGCTTAATCAGGGATCGGATATGTTTCCTAACATGATTGATGGAGTTACACTAATATTAATTTTACAATTGGAGTATTGTTTACATTTTAAAATTTATTTTTAGATTGCTAAAATTTCCCCTGTAATTGTTTCCTAATGCTGATGATGGATAACACCTTTACACTAATTTACACTTTATTTCTAACTTGCTATGGGCAGATAGCATTGTTAGGTATTAACCACACATGTGTTTTTTTCCCCTCTCATGCACATGGTTTGGGATGTCATGTTTGGCCTGGTACTTCACACACACACACACATTGACTCGTTCAGTTTTGCTGAATTTTGTTATATTTCAATTAATACTCACCATGGTTAAGGACATTCAGTGCCGTCTGTGCATGTATACGTTTCTTTTAGCATCATTTGTGTTTAGCTTAAAAATTGTATTTTTTTTTCACTGCATTCACAACTTCGTAGTTGTTTTTAGATAGACTTTCTTTTAATGTCAAGTGTTTTTTTTTTTTTTTTTAGTTCGTGTGTTTAAAAGTTTTGCAGAAATTATAACATAATGTAACTGTTGTACATTGTTTACACAGTCATCTTAAAGTTTTTTTTTTTTTTTTTTTTTTTTTTTTTTTTTTTTTTTTTTTGCAGGGGATAATTAACAGGGTGTACAGTTTTACACATGCAGCTAATGTACTGTTAGACTTCATTGTTTACGCGCGGCTGGTGACTCGTTGCTATTTTGAGTTATAACATAAGGTATTTCTTTTATTATAACTGACATGGTATTTGATATCGGTAAGAGTTTTTTTTATAAAATGTAGTCACATGCATAATGTGAGCTGTTCGGTACACTTTATTTTTTTAAAAGGGCTATTCACATATACTCATTAAACTAAATCTTTGGCATTTTTTTTTCTTCTTCAGATTAAATTTTTTTTTTAATTTGCGAGTTCAAGTCTCACAGTTGTCTTGTGACGGATACATACATTCATACCACATAAGGTACATTGCTTGTTATTTTTGGCTACCAATATGTTTTTTTTTCCTTTCATTCTTTTCTTGGAACATGTTTGGCTTGCATAGCTTCTACAATATTTAGCGTAGAGTTATACATTTTATGCACGCTTCTGTTAACTCAAGACAGTAATGAATTTACCAGATGCAGTTTTATTTTCTTTTTAACCCTTAGTCAACCACTTATTCAACAGTTTTCTTTCACATGTAGTTCATATGTTGGATATTTGTTTGTGTTTCACAACAGTTGTTTTTTTTTAATACATTTTGGTGCATTCTTATACATACATTACACTAGTTCATGTGTTGATTTACATATTTTGTTCATTTGCTTTTACACATTGTACTTTGCTAGCGATTTATTCGGCAGTATTTCTTTTTTTTTTCTTACAAGTAGTTCATTGAATTGTACACACTGGCTGGTTAAGAGTTTAACCAGAGACACACACATTACAAGTAGTTCATTTGTTTTTTTAACCCTTATTCATTGCATTTTGATGATAACTCATTTATTATGTAATTGAATCTCAATCGTATGCAAGTGTCTTGGGTTATTACACATATACTGTCTGTTTATTTTGTTGGCAATTACATTACAATTTTAGTTCATTGAGACATTAATACATAGAGTTCATGTGATATTATACAATTTGTTCACGTGTTTACTTACATGTTGTGTATGCTTGCGTACACTTTTGTTCATGTGTTGCATTACAAGTAGTTCATGAGTTTGGGAGTTTCCCCCCCGCCTCCCTCCACACACATACAGTTTCTCCTTTTACTTTTCTATCTTTTAAATTTTACACCGTGTTTCAATATTAAAATACTTTTTTTTTGCAAGGTTTTTTTTTGTGTGCATAATGTCAGAACATATCAATGGCATCATCACTTTGTCTCTATACAAAGATTTTAATGTTTCTAGGAGTTATCCGTCACATGACATATTAAACTACACATACATTTCGAATTTGTTTACTGTTAACATGTAACATTTTTTTACACTTTCATTGGATACTTCTTACTTAGAGGTGGCAGATCGAGCAAGATATCTTGTTACACTATACAAAATGGTATGCAATTTATTATTAATTTTTTTATAAGTTTGCCAGCGGTTAAATTTTGATCAATACACGGAAAGTCAGGATGGCAGTGTAAAAATTCATAAAATGCTAAATTATAACATACTGTGATTTTTTTTTTGGAAACCGGAGACTTAGTTAAATTGCAGGAATCTAAAAAAAAAACTACCCCTTATTATTTAAGGCAGAAGCCATAAGCTGATGCCACTAGAATTCACAAAATTTCAATATTTAGGGCTACACTTGTTTGAGCGCGTGCAGCTTGCACAATTTTGTCTCTGATAGTCCCGTGCTTTATGCACAAATTTTTGTGAGTTTCTTATGCCAGTAATGAAGCAACCTAAGATAATACAAATAAGCTTCAATTTATGAAAGAATTCATCTTTCCTTAAAGTAACAAATTTTTTTCTGGTGTGTTTTTGTCCTTTGTTTTTTTTATTTGCTTGCATTTATTTAATATTATGATCTCATGCAAGATCAAATTTTTGAGAAGTCGTAAATACAGTAAATGCTTCTCTATATGAATAGATACATGACTAAAATGCTGGTACCAGCGCCACACACACACAAAAAAATTAAATATAGGATCCTGTGTTATCAACTAATGTGGCCATTTTATTTTGTGGAATATTTAATTAAAAAAAAAAGATTATTTTGAATATTATGAGCGCTCAGTCATGGACATAACACAATTCTTATGAATTGTTTTGAAAGCAAGCAAATATATATATTTTTTCTACTTACTTATAGTTGTATAAAATATTTTACAGGAGCTAACGGGAAATAGTTTCACAGACAAGTTAAAATAAGTTTCTTGGTAGATATCAACTTAAATAGTTAATTTTACTTATTTTGTCATGATACATATTCTGTAAGTGCGAAGGTGGACAAAGAATTTTAAGTAGATATAAAGCTGCAACGTACACGTTTCAGCTTTCTTCTGTTGTGGGGGTGAGTTATGTGACAGCGTTTCTGTCCCATAGGTATCATTTTTATTCAAAATTAATTTAAAACATAACTTTCTTACTTTTAGATCATATTAGCCTCCCCCCCCTCTTTCCTATAATGAAATAGGTGATTAAATTCATTTCTCAAAAACATCCAGATTTTATTAATGTGGTTTCTTTCTTTTTCTAAAAACATCTTTATTTCACGCCGCTCAAAGATTCATTTCTTTTTTTTTCTTTTTTTCCCCTTATCTGTCTGTTCCACTGCAGCTGCTAGTAACAATATCTCTTCATTTAATTTCATGCAGAGAAAAGCTTCCTTATCACTGCTATGATGGAACCGTTGAAAATCTTTTAACAACGAATGTGAAAGGAATGTATTTTATGCGAGTCCCTGCATATTTCGCTTTCCTCGGTCTGCAGTATGTAATTTTACGTAACACTTGTTTAAGCGAAATGCCAGTCTGTAATATAAACACCTCCCAGATGTTTCTGCAGTCTCTCACATCGAAATGAGATGCGGTTTTTAAATTCACGTTGCATGGAGGTTAAATCTTTTTGTCAGTTGGTTTTACCACATGCCTTTCTTGGCATTTCTCGATTGTATGTTGCGGGCATTTTAACGTAATCATTTCGCTTAGATAATGATTCCCAGGATTTGTGGACTGGCAACCATTTTCCATGACGCGTTTCATTGTTCTCATCGGGGTTGCTGGATTTTTGGGATACTCATTTGGCTCGCGAATAAAACCTTTGTCCACAGTTCGTTCAGGGTGCCAATGTTTGAATTTGGCGAAGTGTAGCGACGAGTGTGATATGATTCTTGTGAAAATCACTCTCTCAACTTTTGATCTCCAAAGAAAAAGGATGTAAGACCTTCACGGTCTGTTGGTCACGCCCAGGCGTACCTTGTAAAATATTTACTCTCTCTCTCACTCTTAATTAATTATGAGAAAGATCTCTTTTGTAACTTTAAATTTAAAATGTTGAATAAATTTTCAGAGTTCCTGTAATATGGTTGGAGTTTTTGCATTTAAGCGAACCATCCCACTGAAAACTATTACACCAAGGATAACCCAAACTATCCCAGAATAAATCATTGAAATAATGTCTTATTGAGAGACCTGTAACCTCCTCTGGTTGTGAATCCTGGAATTATCTGTTAATATAAAGATAATAAGTTCGTTTTTAATACCATTTGATATTTGAAACTTCAGTAAATAATTATCTGTTAAAAACAATTTTGAAATTGTTAAAAAAAAAAAAAAAAAAAAAAAGCAATCCATGAGTGATTTTTCAGACGCATTTGCCTATAAGAATCCAAAATTTGCTAACATTTGAATTACAGCTTAGAATGGTCTTTTGAAATGAGAAATGAGTTTAAAAACTTGATCTCAAACAGACGAATATAATACAGTTAACAGTTTTTAAACACCAAGTGCGTCACAGAACTACCGTGAAATTTTTGTCTAAAAATCTAGTATTATAAAAATTCTGCTCAAATATTTTTAACTATTTAACTGACTTCATAAATGCAAGATTAACAAAAGAAAATTATTTTATTGTCAATGCTAATTCTGTTAATTTATCATATTTTTTATAAAAAATATGCCTGTTGAAAATGAAAATGCTCATTTGAAAACAGATAGCATCCAAAATACCTATATTCCAGAGACAGATAATGATTAATACACACTAAAAAATACTCAGAAATGTTTCTGAAAAATAGTGGCAGCAATTTTTTTTAATATATACATATATATATTTACAAATGTTTCCTTAAGTTTTGAAAATATATTAGTTTCTGAGATACGAAGAGGTTATTGTATATTTTCTTCCGTTGTTAGCTCCCGGTATGCTATTTGCTTCTCCAAGCTATTAAAATGCCGTCTCCAAAAAATAACGTTCTGTTGTATAAGCCAGCCGTAAAACAAATCAGATATATCATTGTAAGATTACATGCTTACATGCTCTACTGCAATTTTATAAACTTCTAAGCATTTCACATTTTCAATTTTTTTATAGTGGTATTGGGAAAAAAAATACTTTTTAATGCAATTTTTTTGAAAACTGCATCTCAATTTATTTTTGCGATATTAATTTTATTTTTGCTGATATTTGTGAAAAGTAAAAAAAAAAAAAAAAAGTTGGAAAATAGCAATTATATCTTTCTGTTGCCATTTTCCCATAACAATTTTAAAAAATGGAATTAAAGTACGTGCTGTTTTGGAAAAATATATACATGAATGTTTTCTGATAAAACATGGAGCTATTATAAACCAAAATTAATTTTAAGGATCTATATTAATATTATAAACAATTGAAGGCATATGAATAATTAGATTGGCGATTTTCTTTCTCGAGTTTCTTGAATGACGATATCTTTCTTTGGATTTGTGTATTATTCAGAGATAGTGGCATCCTATGGGTACTTTGCTGTAGATGTTGTTTAAGACAGGATTGTAAATGAAGAGTTCTTCAGCGGATGCGAATGACGTCATTTTATAAATCTTAAAACTGAAACATATTTTGTACTATCTATATTTATATACATAGATATATATATTTTATCGGGGCAACAGTAAATTCGGGAGAAGAAGAATTCCTGTTTTCTAGTTTTATATTTTCATTCTCGCATTAGAACAACAAGTTATATATCATATTTTTCAGAAGATATATCTTTATATTAATGAAATATTTGACAAACTTCTTCTTTTTATTTCTACATTCAAATACATATGATACATGATATTTTTAAAATGTAACTTAATAGTTCCAGAACTGACGCTAAATAAATGATCACAAAATTTTAGTTTCTTTATAGGCGTTGTATAATTACAAAAAACTGGAAAAAAGTATTTTTCAATCACATTTTTTTAAACATATTTATTTTATGAACAGAATATTTCATTCCTCTGAGAAGAAAGTATTTAATTAAACGACATTTTCTTACAAGAAGATATTTCGCGTTCAGCTAATACCGTTATTTATTAATCATCTGTTTAATTGTGTACATAATGGCTTAGCACAGTTGCTTTAGAGTTACTATAAATGCATGGTTAGATACAATTCTGATTCATTATAGTTTTTGATCATATAAATTTCCTTGTAATCAATACTTTCAACGCAGATTTTATAGAACTTTTTTTAAATGTTAAATAATTTTATTAATGTAAGTAGCAAAGCTTTGCATAAGAATTTAAATTAAAAGTAACTTAATGTACATTTTTGCGTTCGTATCATCAAACTGATTTTTATGGAAATATGCAATTAATTTTTATATTTTGAGGGTCCAGGACACAAAAATCTTCAAATTTTCTAAAAATATTTTATTGCATTAAAAAATTTTCTCTGCCTTTTTCTGCTTAAAATAACCATTAAATCTTATTTATATCCTTATTAGAACATAACTTATTAATATTTTCATTTGGTTTGTATTCAAAATCTAGCTTTAAAGCAATGGTTGTCATGCAAATGAATTCTTGTGAAAATGCGTTTTTCTTCATGATGGATTTTTTCACAATTTCTCGTGTTTAAATTGCTATAACTCAAGAACCATTAAAGATGTATGGTTCAAACTTGGAACATGTCTTTCTCCATTTGTTTACTTTAATTTTGATTCAGCAAATTTGAAAAAAAATATTTACTTTTAAAAATACGATTTTTAAAAAATGTTACATCATTTTATCTTTAATTTTTACTTTAAATATTTTTATTATTTTTTTAATTAATATTTTTTTTTTTAAGGCTGAATCTAAATTAAAACTTATATATTTCTGTTTATTTAAATGATAAAAAAAATGAAATTCTACAAATAATATTTAGAGTTATAAAGATTTTAATGAATCCCCTTTTTTAATAAATTTTAAATTTTAAATAAAAAAAAATGTGAGAAGTTTTATCATGTGATTTTGTTTACAAATGATATATTTAACTATCACAAAAAATTCAAAATTTTAACTCAATAAATAAAAATTATTTCAAAATCTGTCCCGGACCTCTTTAAATACAGTACATAAGCATACAGTACATAAAAAGATATTTCAAATCCGGCATCCTATGGTCCGGCATGCCGGATAATTCAGAATAATAACACAACTGAATCGAGAAGAAATAAAAGTGTCGGTGAAACAGATTTGGAGTAGTCGACTGAGAAAATTTTGTCAGATGTGTTCATCATTCAGAGTGTTTTCAAGCCAATAGACACCAAAGACGTTGACCCTCATGAAGATGATGTGTACGAATCAAATATCTTTTGGAATAATCTGATGCCTTGAATTACATTTATCAAGTTTTCTGATCGCAACCGTTCGTTCAACGAAGAGGAAATTGTAAAACTCCACATCATACGAAATGGCTTCCTAAAAAAAAGAAGAGAGAAGACTACTGCAAAACAAACTGGTATTCGAGATTTATTTAAGATGGCTTCTACGAGTAGGCCTAATATATAGGACTACAGTGCACGTTTTTATTTTATAATCATGTTCGTATGCTGTAGTTTACATTATTGAGTTTTTTTATTCTATTTAAGCTGTGTAAATAATTAAACACATTAATAATTGTCCTTTTTTTGTTTAATTTTAACTTCTATACGTTTTCTCTGACATTCATCCTATAATCCGGAAAATTTCGTAAACCGGCATGCTTCAAGACTCGTGTCGGATTATAGGATGTTTACTGTAATATATAAAAACAAAAAATACTCCGTTCTTTCGTTTATTAAGTACACTATATACAATATATTGTTAAAATGCAACTTAGTAGTTATTAAAAATATAATAACTAAGTGAATTACATACATAAAATATTTTATAAACTTCATATTTACAGTAAAAAAAAAAAAAATTGGATGTGCCAGTCCCAGAACTTTTATCTATCTCATACATCTTAATATTTCAAAGAGTAGTTACAAATATCAATACTTAGTTTTCGTTGTTCAATACTATACCAGCATGGATTTTCATCTTAAATTTCTGCTTCAGTCAATTAATCTGAGTAGAAACGATTTAATCTTGACCATGATACTTCTTAGAATCAATAATTTTTCGTTATTCCGTTGCACATTAGCTGTTTGCAATTAGCCTTCTTAGCAGGATGCGAAGTTCCCTTTGCTGCGCGAGCCGCCGATGTACAATAGAATTAAGAAAAATCGAGAAATTTATATAAAAATCGATATTACAGCATCTGTTACGCTGAATATTTCGAAATTCAAGGAGAATCTGCTTGCAATAGCCGAAAATATAAATATGAAATTTGGTTCAATTATTTGCATAACTTCATATACTTTTTGATGGTACAATAATGGGAATTGTACAAAAATCCCTATTACAGCACCCCTTCCGGCGGAATATTTCCAAATTCAAGGAGAATCTGCTGGTCACACCCAAAAACATACACAAACAATTTGGTTCAAATCAATGCAAAACTCCATACACTTTTCGATGTCATAATGGGGACACACGAACACACGGTCAGACAGACGTTTCGTATAAACTTGTTTTCTGTTATCTCTGATAACTGAAACAAGTAAATTGGTCGGAAACAGGAGGTCGAAAAAAAATTTCGATTACAGTAACTTCTTATATTGAAGATAGAAGAAATTAACAACAACAAAAAAAAATATAATAACAAGTAAAATGTAAATTTAAAAAATCAAAAAACACGACTGCGTAAAAAGCGAACTAATTATTTATTTCTCATCAATGTGAAAGTATTTTTTATCTTACTTACCTGTTTTTTTTATTTACTTGTATTGAATACTTTTAAGTTGTGTTTAATTGTTAGTTCCTATCTATAAACGCTTTTTTGATGAGGCCTATAGATGTCTATAAAAAGTAAAGTTAAAGTAAAGCTAGGGAACCTGCCTACACAACTTTCAGGTTGTGTAATATATAAAGGAGCTTCTGACTGTAAAATACAATGAAACATCGTCTTCATTTTGAAAGATATATCCAATGATATGCCACTCAATATAGTGCGTAAAAAGTTTTTTTTGTCTCTACTGCCATTTTGTATTTTACGGCCGCCATTTTGAATTCATAAAAACAAAACCTTGCCTATAACCATCGAACGGTTAAGACGAATCAATAGAGATCTGATTCATTAAAATCCATCCAGCCGTTGGGATGTTTCGAGGGTATAAAGAAATCCACATACCCATATATGCGTCAAACACATAACCCTTCTTGGCAGTCGGGTGAAAAGCGCTTAAAACGGTAAAGATCATCGTCTATTTTTCAATCATATTTTCACACGTATTTATCATGAGAACAGTTTTGTAACAACAGATTATTTATTATTTGTATTTTAAAGAGTTCCTACCAATTTTTAGGATTCCGTACATAAAAAGTAAAAACGGAAAAATTATTAGATCACTCCTGTGTCTGTCTGTCACAGCCATTTTACTCGTAAAGTATGGAACGTGTAAAGTTCAAATTGGCTGAGGTAGTATAGACTACTAACTCACATACTTATAGATTGTTAACCATTCAGAAATATGTTTAAGAAAATGCAGAGGGGCTAATTGTGTTACACGATTAAAAAAAAAATCTTTTATTTGTATATCATGTGATTTATCGTGGGAAAGCGTTTGCAATGCCGAATTTAACAAGTTGGAAAATGCTCGTGAAACGTGGCAAATGAGGTGAGTTCGTACTATAACTAGTTTTATAATTATTTTTTGCACCCCATATTGTACTGAAAGTATATATTTTTGCACTTCATAAGTGCATTGTCTGTAACATCATTAAAATGCACTTGCAATAATTTTTTCCCATTCCCTGTAATGTAACGGAAAACTTTTGACTGTCCCTGTAATTAAACTATGCATCCGATTTTCCTAAAATTTGAAATGGCTCGACAGAATTTTACAACAATTATATATTTAAAATTTCAGACCATTCGGAAAGCTGTAACATCATTAAAATGCACTTGCAATAATTTTTTCCATTGGCCGTAATGTAAAGAAAAAATTTGACTGTCCCTGTAATTAAACTATACATCCGATTTTCATAAAATTTGAAATGACTTGACAAAATTTTGAAACAATCATATATTTAAAATTTCCGACCATTCGGTTGTGTAGTTTTTTGCTCTGTTATATGCGGACAGACAGACGGTCGGAAGGACAGACGGACTGAACGACGACTACAGGTGCTACATATTTATGTAATTACGAACGCACCTAAAAACACACTTCTTTTAATTTTAGGTATTATATTTTCAGAGATATCGTCGAAAATGTTATGCGAAAAATGTGTTCTCTTCCTGTATTTCCGAATCTACTGAAACTAAAATTATGAAAAAATTAGGGGAAGTAGAAGTTAATTTAAACCTTGCAGGAAAACTATAGAGATTACCCTAGGTCAGATAGTTTATTAGAAAATAGCTTTTTTCCGTTACAAGCAAATTTTAATTTGCGGGCATTCAGTGATAGAGTATAGGACCGATGGCGGCACATATCGTCTCAGAAGTATAGAGGGATTGTTCAAAATGAGTTTCGAAAAAATTGTCGGTATTTAGCTGATATATTACCCCTAAAGACAGGAACGGTTTGGACATACATAAAGACATGGGCGGCGTACTCTAAGCGCCACCGGATTTTAAAGCCAAGATAACAACTTACAATCACATATTTTTGTAACGCAATGCCCAGAAGTAGTATAAAAGTAATAAACGCCAACTGTTAAAAACAGTCTAATTTATTTAGAATTAATCACATAATCACTATGAGATTCGTGACTAGTTTGAATTGAGTGACTCTCGTACTCCATTCGTGTTTTTAAAGGTTAATTAAAACCTATCTGGTGATACGCTGCACGACCCCGGTGTTTTAACTTTGCTACCTCCTTTCGAAGAGCGCTTCACACTATGCTAAGTTTAAATTTTGAAAAAGAGTATTGTTTTAGGCACACTGTTAAAACAAAGATTTCTACTTCGCTGAATTTAGGTTTATAAAATGCAAATTGAAGTTTAAATATGCACTTTTTTTATTGTCAGCACCGAATTAAGTTCATCATAAACAGTTTTGGATAAGATAAAAAAAAAAAAAAAAAAAAAAAAAAAAAAAAAAAAAAAAAAAAAAACAGTTATACAGAATAGCAATATTTTATACTATTTATTGTTCATATCTCAGTGAACTGTTATGGTATATCCATTTATACTTTTCTAGTATATGCAACTGTACCCAACCCTACATTGTATAGTTTTTTACGAAGTCTTATTATTCTGTTAGCGAGGGTTTTTTTTTTTTAAATAATACAATTACTAATTAATATATTTATTCTACGGAAGCCACTGGCGGCGATTAATACTCGAATTTGACCGTTTAGTTTTAATTATAATCATTTTTATTACTTCCACAATAACTGCAAGAGAAATATTCCAAAGAAAATATTTCTTAAAATCTCTTTTGAGAACATTTCTTTAAAATAACGTTTTTTTTTTTTTTTAATCTATGGCTAGAGCATGAAAAAGATCGTCTGTGGCAATTCCATACGCGAATAATATATATTCACTTATGAAGAACGTCTTTTAATTAGGTACAAGTTTTCTGCAGGCAGGTATTTTGTTTTATGAGTATATTACTTTTAATTAATCAACAGTTTAATTACCATCATAATTGCCTAACATAACAGCTTTTGCGTTATTTATTATTGCTTTAAAACATTACAAGTAATTATAATTCAGGTTCGAAAATGATTTTTTTTTATTTATTTATTTTACGAAGTCGTGGCGCAATTAGAAATAAAAATGTCATCTGTGGCAACGCTATATGCGCATAATATTCATTTACTTAAAAAAATTATTTCGTATTATGACAACATTGTTTTTAATTAATAATCAGTTTAAATATAATCATAATTGCTTAAACTAACAGCTTCCTCGTTATTAATTACCGCTATTAATTGTAGAAGTAATTATGATTCATGCTGGGAAATGTGTCACGTTACACAATGCCAAAAGGAAAATTTTATGTCCAGTAAGCTTTCAAGTTTGCTATTCCTTGATTGCATGTTTTGTAGGATACATCTTATATGATGGATGCTTTTAAATATTACAACAGCAAAAACATCCAAATAAGTATTTTTTAATGTATTTTCGTATTCATCTATGAACACAACACTAGATTTTATATTATTAACACGTTGAGTGCTGTCACGCAGATGTCAGTTACCGGTGACCGACACTGAACTTTCCGTTTAGGTCGCGTCAGTCACTGGTGACTGACAGTATAAAATACGATATAAAATTTAAAAAATTACTTTCTAAATAAATTTTAATTAATTTCAGGGTTGTATCGTATGTATCATAAAATGTGGCAACTTGCTTAGTTAATTTTCTGACGATGCCTCTACCAAGTTGTGCCGCATTTTCTTCCTAGTACAGTTTACAATATCGTCGCACTTTAGACGTTTACAGTTTTTTTTTTTTTTTTTTTTTTTTTTTTTTTTGTGTGTGTGTGTGTGTGTGTGTGTGTGTGTGTGTGTGTGTAACGGAAATCTTAATTCGCGGCCTAAACGGAAGGACAAATAAAATAGACATGCACTCAATGCGTTAAGCAACTAAATATTTATAGAGAAAGAAATGCACGATGATTGATACTACGTGCTTTTAAATAAAATTTATACCGGGTGTCCCAAAAAGGACTGACTGATTTTAAAATTCAATAACTAGCAAACGGTGACAGATATTAAAAAAATTCTTGCAGGAGGGTTATGCATAAGGTCAAACGTTTTATTACAGTGATTTTCAATTTTAGTTCGATTTACAAACAATAGATGGCGCTGTAAGCAATAGTCGCTAAATTCAGGCTCAATTTTTGGTACTTCGTGGCCCGGATAATACATTTCCATCTCCTTTTTCTGCATGGAACAAGATAAAGGACCAAAAATCGAGCCTGTATTTAGCGACTATTGCTTACAGCGCCATCTATTGTTTGTAAATCGAACTAAAATTGAAAATCACTGTAATAAAACTTTTGACCTTATGCATAACCCTCCTGCAAGAATTTTTTTAATATCTGTCACCGTTTGCAAGTTATTGAATTTTAAAATCAGTCAGTCCTTTTTGGGACACCCGGTACATGCAAATGTTAAAATATAACATGACATTTTTCACAAAGGATTATAATTAACGGCATAATTTCTAAGGATCGACCGAAACAGGTTTTTAAGACCGAAACCGAAACCGAACTTCGGTATTTTTCCTATTTTTGACCAAAAACAAAAATGTCCGAAATATTTTTTAATACAATTAATATTTACATAAATATACGTAATAATAATTTAATTATACTGTAATCATACGTGTGGACCATGTTGGCTCTCTGTGTCAATAACCAAAACTTTTTATTTTCATGCAAAATAAAATTCAATTATTTCATCAATGATACGAAATGTTTTTCTAATTATACGAATTTCATCCAATTAAAAATATTTTTGGTGTACATACCTCGATTTATCTTTTATAATGACTTTTGTGAAGACCATTTGTTATACTAGAACTTTCTGAAAGAGTATTCGGAACACTTTTGCGGTTTCAAAAAAAAAAAAAAAAAAAAAAAATCTATTACAATTAAGTCTGCAGCTTTTAATGAGCACCTGAATAGCGTCTTCAAAGGTTAGTCATATATACATTGCTTGTTTTATAATTTCTACTGAAGTCGTCAATTATGACTGATAATTAAAAACAGTAATGTTCATTGCAACAAATAAAGAGTTTATCATTTGAGCCGATTCAGCTCTAAGAAATGAGTAATGCTTAAAATTTCCGAAGGAAGAGATGAGATTTTGGGGTTACAAATAGTTTCAGTCGTGTTTCGTTCCGGCCGAATTTTCAGCATTTTCTTTTTCCCAAAACGAATTTTCTGCATAACTCAAATTTTTTGCAAAAATCAAATTTTCTGTTGATGTCTAATTACATCCATTCTACTTGTTTTTGAATTCAAATCATATTTTAATCAAATATACAAAATATTGTTGAAGTGTAATATAACGATATCACAATAAAATATATTCCAAATGGAAAAGTAAAAACATATGTTAAAATACTTATTTGCTTAAAAGACGTTACTTTACTAAAAACACCTGAAAAATATATTAAAAACCTATATTGACATGTTTCAACTCCTTCTTTGAGTCGTCATCAGAATGTATAAAAGAAATTACAAACACAATGCATATGAAAGCATAAAAAAAAATCATGGAATACAAAGTTAACAAGTACAAGTTCGAATACAAGTTAACCCTTTGTATCACCGTGTTGCAGATCTGCAACATACCCAAAACGTCATTGTTATTTCAACATTAAATTTCAAAAGACGATTTTGTTGATTTTTGTTATTCTATTACACTACTATTAACATAATTGTTTCATTAAATCCACAACAAATGTCGATACTGATTTTTTTTTTCGCGCCTAAGTTTGATTTATCGCTTGATCAGCTACACGTGATTTTTGCTGAATTAAGCTTTAAAACACAAGAGTTAAAAAAGTCTGCAGACGTCTACAAGTAAATTGTTTTCAAAGGTGAGTTTAAATTCTTTATTTAAAGACCATTTTCGATCTATTAAATTTATAATATGTATAAGATAAACGTAAACATTTGTTTGTTGCAGATCTGCAACAACGCGCCATATCTTCTCTTGTAATGGATTTTTTAAAAATATCGAAAGAGCATCGAAAATATCTTCTAATGGTTATTTAAGTTGCATTTCTTTAAGAAGAGCAAAATTATTTAAAAGGGGAAACATTAGTCTGTTTTTATATTTAATTGCTATAGGGTAAGTTAGGGATAACCCCCACCCCCCCTCTATAAAATTAACACAAAGTCCAAAGCTAGCAAAATAGGGAAAGGTCTCGTAGAAAAAAGAATTCAGCAGAAAAGCATAGAGCGCCTACTCAACATATTCCACCAAAACAAGTGAGCCTAGACGAAATTGGGCACTGGCCATATTGGGCAGAAAAAAGAATACGTTGTAAATATTCCGATTGTAAAAATTTTAATCAAACTGTTTGTGAGAAATGTGGTGTGGAACTTTGCTACAACAAAACTAACAGTTGTTTCAAAAATTTTCGTGCAAATTAAAATTTTAAATACTTTCAGTTTTTTCGCCATTTGGCAAGATATTGCAGATATGCAACAAACCCATTTTTCCGAATAAAATTTTATATTTCTGTTCTGATTTTTTTTTCCATGCTTAAAATGATGCATTTTAATATCTGTGTAAGAATTTTTCAAATCGGGGTTGTTGAGTTACAAAGGGTTAATTTAAACCTTGCATGGAAACTATAGAGATTACCCTAGGTCTGATAGTTTTTAAGAAAATCGCATTTCTCCGTTACACAGGAATTTTAATTTGCGGGCGTTCATCGAAGGAATATATGATCGTTGGTGGTACCTATTGTCGCGGAATTATAAAGGGATTGTTGAAAATGAGTTTCGAAAAAATTGTCGGTAATTAGCTGAAACATTACCCTTAATGACACAGACGGTTTGCACATTCATAAAGACTTCCATAGATTTTTAAAGCCTAGGTAACAAATTTTCAATCACATATTTTGTTAACGTACTGCCCAGTAGTAGTATAAAAGCAATAAACGTGAAACTGTTAAAAACCGACTAATTTATTTAGAATTAATCACATGATCGCTATGGAATTCGTGACTAGTTTCAATTGATGGGCTCCACCAATTGTCCACCGGTGTTTTAAAGGTTAATTAAAACCTATCTGGAGAAACGCTGCACGGACTCCGGCGTTTCAACTTTGCTACTTCCATTAGAAGTGCGCTTCGCACTATGCCAAGTTTAGACTTTGAACAGAAGTATTGTTTTACGTTATTGTTAAAAGAAAGATTGTTACTTCGCTGAATTTGGGTTTATAAAATGCAAATTGAAGTTTAAATATGCACTACTTTGATTGTCAGCAACGAATTAAGTTCCCCATAAACAGATTAGGATAAGATAAAAAAAAAAAAAACAGTTATACAGAATAGCAATATTTTATACTATTTAGAGTTCATATCTCTCAGAACATTCATGATATAGCCATTTATACTTTTCTAGTAATATGCAACTATACCCAACCCTACATTGAAAAGTTTTTTTACGAAGTCTTTATTTAGTCTTATGTTATTACGAAGTCTATTACCATTTTTTTTTCAATAGTGCAGTTACTAATTAATATATTTATTGTACGAACCCTCTGTGCGCGAGTAATACTCGCACTTAACCGTTTGTTTTTATTATAATCATTTCTATTACTTCTACAATAATTGTAAGAGAAATCTTTCAAAGAAAATATACATTTCTTTAAAGTAATATATTTTTTAAGTAATTCTATGGCTAGACCATAAAAAAGATCGCCTGTGGCAATTCCATACGCTAAAAATATATATTTACTTATGAAGAAAGTCTTTAATTAGATGCAAGTTTTCTGCAGGCAGGTATTTTGTTTTTTGACAATATTACTTTTAATTAATCATCAGTTTATGTACCATCAGAACTGCCTAATATAACAGCATTTGCGTTATTAATTATTCCTGTAAATCATTACATGCTGTAATCATTACAATTCATGCTGGGAATTTTTTTTTTATATTTTGTAAAGTCGTGGTGCGACTAGAACATATAAAAGTCGCCTGTGGCGATGTTATACGCGCATAATATTCGTATACTTAAAAAAAATCCGTATTAGGACAACAATACTTTGAATTTATAATCAGTTTAATTACAAGCATAATTGCTTAACGTAACAGATTTCGCGTTATTAATTACCACTGTTAATTGTACAAGTAATTATGGTTCATGCTGGGAAATGTATCACGTTACACATTGTGAAAAAGAATATTTTATTTCAAGAAATCTTTCAATATTGCTATTCCTCAATTGCATTTTTTGCTGCACACAGCTTATATCATGATTACTTTTAAATATTACAAGGACAAAAACACCCTATTATTTTTTTTTTGTAAGTATTTTAAATTTATTTTTGTATTCACCTATGCATACAACACTAGATTTGATATTATAAGGCAACTAAATATTTATAGAGAAATAAATGCACGATGATTGATACTACATGCTTTTAAATTCAAACTATGCAAGCGAATGTTAGAATATAACATGACATTTTTCGCAAACGATTATAATTAATGGCATTATATCTAAGGATTAACCGAAACGGGTTTTTTAAATCGAAACCGAAACCGAATTTATTTAATTTTCTGATTTTCGACCAAAACTAAAAGATCCAAAAAAGTGTTTTCAAAGTAGTTAATACTTACCTAAATATACCTAACAATAATTTAATTATTCATGTAATTATATGTGCGGACCAAGTTGGCTCTCTGTGTCTCTCACAAAACTTTTTATTTTCGTATAAAATAAAATGTAATTATTTCATCAACGGTACGAAATATTTTTCTAATTAAACGAATTTCATCTGATTAAAATTATTTTATGTATACATACCTCGATTTAACTTTTATAATAACTATTGTGAATGATCAACTTTTATAACAGAACTGTCTCAAAGAGCATTCGAAACACTTCTGCGGATTCAAACTAAACATTTTCTATTACAATTAAATTTTCATTCAGCTTTTAATAAGCACATGAAAAACATCCTAAAAGTTTAGTCATATATGCATTGCTTGCTTTATAATTTGCACTCAAATCTTGAGTCATCCATGACTAATAATGTTAAAGAGGAAAGTTCATTGCAATAAATAAAGACTGTCTCATTTGAGCCGTTACAGCTCAAATCAATGAATAATGCTTAAAATTTCCGAATTGCCAAAATTTTGGCAGCATTTTTGGCGAAACTGAGATTTTTTGCCAAAACCAAATTTTCGGTCGATGTCTAAGTACAATCATTACACTTCACATAAATTTATTCTGCTTGTTTTTAAATTAAAATCATATTTCAATCAAATATACAAAATATTTTTGAAATGTAATATAACATTTTTTTTACGAATGATTGTAACAAACTGCATTATATTGATACTACGTGTTTTAAAATTCAAAATATACAATTTCATGTATAAATGTAACATAAAATTGTCAATTATTATAACTAACTGCATTACAGAATATGACTTCTATCTAGTATACGTTATACTTACATGGCAAATAAATATAAAAAACGTAAAATTTATAAAAGTCAACAAATGTTCCTTTTTCATTTACGATTTTACTCGATTTATTTCTTTTAATCTCATAATATTTCTCCTTTTAAGTCTTGAAATAAATACCAATTTCCTGTAATTAGTTCTTTGGTATTAATGAAATATTATATTCTATTTAATTAAAAATGTAACCTATTAGAAAAATGAAAAGACATAAATGTTCATTTTTTATATAATATAATTCTACACTATATACTGTACAAAAAGCAAAATGTCCCATTCCGATATGTGCTTTATAAGAAGTACCCTAAGTTTATTTATAACCCTTTCCGGTGCGGTGTCCTTAAAAAAGGACACCTAATTTTAATTCCAAAACTGACAAACGGCACCAAGAATATTTAACTAAAATTTTCCTATTATAATCTACAACAATTTTGTAATTTCTATTAAAATCGATTATAAATTGCGGTGTCAGTCCATTATTTCATCAGTTTATAAACAGAATTACTCCGCGCCGGTAAGGGTTAAAGTAGTGCATGTGGTTCTTTGCTTCTCTTGAAATGTAGCATTTTTTATCACAATTTGCACATTTTCTCCATAACCATAACAGACATCTTTTTTTTTTTTTTTTTTTTTTTTTTTTTTTTTTTTTTTTTACTGAAAAAGGTGAAGAAGTCTTTTCTTCTCTTAACATTAATCAGAAATAAGTAATTAAAGTACTTATAAAAGTACAAATAATTGTACAAAAATTACTTTCAAGTGCATACATATAATATAAAGATATTTAAAATACAAATTAAAAATATCTTAAAATTTATCAGAAAAATCCACGACTTTTTCAACCATTACAATGCCGTCATCAGTAGAATTTAGATATCGTTTTTATTCTCTTCGCAATTTTTTCTTATTTTATTATAGCAAATAAAATAATAAAAACATTTAAATCTTACTGGTGACGACCATGTAATAGTTGAAAAGGTTCTGGGTTTTTCTAATGTAGGGAGGGTAGTACAATGTGAGACGAAAATTATTATTACTTAACGAATGGCGACGATTTTTATTATTTTGAAAAAAAAAAATTTACTACACCTTTAAGCTGCACAAATATACTACACATTAATGTATAAATGGTTTTAAAATAGTTATTTATAAAAAGCACAGATAAGTAGCATAACGGAGTATCGAAAATTGTCTCACATTGTTTATATTTTCATAAATCATACATTTTTACACTCTATCAATAATTTTCTGCATTTTATGATTTCTAATTAATATTTCTAGATTTTCAAAATTTTCAAAATATGAGACTCGGGTGGACAATGGTAGACCTTGGGCTCTCTTCATGCAAATTTTCAGCCTCTTACGTATAGTAAATTTCCCTAGCCATCGCACGACCACACACACACACACAAATAGGGAGAGAGAGTAAAACATTCATTTATCAATAAATAACTTTTTTACATCAGAACCACATAGTAGGTACACAATGAGACACGTCTCATTGTGTACCACAACTACGTGTCTCACTGTGTACTTTCGTTACGTTGTAACAAAATACATACCACATCTCTTATATTAATTTCATCGCTTTAAAAGTTTTATGTCGTTTTGTCGATATAATCTAATATTAGATATAGCTAGGTTTGTTTAAGTATATACAGGGTATCCAGCGAATAAGACCCTGATTTCAAAATTAAATATATCATAAACAAAGATCGATAGAATTATGCGGTAAACGGTTTCTTTATTAGCTAAGTTGTAAAAATGTTATACAGAAGTTTCGAAAATTTTGTTGCAAAATCCGTTAACAGATGGCGCTGTACTCGATATGCTTGTAAATTGTTCTTCCAAATCCAGAGCGATCAGTGCGAGGCACTTCACTCATTTCAAGGAGTCGATGCTGAGTCGACTCGATTGATGAGTCAACATAGTGACTCGACTCTCGACTCACTTGCGGAAGTAGGATTGTTTGGTTTGTTGGTTGTAAAGATGAAGCAATTCTAACTTTTTATCGTGGAGAAGAAAATTTTTGAGTGTATGCTTCAATTATTTTGGTTTTAATTTTACATAAAAGAAGATATTTATATTAGACTTTAATGGATTGGAGCTGGGAACTGCCAAACTTATTAATATTAATCGGCCTGTGCAACAGCTGGGAACAGCAGTCTGCACAGGCCGAAATTTATAGGCCCTGGCCCAACCCGCCCATAGAAAAATCTTTAGCCTGCCGCTATATAAAATTTTAAAGTTCGGATCGAACAAAAAATTAATGGCCAATCTCGGATAAAACTTAAGATTTCGACACGAGATCGCCTTGGCCCGTACAAGAAAAAAATTGGCACGAGACTAGCCCGGCCCGAAAAAAAGTTAAAATATCGGCCGGCCCGTCCGGCCCCACTAAATTTCTAGAAATCATAATTTTTACGTCAATATGGTTAAAAAATTGTTCCGTATGAGGAGTTCTGATCAAAAATACTTATTTTAGCTTTTATTTTATGTTTGTAATCTTCATTTTTAAAGAAGATATTTGTGAAGAAAGAAGATATTTGTGCTGCGATATTTATGTTTTTCATGAATCTTTATTTGTCTGTAAATGTTTCAGTTAAATTTAATATCGTTAATCCATATTCTGTGTATTGGAGATTTAACAATCTGAAAAATTCTATATAGTAAAATCGTCTAAGAGGAAATTCTTTAGGAATGAAAAAATATACATTATAGACAAGTTTCTTTCTGTGCAGGTTTAAATGTATTATATACATTTCCTCACATGTTATTATATTCATTTTTCATGTATCAACACATTTTTAAGTTTAAGACAGCATTCCGTGATACACAGGTTCTTTTTCCCATGTTTTATTGTATTTTAATTTTATTGCCTAGAAATGGCTATTCTTTAAAAATAATAAATTTTAATGTTTAATTGTACAGTAATATGGCAACAAGTAAAATGGCAATTTAAAAATATATGCATTTTTTGCAAAAAGTTTTGGGTCGGGCCAAATTTTATTGATTTTTGCACGACCAGACCAGGCCAAGACAATAGTTTTCGTACGGGCTGGGCCGGCACTTAAAATGTCGGCCCTTGCAAACCTGGGAAGAAGGAAGCCAATCCTGGATCAGTACTGAAAAATTAAGTTCGACTCGGCGCGATCTTTCAGAAAAAAGAAAGGCTCTAGCCCGGTCCAGAAAGAGCAATACTTAGGCCCGGTCCAAGCCTTCAGAGAAGAAGTAAGGTCCTGTCCGACGCCAGTGCTTCGAAAAATTGGCCCTAGCCCTGCCCACAGGATGGGCCGGGGCATACCTCTAAGCCAAACTGTAAAATATAGAAATATTCTTGTTTAATCCCGTACCCCCATGTCTAAAATTTTACCCTTTTTTTAAGTGGGAGTGGTTTTGAGGTGGCATTTTTTATATAAATCAATATTTAAAGATTTAAATTTTCTGTGCTGAAAACAAAACGGGAAACGGATTTTCGTTGTGTGTGTGTGTGTGTGTGTGTGTGTGTGCGCGCGCGCGCGCGAGGAGCGTGGGGTAAGGGAAATTTACTGCAAACAAGGACAAGAATTCTTCAAAATATCCGAAATCCTCCAATCGGTATTTACTGCTTGTGATAAAAATGTCATTTAAATTCCCTCCCGAAATTTTGGTTTCCTCTTTTTTGTTTCGTCCTCCCGAATCACAACATTTTAAATTCTTAGATATCTTCTGCATTGATTATTTTAGGATTCCGTACTTAAAAAGTGAAAACGGAGCCATTATAAATTGATGTGTTTTCAAATTTATAGATTAAAAGCTATTCACAAATATTTTTCGAAAAAAAAAATAGGGGGACTAATTTAGATATTTGATTTTTTTTTCTTTTATGCGAGTGTGTATGTGTATCGTGTTGGGATTGTTGAAAAGATCTCGTAACACTGAATTCAAAAGAATATTTCTTTTAATTTTAGATACTGTCGAAAATGTAATACAAAAATATGCCCCCCCCCCCCCTTCACTGTAACATATTTTCGAATTTACTGAAACTAAAATGATGAAAAAAATTAGAGGCAATAGTAGTGTATTCAAACTTTGCTAGAAAATTATAGCGATTATGCTCGGTCATAAAGTTTTGGAGAAAATTGTATTTTTCCGTTACACACAGACTTTACCTTGCGGAGCTCAGATGCAGCATTTTTAACTACAAAGTTATAAAATTGACGGGCCTGACTATTGAGGCGATTTGGAATCAAATAGCTTTTTCCATTTTTTCCATAAATAAATTGCTTATCAAATAAAATGCGGTTTTTGTCACGTAACGACAGGCTTATCTCTTTCCGTGCTATCGTGTACCGAAATTCGATTAAAAACTCCAATTTTAACAGCAGTTTTTGAAAGATGTTTTGGCAAAAAATGGAAAACGCCATTCGATTACATAGTTCCTGATCAAGAACACCTGTCAATTTTACGATTTTCCGAATACAAATGAATGCAATAATGAGTCCCCCCCCCCCGCCCTGAAGAGGGGGTGGGGAACTAAGTTTTAAAATGTTCTTGTTTTCTTATGTTTATAGTTTTTGATTTACTCCTTTTAAAATTCTATTTTTAAAACCATGATAATATATAACCATATAGTATTGAGATACATCCATAGAGACACACACACAGACTAGCTGTTTACGAAAAAAAGGGGGGGGGGGGGCGAGGAAGCTACAGGAAGTCCCACCCTCCCCTAGGGGCGGGCGAGGGACTCATTATTGAATTCATTTGTATTTGGAAACGCGTAAAATTGGCAGGTGTTCTTTATTCAGGAACTATGTAATCGAATGGCGTTTTCCATTTTTTGCCAAAATATCGTTCAAAAAATGCTGTCAAAGTTGAAGTTTTTAATCGAATTTTCGTACACGATAGCACGGAAAGAGAAAAACTTACCGTTACGTGACAAAAATCGCATTTTACTTGATAAGCAATTTATTTATGTAAAGAAAAAAAATGGAAAAAGCTATTTAATTCCAAATCGCCTCAATAGTCAGGCATATCAAATTTATAACTTTATAGTTAAAAATGCTGCCTCTGAGCCCCGCAAAGTAAATTTTGTGTGTAACGGAAAAATACGATTTTATCCAAAACTATGTGACCGAGGGTAATCGCTATAATTTTCTAGCAAAGTTTGAATACACAACTATTGCCCCTAATTTTTTTTTTCATCATTTTAGTTTCAGTACAATCGGAATTAGGTTAGTAGAGGGGGGGGGGCGCTCTCCCCGCGTACACGCACAAGAAAAAAAATTCGTTTCCCGTTTTGTTTTCAGCACAGAAAATTTAAACCTTTAAATCTTGATATATATAAAAAATAACTCCTGAAAACCTTCCACTCCCAGTAAAAAATAAGGTAAATTTTTAGACATGAGGGATACGGGATTAAACAAGAATATTTCTATATTTTACAGTTTGGCTTAGAGGGGTGCACCGGGCCAGCCCGTGGGCAGGGCTAGGGCCAGTTTTTCGCGCACTGGGGTCGGACAGGGCCTTATTTCTTTTCTGAAGGCTTGGAAAGGGTCTAGTTATTGCTCTTTCCGGACCAGGCTAGGGCATTTCTTTTTTCTGAAAGATCGCGCCGAGCGAACTTAATTTTTCAGTACTCATCCGGGACTGGCTTCATTCTTCCAAGGTTTGCAAGGGCCGACATTTTAAGTGCCGGCACAGGCCGTATGAAAATTATTGTTATGACCTGGTCTGGTCCGCACAAAAATCAGTAAAATTTTGCCCGAACCAAAAATTTTTTGCAAAAAATGCATATATTTTTAAATTCCCATTATACTTCTTGCCATATTACTGTACAATTAAACTTTAAAATTTATTCTTAGCCATTTCTAGGCAATAAAATTAAAATACAATAAAACACGTGAAAAAGAACCTGTGTTTGACGGAATACCGTCTTAAACTAAAAAATGTGTTAATACATGAAAAATGAATATAGTAATATGTGAGATAAAGTATATAATATACAGGGTGATTCATAAAAGATGGGCAGAACTTTAAGGGGTTATAGTACACTTAAAGACAAATAATATTAAATAGGAGACTAAGGGTCCCAGACGTATTCCCAAGGAGATAGGGGGCATTAAAGTTTAGGGTCCGAAATTTCAAATGATTATAAAACATGGAAAAATTGGTCGATTCGTTTGCGGTTTTTGCAAAAAATTTTCTTTATGCCAGTATTTTCTTGAAATAAAATTTTAAAGTTCAATTTCAAAAAATGCCGATAGGGGGCGCTTTAGACTTTGGAGTAACAAACAACTATTTTTTAACGTTATTTTTTGTATTTCTTTAAATGATTTCGAAAGCTTAGACTTAAACTTAAATTTTGATCCAAAAATCTGAGTCCTAACGAGTAGTTAAGTAGCGTAAACTGAAATTTGAAATTTGAAACCCTTCTCCCCCCAGAACAAAAATCAGTTATTCCCGATCTTTGTGTCGTAGATTAGGCTCTAACTACTGCCGCGTTTTGCTAAAATTATTCTTTATGTCAGTATTTTCTTGAAAATAAATTTTAAAGAAAATTTTCAAAAAATTCCGATAGAGGGCGCTTTAGACTTTGGAGTAACGAACAACTATTTTATACCGTTATTTTTTGTGTCTCATTAAATGCTTTCTAAAGCTTAGACTTAAATTTTCAGCCCAAAATCTGAATCATTAGACGTGGTTAAGTTTCTGGGGAGAGGGGTTTGAAATTTCTACTCCTGAGCACAGTTCAGTTTACCATGTCCACACATTGTGTGCTGTGATACGAGGTAAAAAGACACAAATTAGGATTATGTAAGCATATTTATTAACATGTAATTACAATAAATGTTCAAAATTGTGACCACCAGAGGTTATGCACGCAGAACAACGGCGAAGAATGGAACGGCGAACATTTGCGAAAACATCAGGCTTTTCGAGCACTTCCCCTACAGCGGCGGAAAGTCTGGCGACCAGTTCCTCGGGGGATTTAATGGGTGTCTGATACATAAGAGCCTTCAATCGTCCCCAAAAAAAGAAATCGAGGGGTGAAAGATCTGGCGAGCGAGCAGGCCAAGCAACAGGACCACCTCGACCAATCCATCTGTTCGGAAATGTGATGTCCAGATAGTTGCGGACGTCTCGTACGTAATGGGCTGGCGCTCCATCGTGCTGGAACCACATGACCCGCCGGATGCGTGGAGGAACAACGTTTAACAGGTCTGGCAGCACATGTTGCAGAAATGTGAGGTAAGTTTTACCGTTGAGGCGTTCAGGAAGAAGGCACGGTCCGATTAGGTGGTCTCCGAGGATTCCTGCCCAAACATTGATGGAAAAGCGTCTCTGATGAGCATGTGGATTGACATCCGCCCATACATGTGCATTGTGTGTGTTAAATGTACCTTCACGTGTGAAGGTACATTCATCGGTGAAAAGCACAGTTCGTCCAAAATGTGGATTTAGCGCGTTCTGCTGCAGAAACCAGCGGGCGAATTCAATACGATTTGGATAATCCCCTGGAGACAGTTTCTGGACTCGTTGCACATGAAACGGGAGCAAATGTTCATCCTTCAGCACCCTCCAAGTCATGGACTGTGAGGTATCCACCTGCCTAGCCACTGTTCGTGTACTTGTACTTGGCTGCGCCGCTACTACATCCAGAATGGCTTCTGCAACAACTACTGATTCGTCCTTTTTTGCACGACCTGCATTCGACCGGGAAGCGAGAAATGATCCCGTCTCACACAACTGTCTGTGCAAGCGCTCGAAAGTTTTGCGGTTAGGCAACCGCCTGTTGGGAAATCGCTCTCCGTACATTCGTTGTGCCTCTGCACCATTTCCATCTGCCGCTCCGTAAATTAAATGCATCTCAGCCTTTTCCTTATTCGTGAAGGGCACCATCTTCCGATTCATTACTACAGCGACTTACACTTGACTCACCGTTCAGTGGTTTTTATGCCTGAATCGTGTCGAAATTTTGCATACGTGTTCTTCTTCTTCCCCATTTGACATTTGCATACTTCCTGTTTCCTTCTTCACCCGGTGACTAGCGTCAGGAATGGAGCTTTAACGTTTGCATGAGCGACGTTTCCAACTGTGCCAGTGCCTTTATGAGTGAATTCCGACTATGCAGTCCTTGACGAAAGTTGTATTTTTGCCTCGTATCACAGCACAGAATCGTTGGGCATGGTTAAGTAGTGCAAACTGAACTATGTTCAGAAGTTGAAATTTGAACCCCCTCCCCTCGCTACTGAACCACGCTCAGCGATTCAGATTTTGAGCTGAAAATTTAAGTTTAAGTCTAAGCTTTAGAAAGCATTTAATGAGACACAAAAAATAACGGTATAAAATAGTTGTTCGTTACTCCAAAGTCTAAAGCGCCCTCTATCGGAATTTTTTGAAAATTTTCTTTAAAATTTATTTTCAAGAAAATACTGACATAAAGAATAATTTTAGCAAAACGCGGCAGTAGTTAGAGCCTAATCTACGACACAAAGATCGGGAATAACTGATTTTTGTTCTGGGGGGAGAAGGGTTTCAAATTTCAAATTTCAGTTTACGCTACTTAACTACTCGTTAGGACTCAGATTTTTGGATCAAAATTTAAGTTTAAGTCTAAGCTTTCGAAATCATTTAAAGAAATACAAAAAATAACGTTAAAAAATAGTTGTTTGTTACTCCAAAGTCTAAAGCGCCCCCTATCGGAATTTTTTGAAATTGAACTTTAAAATTTTATTTCAAGAAAATACTGGCATAAAGAAAATGTTTTGCAAAAACCGCAAACGAATCGACCAATTTTTCCATGTTTTATAATCATTTGAAATTTCGGACCCTAAACTTTAATGCCCCCTATCTCCTTGGGAATACGTCTGGGACCCTTAGTCTCCTATTTAATATTATTTGTCTTTAAGTGTACTATAACCCCTTAAAGTTCTGCCCATCTTTTATGAATCACCCTGTATTTAAACCTGCACAGAAAGAAACTTGTCTATAACGTATATTTTTTCATACCTAAGCAATTTCGTCTTAGATGATTTCACTATACAGAATTTTTCAGATTGTTAAATCTCCAATGCTTAGAATATGGATTAACGATATTAAATTTAACTGAAACATTTACATACAAAAAAACATTCATTAAAAACATAAATATCGCAGCACAGCTCTCTTCTTTAAAAATGAAGATTATAAACATGAAAATATAAGCTAAAATAAGTATTTTTGGTCAGAACACCTCGTACGGAACAATTTTTTAACCATATTGACGTAAGAATTCATGCTTTCTAGAAATTTAGTGGGACCGGACGGGTTCAGGCCGATATTTTAACTTTTTTTCCGGGCAGTACCAGTTTTATATCGAGATGGGCCATTAAATGTTTTATATGGGTTGAACTTTTAAATTTTTTTCAGAAGTGGGCCGAACATTTTTCTATTGGCAGGCAGGTGCAGGGCTTATAAATTTGGGCCTGTGCAGACCTTTAGTTTGACTGTTCCCAGCTCCCATCCAACAAAGTCTAATATAAAAATCTTCTTTTATGTAAAATTAAAACCAAAATAATTCAAGCCTACACTCAAAAACTTTCTTATCCGCGATGCGAAAAATAGAATTGCGTCATCTTTACAACCAACCAATGTTACTTCCGCAAGTGAGTGGAGAGTCGAATCACTATGTCGACTCATCAATCAAGTGAGTCGACTCAGCATCGGCTCCTCCAAATGAGTTGAAGTGCCTCGAACTGATCGCTTTGGACTTCGTAGTACAATTTATAGGCATATCGAGTACAGCGCCATCTGTTAACGGTTTTTTCAACTAAATTTTAAACTTCTGTATAACATTTTTACGACTTAGCTATTAAAGAAACCGTTTACCGCATAATTCTATTGATCTTTGTTTGTGAGATAGTTAATTTTGAAATCAGGGTCTTATTCGCTGGACACCCTGTATATGTCATATTGAAGGAAACAAACTCTAAAATAGACGTTTATGTAACTTTAACCACAATAATATAAAGAATTAGTTACTATTTTATCGGACGAGTAACGGAAGTGCTGAACCTACATCCACGTGTTGCATAAGATGAGGTCCTTATGTGTTTGTGCCCGCTTGGAGAAAAAGTTACAACTATATGTCAAAGTGGCTGCTGTCTCACTATATACCATGTCTCACTATGTACTACTCTCTCCTATTTTAAGATATTTTTAATGTGTATTTTAAATATCTTTATATTAGGTTGAGCAAAAAGTTCTGGGAATTTTTTTATCTAATAGTTACCAGACTTTTTATCGCATATAGGAGTACTAGTGGTATATCTATCTATAGTAGTTCAGGAATTTCGGTCCAAAATGCCTATTAAACATTTGCGTGTGTTTATCCGGCAATATTGGAGAAAATGTCTAACGATTCTGAAAGCTTTCGTTGAGAATCCTTTAATGAAGTTGAAGAAGCATGTGAAGATTTTTTCGATTCCATGGAGCCGCCATGGTACTTCCAGCAACTCCGGAATCTGGCAGAACGATGGCAGAAAATCGTGGATTATGATGGTCCCTACTTTGAAGAATAGTCCTTGTTGCTTTTGTTGTTAATTTGCATATAACAACGCAACTTTCACAAATTTCCCAGGACTTTTTGCTCAACCTAGTATTATATGTATGCACCTCAAAGTAATTTTCGAACAATTATTTGTGTTACCCATTTCATGAAATTATTTTTTAATTAATGTAAACAAAATTTCAAACAAAATTTTAAAAAAAAATATTAAATATTTTCCAGTTTTTGATAATTAAGGGGTCTCAAGACTCTTAAAATTGGAAAAATGAAAAAAAAGTCAATTGTCAACATTTAATATCTTATAATGCATATGATTTAAAAACACAATTTTTATGGGGATGGAATATATAAGTATGTTCTTTCATTTTATGTATTTAAGAATTGAAAGATGCAGAAGTAGTATTCATAGGGCGCTCCAAACTAATAATAATCTAGAAGCAGCAGGAATCGTTCGATAGCTTCATCGCCACTAACTCTGCCTTCCCGCTTTTCGGTGTCTTTAATTTGTGTAATTTCACTTTTAAATTTGTCCGGTATCAAGTTTTGATTTTTTTTCTTTACAACGTGGCTTTCGCTAGAGTGTCTTTTACTCGGGATGTGGATGGGGACTTACGAACTTTGCTTCCGCAAAAGAGTCGGAATAAGTGGAAGAATAAAGGACTGCGGGCGAAAAGAGTCCGCTCGCCTAATATGTATTTTAGTTATTTAACTCAATGTGAATATAGCACTAGAATTTTAACTTTCATTTATCAAAAATAAGTATTTAATCTTTTAAAAAATCCTTAATTCATTTAAGGGGTCTTGTACCTTTTAAACGCGACAGAAATTGACGAAAAAATTCAAATTTTGAGTTAGTCTATTTTTAAAACCGTTTTATGTATAAACATGAAATTTTGGATATTGGTTAAGTAGATTGAGCTTTTCAATATGCTACCATTATAAATTTATCAGACTTATACAGAATTTGTGTATTGTTGAAATCAAAATAAGTCTTTTTTTTATTCCATAAATCATTGCGCGAATGTTATCTTGAGAAAGTATGAATGGATTGTAATTGAGTTTGGTAAAGATACTAAACAAATATATGTATTTAAAATGATCTACTTTTAAGAATTTAGAATGGTAATATTTTTAGTTATGACTATTTTTATTCATTAAAAATGTAAAATTTTGATTTTTTTTTTTACAAAATTATTATTTTTTATATAGTTAATGAAATAATTTTGGCCTAAGAGTAGATCATTTTAAACATACATATGGTTTTAGTATCTTTACCAAATTTCATGACAATCCATACATACTTTCTCAAGCTAGCATGCGCGCAATAACTTATGTAGTAAAAATAAGAGCTATTTTGATTTGAACAATACACAAATTCGGTAAAAGTGTAATAAATTTCTAATGGTAGCATATTACAAAGCACAATTTATTTAATTAAGAGTCAAAAAATTTATGTTTATACACAAAAAGGTTTTGAAGATAGATTAATGCAAATTTTGAAATTTTCGTTAAATTTCGTCTCGTTTAAGGGGACCGTAGACCTTTAGTTGAGCAAAAATCGTCCCCAAAATAGAAAATTAGTTTTGTGAATATAATTGTTCTCCAGTTTGTTCTGAGCCATTTGCCAAAAACCGCAAGTAGATGCGATTATTTTTCGCAAAGTTACAAGTGTTTGAATATGGTAAAATAGCTATTTTTCGGCCTTTTAATATACTTTAAATCTGCTTTTCTCAAAACTGATTTTTCAACGTGTTTAGATTTTTGAAATTCTCCAGGCGTCGTAATTTTTGATCAAATTTCATGAAATTAATAAGGATGTATCCTGATATTGTTTACAAATGAACTAAGCATGCATTTTAAAATTCGACTTCATTAAGATAATTAAATTTGATTTTTAACGTATTAAAAGGCAAAATTTTGATGGAAATCGATATGATAGTAAGAAAAAAATTTCTAAAAAATTAACTACTCAAGATATTAAAAAATCAATGCTTAGTTATTGTGGTAGAGTTTTAAGTGATTAAAATGCAAAAGTAATGACATATCTAAAAAATTACGACACCCGGAGCATATATTATTATTTTTTAAATATTAAAATTATAATAAGATTGGAAATTTCTTTAAGTTGTTTTACGTACTTATGGGTGAAATGTGCACAAAATTTTATATTTCTAAGATGGAAATTTAAAAAAATAAATACATTTTAACGTCCACCGTTACCTTAAAAGGTACAAGACACCTAATGAATATAGATTCAATAAAGATGTACAAAAAAATTGTTGGCGATCGGTTGACTGTTTTAGGAGAAAGGGTACATTTAGTTAACTTGTAAAAGACCTCAATAGGTTCAATGTAAATACATACATTAACTACATTGCTTGGTATACCACATCTCGTGTTACTGATTTTATCAATAGAAATTAAAGATTTCCAACCCATGCTACTTCAGGCCACAAGTGACCTATGTAGGTAATTTCTGTGCGTCGCCATATTATTAGTCCCCGATATGATGTTTCTTTCGTCAAAAAATTAAATAAATAACGTTACATTATATAAGCTAGCCGTGAAGCAATGCAGATGTATCATTGTACGGAATAATCTCTACTGAATTTTTCTTTAACTTCTAAGCATCGCACATTTTCAATCTTTATACCACCGTATAGGGGAAACAAAGTACTTTTAAATGCAACTTGTTTGAAAACTCCATCTCAATTTATTTTTGAGGTATTTTTTCTTTGTTTTTTTTTAACGATTTTTTTCTAACTGTAGTACCCCATTTCTGTATAAAGTAAAGTAAAAATAGTTGGAAAATAGTAGACTATTATATATTTTTGCGCTATTTTCCCATAATAATTGAAACCAAAATGTAATTAAAATACGTGCTATTTTGAAAGAAATATAAATGAGAACTTCTGATAAAACATGGAGCTATTACAAACTTTTAATTTTAAGTATCTATATTAATGTTACAGACAAAGGAGGCAGATGAATCTTTAGAGAACCGACTTTCATTGGTCGAGTTTCTTGAATAACGACATCACTTTTTGCTGGAATTGTGTAATATTCTGCGATAGTGACGCCCTGGGCATACTTTTCTGTAGATATTGCCTAAGACTGGAGTGTAAATGAGGAATTCTGCAGCTGATGAGAATGACATCATTTTATATAAAATAAAAGTGTGTGTTTTACGTCTTAAAACCGGAATATATTTTGTACTATCTATATTTATATACATGCTTCTTTTTTCATAGGGTGCGATACTAAATTCTTCAAAATTAGAATTCCTGTTTTCTGGTTTGGAATATTGAGAACGAAAAGTTTCCTGCGTCACTGTAATTATTAGAGCAAATACATAGCTATCAAATTTTACGTTGTGTAAAAAAAAAAAAAAAAAAAAAAAAAAAAAAAAAAAAAAAACCTTGTTAAAAACCAGATTTTGTTTGTAATAAAATGTTTCTAGATGTTATGTGAAAATTATTGGCTTTATTTTTCCTTAATATTCAAGTTCGAAACATTTATTTAAATTTTTATTAAAGAAAATAAAATTGGCAAGTTATGGCTTTCATGTCTTTAGAATTAAGAAATTTGCTAAGAAACAGGAAAAAAGATACTCGGTGAACGGTATATGTAAATGTTCTGCACATCATTGCCAGTAACATGAATTTTCTCTTTTTGTGCAGCAACAATCTGCATTTTTTTCTTGACAACGATACAACTTTTTGTGGATACCCGATTACATAAATGTATCAATTATCATGTATCATTATAGTACTATAGAAATTACAACAAGTTGGAAATTGTTCATCAAACGTGACAAATAAGTTGCGTTCGTACTATAACTAGTTTTATAAATATTTTTTTTGCACCGCATATTGTACTGAATGTATATTTTAGTGCACTTCATAAGTGCCTATCAATTTCATTCTGTTCGAAAGGCTATGACATCACTAAAATGCACTTGAAATAATTTTTTTCCCATTAGCCGTAATGTAACGGAAAACTTTTGACTGTCCATGTAATTAAACTATACATCCGATTTTCATAAAATTTGAAATTACTCGACAAAATTTTGCAACAATTATATATTTAAAATATCAAACGATTCGGTTGGGTACTTTTTGCGCTATTATATGCGGACGGACAGACAGACGGACTGAACGACGACTATAGGTGCTACGTATTTATATAATTACGAACGCATTTAAAAATAGCGCCTTTCGCTATCTTGAGTGCAAAGTATCATAAATACTAATCTTACTAGGTATTTTTAAACACAATTAAACATTATTTGCACCAGGAAAATTTAGTAATTTTTTATTTGATTATATTACTATTTTAGTTTTTATTGATATTTATATCATAGTTGTCAAATCTAGTATAAACAGGACGTGATCGTTCTGCTCTGTATAGTAAGATGATTTTTGTGGTGTTGATTGTCGGTTTTGTGTGGTTAGTATGAATAACTATCACCGCTATTTGATACTGCAGCATGTCATTGATGGATGATCATGAAATTATGGAGAATATTCTAACAGATATTGCTAATGTAACTATAAACTCTAATTTTAAAGATCAGTTTGATAACATTTCCTCGAATTTTGAAGAATACGCTAAAGAAATACTCCGTGAATTTTTTATATTCGTGGATAACTATATTCTGGATCTTAAATCTAATGTCAACTATGTTGAATTCAACTAAATACCAAGACGAGGTTAGAAATGTTTCCCTTGAGGCTTTTTCTTTGCATAGAGAGCCAAATTCTGATAATTTGATAAATTCAGCTATTTTATCTTTTTTTTTTATTTTTTATTTTTTTGGTTCTATAACCTATAAGAAAACTTTTCTTGCTATAATAACTACAACTAATATTAAAAACGAACTTTTTAATGCTGTAAAAAAAGGCGTTAAACGTCAGTTAATTTAGGAGACTTCTTCTGACCCACTGAACATCAAGTTTAAAAATATTTCAACCGAAATTAATCTTAGCGACATTGCTTCTATAGATCAAACCCCTAATACTGAAAATAAGAATCAAAATTCTGGTACTTCTAAATATAGTGTTAACTGTTTCTACATCGACGTAGACGAAAATTTAACGATTCTACCCCCCAAAATAGCAGAGATTAACTTTGAAAAACCTAAAATTACTCTTAAAGACGAACACCTTGTCATACATTGTAAAGATGACGATGATTTTAGGAAAAATTAACGCTGGACAGACAAAAACACCAAAAAATATACTACTTTCGACCCAAGAGAACTTAGGCCCCAAAAATATGCATTAGATGTCTTCCTTGCTATACAGATACCTAAATTATAGTTGATAGCCTAAAAAAGCATTGTTTCACAGTTACTTCGGCTGCCATTATCAAAAATCTCAAAACTGGCAGTCCAATGCCATTTTATCTGGTAAACGTTTTACCACGAAAAAACTTAGAGGTAATCTAAAAATTAATGTTATTCACTATCTTTCTCATAAATTGAGTTTTTTAACAAAAGAGAAAGAGTTGCACAATGCTACCGCTGCCAGGAGTTTGGGCACGCCTCAAAGGTTTGCGGCTTCGACGCTAAATGGGTTAAATGTGGTGAGTTGCACTTTCGTACAGCGTGCCATCATAAGGGCCGCATAACTCCCAAATTTGCCAACTGCGGGTCAGATCATTCTGCGACATACCGTGTCTGCACTAAAAAACCCTATCGACTCGAAAATAAAACTAACCCCAACTCTTAAAAAAATAGCGTTATCCAGTTTACCAACGACAAACAACTCTTTGCTGAAAAATTCAACAACCACAACTACACTAAAAAGAAAAAGGATGACGAACCTAATACTAGTCCACGAATGTTAACCTTCGAAGTTTCTGTTAACGAAGACACGAATACCCCTTCCTCCTCTAAACATGAAAATTCCAGCATTATTCAAAATTGTCCTAATTTCACAAAAATTCTTCCAAAATACACTAATGATATCAAAGAAATATTCAATACATTTAATGATGTCAATGAAATCCTTAAAATTAACTAAATTTCTAAGTTGTATTAAAACATTTCAGACCAAACCAAAAAGCTAAACAACCCAATGCAAAAAATTCTTTTCATTATTAAACAATTTTATCACCTTCCAATTCAACATCAACGAAGATTAACTCTTCCTTGCAGTTAATTATTTTTTGATGTTTTTCTCATGCCCTTGTTTTGTAGTATATAAAAAAACACGCTTTAAACTTTGATTATTTTAATCTTATACTCTTTTATACTTTTTTCATACTTTCCTTATTTTTATTTAACTGTGTGTAAAATGTATCTCAAAGTTACCAGGCTATACGTCCGCCGTCTTCTTTTTCTCCTAAAATACTCTTTGTGTAATGCTTTTAACTGTATAGTTAGTTTGAATTCTTCATATTTATATTTTTTATTGCCTCTTTTTCTTATTTTTTCATGTATAAATATAAAATGATTTAACTTATAAATATTTAAAAATTTTAAACTTTTCATTTCTTTTACTCTGTTTTTGAGCATTTCTATAATTTGTTAAAGTATAATATATGGTCTCTATAAAAAGTCTTTTTTTTATGCTGGGCATCCCTATGGTAGCTCTTTCGCATGTTTATGGCCTGATTCAGGTTTGGTTGGATCTAATGAATATTTTTTTCTTTTTTTTATATTGTTAAACTAAAATATCTATGTTTGTTATTTTTCTCTTTTTTTTAACTTAATCTTAAACTTTCTATTTTTGTGGCCACCAGCCGCGTCTAAACATTCTTCGTCGGCAACCATGGAATTGTAAAATGCTTATACCTGTATACCGGATCTAAAGTATGATGATAACTAGAGAATCCAGAAAACTAATATATTGCTTCATTATCTTATTTATTAAAATTTCATACTTTATCTACCCTATATATATAAAAAATCCTAATGAAGCAAATTTATGAAACGATTTTATGAAACGAATTTATGAAACGGTTTTATGAAACGACTGATTAAACTACTGATTATATTTCACGGCGATTTCTCCTAAAACACGGAATACTTTAATATGGAACATGGAATACCAAAAATATATTTTATGGACCATACCATATAGACTATACCAAACCATATTTTAAGGAACACATAAAATATGGAACACCAAAAATCCGTATTGATACGTAGATCTCAAAACTGGTATTATAATTTCAAAATTTGAATTAGTTTACGAGTTATTAATTTTTTTCTAATTTGAATTTTATTTCTGTAATGATGGCAACCAGATTACACCATTTTTGTGAAAAAAGGGAGAAAACGGACAGCGATAGAGATTATTATATTTCTCCTTTTTCGCCATTTTCAAATTAAAATTGAAATTATATTTTATTTCAATCGGTACTGAAGACAATATTGCGATTAAATTATGTTTTTCAGGAAAACTTGATAAAGTAAAATCTTTTTTTCATGTTTCGACCGTCAGGAATCAGTTTCTTTTAAAAATCAAAGATAGTTCTCATCTTACACTTTGACATAATTTCCACTGTCATGAAAAGAAAAAATGAATTTTTGTGAGGGAAAAAAGAGAGGAAAGGAATCATTGGATTTCATTTTTCTTGTCATAGTGAAATTAAAAAGTGAAATTATTAAAAACAGAAGGAAAACTTTAAAATCAGAATTAAATGATCACGTGTTAAAAGCAGATAATATGGAAAATTACGTCAAAATATTTACATGTAAATATGAAAAATGTACAAAACTTTAAAATAATAAAATTGCTGCACTCGAAACGTATTTAAAGGTGATAATTACGTCATATGTAAAATGTCTTAATATTAAATATCGTCATATTTAAATTGTCTGAAATATTTAAATTATTACACGTAAAAAAATTTTAATGGTGAATATTAAGTCGTATTTAAACATCTCAAAAAATATTCCCAAACACCAGTGAATCTTAAAAGAGAGAAATTTTTTTTTTTAAATTAATTAATTATTGTATGAGAAATGCATTTCATATTGAAAATTACGCCATATATTAAAAAGATTCATTTAAAACGATTTTCATTCCAGAGATTTTTAAGGTTACGTCATATGGTATAATAGTAGTGCAACTAGTAGATTTGTTTATATATGACATCACTTGATGCATCACAAATACATGTAAATATAAGCGCAAAATACTTTCAAAATAAACAATATACATTTTAAAAATAACATGAAAATATGCATGATGGTGTATTAAAATAGGGAAAATAATTCGTGAATAAGCTATACCTGTTCCTCCAAATATATGAACCTCGATCAAAACATAAAATGTAAGCGAAACGTGGTTCTGAAAGTTACTCCCAATCAGACGTAGTTTTTTAACCGCGAAACAAAAGGAAGAATAATGTTTATAGTTTTGTTATAAGACAGCGATGACAGCGATGACCACCTCGGGAAATCAGCTTTCGCTTTAGAGTGTTAGTGCAATCCCAAGGGGTAGACCACATCCACTCCTCCCTACTCTCAACCAGAGTCTGAGAGGAAGCGTCGGGTCCCTCATCAAGCTGCTGAGATTTATTTCGGTTACTGTGAGATTTACAATTACAATCACAATTGGTTACCCAATTTTGCTGGGCGAACCGAAGATTTCACATCGAGATATAATTATACTGCTTTTTTAACAGTACATGACTGTATGTAGTGATTACATGAGGATCATTTTACCTAATGTGATTGCAAAATTGTTTACAATTTTCTTGGATATATATATACGTCACAGTACATTTAACACACAACATTTAACATGACAATTAGAAACGCATTACAACACAATATCAAACACCTACTATTTACATGACTGTATGTAGTGATTACATGAGGATCATTTTAATGTGATTGCATAATTATTTACATTTTTCATGGATTTATATACGTCACAGTACCTTAAACACACAATATTGAACATCACAATTAGAAACACATTACAACACAATATCAGACACCTACTATTTACAATTTGCACATACTAGAGTTTGGAGAGATGCACAAGATAAAAATTCAAATGTTTCTGGCACCCGGTAGTAACCCGTTTCTCCCTCCATGCTACACCCAAGTGATGGAGTCGGACTAGAATGGCTCTGGATTTGAAAAGATGTACTCGTTTGTTTCTATAAACCTCATGTATTGTATGATCTTGTTGAATAGTTGCGGGTTCTGTTTTACATCCCGCCACCAATTTGCTAAATTCATACGTGTGTGTTTTTTTGAGATGTTAATGCGATGTTAATGTATAGTATAATACATAGTGTAATGATGTTGACAAAAGCCACAAATGCATAGTGGGGAGTCTCTTTTGTTAATTTTGTATAAGTGTACCTGAAAGGGGCCGTAATTTGTTAAAAATATGTGTAAGTATCTATTGTTCACGAAATATTTGTGGTCAACCAATGGCATGAATTCCTTCGTATATCGGCCTGTGTCTGAATCCGTCCAGAGTTTTTGCCAATTTTTTGACAGATTCAGCTTTGTCTGTGATTTTAGTGAAGAAGCTGGATATGGTACAAAATGTATGTATTAGTGTTTCATCCGTTACTCCCGATTTTGCCAGTTGGTCAGCTGCCTCATTGCCCTCAACACCTGAATGTCCTTTTGTCCAGTTGAAGTAGATGTCTTTTACTGTTTTTTGTAATTGTTGAAGAATTTTTAGTATTAAATAGTTTGTATTGTCAAAATTATTTAATGCTTTTAAACTTGATAAGCTATCCGTTATGATTAAGTATTGAGAATGTTTGTCCGACTCTATCCACTCTAATGCTGAATAGATCGCGAAGAGTTCTGACTGGAAGACGGAGTTATCCTGGGACAGCTTCGCTCTCCAAGTATAGATTTGCTCGTTTTTTTTCGTACACGCAAAATTCCGAGGCTGTGTCTTCGGACATTTTGGAACCGTCCGTGTATATTGTAATTTTGGCTATATAGTCGTTTATTTCACAAATTTGTATTTCACTGTTACTTGTGATGTTTTGTATTTTGAGCATTTTGGATAGTATAGTGGAGCAAAAGCCTTTTCCGTTGACATGCCGAGACGAATTACTCCCGAATACTCCGCCTCCGCCTCCAGCTGCAAATCCAGTGGGGGGAGACCTGTGAGGACCTGCAGGGCATTTGTTGACGTATTGCGATATGCTCTCGTTATCAGCAACAAAGCTTTCCTTTGTGCCGAGAGCAAATGTCGACGACCGTGATATTGCGCCATACGCGGAAACCAAACAGCGCACACGTAGGCCAGTTTCCTTTGTAAGATCGCCGAGTAGAAAATCTTAAAAAATTCCGTAGGGAGTCGACCTGAGATTGATGAAAATTTATAAAGATTTTGAGTTATTTTTCCGATTTCTACTCTCTTTTTTGCCACATGTGGGAGAAATGATAATTGTTTATGTAATATTACCCCCAGGTATTTTAGTGTTGTTTCTGATTTTATTTATTCATCTTGAAGTTTAAATATGGGGCCCCACTTAAGGTGTATGGGTTTGCCAAAAGTTAATGATGAAGATTTTTCATGTGAAATTTCTATTTTGTTGGTTTCTGCCCAATTCCGAATAACTTTTAAAGCATTCTGATCTTTTTGTTCAAGTTGCTGTCTCGACTGTGCCCAAATCAGTAATATCCGTCATGCCACCAGTCCTGTACATCAAAGGTCCCCAACAGAGTCTCCAATAGAACCAACCAAAGAAAAGGACGCAGACACGATCCCTGCGGGCAACCCTTACTAAAGAAGTACAACTAAAATGGTGCCATCCAGTCCACCTGAGCTCGCCTACCCGAAAGGAAGGAAACGACAAGATTAATGAGTTGTTTAGAAATACCTAGTCTTTGCAGTGCTCTGATCACTTGTTCCCAAGGGAGGTCGTCAAATGCTCCCCTGAAATCCAGTGACACCAGTGATGTGTATTGTTTATTTTGTTTGTGTTGTTCTACTAATGAAATCACTTGTTCCAAAGCCATTTCCGTTGATTTATTTTGCGTGTAGCCGTGTTGTTTACCCGATAAGAAATTCGTTTTGTGTAATGCGTGGTGTATTCGTCTTAGAATTAATTTCTCTAAGATTTTTCCGAATATTAGTAATAGAGTGATGGGGCGATATGAAGAGCTCTCATTCAAGGGTTTTCCCTCCTTTATAAAATACACGAGCTCTCCCAATTTCCAGTCATCAGGAAAATAGATTAACATTAAAAGACTGTTGTACATATCCAACAGAATATTAGGAATTTTTGAAATAATGCACCTGACCATCCTGTGATCAATTTGATCAGGTCCTGGTGCCTTGTTAATATTGAATGAGAAAATGACACTTCGCAACTCTCTTTTCGTGAATTTATTGTTATAAGACAGAAAGACAGCGACATTTTTCACCTAACCATTTTATACAAGATGTTTTTCAAATGTGTAATTTAGCTTACTTATTAGCCCCAAACGCCAGTTGTTAAGACAGCGATGGATGAGCCCATGGTAGCCGGAAAATGCCAATTTCAAACAGAAGCGTGGCAACCCGATTACAGAAGACAGCCGCCGTTAAATCGATCATATTATTCAATCATCCATAACCTGGCGATATTCTTTAACCCTTTATGTACTGAATTATGAATTCATGAAAATTTTATCTTCTAAAGCATTTTTCGTGAATTGTTTAAACTACATATGATTTACATAATCAGTTAATAAATTTAGAAGGATTTTAGAAAATTTGAAGGATTTAGAGGGATTAATTTAATTTGATTTTATAGGGATTTTGTGCAATATTTATAACCCCACTGAAATCTTTTATTTTAAATATTTTTCTTAGTATTTTGTGCAATTAGGAAATGTACAAATATAATGTACTTACAATAGAAATATAGAAATATTTTCGAATTGAAAAATCCCCCCCCCCGTCCTCCATGCCAAGAAAGCTCAAAAGAAGCAAAGGCAAAAGAAATCATCCTTTCAAAAATATTTTTCTTTAGTGTAAGTATTAATGCTTTTGGAACAAGATAAAGTAATGTATCTATAACTCATTCTAAATTATATTACAACTAATCGATGTATCAAAGGAATTTTATAACAAGTTCTTTTAATGGTACTTATAAGTACCGTCAGTAGATAAAAGGTTAAACAGGGCACATTGCTAAGTTTTTAGAGGCTGCGAAGTCTGAACAGGGTTGGCGGGTGTAGCTCGCAGGGGACAGGGCCCCCTAGTTTAATTTGTAAAACAATAAATTACAATAAAGTGAATTTTCTGTCTGAATGTGTCTCTATTTAACACTTCAGAGTCTAAAAATAATCAAAACTAGTTTAGATATGACTTATTGGAGATCTTTATGATCGTCCAATGGAGTGGCAATCGCGTCATCTCTCCCAAGTTGGATCCGTAATTGTATACATATATAAATAAATGCATGCACACGCATATTAATAGTTATAAATAGATATAAATATATACTATATAAAGTCAGAGTTTCTAAATAATTTTCCTCGTAGATAATTTAACGATTCCGGCACTATTTCCCGAATGTTTTTACTTTCTTCTATCTTTACAAGAAGAAAATATTGGATTCGTGAAAAATTTCGACTTCCGATTTTCGACGGATTTATACGTTTTAGAATGCCCAGAACACGATTTGATGTTTTTACTTTCTTCTATCTTTACAAGAAGAAAGTATTGGATTCGTGAAAATTTTCGACTCCCGGTTTTCGACGGATTTACACGTTTTAGAATGCCCAGAACACGATTTGATGGTTTTTAGAAAATGTCTGTCTGTGAGTCTGTCTGTCACTCCGTCACTCTGTCACTCTGTCACTCTGTCTGTGAGTCTGTATGTGACAAAAATTTTGTGGGCGCTCTATCTCAAGAACTAATGCACAGAATTTCACAAAACTTATTATTTAGTTATACCTTGATATAAACTAGACCTGATTAGTTTTTGGTGAAAATCGCCCAACAGGTGGAGCTGCTATGCGGCATTTGTCACGATTTCTGCAATAGCTATACCTCAAGAACTACTGCACGGATTTTCATAAAACTTCAGATTCAGTTAGTCCAGGATATAGTTTGGTGCTGATTACTTTTTTGTGAAAATCGCCCAACAGGTGGCGCTGCTATGCTGCATTATTCATGATTATCGCAATAGCTCTAACTCAAGAAAAAATGCACGAATTTTCATCAAACTTCAGATTTCGTTAGTCCTTGATATAAATTAGTGCTGTTTAATTTTTGGTGTAAATCGCCCAACAGGTGGCGCTGCTGTGCTGCATTTTCACGATTTTCGCAAGAGCTGTATCTCAAGAACTATTGCACGGATTTTCATCAAACTTCAGATTTAGTTAGTCCTTGACATGAATTGACGTGTAAATTAGGGCTGTTTAATTTTTGGTGTAAATCGTTCAACAGGTGTCGCTGCTATGCTGTATTTTTTGCGATTTCCGCAATAGCTTTATCTCAAGAACTAACGCTTAGATTTTCAACAAACTTCAGATTCAGGTATACCTTGATATCATTTAGTGCTGTTTATTTTTAGTGTAAATCGCTCAATAGGTGGCGCTGCTATGCTACATTTTTCAGAATTCCCGCTGTAGCTCTATCTCAAGAACTAATGCACGAATTTTCATCAAACTTCAAATTCAGATATACTTTGATATGAATTGGTGCTAAATTCATGTAATTTCTTGTACTATTTAAATGATTTAATTGACGTGATTTATATAGAAGAAAGTTTTGCGATGGCCACAACATACTAGTTTAGAAAATGTCTGTCTGTGAGTCTGTCTGTCACTCTGTCACTCTGTCTGTGAGTCTGTATGTGACACAAATTTTGTGGGCGCTCTATCTCAAGAACTAATGCACAGAATTTCACAAAACTTCATATTTAGTTAGACCTTCATATAAACTGGACCTGATTAGTTTTTGGTGAAAATCGCTCAAGTGGTGGCACTGCTATGCGGCATTTTTCACGATTTCTGCAATAGCTTTATCTCAAGAACTACTGCACGGATTTTCATAAAACTTTAGATTCAGTTAGTCCAAGATATAGTTTGGTACTGATTACTTTTTTGTGGAAATCGCCCAACAGGTGGCGCTGCTATGCTGCATTATTCATGATTATCGCAATAGCTCTAACTCAAGAAAAAATGCACGAATTTTCATCAAACTTCAGATTCAGTCAGTCCCTGATATAAATTAGAGCTGTTTAATTTTTGGTGTAAATCACCCAACAGGTGGCGCTGCTGTGCTGCATTTTTCACGATTTCCACAAGAGCTGTATTGCACGGATTTTCATCAAACTTCAGATTCAGTTTGTCCTTGACATGAATTGACATATAAATTAGTGCTGTTTAATTTTTGGTGTAAATCGCTCAACAGGTGGCGCTTCTATGCTGTATTTTTTGCGATTTCCGCGATAGCTTTATCTCAAGAACTAATGCTTGGATTTTCAACAAACTTCAGATTCAGGTATACCTTGATATCATTTAGTGCTGTTTATTTTTGGTGTAAATCGTTCAATAGGTGGCGCTGCTATGCTACATTTTTCAGAATTTCCGCTATAACTCTATCTCAAGAACTAATGCACGAATTTTCATCCAACTTCAAATTCAGATATACTTTGATATGAATGGGTGATAAATCGTTGTTATTTCTTGTACTATTTAAATGATTTAATTGACGTGATTTATATAGAAGAAAGTTTTGTGATGGCCACAACATACTAGTTCTTGTAATATCTTAATTTTATTTTTTGAAACTTATGGAAAAATCCCCAAAGTAGTTTTTAATATAATTCCATGAAGTGCAGATGGGTGTTGTACTGATATAGCACTTGGTTAGGCCTCTCCACCTACCTGATAAATCCATGAAGTAAACTTATAACTTAGTTATGTTTTACTCTAAGAATGCATATGAAGTATGCCTTTGTCCGGGTTGCCTGGATCCTAGGAATGCAGGTATTTAGTCAAAGTGGCTATTACTGTTGAAACATTTTAAGTTTGTACAATTTTAGGTAGATTTCGTAAGAAATGCTACATATTGCATCCTCCACTATGTTGGAATTTCTGAAAACTATTTGCAGAGCTTCACCGAGTATATCCCCTAGAGACTAAAACCACAACTAGTTCAAAATAATATATATTTCTATCTATCTATATCTACATATGTCACATTTTTATGGACACGATGACTTCCATAATTCTGCACAAATATCTTCCAAACTGATGCATAAAATCAAGTGGCAGAAAATTTCGGTCATGATCATTAATAAGCAAAATCGATCCTAGGTCATGGAACAAGGGAGGGGTTTTGTAAAAACCGAAAAAAAACCCATAGCTTCTTAGATTGATACATATCTTATCAAATTAAAGTTATTATTACTTCTGGGATAGGACTAAAAATTTATGTACAACAGATTTTTGATAAAATTTAAAATGACTCAAGGGCGAAAAAGTAGGGCTTAAGCAAAAAAAAAAAAAAAATCAAAACTGCGTCATTTTTTAAGATATCAAATTCACTTAAACGTATTATAAATATTCTTAATACTATATACAACTTTTATATTGACAAGTGTTTGATAGGACAATCTCTTACCGAAAAACTAAAATAAATTAAAATAAAAACGGAAAAAAAGGGGGGGGGGTTGAAGATGAAAAATACATAACTTCTTCAATTCACAAAGTATCCAATTCGCTTGAACTTATTATACATCTTCTTAATATTATCTACAACTTTTATATTGACAAGTTTTTGATACAGCCAACTAAGTAAAAACAATTTAAACAAAAATAGGCGTTGAAGAAAAAATGTTAGTATTAAGGGTGTACTTAAATCCAAACTTCTTATATTCTGGCTCATTTCTAAATTCATTTTTGCTCGAAAATGCATCCAACTGGCAGGTTATCTTATTCAAAAACTGTATAACGTGCCGTATTGGTCGATGTTTTTGATAAAGGCAGAATATATTGAAAAAATGATGTCAAAGTGTACATTTTGTACCGAATTTCACGAAGCGATAGGTCTGGAAACGAAAAAAAAATGATCGTACAGAGAAAATAATTGTTTTAAATCAAGTTCTAATTAATTTAACGAAAAATGAAAACACAAATCGCTTATAAATCTCTTCAAAAAATCACGTGAGCAAGTTTCATTTTTTTACTTTTAAAAATGAGTCTGAAAATGTCTCAAGAAATTTTGAATTGTTGAGCGTGGAAAAATATATTTTTTAATACCGCCTTAACATGATTCTGATAAAACGAACTCTTACAGATAAATTCAATTTAAAACTAAATTAAATTAAAAAGCGGCCAGATAAAATTGTTAAAGTGGGTTAGTTTTGGTTGATGATATGAGTACTGAACTTCGAAATCTAGTTCCGCCCGCAGGCCGAGCCGGCAGGGATTTTTTTTCATATGTAGCACAATCGCTATTTCAAAAAGGATATTTTTATACGGAGAAAACATACCATTCTGAGTCGAATCGTACCTTTTCCACATCTCTACTTGGATTTAGAGATTAAAAAGTATAGCGTTTTTTTCTCCCTTTTTGATCCCTTTCTCTCTTTCTTCCTGGAAATAAATATTTTTGATTTTTTTTTTTTAGGATTACTTAATGGTTTTCGATACAGTGCGTTAAAAAATGGCCAGATGTTTGTTATTATCACGAGAGGTTTTTTTTTTTTTTTTTTTTTTTTCAGGAATTTGTGGATTCGTGAAAACAATAGAGATAATCTAGCTTAACCTTTATCTGATGTGACGCAGTCTCACAGACTGTAGAACTCCCTGCTATAAACACTCCCACACCTTAAAAGTGCGAATATTACTTGCCCGTACCAGTACCTTCTTCTAGTAGCTTTGCGAGGTCACACACAATGCGAGAATTCCGTGAATTCATTTTAAACGCATCATTCGTTACGCTGGCGTTTTTCAGACCGCATCACATCAGTTGTGTCATTATTTGAAACTGTAGTACAGTACTCGTTATCAGATACGCTTTATTTTTTCCCCTTTCTTTAGTATTTTTGTGTGTCGTCGCAACGTCGAAAACGTTTAATGTTCCTCAGTCAGAAGGAAATAGAAGATATTATGAACAAATAGTCAGATTATATTTCTGATGGAGTACAACATCATTTTTATTAGGTAAGTTTTGAGAAAAACATCTTATTATTGCCTTTCAAGCGAAATGTAATTTAACATTAGAAGCACTAAATTTTGAATGTTTACAATTCAAAAACTTATCATTCAAATGACTTGAAATTTGGCGTCTAGGCATAGTTTGAACCGAAGATTTGAAATATCTTGTTAAAATTGGGTATTGTCATTGAAAAAAAGAAGTTTAGGTTTGTTTTAATATGTAGATGGCCACCTAAGCAAATTTTATATACATAATTTAAAAGTAGACTTTATTTCCAGTCGTTTGGTACCAGTAACTTTTTTCTACAATAATATTTTGAGAAGTTAGTAGGGGTGTTTCCTTTTTTTTTAATTTCACGACTGTACTTTGACTCCTGCATTTTTGTAATGTAAAACTGCATTTAAATTTTCATAATCTGTTGCAACGATAATTTGTAAAAAAAAAAAAAAAAAAAAAAAAAATTACATGATATATTTTTTTTTTATTTAATTAGCAAAATTAACAAACTACCTTTTATTTTTTAAAAAGTAATTTTATCTGTACTGAATTTAAATAATATGAATACGTCTGTCGTCCGATTTAATTCACATGACCGCATCTCATCAGATGTGAGACAAATTTTAATAACATCAGTTAAAGGTTATTTCAATTTTCATACTTAAAAATAAACTGCACATTACATCTGTATTATTATCATTATTTTTTTTTTACTAATGTTAAAAATGACAAATTCCAAAATAATTTCAATGCCTTTTCTTATACTCAGAAGAAATTATTGAGTTATCAAGTCTTTGAATAATTAGTACATCACACCGATACATAGGGGAGGTGGGGGATGAATGGGACATTTTCACAAAAATATTTTTTTATATTTTTTTTATTTAAGTTACTATCAATATTATATATCACATTTCATACATTAGGTATTTGCCAACATATATGAACAATATTTATTCTAGATTAGGATTTATTCATAAAAATATTATGAAATCAAAATAACGTTCCTCCCTGTCCCATTCATCCCCACAGCAGGGATGAATGGGACACTAATAGGGATGGATGGGACACAAAGATTTTCCTCCCTGTATTCAATTTTACCAAATTAAAATTTATAATTATAACCTTATATGAAAATTATATTTGTAATATATGATTTTACAGCCCGAATCGATATTTTTTTTTCAATAACTTCTTTTATTGCAGTTTTAACTTTTAATGCGGACTTCGGCTATCAACCTGTTCTTTTTTTTTTTTTTTTTGCACTTATGAGGCATTTTAGATTTGAAATGAAAGTGCAAAATGTCTTTTAAATATAGCATAGCTAATAATTTTCAATCATAACTTATTAATTAATATTAATTAAATGTATCGTAGAAACATGCAGAACGGAAATTATTGTGTCGATCGGAAAGTCATGTCGTGTTGGGAAAATCAATTCGTACCGGAAAATTCTGCCCGATAATTATTAGACATTAGATATCGGAATCAATGTCTAATAATTAAATTATTGAATTTTCCGGAACGAATTGATTTTCCCAACACGACCCGACTTTCCGATTGACCCAATATGTTAGGGGTGGGGATTTATTTGTGCAACATTTCAAAATTCAATATAATTTCCCCCATTTGATCACTACACATATACTATTTTTATCATTTTATCTATTTTGATTAAGTTTTAGTACCAATTTTTTGATAATCCATTAATAATTATTACAATACAATAAGTAACACTCAGAAATTTTAAACAATAAAAACTCATATAATACTATTTAATACTATTAATTGACGTAAATTATTGATTTATCATCCTATATAATACTATTTAATTAATAAATAAAATTTTGAACATCTCTAGGGAGGAGCGAGAATGTCCCATTCATCCCCATTTGAAATGTCCCATTCATCCCCATTTGAAATGTCCCAATCATCCCCATGATGCATAATATCGCTTCTCAGCCATTTTACCTCAAAAATTATTTTGTCACAATGGTTACTATTCATTCATTTTAATTATTGATATGGAACCTTAAAATAAATAACTATAACACAGCTTAATTTTTTATATTGTATAAGATATTTCACATCTTCAAATGTAAAAAAAACTTACTTTTAAGCAGAGATTTCAGAAAATGCAACTTTGAAGGAAAATAAAAACAGCAATGTGGTCCTACTTTTAGTTCTGAAGCACACTGTGGTAGAGGTATATGGGGTTAGGAAGCAATTTAAAATAAATGTTTATTGCCTGAAATATTGAGAATGTCCCATCCATCCCTTGTCCCATACATCCCCTAGCTCCCCTACGTGATAGCAATCCGAAATTGTCAAAATGTATCCATTAAATTGCAATACGTTTAAAGCCATTAAAACCCGAAATTTCGCGAATCCAATACTTTCTTCCTATAATAGAGAAGAAAATATAAATATATTAAAAGCCTGAATGAAATATTTCAAAAGCGTATAAGAGCATTAGCAAATATATTCTGATATTACGAATTATAGTGAAAATTGATATTAGCATTAATTACTCAAAATCAATAAAAATAATATTGAAATAATTCATGAATTAGCAAAGCCCAGTTAAACTCTATAAATAGAAAATAAAGTATTTTACTAAAGAGTCTTCACAAATCTTATTCTAATCTAAGTTCATTTCAATTATCCATTGAATTCCTAAATTTCAAGAGGCGTAATTAGAAGAACATCTGCATAATAATGATACTGAATATTCAATAGCACCATTGCTTGAAATTTTATTGAAATATTTTCTTTTGAAGAGAATTTTGATAATTGCTTCTATAGTGATTACTTTAAGTAATTTAAATTTTAACTTTTGTTGGAAGACAAAAGTGTACTCCGCATGGATTTATTTTCAAATACTCCCTTTCAGCAGCTGCTACAAAATCTGATTATATGGATGATGATTCTTATCAAAAATGTATTTTATGATATACTTGCTGAGGATTAGTACACAAATACATTTCATTGCATTTTTTATTATTAAAGAGTTTCATTCATTAATCCTGTAAAATTGAAATCTATGTAAAAGGGTTAATTTATAATGATTCTTTTATTTAAATCTAAAGTTGTGTTAGAAGACAAAAGTAAACTAAGCATGGATTTATCTCGAATCTCACTTTAATGAAATGTAACAAAACCTTTTATGATCATGATGGTGATTACCAAAATTTTATAGAATGATACATTTGTAAATAATAAGTAAAATAAAATATCAGATTAGATTTTATTTGATTATAAAAGACCAGTATACATTGTTTCTGTAAATTAAAAATTTATAGTAAAATAAAATGTTCGTACATGATATGTAAAAATAAAAAATAAAGCGTTTTCAATTAGACAGTGTTTCATTGGTCTTAAAAAAAACGAGTGTAACGAATTAACCTTAATAATTATGTTCTAAAAATATTAAAATATTGCATTGTCATCTGAAACACACCTGTGAACATATTTTTATAACTCCAGACGAATCAATGAAATGAGTGAAAATTTGGTTTTAAACTTCTATCTTTACATACAAAAACCAAGTTAAGTTAAATTAAAGACTGTAGGCATTAAGTCTCACGTCCCGTACAGTCAAACATCATCAGTTACTCCCATATATTGCTACCTTAATATCCAATCTACTCTTACAATTGAGTGGAAGTAAAGTAGGTTTTTTACTAAACAACTCCTGACCATTAACCAAAATTTGGGAGGAATTTTTTTTTGACAATAGAAATGAAGATCCGATAAGTTCCCAAACTATGAAGTTGTTTAACAATGTTTGTTTGTTTTTTTTTTCGGGGGGGGGGGGGGACAAAATAGGTACATTTTAAACCCAGAGATGGTGGAAAAATAAAACTTTTTTTTAAAGTAGATCAAGTGGTGCATTGCTTCTTATGCTTCACTTCTATTAATTCTGAATCGAATGACACCATTCGCAATTCGATACGATCATTTATTACAACGTTGTGGCAGGTTTTATGAATACAGATTATATTTTATGCAGGTAACATAGGTTTTAACAACTGACGGCCATTCACGAAAATTAGTGAAGAATATCGTTTTAACACTAGAAATGAAGATACGACGAGTTCCTAAAAAAATTTATTTACTGTGTTTGGGGGTGCAAAAGTGGACATTTTAACCCGGGGAATTCATTAAAAAAAAAAAAAAAAACAGTGGCACTCCGGGAGTGCCAATAGAAGTGAAAACTTCAACAATTACGTGTGTGTTTTTTTAATCGTCAGGAAATGTTATATGCGTTGAATTGTGTAGCAGCACTAATGAAAGCATCTGGGGACACGGCAGTGCACCTTCCAAGTCTTGAAAGCACAGCCGTAAGCATCTTTTTCTGGAAGCAACTCAGGGTACTTTTGACCCCCAATCTCTTTGTGTTGGTGATTCCCAGAAACTTGAAACTTCGTAAATCTAAAGTAATGTGGAAATGGAACTAAATGCTGAAATTTCACGTTTCTATCTTTTTTATTTCAGAAGATATATGAACTTAAACTTTCGCCTTTTCGACACTGATTCACCGATCATCAAAACTCAGAGGTACGTCCTGTATCCCTAGAATCTTGAAATTTCGTATGAAGGTAGTGTTTGGGATACAATGAAAGAGAAAATTTAAAAAATCCGGAAAATTTGGATAAAAAGTCGAAAAATCAAAAAACCGAGAATTTGGCAGAGATGTGATATACGAACCAGGTTTGGCGCGATTTTTTAACGTCAATTTGGCGAAAGCCCGTTTTCCAATACCAGTTACAATATATATTTTTAAATTATTTTCTATTGTTTTAAAAAGTAAACAACAATAAATAAACGGTAATTTCATTAATAACTATACAACAAAACAATTGTACAATTTAAAAAAATAAAATAAAAGTAAATGAACAATTTATTAATAAATAAGCAACAGTAGCCGGGTTACCTTGTAAAATAAAGTAACGCCATTTTGCTGTCAATTAGGTACATAAGTTCGTATCTGACATCTGTGTCCCGCATTTTATCTTCCGTAATCGAAATTCCCGCCAATACTGTTGGTCATCGACCAGACCATCAACACGATAAAATATAGCGTTATCGGTTTTTAGTTACACGAAATAGGTAGGTCACGAATACGGTATAATTCATTTTAACTGACGAAAAACAAAATAATAATTTGTTTTAGCAATACGCCGGGAGAAAAAGTGAGTTTTAGCTTCCTTCTTCTTTTGCGGATTGAGCTGAAGAGGGAAAAGTTCCTGTCATTCACCGCTTGGCGTGCTAGTGTCTATGTGTCAAAATACTAGCATGTCGGTTACGTTACAGTGTCTCGAAATCAGTGGTTTTTCCCCATCTCAAAAAAAGCTCAACGCGCCTAAAGAAGTTTTTACTTCAAAAAAAAAAAAAAAAAAAAAAAAAGGTAGCAGTAAAAATTAGACTACATGCGCTTGACCAGGTCGTGAACTGCTGCCAGTACTGCTTCTTCCATTACGAAAATCTCTACAGCATCGGAATACCAATCTGCGTGCCATACACTCCGTGCAATACATATGTTGCATTCGACGATAGATTTCACAGCACGCTACGCCCTCTATAGGAGCATGCGCAGTCATCTTTCTCTTCAAATGGCCGAGTTATTACATCAATGCCACTTACATTTGGGCGACCCTTATATATACATATTTAAAGAACTTAATAATGAAACACATTATTGTATACTCAACTCATAGGGAGACTAGGGACGGTTGACCATACGGGAGGCTTGACCCTCCCCTCAATTTTCATATTTTAAAGAATTTCAGAGTTTTATCAATAGGTGTCCACCAAAGCTACTGGAATGCTCAAACAACAGTCTTCGTTTTATACAGATAATTGAAATTGGTGCGAAAAAATAGATTGTGAGGCGTTTTCAACCTAAAAGTTGTGTTTTTCAGAAATGTTTTGTAAACTTTTTTCAAATAGATTATATTATAGAAATTTAAGTAAGTGTGTTTAAAGAAATGCAGAAATATCGAGCTTCATGGTATATACATAAAATAATGTAAATTTATTCTGTAAAGCTTCAGTAAAATGGCGTGATGGAAAAGAAAATGTTTAAAACTGACTACAGAAAAACGTGAAAAATTGTTAGAAAATGAAAAGTTGATAGGAACTTTATTTCCATTTAAATATTGCTTACAATAGGTAAATAAAAACCGTGGGAAAGACTAAAATAACTATAAAGGATGAAATCAGCAGTCTTAGCCCTTTGAAGGTCAGTTGTATGTTTATAAAACCACTTAATTCTAATTCCGAAACATCACAACGACAACAGAATTTTGCTAAAATCTTTTCATTGAACATGTATGTGAAATATATTCTTTTTCTTATTTGCAAATAAATTTGTTCATAAATTACGGTGCCAGTCATTTATTTGAACATTTTAGTACTGAAAGTACTTTGCCCCTTTAAGGTTTAAAACATGTTAATGATAAGTTAAGTGCTCATGCGGTTGCAAAAGAACATAGCATCGATCGAAAAACTTTAGGAAGGTATGTAGAAAAATTTTACCAGGGTGAATACAGTAAGATGAAGCCAAACTATGTGACAACTAGATTTGTCAGATCGAGTGTCACAAAAAATAGAACAAGGAGATAAAAAACGCGGGACAGTGGCTACTAAAGCGGGCATAATAACATGAAACACTATGAAAACGGAACCTGTCTCTAACAGAATACTGCCTTAAATGTTAAAATTTCATTTTCCCTGCTGTGCAATTATACCTGCTCAGACAAAATCCTATTTAAAACAAAAATTTTCTCCTGTGACTTTCGATTGCTCCATAACAGGTTTGTTTAAGTCTCATATTTAAAAAAAAAATATTTTTTTTTTTTATAATAATAAAAGCATGTAGAATAAAGTTATTTTGCTTTTTTTAAACTGATTTTATTTCTCTGCAAAAATAGTGCAATATAAAAAAAGTGGGTCAAGCCTCCCACATAGTGGGTCAACCCTCCCATATCTGGGGAGCGTTGACCCACTATTTTTTCATGAATAAAATCAACCATTTTAAAAATTTCTTATATGTTACACGTATGTAGCAATTTTATTTTGATAACTGATTGTATAACGAATAAAATGATATATAAAACTTTATTCTACGTTCAATATTTAAATATAAAATATCATTTTGTAAAAAGTGGGTCAACCCTCCCTATTCTCCCCTATAGCAAAACAGACCAAAATGTTTATAGTCATATGTTTTAGTATTTACATTAAAATTCATATTTCATACACTAAAAAAATTGAAATTATAAAACCTATATATTTAGTTCGCATAATATAGTAATACCTATGTAATAAAAAATAGTATATTAATATGGCTACGGAAAAAAAACTGTAACGAATGTATTATCATAAAAATGCGTGTTTATACAGTGAGTTTATTGAAGTCCCCTTTTATGCGCACTTAATATTTCTAGCGTGTTTTAAATCGATATTTCTAACTATAAAATAATTTAAATTATAAAACCCATATATTTTGTTCGCATAATACAGTAATTTGACAGCAGAAAAAAGGATTATGAAACCAAACTCAGAAAATATGCATGAATATACAGTACGTACAGTTTTTTACCTCACACAAATAATGCTTTGAACATGAAGAGCTACAAGCTAAAAAAAAAGGATCATTTATAGGAGGAAGAGCAATTATTTATCCGATCTGTAATAAAACCTTCTCTGACCATTAATAGATTTGCGTCATTTGGAAAAGTATAAAATTAGATCCACAAAGCACAAAAATATAAATTACAATGGAAATCTTTTAAAAATTATAAAATGTTAAACACCAAATGACGTAAATCAAACAATGGCATTCTTTAAGTTAATTAAACTTAATGCATGGTAAATCGATTTTGGCATGTCAAACACTTTTTAAGTATAAATCATCTTGGTACACAGTTTGTTTAAAACACAAATTTTTAAATTAAATAGTTTTATGTTCACCCGATAGCTATCGTATTGCAGCAGCATCGAATTTCTTATTAATGAATTACATATTTAGAATAATAAGTATGACTTTTCTGTTGCGACATATAAGAAACAAATTCTCTTTTTTAAACATGCAGCTTGTGTTTCAGAAATGCGTTGCTGCTATATTAACCTACCGCCTACCAGATGGGTCCAATCAACCTGACAAGTACATTCAAACCTGGAATGTTCTACTTTTTTAAACGATTTCAAAAAGGGATGCAATTATCAATTTGACGCCCATGTATTATTTTTATGTATGTTCACCGATTACTCAGAAATTTCGCAACCGAATCATGTGACTATTATTTTTTAATTGAAAGAGGATAATCTCGAATTGAACTAATTTAAATGTAATCAAAATTGGTTCAGTACTTTTTTAGTAATTCAGCAATTAAAGAATAAGATCAGTGATTTCTTGTATATTATCTTTCTTTGTTGTAACCATTTTCTCAGTCATAAGGATAAAACTATATTTTCATATAAGAGTAAAACATTCAGGAAAATTCAAACATTTAGAGAATTTTCAGTCTTTTTACTCGACAGCCAAGAAGGGTTATGTGTTTCACGTGTATCTGGGTATGTGGATTTTTTATACTCTCGAAACATCCCAACGGCTGGATGGATTTTAATGAATGAGATTTCAATCGATTCGTCTTAACCGACCGATGGTTATAGGCTAGGTTTTGTTTTTATAAATTTAAAATGGCGTCCGTAAAATACATTGCGGTAGAGACGAAAAAAAATTACGCACCATATTGAGAGGCATATCATTGAATAGATCTTTGAAAATGAAGACGTTCCATTGACTGTTTTCAGTCAGAAGCTCCATTTAAATATTACACAACCTGGAAGTTGTGTAGATAGGATCTCTACCTTTACTGCAACTCTAACCTTCATAAACATGTAACATCAAAACAGTGTTTATAGATAGGAACAAACAATTAAAGACAACTTAAAAGTCATCAGTACAAGTAAATAAAAAAATAGGTAAGTAATATAAAAAATAGTTTCACATTGATGAGAAATAATTAATTAGTTCGCTTTTTACGCAGTCGGGTTTTTTGATTTTTTAAATTTCATTATTTTCATTTTCTTTTTCTTTTCTTCTTTTTGCTTTGATGAGAAAAATATTTTTGAATCTACCTGTCGGGTGCATTGGTCCCTTTTGGTAGGAGGATTGTTAAGATACATAAATTTTGGGTAAATATAAAACTACAAAATTTAAAAATTTCTCTTAAAATGTTTAAGTAAAAAGCTAACTCATGTGTTAATGTGGCAGACACGACTCGTCTACACATAATTTCTAGTTAGGATATTATAACAAATGTGCGCATATATGCATCATTTAATGATACAGAGCAGCCAAATTCCGTCCATATGTTGCAAATGGGTTTCATTAAATATAAAAAATCACATGTGTTAGAAAAACAAAGAGCTGTAGATCAATTACTATTAAAACATCTGTAATACCTTAAACCTTAAACCTGGGTGTAACCTTAAATTACGCTTTAAATTTCAAAATATCTTCTAATATAGAGAAAGAAATAATATGTTAATAATTCAAATGGTTTTATTAGATTATAATTTTATTTCAAAAAGAAAGGGCATGGTATAATCATTATGCATATAAAAACCAACATTACTCAAATGCAAATGACGCATGCAATCGATTAACTTACAAATTATAAATATTAACACTATTAAAATTATATTATTATTATTATATTCAATATAAATTCAAAACTGCTTTCTTTAATGTGATCAGATAATGTGCTTTTCAGCTTTAAATATCCATTTTTACAACGTAATAAAAACTTCATAAAATGAAATAGAATGGAAAATAATTTAATACTAGATAAAAACTAGATCAAAATATTAATTGTCTGAGTATAAAAGTTTATAACTAATATTAACTTTCGACAAGTTTTAATTTTTACGGTTCAAGTAAAATGTGCTATCTTGGGGCTTACGGCCGTTATCATATTACTCACGGCACAAATGTTTCAGTTTTTAGTCATCATATGTATTTCACAGATGATATAGTTCAAGTATAAAGAAATTGCTTACCCTCAGGATTTTAACGCATCAAGTACTTTTAAGGTAATTTAAACGTAACTATTTTAAAGAGCATTTTAGTTTCATTATGCATAATTCTTCGAAGCTGATTATACTTTGAAATGCGTTAAAAAATATTTCTTTTTTGACAGATAACACACAAATTTAATGCTTTGCTGACTTATGAACTGATACAGATATCATTTTGATTTGTGCATTTGTACAAGTTGCGGCCATTAATTTCCAGGACTGATCTAATAACTACAGAAAATGTTATATTAAATACGTATCCATTTAATTTGTTTCAAAGTAACTCACACCTGACGTAATTCATTTCTGTACTTGGCTGATTAAGTTTCAGAAGCAACTTTTAAAGCCCTCTTTTGGAACGCTCTTTAATGTGAACATCATCGTTTTCTTAACGGCTTCGACATCATCAAATCTTATTTCCTAGGTCTTGTGTCAAAAACTTCTGAACCTCATCCTTAGAAATATTCAGTTCATTGGCAAGTACTCTAACAGCCAATTGCAGATCCGAAGTCACAAGCTCATGAACTTTCTCAATTGTTTCTGGGGTGCACATGGAATGCGGCCGTGCGTACAATAAGAGCGTCATTTTCGACACTTTAGCGGCCGTTCAGAAAATGGTAAAAGCTTTCAAAAGTACGTGAACGAATAATTCTTACACTCCGTATACTTATTTCAGCATCTAATGGGTTTCTGTAGCAAATTTGCTCAATTTGAAGCAGAATTTAATGTTTATTCTCTGCTCCAGATCGACTTCGTCAACCAAAATTTAAAAGCTATGTTTTAATGGGAGTTTCAAGGTCCTCCACTTGCTTTTGAAGGGCGCCGACTTCATTGCACATGCGCAGATGAACGACCTTCCAAATACAAGCATTACCATGTTCTGACGATTTCCTGTTCTCGTACAGTTTCGTCGGTCCTCGAAATTTATGACCGACATGGTTATTTATGTAACATTTTTAGTCTCTAAAATTTTAATTTTTGTAAATCATTTTCTGTAGATTTCATATTTCTATATTTCTTCAATTGTAGGTCACAAACTTGTTAAATTGAAGAAACAAATATATTTTATATATATTTTTAATATTGTCAATTTTATGGATAAATTGTTAACAATACTCCATCAAATATAAGTACATATTTTATAATATAAACCACAAGGCTCGTCCGGCATTACTATCAATAATCATGATGGGTCAGAAAGTCAGATGTATTTTTTCTGTGATCTTCTGCGAGTTATCGGGAACACATTTTCTTGATCTGCGAAATAGTGTGAAGGAATGGTTTCTTGCATTCATGGCTTTCGATATAGACATTTAAACACACTGTATTGTACAGCGTAACCACCAAATAAATTCTGGTTTCATTTCTTTTAATAGATTTGAGGGTGTGTGAGGGGAAGGGAGGGTTGGAGGTGGACTCCGAAATCCAGCCAGTACAGATAGCTAGCACATCGTTGGGAGGTTTATATGCGTACAATAAGCCAACATAAACCACTTTACGTTGTACCGTTATTCGAACAAACAACAACAATTTCTTAGGAAATTATCTGTACGGAAAACCGAGCAGATAGAGTTCGGTACAAATTTCAACCTTCCTTGGTAAATGTTTTTTTCTTTTCATATTTTACGGCAAGGCAGACATTTCTAACTATTGTTCAACATGGAACTATACATTTAGCGAAAATTGCTCTAATAATATTCTACTACTGGGAAATTCTGCTGGTAATATCGGGAACACATTTTCTTGATCTGCGAAAGAGGTGTGAAGGAATAGTTTCTTGCATTCATGGCTTTTGGTATAGACATTTAAACACAGTATTGCATAGGGAAACCACCAAATAAATTCTGATGTAGGTTTCATTGCTTTTAATTGATTTGAGGGTGTGCTAGGGGAAGGAAGGTGTGGAGGGGACTTCGAAACCCAACCAGTACAGATAGCTAGCACATCGTTGGGGGGTTCATATGCGTACAACAAGCCAACATAAGCCACTTTACGTTGTACTGTTATTCGGTCAAACAACAACAATTTCTTCGGAAATTATTTGTACGGAAAACACGAGCAGCTAGAATTTGGTACAAATTTCAACCTTCCTTGATAAATGTTTTTTTTTTCTTTCATATTTTACGGCAAGGCAGACATTTCTAACTATTGTTCAACATGAAACTATACATTTAGCCAAAATTGCTCTAATAATATTCTACTACTGGGGTATTCTGCTGCGTTATTTCTGTTAATACGCACGTATTTCTTTCATATATTCTTGGGAGTCGTTTTTCTGCAATGGTTCTTTAGCAAGATCTACTTCAGTAACATTATTTTTTTTTCCAAAATATATTCGTGACAAATGATTTGCATTTGCCACGAATCGCGTAAACAGACTTTCAAACAATTATTTATATCATTTATAAACAGCGAGATTGCGAGATAGTTGACTTTGGTGAATGACGAAAACATGAAATAATTGAGTCTAAAAGAAATTTGAATGGAAAAAAAAGATGCGTGAAATAAATATATCTATAATAATAGCCTAAGTCATGTGACTGTCATCAATAGTTCCGGGTTGTCCGCCTCACTTTTTTATATGCCAAACAGCCAATTTGATAATTTAATTTTAGCCGGGCACAGGTGATAAATAGCCAAATACTGTTCAATCGCCATCATATCATCAGTATTATAATAGTCCAACTCATGCGACTGTCATAAACAATTTTTTGCGAGGTAAATTAAAACAAAGCTTTGATGTTGAAATTAAATGTCATAGTTTATAGTATTATTTATTACTTTTTTCTTCCGTTCTTTTCATTCTTTTCTTTTTCTTTTCTTTTTCTTTTCTTTTTTTTAAGAAATAAGAGTAAATTGAGAGTCATAAATTTTAAGTATGTCAGTTTTAAATTAAAGTTATGTCTTTTAAATAAAATGAGTGAAAGTATTATATTTTGAATAAAATTAATGAGATAAGAAAAAAAATACGACAGGTACAATGTTTGGCGATTTATCACCTCCACTCGGCTAACATAAAAATACAGAGTTCATGATTTATGTATCAGAATCTTCCCATTTGGCGAAGGATTGAGCAAGTAAATTAAATTATGAATAAAAGTAACAAGATACAATGCTTAGCATAGATTTAAAGGAGACCAAACTGGTCGCCAAGGGTGGCTAGTTACAGCAATACAAGAGTAGTTTGACCAAAGAAGCCACCCCATGTAGACATAAGCTTCTCGAGATGTCTTTATAATCTAACGCGTCCACCTTACACATGAATATAGAAAATGCCTCCCTTATTCAATTAATCACATGTGCCTCGGTGATACTGACAATGCGCTTGGTCACTTGTTCAATCAAACCAAACACTTAATAATTCATAGGTTCGTAATAAATGGAAACGGGGGGATAAACGTTGGATTTGGGACTTTTATCATCTTAGAAAACGCATCAAATTATCAACTTATTCTGAGTTATCTCGGTTTTGAAGTCTCTGTTTCCATTCGTCATTACACTTCATATTATTTTTATGGTCTTAGAGGAATTTAACGTATATCTTGAATACGGAATTTGGTTGCCAGCGCGAATCATCATGATACAGGTTATTATTAACCCCCGATATGGTATTTCTTTCGTCCTGCAATTAAAATGTCGTCTCCAAAAACTAACGGTCCGTTGTATAAGCCTGCTGTAAAACTAAGCAGATGTATCATTGTATTGTTAAATAATCTACTGCAATTTTTTAACTTCTAAGCACCGCACATTTTCACTTTTTATACGGTCGTATTGGAAAGAAGACAAAGGTACACTGTAAAAAAAAATCTGTAAAGTTACTAAAGTTTTTCTAGGAAACTGGGATTCCTAGAACTTTTCATGTAACGGCAACAACAAATATTCATGTAACAGACACACTTTTGCGCTGAAAATCAAAAAATCTGTAAGGTTACTAAGAATTTTTTAGGAAACTGGGATGCCTACAACTTTTCATGTAACTACAGCCAGGTTTACAGATAAAATTTTAGTAAGATTACTGCAATTTTAATAGATTCATTTGTAAAGTTACAGATTTCTGTAGCTTTACAAAAACTAGTTTTGTAGATTTTCAGCTTTTTTTGTTCAGTTACAGATGACAGTTTAGTAAGCATGTAACTTTACATCTGTAGAGCTACAGAATTTTTTTTACAGTGTACTTTGAAATGCTATTTGTTTGAAAACTGCATCTCAATTTTTTTATTTTTTTATTTTTTTATTTATTTATTTATTTTTTTTTTTAATGTTGACAACTGAAGTACTCCATTTCTGTAGAAAGTAAAAAAAAATATTTGGAAAATAGTAATTATATATTTTTGTTGCCATTTTCCCATAGCAACAGAAAAAAAAATGTAATTAAAATACGTGCTATTTTGAAAGAAAAAAAAATGAATGATGCCTGATAACACATGGAACTATTACAAACTATATTTAATTTTAGGTATCTATAACAAAAATTACAAGCACATGAAGGCAGACGAATCATTAGATAGCGCAGTTTTTTGTCGAATTTCTTGAATGACGACATCTCTTTTTTTGGATTTGTCTGTTATTTAGCGATAATGACGCGATATGCATACTTTACAGTAGATGTTGTTTAAAACTAGATCACAGATGAGGAATTCGTCTTTCGAATGCCAATGAAGTCATTCTATATAAAATAAAAGCATGTGTTTTAAGTCTTAAAACTGAAATATGTTTTGTACTATCGATATTTATATACAATTTTTCTTTCATCGGGGGCGACACTAAATTCTGAAAAAGCAGAATTCCTGTTTTCTAGTTTATTTTCAGTATTCTTATGATTTCCATTTTTAACTTTCGGTTATCTGTGAAGTGACATATTATTTTAAATAATATATATACATTATATATACACTTATATACATTCATTTATAAAGTAAATAAGAATCCTGAAAATATTTTTTCTGGAATAATGCAACATACAAAATTAATGCCCACAAAGCTTCCTGCTTTAAAGATGAAACCTAGCCACCAGCATTATGTTAGGATATGTTTTTTATTTTCGATCATAAAAATGCGTGGAATGTCTCACGTTTTTCACGAAAACCTACAGCTTTAGGCTTTTTTGCAAACTGTCATATTTATCCCGAACACACTGTACGTATCGTTGAATGAGGATTTTTTTGTTTCCGATATTAACATAAGGGTTTTTTTTATTAAAAAGTAATTTTTTAAACATAATTTGAACTTACATTATTATGATGCGCGCTAATAAAATTCTATATATTGAATGATTATATGTTTGAATACAACAAAAGCATAATTTATGCAATTGTGTTTTTAACTTGATCTTTAATAAGTAACTTCTAAATAATAAAAAAATGCAATTGTCCGCAGACATTAATTATATAAACTGTTTAACTAGCCTTAGTCTTCGAAACCAAAAAATAAAGCACTAAATAATTCTTAAGCTTAGTCTGTTCTAATACAATGCTGTAGAAGGTCTAACTCTGTCGAAAAGAGGCATTATTTTAATTTAGTAATACATTTTACGAAAACATACCCTTTTACGAGTCATCAACAGTTCCGAAAAGAGTTATTTTACCATCTGAAAACTGAAAGAAATCAATATATATGTAAGAATTAATAAAACATCTTTGAAGCAAAAGTTCATTTTGCTGCCCGGCATTTGTCAAAACATTTAGGATTACTTTTCATTGTGTATTAGCCCCCCGGGACGGTATGCTATTTCTTTCTCCCAGCTTATTTTGTCTCCAAAAAATAACATTAGCTTACAAAAGGCAGCAATCAACAAAGCAGATGTATCATTAAGCAATTAAATGCTCTATAGCAATTTTTTTAATTTCTAAGCATCGCACATTTTAAATTTTTATACCGTCGTATTGGAAAAAAAAAAGTACTTTTAAATGCAATTTGTTTGAAAACTCTATCTCCGTTTATTTTTGAAATATTAATTTTTTTTTTTTTGTAGTTTTTAGCACCATTTGTTTAATTTTGGCAACACAAGTACTCTATTTATATAGAAAGTAAAAGGAAAATAGTTGAAAAATAGCAATTACATCTTTTTGTTGTCATTTTCTCATAATAACCGAAAGAAAATGTCATTAAAATACGTGCTATTTTGGAAAAATATAAACGAATAATTTCGTTAAAAAACGGAGCTATTATAAATTATATTTAATATTAAGTATCTGTAGACGCGTTCAGTGTGACCTTAGTCATGACGTTTTAGTTGGAAACTGAACAAATGGTTGCTATGCGTCATTTCTTTTTAAATATAAATTGTTGAAATTGTTCCCATTACATATCAAGTATTAAAACACTTAGATGTGAGATATAGACATAAAATATAGCTGCAACACACAAACAAAATAGAAAATACAACATAACAACCGTTTGTTTGGAGTGAGTTTCCAACCAAAACGTCATGACTGACGTCACGACTGAAATCGTCTAGATTAATGTTACAAACAAATGAATGCCTGTGGATAATTAGATAGCCGTTTTTGTGGTCGAGTTTCTTGAATGACGGCATCTTTTTGCTGCATTTGTGTATTATATTGCGATAGTGACATCCTTATGCATGCTTTACTGTAGATGCTTAAGAGTGGATCGTAAATGTGGAATTCTTAAGCGGATGCGAATGACGTCATTTTAGATTAAATAAAAGTGTGTGCTTTAAGTCTTAAAATTGAAATAGGTTTTGTACTATTTATATATACATATATTTTTTTTTCAATGGGGGCGAAACTAAATTCTGAAAAAGCAGAATTCCTGTTTTCTAGTTTATCCCTTTTCTTAAACCACTATGAACACAAAATATCGTTTTTTGGGGTTCAATCAATTCTTAATTAAACATTTTTATATTTAGAAACATGTTTAATTCATAAAACTTATAAATTTACAGAGTGAAATGGACATTACATTTTTATTTTTTCATATATAAATTCAGTTATGCATTTGAAAATGTTTACTAGTAAAATAATAGCATCCAAAAAGGAATAAATAAAACGCTGTTTTTAATCTACCCAATACAACAACTATATCCAAATCAGATCGTCACAGAGACATTTTTTTAAAATTCCATAAGAGTATTTTTTGACATTCACAAAAATATTTTAGTATTATAATTCGTCTTTATTGTTTGTTTTTGACTTGAACTTTGTTTTTGACGTGGTTTTGACTTGTTTTTGACTTGAAGAGCGACAGTAACGAATATTTATATGGTTTAAAAGACGATTACCCTTTTTTATGTAATTACTTTGATATGTCTTTTTTTTTACGAAATTTTAACAATACCACGATATATGCTAAATTATGTTCGTAAAATATTTTATAATTGCATGCAACGTTGTGAATTCAATAGGAAAATAATACAGAATTTAGATTTCACTACATTAAAAGATGTGTTCAAAGACAATATTTCTAATGTATTCAACACGATATTTAAATGTAAATCGTAAGACTTCATAAATATGCATTCCTTTCCAAATTGACAAAAAGTTTTCTAGAAAATCAGAAAAAGAATTCGAATGAATCTTTTTATCGCAGTTAATATACAAAAAGTTTTCTTAACTTCCAAAATGAAAACCATATGTTTTAAAATACAACAAGAATCGACTTTACTTTCACTTGAATCGCTAGTTTCGTTATTCGTATTAAAATATTAAAATAGATGAAATGAACACGTAAAATGTTGTGTCTTGGATCATTATATTAAAATATGCGTAGAAATAATAAATTAACACAAAATATGTTCGATTTAAATGAATAATCCAATGCAAAATTGTGAATTAATTTAAACAAAATGTTTAAAAATTAATCTAATGTTCATGCTCAAAACTATTTTTAAACGCAATCAAGAAATGTGGACGTCTGATACAGCTTTTGACCAAAAAAATATAAAGAATCAACAATAGCAAATTAACATAAAATGAAGAAATCTTTTTCATTATAGTATAGCTTTTGATAAAAAATTAGAAAATAAAATAAAATAAAATAAATTATTCATAATCTAGTGCAGAAATATCGAGAAAGAATTTGTTCGAAATTCTTATCCACAGATCATCACTTAGCAAAAATAACTTCTATATCACAATGCATACAGCTTCATGACCGCCCAATTTTTGTACAAACACACAAATCGCTGTCTTCATTCCATAAACTCGCCATGCAAACCGTGCACTTATGATTTATTTTCCATCACTTGTTTGTACTATCAGTACCGAAAACTAAATACTATTTTATAATATATCTCTGTTCTGTCAGAAGCCATTATCTAAATTTTCTTTAAAAGTAGGAATTTGTATTTAATACGAATGAATGATTTTGCAATGCTTAGGATTTGGGTAACAGTAAGTAAACGTGGACGTAAATCATAAAATCATTCTTTGTAATACTGTTTTTTTTTTTCGTTTTGTGTGTGTAAAAATTGGATAAAATAAACAGTTAAACTGATATGCAGAATGTAAATAAAACCAACAATATATGTTCACCACTTCACAAGAAGAGAATAATTATGACATATCATCTATTCAAATTATTTTGAAATTTTAAGGACATAATGACGCATTTAATTATTTTTTCTGTCCCTTTCTACACAACAATGCAATAATTTAGACGCCGCTATTTAAAACATTTTATTAAGATTACAAACTATTAATATCTCAAACTTTAATCTACATTTCGAAATTATAAGAGTTATTAAATCATCTCCGACTCTCTGCTATTAATTACTGTTAGTAGATGTCGTTATTTACATGTTGTATCGCAGGTGCATCTTTTAAATACGAACACACGGTAATATTTTAATAAAAAACACTGTAAAGCATTCAACCCATGTACGACAAGCATATTATAAAAGACATTAACAGGGTCTTTAAGCATCAGGGGATTTAAATATCAGTATATTTTTCTAAAAGTAATGTCTTCATATTTATATTTAGAATTTATTCATTAAATAAGGCAAATATTTATTTTCGGAAAGCCGGGAATTCGAATCACTTAAGTCGGAGGAAAGTGTATAGTTTATAAGTCAGGCAAGTAAATTTGATTTAACTTTTTATAAGCTATTTCTAATACAATTTACCAGAGAACTATATAAAATTTTTCTAATAATTTATTTTTGTGGTCTTGTTATATTTTATATACAATAATGACTAAACTTAAGAATGATAATTTCGTTAATTTTATTATTATTATTCTTTTATTTTATATTTCGTATCAATAAGTCAAGAGAAGTAATGTCGAAATGATTGGGCGGATATATATCGGAATATTTATTTACTGATCATCAATATTTGATGTTACATTGACAAAGAATATTTTAGTATTATTTATTAGTTAACAATAAAATATATATTTATTAATATATATATTTTTTTAAATTATTTTTGAAATACAAAATATTCCGTTAAACGGGATATGTAACATAATTTTTAATTTACGGCTATAGGGAGTAAACGTCAGTTAATGCTGAAAAGGAAGATTAGAATTCTAAAAATGCAGTAGCTGGAGTATAAGGGGATTTTTTAGAATTTATAAAGTAGCCGGAGGATGATAGAATTATGTTAAAGAAAATTGCAAGCGAATGGGATCATTTTTAAAGAAGCTGGACAGAGGGCACCAAGAAGGCGACAAATATTCAATATTGGTGGTAGCTGAAGTCTGAGATTTTTTTTTTCATGATGTAGCTGGAGGACCTACAAAGTTAGCTGGTGAATCAGACAATTATTGGAAGATATAATAGGAGGCCCAAAAGAGGCCAAATGTTAGTTGAGAGCAATGCGTAAATGGAAACATGTTAAAATGTCCTAGTACTTAGCATTCTAGATTTTCAGTTAGCCGAAATTAAGCATAGATTATAAGTTAATCATTAGAATAAAATTTTAAAGAAAACTCAAAAAGTGTGTGTGTGTGTGTGGGGGGGGGGGTGCTTAAAAGAAGGCCCTTGAGTCCCAATAATAATAATAAAAAAATATATGTATTGTCCGGAGAAGAGGAGTCCAAGACTCAACATTAAAGTTATGCATTGAGAGGGTGAAACAAATAGGGAGTGAAAAATGCATGGCGCACAAAAACTTCAAGACTGGTCCCTAAGGAGGGTGGGGTGCAGAGTCTCAACTGGAATGTAGAAACGGGTGAATAACTAAATGGGAAAAAGGCCAAAAGAGAAAGATCAGATTAAAAGGGTGCAATTTATTAACAATCTAGAGCACAAAAACTTCAAATGGCACTGTAGCGGGTCTCATCGGTGCAGTGTCTTAACTGGAGTATAGAACTAAGGGTAATATACTAAATAAAGGGTACACTGTAAATGAAAATGTCTGAAATTCAAACACTTAAGTGTCTGAAACGGAGTGTTCAATTTTCAGACATTTTAAAATGTCTGAATTTTTTCAGACACTTTTTGCGTCCGAATTTCAGACACTTCATACGTCTGAATCGCAGTCATTTTTTTTGTAAGCCTTAAACATAGCCATGTTTGACCACGTTGAATGCTGGAAAAATATGGTCATGGACCTGCGCCCCCCCCCCCCCCGCACACACACAGCCTGGTTTTAGGGGCACCAAAATTTTGTATGCAATTTTTATAAAGCTAATAATTGAAATCTTTTTGGACCTTGTACTGATTATAATCAATATTTTGAATTTCTAGAATACAACAAGATTAAAAACAAAAAATATTTTGTCTTGATACGCAGTAAAATCTTTCAATAGCGGGCACCTCGGAATCGTGGAATTTGTCCGCCATTCGGAGGTGTCTGATTTTCTGAGGTAAAAGTATATAAAAAATATGCATGTTGTGAATAAAAAAAATGAGTTTCTTAAATAGTGGTGTCCTCGATTTAGGAGTGTCCGTTATGGACATTTTACTACAAAATCTTCATGCGGACAACTTTGTTTTCTGAACACTTTCCTATTCAACATAAATATGTATAATTACCTCAGAAAAGTGAACACCTTCGAATAGCAGACAAATTCAGGATTTCCGAGGTGCCCGCGATTGAGAAGTTTTACTGTATTTAAATTATTTTTTAGTTCGTTTTTAATGTTGTTCTACTTTAAAAGATCCAAATATTGCTTATAATCATACAATGTCAAAACAGATTTAAAGTAAAATCCGTACAACAATTGCTTACGTAATTTGGGCCCCCAAAATCATAAGGAAGGTAGGGGACACTTACCAATTTGCCCATGCTTTAATAAATTTCTTCTGCAAAGTACTTAAACCTGCATTCTGGTTCGCTAAATAGAGGTGTCCGGTATTCGGGAATGTTAGTTATGGAGGGACTTTTCTTAATGCACAACTCACGCACTTGGTAAAAAAATTGTTGGAAAATAAATAATGTATGCAAAAGTTGTATAAGTTAAATTGTGTTTATCTGTGAATCTCAGTCGTTAAATTCACCAAGAGAAAATAGCTTTCTTTGTAAAGGAAAAAAAGTAACTGATAAACATTTTAACGTAACTTTTCTTTTGATTAGGCAGGCATTTTCTGCTCTGATCCAAGTAGGTCAAAGGACATGTGTTATCAAATCATTACTCATTTATTTTGATCATTTGCAATTCATCTGTTTAGAAATAAAGAATCATAAAAGAAATGCATAAATCGCTCTATATTTAATCCGGTTACTGCCTACATAATTGTTTATTTTTTATGAAAAATATATAAATACAAACATCAATTTTAAGGGCAAAATCTAGTTATGAAGTAATATTATAAAATTCTAACTTTTTACTGATATCCATTTTTAGGTGCGTTCGTAATTATATAAATGCGTATCACCTATAGTCGTCGTTCTGTCCGTCTGTCCGCATATAGCAGAGCAAAAACTACGCAACCGACTGGTCTGAAATTTTAAATATATAATTGTTGCAAAATTTTGTCGAGTCATTTAAAATTTTATGAAAATCGGATGTGTAGTTTAATTACAGGGACAGTCAAAAGTTTTCCGTTACATTACGGCAATGGAAAAAAATTATTTCAAGCACATTTTAATGATGTTGCAGCCTTTCGAACAGAAAGAAATTGATATTCACTTACGAAGTGCACTAAAATATACATTCAGTACAACATGCGGTGCAAAAAATATTTATAAAACTAGTTATAGTACGAACGCACCTCATTTGCCACGTTTGGCGTGCAATTTCCAACTTGTTATTATCAAATAACTTTTTTATTAAAATTAACCAAAAATCAATATTATAATTGACTTCAAATTAAATATATATGAATCTAAAATAGAACATTTAAACAAAAACTTACTTGAAATGCTTCGCAGATAGTAAGAAAAATTTCTGGATTTGAAATTTTAAAAACTCACAGAGGGCGAGAACGACTTGCATCTTTTTAAAATGAAATCCTTTCATACATCCGGCTAGCTATACAAAGAGAATGTTTTCCATCCTCAAAGTATAACCCGCCAGACAAAAGATTTTTTAACCAGCTTTACAAGACGAAGACGAATAGAACAGAATTATTGATATAAAACTAATACAAATAGCACTAAATCCGTAGCATGCTGTGTTTGTGGAGTTCCCGGATGTAATCTTCAAGCGTTGTTACTTCCTTGTGTCTATCCCGCCTTTATATCGACGACGGCTTATTAGCGACATTTGGAGTGAAGCACATAAGTCCATGTATGTAATAAATACATAAACTAAGTAGATGCGTATTGTAATCACAGAAGTTTAGTACATTCCACAAAAAATGAAACAAATCAAAATAAATAACTTAATTAAAATCGACGCGTACATAAAATCAAACAACCGTTTGAATTACAAACGACTATCACTGTAGAAAGAAACAAATGTAAAACGCATGCGCAACTGAGGTGCCCCCTGGTGCCTAATGCGAACAGCAGTAAGAAAACGTCTTAAAATAAGATGCCTGCAGATATTTTAACCACGTACTTTAGTTCGTTTATACTATGATCGTAGTAAGACACTTATATGTTTTAAATTAAGACATCTATCATGTCTTAATTTTCTGATTCAGTCATTTAAGTGTCTGAAATTCTTTTCAGTCACATATGTGTCTAAATTTAAGACGCCTGTATTTGCAGTGTAAATGCTAAATAAATGAAGGATCCCCAAAACAAAGAAGATCGGACAAAAAAGGGGGCAAGTCATTAAAATTTAGGTTATGAAAACTTAAAGGGGCCAAGTGGGCCGGGTTTTCAAAATCAAAAATCTGAGACTCACGTACATTAGGACCTGCCTTGGATTATCCTCATCAAACTTTTCGGACTTCTACGTGCTGTAGATTTCGCTAGCAATTGCACACATACAGATAGAGCGAAACTTTCTTTTATTAGTATAGATTTTAATGCTATTAAATTTTTATTTAATTTAATTTTGGAATTTTAATAAAATAGCATATATTAAATAATTGTTTCGCTTCTAACTTTTGAGTAAAAACGCATTATGGAGAAAGATTGAATTTTTTTTACTAAAAAGTTTTCACATGCAATTTCCTTTAGTCTTTAAAAAATATATATCGTTTATAGTTTTTCATTCACAACTATTAAATAGATGAAATAATTCACAAATATTTTAACATAGTAAAATGGTTTTATAAATATATCCCCCAATATGGCCATTTCAAAAAATATGCCCAAAGCATGTATGAAAGGAAATTCAATGCATATTTTTGTCTTTGTTATTTCATTATTACTTTTTTTCATGGTATCAAGCATTCTGCTTTCAGTTGCAAATTTCATCATTTCAAAGTTCATTTGAATAAGTTAAGGATTTCCTAATACAAAAGAACGGAAGAACATTAAGAATTTAGTAGCATTTAATGCAGAACATTTAGAGAGACGAGTAATATTATACTTATATAAATTTGCATAAAAATCCATGTATGGATACAGAATAGTTCAAATGAGTTTTAATTACTTTCTAAAACTCTGTTATAGCGTAATTAATTAGCCAATATATATTCAGAATTTTGTTATATCTTTGTTTAAGAAAACGTTATTTCTGTTTTACTGGCGTTTATCAAACATATTTTTTAAGCATTTTCCAACAAAATTGAAAATTATTTAGGATTTCGGTTCATTTGATTATATGTGTGATTGTCCACTCTCTAACTTCCGTAAATATACTTAGATTAACGTACAATCTGTATATTCTATTGAAGTTAACGGCTACGTGTTCCTTATTGAAGATACATAGAATGTGTAGCATTAATACTTCGTTTAAATGTGCACTCCATAGTATACTGATACAGTTTGGCCTAAATGCGATAATTGGTTATATATGTTTTAATAATTTTACGCTACATCAAACAATACAAAATAAAAATTTATAATTGAAATGCATTACAAAATGTTTTCTGTTGGAAAGAAAGATTATAGCATTTATACTTCTGTTTCAGGAACATAAAAAAAAAATCGAATACATTATGTTCTATGGCTATAAAGTTTTGAATTTCATTTTAATGATGCTATACTACTTAAAACAGTTGAAAATTAATATACATTATTGTTATGCACTGTTATATGTTTCTAATAAAATACCCTCGATCTCGACTTTCGTCCCATAAAAAAAATTTATTCTTTGTATTGAACAAACAATACAAGATAATTTGGAGTTTTTGCCCTTGATAAATAATTTATACCCTATTATAGGGTATTTGAATAGTTTGGGGGTAATTTAATTTTTTTTATGGCAACACTGAATGTGTTTGTAAACAACTGTTTTCTTGTGTAGATTTTAACTCTCCAAACTTTCTATTGTGAAACGATCTTGATAAGAACTACAAATAAATTAAGTGTCAAAATATTACCTTTAGTAAACTGTAACCCATGTATGATCATAATTTTTCCTTTGTGTGTTTCTTAAAATATTTACGTTTTTATAAATCTAGCATAAAAACTAGTATTTCGAGGCTACTTTGTGCCAGTCCTATTTTGGTCCTAAAATAGACCCAATTACTTGCCTTTTATACAACCAAATCTCTTAAAGTATCTTTTAAGTAACTTTTTTTTCAAATGTTACTGTTGCAAAATGTTACATTAATTGAAAGAAATTAAGTTGAAACTGGTGTGAATAAATAAGAACAAAAGAACTTCTCAAAACACCATCAAAAACAAACTTTTAATTGCGCTAGGCCTTTCGAAAGATCCGAGTCTTTCTTCATCAGGTACAAAAAAGACGTGCTTCTACTATGAAAGCATTTGAGTCTTGCTTCTGCTTTCATAGTAGAAGCACGTTTTCTTTGCGCCTGACGGAGAAAGACTCAGATCTTTCGAAAGTCCTAAGGTAATTAAAAGTTTTTGATGGCCTTTTAAGAAGTTCTTTTGTTCTTGTTACATTAATAGTTTTTGTTCCAGTTGCTGAGGATAACATGATGAAAACTGATTCTCGTTTCTTTAATATTAACAATTGGTTAATTGTGTTTAAATGTTAAAGAAAAAACATTTGTTTATCGGGTTTGCAGTGTTAATTTATTAGCAAATGCTCTTGCAAGGGTTTTCCCTAAAAATATATTCATTTACATATGAAATGTATCCATTTTATATGAAACTAAGTGAATGGACAGCTACTTTGTTCTAAAAGTTTAAAAATAGTTACAAAATAATAAAATAAATAAAAATATTTCTCTTCAAAACCATACAGTTTGCTTCATTGTTTCATGTTAATTGTTCGCAACTCCATTTCGACGTTGAAAAATCACATGTAATATTTTTTTAATAATGGGAATGTGAGTGGAACCAGGAAAAAGTGACCCAAAGTACCGTTCAACTTTAAAGGTACGTTGTTTTTCATTAAGAGAGAGGCATCGTATTCCTTTATATTACTGTCTGTAGACAATGTTTGTAGTGTTTTTTATCGTTTTTACTCCATACCTAACATAAAGATATGGATATGGATTTTTAAATGCCCACTAAACATTCTATATTCAAGTATTCTATCATTCTGTATTCAAAATTTAAGTAAAACAGTTTTTTAAATATTTTATTGTATAACAGCTATATTGTTGTTTTAATATTAACAGTCATGATTTAAGGATATTTTTGCATTCATAACGTACCACAGTGGAAAATGGGGTAGCTAAAATTAAGTAAAATTGTATTTTCTTTTTTTTTATTAAAGATTTTTTATGGTCAGACTAGAAGTTTTTGTCCAAAGTTTGCACTACTGCACTTATGAAACATTTTGGATTAAATATTGTTAAATATACTACAAATTATGATGCGATACCTTGTAGATCAAACATAATGATGATACATCCAATTAATTTTTAAATGAATTCGTCTGAATGCAGTAGTTATTAAAAAAATTGACATATTAAACAAAAACGTAATTTCCCTAACAAATAAAATAAAATAAAAATTATTTTCTACATAATTTAAAACCGAGAAGGAATCGATATTAAGATATTTTATTCTGTTAGTTCTAGATATAATGTTATTTTTTTTTAAACAAATTAGTTAAACCAAGTTAACATTAAAAAATAAAAATGAAATTCAAAGCATACGATACTTAAACACCCTAAAAATTTAGATTCCGTTCAAAGGAATAAATCTTAACTCGAAATAAATCTTATTATTATTATTATTATTATTTTTTTTTTGGAAGCTTTGTATTTTAGATGTGCCTAATCATTTGTTTTCACCTGCAGTAGACATAATATAAAATGAGCAATACAAATATTTCAAACTTAAAATTGGAAAAAAAGTCTAAGATATATTTCGATTTCTTTTGAACGAAATCTAAGTTTTTAGGGTGTTTAAGTACCATATTGTTTGAATTTCATTTTAATTTTTTAATGTTCACTTGGTTTAACTAATTTGTTAAATAAAAAAAATAATAATATTGAATGTAGAACTAACTGAATGAAATATCTTAATATCCGTCCCTTCTCGGGTTTAAATAATGTAGGAAATAAATTTGTTTTTTTAATTTGTTCGGAAAATTATGTTTTTGTTTAATTTACTATATAGGAGCAATAGCTGCTGCATTCGCGATTTTATCCATATTATAACGATCCCCAATTAAATTTTAACGATCCACAATTAAATTTTATGAAGGCTAGAAGTGCAGTTATAACTTTTGCTTATTTTTACCCGACTGAAAGGAAGGATTATGTGTTTCACGCGTATCTGGGTAAGTGGATTTCTTTATAACCTCGAAACATCCCAACGGCTGGATGGATTTTAATGAATGAGGTCTCTATCAATTTGTCATAACGGCCCGATGGTTATAGGCAAGGTTTTGTTTTTATAAATTCAAAATGGCGGCCATAAAATACAAAATCGTGGTAGAGACGGAAAAAAAAAATTACGCACCCTATTGAGTGGCATATCATTGGATAGGTCTTTCAAAATGACGATGTTTCATTGATTATTTAGCTGTCAGAATCTCCGTTAAAATATTATACAACCTGGAAGTTGTGTATGTAGGATCTCTAGCTTTACTGCAACTCTAACCATCATAGACATCTATAGACCTCATCAAAACAGTATTTATAGATAGGAACTAACAATTAAACACAACTTAAAAGTCATCAATACAAGTAAATAAAGAAATAGGTAAGTAATATAAACAAGTAATATAATTTTTAAAAAATTAAGTCAATTCCTACTTAGGTCAATAAGAGAATTTTTTCCCTCCATTCTTCTTTCCTCTTGAGTCGCGCTTAAAATGCCTTGATCAAGAAGAGGGCTCTCTAGGTCTTAAAATACCTTGATCAAGAAGTGGGTTATCTCGATTAGTGAAAATTAATTAATTTAATTTAATTAATGAATTAATATTTGAAAAAAAAACTGGATTAACACAAGTGTCATCCACTAGAAGTTAAAAAAATATTTGAGCTTGATTCGATGAATAATAAATATTTTATTAACGATTGAAAATTTGAACAAGATTTATATAGCGAAAGTGTGAGCTAATAGTAGGAATTGAAAAAATAGTTTCTCATTGATGAGAAATAATAAATTAGTTCGCTTTTTACGCAGTCGGGTTTTTTATTTTTTTTATTTAATTGTTTATTCCATACGTTATACCATCTATACATAACACATATATGTCATAGTCAATAACAATATGTACATAAAATATGTCATTCAAGGGTCTCAAGACACCTAAAGCTTCAAAACTTTCGAAATGTTAATTTTTTTAGATGTTAAAATCCTATTTTTTTTAACATTTTAATGCAATTGTTTCTTGATATTCCCATTAAAACAAAAAATATGACTTTTAGAATCATACCCGCTTAATAGCTGAAGCGGTGTTTCCAAATCTTTAAAGTCATTTTTCTCCAAATGACATTTTTGGCCGTAACGCGCCCGATATCTCAAAAGCTTCTGAATATTTTTCATAAAATTTTCAAAACATACGTTTCATGTTAATATGCATAATCTGAACCAAAAGTTCCCTTTTTATTGTCCAAAAAATATTTTTTAGGTGATTATGTTGTTGAAAATTTAAAAATTTTGCATTAGCTAACTACAGCTTTTTATTAAAAATATAAAAATGCTTTAAATACAAATTTATTTAGGTTGAGGGTAATTATTATAATCTGAAGTCTAAGTAGGCACCAAAATTTTTATTCTAGTTGCAATAGTTGTTTTCTAATCGTGCACGCCAGCTGTTATACCGATTTTCTGCTCGTCAAATATCTGACATTTTAGAGCCCCTTGTAAGTGCTAATTCTGCATCTCGTAATTTTTTAAATCGATAATATGAAAGAACGTACTTATATCTTTCATCTCAATAAAAACTGTGTTTTAAAATCATAATCATTCTAAGATATTAAATGTTGAAAATGGTCTCTTTTTTTTTTCTTTTTCCAATTCTAAGAGTCCTGAGACCCCAGAAACATATAATAAAAAGTGAAGACGAAAGCAATTTAAATATTAAATGATTTAAATAATATTTATGTAGATATCTAACTTTCAAGGCATTTAGATATTTAATTGACCTTCAAAAGTTCTTAGAATAACGTTTATTTGTTCAACAGTATACCAAATGAAAACACTACATGTGATTAATTGCGCCATACAAGACTATCGAATGTTCAAAATACTGAAATTTAAATAAATGTTTGCGAGAGTTATTCTTTAATGAAATGGAAGGCTTTTCAAAATATCTATTTCTTAACTTAAATTATTATTTCGTTCCTTAAGGATTATTAAGAAATAAATACTTCTGAAGTAATTGTAAAGTATACACTAACAACACTGTAAAAAAAAAAAAAAAATCTGTAGTTCTACAGATGTCAAGTTTCATGTTTACTAAACTTTCATCTGCAACTGTACAAAAAAAGCTTTAAATCTAGAAATTTAGTTTTTGTAAAGCTACAGAAATTTATAGCTTTACAAATCAATCTGCTAAAATTACAGTAATCTTACTAAAATTTTATCTGTAACCCTGGTTGCAATTACATGAAAAGTTCTAGGCATGCCAGTTTCCTAAAAAGTTCTTAGTAACTTTGCAGATTTTTTGATTTTCGGTGCAAAAGTATATTTGTTACATGAATTTTAGTTGTTACCGTTACATAAAAAGTTCTAGGAATCCCAATTTCCTAGAAAAACTTTAGTAACTTTGCAGATTTTTTTTTTTTTTTTTTTTTTTTTTTACAGTGAAGCAGTCAGAAATTTTAGCATAAGATATAAACTTTTCACAAAAGTGTCTAAAATACCCATTCAGATAAATGAGAAATTTTACTTCAATCCTTTATCTGAATAAATAAAACCATACACTATGAATGACCCACTTAAGCTCCAGATAGACGTATCAGTCTACTCACGGTCTTTTTGTTCTTGTTAGGCGGCGTTTTTTATCCGACTAAAACCGAAGCATTTGTATTGCACTGAAACGATCAGAAATTATTTACATCCATTTCTGAAACAACGAATATCGATTACAATTTAATGTATAATATTCAAAAAAGAATTGTAGGAAGTACATCTAGTGATGAGAAACCTTAATTCGTTAATATTTCATGTAACAATAAGAAGCAAGTCATCATAAATCTGATTTTTATTCTTTTCAATTTTGTTTTTGTGTTTATTTTGTTTGATAGTAATGTTTTATTGCTTAAAACTGCAAGAACAGTTATTAATTTAAAATTGCTTTAAATCAATTAAAAATACAGCTTTTTATAAACGTATTTTTCTCCAACTCCGGTTACCGCGAAACCCCGCTTATGACGACACTTTTTTCTGGTCGTTAGAGTGTCGGGATAACGAGGTTTGACTGTATTTGCATTAAAAGTTATCGTTTTGTACAGTTTTTCATTAATTATCAAAGAAGAAATTTCTTTAAATCTAAAGTTAATGTCTAATTCAAATTTTGATTTGTCTATGCTGTGTAATTTACGCAGATATCTAACATTCAAGACATTGAGATATTTATTTTACCGTCAAAAGTTCTTGAAATAACATTCTAGTTGTTCTACAGCATTCATTATCAAAACTCTACATATGATTAATTGTGCCATATAAGAATATTGAATGCTCAAAGTATCGAGATTTAAATAAATGTTTGTGAGAGTTATTCTTTAATTAAGTGGAATTCTTTTCAAAATAACTATTTCTTAACTTAAATCATTATTTCGTTCCTTAAGTGTTATTAAGAAAGAAATTTTGCTGACGTAAATGTAAAGTATACACTGTAAAAAAAAATCTGTGAAGTTACTAAAGTTTTTCTAGGAAACTTGGATTCCTAGAACTTTCCATGTAACGGCAACAACAAAATTTCATGTAACACACACACTTTTGCGCCGAAAATCAAAAAATCTGTAAGGTTACTAAGAATTTTTTTGGAAACTGGGATTCCGAGAACTTTTCATGTAACTGCAGCCAGGGTTACAAATAAAAGTTTAGTAAGATTACTGAAATTTTAGCAGATTCATTTGTAAAGTTACAGATTTTTGTAGCTTTACAAAAACTAGTTTTGTAGATTTGCAGCTTTTTTCGTACAGTTACAGGTGAAAGTTTAGTAAGCATGTAACTTTACATCTGTAGAACTACAGATTTTTTTTTACAGTGTACACTAACAAGCATTGGACCTATTTAATATAAGATATTTTACGAATTAATGAGAATGTTTCATTAGGAATGTAAGTTAATATGAAGGCATATATCTTTGCAATAATTCAAAAATATTGTGAAACATGTAAAGGATTTCAAAAGATTGATAAAATGTTCAGATAAATTTTTATGTAATCAATTTTACGAAATAAATTTGTAATATACCAATGACTTTCCAAAATCTGCGAAATACAAATAATGTTTTTAAAGTTCTAATCATTTAAACATGCGATGAATTAAACGCAATATATAAATTTTCAATTTTAAAAGAAATTACATTTATATTAATGGAAATCTTTTATGTAAAATAAATATATTTGCACCAAAAAATAACGTTTTGTACAGTTTTAAATTAATTATCAACCTTATTTAAGCCTAAAGCTGATGTCTAATTCAAACTTTGTTCTATCGTATATGGTGTATTTTGTGTCGATGATAAAATTTGAAAGTGGTGAATGTTTACGGCTAAGTAATCGGTGTCAAAATAGAAAACTGGGCATTAGGGGAAGGTGGCCTAAAATGATCCCCTTAAGGGAAAAACTTGTGTAAAACAGCATAACTGATTAAATGAAAATTTAGCCCTATGCTAATATGCTTTACACTATATTTTGCATTCTAAACATACTTTAATAATATTTTAAATCCAAATTGAGTAATGAAAAAAGTGGATTTTTGAAAAAGTGTCCAAAGGATCATTTTACCCTCACCTAAGGGCAAAATGGTCCTTCATTGAAAAATCATTGTAAATGGTTTTTTATCGGCAAAATTTAAGATATAAAAGTAATTATGACAATACATAATGAAATAAAATAAGTTTTGTAATCAAATAGCATACATCATTTATTTTAAGTAAATTTTAAAATAAAAAAGTGTCACAAATAATTTTGAAAAAACAATAAAATGGAATATTGGAAAATTATGATCATAGAATAACACATGGACTCAAAGAGAAAGGTTTGGGGCAGTCACACATTTGGCTCCCATGATGGCTACACTGTAAAAAAAAATCTGTAAAGTTACTAAAGTTTTTCTAGGAAACTGGGATTCCTAAAACTTTTTATGTAACGGCAACAACAAAAATTCCTGTAACAGACGCAGTTTTGCGCCGAAAATCAAAAAAATCTGTAAGGTTACTAGAATTTTTTTAGGAAACTGGGATGCCTAGAACTTTTCATGTAACTGCAACCCAGGTTACAGATAAAATTTTAGTAAGATTACTGAAATTTTAGCAGGTTCATTTGTACAGTTACAAATTTCTGTAGCTTTACAAAAACTAGTTTTGTAGATTTGCAGATTTTTTTGTACAGTTACAGGTGAAAGTTTAGTAAGCACGTAACTTTACATCTGTAGAACTACAGATTTTTTTTTACAGTGTAGGACGCGGTACTGGATTTTCTTCAGCCAATGAAATGGTTGTAAAACGATCCACATAATGGATCATTTTACCCGGCAACATGGCCATCCATTTTAGGTCATATAACTGGATGACGCCGAGAAACATAACAAACTTAGCAAGTGTAGTTCACATCTAAAAACATACTCTATTAAGTAAACCAAGTCATAATTCTGTACATGAAATACTGTATATGTAAATAAATATGAAAGTTAGTGCTTATCTTATAACAGATGTTATAAAATCCACTTTTTCAAAGATTTCGTTTCAGACGCGTAATACTGCGATCGTTTGAATACCGTCATTGATTCTTCTTCATTTGTCACAAATAGTTTATGTGTTACCCTGTAGATCGTGCGACCTGTCTGGAAGAAAACCTACGTGGATCGTTTTGCCCGCTAGGATCATTTTAGGCCACCTTCCCCTAATGTTTAAGGGTTCGAGAATATGACTTACTTTTAATGGTTGACAAATTTAAGGTTCATAATGACAACCATATTGCTTTTTCTGTAGTCCGATGTTAAGAACTTACACTAATCACAGAATACACTCGATAGCTAATGTTAAACCATTGGAAGCGTTTTTTATAACTTCTCGTTGGCATTTTAGTATTTTTTAATTACGTTTTTAGAATAGGATATATGAATACATGGAAATTATTCCAGAGAGAAACACTCGCCCTGCATACAGTATTTCAAATGAAAATCAAATTTCAAAGTATTTGCTTAAGAGGTGCAAAGGCCAACATAGTGAAAAAGATTCCACGCCGGTGTAACACGGGTTCGAGTCTCGGCGTGGAATCTTTTTCACTATGTTGGCCTTTGCGCTTAGCAATGACTTTGAAAGTCGATTTTCATTTGAAACAGGATATATGAAGTCAATCTCTCGACGGACGATTTTAATTTTTAACACGTTCTAATGTATTTGAGAAGTGTTTATGAATTATGTTTGTCTGTATCTCTTAAGACTTTCCATTTTCTAATTGGCGTGAATATAGTCAGATTCCCACTAAATTGATATATGTTATTTCGTTTAATTGGGACATGTTTGGTATTAAAATTGAAGTGTGTAATATTTACGGTTTGTTCACATCGATAGTCAAAAGTTACACCCTGTTACATTATGGTCTATGGGGGGAAATTCTCTGCAGTGTACTTTAATGATATTACACCATTTTAAATTGAATGAAATTTATATATAGTGTGATTCAAAGCATATCGTTCAAATTTCATGTTGAGGTAGGGAATACGTCAGTAAACCGATTTTACATAGGAAAGTATGTCCGCAAATGTACGCATGCGCATTTAGAAGACGCTGTGTGTGCTCAACATTTCATTGATTCCCAATCATTGTTTTGACTGTCCTAAAGCTAGTATTATTTTTTGTTCTATCTCCACTTCACATTTGGACTTCCACAAAACCTTTTACATCTTTAAAAATCCCAAAAATATCGTTAATTAACTTTATTCAAAGCCTTCATTATCTGACGCCTGGAAACTTCTCGTTTAAATTTGTTCTTTCCGGTTCTTTTAACCTTAGGCATACACTAGGTTTTTGAGAAAAGCGCAATTTTCCATTACACACAAATTTCGATTTGCAGTTATTCAACAAAGGTGTTGAGGAGCGCAGGAGTTACCTATCCTAGCAGAAGTATAAACGCATGGTTTGTTAATAATTTTCGAAAAAAAATTGTCGGTAAATAGCCGAGATATTCACCGTTGAAAACACGGATGGTTTGACATACATAATGACAGGGACGGCGTAATATATGCATTATCGGCTTTTAAATCCTAGATAACCACTTTTAATGATATATTTGTGTAATGCAATGCCCAGAAAAAACAAATGTCAAATTGTTAAAAACAGACCAGTTTAATTAGAATTAATCGCATAAATACTATGGGATTTGCGACAAGTTTGCATTCAGTGGCTTTTTCAATATGTCTTCCGTGTCTTTAAAGGTTAATTAAAAACTTATCTAAAAAAACGCGGCACAGACCATGGCGTATGACCTCTTTTTGAAGCGCGCTCAGCACAATGTCAAGTTTAAACTTTAAATGAGGGTTTTGTTTTAGTTACACTGTAAAAAGGTAAGATTATTACTTTGCTGAATTTCTGTTTATGAAATGCCAAATCATGTTTAAATATGTACTACTTTTATTGTCAGCACCGGATTAAGGTCATCATAAATAGATTAGGATAAGATTAAGATTAGTCGGGTATGCCAATCCCAAAACTTTCCTCTATTTCATACATGTTAAAATTTCAAAATTCGGTAGCACAGAGCCAGAATTAATTGGCAATCTGTTCCCAACATAAAGATTCTAAAGAAATGAAATTCAGTGCTTAGTTCTTGAGATATAACTATCGCTAAAATCGTCTAAACCATGGAAAATGCAGCATAGTAGCACCACTTGTTGGGTGATTTACTTCAAAACCTAACCAGCAACAAATTATGTCAGTCTAACTGAATATGAATTTAGATGAAAATTCGTGCATCAGTTCTTGAGATAGAGCTATTGCGGAAATTGGGAAAATGAAGCATAGCAGCGTCACCTGCTGGGTGATATACACCATAAACTAATCAGAACCAGTTTATATTAAGGTCTAACTGAATCTAAAGCTTTGTGAAATTCCGTGTACTGTTCTTGCGATAGAGCGCCAACAAAGTTTTTGTCGCATACAGACTTACAGAATAACAAACAGACTCACAGACAGACATTTTCTAAAAACCATAATGTTTCACGAATCCAATACTTTTTTCTTGTAAAGATAGAAGAAAGTAGAAAGAGTTACACAGAATAGCAGTATTTGATATTATTTAGGTTTCATAGCTCTTTGAACTTTCATGCTACTGTATCCATTTATACTTTTCTAGCATATACAGCCATATCAAACTCACGTTGTATAATATTTTATAAAGTCTTATTAGTCTTTTATCAACGTTTTTTTTAATAGTATAGTTACTAATTCATATATTTATTGTATGGAACCCTCTGTGCGTGAGTAATACTTGACCACTTGTTCTACATACAATTATACGCCCACTGAAACCCAAAATGTTAAATTTGCTTTTATCTGCAAATAAAACATTATTCCAATACGATTGGAGTTTATTTATCATTGATTTTGCGTTGGAAATCCCAAACTTCCTGTTTTTCGTATTAACAAGAAAAATTCCTACCGGCAGAATACCCATTTAATCCAGCTGATTTCATCCCTTGTCGAACTTTTGCAGGTGAAATTGAAGTAAACAATTAGTCGTGAAAATCACTAGAAACTTTTACAGCACTTAAAAGATGATTTTCCCTATTTTTCTAATTATAAATCTCTCATCGCGTTGTGTTAACTTTCTCGGACGTCCTTTTCTTACATTGTTTTCGACCCGATCTCCTTATTTAAAGCGATTCATCACGTATTGCACCGTAGAACGGGATACATTAAGTTATTTAGCAAAACCAAAGTGATTTACCACTACTATGATGAAAGATAATAAATTTTCGAATGCTGTTAGTTGTTTCTTTACGACTACGAGCCATTTTAAAATAATAAATAGAATATTACGGAGAAGCAAACAAAAATTAATGACAGACGTTTTTTTAAAATGACACCACAATGAAAAAATAAAAATAACGCGACTGACGATAATTTTAATTCTGAATTTATCCGAAAATGTTTCATTTTTACGAAGACTTTTGTGGCGTGTTCTTCCTTTGCCTCCTTAAGTTTTCATTTTTATCTAAAAAGAAAAGCAGTCGATATTTAAAAAAAATCTTGGATGCTATTTAGAATATATAGAGATGATGTGAAAAAATATTAGACTTCAAATTAAATTCCAAGGTATTCCTTTTTTATCCGACTGCAAAGAAGGGTTACGTGTTTCACGTGTATCTGTGAATGTGGATTTCTTTATACCTTCGAAACATCCCAACGGCTGGATGAATTTTAATGAATGAAGTCTCTGTCGATTCGTCTTAACGGCCCGATGGTTATAGGCTAGGTTTTGTTTTTATAAATTCAAAATGGCGGCCGTAAAATACAAAATGGCGGTAGAGACGAAAAAAAATCATGCACCCTACTGAGTGGCATATCATTGGATAGGTCTTTTAAAATGAAGACGATGTTTCATTGACTATTTTACAGTCACAAGCTCCGTTAAAATATTATACAACCTGGAAGTTGTGTATGTAGTATCCCTAACTTTACTGCAACTCTAGCCATCATAGATATCTATAGACCTCATCAAAACAGTGTTTGTATATAAGAACTAACAAATAAACACAACTTAAAAGTCATCAATACAAGTAAATAAAAAATAGGTAAGTAATTTAAGCAAGTAATATAAAAAAAAATATTTTAAGTCAATTCCTACTTAGGTCAATAAGAGAATTTTTTTTTCTCCCATTCTTCTTTCCTCTTGAGTGATGCTTAAACTGCCTTGATCAAGAAGAGGGTTCTTTCGGTCTTAAAATATCTTGATCAAGAAGAGGGCTCTCTCGATTATTGAAAATTAATTAATTTAATTTAATTAATGAATTAATATTTGAAAAAAAACGTGATTAACATCAAGTGTCATCCACTACAAGTTTAAAAAAAAATTATTTGAGCTTGATTGGATGAATAATAAGTATTTTATTAACGATTGAAAATTTAAGCAAGATATATATAGTGAGAGTGTGAGCTAATAGTAGGAATTGAAAAAAAAAATACTTTCACATTGATGAGAAATAATTAATTAGTTCGCTTTTTACGCGGTCGGGTTTTTTGATTTTTTAAATTTAATTGTTTATTACTACAAATTTTTAAAGTTTGCGAACACTTTTGGGAGCCACCGTATCTACAAAGAACAGAAAAAGACTCTGCAAGCAAAACTAAAAAGTGCACGATTAGACAATAGAGATCCGCCTGCGCTATAATATGGAAAACAAATCATTTAAAAACATTGAAATTTTAACCAGTAAATTTCAAGTATTGCTGTTATCTGTGTAACGTTGCCCTGCCGGTGAACGATGCGCTTAACGTCATCATTTGAAACTCACTTGTCAGATCAAAACAATTGGACTCCTTCCGGAATATGTTATCATTTATAAATGTACCTAGTCATGGGACTACATTCGTAAGCTATTTAACACTAATGATAGGGTTCTTTACAACTTTCTAGTTTGCAAACTTTATAACTGATTTTTTGAAGTGAAAACTTCTTTAGGCGCGTTGAGCTTTTTTTGAGATGGGGAAAAACCACTGATTTCGAGACACTGTAACGTAACTGACATGCTAGTATTTTGACACATAAACACTAGCGCGCCAAGCGGTGAATGACAGGAACTTTTCCCTCTTCAGCTCAATCCGCAAAAGAAGAAGGAAGCTAAAACTCACTTTTTCTCGCAGCGTATTGCTAAAACAAATTATTATTTTGTTTTTCGTCAGTTAAAATGAATTATACCGTATTCGTGACCTACCTATTTCATGTAACTAAAAACCGATAACGCTGTATTTTATCGTGTTGATGGTCTGGTCAATGACCAACAGTATTGGCGGGAATTTCGATTACGGAAGATAAAATACGGGCACAGATGTCAGATACGCACTTGGGTACCTAATTGACAGCAAAATGACGTTACTTTATTTTACAAGGTAACCCGGCTACTATTGCTTATTTATTAATAAATTGTTCATTTACTTTTATTTTATTTTATTTTTTAAAATTGTACAATTGTTTTGTTCTATAGTTATTAATGAAATTACCGTTTATTTATTGTTGTTTACTTTTTAAAACAATAGAAAATAATTTAAAAATATATATTGTAGCTGGTATTGGAAAACGGACATTCGCCAAATTGACGTTAAAAAATCGCGCCAAACCTCGTTCGTATATCACATCTCCGCCAAATTCTCGGTTTTTTGATTTTTCGACTTTTTATCCAAATTTTCCGGATTTTTTAAATTTTCCCTTTCATTGTATCCCAAACACTACCTTGATACCAAATTTCAAGATTCTAGGGATACAGGACGTACCTCTGAATTTTGATGATCGGTGAATCAGTGACGAAAAGGCGAAAGTTTAAGTTCATATATCTTCTGAAATAAAAAAGATAGAAACGTGAAATTTCAGCATTTAGTTCCATTTCCACATTACTTTAGATTTACGAAGTTTCAAGTTTCTGGGAATCACCAACACAAAGATATTGGGGGGTCAAAAGTACTCTGAGTTGCTTCCAGAAAAAGATGCTTACGGCTGTGCTTTCAAGACTTGGCAGGGCACTGTCGTGTCACCTGATGCTTTCATTAGTGCTGCTACACAATTCAACGCATAAAACATTTCCTGACGATTAAAAAAACACACACGTAATTGTTGAAATTTTCACTTCTATTGGCACTCCCGGAGTGCCACTGTTTTTTTGTTGTTGTTTTGTTTTTTCTTTGCAGGGGATAGTTGAGATCGATGTCTAACTTGATATTTCGCTATTTTCTGGGTATTACTTAAAAAGTAAACACGGAACCATTATATGATCACTCTTGCGTCTGTTTGCCTTTCACAGCCGTTTTACTCGAAAAATTAGGTATTGTGCAAAGTTCAGACTTGGCAGAGTTATAAAGAGTAATGACCCACATATTTTTTTTTTTTTATTATTATTAGGCATTCGCAAATATCTTTACAAAAACTTTATGAGGGGAAAATAAGTTTTTTCTTTTATATATCGCGTGGGATATCGTTCGAAAGATCTTGTAACGCCAAACTCAAAACTATATTTTGTTTCAATTTTAGATATTATTAATTTCAGATACAGTTTCTAAATGAATATCCGGGTTTTAACGTTTGGTAGTATTTATTACATAAAACTTAAAATTATAATTAATACATAAAGGGAAAGAGCAACTCAAAGAGTTTTACCTACAAGCTTACAGGTGTTCAATGTGAGCACCTTTCGTCACACGGTACACACCAAGTCGATAGCTCAGTTCTTCCCAAACGTTGATTAGCAAAGAAGATCTGTTCGGACGCTCACTAGTGTGGGACTTAAGTATAGGGTAAAAAAAAAAAAAAAAAAAAAAAAAAACTATTTTGTTTTAATGTGTAATAGTGAAAACTTTTTTTTCTTTTTGATGTCTAGACTTTTGGCTGAAAAGATTTTTTTTAATTAATTTGTTTTCCGGTTCCTCAAGGAAGTCCAAGTTTTAAAATTTCAGTATAAAGTAGCTTAAAGTAAACAACGTAGCTGTTAGCTAATATCTGCGTATATTAAGCAAATACTACCCAGACGTCAGCACGAGGAGCTTGCTAAATATCGACTTCCACTCTCCTTATCTCCCTTTGTTATGGATTAATTCAATAGTATATTCAACGTACTGGCTTCTTAGGTAAACTTTGTCATTACATTGCGGGAATTCATCTTTCTCAAGATAAAACCATCAAAGTTTTTCATCCGATCAGTCTGTGAATACAGGATCCATTCTTTTATAGTCTATAATTTCACTATGTTCGCATTTTTACTTTCTTCTATCTTCAATAGAAGAAAGTATTGTAATCGAAATTTTTTTCAACTTCCGGTTTTCGACGGATTTGCATGTTTTAGGGGTCAGAGATTCCAAAAAACATGTTTATAGAAAATGTCTGTCTGTCTGTGTGTCCATCTGTCCGTCTGTCCGTCCGTCCGTCTGTCCGTCTGTCCGTCTGTCTATCTCCATTGTACCATCAAAAAGTGTATGAAGTTATGTATAGAATTAAACCAAAATTTTATTAGAAGTTTTAGGCTATGGCAAGCAGGTCCTCCCGGAATTTGGAAAAAAATTCACCGGTAGGGGGCGCTGATATAACAATTTTTGTGCGATTTTGAATATTGTACCATCCAAAAGTGTATGGAGTTATGGATAGAATTGAACCAAATTTTTATTTTAAGTTTTTGGATATGACAAGCAGGTCCTCCCTGAATTTGGAAAAAAATCGCCGGAAGGGGCCGCTGTAATAGCGATTTTTGTGCGATTTTGAATATTGTACCATCCAAAAGTGTATGGAGTTATGGATAGAATTGAACCAAATTTTTATTTTAAGTTTTTGGATATGACAAGCAGGTCCTCCCTGAATTTGGAAAAAAATCGCCGGAAGGGGCCGCTGTAATAGCGATTTTTGTGCGATTTTGAATATTTTACCGTCCAAAAGTGTATGAAGTTATGCATAGAATTAAACCAAATTTTTATTTTAAGTTTTTGGATATGGCAAGCAGGTCCTCCCTGAATTTGCAAAAAATTCGCCGTTAGGGGCCGCTGTAATAGCGATTTTTGTGCGATTTTGAATATTGTACCATCGAAAAGTGTATGAAGTTACGCATAGAATTGAACCAAAAAAAAATTTTAAGTTCTTCGCTATGGCAAGGAGGTCCTCCCTTAATTTGTAAAAAAATCGTTCGTAGAGGGCGCTGTAATAGCGATTTTTGTACAATTTTTGTGGCATTTTGAATATTGTACCGTCGAAAAGTGTATGAAGTTATCCATAGAATTGAACCAAATTTTATGTGTTTATTTTTGGTAATGTCACGAAGGTCCTCCCTGAATTTGGAAAAATTCTGCCGGTAGGGGGCTCTATAATTGCGATGTCTGTACCATTTTCATTATTGTACCTTCGAAAAGTGTATGAAGTTATCCATATAATTGAACCAAATTTTTTGTGCATGTTTCTGGCTATGGCAAACAAGTCCTCCCTGAACTTGAAAAAATTCCGAAAGAAGGGGGCGCTATAATTCCGATCTCTGTGCCATTTTCATTATTGTACCATCGAACAGCGTATAAAATTATGCATACAATTGAACCAAAATGTTTGTGCTTGTTTTTGGCTTTGGCCAACAGGCTCTCCTTGAATTCGGAAATATTGCGCGGTAAAGGGGCTCTGTGCAAGCGATTTTTGTATACTTTTCTTGAATTTTCGTAGTTCTATTGTGCATCGGCGGCTCATGCAGCGGCGGGAACTCGCTTCCCGCTAAGCCGGCTATTCGCAAACAGCTGATAACAACAGAATAAGGAAAAATTAATAATTTTAACAAATATCATTATATAGATTAACTCGTTTTTAGTCCGTTTAATTGACTTAAGCAGAAATTTAAGATGAAAATCAAAGTTGGTATAGTATTGAACTAATAATATTGAAGTATTAACTAACATGTGTAACTAGATTTTGAATTATTAAGATGTATAAGATAGACGAAAGTTTTGGGATTGGCACATCCAACTAGTTTCAAGTTCCTTTCCTATTGGTCCAGAAAATCATTTAGTAACCGTAGTTTTTCCAGCAAGAGTTTGAAATAAGTATCAAAAGAAAAAAGTTCATTTGCATGTAATAAGCAAATTATCCATTGTAAAGTTTTTAGAGTCTTGCTTCCGATGTTTTGACAACAACAGATTTCCATCCTGCATTGACGGCGTTTCTGTTTCACCCGATAAATTTCAAACTTGAAATGTCTCTATTATGATTTTGGAAATAGACCAAAATCGCAATGGCGATATTAATATAAAGAGGAGATGTCAATGAAATATGAACAATATATTTTTATCCTTGTTTTTGAACTAAGACCATGTGTTCTCCTTTAATGAATCTTAGTTTAACTTTTTCCCTTTTGCTTCAGTTATCACAGTGTTATCCTTCTTGCCATCAAAATACAAACCTTCTAAAATTAACTCATTTCGTTTTTCTTGTTCTTTCAAATTCTTCCTTTTCTTTTCCCTTTGTCGTCTTCAAGTCCTTCTTTTAGTTACCTTTTCTTTGTTATCAACAGAAATACCCATATCTTCTAGGGTGCCATTTGCAATAATATTTGCAGTTCTGTCTAATATTCCGGTTCTTTCACCTTGTTGATTATCTAATTCAAGTTTAGAAGAACAACCAATTGAACTATTTCCTTCCGAACTATTTTTTTTTCACTTGACGATCATTCAATCAAAACATCACTTTTTTGTTTTAAAATAACTTTTTCTTTCCTTGATATTTCTTTTTCCAGTCTTGCTACACATTTTTTTTGTAGTTTTTATATCTATTGATCCTATTGCCAGCACCCCATCTCTCTTTGGTCTTTTAGAAAGTGACGTTCATATTCTGATACACGATAATGTTTAGTGCATTTACACAAAGAAAGTTTTTTGCACTATTACCTAACATTTTGCAATTTTATATTGGATGTGGGATTATTCTTTCCAATCTTAATATTTTTCTTCAAATTTTGACATTTCTCACGATAGTCTAATCATTTTTTAAGATTTGTGTATCAGAAACCGTTGGAATTAAAGGTCTCAGCAATGCATTTTTAATTGTATCAGCAACAGCTTTAGATATTTCAGACACAGTGTGTTCCAGATTCCAGATGGCAGATTTTAAGTTAAATTGGACCCATAAATAATGTTTCATAATATCTTCAAATGTTCGCCAAAGATGACAGTCTAATGTTAATTATTTTGGTTCGCAAAATACAAGACACTTCAACAATTTTCTAGATTTAGTTACGTTAGTAGACATTGTCACATTTGACACCGACTGTTTATTGTAAAATAATCGAGAAAACTGTTAACACAGGCTAAATCGGACTAACTTGTTATGAGTCGCAGACCATAGATATAGGATACTATATTCCTTATTCCATGTCGCAGTCAAATAAATCACAGACAATATAAGCCGATGCTTACTGCGCTGGCTTCTACAGAAGTCAAATAAAGTGGGGTCGACTTTTCCATGGCACTAAAACTAAATTATTCTCTTTATTACAGGACATTAACACTTCATTAATTTAATTTTGCCAAATATAAATTTAACAATAAGGTTAAAACACTTTTCATGTAATTATTGGCTTTTATTCATTTTTTATGAAGAATCAGATGCTTTGAGGAACCGGAAAATATCATTTTAAAATTAAAAGAAAAATATTTTCTTTTAATGCAGTTAAAAAGGAAAAAAATAATCACTATAAAAATATAAAATTCGAAACTTCGTTTTTTAATTCCAACTTAACGCTCACCCGATCTGACGCCATGTGATTTCTACCTGTGGGGTTCATAAAGGATCGTGTGTATGTGCCTCCACTACCAGCTGACCATTGCAGCTGTTGCAACAATGACCCCACAAACACTAATCAACGTTTGGTAAGAACTGAGCTATCGACTTGATGTGTGCCGTGTGACGAAAGCTCCTCACATTGAACACTTGTAACCTTGTAGGTAAAACTGTTTGAGTTGCTCTTTCATTTTATGTATTAATTATAATTTTAAGTTTTATGTAATAAATACTACCAAGCGTTAAATCCCTAACATTCATTTAGAAACATCCTGTATTTTCATAGCAATCGTCGGTTATGTACAGCAAAAATATGCCCCCCCCCCTCTACTCTTTTTTAATCTACTGAAACTAAAATTAGGAAAAAACGCAGCTAGGAGCATTTTATTTAAACCTTGCTGGGAAACTACAGTGATTATGTTAGGTCGCATAGTTTTTGAAAAAGTCGCATTTTTCCGATAGACACACACTTTACTTTGAGGCCGCTGTTAGTGCCTATCGAAGTGGAATCGCCGAATGTTTGTTGATAATGATTTTTGAAAAAAAAAAATGTCTACAATTAGCTTAGATTTAAATTAAAAACCTATCTAAAAAAAAAAAAAAACTACACGCACCATGGCGGCGTTGCAACCTTGCGACTTCTTTTCAAAGTGTGACTGGCAGAATACAAATTTAAGCATTGTTCAAGGCCTTTGTAAGGGATATTTTCCCGGCGAGTAAAACTCATACTTGGTCAATTATTCAAATTCCGTTCCTGTTTATTTATGGAGTTACTTTCAACTCATGGGAAAACTGGTTGATTGATTTCAAAATTAAATATTTCGTTAGAAACAAACTGCAGCCAAAATTGAAACTTTATAAAGAAACCACAATACACATCAAACTCTAATATCTTTTTCAGAAAAAGAAAATTTTTTTTAAACATTGAAATGCAAACTAGAGGTTTGTAAAGAATGCTTCCATCGGTTTACTTTTAATTTATGAATGTCGTCAGGTGAATAGTGTGGGTTCATTAAAGTAAGGGGGGATTATTTTCAAAGCCTCATTTACGTGAAAGAAGTAGGTCCTGTCAGTCAACTAATTTAACACCTCATGTTGTGACATGTGCGAAAGTTTGGATAGTTCTGTAGAAAACCTTATATAAAATGTACATAAAAATAACTATATCGCACTATAAAAATATCTCAATTTACATAATTTAGGGTCCTTGTTGGCAAACATTTATCATACTAAAAAACAAATATCTTCCATAAAATAAATATCTTTATATATCTGTATGCTGTTAAATCGTGAATTTCGGATCAAAATTTCAATCCAAAAACTTACTGTTTTAGAAAAAAAAAATTAACAGGGTTCATTTTATGATCTTGAAACGTAATAAAAATTTATATTTCTTACAAACTTTAAAAAACTAAGTTGAAAGCTGTTTTTCAATTTTTCTCAAAAGTGATTTTTTTGTAAAATCGGGTTGGGAAAATTTTCATAACTCAATAAATGATCATAGAAACTCGACAGAGTTTCTCGCCAAGCAAAAGAAACAACAGTGCAATGAACCGTAAATGAAAGGAATTTCCGCCAATTAATGCCAATCGATTTTGTAAAATTTTTTTAGTACTCTGTCTAGTTTATATTTTCCGGGCTGACCAAAACGGGATTTTGACATATCTATAGCTCGAGAACAATTCATGATAGAAACAAAATTCTTGTTCCTGTGGAATGGGGCGAGCCACGTGACTCAGAAAACGAAAGTAAAGTGGAATACGGCGAATAGGTTTTTAGTAAATGCGATTTTAAAAGTGCTGTTTTTTGCACTTTTTAAATTCTTGTTCCGACCAAATCTGTTGACAGGGCTACAGCAATGTGTGATTATCGAATTTTTACGCACTTTACGGCATTTGAACTGTTTTTATGAGTAGTTCAAACCTTTGAAAGTTTCATGTAAAAATATTAATTAGTTTTTGATTTATACCACTTTAAAGTAATTTACTCTTATATTTCAGCGTGGCGTACGTAATAATATCTGTACTTATATTTCCATGTGAGCTCAGCGTGGCTTACGTAATATGTAAGGTCATTGTACCTAAATGAGATGCGATTCCCCATAGTTTTGTACTCCCCATAGTTTCCCCATAGTTTAGGGTATACAGTGAAACCTCTATGTGCGACCACCTCCCTGAACGACCATTTTTTCATGGAACGAAATTTATTCCCATAGGCTCAATACTAATTTTACCCCCATTCAGAGACCATCCCAGTAGAACTCCCTCCATGTGCGACCCATTTCTTTGAAGAAAATAAAACAAATTCCGTTTTTTTTGGTCTCTTGAAGAAGGTTTTATTAGAAAAATAATTCCGGAGAGCGCATTATTCATCAAACTTCTAAACTAAGTTTAGAATTTTTTTTTATTATTCCAATAACATTTAAGTGTTTAAACACCTGTGCCTTTTTAGGCAATGAATTTAACTCTGTTGACAAATTAAGAATGACGGTCAATAAACTCCCCTGCCCTATTGTGTCAGGAAACTCTCAAATAAATAGATAAATTAATGAAATCGTCATTATTTGTTCCCGTCCAAAAAAAGAAAAAAAAAAAGAAAAAAAACTATTTATTTACTGAACTTTGAAAGAACTTGGTAATAAAAGTTATAAAAGATAAAACGGTAAAATCAAAGCAAATGTATTCATTTTTTACACGCTGCAGTATTTAATTTATGTAATTAACATTTGTTTTTATACTTAAATTTGCGTATTTTCCTCTAATGCAGGGCTACCAAATGGTCCGACAACTGAATACCAATATTTTTTTAGAAAAATTTTCTTTCTAGATTTTTCTTACAAATTGCCCCGAAATCACATTTGAAAGTTAATTCTAGCTCAAACCTACCCTAAAATTTTCTGTTATAATTTATTGGTATTAAGTTGGCGGACCATTTGGGAGCCCTGCTAATGTGAAAAATAAATTTTAGTAACAGTAGTTGTTACCTGTTTTCAACAGTTAAAATCTAGATTTAAGCATGACCTCCATTAAGAGAACGTGGTCTCTTTAGGGATGTTTTACTATATTTGGCATTTTATTATATAAATATACATTTTATTAGGCAGCAAATTACTGAATACTGTAGCTATTGTTCAAAACTAACTTGTTTTGTATAAATTTAATAATTATCCGTAGTCCACAATATACGATTGTCGGTCGCATTTAGGTAATTTTTGTCGCATTTACGGCAGTTAAAACTTGAAAGAGATGTCCATAGTCCTAAATGTAATAATGCATTTTACACATGAGAATTCATCTGAAAAAGTTCATTTAACCCTTAATTGCTGTTGCAGAAAATTGCCACATAACAATTCAGAAAGGTTTGCGAAACCATTCGATTGAAAGATGAATAAAAGTCGCAATAAATCTTAAAATACTGTTTTTGCACTAAACTGTTTGTCGAGTAATATTTCTAATAAAATCTTGCTTTTTCAAACATTTCAAACAGTGGTACTTGGACTCCAAATGAAGCAAAATTTTACTGTATTGATAGTTAAACTGGAAATTACAATTTAAACTGTGAAAATTAAAAAAAAAAACAGCACTAACAGCAGTTGAGGGTTAATTGCAATTATTTTTTGGAATTACTACTTAACCATTAACTTCTGTGACAGGAATTGTCGCATAACTACTGCGTGTGTTCTCCGAGACCGTTTAATGGAGGATATTCCATCTCCGTTTTGATCACGTGGTCAAGGTAAAAACTTCTAGCGTAAAGAAGCGAAGGCTCCGTAGACGTGTAATGTAAATCCCCGTTAGCCAAGGAAACAGTTCATGAGGCAAAGCAGTAGTGTCTTCCCTTCTTATCAGTTATAAGTTCCTTGGGTAAATTACCGGTATCACGTGACTATTTTCAGCCTCGAACCCATATTTCGAATATCCTCCATTAAAAGATGAATGAAAGGCTCTATTAACTCACAAATACTGTTTCTGTACTAAACTAGTACAGGATTATTATAATTAAACTTCAAATATTCAGAATGTCTAGCAATAGTTCTAGAGCTCAGAATGAAAGAAAATTTCACCAGTATTCATAGCTTAACTGGAAATTACAAGTTTAACTGTGAAAATTGAAAAATGTAGTGGTCTGCGAGATCGCTAACAGCAGTTAAGAGTTCACAAAGAGTTGAAATACATAAAATTGAAAGATAAATAACTTATTATTAAACTACTATATAAATTTTATTTAATACTAATTTAAATCAAAAAACATTAACTGAGATGCATAATCTTAAATAAATTATAATTAAACATAGCACATTTCAATATTCATACTTTGCAACAGATCCATCAAGTTTGAATTGTTTATCGCGGGCGGCTCAGCACCGTTCTGTTTGCCAATTTTACACTGATAATATGCAAAAGCTGCGTGTTGTTATTTGAATGTTGCATATAATGCTTTGTTCCTAATATAAATAATTCGCATCCCTCTTTCCTACAGAGTATAGTACCACTATAACTACAATTAAATGATTGTCGCGAAAAACTTCGTTCAAATTCGCGGAATTCGCACGTGAATATTAACCCATAATTTCTACACTAGTACAATTTGGGTTTCCGTAACTTCAACTCCGCATAATTTTGCTCACAATCTAGTGATAATGAAATATAACAACATGATTCATACACGAAATTTAATAAGAAACGAAATGAGCTATTGGACTTTATCAAAAGTCTTATTTTGTTAATGAAAAATACGAATTAATTAAAGCTCGTTTTAAATAGCACCGACATTTTGGTCGGTTCGAATTCGCATTAGTGTGGAGTTTACGGGTTAAAAGGATATTTCCAAGATATGTATAATATTGTTAACCACAATATTTATTACATATAACTTTATTTATTCTAAAATGTCACATGATAAATATATCAGCCTTATAAATAGATAAAATCGTACAATATTTCTAATAAGTCTTATTAAGCCAAAGAGAAGCAATGTGCCTGGCATTCTGTTGCCCCCCCCCCCCCCCCGCACGGACACACACACACACACACACACATTCCTCTTCATTTTTCTTGCACTTTAAAAAAAAATGAACATTTTATGTACCTAAAAATACGTATATGGAAACAAATACTCATTTAGATAATTAATTTCATCTATTTTTTTATCGTTTTCTAATTTAAAAGTAGAAAATGTCGATTGTAATGAGTAAAAAGTGAAAAAAGAATTAAGATATCAGATTTAAAGAAAAGTGCTGACAAAAATTATGAACTCCTAAACCAGGGCATAACTCAATTGCATCATGTTTTAATCAGATACAGCATTTAAGCTACCGAATCGTATAATGTTGGTAAAATTAACTTACTTAACCGCATTAAAATAAACATTATTTAAGAATTTTCAATTTACACAAGATTTTTCCAGAATTTCCATCATATAAAATTATTGCAAATTCCAAAATCATGTGTCTATATTATGTTAATGGAACATACACTGCGTTTCTTATACCTTTTTTTAAATTAAAACTTTAAAATAAACGTATTTTGCTATTTCGATCATCTTAAAAAATATATTTAAGTGCCTGGTTAAAAAAAAAAAAAAACATTAATGGAGGATTATGCTGACTCAACACAGCTTAATTAACCCGTTTGGGACCATGGGTGCATATATGCACCCTCGAAAAGTGCTTAAAACGCTTGAGTTTGATACGAGTAAAAAATAAAAGTAAAATTGATTTTATTTAATTACGACATTTTCCTGATTTATAAAGTTAAGTCAAATAATTAAAAAAAATGGTACTAAACGAATAAAATTCCTGTAAAAGATGCTGGTCCTGAACGGGTTATACATAATATTTGCTTTAAACATCATTTTAATACAATATATGAAAAATACCATAGAAACTTACCTCGTTAATCCCTTCAATGTGTCTACGCATTTACAGCAATCTGTATGTCGCTATTAAGTACCCGCAGAAAACAAAGTCTCCAAAATGCGTAGACTATTTTAAATTGTAATCCGAAAACTGGTCGTCTTTTCTTAAGTTTAACTAGCCATGTAACCGAAACCGGCAACGTGATTCTTGAAGTTCAAAAGGTTATTTGAGCTTTAAAGTTAAAAAAGAAAATCCGTGAGCCAATTTCGGGAATTTTTGTCGCATTTGTGAAACACAGGAGCGCGATAAAATGAGCGATGTCTGTTTAATTGAAGATTTCTTTTAAAAAAAGTTTTAAATGCAGAAAAATATTTTGGGTTCTGTTCATTAAGATCGAATGTCTCATTATACAGTATTTATTTATAATTATTGCATTAAGATTTCAAGTAAAAGAACATTATCGCATTTAGGGGTTATCATATTTAGGCGCACTGATCTTATATCTAACATTGCAGTAAACATTTAAAACGGGTTAGAACTCGCGCGATTACGTGTTGAACATAAAAAGGCAAAAATTCGTCAAAAACATAAAAAAATCGATTTAATTTTTTTTAATTATTGGCCCCAATCGTTCATGCGCTCACAAGCAACCCGTGTGCCAAATTTCGTAGCCCTGCGCCCTGTGGTTCCCCAGTTTTTGAGGTTACATTGATAGATACGCGCACGTATTTTAATAGGGTAGGTGTTATTACATTCGACCCAGTTAAGTTCTCTATTGTAAGGCGGCATTGAAACACTTACGGTTCGTTTACATGGTCACTTAAAAGATCTTGATTACATTACTACCGATGGATATTTAATGAGTGGAATGTATTTTAATGACTTTCTACTATCTTGATTACATTACAACGATGGATATTTACTGTGTGGCGTGTATTTTAATGAATATCTACTATCTTGATTACATTACAACCAATGCATATTTACTGAGTGGTATGTATTTTAATCAATGTGTACTATTTCAATCTCTAGAAAATTTCATCATGTTACTTGAAAGTTGAATATGAATTCTATTTGTTCATCTAAAAGCTCAACAATCCAGGTTTCTACTTTATTAAAGGTGTTTCTATTATCCACTTTATTAAAGATGCTTCTATATTGTTAGCACGCACCCTTTTAAAATTCCAATACTCTGGGTATTTTTGCACAGAAAATTTACATAACAATTAAATGATATTTTATTTTGCACGAAATCGGAATGATTTTTGACAAAGGTACTGCGCCCAATAATCATCGCGGAATGTCCTGCTGATATCTGAGGAGAAACTAGATTATAGAAACGTGCCAGGGGACCTCGATTATGGAAAGATTCTAGTTAACCACCGACTACGGAGGAACCACAGAACGTGCTCAGAAAGATAATGTAAACACTTTACTGCATCACAGAGTACTTATAGTCATGAAAGCAATTCGACAGAACTTTAGGAATACTGTCTAGTGTCTATCATATTGAAATAAGCGTGTAAATGTTCTCTTCTGTATTGCTTTTATATTAAAACGCACATATACTCAAATATTTTTTCAGCATTCCAAACTTTGCAATTTATTCAATTTAAACCATTTTAAAAAGGTAATACAGTCAGTCGGATTTTTTATTACACATTTTTTTTTTTTTTTTTTTTTTACAATCCTTTTATATTAAATAAATTTTTGGCAGTTTTATTGAAATTTTTCGTTTTACTTTTCATAAAAAAAAATTAATAAGGGGATGTATTAAACTAATCGATTCTTATATTGGACTTGGTAAATAAAGAATGCTATCAATATGCCAATAGCTTTTAGTTAAGTTTTAATCAGATTATAGAGCTACTTAAAAATTTACAAATATGACAGAAATTAGGGAAAGTCATTTCATAATGATGAAATATCGAATTCTGAACTTATATTGAAATGAATGCAATTTATCGGATGAATTATCCGGAATACATGAGAAAATACATGGAAAGCATACGACTTAGTATGTCTTGTTAGTCATGTAAAAAAACAATTAGGAATTTAGAAAGTACATGCATTGAAAATTCAGACAATCCATCATGTGTTAGAGTTTATGAAAATATTTAAAAATAAAAAAATAAAAGCTTAATCAGATAATCTGAGTTTCTGTCGCGCTTTTCGGAGGGACGTTGGATTTCCTGAAATAATAATATAAAAAAAAAACTAATTTTATTTAAAAATTACTTCAAGCATGCCCGGTGATAAAACAAATGATCATTATTCAGTCTGTTTTTAAGTCTTTACATATTTTGTGTAAAATGGTGTGAATTTTGAAAATGTAAAGGCAGTTTTTGAAAAGTTATTAGAATAAAATCCTTGCTGAGTTAATTAATGAATTACCATATAGCTTATTGAACAACAGCAAAAAATAATTCCGATTAGTTCGACAGATTTTATCATTTCTAAAAAATAAATGACTTCCTCTGAGATTTGTAAGGATCGATAAAATGGTTCTGAATTATTAAAAAAAGTGCAACATTATGTCTTACCAGATATAACACTTTTGAAAAGTTTATAGAATCACTATTAAATTATTTTTTTTACTTCTATCATCTTTCGTTTATCTTTTCTTTTCTGAATTAAAATGAAATATGTATAATGCAAATGAAATTCCTTACAAAAAGAAGTGATATCTAATGAAAAACAACTCGTTGTAAATGATCCCGCCAAGCCACAAACCTAAAACGTCAGTCATAAAATGAAGTGATATCACATAAAAAGAAGCGATATAGAAGTGCATACTACGAGTGCCGTGTAAAAATCTATCACTACTCATAATGTTTCCAAAGGACTCGGAGTGAGGTACAGTATGTGAAAACTGCTTGGCGACATGCAGGCATATATTTAATATATGCAGTACCTACATCAATTTCGAAAAATTGAGAAAGTCGAAAAAAATAATTTTAAATTCTCATTATATAAGTCTTATAAATATTTCTAGGAGGAAGATCTGTAATAAATCAGAAAAATTTGTAAGGCAAGCAGAATATAGTATGTAATTTTGGTAATCATCGATTTTTACAATTATACTTTTCAATATTTTAAACATAATGTTTAGTTACATTAATACGTTTAATAATACACTGTTTCAAAATTAAAGGGAAATCTGGTAAAATGAATCCTGTTTATGACAGAATTATTTCTTAAATGTAAAATGTCATGTTTCCGACATAAGGAATATTATATAATACTATTGTAACAAAGCCTTCCTAGAACAGATTTTTTCCCTGTCATGTGCAATTCCGTTAACGCAGGCTTTACTGCAATATATCTTAGTTTAGTTAACGTCTATTATTAGGTGCATTGTTAGTAATATTCATATGATCATTATTTTTTATTATTATTTCACAAAATCGAAATGTTTATTAAATTTTTACTTAGAAATTCCTCCGCGTAAAAGTGGTCTTTCTTGTTCAAATGATGGTAAATAAAATCAACAAATCGATCCCATGATGTTAAATAAGAATGGGCATGTAAACGCCAAAAGCTTCAACTTTTGGCAGTTTAATGGGATCAGTAATTAAAGAAAAAAATTGTTAAACAAATAGTCATATGTAAGTGCAGGAAGAACAAACATTATAAAAGCCTACAGGTCGCCAAGCAGTTTTCACATACTGTACCTCACTCCGAGTCCTTTGGAAACATTTTGAGTAGTGATAGATTTTTACACGGCACTCGTAGTATGCACTTCTATATCGCTTCTTTTTATGTGATATCACTTCTTTTTATGACTGACGTTTTAGGTTTGTGGTTTGGCGGGATCATTTACAACAAGTTGTTTTTGATTAGATAGTTCTTTTACCACAATTTTTATAAAATTATCTTTTAAATACATATTCAATGGCAGTAGACAATTATTCTGTTGATTGATTAAAAAGTTTATGAGTTACGCAGTTTTAATGTATGGATTATTAATTTTTTAAGATATTATTAACGTTGTTTATGTTTTAATACCTATAACCTTTTAAATATTCATGTTATTCTCATAAAAATAGCCTATTTCCCGTGGAACATTATTATATTTAACATGGAATTCATAAAACGTTTTTAAATTTATTAGTTAGAAAATGAAATACGAGGGTGAGTTGGAAAATAAGTTTCCCCTGCCAACTGTGGACAGAGGTGTGTATGAAAGACAAAAAATGTAATGAAACATTGAAGATAAGACGTAACTTTATTTTTCTACTTAAGTGCCAAGTGAGTTGAGGCATTTGTCATACCCTTTATAAGCTTCATAAAGCTCTCCAGGGGAAAAAACAGGGCTCTGCATACAAAAGAAACGTTGAACGGCTTGTGTACCTTCAGGATTGCTTACAAAGAAGTAGTCAAGCATTGCTTTCGTCTGTAGTGGCCGTGCACGTTCGTCCAGGTCTCGGTCTGTCCAACACCTGATGCCTTTCACTGAATTAGCGGCACCATCTCCGTACCATTTGTTTTGAGATCACATCTGGCCCATAGACTCTCACGTGTCGGTTATGGATTTCTCCCGATACTCCACGTGCCCATTCATTGCGGACAACGGCTCTCACTTCCTCCTTTGACCGCGAATTCACAACGCACTTTCTCTCCATATCTAACGGAACAGAATGATGCAGAGCCCTGATTTTTTTCAAGGAGCGCTTTTTGAAGCTTATAAAGGGTATGATAAACGTCTCAACTCACTTGGCACTTATGTAAAAAAATAAAGTTACGTCTTATCTTTAATGTTTCATTACATTTTATTGTCTTTCATACACACCTCTGTCCACAGTTGCCAGGGGAAATTTATTTTCCTACTCATCCTCGTACATTTAAGTAAATAGAAATTTTACTTTTAAGGTTGTACAATTTTCTAAATTTAAAAATATATAAATTACTTATTTGTATGTTTATGTCACATTTGTTGTATAATTAGCAATTTTAAACTTAAAGTTTACAAAAGTTAAAAAAAAATAATATTCCAAAGGCATATAGATAGTAATAGTACCTTACAAGTTGCAATTACATCTACTCTTTCAATTTTCATTATTATTTTTAAATATTTACAAATTTAAGGGACCTCTGGTACATTTTAAGTTAAACATACAGTAATAGCACTTTAAAACTAATTTAATGCTTCATCAAATATTTAAATTTAACTTACATCAGAATTATAATTTATCACTCTATATTTAATTTCAAATCATATACTAAAACTTTTCATCTACCATGATTGGAATAAATGAACATGTTTTCCAATCTCAATCAATACACTATGCACTTGTGAGTTTGCCAAACTATGCTAATCAATTTATGAAGAATTCACGAGATATTTAAGTTCAATAAAATGGTATGCTTGATTGTTTAATCGATCAAATAATTTAATCATAATATTGAGTGAAGTATTGTAAATTGTTATTTAATGGGGTTAAAGGAAATTATAGTAAATGATATTAAATAGGCATAAAGATCAAATGTCATGATATTTTCAGTACATACAAACATTTAATATCTCTTCATTACTTAAGAAAAATAATATGGATTGTAACGGTTTTTAAACTTTCGAACATAGCTAGAAAGTGTTTCATGAATTCAGTTTGTCTGGATATCTGCCTCTCCGAGTTCAAACTTGCGTACACGGATTCTCATAAAATTAATATAGTGTGATTTCAAAAATCCGGCATTCAGAAATCCGGCAGCTTCAAAACTCCGGCATGCAAAACATCTTTTCTATTCCTTTTTATTTTACAGTTTTAAGTTATGGGAGAAGAAAAATTGCAATTCTTTATGAATTAAAAACTTCAAGATCGAAAGTAAAAATGCAAAAAATGAATATTTGACTTTTTTTTTTTTTTCATTTATCAGAGAAGATTTTTTTCTGAACAAATTTTCTTGGAGCTGCACCGTTACTTAGCAACGGGAACAACTTTGGGGACAACTTTCACGAACGTATGGCACAATATATGGCAGGAACAAATTTTCGGCAACATCAATGATTAGGAAGAATTAGTATTAGTCTTTCATATTTCTTGTGAAAAGGCCGCAATTTATTAGCTGATTGAACACGCCAAATCTAAGAATGCATTAAGTTTCGGAAAAAGGGAAATAGATGATTGACTAAATATTGATGAAAATGCATTAACAACAGTTAATTTAACGGACAGCGAGGTCGCTGACGCTTTGCTAAATAGAACCACCGATAATGCTAGTAGCACCTCAGAAGACGAAGATGAACAACCGGCAGAAGAAAAGGTGTCACTAGAAAAATGCACAAACTTGGCTGAGGAATTTATGTATGCTTTAGAGAAACAAAACTTTATTTCTGAAATAGACATTCTTCATTTGTATAAAATGATAATAAAAAGAACTTGTTAAAGGACGGCCAAAATAATTGAAGCAAGTAAAGTTGAAATCGATGTTTCCGAAATTACAAGAGAAGAAATAATTTAACTCTTTATTATTTTTTTTTTCTGTAACATAGGAAATATCAATTAAAGTAATTTTTTTATATTTAATTTTCTCTTTTTTCTTACATAATTATCACTTAATAATGAACTAAATTATGGCTAAAGGCACCTTTAAGAATACGAGGTGGAACCCGCCGAATTTCGATGAAAGAAAATGTTTACAAAAGAACTGCTGCATTAAATTTATAATACATCGACAACAATAATTACAATAAAAAATCCATCTTACACTTGTTAGTTTAACTCTCCAAAGACATATTTTAACCCAAGATTAACAAAATACTTTTTTCTCTAATCTTCAACTTTTAAAATCATTGAAAAATTAAACTTTATTCATATACGTAATCAGTAACATATAATCGAGATAAGTAGTTTTGATTAAGTTATCAATTGTTGCTTGATATTACGAAATGAAAAAATCAGCAAAAATGATTTCACCTTGACATAATCATAGAACCCCCCCCCCCTTTAAATCTAACCCGAATCCAGTCATTTTCCACGATTCACATCCATATTAAGCATTTAAAAACATTTTAACGCGCAGTAGGTTATTAATAAATATATTTTCAAGCTTGAAGTTACGTTTGTCAACTATTACAACTTTCCATGTTAAAATTCTCACTCGTGATTTGAGGTCTTAGTATAATCTCTGTACCTGAGCGTAAAAATTCCAGAAATTTATAACTTTTAGACGTATTCAAGTGGAAATATCTCGTTTTATCAAATAAAATTATTATTGTCTTTTAAATATGACGTCATTTTCAGTCGCTGAAATATTTTGCCTATTGTCTCAAACTAAATATCAGCGAAATGAAAAAATAATGAAATATAACAGCATCATCAGTTCTTTTTTAAAGCGTAACGTCATTTTCTGTTCAAATTTTTTAAGAATATATTTTTAATTGTAATGCGAAAATGGCATCAGTAAAATATAATCAATAAAGATAACTAAACCACTTTTAACAGAAATGAAGTACTTCAGTTGCCACGATTAGAAAATTGGTATTAAAAGCTATAAAAAAAATTAATATCTCAAAAATAAATTGAGATACAGCTTTCAAACAAATTGCATTTAAAACAGCATTTTTTTTTTCTTATACGACGGTGTAAACATTTAAAATGTGGTATATTTAGAAGTTTAAAAATTTGCTGTAGCGAAAATTACAAAACCGAAATTTCATTTAAAAATTTAAAAATTTCAAACTGTTGCCTTTCGCAGGATGACGTATGCGTTACGCTCAGATATGTTTGTCCTTTATAATATAGATAGTACTACTTCTGATATTCCTAGTTACTACTTTCGATATTCCTTCAAAAATCCGGAATTTTCAATGATCTGCCACAGTCTCGGTATCGATGTTGCAGAATTTTTGAAGTTATACTGTAGATGTTATTGGCGTAAATGTTCGGTATAGGTAATGTGTAGGGTAATGTGTAGTATTTATAGTTCATTTACAGGACACGCAAAATAATTCCGTTATAATATGATCTAGTTCACTAAGGTACACCATAAAAACTTACTGTAGAATATGATATGGATAGCAATTTCTCAACACTTACAGGGGTACAAAAAATAATTCGGTTACAGAACAGTTTTTGAGACATGCGTGTGTTTGAAAAGGCGTTTTCTATTGTGGTATAATTTTTAATTTTTAACTCATTTCTTGCACATTACTCGGTGTCTATAAACTCTGTAGGTAATATAGAGGGCTGAAGAAGAGAATTTAAATTGATTTCCGTTTATTTCCGGATAATCCTGAGAGGAAAAGTTTCTAAACATAACTAAATGTACACTTGTATATACTTATGTAGATACAGTAGAGCGCCGTTTATCGGAACCTCAATTAACCGAGCTTTCAATTATCCGAACAGCCAATTTCTCTCAAAAATTTTCTTTAAAACTGAACTTTCATTTATCCGAACAGCCTATTTCTCAGAAGTTTTTTTTTTTAATGATGATGAGATTATGGATGAGATTTAAAATGAAATATAAATTGAAGAAATGGAAATTAATGCTTTGAAAATAACCTATGTCCATCTCATTACGAAGCCTTTGAATGTTTGGAAACAGCTATGAAATGGCTCGAACGGCAGAAGGTCTCTGAATCTATTCAACTAACGTGGACAATGCAGAGTGACAGCAATACAAAGAACGTCTTCTTTGAAGCAAGGAACAATCGAAAGCTTTTTTGCTTAAATTATAATCTCTGGAGTTCAGAAAATGATAAAAAGAGAAAAAGAAATTTTAAATGATAAAAAAAACAGTTTTTAAACACGTTTACACTAACTGGTGCTGCCAGTCCTAAGCCTGGATAAAGTGTGAAGGTTTTAGTATGGACAGGAACATCCTTTAAATTGTCTGTGCATTTAGCTGAACTTTTGTTTATCCGAACTAGGGTCGGTCCTTACTTGTTCGGATAATCGGCGCTCTACTGTATATAGGTATTACGCAATATGGTGTTGCATCGGAGTTGCTCCTTGTACTTTCATAATCAAAGCGTAGGAAGATAAGATGATAATAGAAAAATTAAGAATGTTTTTTACATTTCTATTATTTTCACTTCTAGTTCTTGTTTCACATTTTGAAATTTCAATGAAAGTGTGTATTATATATTAATATTACATTTTAATTAGTTGTATTTTCAGAAATTGTTTATATGAATTTTTTGTACAGAATTCCAAAAAATAAAGTTTTCATAATTTTTTTGTAACCGCATTTGTATTCGTGTACGAGACAATAATGCGCACTTCTTTCCAATTCGGAGCAATGCTCAGACAAGTTTAAACGCCAACGCTTTCGCTACTGGAACATGTTTTACTCTCTAAATGGTTACAGTTGTTAAAAAAATAAATTATTTTATAATAGGAACATCTTATGCATTTATATATAAAAATATTTATTTATATATTTATTTAACATGCTTAATATGGCGGCGTTTAATGGTTTAACAAATATATTTTTTACATTTAAAATTTCTGGCAAAGGGAGATACTTTAGTATTAGAAATATTGCACAAGTTAATATCCGAAGAAATCGACAAGAATTTCGCTACAAACAGCGCACTTTTTGATTCAAATAATTCAGTAGGCGTAAACGGGTAGAAATAACATGTCTGTTAAATTTGTGTTTCATTTATATTATTTCATTATATTACTTATTTTTACAAACACCAAAAAAATTACTTGAAAAATATATATATTTAAATATGTTTCTTTAAATCTTGGTTGTATATAGCGACTTCGCTTAATCGAGTAACCAAGCTGAGCTAAAATTAAGCGTGAAAAATTATAAAACTGAAATATTTTGCTCCTCAGGCAATTCTTGTAACAGTCAAAATCAAATCACGCGATAAATTGAAAAAAAAATAATAAATAACAAAAAATAAATAACAAAATGAAAAAAAAAAGCAATCTAACAAATTACAACAATCGTTTGGAAAATGATTTTTTCAAAGACAAAAATTTAAGACATAAAAAATCGCACGGAGTTGATCACACATTACGTACGCCATGAATTAAACATTAATATTCCTGGACCCATCATGAACAAATTTTAAAAGAAATTTCAGTTTTACAATTTTCGGTACTGTAAATTTTTAAACTTCTACGGAGCTGGTCATAGATTACGTACGCCATGGGTTAAACATTAATATTTCTGTACCAATTTTAAATGAAATTTCATTTTTTAATCTTCTAAACATCCCGCAATATTACTTTTTACACCGTCGTATAGAAAAAAAAGTACTTTTAAATGCAATTTGTTTGAAAGCTGTATCTTAATTTGTTTCTGAGTTATTAATTATTTTTTGTAGTTTTCATTACTTTTTTGTCATAGTGGCAACATAAGTATCCATCTCTTTTGAAAGTAAAGAGAAAATGCAGATTACTGTATAGACCAGTCATAAAACGAATAAAATGCGGGATTCAACTAATAAAACGCTTCAGATATGTTTTTGATTTCCTACCCTGATAACCATTTTTCCAAATGTTTTTTAAAAAAAGTTATGTTTTCCATTGGTTTAGCTGGTAATGTTTAAGCGTTAGTCTAGTAAAGAGTTTATTGCAAAATGCCACCGAATAATAATAAAAAAAAAAAAATGCAAACTTTTAGTTTCACAAAAGTATAATTTTAGCTGAAAATTGCTCGAGGACACAGTTGAGGGTTTCGGCAATTCCAGAAAATGAGTTAATTTCGAATTCATGTTTAATTTTTATTTTTTAAATGAGAATATTCCCTTTAAGTGTAAGAACTTACGCATAGAATTGAACCAATTTTATTTCTTTTTTTAAATGCGGTTGTCGCTTTCCAGGGAAAATTGATGATATTCCCCCTGAAGATAATGCGCCGTTAACGAGATTTTTGTGAGGTTTTTTTTTCTTTTCTTTTTTTTTTTTTTTTTGAAACACTGGAAAGTGTATGGATTTATGATTAGAACTGAACGAAACTTCATATTTATGTTTTTGACTATGGACTGCAGGTACGATTTGAAAATTTGGATATTCCATCAGAATGGAACGCTGTGATAGCGATTTTTCTCGATTGTTTGTAGTTGTGCTGTAGATAGGCTGCTCGTTCGGCAAAGAGTGTTTCGCATCCAGATAACCCGGTTATTCACAAGTACCTAAGGTACGACAGAACGACAATTCTCAATAAAATATTGATTTTATTGAGAAATAAGATGGAGATTAACTCGTATTTAAACTCCAATTAATAAAATGACGCAGAAATTAATGAAAGATTAAAATCAAAATGGCGTAGTGGTGTTGTGCACTGTATGGTCGTGCAACAACGCACACTACATCACCTTTTTAACACTTTCCAAGAAAGTTGAAAAGTGTTTATGACTTCGGTTTGTCTGTCCGTCTGACCCCCTAGCGAGGGCGTGTCTATGCGCTCAAGGAGAAAATTTCCGCGTCTCTCCTGGGCTCGCGAGCGGCACCTTCCCCCTTTAATCGGTTGTCCCTCAAAAATGTCTTTGCCGTAGAATGGTATTTGATCTTGAGGGATCTCCGTACATCAACTCCGGCTCGGTAACCTCGAACCGGTTCGTGGGCCCGACTCCTTTATAGGTGCTCGGTTCCTGCGGGCTATCGGGGCGTCCCGGGTCGGGAACCAAGAGAAGGAACCATTTGGCTCCTCTAGCTAAGTGGCAGGATCTGTCGCACGCGATCAATCATCCTCTTGGGAATAACCGATGTGACGTGCGCTGGGCAGTGCACCGGCTTGACCGGAGTATGCGTGTGGATCGGCCCTAACGGGCCACTCCTGGCGGCGACCCTCGGGACGCGCCGTGGGGCTTGGAACGGGGGTCTTTCCGCACGTAGACACATGGGCCTGCAAGGGCCTGAGACCGGGAGATGGGACCCCGTCTTGTCTGTTCGTCTGTCCGCGCTCTAAGTCCCGTAAATATACTCGGATCATTCTGCAATATTTGAATATTAGGGAACTCTACCATCATAGGCGTAGAGTTTTCAAAATTATTGGAGGGGCTCAGCCAGTACCGCAGACAAGGGGGGTGTCTACCGCACCCTGAACAGGGATTTAATTTACTAAGTAATGAATACAAAAATAGTAAAACCTACTAAGACAAAATTACAAATAACCGCTGAAAGTTTCCGTTTTATACAGGTTTTCGTCTACCTCAGCAGGTAAAAATTCAACGAGTTCCTTTCGATGGATCATGAAATGTTTGCCATTAAACAAGATTTCGTTATAGACAGGTTCCGTTTACACAGGCTAATTATATCCATATCCATACAGTAAAACCTTTTGTAAAAGCAATCGTAAGCGACCGAAACAATATTCCGTTTAAGACAGGTTTCTGCCTAATTAAGTAAACTTGTACGGCAATCTTTCCTTATGGAGCATGAAAAGTTTCCATTTAAGACAGGATTATGCCATAGGTAGGTTCTGTTTTGACAGGTTTTACTCTACATATATCATAAATATCTATATATCTAATAATAAAAGACAAGATCGCTGTTTGTGTATTTATTGCCGATGGCTAGGAAAATCTACTGCACGCAGAGGTCTGAAAATTTATATTAGAATAGTTCATTGCAGGCATGGATGCCACTGAGGCTCAAATTTTTAATTTTTTTATAATTGGCCGAGATATTAATTAAAAACTCATCAAAAAAGAGATCTTTCTTTGAAAATTGGTGGAGGTGCGTTCGTTCATGACCAGAACCTGCTTTTCGAGAGGAAAGGAAGGAAGAACTAAATACATAAATACTTTTTTTTTTTTTTTTTTTTTTTTTATGCCCATCAACCGTGCCGTTTAAAATTCGGAAAAACGGACGACATATTCTTATAGTTCGTACTCTTATTTCTCAAACGCCGCAATCAGTTAAAAAAATATGATTCTTAACTTTTTGAAATTTTTTTTCAATAAGGGAGATCGTTTTTTCTCAGTCGACTTTTTCTCCATTTCGCCAACGCTTACTCAGGGCTCAATTTTAGAGGTACCGATTTACAAAAAAAAGCATTTAAAGATAAGATCTTGTTCTTGTCGCCGGTGCAATCGGTTTTCTAAAAGACTAATTTTAATTCTTTAAACAAACTCGCGACCCCATGTCACTTCGCGCTTCACCGTGACGAGACTATCTTTTCTCACAATCTTTTTAGAGCATTTCGACAGACTGGATTTTACACCCATTACAAAAATTTCGTAATGTTCGAACGAATAGAAGTACTTAAAAAATAATAATAAAATCTTAGAAAATTTTGACGAAAAAGCTAAAAAACGGTTTCGGCGCGGTTTCGCTTGGCTTCGGCACACGTTTTCACGATTAAATATGTATGTTTTTCATGAAATTTTATAGAATACACGGATACAGTTATACGCATTTATAACATATTAAAATTTTGGACAGGTCGGATGACGAAACTATTTTTTTTGTTGTTGTTATGTTAAAGAGCCCGACGCGAAAACAAGAAAAACTTGTCGAATGTGACAATCTCAAAACTTTCTTCTATCTCATACATGTTAATACTTCAAAATTTGTTATCACAGTGCTAAAATTAAATGACAATCTATACTCATCTCAATCATAAGGATCTAAAGATATAGGTTCATTAAATTTTGTGCATTTTAAAAGGAGATATATGTATCGCATCTTTGAAACAAACAATTGAATTTTGGTATCCACCCTCTTAAATGTATGCAGGAAAAATTCTCAGCTCAAAGAGCATAAAAGCGACACCTGTAGCACTGTATACACCCAAGCCTAAAAAGAGATCGATTTATGTGAAAGTGTAACAGAATATGAAGTCTGATTAAATTCCGTGTATTAGTTTTTGAGACAGCACAATTGTGGAAATCGTAAAAAACGGAGCATAGCAGCGCCACCTATTACGCGATTTACACCGAAACGTAATAAAGAACAACATACATCAACATCTAACTGAAATTGAAGTTTGATGAAAATTTGTGCATTAGTTTTTAAGATAGAGCTATTACGAAAATCATGATAAATTCTGTACTAACCTAATCTGAAGTTTTATGAAGTTCGATTAGTTCTTGAGAAAGAGGTATTGCGGAAATCATAAAAAATGCAGTTAGCAGCGAAACCTGTTGGACGATTTACACGAAAACGTAATCAGCACGAAATAATATCAAGATATAACTGACTCTGAAGATTCATGGAAATCTGATCATTAGTTCTTGAGGTATAGCTATTGCGGAAATCATCTATAGCTATTGCGAATAATGCATCATAGCAGCACCACCTATTGAGAAATTTACACCAAAAATTAATAAGCACCAAACAATAGCAAGGACTAACAGAATCTGATGTTTTATGAAAATCTGTGCATTAATTTTTGAGATATAATGCGATTTGCACCAACAACTATTCAGCACCAATTTATATCAGAGACAAATCGAACCTAAAGTTTTATTAAATTCCGTGCATTAGTTCTTGAAATAGAGCGCCAAAAAAATTTATGTCACATACAAACTCACAAATAGTCACTTTGTAAAAACATGTTTTTCGGGATCTTTGACCGCTAAAAAGCGTAAATCCTTCGAAAACCGGAATTCGAAAATTTTCTTGAATCCAATACTTAATTCTAATAATTCTTGCAATAATAATTCTTGCAAAGATGGAAGAAAGTATAAAGGAAGAAGAAAACATGCCTTTTAGAAGTAGATATCAATATTTTTTTCACGAAAATTTTACACGGGCTGAGAAACGGTTATATTTATAAGATAAATTTTTTAAAGAGTTCGAACCAATAGAAAATATTTAAAAAAAATAATAATTATGAAACGGCTGTACGTGAAAAACAGAAAATGACTTCTTACGAACGCTTTTACCATTAAAAGTCAATATTTTTTGCAGATTTTTTCGTTTAAAAATATAAATTCGGGCAAAATCGGATTAAAGGTATAAAATCATAAAAATTTGCGCTTTATTAAAGGTTATTATCACGGGCCCGGGCAACGCCGGGCGGGCCACCTAGTCTACAATAATAAGGAAAGAAGTTTGTCTGTCTGTCGGCCATGTTCTGAAAAAACCGTTGCACGCAGAGCTACAAAATTTGGTATGAAGGTACCTCTATGTATTTAGTTAAGCACACCAAAGCCCGATTTTAGACCTTTTTCAATATAATTTTTAATGCTTTTTCACGGTTCGAGGGGATTTTTTTTAATTATTAAAATAAATCCGATTTCAAATTTTTAGCGTATAATATAGTAAATTTTGTCCTCCGAAATTTTATTTTTGGCCTTTGTGACTTTTAGAATTTTTAGCGCTTTTTAATGCAATTTTCAGTGGTTTTTCGCGTTCCGCAGTGACTTTTTTATTTTTGGTAAAAGGAATTCGGTTTTAAAATTTTAGACTAATGTAGTAAATTTTGTTCACTTTGAGCGATTTTTATTGCGATATTTTGCATTCCTTGGAGATTTTTTGACATTCGTGAAAAAATTCCGGTTAATGTTTTAGTCCACTATAGTGAATTGTGTTCTCAGCGATTTTTAAATTTTTAATGCGCTTTTTTGCGTTTGTCTGCGTTTTTTTCGCATTCCGTAGCGATTTTTTGGCATTCAAAATAATTTTTCGGTTTCAAGCTTTCAGCTTGATATAGCAAATTTTCTCTTCCGCAATTTCTGAAAAAAAAATTCGCCACCTCAACACGATTTTTAGCGTTTTTACGCGTTCCGTATCTTTTTTTTACATTTATAAAAGAAATTCGTTTCAAACTTGTAACACACTTTTGTAATTTTTATTCTTTTGCGATTTTCGATTTTTTATCGATTTTTAATGCGATGTTTAGCGTTCCGCTGCTATCTTTTGACATTTGTAAAAGGAATTGGGTATCAAACTTTTAGCCCAATATAATAAATTTTGTTATATTTTCAATAAAGTTTATTCGAAATTCGTACAGCGATTTTTGAATTTTTTGCGAATTTTTATGCATTGTTTAGAGATTTTTCGCATTCCGCAGTGATTTTACTACATTCGTAAAAGGAATCCTGTTTTAATCTTTTAGCACATAATAACAAAATTTTGCCATCTGCGATTTTTTGAATTTTTAGAGTTTTCTCGCGCTTCGCTGCAATTTTTCCAAATTAGTAAAAGGAATCCGGTTATCTTCTAGCCCAAAATAGTAAATTTTGTTTTCTTTTCATTTAAATTTATTTGGCATTCGTGCAGCTTTTTTTTTTAATTTTTCGCGATTTTTTTAGTTTTTTTTTTTTTTTTTTTTTTTTTTTTTTTTTTTTTTTTTTGTGTGTGTGTGTGTGTGTGTGTTTTGTACTATTTTTCGACGGACCGGACGATTTACTTTCATCATTTGCAACAAAACTTAAATCCTCTCCCCCCTCCCTCCCGAGTTCGTAAATTGGAGTAACTTTCTTTGTAGGTTCGGGAAACTGCGAAACATCTTATCTGTGCTCTAAACAGATCATATCGGACACCATTTGTTGTCCGTTAAAAATGTGAATTTATTGCCCTATGTCTATGACGCCGAATCGGAAAAAGAAATTCTTCCCAGAAAGTGTGCCCATGCCTACTGTCCAAAGAAGGAAGAAAAACCCACCATGGAGAAGAGTGCTTAATTATTCCCCATACGCCACGCTAAAATTTTTCAGTTTTTTACTTGTTTACAAAGAATAAAAGTAAACAGCGAATTTAGAGAAAGAACAATTATCCATCGAAAACATTATAAGCTAAAAACTTTTGTAAATTGTATGAAATTCCAAAATCTGATTTTTTTTCTATGTCAGTTGGCGTAAAAAAATATAGCCCATCTGAAAAAATTATTGTAGGGGCTCGAGCCCCACGGGCCCATATAGCTCTACGCCTATGTCTACCATAGCACGAACCCTATTCCAAATGAAGTTTGTAGCACGTTTAGTTCATTTACAGGGACAGTCAAAAGTTTTCCGTTACATTACGGTCTATGGGAAAACATCGTTTCAAATTAAATGCTTTGATACTGAATGAAATGCTTTCATGCTTTCAGACATAATAAAATTGATATACATTTATCAAGTGCGCTAAAATATGCATTTTGTAGAATATGTGGCGCAAGGAATAGTTATTATTCATTTACAGGGCCACACAACAGTATTCCGTTACATAATGATATAGGGGTGGAGGGAATTTTTTGCGGCGTAATTCAATTATGTTAAATTATGTCATGTATAATGAAATAGATATACGTCGCTGAGGTTTACTATAAGTTATTTCACGTATAATACGAAGTGAATAGCATTATTTACAGGGACACACAAAAGATTTCAGATACTATATTGTATCCGAAGTACTGTACATTAGCAATGATTGCTGGAAATGCATTTGTAATTATGGTATGTGCTTTTATGTTTCAGTATGTATACGCATTGTATATGGTGTGTATAAATGCTCTAACTGACATACAGGGCTGCACAAAAGAATTCGTAATGGCTACTGGGTATGATTGCAAATTGCTTAAAGGTGGTTTTTAAATGAGTTATTCTTTTTTACGCTGAACTTAATTTAGTTTACTAAGAAATGTTTGTAGAATATGCATAAAATGATATACAGGGTCACGCAAAGAATTGGATACATGGCCGTCTATAAATGATAATTTCTGGAAATGTGATTCCAGTAGTTTTAAGAGTGTTTTACTTTGAATTAAACTTTAGATAAATAGTGGCGTGTAATAAAGGTACTAGGTTAACTACAGGGTTGTACAAAAGTATACAAGTATGTTTCCATCTATTAGTATAAATTGCTGAAAAAGAAATTTCAACCTGTTATATGTTTTCTTGCTAAACTAAATTTCTCCATTATATAGTATCTATATCAACCTACAGATCAAATACAGTGCTGTTCAAAAGAATTGGAATACATATTTGCTATGGAAGGTAACTGCTGAAATCAGTTTTTCAAATGTTTTATGCGTTTTCTAAAATGTTTAGTTAGTTCTCTTATATACTTTATTTCCCTAAATAACGAAGTTTTGTTAAATAATTCAGGAAGTGTTGGAAAGTGTTTCATAATCTATGCTTAACGCGTGAATTTTCTTACTTTTTTTATTTCTAAAATGCATAATTGAATAAAATACGCTATTTTAACTAGTAACGTGTATGAGCTACAAGTAAATTTTGGGGATGTCACATTCGATTAGTTAACTGCTTATAATTAGCTACTACTACTTATTAACTACTTATATTCTTCAATAGATTGAAGACTAATTGTTCTTGTGGAAAACTTTAAATGGAATAAAACGTTTTTCGTATTATTCTGTCAGCTTTAACCGGTCCTTTACCTACGAAAATTTATCGATGCATGATAGCAATTTCAGAATGTAGCCGTAGTCATATCTTCAAAACATGAAATTTATCAATATATTTAACAAAATCTTCAATATTTTCATATTATGGATACACTATACACATTAAGATCTATGTAGATACATTCTAGATAATTTGGTTCAAGTTCTAAAATACTTTTGCTTAAATTTGTATTTCACAGATTTAGTGACTGAACACTTTTGCATTTAGTTTCAATTTAAATCGTAAAGTCTATAGTCAATAAATTTATATAAATTACGGAATTGTATACTGAAATATGATTTTTTTTATTTGACTAATATTATTAAAACTTTAAAATATTATATATTTGACTACATAAGGCATCCCAAACTCGTTTCCTACCGAGGACCAAATTCAGCATTTACAAACTATCACGATCCACTTTTCCAAAAAGATAATAATAATAAGCAGATTAATTTTATTACTATCGCCAAAATCAGTACATTAAAAAATTGGAAAATTCCAAAGTTACTTATCGAAAAAAAACATGCACCATAATTTTTTTAAATATTTACAGACTAAAATAGCACCAATTTCAACGCTTTTAAACATTTGTTATTCTGTAAAATAAAAATAGCAAAGATTTACAAAAAAGCGCTGCCAATTATAGGGGAAAAATGTTTAACTAAAAATAAAAGCATGCTTAAACGAATAACTGCCATTTAAAAATTTAAATCCCAATCATTATTATTTTAAAATGTATTATTAAGTTTCTTATATTTTTATTTAAATTGTAATTGGTACTTTTTATGAAAGCAATCGTTGCAGAAACACAATTATTTGCAATTTAAAATTACTTATGAAATAACTTATTCTTAAGTGAATTAAGGATATCAGCTATCGTGATAATACAGAGCTTATGAATATCTAAATGAAGCTCCTGACTTATTTTTAAGTTCATGTCGTGTCTGCGAATAAAAAATACCTACTGAGCAGAACGTGCATGAATATTCTTAATAATGGCACATATTTTCAAATTTCTTTAACTATTTCTGACATTTTTCATTCAACTTAGTAGTTAAGAATTTTCACTTGTGAGCAATTGGATGCAATGTTATTTTTTAACTTATACATTACATATAATAAGCTTCATGAATGCATTTTTTTCAATAAATTTTTACTTTCAAACGTAATAATTTATCTTTCTGAAGTGTTTCGGCATATTTGTGAATAAATTCTTAGCAAACTCCGACGTAATTTCTACATCTCAAATATAAAATTTCAGTTTTTAATTTAATGTATAATGAATTGAAAATTGATTGTCGTCAATCTATGATCTACATCCTCATGATCAAAATAGATAAAGATCACGTAATCACGATTCTCATTTACAAAGACATACGTTTACTAACCTAAATAACAAAAATAATTAATGATCTGAAATCAAAAATTTCCGTGTTCGACTATGTATGCCACCAAATAATAACAATAAGGTAACAAATCAATTTATTTCTTTTTTTTCTACGACAACAAGACGATAAATAGTGTCTCTAAGCTATTTATTTATTTTTAATTTTTTTAAACTATTAATTATCGATCATTAGCACCGTAATTTAATAAATTTTTTATACATTTTTATTAAAAGGAAAATTTATTCTATTTTTACAAGAAGAAAGTATTGCATTAGTGAAAAATTTCGACTTCCGGTTGTCGTTGAATTTCCACATTTTAGAAGGTTCTGAACGCAACTTGATGGTTTTTAGAAATATCTGTCTGTGAGTCTGTCACTCTGTGAGTCTGTTTGTATGTTACAAAAATTTTATGGGCGCTTCTATCTCAAGAACTAATGCACTGAATTTCACAAAACTTTAGATTTAGCTATACCTTGATATAAACTGGTGCTGATTAGTTTTTGGTGTATTTCGCCCAACAGCGTGGCGCTGCTATGCGGCATTTTTCACAATTTCCGCAATAGCTCTATCTCAAGAACTAATGCACGAATTTTCATCAAACTTCATATTCAGGTATATTTTGATAACTATTGGTGCTGATTATGTTTTGGTGTTAATCGTTCAAAAGGTGGTGCCGCTATGCTGTTTTTATGCACGATTTACGCAATAGCTCTATCTCAACACCTAATGCACGGATTTTCACTACAGACCTCTGAATCCGTGAAGGCACGGCCCACCTGGCATACTTTTTGCTTGTGCTCCTTTCCTACATATCACGTCACTCACCAAGATAAAACACAACATCTCACTTCTTTGATCGCCCCCCTCTTTTAGTATGCCACAATTTGGTTGTTTTCGTGAGACATGTGAAGTTCATACTTTAATTCCTCTCGTTATTTTAAAGAATGTAGTTATGTCGTCAGCATATATATATGTATATGGTTTTGTTCGTTTACGTATTGAGAAAAAAAAAACTTTTTATTCATAATTGTAAATTGTTAAATGTCGTTAAAAAAGAAAATGAAGTAAATTTACAATATTCTTAAAACTTCAAATATACAGTGTATCTACAAATTAGTTAGACGATTTCGGAAGTTAAGAACTTCCGAAATATTAAGTGTAATTAACTAATTGAAAGTCAGACTAGTAGTAATTTTGCCAAAGTTTATTCACAGATGGCGTTAGGTTTCATAACTGACACTATCGCTTAGCGAGCTATCCATTCTTGTTCTGCATTATGATAATGGATATGTACAACGGCACTGAACAAGCGAAATGCTGCCTTTGGTTTCGTGAAACTCATTCTGCTGAGCTAACACGACCCTAACGCCATCTATGAATAAACTTCGGCAATATTAGTACTAGTCTGAGTTTCAACTGACTTAATTTCATTTAATATTTAGAAAGTTTTTAACTTAGGAAATTGTCCACATTACTTGTAGACATCCTGTTTATAAAATGGCTTTAAAGTGAACTGATAACGTTAAAAAGACAAAACATTGCACACAATTAAGCTCTTCCGTATTTTTTTTTTTTAAGAGAAAAATAATTGAAAATATTTTATTATTTTATTTCTCTAAAAAGTAAAAAGTATTTAATAATAATAATAATATTTCTTTTTTCAAATAGAATTCATTTTCGAAAAAATGATGCATATAGTTAAGTTGTAATTATTTGATAAAATAAAGAGATTAAAAAAGAACTATTGCGTTATTTGGTAAGTATGAATTTCGAAAAGGAAAAATCATAAACATATGAAAAAAACATTGTCATTTCTTAAAAACAAAGCAAAAAAAAAAACTCATTATGCTCAATGTATTAAACTAATTTATTCTTCAAAAACCACTTAAACAAAAGACATAAAAGTAAATTGAGAACTATATTTTTTGCTCAGTTTTATAAGAAATGTTAATAGAAATACTTTTAAGTTTATAAAATTATAACTCTAAGAAAACTAAATGCAATACTAACTTAAAACAGAAACGTGATAAAGAGGCTTCAGAATTTGGAAGGAAGATAAAAATACCGGTGATAAAGATCAACAGCTTGCTCTTTAAATTAACGACATAGGAACTGGAATTGTCTCTATCGCCAACATCAATTCAGTGCCATCTGACAAGAAGGAATTTAAAGATTTTTTTAAGGATTACGAGTAGATGGGAACTGTGCTTCAGATTTGTCGATTTTCAATAAAGAATTTTAAATAGCATGGAACGCGAATAAAAAAAAATGTATGTTTATTAATCATCTTTTCAAAAATGAATGTCACTAAGGAAAAGTAATGAGTATCAGTATTGAATAATAGGGTGTACCAAAAGTACAACGAGAGGTAGAAATAGAGTACCGAAATTTTACAAAGGTTTTATATCATAGTTTCTTTAAAACTGTTCATAAATTTAATATTTAAATATTTTTACGCTTATTTTGTGTCCCATGAATGTATCATATTTTTGAAAGGAAATAAGTGTTTTAAAATGTTACGTGAACTTCTTGAACTAGTCTCCTCGAATATCGAGGGCGTTTGGTTATCTTAAGTATAGAAGAATGTAATTTATATTTATGTATAAAAAGCTGAGGCTGTAGATAATGAGGTTTTAGGAAGTAATATTCCAAAATACAGCTTGTTTCTTTTTAGTCAGAACTAGTATATTTTATACATAATTAAAACAAAAAAAGAAAATATTTGAAGGAAATTGCAGCAGACATAACTTTTGTTGTTCAAAATAAATGTAATAATAGCATGATATTTGGTGCTCTCTTTTATCTGCGTCGAAACAGAACTTAACTCTACGCATCGTATTTTGAAATTTAGTTTACATTAAATACAATGTTACTGAATGATTTACTGCACTCTTGGAATACTTTTGAATGCTTTAAAATGTCCAAAATGGTTTGCAATTAATGGTCGGAAATGCCTGCCTTATAAACTTTAGAAAACGTATCGGATTAATAAGGTATTCTAACTAAATATAAACGCACCTTTTTGCACTCTAAATTAAAATGTCTGAAATTCAGACACTTAAGTGTCTGAAATGGAGTGTTCAATTTTCAGACATTTTAAAATGTCTGAATTTTTTCAGACACTTTTTGCGTCTGAATTTCAGACACTTCAAACGTCTGAATCGCATCCATTTTTTTGTAAGCATCATACGTAGCCATGTTTGACCACGTTGAATCCTGGAAAAATATTTGGCTGTGGTTCTGCTCCCCCCCCCCCCCCAATACAGCCTGATTTTTTGGGTGCTCTCAGTTTTGGTATACAATTTTCGTTACGTTGATAATTTAAATCTTTTACGACATTGTACTGATTATAATCAATATCTTGAACTTCAGGAGTAGAACAAGATTAAAAAACAAAAAATATTTATCTAAATATTAGATTTTTTAAAATTTATTTTGTTTTTAACCTTATTTTACTTTAAAAGTTCAAAATATTGATTATAATCAGTACAATTTCGAAACAGATTTAAAATATAAGCTTTACAAATATTGCACATCAAATTTGGGGGCACTACAGTCGTAGGGGGACGGGGCACTTCCCAGTTTGCCCTTCCTTTAATCAAGAAGTACTTTTGCAAAAAACGCAACCCTGCATTATAGTTGTCTAAATTGAGATGTCCGGTATTCGGGAGTATCCGTTGTGGAAGTTAATGGACATTCTCGAATAGCGAACACCTCTATTTAACGAATACTTCTTTAATCAGCAGACATACATATTTGTATATTTTTACCTCAAAAAAGTAGACATCTCCAATTATCGGACAAATTCCGCGGTCCCGAAGTATTCGCTATTAAGGGCTTTTAAGGTACATAGATAAATATATATATATATATATTATAATCTTGTCCTACTCTAAAAGTTCAAAATATTTATTATACTCGGTTGAATGTGGAAAAAGATTTAAAATATCAGATGTACGAAAATTGCAAAAATCCCCCCCCCCCCCACAAAAAATGAAAATATAAAAAAATATATTGCCACATAGGCAATTTTACATATACATCACTTGATAATCACAACAGCCATTTAACTATGAATAATGAAAATAAATAAATAAATATTCTACTTTAATAACATTGGGGAAAAAATGACTTTTGTATTTTGTTAAATATATTTGCGTTTTTAAACTTGTCCTACTCTAAAAGTTCAAAACTTTCATTATAATCAGTGCAAGATTTAAGATATCAGCTTTACAAAAATTCATGCAAAATCCCCCCCCCCTCCCCCCCCCAAAAAAATGAAAATACTTATTTAAAAATTATGTTTTTAAAAAATTTATATTTCCACATGGGCAAGTTTTTATGTAGATCAGAGGGTACTCACAAAAGCTGTTCAACTATCAATAAAAACAAATAAGTACATATTCTATATTAAAAACATGAGGAAAAAATAACTTATGATTTCCAAACTTCTTTCGTCTTAAATATATACAGTAACATCTGTCATTTTTGTATTTTTCGTATAAGTGCATATAAATGAAGTTACCACAATTTTAAATACGAAATCTAGTTAGAGGTTTTTACTTTTTCCCATTATAAATTTCAAATTACTTTTTTATTAAAATAATAAAAAAATCAGTATTAGAGTTGATTGCAAATCAAATACATATGTATATTTTTACAGGCAGCTTCATATAATAGACCAGTCTCATTTACTGTATTTATCTTTTTTTAATCTGCGGTTTTATGCCAGGAAGTAAGAAAGCATTAGGTCATCTTTCAAAGTTTTTTTTTTCTTTACTTCCTTGTGGCCGTCATTTACTGCGAGATAAAAATTATCCATTGAAACTAAGAACTGACATTGAATATATAATTCGTAATAAAAAAGAACGTCATAAGTTTAAAAAATATATACTTCTAGAATTAGTGGGGTTTTTTACGAACAGATTCAAAACTAATTAAATTTCATGCAGGATTTTGTTTAGTACAATAAATAAAATCATAAAATACACTAATTTTACTACTATAAAAAACTTACTTGAGTTGCTGCAAGAGGTAAGAAATATTCCTCGATTTGAAATTTTAAAAACTACCACAACCACAGTGAGGGATAAAGACTTTCATCAGTTTAAAAGGTAATCCCATAATACATCCGACTAGCCATATTTAAAGAATGAGATGTTTCATCCTAAAAACAGGACCCGCCAGACAAAAGTTTCTTTTTTTTTGCCAGCTTCGACAGGACGAAGATGAATAACACAATATTATTGATATAAATTGATACGAGTTAACACTAAGCCCATTGCACACGCTTTGTAGAATTTCCGGGTGTAATCTTCAACCGTCGTCTACTTCTGTTCTGTGTCTATCCCGCCCTTGTATCGACGACAGCTTCTAAGAGACATTTGATGTCGAGCACACACGTCAGATGTATGTATTCAATAAATAAATAATCCAAGTTAATACGAATTAAAATCACAGTACTTCACATTTCGCAAAAAACGAATTAAAATACACGCGTACATAAAAACAAACTTTGTTTGAATTACAACGTATACCACTTCGAACGAAGACATCTAAAACGCATGCGCAACTGGGAGTGCTAGTGCCCCCTGGTGGTTATTGCGTCGGAAGAATCAAAACGTCTTAAATTAAGACACGTTTAAAGCAATGAAGTGTCTTAAAATAAGACGTTTGCGGATATTTTAGACATTATTCTCAGTTCGTTTACACCATGGTCATAGTAAGACGCTTATGTATCTTAAATTAAGACATCTATAGTGTCTTAATTTTCAGATTAAGACACTTAAGTGTCTAAAATTCTTTTTCAGTCACATATGTGTCTAAATTTAAGACGCTTCTATTTGCAGTGTGCACTGAGGAATGTAATGCACCTTTTTGTCGCATGATTCGGCGCTGTGCACTGTAAAAAAAAAATCTGTAAAGTTACTAAAGTTTTTCTAGGAAACTGCGAATCCTAGAACTTTTTATGTAACGGCAACAACAAAGATGCATGTAACAGATACACTTTTGCGCCGAAAATCAAAGAATCTGTAAGGTTACTAAGGATTTTCTAGGAAACTGGGATGCCTACAACTTTTCATGTAACTGCAACCGGCGTTACAGATAAAATTTTAGTAAGAGTACTGTAATTTTAGCAAATTCATTTGTAAAGTTACAGATTTCTGTAGCTTTACAAAATTAGTTTTGTAGATTTCCTGCATTTTTTGTATAGTTACAGTTGAAAATTTAGTAAGCCTGTGGCTTTACATGTGTAGAACTACAGATTTTTTTTACAGTGTGCTTTTCTTATGCTTCGGGCAGCACTTACTGTGATTGAAATTAGTGAGTTTAAATAGGTTTTCCCTCACGGTCATTCTTTTTTATGTTTCGTTTCTTGAGTGAACAGAGACGCAGTACATTTTCCTTTAAAATTGAAAATTATCATCGGCGATAAACAAAATAAGATAAGTAAATTATTAAACTATCCTGTAAACACACATATACCGAATGCATATATATTTTTTTCAGGATGAAAATAGGGACATTTTAACGTAAAAGGAGCGTTTCCGAATCGCGTTTTGCGTGGGCGTGACGCCAAGTCGGAGGCCAAGATGAAAGAATTGAATGTGTTGTGCGACACCACATAAAGGAAAAAGTTTAATCTCGAGAAATGGTCATTAAGATGTTGGGCAGAAATGTGGATAATTACAACCACTATGGATACACAACACTGCTAGATTACGAATATGGTATATGCGGAAATCCATGCTCAATATAACCCAGGTATCCATCGGATGAACATTTGGCGGATAATTAACCAACTTCGTGTATAAAATTTAGAAAATGAAGACTAATTCATTCATAGCTCAGAAAACAATGAGATACATTTGTCAACAGTTAAGAAAATTGATCCTGGGAAAATTGAACTGGGAAAAAACTCGTACTATATTACTGTATTGACTCTTAATATTCGTCAGGATTTCATAAGTACTGGAGAAACAATATTGTTACTCAAAACGTCTATTTCGAGATCCGTCTCTTAAGCTTCAAAAGAAAATTTATTTATGCTAGTGCAATAATATAATATGAATTTTAAAGTTGATGTTAATACTGATAATTTAGCATGTTTGACTGTTAAAATTTATTGTTGAACATGAAAATAATTATTTGAATGTCTATATTCCAGGTGGATAAAACGGATTAACCCTTAACAGTTTTGCCCGAGATTCTCGGGAAATATTTTATGGACACTAGTAAATTTATTCACTGGCAACGATTCTGTTTTATTGCTGTTAATAAAATTAAGGGGTCTCAGGGCTCTTAGAGCTTCAAAAGTTTCGAAATTTTTATTTTTTTAGATGCTAAACTCCTATTTCTTCTGAAAATTTTGATATAATTATGTCCTTGAAATTCTCATTAGAACAGAAATTGTGGCTTTTAGAATTATAACCGCGCAATAGCTAAAGCGGCATTTCCGAAACTTTGAAGTCATTCTCCTCCAAATGACGATTTTGGGCATAACGCGCACGATATCTCAAAAACTTCTGAATACTGTGTCATAAAATTTTCAAATCATATGTTCCCTGTTAGTATGTATAAACTGAACATAAAATTTCATTTTATTGTTCAAAAAATATTTTTTAGGTGATTGTTGAAATTTTCAAAATTTTGTGCTAGTTAAATACAACTTTGTATTAAAATTATATATATAAAAAAAAATAAATACAATTTTAGGTTCAGGGCAATTATTACTGTCTGAAGTATAATTAGGCACAAAAAATTTTCATTCCAGTTGCTTTTTTTTTTTTTTTTTTTTTTTTTTTTTTTTTTGCTATCCTGCGCGTAAGCTGTCATACTAATTTTCGGCTTGACAAAGATCTGACAGTTTGGAGCCCCTATAAATACTAATTCTGCATCTTGGAATTTTTAAAATGCATGGAATGAAAGAGCATACATATATATTTCATCCAATTAAAATTGTGTTTCTAAATCATATACATTTTAAGATATTAACTGTTGAAAATGGTCCTTATTTTTTTTTTTTTAATTTTAAGAGTCCTGAGACCCCTTAAGTAAAACCTTATAAGTTGTATATTTATAACAACATATTTTATCGTTTAGAATTTATATAATTGATTTGAATAATCATATTTCGCAGGAAGGTGCGTAGTTTTGACGACATGTGAAAAAAAAAACAAAAAAAACCCCCCAAAAAAAACAGATTATTGGTTTACACTTTGTAAAAACTAGTCGAAAATGTTCTCAAAATTTATGTCCTGTAAAAGAAACTTAATTTTTATAAGTGCCTCTTTAAATATAGAAAATTTATTAGTTTGTGAGTTAATTTTAAATAATGCTAAAGGTACACTTATCGGAATCTCCAATAGCTCGAAAGAGTTTGTATGTTCGTCCGTGGTTATATTATACTTCCCTAGAATAAGAAAATTTTGATTTTTTTACAGTGTATCTACTCGTGCATGACGTGTCTTTTTGTAATAGTTGGGATAACTTTTTTGGAGGACGAAATATTGATTAAAAAATAGTAAAAAGATTTCAAGCATATTTCATTATATTAAAATTTAACAATTATAATTAATTTTGCACAATATTTACAAAAAAATACTTTATTACTTTCTTCTATCTTCAATAGATGAAAGTATTGTAATAGAAGTTTTTTTCGACTTCCTGTTTTCGACAGATTTACAAATTTCACGTGTCAGAGTTCCCCAAAATACGTTTATAGAAAATGTCTGTCTGTCCGTGTGTCCGTATGTCTGTCACCATTGTACCATCAAAAAGTGAATGAAGTTAAGTACAGAATTGAACAAATTTTTTTTGTATGTTTTTGGCTATAACAAGTAGGTCCTCATTGAATTTGGAGATATTTCGCCGAAATAGAGCACTTTAATAGCAATTTTTGTATAATCTTCTTGATTTTTCGTAGTTTTATTGTACACCGGCAGCTGGTAATGCTACAGATACTTTGCATCATGATAAGCCGGCTTTTCGCGAACAGCTGATGTACAACAGAATAACGGAAAACTACTGATTTTAATAAATACGAGATGAACTCGTTTTTACTTGGATTAATTGAATTAAGCAGGAATTTAAGATGAAAGTCAAACTTGGTATAGTATTGAACCAATAATATTAAAATTTTGGCATTTATAACTACATTTTGAAATATTAAGATATATTAAATAGAAGCAAGTTTTGGGATTGGCACATCCTACTAGTTATATCAAGTATGTCAACAGATTTTTTAAAACCACACTGTAAAAAAAACGGAAATACTACTGGCAATCTAGACGCCAGTACTATTTCCGTTTTTTTACGGGAATTTTTACCCATAAATTACAGAAAAATTTCTGTTATTATTCAGAAAAACGGAAAATTTTCTGTAATTTATGGGTAAAAATTCCCGTAAAAAACGGAAATAGTACTGGCGTCTAGATTGCCAGTAGTATTTCCGTTTTTTAGTACTTTTTTTTTTTTTTTTTTTTTTTTTTTTTTTTTTTTTTACACTGCATGCTTGGGAATTATTTAAACTAACAAACAAGTTTTTTCTAAAGTGAAATCAAACTTTATTTCATTATAATACATTAATTGTTAATTACCGACGGAAAATTTGAGAGTATTGTATTATCTAGAACACACGTCTTCACATAATTCTGTCACATTAGAAAGTGCATAAAAATAAATTCAAAAAGTTTATATAGCTGTATCAAGTCAGTGAAATAAAAGCTTGTAAATATTTATGCGATAAAAAGTGAACTGTGAAAAGATATTGTCTTTGAATTCAATAACTAGTAATGAATTGGTAAAATGCTTCGCTCCAAAATTAGCAACATTTTGGGAAAAGGTGAAAACTGAAAATGTTTGGACAATATTTGATGACAGCATGGCCTATATTGTTACAGCGTTTGTAATGTAGCAATAGAAGATAAGACATCGTCTTGATACTGTTTTGCTCTTAGTCATATAAATACATATATAGAAATTAGATTTTATTAATCTAAAACTTTTTATTTCAGAATAAACGCAATTTTTCTCGATCATTATGTCGATCATTAAAAAATATATTTATATGTAATCATATATTGTTTATAATGTATAAGAAAATGCTTTTGATATTCCCTTTGTCACGGGAGCTATTGTGAATTGGAATGAATTGGAATGAATTTCCTGTATTTCCCACAACCGCACTCAATCCATAGTTCATCATTATCTTGTATTTGTGGGAACAATGATATTGAAATAACCACTACATCAGAGTCCACAGTTCGTATTAAGATGCGAGTATGTCCACTTTCTACTGCATGCTTAACATGGAGAAGTAGGCAGCCATCTGCTTCTTCGTGTGTGACGGGAGAAATGCTTGATACATCCATATATGCTGATGCGAGGACTTATTCATTATAATTATAGACAACATATTTTCCTGGATACTCGTCTCCCACCATTTCCTTAGCTAGCAACTTGAACAATTGGGTCTTGTTTTCGTTGACGCATAGGAATTGCTGAAATTTTTTTGGAATTGCAGTTGATTATGAGACTTTAATACTTATGCCACTTCCTCTTGTTTCTCGGGTATGTGCCTTCAAACTGTTACTAATATATCTGTCGAATACAATATCTAGTCCTGAACTGTTCTTCAGTTGATTAATGAAATATGATTTTAAAACATGTTCATAGTATCCGGAAAATTTTATCGCAATACCAGGATTAAGCATGTGTATTACGGCTTCTCCATCGGATATTTTAGCTGTTACATTTGGTTGGCTGTGACTAAAGCTAATGCCATATTTTTTTTAATGCAGTCAATGATATCGGACTTGTTGTATGGTTTTCGGAGTTTTCCATCATCTGAAATAGAGGGTGGGTACTTTTGGTTTTCATGCGAAAAGAAATCATCTATGTTGCAATCCCGTGCTTCAGATGCAACATACAATCTGCAGAATAAGTTGGAGTCTTTACGTAAGTAAGAAATCTTGGACTTTGCCTTATCTTTTTTTCTTGTTATAGACTTGAAGATGTGAATATTGGTTCGAGAAATAACTTCATGAATTGAAGTTTGAACTTGATCGAGACGGGACACGGCATAATCATCATACTGCTTTAGTCCTACAGTAAATGCTTCCGTAACACACTTGATAGCTTCGAAACTTGGAATTATTTTGGAGCTCTCTATTGACATTAAATCTGTTTCTTCAAATGGATTTCCTTGTTCGGATAAGACGTTAATCATTTCTTTGGCATAGGGCAAGAACCTTTTCTCATGAGCATTGTTATCTTCATGATGCTTTGCACCCACGTTTTTGTCATCTTTTAAATTTGATTTCTCTTCAAATTCCTCAATTAAAGAACTGATCCTAGGGCTATTGTTGTACTACTTTATGATCAATCATCAGATCTTCAGAGGATCAATGATTGCAGACGAGTGTTATTTAAAAGACAGAATCGAGCCATCGAAAACATACCTCCTACAGCAGATGCTTTGACACAACACATCAACAGAGCTACTCTTCAATCAAGAATTTGGAACAACAGCCTCGTTGCACACTACACAATACCTTCGCCAACCAATTGGGGATGGATAATAAATTCAGGAGGATCGTACCAACCTTTGTGGATAACAATTCCAGAGATGTCAAAGCACTCTAAAGAACTTACTTCCTGTACTTGCCGCAAGCGATGCACATCTTGTAAATGTATTAAAATGGAAATAAAATGTATGAAACTTTGTGTATGTGAAGGGCAGTGTTTAGACAGTGATAAGTAAATATTGTATTGTACATTCTTTTGTTTCTGATTCTTGTACCTATAAATGTCTGAAACATATTTTACAGTTATGCCTATTAAGTGTACCTCACGTCATTGATTTTAAAACGGAAATGAAAGTTTCATAGCCCTGAATAACCCTTGGATATATTTACATATACATAAAAATTTACAATAATAACATTTGCTACTTAAACAGTTTAAAGCCACTGTATTAATTTTCGGATCCCATATAAATTAGGTACATTGCAGCCATAATGACTTTCTGCGCAACGCTACATTGTTTTGGCAAATTTTCAGAAAATATTTGTGATAAAATAGAAGTCATATATACCATCCGAAAGGTAATTTTCTGACGAACAAAAGATATGCGACACGTTTTCAGCTACATGCAACAAATTCCAAGTTATTTAGCAAAATGTTTTGATTTTTTTTTTATTAATTTATAAATATTTGTGGTATTATATAAATGAATAAAAGGTATGAATATAAACAATGATGTCAAATATACCGTTGGGAAGCGCGTTTTCTCCGGATTAATAATCACTAAAAATATAGGTTAATATTGAAATATTAACCCGAGTTCTATAGAGAAATGTAGAAGCACTTCTCAAAACTTTGGCGGCCATATTGATTACGTCATCATCGCCGCTAGAGGGCCAGGAAAATTTGTGTCCCGGGCTTTTTAGCCTCATCTATCCATATACTATCTGAATCCGAAGTGGCGCATTGGTTGCCAGATGTGACTTTTTTTTAGCTATCTCACCCCACTAAATGTGTAATTACACCATTTATCATAGTTTAAATTACACCATTATATAAGCTAAATTACTCCATAAAATTGGAGGCAGTATGTTGCCACCAATTTTATGAAGTAACGTTACATTTTTTTTACAATGCGTGTAGCTACAAAAGGATACTTATCCATACGTACATCTTAGAAAAGTATCACAGTAACTCATAACTAATAATATTAATACTGCCTGCATTCCCCAAACAACTTTAAGAAATTTTCTGTATGGTTTCAAACATCAATCTCGTATCTCAAAATTCTAAAGACGTTGCTTATTGTATACTCTGCAAACATTGTGAGTCAAGTTATAGTTGTGAAACTGGTCGCACATCTGAAAGAAATTAGATTAAAATAACATAAATGTGCTTTCAAGACAGGGAATTTAAACTCGAAAATAGTTGTCCACGTCCTATATAAAGCTAAACTCTATCAAAATTGATCTAAATTCGAATACATACGTAAGCCGTATTTTCCTCAAGCCCTGGCGCACAATATTAAGGGGACAATGGATCTTCAATCTCCTTTTTTTAATTATATTTTAATTTTCACTTTAAAGTACTATTATAGGGCACAATATATGCATTATGACATACATTTATCACACAAGAAATTAAAAGAAATTTTTTAGGGGATAAAAATAAGTAATTTTCCTGAATATTTTAAGCGTTATGAAGAAATTTTCAAAATCCCTCTTTATTAAACTAAATATAATTGGAAAGGTTAAAGGTAAATAATTGCAGAAATATGATGCAAAAATGCTGAAAATTTCATAAAATTTAGAAAATATTTTTTTTCTTACCTTTATATTCAAATACAGAAAATGTAATGCAAAGTTTTATTTGTACAGTACAACGGCAATTATCGGAACTCCAATTAACCAAACTTCCAATTATCCGAACAGCGAACTTCTCACAATTTTTTTAAACCGAATTCCTATTATCCGAACAGTTAATTTCTCTCATTTTTTTTTTTAAACCGAACTTCAAATTATCCGAACAACCTATTTCTCAAAAAATGTTTTTTTTTTTTTTTTTTTTTTTTTTTTTTAACGAACTTCCAATTACTAAACACCCTATTAGACCTGGATATCAGATTTTAAATGATGATGAGATTGTGGAAGATATTCTAGAAGAAAATGAAAACGAATGCTCTGAAAATCATCCAGGTCCATCACATATGAACGTCTTTGAATGTTTCGAAACAGCAATGAAAGGGCTCGAACGGCAGAAGAATGTTGATCCTGTTCAACTAACGTATTTAAGGCTGTTATCAACTAGTACTCTGCTCAACAAGCGCAAAAGGTTTTGACACATTTACAAATTCATTTTTTAACGGAAAGATATAAAATTGGAAAATATGACTCGGAAGCGATTTGGAATCGAACTGTGTTTTCCATTTTTGGATCCATCGATTACGTAATGAGTTATAAGCAATTTTTATCGCGTGACAAACACGTTTTTCATCCTTTCTTGAGTTAGTTTTCTCCTTTGTGTGCTGAAATCCTTTTTGTGCTAAAACATCCACTTTGACACTATTTTCTGAAAAATCTATTGCGTTTGAAAAAAAAGGGGGGGGGGAGAAAGCAGCACGATGGCATACTTTCTGAACAACGACACCTGCTAGTTTCATGCCTTTTCGAACAAAAATAAATTAAAACTTACGTTAGAAATTGCCCTTTTGGATTTGAGAACATCCTTAAGAAGAATTCGAGATATACCAGCATTGAAAAGAATGTCTTCTTTGAAGCAAGCAACAATCGAAAGCTTTTTTGCTTAAATTATAATCTCTGGAGTTCAGAAAATGATATAATAAAAAAAAAGATGTAATGATAAAAAATGATAAAAAAAATAATGATAAAAAAAAAGATGTAAAATGATATAAAAAAGTAAACAAAAAAAATTAAAAGACAAACATCAATTTTTAAATATGCCAGCATTAACTAGTGCTGTCCGTCTGAAGCGTGGCTAAAGTGTGAAGATTTTAGTATAGTCAGGAATATCCGTTAAATTGTTTGTCCATTTATCCGAACTTTTGCTTATCCGAATTATGGTCGGTCCCGACTTGTTTGGATAATCGGCACTTTACTGTATGTATAAACCAAAGTGACATAAAAAATATTGGAGATTTTACTTGCTATGGAATTCGAATGGGACTTTATAAAAAGTTCTTCATAAAGCTTAAAATATTGAAGAAAACTCCCTATTTTTATTATTATTTTTTAATTTAATATCTTGTGCTCAACCTTATACGAAGATGGCTATGTTCCTTCAGTGTATACGATTTTTCTATGACTTTAACATTGATTTTGATTGCTATTACATGGTTCCTTCTGTATGTTGTTTTTAATTTTACAATTCATGATCTGTACGTTTATAATGTACAGACGAGGGACTAATGTTTGTCCGAAGCGCCTACAAACTTTTAAATGGTTTTTAATGTGATTTTATTGTGTATTTCATTAAAAAATCTGTATTTAAAGTGATAGTTTTATTACAACAATAACAACTAGAAATTATATATAAAATATTTGGAGCGAAATAATTTTATCTAAAGAATATAACATATATGCGACTTTTAAATCTGAAGAATTCTTAATTTTAAGTATTATTAAATTGTCTATTTTACAAAACATTCTAAAAAGAGAACATAACATGGCGCATAATAAAACACTCATACTACAATATATATTAAAACACACATACACACATAAATAACGCCTGAATTCAACAGTTAAAGGTATATATAAATATTATACATACATAGAAACAATAAATACAATAAACCCAACTGTAGGTGCGATTCCTGGCTCTGACTAATTTTTCACTCCAGTTGGGTTTATTGTATTTATTGTTTGTATGTCTGTATAATATTTATATATACCTATAACATGGCGCAGTTTCATTAAAAGAAAAAAAGAATGTTTTCTTTAAAGATCCAATGCTTCTTTCAGAATTAATGATTCAGGAATTGCACTCACTTTATTGCTTTTATCGATTGCTAGTGAATATATTCCAAATAGTTTTACAAATGATTTAAGGTTACCAAAAATAGAGAAACAATAACACTATCTTGAAATTATTTATAAAATATTTAGCCAAAATAATATTATTTGAAGACCATAACACATATTTGGGGCTTTTAAATTTGTTCTTTTTATAATTCGTAGCAATATAAACGTCGTTAGTAAAATGACTAAATCTGGCTTAGTTTCAGTAAAAAAAAAAAAAAAAAAAAAAAAAAAAAAAAAAAAAAAAAGACAATGTTTTTGATATAGATCTAAGTAACCAAACAGAATTAATGATTTAAAAATTGGACGCACATTATTGTCACCATCTATTACAAGTGGACATATAATAAATCATTTATAGAATGCTTTATTGTTACAAATACTACAAAATGCAGAAGCAATAAGGATAATTTGGTGTCAGTTTAAAAAAGAAATATTTGAAATGAAGTAATTTTGTTGGAATAATGAAATACAAAAATGTGACATTTAAATTTAAAAATAGTGTATTTCTATATAAGCTTAAATTTAAACTGTAGCAAAAGAACAATTGAAAATAAATGTACTAGAAAACATGAATTCTGCTTTTCCAGAATTTAGTGTCGTCCACTATGGAAAAAAATATGTATATATATATATAGATCGTACAAAACATATTTCAGTTTTAAGACTTAAAACAGATGCTTTTATTTGACATAAAATGACGTCATCTGTATCCGCTGAAGAATTCCTCATTTGCAATCCAGTATTAAACATTTACAGTAAAGTACGTATATGACGTCATTATAGCTGAATAATGCACAAATCCAAAAAAAGAGATATCGTCATTCAAGAAACTCGACACACACACACACACACAAAAATCGGTTACCTAATGATTAATATGCTTTCATTTGATCGCAATATTAATATAGATACTAAAATTAAATTAGTTTATAATAGCTCCATATTTTATCAGAAATAATTCATTTATATATATATATATATATTTTTTTAATGGCAACAAAAAGATATAATTGCTATCTTCCAACTACTTTTACTTTAGTTTTATACAGAAATGGAGTACTTGAGTTGCTAAAATTAAATGACGCTAATACTACAAAATAATAATAATAATAATAATATATTAAAAATAAATGGAGATGCAGTTTTCAAACAAATTGCATTAAAAAGTACGTTTTTTGAATACGACGGTATAAAAATTGAAAATCTGAGATACTTAGAAGCTAAAAAAATTACCGTAGGGTATTTAACAGTATAATGATACATCTGCGTTATTTTACGGCTTGCTCATACAACGGAACTTTATTTTTTGGAGACGACTCTTGATTTGCTAGGAAAAAAGAAATAGCATACCGGGCACTAATAAAAAGATTAGTGTCAGAAAACTAATAGTATGTGTCGATCCCAAAACTCTCTTCTATATCATACATGTTAATACATCAAAATTCGCTATCACAATACCAAAATTAAATGGCAATCTATGCCCATCATCAGGATTCTAAATATATGAAATTTCGTGCGTTAGTTCTTGAGATAGAGGTATTGCAAAAATCGTGAAAAATGCAGCATAGAAGTGCCACTAGTTGGGAGATATACATACATTTTCAACACAAATTCACATCAAGTACTAACAGAATGTGACATTTGATGAAAATCTGTGTATTAGTTCTTGATCTAAAGTTATTACGGACATCGTGAAAAGTGAAACATAGCAGCGCCACCTGTGAGGCATTTTACACTAAAAACTAACCAATCCCAATTTATATCAGGGACTAACTGAATATAATTGTTTATTAATTTCCGGGAAATGTTCTTGAGATAGAGCGACCATAAAATTTGTGTCACATACAAGACAGACAGAATCAAGAGCTCACAGACTCTGTGACACAGAGTGACAGTCTCAAAGTCTCACAGACAGCCTTTTTGTAAAAACATGCATCTTGGGATCTCTGACTCCGAAAGTGTTAAATCCTTCCAAAACCAGAAGTCGAAAGTTTTCACGAAAGCAATATTTTCTTCTTGCAAAGATAGAAGAAAGTAAAAAAGTGAAAATTCTTTCAATAAAAATCGAAAAATTGGGTGCAATGATATGCAATTGTGAGATTAAATACGCCAAAGATTACGGTTTGAAAATAGGGATATTGAAAAATAAGCCCCCGAAAGGCCGGTTAAGAGTTAAAATATGTGTAAAAAATTATTTATTTTGAAATTCTTTCTGATACATACTTCTTTAGCAAAATTATACTTGTGGCTACTGATTACTGACTGAATAATGTCTGATCATGCAAGAAAAGCAACGTTTAAAGTTTAAAATAAGCTTAATTGGTTAGATAAATAAAATTTGTACTTTAGAAAGAAATAGGAAAAAACAGAAAATAAAGACAGGTTTAAGTTAAAAAAGGAAATAAAATGTTTTTGATAAACATAAGAATTGCCTTTTAAATTTTTGATTCGGGAAGTGGATTTCCTTTATTATCCAACATTGATTTCTGGGAAGTAATTCTAGGACATTCTTTAAGATAACTAGAAAATGGAGAAATATTTGATCCGAAATGTTATTACTTAAAGTATATAATACATAAATGTGTCTTAAAATTTAAAACAAATATAACTTTTAATAATAGGAAATTCGAACTCAAGAAAAAGTCCAAAGATGTGGGTCATTTTCAAAATATGCATACATATGCTGTCCCACAGTAAAAAAAAAAAAAAAAAAAAAAAAAAAAAAAAAAAAAAAATTGTACTCATAATATATTATTTAAAACTGACTATAAATATTATATTTATTTAATTACACTACACAACATATTTCTAAAACATAAAAATAATCACTTTCATATTTTTTCCCTAAAGATGCAGATTTTTGCATCTAGCAGAAGAAAAAAAAAAATCCCTGCCGGCCCGGCCTACAGGCAGAGGTAGATTTCGAAGTCAAATATACTAATTTCACAAACAAAAACTAAATCATGATTATAGATAAATCCACTTTAACAATTTTATCTGGCCGCTCTTGACGAGTTTTTATTTCATTTTCATATAATAGCTGGTTTTATCAGAATCATGTTAGGGCGGTATTCAAAAAAATATTTTTCCATGCTCAACAACTCGAAATTTTCTGGCATAATTCCAGATTCATTTTTAATTAAAAAAAAATATGAAACTTGCTCAAGTGATTTTTGAAGAGATTTATAAGCGACCTGTGTTTTTATTTTTTGTTCAATTAATTAAAACTTGATATATAAACAATTATTTTCTCAGAAGGACAATATTTTTCGTTTCTAACACAATCGCTTCGGGAAATTCCGTTCAAAATGCCCACTTTGACATAATTTTTTGAAATATATTCTGCCTCTATCTAAAAATAGATTATTACGGTACATTATATAGTTTCTGAATAAGCGAATCTACCAATTAAATGCGTTTGAGAGCAAAAATGAATTTAAAAACCAGTCAGAAAATAAGCAGTTTGGATTTAAGCGCATCCTTAATACAATGATTTTTCCAACACAATCCGCTTCGGTAAATTCGGTTCAAAATGCCCTTTTTAACAGCATTTAAAAAAATATATTCTGCCCCTATCAGAAAATCGACCATTACGGTACATTATATAGTTTCTGATTAAGAAAACGTACCAATTGGAAGCCTTTGAGAGCAAAAATGAATTGTAAAATGAGTCAGAAAATACGCAGTTTGGATTTGAAAACCCCCTTACTAAGATCATTTTTTACTTCAACCGGTATGTATTTTTAATTTGTTTTTGCTCTAAGAATTGGTCCTATCCAAAACTTGTCTATATAGATGTTGTAGACAATATTAAGAAGATATATGATAAATTCATGGGGATTTTATATCTTTTGATTTGACGGAGTTATGGATTTTTAGGTAGCTTTCTTTACAAAAAAGCTACCTATTGCAGCCGTTCGGAGGAAAGCGATTTCAAAAAATTTTGGTATATTTTCATCGATCATGACCCCCAGACCCCGAAACCACCCTCCGTTCAAAATTGATATATATATATATATATATATATATATATATATATATATATATATATATCTGACCTATGTCACACTGTAACTCCCGTAATTATCAACCGATTTCGATGTAATTCGGTGTGTACATAGTACATACCAATGTCTCGACCGAGTTCGTTGGCCAGCTTCATCCGCCGTTTTGTTTCAAAATGGCGGCCATTTAAAATTTTTAAAAAAATTTAAAACTTGAAATGTGGTACCAAAAAATTAAAAATGGAAAAATATTTTTTTCTTATATATTTGACCTTTATACAAAGATTCCGGAGCAGTTTTTGTTTCGTCTATATCTTAAAAAATGGCTGAGTTATAGCATTTTGAATTTCTAGCGTGGCTGATATTTTGAAACGTCCTGAATTTTGTCACGCGATAAAAGGCGTATTTATGAACCGATTTGGATGTAATTCGGTGTGTACATAGTACATACAAATCTCTCGACCGAGTTCGTTGGCCAGCTTCATCCGCCATTTTGTTTCAAAATGGCGGCCATTTAAAATTTTTTTAAAAATTTAAAATTTGAAATGTGGTACCAAAAAATTGAAAATGGAAAAATATTTTTTTCTTATGTATTTGACCTTTATACAAAGATTTCGGATCAGTTTTTGTTTCGTCTATATCTGAAAAAATGGCTGAGTTATAGCATTTTGAATTTCTAGCGTGGCTGACATTTTGAAACGTCCTGAATTTTGTCACGCGATAAAAGGCGTATTTATGAACCGATTTGGATGTAACTTCGTTTATACATAGTACATACCAATGTCTCGACCGGGTTCGTTGGCCAGCTTCACCCGCCATTTTGTTTAAAAATGGCGGCCATTTAAATTTTTAAGAAAAATTTAAATTTGAAATGTGGTACCAAAAATTGAAAATTGAAAAAATATTTTCTTCTTATGTGTTTGACCTTGAAAGATTCGGGAGCAGTTTTTGTTTCGTCTATATCTTAAGAAATGGCTGAGTTATAGCATTTTGAATTTCTAGCGTGGCTGACATTTTGAAACGTCCTGATTTTTCTCACGTAATAACAGGCGTATTTATGAACTGACTTGGATGTACCTTGGTGTGTACATAGTACATACAAATATCTCGACCGAGTTCGTTGGCCAGCTTCATCCGCCATCTTGTTTCAAAATGGCGGCCATTTAAAAAAATTAAAAAATTAAAAAAATTAAATGAGATACCAAAAAATTTGAAAATGAAAAAGATTTTTTTTGTATGTGTTTGACCTTAATACAAAGATTCCAGAACAGTTTTTCTTTCGTCTATATCTAAAAAAAAAATGGCTGAGTAATAGCATTTTGAATTTCTCTTGTGGCTGACATTTTAAAACGACCTGATTTTTGTCACGCGATAACAGGCGTATTTATGAACATATTTGGATGTAACTTGGTCTGTAGATAGTACATACCAATGTCTCGACCGAGTTCGTTGGCCAGCTTCATTCGCCATCTTGTTTCAAAAGGGTTGCCATTTAAAAAAAATTAAATTTAAAATTCAAAATGAGGTATTAAAAAATTGGAAAATGAAAAAGATTTTTTTTATGTGTTTGGCCTTGATACAAAGATTCCGGAGCAGTTTTTGTTTCTGAAAATTTGTTCTTTTGTTGATATCTTAAAAAATGGTTGATTTATAGCATTTTGAATTTCTAGCATGGCTAACATTTTGAAACGATCTTGTATTTGTCACGCGATAACACACGTATTCGCCTATTTCGATGTAAGAAGGCATGTGGATAGTATACATCAACACCTCGACCAAGTTCGCTGGCCAGATTCATCAGCCATCTTGTTTCAAAATGGCGGCCATTAAATTAAAAAAATATATATATATTTAAAGTGAGGTGCAAAAAAATTAGAAATTGTAAAAGGTTTCTTTCTTAAGTATTTGATCTTGATATAAGGATTCAGGAGCATTTTTTGTTTGTCTTTACCTTAAAAAATGGCTCAGATATAGCAGTTTCAATTTCTATTGTGGGTGACATTTTGAAAAATCTGATTTTTTGCATGCGACAGCACTCCTATATATTAACCGATTCCGATGTGAGTGAGCATGTGCACAGCAATTACTAAGGTCTCGACCAAGTTCACTGCTTAGCCTCATCCACCATGTTGTCTTAAAATGACAGGCACTTTAAGAAATTGCCGAATTTGGCAGCCAAATATAAGTTACTTTAAAGAAAAGCAGCTTGGATAAAGCTGACTAATTTCGCGAAATTCTCATTCATTATATTGATAAAAATTAGTATTGAATCTCCTATATTCGGTTTCCGCTAAATTGAGCTTCGTGTGTATGCATATAATTTGGCTTTTTTTAAATAAGGATTATGAAAGCTACCTCTTCCTCCCGGCACTGGCCGGAAGGACTTTTTTCTTCTTACAACCACCTTTTTGTTTTCATTTTTAATTTTTTTTTGCGGTACGAATTGGTCCTATCAAAAACTTGTGAATATAAAAGTTGTAGATAATGTTAAGGAGATTCATGATAAAATTAATTGGATTTGATATCTTGAGAATTGACGAAGTTATGGATTTTTTTCTTCTTCAAACGCCCTTTTTGTTTTCATTTTTAATTTTTTTTGCGGTACGAATTGGTCCTATCAAAAACTTGTGAATATAAAAGTTGTAGATAATGTTAAGGAGATTTATAATAAAATTAATTGAATTTGATATCTTGAGAATTGACGAAGTTATGAATTTTTTTCTCCCAAAAACCCTATTTTTTGCGCCCCTTGAGCCCATTTTTAACTTTACCAAAAATCTGTGATACATAAATTTTTGGCCCTATTTTTAGAAGTAATAAAAACTTTAAACTGATTTGATATGTACAAAAATTAAGAAGTTATGGGGGGTTGTCTGTTTTCACAAAACCCCTCCCTATTTCCCTCCCCTTGGTCCGATTTTGCCCATTAACGAACTTGGCCGAGATTTTATGCCCATTGATTTTATGTATCAGTTTGGAAGAGATTGGTGCAGAATTACGAAAGTTATCGTGTCCAGAAGAAAGTGATATATATATATATATATATATATATAGATAGATAGATAGATAGATAGATAGATAGATAGATAGATAGATAAAGTTTTTTACTGAGGGTGGTTTTGGGTTCTAGGGGTCATGATCGGTGTAGATCTGCAAAAATTTTTCAGAAATTCCAACATAGGAACGATCCCAATAGGTAGTATTTCATACGAAATCTACCTAAAAACTGTCCCTCTTCTGTATTTTATAATTCTGTAATATTTTTTCACTTCAATTTTCACTTTAAAAGGAAAGTAATTGGGACATTTAATGAGATAAATCATCATTATTTTAAATTTCTGACATTATTGAAACAAAAAAAAAAAAAAATTTCAAAGAAAATCTACAAAACATTTTGTCCCTCATATTTTGTCAAGTCTGTTACCAAGCTACAATTTCATGAAATAAAGGTTGACAATTTCACCAAGAAATGGCAGCACATTTGCAATAAAAACACTTATACTAGTTAAATATTTACTTGTAGCCATTTTCTTTTGCAGTTGAAAAACAACAGTGTAGTGGAGTAAAGAATTTTTGATAAAGGTGAGTATTTTTATTCAACGTCAAGTCTGTTACCTAATTTTTTATGTTAAAAATATAAGTTTAGTACTTTCTTTTGCTTGAATATTATTATCTAGTTAATATATTAAAGATTTTGTTTTGTTTCTTAGTGTTAATAATTAGCATGTAGGTTTTGGAAGATATTTTGCTGTTAATGTCAAGACTGTTACCAGTCAAGTCTGTTACCATGTTACTGGTAAATAGTGTATAAAATATAGTAAAATAGTGTATAAAAATTCTACCAAAAGCTAAAGTGCTTAATTAATTATATTTACAGACACATCTAACTTATACATTATCACTTATTTCATTTTTAATGTGAAATTTAAAAGTAATTTTTTTTTTAAATGTTTTTCTGAATTGTATGCATTTATTGAAAATGACCCATGTATTTCTTTTAGAAAAAATGCTTTCAATAAAGATTCAACGTATAGACCCAAAATAAGGAATTACTAGTATTTATAATGTGTTTACTGCCATTATCGATTGACAGTAAGCAGATATCAAGTAGTTTGACAGCAGAATTACCAAGAAATGTAGAAACAATAATATTTATTTGACATTATTTATAGAATACGTATTTTAATTAAAATCGTGTTACATGATTAATACAGCACATCCATGTGGTTTTTAAATTGAAAAGCTTTCTCATGATAAGTAATATACCATCTGAACTCTAGAAAGATAAGAAAATTTGACTTATGTTTGGTAAAACAAAGAGAAAATGTTTTCGTTAGTCTATTGATTTTCTCAAAATTAATGATTTAGAAAATGGACTTCGTTTATTGCCATCAACGGCCTCCATTCGACAGATAACAAATCATTTTTAGTATGTTTGTTTTAAAGCTTGAAATCACCAACAAATTGCAATGGCGATGATACTAATTTGTTTTCTGTTACAATATATATTTTTACTGAAATATTTTAAAGAAAAGTTAAAATTTTAGTGCGAAATTCATCTTGCCTAAAATAATTAAAAATTCTCAAAATGAGTACAAGTCAGATCTGTACTCACTTGCTTAAAGGTGCACAGGTATTCTATTAAATAGGCTAAAAATTCATTAAGAGCTAGCCAGAGCTTATGAGTGTATTCTGGTCTAGAATTTTGAAAAAAACATTTTTTTTCTTTTTGCATATTTTCAAGGTTTAGACGTTTAGGAATATATCCGCGAGAGAAAATGTAAGTATAAAGTGCCAATAGAGTCAAAACACTGTATTAAAAACTAGTGTCGTTAAGGAATTTTCGCCTTGCTATTATTATAAACTTTAATTCATACTTATAATTACTTAAAAGGTGACACAGATGTATAAAGATATTATTTAATATAGCCCTGAGATCTCTCAAACGCACACGCGTTCATTTTCAAAGAAAAAATATGACTGACTATAATATAAAACATATTTAAAAACAAAACAAAATGCCACGCATGCGCAAGCGAAGTTCAGTCCATTGCTCTACAGAGGGATGAAAATATCAGTTCATATTTTCAGTGGCTCTTGAAATACGTACGATATTATACCAAATCGCGGGAATAGTATAAGAAAGGATGTCATTAGAAACAGTATCACTCTTAAGTAAAATCTCAATGGATTCAAGGATTAGTGAAGATTAATGATTCTGAAATAGATCCCATTCGAGATTATGAAAAAGCAGGAATTTACATATTTGCATTCAGCACAAAATATCAAGAAAGTTTATTTCTATATTAGTATAACGTCTCGAAAATTTAAGAAAAGCTAAAAGAGCACTTATCTGATATAAAGTTTAACAAACCACTACTGCTTTATCCAGATTACATCAACAAAAGAATGTTAAGATAAACTTAGAAAAAGCTAAAATGATCATTTGAACATCTAATCATTACTCTTCTTATAATCCGTGAATCCATTGAGATTTTACTTAGTATTGATACTGTTTGTAACGAAGTTCTTTCTTATAATATTCCCGCGATTTGAAATAATATCCTACGTATTTCAAAACATCCTGAAAATATGAACTGATCTTTTCACTCCTCTGTAGAGCAATGAACTGAACTTCGCTTGCGCATGCGCAGTAGGGTGTATCGATTTTTAATTCTTTTTTTTGCTTCCAAATTCCAAGTTGATAAAAAGTTGCTACTAGACACCACAACTTACCACAAAAAATTTTTTATTTTAAAAAAAAAATGTTTAGGTCTCCCGCACAAGGCCTAAAGTTTAGAAATTTTACTTAAAAAGTAATTTTTTACAAAAATTTAAAAAAAAAACCTAAAACACTTTTTTTCTAAATTGCAAGTTAAAATTCTACTAACAATATGCACAAAAAACGATAGAAAATGTATTTCAAAAACTTAGCACAACATTTAGGTCTCCCGCACAAGGCCTAAAGTCGTAAATTTCAGCAAATTTTTGAACATTTTTCAGTGCTTTGGTATTTGTGTTGTTGCTGGTTTAAAAATTAAATGTAACTAAAGCCTCGTTAGGCTTGATTGGGATTGTTGAAATAGGTGAAATAATAAATCACATTTCAATACGTCAAGCGTCAACTTGAAGCGATGGGGTGGGGGAAGGCCAGACTGTCGCGCCGCGGTGACGCGACACTTATGAATCACCGCGCAGACTTGTCAGTAGTCGTCTGCCCGCGAGCGAGCATTACGGTTGTGTTTTAGTGCGATAGTCTTGTTGTAAGAATCAATTGAGTGAGTGTTTTTGTTGTTCATTATGAGTAAAAAACCGCATCTAACTAGACAAACTACCGGCAGGCCGGTTATCGGGCAACCTATTGATGTGAGTGAGTTTAATGTTCTGCGAACCAAGATGGATGTTTTGAGGTATTTTGAGTGGGTACGCATAGAAATGAAACAAGAGGGAATGCATCAGCCTGCAAAGAAAGTAATTGCGTTAAGAGTTGCTTTAAAACTTGAGGAAATATGGAAAAGAACTTCAATTCCTGTTTGTGGCACCAAAAACACAATATTTATGGTTTTAAAACTGCATGAGCAGCTTGAGAAAATTAAAACGTGTCCAGGGCCTAAAAGGAAGTACCCTAACTCCTACAAAGATGCAGTAACTAGCTTTCAGTCAAAAACTGAAACTGCATTGTTTGATGCATTGTACTTGCAAATGTGACCTCAGCAACTGTATTTGCTCTATTGACAAAAACGTCCCGGCACTAGAACACGAGTTTTTGCTCGACCAACGTGGTCCTAGATTGATGTCAATTGCAGAGTGTGACAAAAACGAGACTAAAAAGCTTAAAAAGCGATTAGAAAGAAAATCTAGGTCACAAGCATTAATGCAGGTAGTTGTAAAAAAGACTGGGGATGAAAACTTAAAATCTGTTGATAACGTTGATTCTGGTGATAGTACAGATGATTCAATGTCTCACACAAAATGTCAAGACCGTGATTTTGAAATAAATGTACTTGGTACGAGTCAAAAAAGTGTTTCAAGTGTAGAAGTAAAACTAGAACTGCCCCAACGCTTGTCTTTGTTTTCACGAGCTTGTGACCGCAGGGGCATTTCTAGTAGAGCTGGAGCTCAGTTAGCTACTGCACTTTTACTAGACTTATGCCGTTACTGCGGAGAACCAAGAAGCAGTAATCGACAAATCAAAAGTAGCACGTGAAAGACCTAAGTCTTGTAAAGAAGTAAGCTCAACTCAAATCTCCGATCTGTTGTCCATTTACTTTGATGGTCGTAAAGATGAAACCATAACAAAAGAAATTGTAGCTGGTAAAAGTGTCCGAAAATCTTTAATGGAAGAACACATATCTATTGTTGAAGAACCTGGATCCAAATATTTCGGTCATGTAACTCCCATAAATGGAACAGGAAAGGAAAAAGTTACATCACTTGTAAAGTATTGTGAAGAAAAAACTGACGATCTTAAAAAACTAAAAGCTATTGGTTGTGATGGTACGGCAGCAAACACAGGCACTTCAAATAGAGTTATCACTTTATTTGAAAATAAAATACAACAGCCACTGCAGGCAGTTGTGTGTCTACTACATTTGAATGAATTACCATTTAGAAAAATTATGGTTGCTCTTGATGGGCCAACTTCTGGACCAAACATATTTAGTGGGCCTATTGGTAAACAACTTCTAAGCTGCCAAAATCTGGATGTTGTCAATTTTTTTGCAATTGAAAGCGATATACCAGAAATAGATCTTAAAGAATTGAGCACACACCAAAAGTACCTGTACGAAATATCCAAACCGTATCAACAGGTACATGTACAGAAGAGTTGGCCAGACGAAACCCCGAAAACATCTCGACAATCTTCAAAACAATTTCTTCTCACACTCAAGCTGTGGAACCGATTGTGAAAGAAGTCACAGAAGCTTCAAAGCGAGTGTGCGGGATGATCGAAAGAGATGGTTTCATTCGTGCCAGACTGGAAGACCGCAAAGAGCTACCTACGTTCCAGACCAAGAGCCAGTACAAAACCTCAGTGATTGATTAAGGTATCTGACTACGTTGAAAATACAATTTTCGACCAAAATTGTCAAATTTATTTTATTTTATTTTATTAAAGACCAACTTTTTACCTTTCCAAAACTGTATTTGTTTTTATTGTAAGATAAATATATCCGGAGTTATAGCGGTTTTAAAACTACTCAACAGCTGTCACTCAAACTGGAAGTGCTGTTTAAAGGGCTTTAAAATTTTAAATTTTTAAATTTTAAAATTGCTTTTAAATGGTGGTATGTTTGGAGATATTTCGCGATTTTGGATTCACTTGTTTAATAATAAGAAATGTAAATAATATGCTCCATGAAATTTTGATGTATATTACTGTAAATTCTTGTAGTAAAACATAAATCTAAACTTTAAATGCATTGTTTGGAAAATGTAATTTTCGGTGAAAAGTCCATACGCAAAACATGATTTCTCAAAAAGTTATTGAAATATTACTATGAAATTTCAAATATATGTTATTTACACTATTGTGAAGGCAATGAGCTAAAGATTTAAATTTAGAATAAATATTTTTTTGTTTTATGGATGTTTTTGTGGAATGACATCGATGAATTTTATGAAAATTAACATGTAAACAGGTGCGATATGCTATAAGTTTTGAAATACTTAAAGAATCTCTTAGATTTAAGTTCATTGCCTTCACCAATGTCACAAATATGAAGTGTTAAAAGGAAATTAAGATACATACAGTAGAATTTCCTTTAGAGCGTTTTGCGTTTCGGGCCAAATTTCACTAAATTTTACTATAAATTCCTCCATTTACCAAACTTTTATCAATAAATGAAATATTTTTTACTTTTTTTCACACTTTCTAGTCCTTATCTTAGTAAAAATAAGTTTTAAAAATAATTAAATAGCTTTTTTGAAAAAATTGCTTCGCACGTAGGCAGGCACCTTAAAATGTAAGTAAGTGTTTTTTGTACTACTTTCATTTTTAATGTTTTTAAATAACATCTTTATCTTACTGTCTTATATATAATATTTGAAATTTATTGGGGATCATTTCTATAATTTTGTAAAAATCTGTAGGCCTAAGTAAATACTGTATATAACTTTCGTTTCAGGTTTTGAAGACAAGATGAAAGGAATGAAAGACACGATGAAAGAATATTTAAAACAAGTCAGTTAATTTGAAATAGAACAAGAAAACTGCGCTGATGTTCTATGAAAATACATCAGCAACATTTTGTACTTATATACTACATTTTATTCCACGTTATAATATTTTATACATTTGTAATAAACAATTGTAATCACAAATAACGATAGAGTTTATTTCAACACCTTTATCAAACAATTTACATCGTTAAACTATCTTTTTTAAGGTAGACAACATTTATATATTATTTATGTAGTAGGCATATATATATATAGTGTCATTTTATGCCTCCTGTAACAAAAATACACTTAAGGCTGGTGTTTTTAACGAAAAAAAAATGGTTCATTTACACTAAAAATTACAAAAGTTTCGTCAAAATTAACAAATTTTAGGTCTTGTGTACCTAAATGTTGTGCTAAGTTTCTGAAATACATTTTCTATCGTTTTTCATGCTTATTGTTAGTGGAATTTTAACTTGCAATTAAAAAAAATTGTTTTAGGTTGTTTTTTTTTAATTTTGTAAAAATTTAGTTTTTAAGTAAAATTTCTAAACTTTAGGCCTTGTGCGGGAGGCCTAAACATTTTTTTAATAATCCAAATTTTTTTGTGGTAAGTTGTGGTGTCTAGTAGCAACTTTTTTATCAACTTGGAATTTGGAAACAAAAAAAAAGTTAAAAATCGATACACCCTAATGCGCAGTATTTTGTTTTGTTTTTAAATATGTTTTCTTTTCGAGTCAATCGTATTTTCCCTTTGAAAATGAACACGTTTGCTTTTGAATGATTTCAGGGTTATCTTAAATAATACCTTTATATGTTTGAATCCTCTTTTAAGTAATTAGAAGTATGTTTTAAAGCTTATATAAAGTACCGTTCTATGACTTAGACCGTTGCGGCTACCAGAAACTTTTGCTCAAAACTTTAAACCCGTTTTTCTCAAAACTACTTTTTTCAGCACGTTGACACGATATCTCAAGTTCAATTTAACCGATTTACTTCAATTTTTGTTCCAAACTTCAATGTATAGCTATCTATCGCCTCAATCGCTTTTGCATCAGTTTTTTTAACTAATTTAAAAAATTTAAAATTATGAAAAAAATAGTCGAAAAATGCATTTTTTCAAACAGCCGCTATTTTGCGAAAAATATTTTTATCCGTTTTCTCTTAGCTAGTGGCTATAACGACATTCTTACAAATTAAGATACATTTTTTACATTTTGTTTCAGATGACCAGAAGAGTCAACTAGCACATCCACTTTTTTCATCACCAACATTAACAGCTTATACTTATTTAATTTTCATTTTTTTTCATTCTTTTTTTTAAATACCAATAAAAATATTGTAAAAGAGTGAATGGTAAAAATACTTCTAAAATAACTAAAAATACGAGCTTGACAAAACGCCCCAAAATTATGCCTCCACACCAGAATCCCCCTTAAAAGAATTAAAACCGCATAACTCCCAACATTTTCAATCGACACACTCCTCTAACTTCTGGAAAAGCTAAATGTTGTTCGTCCTCCTTGATCTTGATCGAGTTTCAGCTCGGGGAGACCATTCTAGGTCAAGGGTGGTGAGGAAGTTAAACGATGACGGAAATAAAAGTACTTTTATTTTGACAAAACATGATTTTATATATTTTCTAACAGAGCATGCAAAAAAATATATCAAATAATTTTTACATAGGAATGACAATGCTAAAATTTCGAGACAGACTAAAAAGAATATGTAGCAGAGCTCAGACTGTATCGATCCTTTAATGCGATAGCAAGATCAGCTCGAACTCAGTCTATAAAAGTAGAATTTTATAAATCCAACGTTATTTCCCGTACGAAAAATTACCAATAAATAATTATAAGAGAATATCTTGAGATAATTTCTAGAAATTAAAAAGTTTGTAATAATGAATTGTTGTGTGATTTCCATAGTTTTAGAGATAATTGATAAAAAAAAATAGAAAAAGCATGTTTTATCCAAATAAGAAAACTATTTTTCCGTCCCCCTTTATGTTCTGCCCTGCCCTTGATATGACTGAGTCTCGAACAAGATCAAGAAGAAATAACAGTATTTAGTTTTCCCAGAAGATGGTCCAGTATGTCGGTTGAAAATGTTCGGAGCTTAGTGGTTTTAAATCTTTTAAGATCGTGACAATTTAATGGATTTTTAACATCTTTAATATGATATATGTGGCCTTTAACACTCTCGCTGGCCATTCCGCGTTTCTCACCGGAAGCGGAAATGTAACTAAATTTGCGCAAACCGCGATTTCCGTGGGGGTGCATTTTTTTCATCAAATTAACCCTTCTTGATTATTCCCACCAGTTATTTTTTATTGTAAATTTTTCCTGCATTTTCCAGACTAAATTACACAAAAATTCCTATTTTGAAAAACCGGTGATAAATGATTATAAATTCTGTAAAAGTCTCTCTTTTTGTCAATACTTTTTTGTGATCTAATTCTATATTGAAAAAACAAACTGTTTAACAATTTTTTCGAAAATAATTTAACTCTAAAATATATGTAGATTCGTAATAAGTAATAAAAAAATTACGCAATGTTTGAACCCACTTTGATAAAATAATTACGCAATGAGAGGATTAAGCAAAAGAGTACAGTTCTGACTTGCACTTCTTTTGGGAATTAAAAAAAATTCTATTACGAACATAATACATTAAAAATAATTTTAAATTTAAAACAAGTGTAATTTTATGTAATATAAAATTTAAACTATAAGAAAAGAACAAAAAAAAAGTTTCATAAAAAAGATAAAAAATATTTCGACAAAGGTCCAAGATAAAATGCTATAAGAACTGGACATGATTTATTACCACAATATGTAATGTAAATAGAAAACATATAATTTTTACAAAGAAATACAATTACGAAAAATACGTAATGTTAATACTCTGTAATTAGCTCTCAATTAAAACAAATATTTGACTTAAGAAATTTTAAATAAAGAGCATACAATATGGATGCGTATTTTAAATTTAAAAAGAATGTAATTCCATGTAAGTTATATTCTAACTCTAGAAAACGAACAAAATATCTTTAGTCTCATGAAAAAGAAAGAGAAATACATTCTACAACGATATAACTATATTTTAAGTTATTGGCTTAGAAATTGAACTTCATATACTACCTTCATCAATTACGACTGAAAGTATAACAAATAGTTTTAAGAATGCTTTATATATATATGATATATATATATATATATATATATATATATATATATATATATGTATATATATATATAATACATGAGTGTCTCTTTAAAACTTAAATCTAGCATTGCTGTGCATCTTGAAACTTAAAAACAAAATCAAAATAAAGATTACTTTCTACAGGAAAACATAATTATTTTGATAAAAATTAAACATAACCTTCAGAATTATTGAGTTACGTATTAGACGTCGTTTTATATCATCATTTATCTCAAGTGAGCGAAAACAAATAATTTTTAGAATGCTTTATACTATCAAAAAGTTTCATAATAATAATACTGCATAACTTGTTCTCCTTTAAGCAAAACTTTGGAATTGAAATAATATTGTTTGATGATACTAACACTCAAATATGTCTTTTATGTTTGAAGTAATCGGAAATATAATTTCAAGTAAAATGAAATTTTCAAATAAGATGAAACTTGTGATAATTTGGAAGATAATTTCTAGTAAAATTAAAAAAAATGGTTTAATTTACTAAAAGAGAAAACACTTTCAACAAAGATCTAACAAGGTTTTCAAAAATTAATGTCAAAGGAACTTGACTTCGTTTGTTGCTCTTACTGTATATATTACAAATACTTTAGAGGATTATTCTACAAGTATTTTGCAGGAAATTCGAAAACGATAGTAATGGTTCTTCGTCAATTAATAAAATATTTGAAATGATATTATCTGGAGAACAAAATGTACTGTTAACACAATTTACAATTCTAAAGACATACACATATTAAAATTTTATTGAAGACAATTAAAATATAATTAAAAAATATATAAAACGTTTCGGCTATTTTCATAGCCCTCATCAGTATACGCACAGAGTCACAAAACAGCAAGAGTCACAGCAAACGAAAAAACAGTTAAAATCACACTTTAACCAGGAAAGAATAATCAGCAAGAAACCTGGGTCGCTTCGTTAATTGGCGATTCAGCTAAAACAGTCATCCAGCCTTCAAGAAAGACACGACTAATATACAGTGGCGGTCAAAAGTTTCCGGCCAGTTAGTTTTTTTTTATTTGTTTGACAGAACGTTTTAGCGAAGAAGAAGTTCAATTGCTCCAAAAGTTACGAATAAGCAAATTACCTCTGACCACGTGATCATTTTGATTGGTTAGTTAAGATACTTGATGCAAAGGAGAGGAATTCAAAATTCGCGCGTGCAAAAGTTTCCGGCCAATCGTCATTCAGTAGTTTTTGCTATCGCTAAAGTGTTTTTTTGGCCATGTTTGTTAATTAATCAAGGTGAATAATGTATTTGAAATTCAAAAATGAAAAGTTTAACAATTTATTGTACCTAAATGAGTGATTTGTTTGTCGCTAAAGGGACAATCCTCTCGTGAGATTGCGGCAAAGTTGTCGATCGGAAAATTTGCTGTAAACGATATTTTTAAAAAATATAAAGATGGTCATGGCCTTCGGAACTTGTCACGGTCCGGGGATCCCGGAAAATTACTATTCTTGTCGTTAGAATCATCAGATGAAAAGCAGTCGATGATCCACGTAAAAATGCCGCTGCAATTCCACACCATTTATGGTGTTAAAAGCGGTTTATGGTGTTATGGTTATTGCTGAAACAAGTCTATCTAAAGCGTCAAGACGCTTATGTGACGTATAACTTTATGGAACAGTCGGTGTTAAAAAATCTTTCATAAGTAAAAAAATTCAGAGGGCTCGACTGTCGTTTGCCAAGGAATACAAAGACTGGACAAGTGAAAACTGGAAAAAAAAAGTACTATTTTCAGATGAATCGACGCTCAATCTTTTTGTGAGTGATAAAAAACATTACAACCGACGACCTAGAAACAAAAGATGAGGTGCGAGATATATTATTCCTACAATGAAGCACGGCGGAGGACACGTTATGCTGTGGGGAGCATTTTCTGGAAAATGCGCCTGTCCGTTGTTTGAAATCCGCGGCAAGATGAATAGTGCAATGCATAAGGATATCTTACAAGACCATTTGCTGCCTTATTGGAGGAAAAATTGTGGTCGCAACTATTTATTTCATCATGATAACGACCAAAAAAGTGCATGCAAGCTCGTCAAGCAGTGGCTTTCGCACAAAAAAACTTCGCTTTTGAAATAGACAGCCCAATCATCCGATCTGAATGTAATAGAAAGTATTTGAAACTAACTTGAAAACATGTGTGGAATTATAAATATTCCAATTTAGCAGCATTTTCACATTAATTGCAAGAACCGTGGACAAAACTTAACATTGATGATGTAGAACTGTTCATTGAATCGATGCCACGTTGCTGCGCCGCAGTACTTATTGCTAAATGTATGAATACAAAATACTAATTGTAAATGTTGTTGATTACTGTTATTTTCTTTTATAACACCATTTTTTCCAAACTTGCCAAGGTGGCCGGAAACTTTTGAGAACATGCGTTTTCTTTTGCAACTAATTTTGTCAATTAAATTTATTAATATTTAATTTTTATTACATAAATAAGCTCTTAACTGTTATGTCAATAAAGTGCATAAGTATCACTTTGAGATTCCCCTTTATATGGGTCTACTTACAAATTAACCAAAAATTTTATGCTGGCCTGAAACTTTTGACCGCCACTGTATACGGGGCAATCGGCTTCCACAATTCGTGCATTCTCAAAATCGGAAACATGATCGAACTCAAGTGCATGAGCAACCAATCTCGAATTATTAGTCGACTTATTAGTCGTGTCTTTCTTGAAGGCTGGGTGACTGTATTAGCTGAATCGCCAATTAACGAGGCGACCCAGGTTCCTGCTGATTGTTCTATCCTGGTTAAACTGTGATTTTAACTGTTTTTTCGTTTGCTGTGGCTCTGGCTGTTTTGCGACTCTGTTCGTATACTGATGACGGCTATGAAAATAGCCGAAATGTTTACATATTTTTTTTAATTATATTTTAATTGAATTTAATAAAATTTTAATATGTGTATATCTCACATAATTTAAACAAAATTCTCACCAAAAACTTTTAACCAAATTTTATATTTTTAACTTTGGGGGGAAAACATTGAAATATTGCTTTTCCTTATTTAAAAACAATATTTTTCGATTATTCCGGTGAGAAATCAATATTATAGAAACATTATTGCTTGCCCCTCAAGGGGTGAAAATTTACATAGACATTGTTCTGACGACTACTTTCTGATGTTGAAAACGGTATTTAATAATTGTGTTAGATAATGAGTAATCGCGCTTTAAAGTTTTATCGTAAGCTCTCATGGTATTCGCGATCGGAAAGTTTCAGTTCAGCGACTTCTTAATGGTTTATCCGTGCTCTAGGAATTCAATGAGTATCGGACATCGGACGTCAAAAAAGACTGGGGGCATCACCTGAACTGCTGAGGGCACAGCTTTGAATGTCTTAGGGAAAGCTGAAGACGCAATTACATGTTGTCCCGCTTGTTTCTGGCTCGAATTATTGAAATCAACTCTCGTCACCGGTAACAATCTGCTCCAGGACAGCGGGATCTTCATAATACAAGAAGAGGTTTTGAAGTACCAGACACATACGCAGATCCTTTTGCGGTCCGGTGAAATTTCTTGGCACACACAGAGCGTACACCTTCCGGTAAACCAAACTATCTTACACATTTGTTCACATTGTTCCAACACTGGCCTTTACGATCACTTCCAACATTCGCATTGTGACACGCAAATCAATTCTCATCAGAATGTCCTCCTTGCCGATGAGTTCTACCGCGTTTACCATGTTTGCTTAGACTAGTCTTGAGTCATCACTAAAACACTTCCGGACTTCACGAAAACGGCACTCGACATTCTCAGTAACAAAACCCTTGTTCAAAGTTTAAACTTGACACTGTGCTAAGCGCGCTTCGAAAGGAGGCCGCAAAGTTGAAACGGTGTCTTGGTCCGTGCCGCGTTTTTCCAGGTACGTTTCTAATTAACTTTTAAACACATAGGAGGCGTATTGATAGATCCACTCAACGCAAACTAGTCGCGAATCCCATAGTATTTTTGATTAATTCTAATTAAATTAGTCTGTTATTAACGTTTATTGCTCTTATATTGCTACTGGGCAATGCATTACACAAATATATCATTAAAAGTTGTTATTTAGGCTTTAAAAGTCGATAGTAGATAGAGTAAGCCGCCCTTGTCATTATGTATGTCCAAATAGTCCGTGTCTTTAAGGGGGTCCAGGGCACATTTTCAAATTTTTTTTATTTATTGAGTCAAAATTTTGAATTTTTTTGTGATGGTTAACCATATCATTTGTAAACAAAATCAAATGATAAAACTTCTCATAGATTTTTTTAAAAAAATTTAAAATTTAAAATTTATGAAAAAAGTGGTATAATTTAAAATTGTTATAACTCGAAATATTATCTGTAGAATTTAAATTGTTTTTCATTTAAATAAACAGAAATATATATTTTTTAATTTAGAGCCAGCATTTAAAAAATATTAATTTTTAAAAAAAATAAAAATATTTAACGAAAAAATTACAAAAAAAGTGGTGCAGCTTTAAAAAAAAAAAACATATTTTCAAAAGTAAATATTTTTTTCAAATATGGTGGCTCAAAAGTAAAGTAAAATAATTGAAAAAGATATGTTCCGAGTTTCAACCCTGTATCTTTAACGGTTCTCGAGTTATAAGAACTTATATATGAGAAATGGTGAAAAAACCTATCATGAAGTAAAACGCAATTTCACAAGAACTCGTTTCCTTGACAACCATAGCTTGAAAGGCAGATTTTGAAAACAAACCAAAACGAAAAAAATAATATTTCCTGTTCTAATTATGATAGAAACATGATTTAAACATCATTTTAAGCAGAAAACGGCAGAGAAATTTTTAATCCAATAAAAAAAATTGAAAATTTGAAGATTTTTGTGTCCTGGACCCCCTTAAGGGATAATATCTCGGCTAATTACCGACGATTTTTTTCGAAAATTATTATCAACAATGCTTTTATATTTCTGCTACGATAGGTGACAATACTTCGACATAGAGAGTCGCATTTACTGTTCGCCTGGTGGTACAAACTCTTTAGTTAAAATGTTAGGCTTGCCGATACTCTTACAGAGAGTTCCTGTATTTCAATGCTGCGAAGCCTCCAATTCCTCGATATCGTATTGAAACCGTCGCTCCTAAAGGGGACAAGTGATCACCAAATTCATTTTTTTTTAAAATTGCACTTTAAATACCATTCAAGGGCACACTATATGAATTGTGGCATTTATCAAAAAAAAAAAAAAAAAAAAAAAAAAGCAATTTAACAAATTACAACGACCATTTGGAAAATGATTTTTTCAAAGACTAAAATTTAAGACATAAAAAAAATGCACGGAGTTGATCCTACATTACGTACGCCATGAATTAAATATTAATAGTGTTATTACACGTAAAAATTCCAAGCGACAGAAATCGCCTGCGACTCGTATTTGGTGTGAAATATTTATATGTATTCATTCCTGTCCTATTTATCTTTTTTGTTATTTTTAATTGGCTTATTCCATTTTTCTTTTGCACGTGAAAATCTTACAAATTAAATTTAACTCTTTGGAAGAAACTGTTATTCATTTTCTTTCATTTTCATTAGTTGTTATCCACCTGAAACTTGCGTATTATCCAAGCATTTCATTGGCTGTTCGAGAAAAGGCTTTTCCGTCGTCAGATTTCCAAGAAATCTGATGACACATTTTAAATGAAATTTCATTCTTAAATTTCTAAACATCCAACAATATAACTTTTTATATCGTCGTGTAGAGAAAAAAATGTACTTTTAAATGCAATTTGTTTGAAAGCTGTATCTTAATTTGTTTCCGAGTTATTAAATTTTTTGTAGTTTTTATTACTTTTTTGTCATAGTGGCAACACTCTGTTGTGCATCTCTGTTGAAACTAAAGGGAAACACAGATCACTGTATAGACCAATCACAAAACGAATAAAATGCGGATTAAACCAATAAAAACCTTCAGATATGCTTTTCCTTTCCTACCCTGACGAGAACAATAACCATTTTTCCAAATGGTTAAAAAAAATTTTGGAGGAAAATAAGGATTTTTCCTGAATATTCTAAGCATTGTGAAGAACTTTTCAAAATGTCCATGCGCATTCCATATTAATTAAAATCTCTAATAATTTTTATGCCAGTTTGATTTACATATACAAATAAAACTGTGCATCGAATTTTATATATTTCAATATAAATGTAAGAAAAAATATATTTCCTAAATTCAATGGAATTTTCAGCATTTTTGCATCCTATTTCTGCAATTAACTACCCTTAAGTTTTCCAATTATATTTAGGTTAAAAAACTATAAACAGTTTTATTTGTATATGTAAAAAGAAACTGGAATAAAAAATATTGGTGATTTTAATTGATATGGAATGCGCTTGGGGCATTTTGAAAAGTTATTTATAACGCTTAAAATATTCAGGAAAATTCTTTATTTTTCTCGATTTTTCTTTCTTATTTCTTCTGTGATAAATATATGCCATGATTCATATAGTGTGCCTTTGAAAAGTATTTAAAGAGCAATTAAAAAAACAAATAAAAGAAGAATAAAAACTCATGCATCAAGCACAGATTATGTAACACTTTCAAACACATTCAGAATTATGTAAAAAAAACTGCACCGTTTAAAAAATTAAAATATTACGTCTAATTCAACAATAAAGAAACGCATAACACATTTCAAAACCCATTTTCAGCTGTTCCCATCTACAATCATAAAGTTATCCGATTTTTTTCAGCTGCCATGTATATGATATATAGATTTGTATTTATTAACTACATGCATGCAAAAATTTAGTTCACTTAAGAAACACATCTACTTCAGTTGAAAATCCCCCTTCAGCAATTTCATCTAATAAGGAGAATGGTACGTGAATACTTTTGTGCATCCCTGTATATGAGGTATAGAATTTATCTATAACGAGTAACGTGTAAAAAATTAATTAAATTTAAAAGCGCATACCGAATTTTAAACCGTAAACTAAAGGAATTATTACTCAAAGACAGTACTGCAACTGATATCTTTTGTGTTCCTGTAAATGAATAAAAAATTCTATTAATACACTGTTCTAACGTGATCGTAGTGAAATTCAGTGATTTATATCACTTTCAATACATTCGAAATAGCATAATGTCATTAAAATACACTAGATTAACATTAACACAATTATTCTAATTGGTAAACAAATCATATTAGATGTAAATTTCCAACTGGGCGAAAAATGTCCGGCCCAGGATTCGAACCCGGGATCTCCTGGCTAAAGCCGCCAGTGCTCTGCCATCTGAGCTATCCCGGACGATTCTGGTCGAACTTTTTCACCCAGCGTCCGGGTGATCCTGGTCCGGACATTTTTCGCCCAGTTGGACAATTACATCTAATATGATTTGTTTACCAATTAGAATAATTGTGTTAATATTAATCTAGTGTAATTTCGTATCCAGCGATTTCTGGAGTTCCATTACCTGAGATTTATTCTGTTGAGCTGAACCAGGTTTGAGACCAGATGCTATAATCATCAAAGCTGGGTGAAAAAGTTCGACCAGAATCGTCCGGGATAGCTCAGATGGCAGAGCACTGGCGGCTTCAGTCAGCAGATCCCGGGTTCGAATCCTGGTCCGGACATTTTTCGCTCAGTTGGAAATTTACATCTAATTTCATTAAAATACTCTGCAAACGATTTTTCCCGATATACCATAATGTAATGGAATACTTTTGAGTGTCCCTGTAAATGAACGATTAATCCTACATACTTCATATACAATACCAAACATACTTTGGTGACCCTAAATAAGGTTTATCAATTGCATGAAAATCCGAGTATATTTACGAGAGTTAGAGTGTGGACAGACGGACAGACAAACCGAATGCATAAACATTTTTCAACTTGGAAAGTATTAAAAATGAGTTTGGTTCCTTGTCCCCTTAAATCTGACCATGCACCGACGTTTCCAGGCAGTTGTGGTTACGTGACTTGGTGCCACTATGCCTGACAAAAGATGATGGCATTTCTTTTGGAACGAACTGTTCATAAAAATACATGTATTTGTGTACCTGTATATGTTTGTTTCAAAATATAGGCCCTACATTTGCATGAGCAACATTAAAAACAAAGAAAGATATGGAAACAAGCTCAATAGTCACATCTGCAAAAAACTTCAAAATTTTAGGTTTTACTATATTCGTCATTACCTTTGCTTAGTGATGAAAATATACTATTATATAAGCGGATGATAGCAAGGAAATAATGACATTTAAAAATGTGAAGATTTAGCAGCTCTGCATTTTTCTATTTGAAATTTTATAATATTATTTAAATATTATGTCGAATATTTCTTTGCACAATGTGTACTGTTAACAGCTTATCTAATGTATTTTTTCCGAAATATTTAATTTAACTTGCCATAGTACTCTGGATATATTGCTTTATGATAAATATAAAATATATTTAAAACTAAGAAATTTATTTTGATATACATTATTTGGAAAACTATTTAATAAGATGTTCAAGGAATATTATGTTCATCCGAATATCTCTTGTTCACTTTTATTATTACAATTATTATTTCTTTAGCACTATTCATGCGTTCTCTGTACAACAGCTTAATTTCAGAAAATGAATGGCTTTTATTATAATCTTCAAATGTCACACGCATTCATGGGTTCCGCCATTAAGTCGATATTTTTCACTTCAGTAACTTTCATAGTGTTTTAAAGTTATTGATAAATTTTCAACCCCATTCCCTTTATTGACAGACATTCAATTGATGATTAAAGAACGCTTTAATGACTGGAGTTCTCATTATATTTGCTTATAAGATCATTCGATATTGAATTGTTAACCTTGAAGTAAATGATTTACTGTTTAATGGTTTAAGAATGCGTAACTGATTTATGTCTTTCTTTTAAAACTTTCATTTACTGTAGGTATTCTATTTGTTTCATATTTGTCTTATTTACATTTTAACCAAAAATTGGGAATATAAAAGGTAATTCAATCATAAAATCTTAACTTCATACCTGCCAAGGCATCTGAATGTTTATTATCTCATCTTCTGTGTCTCCACTTAAACAAATCTCTCTCTTTTTTTTTTTTTTTTTGTGAGACTTGGCAAATAGGAATTTCAATTTTATTCCCTTTATTCACAGATATTAAATTAAGAAATCATTAATGTGTTAATTCTTCCAGATTCCATTACCGTTGCTTATAAAATAATCGAAACTTGAAATTTTAACCCCGAATTGACTAATTTTAACTCTTATCGTTAAACTGTTCAAAGATTTCTAAACATGCAGAATAGAAAATATAGATCTTTTGTGAAATATTCTTTTAAAGCGAGTGTTCAAATTATTTAATATACATTAAATATTTGTTATATATATATATCAATTACACTATAAATAAATTGGGAATTTTAGAGTGGTTGGAGGTATTTAATCAATATTTTATACTCGACTAAATTTCGAATAAAATTAAGATCATCGAGAAAATTTCAATTCCATTTTCTTTAGTGACAGACATTAAATTAATAACTAAAGAATGAGTTAATAATGCGAGTTATCATTAGCTTTCCTTATAAAATTATTGAACTGTGAGCTGTTAACATTGAAGTGTTTGTTTTTAGATTTCACTTGCTTAGTGGTTCAAAGCTTTTTATTGTTTGAAAAAAGACAATTATGTGTTTCTTACATTATTCTATTTTCAAATAAATATTAAAGTTATTTGATTTTATTCTCATTTTTACTATAATCAAAAACTGAGACTATAAAAGGGGTTTTAAACAGTCAGTCCATACCTTATTCTTGATTATCTTTCTAAATATTTTAAGGTCATTGATGAAATTTCAATTTCATCTCTTTATTCAAAGACATTAATTTTATGACTAAAGAATGCGTTAATGATGCAATATTCCATTAGCTATGGTTTCAAATTCCGTAAATTTTGAACTGTGAACTCTGAAGTGAATAACATTAATCTAGTGTTTTAAGGTTCAGAGATTTTTAAAGATTGATATTAGCCAATGTATATATATCGCTTGTTAAAAGTTATTTTAAAACGAGTATTTAAATTCTTTGATATATATCTGATTTACTCTAGTAAAAAATGAGAACTTTAAGGTGGTTTGGAGTATTCAGTCAATATTTTATAATCCACTAAAAATCTCATCAATTTAAGATCATCAATAAAATTTCAATTCCGTTCTCTTTATTGAGGGACATTAAATTAATAACTAAAGAATGAGTTAATAAAGCTAGTTATAATTAGCTTTGAATATAATATTATTGAACTCTGTGAGCCGTTAACATTGAAGTGTGTGATATTAACATTCAGTTGTTTAATGGTTCAAACATTTTTATTGATTGAGAAAAGACAATTATGTGTCCTTCATTTAATATAAGTCTCATTTATACTACAACCAAACAATTCAGAATATAAAGGCGGTACCAAGCATTCAGCTCATGTTTTATGATCCATTAGCCTTCTAAATATTTTAAGTTCATTGAGGAATTTTCAATTTCATCTCTTTATTCAAAAACAATAATTTTATGACTCAAGAATACGTTAATGATGCAAGGTACCAATAACTTTGGTTACAAAATCATTAAATCTTCAACTGTGAACTCTGAAATGAATAATTTTAACTTAGTATTTTACGATTCAAAGATTTTTAACGATGCATATTAGCCAAGGTATATATATCGCTTGTTAAATGTTCTTTTAAAAAGGGTGTTTGAGTTCTTTGATTTATTTTCCATTTACACTATGTACAAATAATTCAAAAATTTAAAGGGGTGTGTGGGTTCAAGCATTTAGACAATATTTTATACCCAACTAAATTTATCAGCATTTAAGGTCATTGAGGAAATTTCAATTCAAATCTCTTTATTGACAGCCATCAAATTGATAACTAAAGAATGAGTTAATAATGCGAGTTATCATTAACTTTGCTTATAAAGTTATTGAGCTGTGAGTTGTTAATATGAAGTGCATGATTTTAACATTCAGTTGTTTAGTGGTTCAAAAAAAATACAATATGTAGGGGAGGTAGAGGAGATATGATACATTTTTTTTTTTTTTTTTTTTTTTACGAATTTTTTATAACCCTTAGACAGCTATTTTTAAACAAATTTTTCATATTTTCTTATAAAGTGACCTTTTATTTATCTATTAAAAATATAGTAAATTTAAAAAATAATCATTCAAAAAATATATCCCAATTATTTTGGATGGTTACTATTGTATCAAATCTCCCCATTACTGGGGATGATTGATATACTTGCAAGGGAGATTTGATACACTGATATGTAAATTGAAAAAAAAAGTGCAGACGATTCAATTTTTGTGTCATATATTTTTTATGTTAAATCTTGAAATATTTTAGTAAAATTTAAAAAGAAATGACATTGACATATTTTTGTTTCAGAAACGTTTATTACAAAATAAGTAAATAAATTAAAAAAATAAATTAATTAAACAATCCTATTAACACACTTTTTCAAAAATAAATTACTTTACTACTATTAAATTATCACTAACTGCAAATTAATTGACCCAGCTTTTTTTGACAATTATATGAATCTATATTCAAGATTTTACTTTGCTAATTTTTTATAACCCTTAGACAGCTATTTTTAAACAAATTTTTCGTGTTTTCTTATAAAGTGACCTTTTATTTATTTATTTAAAATATAGTGAAATTAACCCTTTTGTTTCCCACCCTTTGTGGTTGAAGCTGTTTTCTTGGGATAAGGTCTAATATCCTTGGGACCTTGGGAGACTTGTAAATTTGGAACGCGACGGCCCTGTATTTTCATCTAAAGATTTATTTAGGTGTCGTGACTGCAGATGATTCATATTTAACTCACTAGTTTTGTGGAGATGATCGCAAGAAAATGTCGAGGGAAAGAAATATATATTTTGTCGAAACAATTAAGATCAAAAGAATAAATTTCAGTCTTTTTAAATCCAGATAAAATAAAATATTTGTTATAATAAATGATTTCGGAAAATCTTTACCAATTAATCCTCTTTACCAATTTCAGTAACTCTTTCTGTAAAACATTAATGAATATTTCAGTCCTATATTAGTTTGCAACTTTAAAAACTATTAAATTTCAAATAAACAAGTATATCACTTCTCCCTAGTACTAAATGTATCATTTCTCGCTATTATGCTTTATTGGATTTTCAATCACTTTTTATAAATGCTGTTGCAAAACGGCAATCTACTTTTTAGTAAAACTAATCCTAACAATGTGCTTTATAAATTTTAAACAAATTACCAGGTATTATCTTCACAGTAGTAAGAGTTATGAAAGAAAATCAGTATTTGAAAAAAATTACGTTGACATTCCAAAAATCTTCAAAATTAAAAAAAAGAAAAGTTGTCAGTTCTTCACAGATTAGTCCAGCTAATGATGACTTCTGGACATAAAAGAAGCTTTTACGTACGTTAGAATGGCTGTTTATGTCATTTGTTGAGAAAAATTGTCAATGTATCAACCTCGCTATGTATCAAAATTCCCCTACCTCGTCTGTCTCTTACTTTATGCTATTTTCAAAGTTATTTGTTACGTTACTTTTAAGTTATTCGATATAATTCTCCTTTACACTATAACCAAACATTTAGAACAAAAAGGCGGTTAAGAAGTGAGTCCATATCTTGTGCTTCATTAGCTTTCTAAATATTTAACGGTCATTGATGAAATTTCATCTCTTTATTCAAATACATTAATTTTATAGCTAGCTCAAGGATGCGTTAATGACGAAAGATTCCATTAGCCTTGGTTACACAGTCGTTAAAACTTGAACTGTGAACGCTGAAGTCAATAATTTTAACTTAGTATGCATATTATGTATCTATATCGCTTGTTAAATGTTCTTTTAAAACGAGTGTTTATATTCTTTGATCTTCGTTATCTCATTTACACTATATCCAGATAATTCAGAATATAAAAGGGTCGGGAGGTTCAAGCATTTAAACAATATTTTATAGTCTAATAAATTTATCAGCATTTTATGGTCATTGATGAAATTTCAATTCCATTTCCTTTATTCTCAAACATTAAAATGTTGAATAAGAATGAGTAAATAATACGATTAAATATAGCTTTACATATAAATCTTGAACTGTTAGTCTTGAATTGGATGATTATAACTTTCAGTTGTTTAGCGGTTCAAAAATTTTTATCGTTTCTAAAAATGCAATTGTATGCTTCGTAATTAATATTATTTTCGAATGAGTATTCAAGTTATCAGAATTAAGTTTCATTTATACTATAAACCAAAATATTAATATTATTTTCGAATGAGTATTCAAGTTATCAGAATTAAGTTTCATTTATACTACAACCAAACAATTCAGTTCATGTCTTATACTTCATTAGCTATCTAAATATTTTAAGTTTCATTGATGAAATTTCATCTCTTTATTCAAAGTCATTAATTTTATGACTCAAGAATGCGGTAACGATGGAAGAATCCATTAATCTTTTGTTATGAAATCATTAAACCTTGAACTGTGAACTCTGAATGAATAATTTTAACTTAGTGTTTTACGGTTCAGAGATTTTTAACGATGCATATTAGCCAATGTATAGCCAATGTATATATATCGCTTGTTAAATGTTCTTTTAAAACGAGTGTTGAAATTCTTTGATTTATTTCCCATTTACACTATATACAAATAATTCTGAATATAAAGGGGTAGAATGGTTCAAGCATTTAGACAATATTTTATACCCTACCAAATTTATCAACAGTTTAAGGTCATGGATGGAATTTCAGATCTATTTTCTTTATTGTCATACAGTAAACTATCGAGGAAAGAATGAGTAAATAACCCAAGTTCCATTAGCTTTGCTTATAAATGTATTGCAGCTTGAATTTTTACTTTCTACTATCTTTACAAGAAGCAAGAATTGGAGTTCCTGAAAATTTTCGACTTCCGGTTTTCGGCGAATTTATACGTTTTAGAATGCCATGAACACGATTTGATGATTTTTAGAAAATGCCTGTCTGTGAGTCTGTATGTGACAAAAATCTTGTGGGCGCTCTATCTCAAGAACGGAATTTCACAAAATTTTAGATTCAGTTAGTCCTTCATATAAAATTGTCCTGATTAGTTTTTGGTGAAAATCGCCCAACAGGTGGCGTTGCTATTACGGTATTTTTCACAATTTCTGCAATAGCTATATCTCAGGAACTACTGCAGGAATTTTTACAAAACTTCCGATTCAGTTAGCCCCTGATATAAATTATTTCTGTTTAATTTTTGGTGTAAATTGCCCAACATATGGCGCTGCTGTTTTGCATTTTTACGATTTCTGCAATAGTTATATCTTATGAACTAATCCATGAATTTTCATCAAGTTTCATATTCAGTTACTTCCTGGTATAAATTGGTCCTAATTAGTTTTTGGTGTAAATCGCCCAACAGTTGGCACTACTATGCAGAATTCTTTACAGTTTTCCATAATATCTAATTAACTAATGCACGGATTTTCATCAAACTTCAGATTCAGTTAGAAGTTGTCAAAGTTGTTGATTTTAGTTTAAATCATCTAACAGGTGGTGCTGATATGCTGTATTTTTCAGAAAGTATTAACATGTATGAGATAGAAGAAAATTTTGGGATTGCCACATCTGACTAGTTATTAACCTTGTAGTGGATGATTATAAAAGTCAGTTGTTTAGCGATTCAAAGATTTTTATCGAACGAAAATAGGCAATTGTATGTTTTGAAATTAATATTGCTTCCAAACGAGTATTCAAGTTATCAGATTTAAGTCTCGTTTATATTATAACAAAACAATTGAGAATATAAAAGCGGTTTCAAGAATTCTGTTCATATCTTATAGAATTAGATTTCTCAGTGAATTAATGTCATTAATTGAATTGTAATTTTACATTTTTATTCACAGACGTTAAATTAATGAGCCAAGAATACGTCAACGATGCACTGTTTTACAGGATTTTTTTTATAAAATCGTTGAATCTTCAACTACTAACTCTGAAGTGAATAATTATAAATATACATTGTGTTTAATAGTTCAAAGGTTTTTAGCGATGCTTAATAGTAAATATATACCTATTATTTCTTTAAAGAGAATGCTCTGTATTTCAAACATATCTGATTTATACTATAGTCAAATAATTGATACTATAAAGTTTGTTTCAAACATTTAGTCACCATTATATGAGTGGTTCAGAACCATAGTTGAACAAGTCCATTTTGAAAAAATAATAGCTAGTCCATTTAAAAGGTGCATAAAACCTATTTTATCCACTCCCATCGTGACCCAAATCTATTTTCATATACTTTATCATCTATATCATTTGTTTACAGACTTGGTTTACTGTGGGATTGGATAAAACAGATTTTATGCACATTTTTAATAGACTATCTCGTTTGATTTTAAAAATGGTTTTGGTGTACAATGATTGCGAACTCCTCATATATTCCTCAATTTTTTTAGAATTTTAAAGACATTAATGAAATTTCAATTTTATTTCCTGTTTTGAGGGGCATTTTATTATTAATTAAATAATGTATTAATTATGCGAGTTTCCATTAGCCTTTGTTATGAGATTATTCAATCCTGAGCTGATAACTTTTAACATCAATGATTAGCGGTTCAGAGGTTTTAAACCAAGGTAAGGTAAAAATCCAATAATATATTTTTTACTTAATTTTATTTTCAAGTGAATCTTGTTTATTTAAAATGTGTCTCATGTACACTATAAACAGATAATTCATACTTTGCTTCAATCATTCAATCCATACCTTATACTTTTTTAGCTTCATCAGTATTTCAAGGTCATTTACGAAATTTCAATTCCAATCTGTTTGTAAAAAACAATTCAATTAATATATTAGTGATGCGAGTTTCTATTACTTTTGCTTTTAAAATGATTAACTAGTGACTTCTTAACATTGAAGGAAATGATTGAAAGTTTCGGTGTTTAACAGTTTGAAGATTTTTAACGATGCGCAACCTATACAAATAAAAGAAATTTTCGCTCTATCAATTTGTCTCTCTCTGTGTGTGTGAGTGTATGTGTGCCTGTTTGTCTGCGAAGGCAAGCGAAATCTAAGAAACTTACAAGTAAGTTTTGAGAGTGATCTAAGATAGGTCCTGATTTACCCTAGGCTCAGATTTAATTTTTTGTTAATTAGCAGAGATACTAATTAAAAAACTCATTAAAAATAGCATCCAAAATGCGATTTTTTTTATCAAAATGTCTTAACATTAGAACACCTGCTATCGATTTGAAAGATCAGATGAAGGACTTTGCTAATTTTTACTAAGTAGCGAAAATTACGAAACATTTTGGAGATATCGATTTGAAACTCGCCTTACATATGTTAAAAATTGTTTTGCATCTTATAATCTAATATTTTTCTCAAATCGGACGGTAATTTTCTTTAAATTGTGCAAAAAATTGACGAGATAATTAAAAAATGAACAAGACTGGGATCGGCATTCATTGAAAACTGAACTAAAAAGAATTCTTCTTCCGGCCAACCCCTGCATTTACCTTTCGACGCATTTCTTTAAAATTTTATTCTTTAAATATTTGCATGTTTTTAATTTTGGCTAATTTAAGAACTAAGTACCAGGTCCATTTAACAGTTTTTATCATAGAAACCTTCTGTCAATTATCAGTGGGACCGTTTAGGGTGCCCTACTACAGCTCAATTAAAAATGTTTCCTATTCAATAGCTTTTTTCTAACAATTCCTTAAGGTCCTCCAGTTACTATATGAACAGCAAAAAAAGAAAAAAAAATCTCATACGTAAGCTACTACCGCTTTTTAATATTAATCTCCTTCTTGAACCCCTTAATGCAGCCTCTTAAAAAATGATCCGATTTTCTTGCAATTTTCTTTAACATAGTTCTAGGATATTTCAAATATTTTATAAAATAATAAAAATTTCCTTTGGACTCCAGATACAACTTTTTCCGAATATTAATGGATTTTTTTTTTCAACTTACATTTACTCACTACATATATTACGGAATAAGTTAAGATTTTTTCGTGATGATTACTTCCCCTTTTACATATAAGGGGAAATTTAGGAAGCGATTTAAACGGGTGTATTAGGTTTCAGTTCGTACCATTTTTGGCATTAAAGCGCATTCTTATCTCATATTCTATGGACAAGATTTCAATATTAGTCCTTTCAACTTAGCTTGCGAATCTTTTACAGATTTTAGTTCCAACTTCCACCACCATATCTCGAGTTCCATAGTCCCGATTTCAACGAAAGTTTTTTCATTCATCTCAGCTGACGATTCAATTACATTTTGCAATAGGTCCGTTTACTTAGACTTCATTTAACTCCATTTTCGAAGGTTAACGGCGCATTCCTATCTCGAGTTTTATAGGTCCTATTTCAACGAAATTTGATCCTTTCAACTCAGCTTGCGATTCTCTTCAGACTTTCCGGCGAAAGCGCAGCAAGTCTGCTTTACGATGCCGTAAGCTGAGGGTACCTGTGCCAGAGGTTCGTTCGGAAATGTGTTTATTTGGAACGTACTGTTCGCTGCCGTAAGCATCTGGCAACCGCAGAACATTTAATTTTATGTTAAAAGAACCGATGCGAAAAAAAATGCGATAAGAAAAAGTATTTCTTTTACTACTAGATAATAATATTATTTCACGAAATTTTTATGCAGGCTGTAAAACCGCTTGTCTTATAATTAAAAAAAAATCAAACAGTTCGGACAATAAAAGCTATTTTCTTAAAAACTATGAAACGATCCTACGTGAAAGAAGAAAAATGTCATCTCACATGATTTTTACCGCTAGATATCACTATGTATTCGCGATTTTTTCATTAAAAATACAAATTTAAAGAAAATCGGCTTATTTAGTAGTGCAAACTTGAGTTTTGTATAATGTTATTATCACGAGTAAGGCAACGCTGATACAAAAACGGGTTAAAGATAAATCATACAATTTTTTAAGGTTATTTGTGGTTATTATTACCAGGCAGAACTGCATCAGGCTTATTAGCTAGTAGCAAACTATATATCGCGACGCAGATACAAAAACGAGTTAAAGATAAATAATACAATTTTTTAAAAGTTATTTGTAGTTATTATTGCGAGGCAGGACTGCGACAGGCTATTTAGCTAGTAGCAAACTATATCTCTTTTTCAACGTCCATTTTCAACAGAACGTTTAAAATACGTATCTCATTTATACTATAGCTGAATAACTGAGAAGTTAAACGAGGGTAATAATGTTAAGTCAATGTTATATGCTCCGCAGTTTTTTTAGCATTTGAAGTTTATTAATAAAATTTGAAGTACATTTCATTTAGTGGCAGACATTAAATTAATAACTAAAGTATGAGTTAATAATGTTAATAATAGTTTCGATTAGCTTTACTTATAGAATTATTGCATCTTCATCTGTTAACATTTAATATTCAATGTTTAGCGGTTTAAGGATTTTAACGATTAAAAGATGCAATTATATATATCTTGGTTAATTTTATTTTTATACGAGTGCATAGATTATTTAATATATGTCTCACTTGTAATATAAACAAATAATAATGAATATAAATGTTGTCCAAGTAATTACTCCATATCTCATACTCCTTTAAAATTCTCAGTATTTTAAGACCATTTACGAAATTTAATTTCCATTCATTTTATTGAGAGACGTTAAATTAACGGCTTAAAAATAAGTTACTGATCCGAGTTTTCATTAGCTTTGTTTATAAAATCTTTGAATCTTGAACACTTAACCTTGAAGGGAATGATTTAGACTTTCATTGTTTAACAGTTCAAAGATTTTAACGATGCATAATAGCAACTATATATCACTTGTTAAATGTTCTTGTCTAGTGAATATTCAAAGTATTTGATATAAGCTTCATCAAACTAATTAGAATGAAAATTACTTTGATATGAGTAAAATAATAAAAATGCGTAAAATAAAATGCTTATTACAAGGGAATGTATTTATATTGAAAATGATTGTGGATCAGTTAAATTATATTATTACTAGCAAACCCCGCGGCTTTACTCGCGTAATATTTGAAATAACCCAAGTGATATTTATATGTCTTATTTTTATTAAAAGAAATTATACTTTTAGGAATAATTCAAAATTTACTATTTAAAACATAGTTTGACTAAACTTCATTATTGCACAGCATTAGGCAGAAATTAGATTTAAATTAATAAAAGAAATAAAACTAAATAAATGATAATTTAGAAAATGTTTTGAAACTTTTATGCTCCATTAATAGGCTTATTTCAGTATTCATTTGAAATTTTGAATTTTTTAGAACCCATCTTCTTATGTCTTAAAATTAACCATCATGTCAAATTCCAAGTCCTACCACCTCTCTCAACATAAAGGACTATGTTCAAATAGGAACTGTCACAATTAATTTGCCAACATTAATTTTGAAATCGGTTTATTATTTCCTAATATTCCACAGAAACGTAATTTAGAAAGCTTTTAAAGGCCTTTTTTAGAACGTTTGTTGTTCCTGTGAACCTCAGGTGGTATAATCATCCGCATAAAATATAGCCTGTGTAGGATCAGAGACTGTTACCATTGATTCGAAATTATTACTTTTATAATCGGTTTATATCCCCTGAAATTGCATAGAAATCATAATTTAGGACTTTTTTAGAACGCTTTTCATACCTCCCCTTCGCTTCACCTCTTTTTAATGAGAATTTATTTTCGACAGTCCTTCGAGGACATTTATATTTTATAAGTAACTAACATGCCATATTTAAAGTTTCTAGCCTCTTCCGCATCACAGAAATCGCAATTTAGAAAGTTTTTTGTTCCTGCAACCCTCTGGTGGGAGTGGCACAGATATAAAATATAGTTTATGTTTGAGCTGGTTCTAACGCCAACAATTTGACATCATTATTTTTTAAATTGGTTTGGTATTTGATAAGATTGAATAAAAATCGTAATTTAGAACGCTTCTCGCTCACTTCATCCTTTTAAATTTGGGATTTACTTTCGACTGTTCGTAGAAAGCAGTGCATCTTGTAAGTAAATACCATGTCATATTTCAAAATGTTAGACACCTCAGTTGTGCAAAAAAATGCAAATTAGAACATGTTTTGGTCTTGCACCCTCAGATGGTAGTGACAGCAACATAACATATAGCCTATGTTGGAGCAGGGACTGTCACCATCAATTTGCAACCATTGCTTTTGAAATAGGTTTGGTATTTCCTGAGATTGAATAGAAATCGCAATTTCGAACGTTTTTACAACGTTTTTCGCGCATTTTCACACTTTTTAAATTTCCATTTTTTTTAAACTGTTCTTAAAGATCATTTACATCTAATAAATATGTACCATGGCTAACTTTAAGTGGAATTCCGATCCTCTTCCGATCACAAAAATCGAAATTTAGAACGTTTTTTTGCTCCTGCAACCTCCAGGTGATAGTGATACCGACATGAAATAGCGTCTATGTTATAGCAGAGGCTGCAGCATTAATTTGCCTACCATTACTTTTGAAATCAGTTTGATTCCTCCAGAGATTGCTCACAAATTGGCATTTAGAACGTTTCTAGAACGCTTTTTAGACGATGGCTCATTTATATCGAATAAATATATACCATGCAAAATTTTATGAATCTAGGTCCTTCCATAATTCAAAAATCGCATTTTTAGAACGTTTTTAGTTCCTACATCTCCTCTAGGGTAGTGGAAACAGACATAAAATATAGCCTATCTTGGATCAAGAGCTGTCGCCATCATTTTACACCGTTATATTTGAAATCTGTTCAGTACTTCCTGAGGTTGCATAGAAATCGCAATTTAGAATGTTTTTTTACAACGCTTTTCGTGCATTTTTTCATTTCGAATTTTTTTAGGAAATGTTCTTAGAGATCATTGCTATCTTATAAGTAACTACCATTCCAAGTTTCATCATTCTAGGTCCTTCCATAACACAAAACCGCAATTTAGATTTTTTTTTCACCTGCAACTCCAAGCTGGTAGTTATACAAACATAAAACAGAGCCATGCTAGAGCAAGGTCTCTCCATCTCTCACCATCAATTTACAACCATTACTTTTGAAATCGATTTGATACTTCCCAAAATTGAGTAGAAATCACCATTTAGAATGTTTTTTAGAACCCTTTTCACGCAGTATCACCCCTTTTAAATTTCGAATTTTTTAAGAACAGTTCTTGGAAATACTTTATATCTAATAATAAACAAATGTTCGAAATTTTATATTTCTAGGCCCTTCAGTAACGCAAAAATTGCATTTTTAGAACATTTTTTGGTCCTGCACCGACTGTGGGGTAGTGGCACTGACATGTAATATAGCCTATCTTGGAGCAAGAGTTGTCACCTTCATTTTGACACCATTATTTTTTTTAATCGGTTTGTTATTTCTTGTGATTGTGTAGAAACCCATAGTTAGAACGTTTTTAGAACGCTTTTCGCGCATTTTCATACCTTTTAAATTTCAATTTTTTTAGAACTGTTCTTAGAAATTCTTTATATCTAAAAAGTAACTAATATTTCAAATTTCATATTTCTAGGCCCTTCAGTAACGCAAAAACCCTAATTTAGAACATTTTTTGCTCCTGCACCCCCTTTCGGGTAGCGGCACACACATAAAATATAGCCTATCTTGGAGAAAGGGTTGTCGCCATCATTTTGACACCACTATTTTTTAAATCGGTTTGGTATTTCCTGAGATTGTGTAGAAATCACCATTTCGAACGTTTTTTAGAACACTTTTTGTGCATTTTCACCCCTTTTAAATTTCGAATTGTTTAAAAAATGTTCTTAGATATCATTTATATCTTATAAGTAACTACCATTCAAAGTTTCATGATTCTAGGCTCTTCCATAACACAAAAAGTGCATTCTTAGAACATTTTTTCTCCTGTACCCCCTTTGGGGTAATGGCACCGACATAAAGTATAGCCTATGTTCTAAGTTGACCATCATTTTGACACCATTATTTTTTAAATCGGTTTGGTATTCCCTGAGATCGTGTAGAAACCACCATTTAGAACGTTTTTTAGAACGCTTTTTGTGCATTTTCACCTCTTTTAAATTTCGATTTTTTTAAGAACTGTTCTTAGAAATCCCTTAAAACTAATAAGAAACTAATATTTCAAATTTCATATTCCTACGCCCTTCACTAACGCAAAAGCCGTAATTTAGAACATTTTTTGCTCCTGCACTCCATTTCGGGTAGTGGCACCGACATAAATCATATCCTATGTTGGAGTAAGGGTTGTCACCGTCATTTTGACACCTTTATTTTTTAAATCGGTTTTGTATTTCCTGAGATTGTGCAGAAACCACCATTTAGAACGTTTTTAGAACGCTTTTCGCGCATTTTCACCCCTTTTAAATTTCGAATTGTTGAATAACTGTTCTTTAAATCCTTTATATCTAATAAGTAGCTAGTATTTCAAATTTCATATTTCTAGGCCCTGCAGTAACACATAAATCGCATTTTTAGAAAGTTTCTTGCTCCTGCAACCCCTTTGGGGTAGTGGCATCGACATAAAATATAGCCTATCTTGAGCAAGCATTGTCACCATCATTTTGACACCAATATGTTTTAAATCGGTTTCGTATTTCCTGAGATTATGTAGAAACTACCATTTAGAACTTTTTTTAGAACGCTTTTTGAGCATTTTCACCCCTTTTAAATTTCAAATTGTTTAAGAACTGTTCTTAGACATCATTTATATCTTATGAGTAACTAATATTCCAAATTTCATATTTCTAGGCCCTTCAGTAACGCAAAAATCGCATTTTTAGAAAGTTTTTTGCTCCTGCACCCCCTTTGGGGTAGTGACACCGACATAAAATATAGCCTATGTTCTAAGTTGGACTAACACCATCATTTTGGTGCCATTACTTTTGAAATCAGTTCGGTAGCTCCAGAGATTACCTCAAACAAACAAACAATTTTTATTTCTTTATAATATTAGTATAGAATAGATAAAAGTTTTATTTACATTACAAGTCGGAAAGTATTTTTTTAATTACATTACGTAATTAAATTAATTTTATAATTTCTAATTATCTGTGACTAGACGCGCATTATGGACGTTGACTCGCGTTTTTCTATTAAAACATTTACATGAATGACCTATCACAATAATACATATCTTAGAAAAAATACGAAACACATATTTAGTTATCAAAGACTTTTGAATGATGAATTTACTATACAGAACAGTTACAATCAAACATGTGCGATAAGCAGTTCCTTTCACTTTTTCTTTTTCTATATGATCAGCTTTAATTGTAATCAAAAATTATGATTTATATTTCTAGATTGGTGTCATGAAAGATAATATCATGCTTGTCGATACACAGTACTGTACTAATATTTATAATGTATTATATTTGTTATTAATATTTTATTCAGATGAAATCCGTGTTGTAATGAAATATTAATAATGTTGCAAAATATTTAAATGCTTTATTTAAAAAGGAAACAAATATATAGTGGGACATGAACAGAACAGGAATCGAAAAGACAATGGAATTTCCATCACTTGAAACAACCCAAACATTTTTGAACAATATTGCGGGATAAGAAACAAAATTTGTTTTGTCACGTAAATCTGAAAGTCTATATATGAAAAACAAATTGCGGACTGAGGTAACTTTAATAACTGAACATTTATACATAACTAAATAAATAACCTAAAAAATTCACTGGATATACAGTGCTGGAAAACAATTTAGAACCACCAAATAAAGCAGTGAAGTTCTGAATTAGAAAATTATACACATAAACTGGTGCAAGTTTTCTTATTTATTTTACAATACAATAACATGTTTTAAAAAATATAGCTAAAATCAAATTCTACGTTACACAACTTGGCGGAAAAAAGTTTAGGAACAGTATATTTAATATTTAAATTACACATGTAAAAGATTTGTACATTAAATTTCAGTACCTTTTTGCTTCTTTTCAGAAGACGCTTTAGGAAGGATTTGACCAAATTTTTACATGTAAAAATGGACATTTGGTTCCATGCTTCCAATTCAACAATCAAATAAAACTGCTGTTAGTTGGCATAAACTTGATGAACAAGAATCCCCACAAGTTTTGTATGGAATTTAGATCAGTACTTTTAGTTGGAAAGACTGAAGCTTCAACTTTGCTTGCAGATAACCAATTTGAAGTTGACAAAGACTTGTGAATAGTACCGTTATCTTGAAGCAACACCAAGTTGTAATCCATAAGTTCATCTTTAAGTGGAACAAAATTATTGCCAAGAATATTTTGATAGTCAAATGGGTTCATCTTTGTCTTTGTGAAAACCAAACTTGCTTTTCCTTTTGAATAAAACCTACTGAAATCATCACTCAACCACCACGTTGTACACACCTTGAAAGCAGATACGATTCACTTTATAAATTATGGCAGTAATATCTTATCCCATTTAGTCAATAAAGATTGGACACTTTTTTCTTCGGTAAAAACCAATTTTTGCCATAGCTCGAGTTCTAAGACATTCGTCGATGCTAATTTTAATATTGCAGCAATGTGATGTTTTAGTAGTCATGGCTTGATTTTGAATTTAGCATATTTCAAGCATTCGGCAATTTTTAACACATTTATAACTCTTTACGACATTACTGTGAGTTCTACAAGAGAAAAAAAAATGCCAGTTTTCCGGTAGGAATCGGAAAAAACAGTTGCCCTTATCGTACCGGAATAATTTCCAACCCAGCATGGAATAAAATCCGTAAAATCAGAATAAAATCCGTAAAATACGGTTTTACTGACTATTTCCTTATTTTTACGGATTTTATTCTGAGCTGGGTCGGAAATTATTCCGGTATGATAAGGACAACTTTTTTTCCGATTCCTACCGGAAAACTGGCAGTATTTTTTTACAGTGTAGTTGAAGAATAAACCCAATCTTGAACCAAAGCGATATAAGTAAGCGTCCTATCTTAAATGGGAGAGGTAATCGCAAGATTAAAGGCGAGGTCACGTCAATCAAGGTCATACGCCACTCAGCGGATGGAGTGAAATACAAGAGGATTATTAACTTCTTTCTCCTTTGTGGATGATCTATGAAATAACTATGCGCACGCGCAGCCGTGATTTTATTCGTTTGTCGTCTGCAGTACTTGGAAGTATAGATATAATTCGATTTATTTATTTGCCATTATTTAATTTATTAATTCAAGTTAGTTATTTAAACAAAATCAGTTCTTTTAAGAACTTATATTATTTGGGAAAATGCCACGTTTTCGTTCTAATTATTGCAGTTTTCAAAACTGCAAATATAACTCTCTATCTGAGAGAACTCACTTTTTTTGCTTCCCAAAAGAGAAAAACAGGTTAGTTTTGTGTTTTATTATAATTTATGAAAAAGTTAAAATATTATTTAATATATATTATTAAATGTCAGCGATTTTAATACGTTCTATTTGAATTATGTTTTTGTAATCCAACGAACAAGGACATATAAAAATTAGTTAATGTATGTTAAGATAGAATTTTACAGCAGCGTTTTTAATTCAATTCCTGATAAGATAAAGTTATAAAAATTACATAAACATGTGTATTTCCAATGAGAATTAAACGTTTTATTACGCTTAGAGTTTGAGTATAAATTATTTAATTAATTTTAAGGCATATTTTTTATTTACCGGGCGCAGGCGATAAATTGCCAAATATTCTCTTGATCGAATTGTATTTATAATATTTAAAATAGAAACATTTCATTCATTCCATTTAAAACTCATTTAATTTTACATTAGGATCCACTTTGATTTAAAATGCAAGCAGTAATTCTTGTACTATTAAACCAGCAATAATGGATTATTTATAGTTTTAAATATTTTGAGAATTTTAGACAACAGCTTTAAAAAAATTCCTAAAATCGACAAATTACTTTTTTTTTTTAAATCTAGAAATATGTCGGTCATTGTGTCATATCGGGGAAAAATAGTTTTCATGGGATACCTGCACTTCGTACAGGTGAATAACATTGCAGAAAGCATACAAAGTATAGAAGAAACTTCAAAAATTGGAATAAAATATAAAATATTTACAAATAGTACGTGGTATGCTCAATTAAACATTTATTATCTTACACCGGTTCTTCGCAGGGGTAAAATGGATAACTTTCCGTAATCGGGCCGATAGCCATGATTGGCGTCAAATGAGAAAACAGTATACAATTGTAACTGTATAAAAGTTAAATAATGGTTAGAAAATAAAAGTAACTTTTATCGAAATAACCCAATTGCGGAACATTCTCCAAATTTGAAAAAGGCTTGTGAAACAACAACAATTGCCAATAACTGAAAACTATAGGCTAATAATAAGCCCGGCGTAGCAGTTGTTGGTCGGTAGCCAATAATTTCAAATTTCCCTTTTAATTTTGTTAATTTTTCCGGTTTCAATTTTTTTTTTTTTTTTTTTCAAATCTGGCTTCCGCAAAAGAGTCGGAATAAATAGTAGAAAAAAGGGCTGCGGACGGGGATGGGCCAATTGAACGTATTAAAATCACTGACATTTAATAATATATATTAAAAAATATTTTAACTTTTTTATAAACATTATAGGGCTGAAAATCACGTTTAAGATGCTTAAAGGTTTTAAATAATTCTCTTTTGCAATTTCCCAACCAGCTGGTATATTTTAGAAATCGTAGTTTGTCACATAACTTACTCAATTGTTGTACTTGTATATACAGTTATAACAACCATAAAGAATGTTTAAGGATTTATCAGCTACGTTTAGATAACGTAAAATTAATTTGCTAATTTATAATCAAGTTGTAAAAATACTAAAATGTTGTATTGTTACTAGAAACACATCCATGTACATAATTTTTATTTTTCTAGCATATCTGGGAGGGAAAAATCGATTAAAATTTTTTATCTTTTCATATATATGAACAGGGTTAGATTAAATAAACAGTGTAAAAAAGTACTTTTACGTTAGCCGGCAGGAGTTCATAAACCGTCAAATATTTTCCCCATCATCAGCGTTTATGTTGCATTCATTTCATTCAAAATATAAAATCATCATTTTAAAAATATACTCGTCATTTGAAAAACATAACTTTATTTAAAATACATACATACTGGTATATTACATCAATTTAAACACATGCTTTTCGCTCATTATATTTAAAATACATTTTCTTTTCTAATAAATAATAACATAAACCCAAGGTGGGCAAGTTTCTTCCAATGTGGAAAAAAACCTGAATAGCTTGCATAAAATTCAGGTCCATTTGAAGATATTTAAAATTTAAGAGTTATAGGCGGAAAAGCAGACAAAGCCATTTTAGAGAATACCTGTTAAAATTTTAATCGTGAATTTCAAATATTTACTCACTCATGGTAGATTAACCTTGTTTACCAGATTTATTGCAAAATATTTTTGTTACAATTGTTTTGATAAAAGTATATGTATTTAAAAAATAGTTGCAATGTCAGTTTAGTTTCAGGGCAAAAGGCAATACTGTTTACGTAGCATTAGTGCCTTTTCTCCCGAAATTAAAATGACATTGCGATTTTTTTTTAAAAATACATATATTTTCATCAAAACAAACTGTAACAAAAATATTTTGCAATAAATCTGGTAAACAAGGTTCATCTTCCATGAGTGAGTAAATATTTGAAATTCATGATTAAAATTTTAACAGTTATTCTCTAAAATAGCTTTGTTTGCTTTTCCGCCTATAACTCTTAAATTGTAAATATCTTCAAATAGACCTGCGCACGAGATGCGCAGATGGTATAGATATTCTGTCATATATGACGTCATACAAAAAACCCGCGTATTTGCGTTATTCACTCCATCCACAAGATGGCGCAGCTGTGTCAATTTACGGCAGATTCCAGCATTAACTTTGTACGCTTACTTATAGCGCTTTGTCTTGAACCGTCATTGTAATAATGATTTGTTCATACCGGGCTGAAAGTTTTGATAGCATCCGCTTCTTATATTTCTTTTATAGTTCATTGTATCAGAATCAAAATTAATTACAACAATTTTAGATTAATTTAGTTTTAGCCAATTTGGTTTTCACTCAGCCCACAATCCGAAAAAGCGGTGATTTTATTCTTTTCTTGTCCCGTCAGTGATTTCCCGAAAATCATAATCTTAGCAGAAGTTGCATATCCCAAAATTTCAAATCTAGAGAGTACTTACCTATAAGCATCAACCCAGATGCGCCCCGCATAAAATACCACAGTTAAGACGTCATATCATTATGTTAGATTTAAGAGAACCTACTACTCTTATACTTATTTCCATTTATTATTATTACACGATTTTAACAACTATAGACAAAAACGGTTTTCTACATTTACAATTGAACAAACATCGAATTTTATATCATATATATGTATCTAAATTCAAGATATATAACTCTTTCCGGAATTTTGTTTTAAACAACAAAATTAGCATGTGGTCTTAAACTTTTTTCCAGTACTGTATTTGTAGTAATGTCCAGGAATGCACATAAGCATTTCGTCCATTATACTTTTTATATATAGGATGCTCTGATTGCAATGCACAAACATTGCAAAACAAAAATCACCGCACTCAGAATACATTAGAGTTTTCTAAAGAATCATTCATCTAAAACACACACTTTTCTATTAAAAGTGAGAGCAATATAGCGCCATATCCGGGGAATCAAAAATAAGCTTTATTAATCCTAGTGAAATTTCAAAACGGATGAAAAATAAGATTTTTTTTTTTTTAATACAAAAATTTATAATACAAAAATGTACATATTGACTTGTGAAACGGGGACTATTTAAATAGAGACGTCGTGTGCCTAATATGCAAATGAACAGCCGTTGTTCTGAGCGCCTGAAAAGGCCGCAGATTGAAACTTATCTTTAATCCACTCGTAGAGATAATGCATTTTGATAGAGTGTATTGTGATATGTACTTTGCTTTTGGTGAAGGTAATGATAATGCATTAGAAACTGCTGGAAGATTTGTGACGTCCTTCCTCTTTCTTTTGAAACTTTCTCAAAAACTGTGCGTCTTCTAAGTATTGTCCCTTTTTCTATGCATTTTTCTTGCTCTACCCTGTTTCAGGGTTCGTGGACGACACGACAATTCGGGACCAACGCACAGTTGAGGTGTCTAGAAATTCAATGCACAGTTGAATTTCCCGACTAAGAAATTATTCGGCACCAGTATTAGTATTTTCTTATAGAAAATCTCTCCTTAAATAAGACGAAATTTTGCGTGTTTAAACTAGATTTATCCCCCCCCCCCCCCAAAAAAAAGATACTGATATTTCGCTTTGAAAATAACGGTACCAGTACGAACCCTGTGTTTGTAGGATCTTTTCAGTGCACCTCATAATGCACTGAATAACAACCGATCTTATTATATTTAATAGCATGTCTTGTTAAGGAGGGTGATCACATTTTTTAAATAAATTCCTGTAATTTCACAATTTTTGAAAAAAATAATTATGTCAGAGTTTTTTATATTTTTTTTTTGAATATGTCATCAACAGGCTGTCTTTCCTTATAGTGAAATTATAATATCGGTTTAATAACATGCTATTTCTTTTGTGTATTGTTTAGAATGTAATGGAAATATATAAGCAACAGTAACATTATTATATATGCAACAACATAAGCAACAGTCTCCGTTCTTTCTCTGGGAATAAATACCAACATTCAAACGAAAAGCATCAACTCCATGAAACGCTACATACCGCGGACTGTGATAAATTCACAAATCAATACTTGTTCACGAGAACAGAATTATGAGTGGTAGAAAAACCCGATAACGATATGTGGTAATAGATGGAAGTCAAGGTTTAAGAGTTTACAAAGTTTATTTGCAAAGAATAGAAGGTTATGCGCGCTCTTTTGTACGTTGTTCATCGAATAGGCGAAAGGCAATTAGTATTCATCAGTTTGTGTATTGAACTCCTGTTTTCTGTATTTCATGTTCCCTTAAACGTTTGTATTCGTTATTTGTGTTCTTACTCAAATATGGTCCTTATTATGGTAAAATTAATTTCTTATCGATCTAAATCCCACATTTATAACGAAAATCCAATGCAACAGGAAAATCAGTCATAACGAAAATCCAATGCAACAGGAAAATACAAAAATACTTTTAATAAACATTAGGTTGGTGCGAAAAAAGTCAAGTTGATAATTCCGAGTAGCTATAGTGTATATAAGTGGCGATTGGTAAATGCAAGAAAAACAAAAAAAAAAGAATTCTTCAAATCGGACTTTATCTTCCAATTGCGCAAACCGCCTAAAAATTCATAAAAATTGAAAATATCAGATTTTCTCAGGTGTTTTTAGGTAGATTTCGTAAGAAATACTACCTATTGCAGTCGTTACCATGATGCGACTTTTGAAAAATTCCTTCATAACTTCCTTCATACTTTTCACTATATGACCCCAGGAACCCAAAACCACCCCCACCTAAAAAGTTTATATATATATATATATATATATATATATATATATATATATATATATGTGTGTATGTATGTATGTACTAAATTTTGTCCGCACGATAAAAGTCGCAATTATGCACGGATCGTCTTCAAACTCCCCAACAACTTTGAGATGGCTAACATCTCGGCGGGGATTGAAAATGAGCAAAATCGGCCCAAGGGAATGGAAATGGGGAGGGTTAAAAATTTTGAATACCGTCTTAACAAGATTCTGATAAAACCATCTCTTACACAACAATGACAGGAAAAAATAAATATTTTTCATTATAGCAGTTGCCAACAATTAAAAAAAACAATAAAATTCTCGCCACAACAATTCCTTTTCTATTGCAAGATATTTCACGTGAAAAAATAAATTAAATAAATAGTTTGACAAATTGAAAACAAATTGAATATTACGTCATAAGTTTTCTTGAGCAAGATTTCAGAATGAAAACTCAAAATGAAATAAATAGTTTGACGAATTAAAATATATATATATATGACGTCATATTGGAAATATAATGTACCTCAGCAGGTGAATATGTAACGTCATGTGAGTTTGAAGAAACGTATTAAAACATTATAAAAACCCGACTATGGAAATATTAACATATTTTAACACTTTGAGGTTTTCTGAATTTGTTTTAGCCATTTTTAACCCTATTCCATATACATGCGTGTGTGTATTCGTGTATATTAGAATTTTCACAAAATGTTTAGCTCTCTAGAGCTCATTCTTAGTGAAGGAACTGTGTTTATCTCTAATGTTCATTTAATTTTTTTTTTGGTGAATTTAGTACTTAACATCGAAATCTACCTCCGCCTGTAGGCCCGAGCCGGCAGGGATTTTTTTTTTTTTTTTATCGCTATGGTGAAAAATATTTTCAGATTGTACTGTTTAATGACAATAACTTAAAAAAAAACTGCGTTTAGAGAATATCTTCCGACCGCACAAGCTCAATAAAAATCGGGAAAAATTCAATTTTGAGTGATTTTGATGTATTAAGAAAATAATTAACTACTGAGGTCAGTCTACGGTCTCAGGTTAAGATTTAAATGTAAATTTATACTATTGAGCATATTAGGTCATTTTAAAACAACGTACAACTTACCACGGAGATTTCGCTGCAGTGTGGAAAGTTTCAATAAGTCTTCCAACTGCCGCTAGGCACGTTGCAAAACAGCGCTAAAGTTGACATACGCTCTCCCACCTATCTCTCTCCGTCCGCGTCTCCAAACTCCGGATCTGCTAAGGACATTGTTGCTTCTATAATATCGTGTCTAACTGAAGAAGGGGTTCCACTAGAATACTTTGCTTTGTTAGGTACAAATACCAATACTGGATGGAACGGTGGTGCTATCAGACAGTTTAAAGTGCAACTCGGACAAACTCTGCATTGGGTTGTTTGTTTAGTGAGTTATCAATTTTATAGAAATACCTTTCCGCATCTATTTCAACGTTTTGATGGTGAAACAACTATCCCAAGATCATGTAGTGAACAGATTGGGCAGAATCTGATTGGTTGTGAAAATCTCTCAGTGATAAATTTTCAAATGATTGTGAAATTCCAAAAGCGGGGTTAAGCAACGACCATTTTTTTTTTTTTTTTAACCATTTGGAAAAATGGTTATTGTTCTCGTCAGGGTAGGAAATCAAAAGCATATCTGAACGTTTTCATTGGTTTAATCCGCAATTTATTCGTTATCTGATTGGTTGAGCTAAAAATATCACCCTGATCGGATAATAAGTGGTCATTTTTCAATTAGCCTAACGCTTTCTAGGCTCTTTGCAATAAGCCTGAAAAATATCAGGCTAATTGGAGAAAGGGAGATGGATTCTCCAATTAGACCGGCTCTTTGCAAAGAGCCTAGCCTGTTTGCAAAGAGCCGGATTTCTCAATTAGCCTACGACATATACAGTAATCTGTATTTCCCTTTGGTTTCAACAACGATGGACAACAGAGTGTTGCCACTATGACAAAAAAGTAATAAAAACTACAAAAAAATTAATAAATCAGAAACAAATTGAGATACAGCTTTCAAACAAATTGCATTTAAAAGTACATTTTTTTTCTCTATCCGACGGTATGAAAAGTAATATTGTCGGATGTTTAGAGGTTTAGGAATGAAATTTTATTTAAAATTGGTCGTGAGAGTTTTTGAAAATCTGATGATAGAAAAACCTTTTCCCGAACAGCCAATGAAATGCTTGGATAATATGCAAGTTTCAGGAAATCTTGCAATTTTTAAGTGTAATAACACTATTAATGTTTAATTCATGGCGTACGTAATATATGACCAGCTCTGTAGAAGTTTAAAAATTTACAGTACCGAAAATTGTAAAACTAAAATTTCTTTTAAAATTTGTTCACGATGGTTCCAGGAATGTTATCGTTTAATCCATGGCGTACGTAATGTAGGATCAGCTCCGAGCGATTTTTTATGTCTTAAATTTTAGTCTTTGAAAAAATCATTTTCCAAATGGTCGTTGTAATTTGTTAAATTGCTATTTTTTTTTTTTTTTAATAATTAGGTTCTAAAAATATTACGATGGTTTGATGCCATTGAATATCCGCCCGTGTAGATAATGTTTATTATTCTAGCATATCGCAAAGTAATTGAAAAATATTGCATACTAGATGAAAATTAAGTTAAACAAACGTGTGTAAAATACAAAAATAAACTTTTTTTTTTTTTTTTTTACGTAAGTCAAGCAATTAAAAGTGGCAACTTTCCAAATGACTTATGACAGCGCGATCCCGGCCAAATTTCACATGCCAATTGGTTCACTTGTGCAATTAAGTCCTTCGACATTACGTGAGCGTGGGAAACCCATCGGATGCGTTGAAGCGATAGTGACATTCATTTTTTAATCTTACATACCAGTTTGGTTTGAAATAAAATGCAGTAAGTAGATAACAAATGGGCCTCATATAAACATATCGACACTTGCCTAACAACCTGATAAAAATTGAATTGTCTGTAATTAAACGAATCTCGTTCTTTGCTCACCCCGAAAATCTACTGATTGCAATGGCCTTTGATAATAGGAGGAACATAAGAGAACTAAGGCTAAGAAGAATGTTAAAAGACAGGCAGACGTTTCAAAAGGTAAAGGCATCAGAAACGTTATCACTACTACTTTAAACTTCGATGCGACAGACTATACAGAATTAATCGATTGGAATGTAACAAAATTTTCATCTCCACCTTTTATTCTGAGAGTAACTAATGGAGAAATACATTCCTTCGTCCTTTCTTCATGTGATTTCCCAAACTGGGATGATAAAAAAATTTCCTGCCACCTGCATGATGTAAAGCTGTGCGTCAAATTGGTAACGGAAGCATTAGTTAAGGTATGTCTGCCCCAATCAAGAGATGGATTCATCAGGGCGAAACTGAATTCAAGGTCCATTATACCAGATTTTACCACCAACCCGTAGTGCTAATTTGCATCTAAAAGACATACTTAAACAAATGAAATAACAAGTTATGTATTTAAATATTGTTAGTAAAATGCAAGCAATTTAAACAAATACCCTCATTGGTCGGATGGAGTGAAGGGTGTGGGTATAACAATAAGTGCAGCCACTTCCCCGTGATCAGATCTGGATTGTTTAAATGTTATCAAATACCTAAAAAACCAAAAACCTGCACAATTTATATGCAAATATCAGCATTTGAATTTGAATGCAAACTGACCACAGGTGGCTATTTTCTTAATTCATCAAAATCATTCAAAATTGGATTTTCCCGATTTTTATTGAACTTGCGCGATCGAAAGGTATTTTCTAAACGCATCTTTTTTTATATTATTATTATTATTAAACAGTACAATCTGAAAATATTTTTCCCTATAGCGATAAAAAATATATATACGTAAAAAAATTTTAATTCAGGAAAAATCAGAAATTTTCACTTTTTTTAAAATTTTTAAGCGGTTTGCGCGATTGGAAGATAAAGTCCGATTTGAAGAATTCTTTTTTTTCTCATATTAACAAATCGCAATATATCCGCACGATAGGGACTCGGAAATAACAACTTGACTTTTTTCGCACCACCCTAATAAAGATGTGATATAATAGTAGTTCAAAATAATTTCTTCCTAATTTATTTATCCTAATTTTTTTATTTATTTTTTTATAGTTTGGGGTATATAAATCGTGCTAGTTCTTCTCCTGTCTCCAAACTATTTTTTTTTATGGAATTCACGTCTTAGTTCTGAAATATATGATTCGTTACTCAACATTTCATTTAAAATCTCCGCCTGAAATCCTTTACTTGCTATTTTAAACATATGCTTTTTGAACGTACTTTTTCAAATTGCAACTTTTTTGTTCTCATGCAATTACTCGTTCATCAATTTATGCAATCGCTCACGCTACAATTCAACAATTAACATATTGAGAACTAGGGATTTTACATGTTCAAAGAACATTTTCCTAATTAATTTTACGCGATAGAACACAAATTTGCATCACAAAAGACATGTATTAAGATGTTGCGAAATATAAATGTGTTATTGTTATAAAATAATTTTCTTTTAATTACAGTGTAGTAAAAAAAATTAACTTTTATAATTGTATAAAATACGGACAGAAGTATTTCGTTATTAAGTGTTTCATTTTTCTAGGAATATTATAAGGTTAAATAAAATTAAATAAGGTTAGATAAAATAAAATTAAATAAGGTTTTATATTAAGAATGGATTTTATTATTGTCATCATTGCCTATTTTCATCGTCAGCAACAATTATTTCTTCATATTTATTATGCAGAGAAAGAATCTATTTATATGCGTAATTTCAATTTATATTAAAGTCAAATACGTGTAATACCTTTAATTTGCTATGTATCTTTTAAGAACTCAGAAATCGAAGTGCATATTTTCAACTCAACCAATCAATATTTTATTTAATTAATTAAACATAATGGGACAAATATTAAAATGAAAATGAAAGCCTATTAATTTAAAAATATGGACGAATTCTTTAAGGAAAATTTCGATAATTAATAATTCCAAGCAACAAAAGTGCCCACTAAAGATGAAGGTACACTACAAAATTTAATTCTAGAGAGAAGAATATTGTGATTGTAGAAAATTATGTAATTTAATGAATGTTTCTTTTCCTAAATTTAATTAAATAGTTTAAGATAGTTTCAATTTATGCTAACAGATTCGTCTTACATTCACAAAGCAGGAATAGCTGCATTTTTAAAGAATAAGTTATTCTTTATCAAACAATTTTCAACGAAAAATTATACTACCTTTAAAACGATTCTTTTAACAGAAATTTAAAATTCAAATTATACAATAATGTGCATTTTTATTTTTTTAAATGCGTAAAATAATTCATTATTTTTAAAAATGCATGTTTCTGAATATTTTTATCCTTACAATACGATAAAAAATATTTTTGTATATATATTTGGATATAGAGAAGAAAATTCGAACACGTAATATATTATTTTAGTTACAAAAAATAGGGATATAAATACAAAAGATGTACATGGAACACCAAAGAATTTAACGAATTAAAAATTTGATAATACAGTAGAGAACAATACAAAATAAATAAGTGGTATCCTTTTATGAAAAATTAAATTAGTGTGCATTGTGATTTTAATAATAGTTTAAATTATAACCAATAGATGGCTGTCTGTCTGTGTGGGTGTGAGACAAATTTTGTGGGAGCTTTATCTCAAGAACTAATGAACGAAATTTAATCCCTGATATAAACAGGTGCTGATTAGTTTTTGGTGCAAATCACCTAACAGGTGACGCTGCTATCCTGCATTTTTCACAATTTCTGCAATAGCTATATCTCAAGAACTAATGCACGGATTTTAATAAAACTTGAGATTCCGTTAGTCCTTAATATAATATGGTGTTGATTCTTTTTAGTGTAAATCTCCCAACAGGTGGCACTGCTATGGTTATTCCCGAATTTTCACCAAACTTCAGATTCAGTTAGTCCCTGATATAAATTAGTGATGTTTAGTTGTTAGTGTAAATCGCCCAACAGCTGGCACTGCTAGTATGCATTTATGACGATTTCCGCAATAACTGTATCTCAACGACTGGTGCTTGAATTTGAATCAAACTTCAGATTCCTTTAGTCTCCGATATAAATTGGTGCTGATTAGTTTTTGGAGTAAATCAATCAACAAGTGGCGCTGCTATATAGATTTTTTTACGATTTTCTCAATAGTTCTGCCTCAAAAACTAATGCACGGATTTTCATGAAACTTCAGATTCAGTTACAACTTGACATAAGTTGTTGCTGATTAGATTTTGGTGTAAATCAGTCAACCGGTGGAACTCATATGCTTTTTTTTAGGAAATATTACCATGCATGAGACAAAAAAAAATTAGGATTGCCACAAGCCACATACGACTAAATTATGGATTTCAATTATTATTAATTTGGTTCAAATGAAATTATTTTATTTTGATACTTGTATAAGTGGTTTTTGGTATATTTACTCTTGATGTACTGTAAAAATAACTCGGAAACATTTCCGAAATTTAGGGCAGTAAGAGTAATTGTTTTTTTTCTTCAAAAAGAGCTGTTTTAAATTTCAGAAATATATCGGCATCTACGCTTTTCGGAATCACAGGAAACTTGGACGAGGTTGTACTATATTTTCTAAACCTTAAGAAAGTTAAAAGCTTTATAAATAAATATTTTTATGCCGTGTAAAATTAGAATTCACTGATTCAAATAAATAACTCATTGGCATAATGAATTAGTGCATGCTAAACTAATACTAATTTGTTTTATTGCCAAATAAAGATTAATATAGCTGAAATCTTTTAGCGAGTTGCATCACAAATGTTTCGATACAAAATATTTACTATCTATATGAAACTACATATGTAATATGTTTAAATTCAGAGGAAAATTAGAAAAATATATTTTTTTTTAAAGTGAAGTCCATACAATCTCAGGAAATAAATTATTAACAATAGAAAAAACATGACAAATATTTTATTCTAAAAAAATATTACATTTATGTTCGCAAATTTTACGCATATTTACTTAATCCACGTATCCGAATAATTTCATAGTATTATATAGTTTGCTAGTTTGAATGCATAATTTAGTGGTAGGATGAATTATGGCTAAAACTAAACCAACAATCATTTGTCTTCAACAGGATTCAGGATTAATATAGCATAAACTTTTGCAGGTTATATCGCAAATGTAAGGGACAATTATTATAATCAATATGAACTACAAGCTAAACATTAGTCGTCATCTGGGAAGTTAATATAAGAACTCTTCAGAGTTCTCAATATAGAGACTATAAACTGAGAACTCTTATAATTCAAGAATTCTCAAGAGTTCAAGTCCAAGAGAGAACTTCTAGCGTTCTCAATTTTAACTTGCCTGATGACGGCTAATGTTTAGCTGAAAGCGGTAGGGAAATTTAGACATGTTCTTACACTGATATTTTTTATTACTTGAGTAGTTCATAAATGTTTTAAAACTTTTATATATTTCCACCTACTTAGTAATGAAAGTATTGTGAATCATTATACACGTTGTTTTTTTTTTTTTTTTTTTTTTTTTTTTTTATTAAGCTGACTGTGACGTTTTAAACATAAGACATATAGTTTCTGTATATATTTTATTGTTTAAGTGTCTATAAAACACTACACATCACATTTGTTAAAACTGAGAGATAAATTAGAAAAATAATAATATTAAACCGAAAATCCACAGAATTTTATAAAATAAAATATTGATTTAAAAAAATGTTTTTTCATAATTTATTGATACAAAAAACTAGAGAATACAACATGCCTGTTAAACTTGTGTTTAATTTATAATATTTTATTTTTTATACTTTATTTATTTATTTTTTTATGAGATTTTATTTTCTTTTGGGAATATTTGCCTAAATAAAAAGCTGCACGATTAATACTGTGTTAGTTTCAAACGGTTTAATCTTTTATAATCGAACTGTGTCCGGTAGAGGGACTTTTTTTAAATGCATGCTTGAAAATTAATTTTAAAACCGTAAACATCATGCAAATGAGATACAATTTTCAAACAAAATGCAGTTGAAATTAAATTATGTCCCCTATCCAACGGCATGAAAATTTAAATTTTGAATTATTAGAAAAAAATGTATTTACAAAAAAGAGTAAAACAGATTGTTTAACAGAGTGCCATCCTCGACATAAGGTCTGGCTTATTAATGGCTGTTGTTTTGCTTTATAATATAGATGAACTTTTATGTAATCGATTTTAAGAATATTCATATAAGCCACGGCTATAAAATTATTGTCATCTAAAAAAATATTAATAAGAGTTGTTGAAAATAATAAATATATATAAAAAATTAAATTAAATAATCAAAAACCCCGACTGCGTATAAAGCGAAAGAGGGAAACACGATGACGTAGGAATATAGTAGAGAGTGTAATGGAAATCTTTTTTTTCACTTAAGTAATTGCAGTCGGAGGCATCAGACGCATATTTAGGTATGTACTGCGGCTCCTGCTACCTACACTTTTGCCTCCAATTGCAATTACTTAAGTAAAATAAAAAGGATTTCCATTACACACTCTACTGCTTTCCTACGTCATCTGCTTTCCCCGTTTTTAGTTCGCTTTTTACGGAGTCGTTTTTTTTTTTTTTTTTTTTTTTTTTTTTTTTTTTTTTTTTTTAATCTTTTATGGACGAATTTTTAGTTTATATTACTTACCTATTTTTTTTATTTACTTCGTATTGATGGTTTTAAGTCCTGTTTAACTGTTAGTTCCTATCTATAAACACTGTTTTATGAAGTCTATAGATGTTTGTGATGGATAGAGTCACAGTTTAGCTAGAGATTCTACCTACACAAATTTCAGGTAATGTAATATTTAAACGGCGCTTCTGATGTAAAATAGTCCAGGAAACATCGTTTTTATTTAAAACTAGCAGGCTATGCCCGCTACGCTGGTCTGTTTATCAGAACGAATCTTGAATCAAACAAAATGTATCAGTGAATTTGACATTGTGATTTAAAGCAATTTGGAACCTTACCTAGAATGCCCTTTCGCACTGCAGAAACGATATGAACGCCATTGTGCTATTATATTTTCTAATGTGCAGACAATTTTCCCGCTATTTAGGTCTTAACCCTTTTAACTGATCAATCACAGTATGATTTGGTAAAGAATGATAGTACAATATGCAATATAATAAAACAAAACCTGAAAAATTATTTAACTAATAATGCAAACAAACAAACTGACAAAATCCATCCAGTAAAAATTTTTTTTAAGGCTGATCTTTCATATTGGGGTCCATCTGATTATAGAACTTTCTCCCCATAATTCTATAACTAAGCAAAGTAGAATGATACGCAATAAACTAAAACTTCCCTAAACATTGTCTAATCAACAAAGCAAGTATTATCAATATCCGCCATTTAGAACTTTTTGAAAAGTTTAATCTTTCATAATCGGTTTCACATGATTATGGAACTTTCCGCCTTTATTTTATGACTAAGCAACGTAGAACAATATGCAAAATACTAAAACCATATCTGAATAGGTATGTAACTAACAATGGAATTCCTGTCAAAATCCGTTCTGTAGAACTTTTTTTAAAATGCTAAACTTACATAATCGAGTTCAACTGATTATAGAACTTTCCACCACATCTCTATTATTAAGAAATGCAGAAGGGTATAGTATATACTAAAACCCTGCCTGAAAAATATCTAACTAACAGTGCAAATTCAATCGAAATCCATTCTGCTGAATCCTTTAAAAAGGCTAATCTTTCATAATCGGGTTCGTATGATTATCTAACTTTAAAACATAATTATATGTATAAGCAACGCACAACGATATGTTATATGCTAAAATCTTCCCTGAAAAATTATCTAACTATCATTTCGATTCTCATCAAAATCCAGTCAGGTGAGCTCAAAGTTATATGCAACCGGGACGAATTTCCCATTTGTATTTTACTCTCGTATATATAGTAGAAGCAGAAGTAAATATATCGATAAGAATATTGAATCTTAAAATTTATGAAACTGCAAGTTATTTCTCGTTGTCTCTGCTGAATAATTTTAAAGACTTTTGAATTGGCGAGTATTGAGATTTAGGATCATGTCTGCAACAAATGTATTTCATTTTGTACCAAAACATTCTCTGCAAAATGAGCCAATTTGGTGTGGGTTCGGATACTATATATATATTTTTTTCAAAATCGTTATTTAAACTACGCACATGAAATTCTAAGTGTCTCTTAGCATTACAGTAAACATTTCCATTTTTTAATCAGCGAAAAATGAAGTTATAACTTAATTTTACTTAATAATATAAAATACTTTCAATAAAAAAAATAGTAAATTAAATTTTTTTGCGTGGTTACGATTAAATAATAATTAAAGCCAAAATAAATTCTCGTTCAATAAATAGCAAGCCAGATTGTTTGGCACAGTTTGCAAAAAGAATTTGGTACTTTTCTACTATTGGCGCCTTGACGTTTTTTTAAACACCTTGGCGGATTTCGGGCATCAGAAAGTGAGATTTGTTGCTAATTGATATAAATAGTTAAGAAAACAAACTTGATGAAATTTTTTGTTTGTTTATATATGTATATTATTGATGTTTTTTACATAAAAATTACGGTACTACTACTTAGTTATCCCGTCGACCAAAAATCTATCGCCAAACTATAAGATTAAATGCCAATAATGGTTGATCGTAAATGTCACATACACTTGACTTTAATCAAGTTACACATGTTTACGTCATCAGATGATTTTTATTTCGACGCTTTAGTTGTATTTTTATTAATTTTATACTAATTTATTGGTTCTTTCGTTATTTAAAATAAAAATTGTCAATTTGTATAATTTGGCGATTTATCTAATTTAACGGAATTGTTCGACGGGATAACTAAGCAGTACCCAAATTACTTCTGTTTCTATATAAAATTAGATAAATAGCATCTTTATGTTAAATAAATTATATAAACATAGAAAAAAATGCTTGTGTATATGAAATGAAACAGCGAATTGGTTGTCAGAAAATTTTTTGCCAAATTTCCTTCTCCGCCAAAGCTATTTTCTCTACTTCGAAAATACCCCTATACTGGAAAAGTACCAAAATATGTTTGCACGTTTAGGATTGAAATAAATGGCGCAATAGCGTACATTTTGGTATGGTGTTGGTATAACGTAAAAGTAGCAAAATGTCTCCAAAAAACTTTCTCTCAAATTTCGCCAATTCTCTGTAAATTCGGTTATAGAATTGGTTCACTTTAAAAACACAGAATCAATTTTAACCTTTTCCTAAGTTAATTGTGCGCCAAACCACGCCCGGAAACATACGCCAATTGTCTGTAGACTCATTTATGTAACTTATCCGTACCAAATATGCCAATTGTCTGTGGACTCGATTACGTAATTTATCTCCTTAATTAAGGCATACTTTTCAAACTACATCTATTTTCCAATTTTCCTGATTTTAGATCAATGGGTACTGTTAGATGTTAAAAAGCTTGGCGCAATTCGGGCTTCAGAAAGTGAGATTTGTGACTAAATGATATGAACAGCTGTGAAAACAAATAAAATGACTTTTAAGCTTTTTAAAATATGTATTCCTATATATAAACTTTTTAATTATGAATATTAATATTTTGTTATTTATATACAATTTACTTCTGTTTTTATACAAAAAAGAGATAAATGTCTTCTTTATAGTAAATAAATTCTATAATTATTGAACAGAAAATATGCATGAAAACTTTCCTTTTCTCGCCAAACCCATTTCTTCCACTTCGCAAAGGGAAAATTGGAAAATTACAGAATTTACCCCCTTTGCTCTATGACTAAACAGTGTCGAACAATGCATTATATACTAAAACTATCTCTGAAAAATTGTCAAACTAACAATGCAAATTCTATCAAAAACCGTTTATTATAACTTTTGTTAAAGGCTAAATTGTGATAATTGAGTTCACCAGATTACAGAATTTTCCCCAAAGCTGTATGGCTAAGCAACGTAGAAGGACATGATTTATACTGAAATCTTTCCTTGAAAATTATCTAATTAACAGTCCAAGTTCCATCGAAATACATTCGGCAGAATCTTTTAAAAAGGCTAATTTTTTATTATGAGGTTAAACTCATTAAAGAACTTTAAACAATAATTCGATTCCAAGCAACGTAGAACGACGTGTTATGTACTAAACCTTACCCGAAAAATTACCTATCTAACAGTGTAAGTTCAGCAAAACCCGAGTTCTAAGTAGCCGGAATGAAATTTCCATTTGAATCATTTATATATATATTAAGTAGAATTAGATTTTTGCAAAAATGCAGTCGTCTATTTGAAAAATAACCAATATTGTGAATGTCGCTCAAACCGAAGCCACGCTTATGCATTTTTAGCTTAAAATTAAAATGTTTGGCGATAAACTGAAATCGTAAATAAACAGACAAATGTAACTCACAAGTACCGTCATTTTTATAATTACATCTGCTAGTTTCTTCTGAAAGTCACATGATAGATTAGTTAAATAAAATAAAAAGTAAATTATTAAAAAAATCAAAAACAAAAACAAAATTGTCACTCAAATATTATCTTATCAGATATGTTGATGCATTTTTTTTAACCTGACGCAAGCGATAAATTGCCAAATAATTTAAAACTGCAATCTGTCATATTGAATAAATTTTTAAGCATTACAAACATTGCCTTTCATTTTTAAATTGATATTGTCGTTGTACAATATTACCACTCGTCAAAACTAGTTTTTATTTTCTCTTTATTTTCTTTTTTTTTTCTTTTAAACAAAATTAATAAAAGTTTTTTTCCGAGATGTACAGCCGTTTAAATTCATTTATCACGAAATTTATCGCCAATAAAATAATAGCAACCCTTTCGCCCAAAATAACAGAACTTTACGTCAGAATTCTAAAACTAATATAGGTAGAATGATGTGTTATAGCTTAAAACCTTCCCTGAAACGATACCTATCTAACGGTATAAGTTCCGCCAAAATCCATGCAGTAGAATTTGAAATGTAGGCGTTCGGAACGAAATTTCCGTTTGGATTTTATATATATAACTAGCAGGCTATGCCCGCTGCGCTGGTCAATATTTCCAAATGTACCTTGGATTAAAAAAAATGGTGAATTTGAACTTGTATTTTAAACAATATGGATCTTCAGCTTGACCTTGCTCATTACTGAAAACGATGCGAACGCCATTGCGATATAATGTTATCTTAAGCGTTGGACAAAATTTTGCAATTAAGAAGTAATTGTTTTAGTTGATTATAAACAGCGCACTTATGGTCGGGTAATGAGACCGTTATGACAACAGGAATTAATACCTCTGTAACTAATCAACATATAATGAAATCGTATATACTAACACAATTCCTAAAAGTCATGCAATAGGGCCACTTGTAACAAAATATGTTCTGTAGATTTTTTTAAAAAGGCTAAACTTTCATAATCAGGTTCACTTAATTTTTGAACTTTTACTGTTGCTCTATAACTAAGTACCCTTGAACAATATGTATACACTAAAACCTTTCCAAAATTATTACCTAACTAATTGTGGTATATCCTACGAAAGTATTATAAACAATCGGAATGAAATACAAATTTCCGTTGTAAATATATAGTAGATGATGATGATGCGATTTAGTGTAATAGAATTCATAGTAAAGTTTTCGCTTCAAACAAAAACGATGCTTTCAACATTATAGCTAATACACCAATATGTTAAGTATCCGATTACGGAAGGTTAACTTGAATTCTCATGAGCAACTACTCAAAGAAAAGTGAATATGTGGCTTTTGTGATACTTTTATGTCAGCCGGGCGCAGGCAATAAATCAATAAAGATTGTTTTCATAGCATATTCTTATTTTATTATATTCATTTAAAACACAAACCTTTCACTCATTTCATTTAATATGCATGCCTTATACTAACTTCATTTAAAAAACTGAAAAGATAAACAATAACAGGAAATAATGCCATAATTAAAAACAAAAAAATATTTTTAATTTACATACGCAAAATGTAACTACTGCTACTGGGAATTTTTAAAATGCTATCAGCGAGATGTGCGCACGGTTGTTATAAATGTAACCATTTTTTCTTCTTATCGAGGAGCAATATAAAAATCGCACAATATTATTCCAATTCCAATTTCTTTCGTTGAGGAACCTATGACCGGAAAAAATGGAAAAAGACTTTTGTAGATTCTTCGGATGACGGCATCTGACGCCATAAACCGAGTTTATATATATGAAAATAATTTTTAAGTCGTTACAAACATTGCTTTCATACTTAAATATTTTCATTGGTACTGCTTGTTATCCCGTCGACCAATTTCGCCAAATTATATAAATCGCCAAACCATTCGCCAAATTATATAAATTGATATAATCTTTATTTTAAATAACGAAATAACAAATAAATTAGTATAACATTAATAAAAATACAAATGAAACGTCGAAATTAAAATCACTTGATGACGTAAACACGTGTAGCTTGTTTAAATTCAAGTGAATTTGATATTTACGATCAACCGTTATTGGCATTTAATCTTATAGTTTGACGATAGATTTTTGGTCGACGGAATATCTAAGTAGTACCTTTTCCATTTTTGTTTTATAACGCTAAATTCTCAGTAAATTTTCCCCTTTTATTTTACATAAAATCACTATTTTTTAAAAAAATTAAGATGCTTGTATTTTTTTTTTTTTCAAACTCATAGAGCCTTTTTTATTTTTTAGCCAAAAGGGTTGATTTGAATTTTTTCCGTTGCTAGAGTAACGGATGTAATGATAGATATTTTGAGGTTTAGATGCCAAAGACACCGCCAAATTAGAAAAATATGAAATGTGTCATGAACTGTTGGACTTTTAAAAATTTATTTGGTAGCATTCGATTCAGCATACGATTGGCTAATTAAAATATGTTATCATTTGACGCATAATTTTGATATTCGATTTTTTCGATTTTTTCCGATTGGCTACATTAAAATATGTTATCATTTGACGCATAATTTTGATATTCGATTTTTTCCCCTCCCCGTGCAAAAACCATTAGGGGTGACACTTTAGAAAATCCTTTCTTAGCAGAAGTTTATGTCATAATAAGTATTTTTACCACGATTTTCACGATTTTAGGTTCAGTAGTTTGCGCTGTGCGTTAATTAGTCCCCTAATCCAGACTTTATTTTATATACTATATTAGATATGTGATTTTGCGGTGAATCGATGATCGAAAATTAGTCCAATATCATTTGAAAACCAAACATAACAGAGGAGAAAGTACGAAGAAAGACGAAGAAGAAATGACGAATTACAAAAGACTTGTAATTTGTTTTTTCAAAATGTTGAATTTTTCCATAGTAATAACGTATTAAAACATAAATTTAATTTAAAATTATCTTTATTTCCTAGATTTCGAATCTGTGAATTTTCCTATAAATGAAATTGGCGATATGACTTGAGAAAATAGATAATATTTGCTTAAATAAAATGGGTAATATTCGTTGATCTGAGGTCGAGTTTATAAATATCACATGCTTTCGGAATTACGGCGAAAAACATTTTTAAAAGTATGAAATTATTTTACAATATGTATGTGTGGCAGAAATTCACACTGAAATTTAAGTATTCGATTCCATTTTTAAAATATTAACTGATATCTATATAAGTTACAATTGAATATGAAAATGTACTCAAAAAATGATCTCTTTCACCTAAAAAAACACCATTTGTGAGAACATCCTCAAGCTAATGTCACGCTTATGCATTTTTGGCTTAAAATCACATTGTTTGGCGAAAAAGAAAAATAAAAAATTGTAAAGAAACAAATAGTAATTACACATGTGACTCACAATTACATCTGCTTGTTTCTTCTATAAGTCACGTGATGGGACAATTAGATATAAAAAAAAAAGAAAAGAACAGAACAGAAAGAAAATGTCGTTAAAATTCCATCTAATCAAATTTTCAGATTCGTTTCCATATCTAACGCAAGCGATAAAGAGCCAAATATTGCGTATCAAGTGCAATATTTCTTATTAAATTAATTTTTAAGCATTACAAATATTTCTTTCAAGTTTTGATTAAATGTTTCCGTTTTTTAACATTATCACTCATTAAAACGGATTTTCTTCTTCTTTTTTTATTATTTTTTTTTATTTAAATAAAATTAGTAACAGATTTTCTTTTATTTTTCGAGGTTTAATAGCCGTTTCAATTTTTTTTATCAACGATGAATTTCACCAAAAAATAAAATGGTAACCTTATCGCCCAACGTAACAGAATTCTCCGTCATAATTCTAAAACTAATATAAGTAGAATAATGTGTTATAGCTTAAAACCTTCCCTGAAACAATACCTATCTAACAGTATAGGTTCTGTAAAAATCCATGCAGTAGAACTCGAAATCTAGGCGTTCGGAACGAAATTTCCGTTTGGATTTTATATATATACTAGCAGGCTATTCCCGCTGCGCTGGTCAATATTTCCAAATGAACCTTGGATTAAACTAAATGGTGAATTTGAACTTGTATTTTAAACAATATGGATCTTCAGCTTGACCTTGCACATTACTGAAAACGATGCGAACGCCATTGCGATATAATGTTATCTTAAGCGTTGGACAAAATTTAGCAATTAAGAAGTAATTGTTTTAGTTGATTATAACCAGCGCACTTATAGTCGGGTGATGAGACCGTTATGACAACAGGAATTTAATACCTCTGTAACTAATCAACATATAATGAAATCGTATATACTAACACCATTCCTAAAAGTCATGCAACAGGGACACTTGTAACAAAATATGTTCTGTAGATTTTTTTTAAAATGGCTAAACTTTCATAATCAGGTTCACTTAATTTTTGAACTTTTACTGTTGCTCTATAACTAAGTACCCTTGAACAATATGTATAAACTAAAACCTTTCCAAAATTATTACCTAACTAATTGTGGTATATCCTACGAAAGTATTAAACAATCGGAATGAAATACAAATTTCCGTTGTAAATATATAGTAGATGATGATGATGCGATTTTGTGTAATAGAATTCATAGTAAAGTTTTCGTTTCAAACAAAAACGATGCTTTCAACATTAAAGCTAATACACCAATATGTGAAGTATCCGATTACGGAAGGTTAACTTGAATTCTCATGACCAACTACTCAAAGAAAAGTGAATATGTGGCTTTTATGATACTTTTATGTCAGCCGGGCGCAGGTCATAAATCAATAAAGATTGTTTTCATATCATATTCTTATTTTATTATTTTCATTTAAAACACAAACCTTTCACTAATTTAATTTAAAATGCATGCCTTATACTAATTTCATTTAAAAAACTGAAAAGATAAACAATAACAGGAAATAATGCCATAATTAAAAGCAAAAAAATATTTTTAATTTACATACGCAAAATGTAACTACTGCTACTGGGAATTTTAAAAATGCTATCAGCGAGATGTGCGCACGGTTGTTATAAATGTACCCATTTTTTCTTCTTATCGAGGAGCAATTTATAAATCGCACAATATTATTCCAATTCCAATTTCTTTCATTGAGGAACCTATGACCGGAAAAAATGGAAAAAGACTCTTGTAGATTCTTCGGATGACGGCATCTGACGCCATAAACTGAGTTTATATATATGAAAATAATTTTTAAGTCGTTACAAAATTGCTTTCATACTTAAATATTTTCATTGGTGCTACTTGTTATCCCGTCGACCCATTTCGCCAAATTATATAAATCGCCAAACCATTCGCCAAATTATATAAATTGACATAATCTTTATTTTAAATAACGAAATAACAAATAAATTAGTATAACATTAATAAAAATACAAATAAAACGTCGAAATTAAAATCACTTGATGACGTAAACACGTGTAGTTTGTTTAAATTCAAGTTAATTTGATATTTACGATCAACCATTATTGGCATTTAATCTTATAGTTTGACGATAGATTTTTGGTCGACGGAATATCTAAGTAGTACCTTTTCCATTTTTGTTTTATAACGCTGAATTCTCAGTATTTTTTACCCTTTTATTTTACATAAAATCACTATTTTTTTAAAAAATTAAGATGCTTGCATTTTTATTTCAAACTCATAGAGCCGTTTTTATTTTTTAGCCAAAAGGGTTGATTTGAATTTTTTCCGTTGCTAGAGTAACGGATGTAATGATAGATATTTTGAGGTTTAGATGCCAAAGACACCGAAAAAATTAGAAAAATATGAAATGTGTCATGAACTGTTGGACTTTTAAAAATTTATTTGGTAGCATTCGATTCAGCATACAAAACTACATTAAAATATGCTATCATTTGACGCATAATTTTGATATTCGATTTTTTTCCCCACCCTGTGCAAAAACCATTAGGGGTGACACTTTAGAAAATACTTTCTTAGCAGAAGTTTATGTCATAAGAAGTATTTTTACCACGATTTTCAAGATTTTAGGTTCAGTAGTTTGCGCTGTGCGTTAATTAGTCCCCTAATCCAGACTTTATTTTATATACTATATTAGATATGCGATTTTGGGGTGAATCGATGATAGAAAATTAGTCCAATATCATTTGAAATATTACATAACAGAGGAGAAAGTACGAAGAAAGACGAAGAAGAAATGACGAATTACAAAAGATTTGTAATTTTTTTTTTCAAAATGTTGAATTTTTCCATAGTAATAACGTATTAAAACATAAATTTCCTTAAAAATTATCTTTATTTCCTAGATTTCGAATCTGTGAATTTTCCTATAAATGAAATTGGCGATATGACTTGAGAAAATAGATAATATTTGCTTAAATAAAATGGGTAATATTCGTTGATCTGAGTTCGAGTTTATAAATATCACATGCTTTCGAAATTACGGCGAAAAACATTTTAAAAAGTATGAAATTTTTTTACAATATGTATGTGTGGCAGAAATTCACACTGAAATTTAAGTATTCGATTCCATTTTTAAAATATTAACTGATATCTATATAAGTTACAATTGAATATGAAAATGTACTCAAAAAATGATCTCTTTCACCTAAAAAAACACCATTTGTGAGAACATCCTCAAGCTAATGTCATGCTTATGCATTTTTGGCTTAAAATCACATTGTTTGGCGACAAAAGAAAAATAATAAATTGTAAAGAAACAAATAGTAATTACACATGTGACTCACAATTACATCTGCTTGTTTCTTCTATAAGTCACGTGATGGGACAGTTAGATATAAAAAAAAAGAAAAGAACAGAACAGAGAGAAAATGTCGTTAAAATTTCATCTAATCAAATTTTCAGATTCGTTTCCATATCTAACGCAAGCGACAAAGAGCCAAATATTGCATATCAAGTGTAATATTTCTTTTTAAATTAATTTTTAAGCATTACAAATATTTCTTTCAGGTTTTGATTAAATGTTTCCGTTTTTTAATATTATCACTCATTAAACCGGATTTTCTTTTTCTTTTTTTCTTTTTTTTTCATTTAAATAAAATTAGTAACAGTTTTTCTTTTATTTTTCGAGATTTAATAGCCGTTTCAATTTTTTTTTATCAACGATGAATTTCGCCAAGAAATAAAATGGTAACCTTATCGCCCAAAATAACAGAATTTTCCGTCATAATTCTAAAACTAATATAGGTAGAATAATGTGTTATAGCTTAAAACCTTCCCTGAAACAATACCTATCTAACGGTATAGGTTCCGTGAAAATCCATGCAGTAGAACTCGAAATCTAGGCGTTCGGAACGAAATTTCCGTTTGGATTTTATATATATAAATACATAATAGAATAGATAATAGATTTTATATATATATGATAGAATAGATAATAGATTATGTGTTATGAACTATCTCAAAGTTTAAAACAGATCGCATTGTTAGATTTCTTAATTTTAACAATATTGCGTTATGTTAGTTCCACATTCCACCACCAGGGAGCGCACTCTATTCTTAACGAAAGCGTATCTGAACGAAACTCCTTCATGCAACCTTTCCGTAGATACATGAATCGGGAGGGTGGCGGTCTTAACCAATAATTTAAGATAATTGCTGAAATTACTACGAAAAATATTTTAAAGGGGCCCTACGCGGGCCCCTAATAGAGTTAGAGGAAATCGGAAGACGGCAAAATAATCGCGGGGAAAAGTTTGCTTGGGTGCTTCGGAGCTACTTTTGGCGCGAGATCTAAGCTCTACGACCAATAGGAGCCCAGATATTTAAGGAAATATGAAGTAACAAAGTCCAAAATAATAGAATTTTCCGTACCAATTCTATAACCAATCTAGGTAGAATGATGTGTTATAGCTTAAAACCTTCCCTGGAACGATACCTATCTAACGGTATAAGTTCCGTAAAAATCCATGCGGTAGAACTCGAAATCTCGGCGTTCGGAACGAAATTTCCGTTTGGATTATATATATATAATAGACTAGAAAGGTAGCCCGTCAAAAATGACGGAAATTTAGATATAAAGATATATACAACTCATGTGCAAGAATATGAGTTTTCTAGCTTGTTCCGCAGTGATAGATGAAAATAACACATTTAAAGAACGAAACACATTTATGAAAAACTGTACAGTAGAAGACCACTAATCTGCACAGTTTGGTTCCAAGTGTTATGCAGATTTGAGGCTTTTTGCGGTCATGTCTATTCAATCTTTGTTTACATTTTTTTAAATTCATATATTGGACAATTTAGATTGTTAATCCTTAAAAATAAATAAATTTCACACTTGAAGTAAGGTAAAAACTATTAAATTATCGTATACGATTTCATGAAATTGTATTATATGGTATTATATGTGTGTGCTTCACGATCTTGGTTACGACGTTGGCGAAATTGGCTGCAACTTGTCATAATCCTATTAGTGTCGGCCGCTATAACAAAAATGTAACCAGCTTTTAGCAAAATTTCTGATATAATGCAGTTTTCAAAAACTTGTGTAAAATTGCAGGCCGTTCTCATGTTATGTCAGTCCTAAGAATAATATTTCTAACACTGAAGAGTTTCCATGTATATATCAAATTTAGAAAAGCTTCTCCAAAAGAAAGGTCCTGAAATGACATTGTAATTCCTCTAACTTCAAAGTTTAATCGGGCCCTGATGTTGTTTACTGAAATCTAATAAATACAGTTATTTTGAATATGACAACAGAATTAAACAGTTAAACTTATTTAACTTAAAACCGCTGTTACTTCCCGATGTTATTTTTTACTATTAAGAAGGAAAATTATTTAAATTTTTCAAATCATGCATTTATATTTTTTTCCGTCTTTAATAACTAAATAATGAAAATATATGCTTTTGTTCTGAGCTCATAAATATGACAATAAAATAATGTAACTAAGAGACATTGCAAAATTTAATTTTTGTGATTTCAAACCATAAAGAAACGATACCGCCACCATTTTACCTACTATGATGTCATTAGAATATTGTCCATTGATTGTTGGAGAACTTACTTTATGAATGATTACCTCAATGATTAAAAAAATTTTTAAGTTTCACGATGAATGAATCACTTGTGTTTGTTTAGGTTTATGGAATGAGATATTAAGCTGTGAACCTATTTTCAATTAAAGTTATCCAAGGATATATGTATTTTTAATTGAAATTAAAAACTATGCTTTGATCTCGAAAGAAAAAGTTTTAGTTTGTATAATTGGTTATTTCTGTTAATTATTTAGGTACTTTTCCATTATAGCGCATTTTTAAAAAAGCTTCGCGCAATTCGGGCATCAGAAAGTGAGATATGTTGCCAAAATATATAAACAGCTATGAAAACAAATCTAATGAACATTTATTTTTGTTTATATATGCACTTATATACATAAAAAATCGTTTCTAAATATATATAATATTTTTTTATGTACAAATTACGGTACAGATTTCAGATATGAACCGGGATACCTAACTGGTTCCAAAATGGTGTTATTTTGCCTGCTATGGTAACCCGGCTATTGTTTTTTATTTATTAATAAATTGTTTATTTACTTTTATTTTCTGCCTTTAATTATATAAACTGTTTTGTTCTATAGCTATTTTTCAAACTTTTATTTATTTATAGTTATTTACTTTTCAAAATGATAGCAAATAATTTAAAAATATATAAGTAACTGGTATTCGAAAGCGAGATTTCTGCCAAATTTGCGTCAGAGAAAAATCACGCCAACCCCGATGCGTATATGACATATGTGCAACAATTACGGCACAGATGTCATATTCGCCCCATATTGGCACGATTTTTTTTCTGACGCCAATGTCATATACACACCGGGTACTTAACTTTCGCCAAAGTGTCGTTATTTTGCTTGATATGGTAACCCGGATGTTGTTGTTTATGCTGTTGATGTTTTCACCAAATTGGCGTCGGAAAAAAATCACGCCAATATGGGGCGAATATGACATCTGTGCCAAAATTACTTCTGTTTATTATAAAACATGGGTAAATAGCTTTTTTTACATTAAATAAAGGTACTTGTTAGTTATCCCGTCGACCAAATTACTGTCGCCAAATTGTAAGATTAAATGCCAATAATGGTTGACATTAAACATGATCATGTATTTCTTACGTCATCAACTGATTTTTAATTCGATATTATATTTGTATTTTTATTATTGTTTTGCTAATTTAATTGATCTTTTGTTGTTTAAAATAAAAATTATGTCAATTTGTATAATTTAGCGAGTGGTTTGGCGATTTATATAATTTGGCGAAACTGGTCGACGGGATAGCTAACAACTACCTAAATAAATTGCATACATATGAAAAAAATTGCTTGTGAGTATGAAGCAGTAAATAGGTTGTCAGAAAATACGTTGGCAAACTTCTTTCTCGCCAAGCAACTTTTCTCCGAAGTATTGTACATAAACAATGATTGCTAGAAAGGAATTTTTAATTATGATATGCGCTTTTATGTTTCACTACATTTATGCATACTATACTGTGTGTATAAATGCTACAGCTCATATGCAAGGCTACACAAAAGAATTCGTAAGGGTTACTGAGTATGAGAGTAAATTGCTTAAAGGTGGTTTTTAAAGGAGTTATGCGTTTTTACGCTGAACTGCAGTTAGTTTACTAAGAAATGTTTGTAGAATATAGATAAAATGATATACAGGGTCACGCAAAGAATTGGATACATAACCGTCTATGGATGATAATATCTGGAAATGTGATTTCAGTAGTTTTAAGAGTTGTTTAAATTAAATTTTGGCTAAATAGTGGCATGTAATAACGATACTATTGGCTATGGACGGTACCTGCTGAAATCAATTTTCAAAATTTTTTATGCGTCTTCTAAAATGTTTACTTAGTTATCTTATTTCCCCAAATAACGAAGTTTTGTTAAAACATTCAGGATGTGTTGGAAAGTGTTTCATATTCTATGCTTAACGCATGATTTTTCTTTCTTCTTTAGTCTTATTTTGCATTTATTTTATTCTTAATTTTTTAGTCTTAAACTGCTTTATAGAAACTTTGGCACAGTTGTCATATACGCCAATTTGGCGAAAACATCAACAGCATAAACAACAATATCCGGGTTACCATATCAAGCAAAATAACGACACTTTGCCGCCAGTTAAGTACCCGTTGTGTATATGACATTGGCGTCAGAGAAAAATCGCGCCAATATGGGGCGTATATGACATCTGTGCCGAAACTTTAATATTTAATTTTTAAACTCTTCGCTCCACACCCCTTAAATATAGTACAAACTATAACACAGATAGCGTAAAATAATAGACAGTTTGGTACTTTTCCACTGTAGGAGATTTGGCGTTTTTTTTAAAAAAGAGCTTGGTGTAATTTGGGCATGATAAAGTAAGATTTGGGTTCTTTTCCGTTATACGGATACCTTTGTCGCCAAGCGTAATAGATGGCGCAAAATGAAAATCACGTGAATTGAAGCATTTGAATAATAAAAGAAAAAACGGTACTTTTCGGTTAGCCGGGCGCCAGTGTTATATATACATATATATGTATATACCGGGTGTACCAAAAAGGACTGACTGATTTTAAAATTCAATAACTTGCAAACGGTGACAGATATTAAAAAAATTCTTGCAGGAGGGTTATGCATAAGGTCAAAAGTTTTATTACAGTGATTTTCAATTTTAGTTCGAATTACAAACAATAGATGGCGCTGCGATCAATAGACGCTAAATTCAGGCTCGATTTTTCGTACTTCGTGGCCCGGATAATACATTTCCATCTCCTTTTTCTGCATGGAACAAGATAAAGGACCAAAAATCGAGCCTGTATTTAGCGACTATTGCTTACAGCGCCATCTATTGTTTGTAAATCGAACTAAAATTGAAAATCACTGTAATAAAACTTTTGACCTTATGCATAACCCTCCTGCAAGAATTTTTTAAATATCTGTCACCGTTTGCAAGTTATTGAATTTTAAAATCAGTCAGTCCTTTTTGGGACACCCGGTATAAATGTATGTATATATACATATATATTTGCATATATCTATATGTGTATATGTACAATATGTGTATATACATATATATTTATATTTACATATTTGTGTGTATATAAATATGTATATATAAAGCACTGGCGCCCGGCTAACCGAAAAGTACAGAAAAAACATTGTCGGTACTAAAGTGAGCATTTAAAAAATATAACATTTGAAAATTCCAGACTTTTACGAACTATTTCATTAAATCACAATTATATACTTAAATAAGTGAACAAATAGCTGTTATAAAATAAAGCAATAAAATAAAACTCATATTAAACTGCTGGCATAAAATTACAAATATCTTTTAGCATTTTGAAATAATTGGCGCATTAGCATACATTTTGGCATGGTGTCCGTATAACGGAAAAATATCGAGATTTGTTGTCAAATCATATAAACAGCTATGAAAACAAACTTGATGAGCGTTTTCGTTTGTTTTATATGTTTATTTTATATGTATATTATTGATGTTTTTATGTACAAATCATATCTGTTTCTTTATAAAATTAGAGAAACGTCTTTTTTATATTAAATAAATCGTATAAATATCGAAAAAAAATGCGTGTGTATATAAAATGAAACAGTGGATAGGTTCCCTGAAAATATGTTGCCAAATTTCCTTTTTCGCCAAGTCATCTATACTGGAAAAGTACCTAAAGCACATTCAAATCGCGCAGTTAGGAGCTCACACAGTACAGCGTCGTCTATTGGCGGTTATTTTATTAGTAGCATCGGGAGAAAGATGTAAAGATGTACTTTAAATTCTCACTCATAGATTCTGAAGAATATCTTAAAAGAGCGGAGTTTAAATTAAATTTCGGTGACCTCGTTTATGAAAGATTAATGGTTTTAAATGAGAATTTCGCCAAATTAGCCAGCTATCACCAAGTTGGCTAACATTTGGCGCTACTCTGGTCACCCTGCATTAGTTTTTTTTTCAACAATTGTTCATTTCAATGAGGTGGTCCTACCGGAATCGTGAGGGACACACAGAGACTTGGATTTTATATAAATAGATATATAATATATAATAGAATAGATAATAGATTTTATATATATATAATAGAATAGATAATAGATTATGTGTTATGAACTATCTCAAAGTTTAAAACAGATCGCATTGTTAGATTTCCTAATTTTAACAATATCGCGTTATGTTAGTTCCACATTCCACCACCAGGGAGCGCACTCTATTCTCAACTAAAGCGTATCTGAACGAAACTCCTTCATGCAACCTTTCCGTAGATACAGGAATCGGGAGGGTGACGGTCTTAACCAATAATTTAAGATAATTGCTGAAATTACTACGAAAAATATTTTAAAGGGGCCCTTTGCGGGCCCCTAATAGAGTTAGAGGAAATCCGAAGACGGCAAAATAATCGCGGGGAAAAGTTTGCTTGGGTGCTTCGGAGCTACTTTTGGCGCGAGATCTAAGCTCTACGACCAATAGGAGCCCAGATATCTAATGAAATATGAAGTAACGAAGTCCAAAATAACATAATTTTCCGTAATAATTCTATAACTAATCTAGGTAGAATGATGTGTTATAGCTTAAAACCTTCCCTGGAACGATACCTATCTAACGGTATAAGTTCTGTAAAAATCCATGCGGTAGAACTCGAAATCTAGGCGTTCGGAACGAAATTTCCGTTTGGATTATATATATATACTAGAAAGGTAGCCCGTCAAAAATGACGGAAATTTAGATATAAAGATATATACAACTCATGTGCAAGAATATGAGTTTTCTCGCTTGTTCCGCAGTGATAGAGGAAAATAACACATTTTAAGAACAAAACACATTTATGACAAACTGTGTACAGTAGAAGAGCACCAATCTGCACAGTTTGGTTCCAAGTGTTATGCAGATTTGAGGCTTTTTGCGGTCATGTCTATTCAATCTTTGTTTACATTTTTTAAATTCATATATTGGACAATTTAGATTGTTAAACCTTTAAAAAAAATAAATTTCACGCTTGAAGTAAGGTAAAAACTATTAAATTATCGTATACGATTTCATGAAATGGTATTATATGGTATTATATGTGTGTGTTTCACGATCTTGGTTACGACGTTGGCGAAATTGGCTGCAACTTGTCATAATCCTAATAGTGTTGGCCGCTATAACAAAAAAGTAACCAGTTTTTAGCAAAATTTCTGATATAAAGTAGTTTTCAAAAACTTCTGTAAAATTGCAGGCCGGTTCTCATGTTATGTCAGTCCTAAGAATAATATTTCTAACACTGAAGAGTTTCCATGTATATATGAAATTTAGAAAAGCTTCTCCAAAAGAAAGCTCCTGAAATGACATTGTATTTCCTCTAACTTCAAAGTTTAATCGGCCCCTGATGTTGTTTACTGAAATCTAATAAACACAGTTATTTCGAATATTACAACAGAATTAAACAGTTAAACTTATTTAACTTAAACCCGCTGTTACTTCCCGATGTTATTTTTTACTATAGAGAAAGAAAATTATTTAAATTTTTCAAAAAATGCATTTATATTTTTTTCCGTCTTTAATAACTAAATAATGAAAAAAAATTGCTTTTGTTCTGAGCTCATAAATATGACAATAAAATAATGTAACTAAGAGACATTGCAAAATAAATTTTTTGTGATTTCAAACCATAAACAAACGATACCGCCACCATTTTACCTACTATGATGTCATTAGAATATTGTCCATTGATTGTTGGAGAACTTACTTTGTGAATGATTACCTCAATGATTTAAAAATTTTTTAAGTTTCCGATGAATGAATCACTTGTGTTTATTTAGGTTTATGGAATGAGATATTAAGCTGTGAACCTAATTTTAACTAAAGTTATCCAAGGATATATGTATTTTTTAATTGGAATTAAAAACAATGCTTTGATCTCGAAATAAAAAAAATTATTTTGTATAACTGGTTATTTCTGTTAATTATTTATTTAGGTACTTTTCCATTATAGCGCATTTAAAAAAAAAAAGCTTGGAGAAATTCGGGCATCAGAAAGTGAGATATGTTGCCAATATATATAAACAGCTATGAAAACAAATCTAATGAACTTTTGTTTTTGTTTATATGTGCACTTATATACATAGAAAAATCGTTTCTAAATATATATAATATTTTTTTTATATACAAATTACGGTACAGATTTCAGATATGAACCGGGATACCTAACTGGCGCCAAAATGGTGACATTTTGCCTGCTATGGTAACCCGGCTATTGTTTTTTATTTATTAATAAATTGTTTATTTACTTTTATTTTCTGTTTTTAATTATATAAACTGTTTTTTTCTATAGTTATTATTCAAACTTTTATTTATTTATAGTTATTTCCTTTTCAAAATGATAGCAAATAATTTAAAAACATATAAGTAACTGGTATCCGAAAGCGAGATTTCTGCCAAATTGGCGTCAGAGAAAAATCACGCCAACCCCGACGCGTATATGACATCTGTGCAAAAATTACTTCTGTTTATTATAAAAAATGGGTAAATAGCTTTTTTTATATTAAATAAAGGTACCTGTTAGTTATCCCGTCGATCAAATTACTGCCGCCAAATTGTAAGATTAAACGCCAATAATGGTTGACATTAAACATGATCATGTGTTTGTTACGTCATCAAGTGATTTTTAATTCGACGTTATATTTGTATTTTTATTAATGTTTTGCTAATTTAATTGATCTTTCGTTGTTTAAAATAAAAATTATGTCAACTTGTATAATTTGGCGAGTGATTTGGCGATTTATATAATTTGGTGAAACTGGCCGACGGGATAGCTAACAACTACCTGAATAAATTGCATACATATGGAAAAAATTGCTTGTGAGTATGAAGCAGTAAATAGGTTGACAGAAAATACGTTGGCAAACTTCTTTATCGCCAAGCAATTTTTCTCCGAAGTATTGTACATAAGCAATGATTGCTAGAAATGCATTTTTAATTATGATATGTGCTTTTATGTTTCACTACATTTATGCATACTATACTGTGTGTATAAATGCTACAGTTCATATGCAGGGCTACACAAAAGAATTCGTAAGGGTTACTGAGTATGAGAGTAAATTGCTTAAAGGTGGTTTTTAAAGGAGTTATGCGTTTTTACGCTGAACTGCATTTAGTTTACTAAGAAATGTTTGTAGAATATAGATAAAATGATATACAGGGTCACGCAAAGAATTGGATACATAACCGTCTATGGATGATAATATCTGGAAATGTTATTTCGGTAGTTTTAAGAATAGTTTAAATTAAATTTTGGCTAAATAGTGGCATGTAATAACGATACTATTGTCTATGGACGGTAACTGCTGAAATCAATTTTGAAAATTTTTTTATGCTTTTTCTAAAATGTTTACTTAGTTATCTTATTTCCCCAAATAACGAAATTTTGTTAAAGCATTCAGGATATGTTGGAAAGTGTTTCATATTTTATGCTTAACGCATGATTTTTCTTTCTTCTTTAGTCTTATTTTGCATTTATCTTATTTTTATTTTTTTAGTCTTATACTGCTTTATAGAAACTTTGGCACAGTTGTCATATACGCCAATTTGGCGAAAACATCAACAGCATAAACAACAACATCCGGGTTACCATATCAAGCAAAATAACGACACTTTGCCGCCAGTTAAGTACCCGTTGTGTATATGATTTTGGCGTCAGAAAAAAATCGCGCCAATATGGGGCGTATATGACATCTGTGCCGAAACTTTAATATTTAATTTTTAAACTCTTCGCTTCATACCCCTTGCATATAGTACAAACTATAACACAGATAGTGCAAAATAATAGACAGTTTGGTACTTTTCCACTGTAGGAGCTTTGGCGTTTTTTTTTTAAAAAAGCTTGGTGTAATTAGGGCATCAGAAAGTTATATTTGGGTTCTTTTCCGTTATACGGATACCTTTGTCGCCAAGCGTAATAGTTGGCGCAAAATGAAAATCACGTGAACTGAAGCATTTGAAAAATAAAAGAAAAAAGATTGTCGATACTAAAGTGAGCATTTAAAAAATATAACATTTGAAAATTCCAGACTTTTACGAACTATTTCATTAAATCACAAATATATACTTAAAATAAGTGAACAAATAACTGTTATAAAATAAAGCAATAAAATAAAACTCATATTAAACTGCTGGCGTAAAATTACAAATATCTTTTAGCATTTTCAAATAATTGGCGCATTAGCATACGTTTTGGCATGGTGTCCGTATAACGGAAAAATATCGAGATTTGTCGTCAAATCATATAAACAGCTATGAAAACAAACTTGATGAGCGTTTTTGTTTGTTTTATATGTTTATTTTATATGTATTTTATTGATGTTTTTATATACAAATTATATCTGTTTCTTTATAAAATTAGAGAAACGACTTTTTTTATATTAAATAAATCGTATAAATATCGAAAAAAAAAATGCGTGCGTATGTAAAATGAAACAGAGGATAGGTTCCCGGAAAATATGCTGCCAAATTTCCTTTTTCGCCAAGGCACCTATACTGGAAAAGTACCTAAAGCACATTAAAATCGCGCAGCTAGGAGCTCACACAGTACAGCGTCGTCTATTGGCGGTTATTTTATTAGTAGCATCGGGAGGAAGATGTAAAGATGTACTTTAAATTCTCACTCATAGATTTTGAAAAAATATCTTAAAAGAGCGGAGTTTAAATTAAATTTCGGTGACCTCCTTTATGAAAGATTAATGGTTTTAAATGGGAATTTCGCCAAATTAGCCAGCTATCACCAAGTTGGCTAACATTTGGCGCTACTGTGGTAACCCTGCATTAGTTTTTTTAACAATTACTAATTTCAATGAGGCGGTCCTACCGGAAATGTGAGGGACACACAGAGACTTGGATTTTATATAAATAGACTAGCAGGCTATGCCCGCTGCGCTGGTCAATATTTCCAAATGAAACTTGGATTAAACTAAATGGTGAATTTGAATTTGTATTTTAAACAATATGGATCTTCAGCTTGACCTTGCACATTACTGAAAACGATGCGAACGCCATTGCGATATAATGTTATCAAAAGCGTTGGACAAAATTTAGCAATTAAGAAGTAATTGTTTTAGTTGATTATAAACAGTGCACTTATGGTCGGGTAATGAGACCGTTATGACAACAGGAATTAATACCTCTGTAACTAATCAACATATAATGAAATCGTATATACTAACACCATTCCTAAAAGTCATGCAACAGGGCCACTTGTAACAAAATATGTTCTGTAGATTTTTTTTAAAAAAGGCTAAACTTTCATAATCAGGTTCACTTAATTTTTTAACTTTTACTGTTGCTCTATAACTAAGTACCCTTGTACAATATGTATACGCTAAAACCTTTCCAAAATTATTACATAACTAATTGTGGTATATCCTACGAAAGTATTGTAAACAATCGGAATGAAATACAAATTTCCGTTGTAAATATATAGTAGATGAGGATGATGCGATTTTGTGTAATAGAATTCATAGTAAAGTTTTCGCTTCAAACAAAAACGATGCTTTCAACATTAAAGCTAATACACCAATATGTGAAGTATCCGATTACGGAAGGTTAACTTGAAATCTCATGAGCAACTACTCAAAGAAAAGTGAATATGTGGCTTTTGTGATACTTTTATGTCAGCCGGGCGCAGGTAATAAATCAATAAAGATTGTTTTCATAACATATTCTTATTTTATTATTTTCATTTAAAACACAAACCTTTCACTCATTTAATTTAAAATGCAAGCATTACACTAATTTCATTTAAAAAACTGAAAAGATAAACAATAACAGAAAATAATTCCATAATTAAAAACAAAGAATTATTTTTAATTTACTTACGCAAAATGTAACTACTGCTACTGGGAATTTTAAAAATGCTATCAGCGAGATGTGCGCACAGTTGTTATAAATGTACCCATTTTTTCTTCTTATCGAGGAGCAATTTATAAATCGCACAATATTATTCCAATTCCAATTTCTTTCATTGAGGAACCTATGACCGGAAAAAATGGAAAAAGACTCTTGTAGATTCTTCGGATGACGGCATCTGACGCCATAAACCGAGTTTATATATACGAAAATAATTTTTAAGTCGTTGCAAGCATTGCTTTCATACTTAAATATTTTCATTGGTACTACTTGTTATCCCGTCGACCAATTTCGCCAAATTATATAAATAGCCAAACCATTCGCCAAATTATATAAATTGACATAATCTTTATTTTAAATAACGAAATAACAAATAAATTAGTATAACATTAATAAAAATAGAAATAAAACGTCGAAATTAAAATCACTTGATGACGTAAACACGTGTAGTTTGTTTAATTTCAAGTGAATTTGATATTTACGATCAACCATTATTGGCATTTAATCTTATAGTTTGACGATAGATTTTTGGTCGACGGAATATCTAAGTAGTACCTTTTCCATTTTTGTTTTATAACGCTAAATTCTCAGTAATTTTTTCCCTTTTATTTTACATAAAATCACTATTTTTTTAAAAAAATTAAGATGCTTGCATTTTTATTTCAAACTCATAGAGCCGTTTTTATTTTTTAGCCAAAAGGGTTGATTTGAATTTTTTCCGTTGCTAGAGTAACGGATGTAATGATAGATATTTTGAGGTTTAGATGCCAAAGACACCGCCAAATTAGAAAAATATTAAATGTGTCATGAACTGTTGGACTTATAAAAATTTATTTGGTAGCATTCGATTCAGCATACAAAACTACATTAAAATATGATATCATTTGACGCATAATTTTGATATTCGATTTTTTTCCACTCCCCGTGCAAAAACCATTAGGGGTGACACTTTAGAAAATCCTTTCTTAGCAGAAGTTTATGTCATAAGAAGTATTTTTACCACGATTTTCAAGATTTTAGGTTCAGTAGTTTGCGCTGTGCGTTAATTAGTCCCCTAATCCAGACTTTATTTTATATACTATATTAGATATGCGATTTTGCGGTGAATCGATGATCGAAAATTAGTCCAATATCATTTGAAATATTACATAACAGAGGAGAAAGTACTAAGAAAGACGAAGAAGAAATGACAAATTACAAAAGACTTGTAATTTTTTTTTCAAAATGTTGAATTTTTCCATAGTAATAACGTATTAAAACATAAATTTCCTTAAAAATTATCTTTATTTCCTAGATTTCGAATCTGTGAATTTTCCTATAATTGAAATTGGCGATATGACTTGAGAAAATAGATAATATTTGCTTAAATAAAATGGGTAATATTCGTTGATCTGAGTTCGAGTTTATAAATATCACATGCTTTCGGAATTACGGCGAAAAACATTTTAAAAAGTATGAAATTATTTTACAATATGTATGTGTGGCAGAAATTCACACTGAAATTTAAGTATTCGATTCCATTTTTAAAATATTAACTGATATCTATATAAGTTACAATTGAATATGAAAATGTACTCAAAAAATGATCTCTTTCACCTAAAAAAAACACCATTTGTGAGAACATCCTCAAGTTAATGTCACGCTTATGCATTTTTGGCTTAAAATCACATTGTTTGGCGGCAAAAGAAAAATAAAAAATTGTAAAGAAACAAATAGTAATTACACATGTGACTCACAATTACATCTGCTTGTTTCTTCTATAAGTCACGTGATGGGAAAATTAGATATAAAAAAAAAGAAAAGAACAGAACAGAAAGAAAATGTCGTTAAAATTTCATCTAATCAAATTTTCAGATTCGTTTCCATATCTAACGCAAGCGATAAAGAGCCAAATATTGCGTATCAAGTGTAATTATTTCTTATTAAATTAATTTTTAAGCATTACAAATATTTCTTACAGGTTTTGATTAAATGTTTCCGTTTTTTAATATTATCACTCATTAAAACGGATTTTCTTCTTCTTTTTTTATTTTTTTTTTCATTTAAATAAAATTAGTAACAGTTTTTCTTTTATTTTTCGAGGTTTAATAGCCGTTTCAATTTTTTTTTTTTTATTATCAACGATGAATTTCGCCAAGAAATAAAATGGTAATCTTATCGCCAAAAATAACAGAATTTTCCGTCATAATTCTAAAACTAATATAGGTAGAATAATGTGTTATAGATTAAAACCTTCCCTGAAACAATACCTATCTAACGGTATAGGTTCCGTAAAAATCCATGCAGTAGAACTCGAAATCTAGGCGTTCGGAACGAAATTTCCGTTTGGATTTTATATATATAATAGATAATAGAATAGATAATAGATTTTATATATATAATAGATAGAATAGATAATAGATTATGTGTTATGGACTATCTCAAAGTTTAAAACAGATCGCATTGTTAGATTTCCTAATTTAAACAATATCGCGTTATGTAAGTTCCACATTCCACCACCAGGGAGCGCACTCTATTCTTAACGAAAGCGTATCTGAACGAAACTCCTTCATGCAACCTTTCCGTAGATACATGAATCGGGAGGGTGGCGGTCTTAACCAATAATTTAAGATAATTGCTGAAATTACTACGAAAAATATTTTAAAGGGGCTCTACGCGGGCCCCTAATAGAGTTAAAGACAATCGGAAGACGGCAAAATAATCGCGGGGAAAAGTTTGCTTGGGTGCTTCGGAGTTACTTTTGGCGCGAGATCTAATCTCTACGACCAATAGGAGCCCAGATATTTAAGGAAATATGAAGTAATAAAGTCCAAAATAATAGAATTTTCCGTAAAAATTCTATAACTAATCTAGGTAGAATGATGTGTTATAGCTTAAAACCTTCCCTGGAACGATACCTATCTAACGGTATAAGTTCCGTAAAAATCCATGCGGTAGAACTCGAAATCTCGGCGTTCGGAACGAAATTTCCGTTTGGATTTTATATATATAATAGATAATAGATAATAGATAGAATAGAAGACCTATCCAATGACATGCCTCAATGTCTCAATATGGTGCGTAAATTTTTTTCTCGTCTCTACTATCATTTTGTATTTTACGCCCGCCATTTTGAATTTATAAAAAAAACCTAGTCTATAACCTTCGAATTGTTAAGACGAATCGATAAAGACCTAATTCATTAAAACCCATCCTGCCGTTGGTATGTTTCGAGGGTATAAATAAATCCATATACCCACATACATACACAGATACGCGTCAAACCCTTCTTGGCAGCGGGGTTAAAAAGGTACAATTATAGAAAAGAAGTCATTTCTAAAAACAAAATGTCTTACATCATAAAAAGGATCTAAACGGTTAATATTTATTAGAAAGCAGATTATTGTTAGTGAAGTTTAAGGATGTTTATTTAATACACGTTTTCAAATAACTTCATGCTAATGTACAGTTCACGGATTATAAAATATAGTTTGGTGTTGTGATGATTTATGGAGCAGATGGGGATAGTAATAAGTTTTCAACAGAATTAAAGATTAATATTGCTTAGAAAATTTGTCAGGTTTCACAAGAAATATTATGATAAGAACTTTTTTCTCAATTTCAGATATCTGCCCTAAATCTTAGCCCTATTGAAATTGACATGTAAATTATAAAATTACTTTTTGTTAATGTATAGAAACTATACCATTATAAATACCAGTAGATGCTACCTGGCTTTCCGAGTTACTAAACATAACTGAAAATCAATTTTATTCAAAACTCTTATAGATTTTTTTACATATATATATATATATATATATATATATATATATATATACAGGGTGTTTCATAAAAGATGGGCAAAACTTTAAGATGTGATAGTACACATCCAAACAAACAACTTTCATCAAAGAATGCATGGTCAAAATTAAAACGCAAAGGTGCTAGAGCGCGCCGAAGGTGATGTTGTTATACGAGGAAAAAACACATAAAGAACGATAAAGTGACAAAAGCAAGGTGAGAAATAGCTCTCCGTACAATCGGTGAGCTTCAACCATTTCCAGTTACTTTTCGTAGATAAAATGCACACCAGTCTTTTACCTATTAGTGAAGGGCAAAATCTTCCGATACGTTCCAGCCGCGATTGACAGTTGAACACTCGGATCAGCGGCTTTCATGTATGAATCGAGGCGAAATTTTGCATACGCGTTCTTCTTCTTCCCAATATCACATTTCCATACTGTTTTTAACGTTCTTTTCCCGGTAACTCGCAACAAGAATGGAGCTTTCACGTTTGCGTGGACCAAGTTGCCAAATGCGCCGGCATCTTTGCGTTATTTTTCCGACCATACGTTCTTTGATGAAAGTTGTTTGTTTGGATGTGTACTAACATATCTTAAAGTTTTTCCCATCTTTTATGAAACAGCCTGTATATATTTTTCTATATGTCTCACTATGCCGTGTTGTGACCGGCATTAAAGAATAGTCCCAATGTAACCCGGGCATGTCGTAAGAGGCGACTAAAAGGGGTTGGACGAAAGGCTGAGAACCTTTCCCTGAAAAAGAAAACCTTGTTGCGAAGCCCTTAAATACAAATGTTAGCCCAGGTAGCACTTGACGTTGTTATAGCGTTGAAAATAAGTGGGAACTGTTGAAAATTGGTTTCGTTATTTTATGTCCGTTGAAAAAAATTACTTTATTTCGCAATATTTTAGACTAAAGAATTTGGAAATTTATTCCGTGATAGAAGACACTTTTAAAAGACGTTGTTTTATAGTTGAAATATTTCGGTTATATCTTCGTCGTTTTAAAATATGTTTTTTAACCGTTTTCTATTTCCCTGTAGTTAAGTGAAAATTTTCAATTTTCTAACGATTTACTAGGTATTTTTCCAAAGTGAAAAATCCATTGAAACAACGTCGGATCTCCTCAACTCATTTCAGAATACGCTGCGCGACCTGAATATCTTTCGATTCGCCAACCTCCCAACCAATCCACCTTCTCAGAAGCAAACAAAACGAAGACGAAATTTATCCGCCATTGCTTAAACCTAATACACGCACGCTGTTTTTAGCTGAGTTTGGATAAGCCAAAAGCCATTGGATTGGTGATTTGGATAAATCACCTTTATCTCTAGAAAAAGTAAGTTAAGACAGATCTTTTTATAACATTTGTAATGTATTATATTTTTTAAATGTTTCTATCATTAAGTTTTTTTTTTGTCTCATTTACGTTGTTATCATTTACGGAAATGTTATCATTTACGGAAGGTAGGTAAAATGATTTGGTGTTTTTAATAAATAAGATACATCGTTTTAATGATATGTTCTATACAATTCAGAACTTTGAATGTTTTTAAAAAGCAGCATTATTTTAAAAGTTCTGAAGATATAAAAAGTAAACAAATTAAAAATAATTATAACCGTTTCTTCAACCCTATTATCACTGCTTGTGATATCAAATTTGTTTATGTTTAAAATGATTGCTGCTTTCTATAATAATTCTTATATTAACAGCATAAAGTTGTTTAATGTGAATTAAATTATATTTTGTAATTTTACTGCTAAATAGCGTGAGTGCACTAGTAATGCTGGGTTCGATCTATGTAATATTTCGGGCCTATTCAAGGCCCTTTCACAAAAATCCATTTAAAACAGGCTCCTTTACCATATTCCTGTTAATAAAACAAGCCCTTTCACAAAATTCCATTTCATAAAAATATACTTTTCATTGATTATTTTTATTAAAATGTTTAATATTTAAACAAAATATGCTCACCAGAAACCCACTTTAGCAGAAGGATTTACAAAAGTTATTATGAATAAACAAAACATTCACAAATTGAAAAAAGTAACGAAAAGATAAAAAAGCAGGATGCATGTCCTTGAGCATATAATAAAACTATCTGCCCTAGCTTTTTGTTTCAAGTCTTTTTCCAGAATTATTAGAAAACAGAATTCATATCTTTTTTTCATAGATGTACAATGCTGTTTTATTATTATTATAAACTCAAAAAAAAAAGTCTTGTTACTTAATTTCGGTACTTTTCAGTTAGCCGGGCTCCAGTGTTATATATACCCACTAGTACATACAGGGGTCTGTCCAGATTTTTCTCTCAGGGTCCTGTTTTTTGTGAAATTGTGAAGAACTTTTTAATATTTGTGAAAAATCTAGTCCGAGTTTTGTGAATTTAAAATTATCGTGATATTCAGGTTCTCTTTTATATGTTTTTAAGAAGATATATGTATGTAAAATACCTATATTTTCTTTATATATGTAAAAGTGACAGGCCAGATTTTAGTTTTAAGCTGAAAATTTTTGTAAAAGGTCTATTTTTAAGAACTTTTTTTTTGTGAAGGGTCCTTTTTTAAGGTGAAAAGTTTTGTGAAGGGTCCTGTTTTGATATGAAAATTTTTTTGAAGGATCCTGTTTTGAAATGAAAAATTTTGTGAAGGGTCCTTTAAGGACCCAATTTCTTCTTAAACAGGTCCCTGACATATGTATATATATATGTATATACAATATTTATACACATATATGTGTATACCTATATATATGTATATATAATCTATATGTGTGTGTTATAGGTCAAAATTAACATTTTTACCTGCTGGCCACTGGCCAGTACACCGATTTTTTTCTCTGGCCAGTAACAAAGTTATGCACGCTCCATACAAAATTGTGTTTTTTCTAACTATCAACATTGTAATTTACTTATATATATTACTTACATTTCGATATGATTACACTCACTTGAAAATTTTTATTTTTACTGTTAATTGCAATGAAATAAATTCACAGGAAATTTTCAGAAAGGTTACAGTTTTGAGGGGGACCCCCCCCCCCCTCGGCACTAACTAATATGCATTCTTCTGCGACCATTTAACGAATTTCGCAATCTTTTGACGAAATTCACGTTTCTCGTGACCTTTTGCAAAATCTTTTCACGAAATTTGCACTTTTACGGATACTTGAAGAATTTTGTGATTCTTTTTCGCGATTCTTTGTCGAAATTTGTGTTTTTTCCGCGATCTTTTCTCGATACTTGTGTTTTTCCGTGATCTTTTCTCGAAATTTGTGTTTTTCCGCGATCTTTTCTCGAAATTTGTTTTTTTTTTGGGATCTTTTGACAAAATTTGTGTTTTTTCCACGATTTTATCTTGAAAGTTGCGTTTTATCCGCGATCTTTTCACGAAATTTGCTTTTTATTCGCGATCTTTTCACAAATGAATTTGATCCACACATGCTGTAATAACTGTTTAATTAAATGTTTTGCATGTTGCAGTGTTGTTAAATGTTGTTTGTGGATTTTGATACACACATTCAAAAATAAGGTTCACCATCCGTGATCTTAAAACTCACTCGTCTGTTCAAAAAATGCACTTGCTGCTGTCAAGTAATTTTATGCAGTTCCCAATTCTTACCTATGTTCTGTGTTCATAATTTTATAATTCATCACAATCACTTTTCTTTTCAGATGCTGTTGGGGCTAAATTAGAAGAATCCTTTGATGAAAAGATAGTAGAACACTGCATTAATTATTCTTAAAATATGACCTATTAAAAAATATATATTCTGAAACTGAAATCTATTTTCTTGTAACTTTTTTCTTTATTTTTTAAATAAATGTTGATAGAAACTATGTTGTCTTTTTGTACGTACAGCCGAATAAAATTCTTTAATATTTTTTTAAGTGTAAAATTTTTAATATCATTGAAATATGTAAGTATATTTTCAAATTTCATTTAATTAGCTTTAAAAATATTCATTAGTGCTTTCATTAACATATTCTACTGTGGTATGTTTTTAATTCATATTGAACAAACAACATTGCAATGCAGAAATAATATTCTAAAAAATAAAATTTAATATATATTTTTTTTTTTTTAAGAATTATTTTTAATTACCTTATAATCATAAAGCTCTTTATATTAATCCTTCCTTGTTAGCTTGAATCTCGAGAGTAATTAATACATATTAAAAAAAAAAACCTATAAAATTTTGGTTTGAGAATTAAAATTACATATTTCAATGATTCAGATAATTCAAAGATCTTTAGTTGCAACGTTTCATTTGTTTATTTGTGCACATACTAAAATAATGTAAATGTACATAATTATAGGTAAGTACACAAAGGTTTTATAAGAGAAAATACATGTTCATGATTTACTTTTTACTCTTTGTAGCTGCTAAAATGGAGATTTTTGTGATTTTTTTTTTTAATACATTAATAATCAGAAGAGAAAAAAAAATAATTAAACGAATATTCAGGTCTTTTCAACGATTTCTACAAAACAATATTTCGTTTTATTGAATAATTTCCAAGTTTCGAGTTTATTGCACTGGATAAAGACGAGACAGTATTGTTTTCGGAGAAAAATTAAATATTTTTATAATAATTACTGAAGCAATTTGGAAAACATAAACTTGCAAAAAAAAAAAAAATAATAATAATAATAAAGCTAATGCTTTTGAAGATAGTGCTTGGATCCAAAATGAGTGCAATATTTTATAAAAGAGTGTATGTTATGTAAATTATTTATATTTTAAGTATTGTGAGTGACCTCAATACACGAGTTTTCTAAAGTTAAAGTTTTAAAACTTCTCTTTTTTAGATAATATTTTTGGAATTTTGGTTTGCAATAGCCTTACTCTAAGTAAATTTACATGCATATCTATAAAAATTTTATTATTCTTTTTAGCTCTGCAATAAAACCAAAAAAGGAGAGGTGTTATTTTTTAATGGAATATGATTCAGTTGTTAGTAATGTAAATAAAAAAAATGTATGTAATTTATTTTTTTAAAGTTGCTAATGTTGGTAAATTATCAATGAAATTTTTATTTTATTTTTTTAATTGCATATTACATTTAAAAATAATCAGATTTTTCTTCTAGAAACCTGCCATCAAAAGATATGTTTTAAAATTTATTTACTATTTTATTGAAAATTCATTTTTTTTAATTATGTAAGTGGAATACTACAGTTTTAATTCTTGAAAATTTATAAGATAAAACACTTATCAATTAAATGCTGACATTTAGTACAATGGGGCCAGACAGCTCAACATTGGAAGTGTTAAGAAATGTAATTGAGCTTTAAATGAACAACATAACATGAATTTTCTAGTTTATTTCCTGGTCCTAAGATGTGTCGTCAGAAAGTAATCAGTGTTGTAAAGAGAGCAGGGTTTTTTTTGTTGTTGTTGTTGTTGTTAACTAAAGTTCTGCACACATGCTTATTTTAGAAGCCTTTTTTTCTCCCTCCTCTTATTTTAAGATATTTTTTATTTGAATTGAGATAGAAAAGCAGTAATTTCTAAAATAATAAGTTTTTGCTACCAACTTACCTAAAATTTGAAACTCATAATTTTTATCATTGCTTTTTTGCCCCTCTTTTCGTGAAAGAGACATGAGAACATAAAGATGGCTGGTAAACTTGCATGTCACTTATTTGGCCAACACTCTTTCCAAATAATAATCTTTTACAACATTTGAAATTAATTTTACAATGACGATTGTTTTTTGGACTTATTGGTTGCTTAAATGGGAATAATCTGATCTCTAAGATTGATTTCAGGTATTTCAAGTACAAATGTACCTGTAATAAATCTGAATGTATGTGAAGAAAAAAAAATCATTTTATATAATATCAAAATATTGATACCCATCAAAATTTTTAACCTTTCTTAAAAACTGACACATAAAAACAATCCTAAGCAAAGCTGCTATTTTCATGTTGAAAGTGAAGAATATGAAATTTTATTAATTGATTGTTTAAAATGACACATGTAGAAGAAAAAAGATCATTAACTAATTAGCATGGTTTATAACAAATTTGTGTTGTTTGGAAAAATAAAACTGGTAATAAGTTCTTTATATTAGTTTTGACACGGGATTTTTTGTTAATGCAGGTCTGCTTATTGCAGAAGCTATTTTTCAGATTTAATGCTAAATTTATTTTGTTTAGAGTATTAATTAATCATTCATATTTTTTTATTCAAACTGCAATAAAGGCTAATAATAAATACAATTAGCAATTAATAAAAACATGGAAGAAAAATTAGAAAAAAAAACTATTACTTATGCTACTGAGACTATTACTTATACAGTACTATAATTTTTTTAGAAAGTACAATATTACATCTATAATTAAATGTTATGTCTAGAAAAGAAGAGTGAAACACATATTTAAAAGATGTTTTAAAATCTAGAACTCTACTGAAAAAATGGATATAAAAAAAGTTCTAGAGATATTTTTGACAGCTTTTTCTTTTATATTTAATAATTCAAAAGTTTAAAAAAAAGTGTTTTTTTTTTTTTTTTTTTTTTTTTTTTTTTTTTTTTTTTACATTTATTTACTAAAAAGAAAAAATATATTCTTAAAAAAAATAAATCAGGTTTAGTTAAAAGAAAAAATAGTATGGGAAAAACCAAGCTTAATAAAAATAAATTAATCTGTCTTTCCATGGAACAGAAAATTGTTACAAACTTTTTACAACAGGTTAGAAAAAAATAATTTTGCTGTTTATAATTATATATATAAGAAAGTTTACCGAAAAAGGTAATTTTATATTAAGGCTGTTTGTCAATTTCCGAATTCCCTTCGCTAACGTTAAGTCTGGGCGTGTGATACATTTTATATTTAAAATATCTCCTCAGGAAATTAATATTTTAAACCTCTTTTCTGCGTACTCTTCTTAAAGGATGTCTCCCTTTTCCTTAGTAGTCAAAGTATATCAAAAAATATATACTTAATTTTATGTCAAGTGTTAAAACTTTACTCGTAGTTCGTCATCTTTTAACACATAAAATATTAAATTAAGGATAGATTTTAGAAAAATTTTAAGAACTGAGAAAAAAAAAAAAAAAAAAACATCTTTTGAGAAGAGTACAAAAAAGAAATAGAAATATTAATTTCTTGAGGAGATATTTTAATATACGAGTGCATTACACGGCCATAGACTTAACATTAGCCAGGGGAATTCGGAAATTGATTAATAGGCTTAATGTTTCTGATTTTCCCTTATATTAAAACGTTTTTTCTGGCATTAAAGTGCCGTTGTAAAAAGTGCTATTAACAATACAATATTGTGGACTTATTCCTATTTTTAAACGTTTTCTGCGGCATTAAAATGCCGTTGAAAAAATGGTAAAACTAAAGACGGTATTGCAACTTTCATTGACGTTTTAAAAACGGTTGTTATTGCGTTGAAAATGCAGGTACTTTTACCGATGGAAAATAATCGAATCAACGAGACATATTTTCGAATTTATAACGTTAAAGAATAACGTTTCTCCAACGATGTGTGTTGTCGTTTTTTCAACGATTTAAAAACGGAACTGTGCTGCTTGGGAGACGGACTGATCTCATGGTAAAACGGACTGGAACTGGAAAAAGGCTTATGAATTTTAGAATTGGAACTTGGAATGTTTTAAGTTTATACAGAGCTGGTGCAGTGAAGCAACTACAGAGTCAGATGGATAGTTATAGACTGGACATATTGGCCATACAGGAAGTAAGATGGAAGGAGAGTGGGATAAGAGATATTGGTAATTTTACAATTTTTAATAGTGCAAGCACAAGAAGAAACACGCATGGTACTGGATTTATGATCAGAAAATGCCTTAGAGAAAATATTATTGATTTTCACAATGTAAATGAAAGAATATGTATCTTGAGATTGAGAGCAAAGTTTTTTAACATTTCAATAGTATGTGTCCATGCACCAACGGAAGATACCGAGGACGAACCAAAAGATACTTTTTATGAAACACTACAGATTGAATTTGATAAGATACCAAGATATGATGTTAAAACGGTAATAGGTGATTTTAATGCTAAAATTGGAAAAGAATATACTTTTGTACCAACAATTGGAAAATTTAGCTTACATGATTTGAGTAATGAAAATGGAATAAGAGCTGTGGACTTCTCTGCTTCTAACAACTTAATCATAAGTAGCACATGTTTTGAGCATAAGAACATACATAAAGAAACTTGGATTTCCCCTGATGGAAAGACAAAAAACCAAATTGACCACATTATGATCGACAGAAGACATGCTAGTGATGTTATGGATGTACGAAGTTATAGAGGTGTGGATTTAGGTACTGATCATTTCCTTGTTGTTATGAAATACAGACAATGCGTTACAAGCTTTCGAGATGCAAAAGGAACTAAACAAGTAAAATTTAAAACAAAAGATTTACTAAACATGCAGAGAAGAAAGGTTTATCAATGTAAATTAACAGAAAGAATTGCTAGTGAATATGCTGAATTTAATGAGGAAGATATAATCAATAGTAAATGGACTAAATGCAAAAATATCATATTAAAAACTGCTGAGGAAGTAGTTGGAAAGGAAGAAAGGAGGGAAATTAATGAATGGTTTGATGATGAGTGTTGGCAACTGATTAAGAAAAAGAATAAAGCAAGAGAAAAAAATGTTGAAACATAGAACAAGACAGAGTGAAAATCACTTTAAAACAATTAGAAGAAATACTCAAAAGTTGTTACGTATGAAAAAACGAGCTTTGGAGCAGAGTCAAATTCAAGAAATTGAAGACCTATCAGTATTAGGTGATATAAGCCAAATGTATTCAAAGCTTAAATGAATCAAAAAGGGCTATCAACCACGCACCCTTTTTTGTAAAGACAGAAATGATAAACTTATTGGAGGGCACGCAAGTGTGACAGATAGATGGGCTGAATATTTTGAAGAATTGTTAAACAGACAGTCAAATGACGAAAGAGAAATACAATCTAATCATAATGATTATGACATGAATGAAGAAAACTGTGAACCACCAACTGTAGAAGAAGTAAGGGATGCTATTGCAAAATTAAGAAATGGAAGAGCACCTGGTGAAGATTTGATAAGTGCTGAGCTTTTGAAATATGGTGGAGAGAAGTTGGTACAAATGTTACATGATCTAATAGTAGAGATTTGGCAGAAAGAATATATACGAAATGAATGGAATGGTGCTATTATTATCCCAATTCATAAAAAGGGAAATATCTTAAATTGCCAGAATTGTAGAGGCATAGCCTTATTAAATGTTACATATAAAGTGTTGGCAAAGATAATTGCAAAACGATTAGAACCGTATGCTGAAGTGGTGATAGGTGATTATCAGTGTGGTTTTAGGAAAGGAAGATCAACAGTGGATCAAATTTTTAGTATCAGGAACATCCTTGAAAAATTCTATGAACAAAATATTAATTTGCACCAATTGTTTGTTGATTTTAAACAGGCCTATGACAGTATACACAGAAATAAGTTATTTGAAATATTAAAGGAATTTAAAATACCTGATAAAATAGTTAAGCTTATAACATTAACACTGGAAAATACAAAAGCTAAAGTTAAGGCACAGGGAAGACTTTCAAGAGAATTTGCAGTGAATTCAGGTCTAAAGCAAGGTGATGTTCTCTCTACAATTCTTTTTAATTTATGCCTGGAGAAAATAATTAGAAGCATTTACAACAACAGAGGTGGTACTATTATGAATCGCTCCCTCCAAATCCTTGCATTTGCAGATGATGTTGATATAATTGCTAGGAATAAGAAAGTCTTGATTGAAACATGAAATAAATTAGACACAGAAGGAAGAAAACTAGGCCTCGTGGTTAATAAAGAAAAAACAAAATACATGAAAATGGACCGAATGAAATCACAGGCAACAGCAGCTTTAACAATAAATAATGACTTACAATTTAATGAAGTAACAGAATTTAAATATTTAGGATCTACGATCACCTGTGATAATATGATAGAAGCAGAGATTAAAACCCGACTTGCAGCAGGAAATAGATGCTATTTTCTTCGAAACATTCTAAAATCATCTCTAATATCTCGAACATCCAAACTTAAAATTTATAAAACTGTTATAAAACCAATCGTAATTTATGGTAGTGGACCACTGCACAAAAAGATGAAAAGCTACTTATCACTTGGGAAAGGAAGATCTTAAGGCAAATTTTTGGACCTATTAAAGAAGGCAATACATGGCTTATAAGGACAAATATGGAGTTAGAACAGTTATATAATGAAAAAGATATAATAAATACTAAAAAAATAAGAAGAATGCAATGGTTAGGCCATCTAATCAGAATGAGGGATGAGCGAAGCACAAAGAGGATTTATAGTGGTAATTTATTTGGGAAAAGAAGTATTGGTAGACCCAGGAAGAGTTGGATAAAAGAGATAGAGAAAGATCTTGCAGAAAACCAAATTATAAATTATAAAGTAAAGGCCAGAGATCGGAAGGTCTGGAGAAGTATATTGAGGGAGGTCAAAATCCTACATGGATTGTAGCACCATTGTGTAAGTAAGTAAGTATATGTCTCACTAAGAACATGGAACGTATTTTCACATTAAAAATATCAATAATGTATTAAAATAAAGTTATGAGATTTGTTAAAACAGGTACTGTAATAACCAAAGGAATAAGCCAGATTTGTTTATTTGTAGCAGCATTTTTTTCTGATAATTTCAGTTTTTACGCCGGCAGCAAATTTTTATGCTTCATATTCGAGTCTTATTTATACATAGCTGCCCAGTCCAGTGTTCTCCGGTTCCATGATAATAACTTTAAACGACCTATAATCCATTTAAACAAAAATCCTTACAAATGAACATAATGTTAGGGCCTCACTGAATTTCGCGGCGTTCTTTTCATGTATATATATTTTTTATTGAAATTGGGTTTTTAATATTTAAAAAATATATATTTCATATTGTCAAAACTGTTTGAAAGTATTATAAATTATAAATATAATGTTTCCGAAGCTTGTGTAAAGAAATTGTGAAAACAATGATAGTTGGTAGTACAAGGGCTTAAAAGAACTGATTTATTGTCACTTTTAGGTAGATTTCGTATGAAATACTACCAATTGGCGTTATTCCTATGTTGGAATTTCTGAAAAAGTTTTGCATATCTACACCGATCATGACCCCTAGAAACCAAAACCAACCTCAGTAAAAAACTTTATATACATACATATATATATATATATATATCACGTTCTTCTGTACACTATAACTTCCACAATTCTGCACAAATCTCTTCCAAACTGATACATAATATAAAGGGGCATAAAATCTCGGTCAAGTTCGTTAATGGGCAAAATCGGACCAAGGGGATGTAGATTGGGAGGGGTTTTGTGAAAACCGAAAAAAACTCATAACTTCTTAATTTTTGTACATATCAAATCAGTTTAAAGTTTTATTACTTCTAAAAATAGGACCAAAAATTTATGTATCACAGATTTTTGATAAAATTAAAAATGGACTCAAGGGGCGCAAAAATAGGATTTTGGGGAGAAAAAATTCCTACCTTCGTCAATTCTCAAGATATCAAATCCAATTAATTTTATTATACACCTCCTTAATGTTATCTATAACTTTTATATAGCTATATATTTTATATATAACTTTTAGGTAGCTTTCTTTACAAAAAAGTCCTTCCGGCCAGTGCCGGGAGGAAGAGGTAGCTTTCATAATCCTTATTTTAAAAAAGCCAACTTATATCATGCAAACACACGAAGCTCAATTTAGTGGAAACCGGATATAGGAGATTCAATACTAATTTTTATCAATATAATGAATGAGAATTTCGCGAAATTAGTCAGCTTTATCCAAGCTGCTTTTCTTTAAAGTAACTTATATTTGGCTGCCAAATTCGGCAATTTCTTAAAGTACCTGTCATTTTAAAACAACATGGTGGATGAGGCTAACCAGTGAACTTGATCGAGACCTTAGTAATTGCTGTGCACATGCTCACTCACATCGGAATCGGTTAATGTATAGGAGTGCTGTCGCATGCAAAAAATCAGATTTTTCAAAATGTCACCCACAATAGAAATTGAAACTGCTATATCTGAGCCATTTTTTAAGGTAAAGACAAACAAAAAATGCTCCTGAATCCTTATATCAAGATCAAATACTTAAGAAAGAAACCTTTTTCAATTTCTAATTTTTTTGCACCTCACTTTAAAAAAATATATATTTTTTAATTTAATGGCCGCCATTTTGAAGCAAGATGGCTGATGAATCTGGCCAGCGAACTTGGTCGAGGTGTTGATGTATACTATCCATATGCCTTCTTACATCGAAATAGGCGAATACGTGTGTTATCGCGTGACAAATACAAGATCGTTTCAAAATGTTAGCCATGCTAGAAATTCAAAGTGCTATAAATCAACCATTTTTTAAGATATCAACAAAAGAACAAATTTTCAGAAACAAAAACTGCTCCGGAATCTTTGTATCAAGGCCAAACACATAAAAAAAATCTTTTTCATTTTCCAATTTTTTAATACCTCATTTTGAATTTTAAATTTAATTTTTTTTAAATGGCAACCCTTTTGAAACAAGATGGCGAATGAAGCTGGCCAACGAACTCGGTCGAGACATTGGTATGTACTATGTACAGACCAAGTTACATCCAAATAGGTTCATACGCCTGTTATCCGTGACAAAAATCAGGTCGTTTTAAAATGTCAGCCACAAGAGAAATTAAAAATGCTATTACTCAGCCATTTTTTTTTAGATATAGACGAAAGAAAAACTGTTCCGGAATCTTTGTATTAAGGTCACACACATACAAAAAAAATCTTTTTCATTTTCCAATTTTTTGGTATCTCATTTAAATTTTTTTATTTTTTAATTTTTTTAAATGGCGCCATTTTGAAACAAGATGGCGGATGAAGCTGGCCAACGAACTCGGTCGAGATATTTGTATGTACTATGTACACACCAAGGTACATCCAAGTCGGTCTATAAATACGCCTGTTATTACGTGAGAAAATTCAGGACGTTTCAAAATGTCAGCCACGCTAGAAATTCAAAATGCTATAACTCAGCCATTTCTTAAGATATAGACGAAACAAAAACTGCTCCCGAATCTTTTTATCAAGGTCAAACACATAAGAAGAAAATGTTTTTTCAATTTTCAATTTTTGGTACCACTTTTCAAATTTAAAATTTTCTTAAAAATTTAAATGGCTGCCATTTTTAAACAAGATGGCGGGTGAAGCTGGCCAACGAACCCGGTCGAGACATTGGTATGTACTATGTATAAACGAAGTTACATCCAAATCGGTTCATAAATACGCCTTTTATCGCGTGACAAAATTCAGGACGCTTCAAAATGTCAGCCACGCTAGAAATTCAAAATGCTATAACTCAGCCATTTTTTAAGATATAGACGAAACAAAAACTGCTCCTAAATCTTTGTATAAAGGTCAAATACATAAAAAAAAAATATTTTTCCATTTTCAATTTTTTGGTACCACATTTCAAATTTTAAATTTTTAAAAAAATTTTAAATGGCCGCCATGTTGAAACAAAATGGCGGATGAAGCTGGCCAACTAACTCGGTCGACAGATTGATATGTACTATGTACACACCGAATTACATCCAAATCGGTTCATAAATACGCCTTTTATCGCGTGACAAAATTCAGGGCGTTTCAAAATGTCAGCCACGCTAGAAATTCAAAATGCTATAACTCAGCCATTTTTTAAGATATAGACGAAACAAAAACTGCTCCGGAATCTTTGTATAAAGGTCAAATACATAAGAAAAAAATATTTTTCCATTTTTAATTTTTTGGTACCACATTTCAAGTTTTAAATTTTTTTTAAAATTTTAAATGGCCGCCATTTTGAAACAAAACGGCGGATGAAGCTGGCCAACGAACTCGGTCGAGGCATTGGTATGTACTATGTACACACTGAATTACATCGAAATCGGTTCATAATTACGGGAGTTACAGTGTGACATAGGTCAGATATATATATATATATATATATATATATATATATATATATATATCAATTTTGAACGGAGGGTGGTTTCGGGGTCTGGGGGTCATGATCGATGAAAATATACCAAAACTTTTTGAAATCGCTTTCCTCCGAACGGCTGCAATAGGTAGCTTTTTTGTAAAGAAAGCTACCTAAAAGCTACCTATTGCAGCCGTTCGGAGGAAAGCGATTTCAAAAAATTTTGGTATATTTTCATCGATCATGACCCCCAGACCCCGAAACCACCCTCCGTTCAAAATTGATATATATATATATATATATATATATATATATATGACCTATGTCACACTGTAACTCCCGTAATTATGAACCGATTTCGATGTAATTCGGTGTGTACATAGTACATACCAATGTCTCGACCGAGTTCGTTGGCCAGCTTCATCCGCCGTTTTGTTTCAAAATGGCGGCCATTTAAAGTTTTTAAAAAAATTTAAAACTTGAAGTGTGGTACCAAAAAATTAAAAATGGAAAAATATTTTTTTCTTATGTATTTGACCTTTATACAAAGATTCCGGAGCAGTTTTTGTTTCGTCTATATCTTAAAAAATGGCTGAGTTATAGCATTTTGAATTTCTAGCATGGCTGACATTTTGAAACGTCCGGAATTTTGTCACGCAATAAAAGGCGTATTTATGAACCGATTTGGATGTAATTCGGTGTGTACATAGTACATACCTATCTCTCGACCGAGTTCGTTGGCCAGCTTCATCCGCCATTTTGTTTCAAAATGGCGGCCATTTAAATTTTTTTTTAATTTAAAATTTGAAATATGGTCCCAAAATTTGAAAATGGAAAAATATTTTTTTCTTATGTATTTGACCTTTATACAAAGATTCCGGAGCAGTTTTTGTTTCGTCTATATCTTAAAAAATGGCTGAGTTATAGCATTTTGAATTTCTAGCGTGGCTGACATTTTGAAACGTCCTGAATTTTGTCACGCGATAAAAGGCGTATTTATGAACCGATTTGGATGTAACTTCGTTTATACATAGTACATACCAATGTCTCGACTGGGTTCGTTGGCCAGCTTCACCCGCCGTCTTGTTTAAAAATGGCGGTCATTTAAATTTTTAAGAAAAATTTAAATTTGAAATGTGGTACCAAAAATTGAAAATTGAAAAAATATTTTCTTCTTATGTATTTCACCTTGATAAAAAGATTCGGGAGCAGTTTTTGTTTCGTCTATATCTTATGAAATGGCTGAGTTATAGCATTTTGAATTTCTAGCGTGGCTGACATTTTGAAACGTCCTGATATTTCTCACGTAATAACAGGCGTATTTATGAACCGACTTGGATGTAATTCGGTGTATACATAGTACATACCAATCTCTCGACCGAGTTCGTTGGCCAGCTTCATCCGCCATTTTGTTTCAAAATGGCGGCCATTTAAAATTTTTTTAAAAATTAAAATTTGAAATGCGGCACCAAAAAATTGAAAATGGAAAAATATTTTTTTCTTATGTATTTGACCTTTATACAAAGATTTCGGAGCAGTTTTTGTTTCGTCTATATCTTAAAAAATGGCTGAGTTATAGCATTTTGAATTTCTAGCGTGGCTGACATTTTGAAACGTCCTGAATTTTGTCACGCGATAAAAGGCGTATTTATGAACCGATTTGGATGTAACTTCGTTTATACATAGTACATACCAATGTCTCGACCGGGTTCGTTGGCCAGCTTCACCCGCCATCTTGTTTAAAAATGGCGGCCATTTAAATTTTTAAGAAAAATTTAAATTTGAAATGTGGTAACAAAAATTGAAAATTGAAAAAATATTTTCTTCTTATGTGTTTGACCTTGATAAAAAGATTCGGGAGCAGTTTTTGTTTCGTCTATATCTTAAGAAATGACTGAGTTATAGCATTTTGAATTTCTAGCGTGGCTGACATTTTGAAACGTCCTGATTTTTCTCACGTAATAACAGGCGTATTTATGAACCGACTTGGATGTACCTTGGTGTGTACATAGTACATACAAATATCTCGACCGAGTTCGTTGGCCAGCTTCATCCGCCATTTTGTTTCAAAATGGCGGCCATTTAAAAAAATTAAAAAATAAAAAAATTTAAATGAGATACCAAAAAATTGGAAAATGAAAAAGATTTTTTTTGGATGTGTTTGACCTTAATACAAAGATTCCGGAACAGTTTTTCTTTCGTCTATATCTAAAAAAAAATGGCTGAGTAATAGCATTTCGAATTTCTCTTGTGGCTGACATTTTAAAACGACCTGATTTTTGTCACGCGATAACAGGCGTATTTATGAACCTATTTGGATGTAACTTAGTCTGTACATAGTACATACCAATGTCTCGACCGAGTTCATTGGCCAGCTTCATTCGCCATCTTGTTTCAAAAGGGTTGGCATTTAAAAAAAATTAAATTTAAAATTCAAAATGAGGTATTAAAAAATTGGAAAATGAAAAAGATTTTTTTTATGTGTTTGGCCTTGATACAAAGATTCCGGAGCAGTTTTTGTTTCTGAAAATTTGTTCTTTTGTTGATATCTTAAAAAATGGTTGATTTATAGCTCTTTGAATTTCTAGCATGGCTAACATTTTGAAACGATCTTGTATTTGTCACGCGATAACACACGTATTCGCCTATTTCGATGTAAGAAGGCACATGGATAGTATACATCAACACCTCCACCAAGTTCGCTGGCCAGATTCATCAGCCATCTTGTTTCAAAATGGCGGCCATTAAATTAAAAAGTATATATATATTTAAAGTGAGGTGCAAAAAAATTAGAAATTGAAAAAGGTTTCTTTCTTAAGAATTTGATCTTGATATAAGGATTCAGGAGCATTTTTTGTTTGTCTTTGCCTTAAAAAATGGCTCAGATATAGCAGTTTCAATTTCTATTGTGGGTGACATTTTGAAAAATCTGATTTTTTGCATGCGACAGCACTCCTATATATTAACCGATTCCGATGTGAGTGAGCATGTGCCCAGCAATTACTAAGGTCTCGACCAAGTTCACTGCTTAGCCTCATCCACCATGTTGTCTTAAAATGACAGGCACTTTAAGAAATTGCCGAATTTTGCAGCCAAATATAAGTTACTTTAAAGAAAAACAGCTTGGATTAAACTGACTAATTTCGCGAAATTCTCATTCATTATATTGATAAAAATTAGTATTGAATCTCCTATATTCGGTTTCCACTAAATTGAGCTTCGTGTGTTTGCATGATATAAGTTGGCTTTTTTTAAATAAGGATTATGAAAGCTACCTCTTCCTCCCGGCACTGGCCGGAAGGACTTTTTTATTAGATTGGGTCATTTGTAAGGAAAAACAATTTTTTTAAATTGTCCAAACTCCTTTAAATGTTTATGAGTTATACAAATAATGTTTCTAAAGCCATGACTTTTATGTGACAGAGAGATTACCGTGAAGTCACACCATTGTGCTCTTTTTTTTATTAGATTGGGTCATTTGTAATGAAAAACAATTTTTTTTTAATTGTCCAAACTCTTTTAAATTTTTACGAGTTATAAATATAATGTTTCTAAAACCATGACTTTTATGTGACAGAGAGATTACTGTGAAGTCACACCATTGTGCTCTTTTGTGAAAAGTCACCATGTGACTATAATGTGATATTATTTGGTGACTTATCATAATGCAACGTCCGACATTGAAAAGAGCCTAAAAATGACAGTCACATGAGAGTCACAATGTAACTACCTTGTAAAGCCACCTGTTGACTCGTCACAAAGCAGCAGTCACACTGACGTCTCAGTGGAGTCACATATAATGATCATTTAAGGCTCATAAAGAGACGTATGAAATTTCCTATTTTTTTGTTTCACCATAGTGACTGTGACACTTGTGACCATGTGTGATATGAATGAGATGCTATATGGACTAGCTGTGCTGTAGAGATAGTAATTATTTGAATTATATTATTTCCCTTTGAGTATTCCCTTACTTAAAAATTAGCATTTTGTGATTGGTACTTAATTTTGAACATCAGTGTAAATTATGTATCCGAAAAATGTGTAAATATACGGAGATTTAGTTGCGTTAAGCATAGAAAAATATAGTATCTCCTGGAATCTCACAGTGATTTCTAGTTAATTTTTTTAAATAATTTTTAAAATTAATAATAAGGGTATCTTTTTTAACAGATTGCAACGTCATAGAGAAGAAATTATCCGTATTAAGTGGGTATTTTTTGTATATCTATGAGTTACGCCGATTCGGGTTTAGAAAAAAAGAGTAGCTAAAACACGAATTTGAACATAATTAAGAAGTTTTTTAGAAAAAGGTTAAAATACACATTTTTAAAAACGGATTGCGTCGTTCGAAACTAAAAAGTATCACATTTAAGATTTTTGCCTTTTTTCTGTTTCTCCGAATGTAGAACGAATTAGTCGAAGAGGCTTCGAAAGATGTGAAAAAAAGGAGTTCCGTTAACGGCCACCGTATTGTGACTGCTAGTAATCTTCCGGAAATGGCAAAACGCGACAGTTTGAGAAGAATAATGTAGGGGAGCTGGGGGATGAATGGGACAAGGGATGGATGGGACATTCTTAATATTTCAGACGATGAACGTTTCTTTTAGTTGCTTTCTATTATCATATATGGGACTACCATAGTGTGCTTTAGAAATAACAGCAAAACCACATGGCTGTTTTTATTTTCTTTTAAATGTTACATTTTCTGAAACTCTGCTTAAAAAGTAACCTTTTTTTATTTACATTTGAAGTTGTCAAATATTTTATACAATAGAAACTAATGAGATATGTTGTAGTTATTTATTTAAAGGTTCCATATCGGTAATTTAAATGAATGTATATTAACCAATGTGACAAGATAATTTCTGAGACAAAATGGCGGACAATTAAATTGATGATTGGGACAATTTCAAATGGGAATGAATGGGGCAGACTTATTCATCCCTAGAGATGTTGAAACATTTATTCATTAACTAAAAATATTATGTAGATTTAAAATTAATTATTTATGTTAATTATTAGTATTAAACAGTACTCTTATTATATAGATTGTTTATTATTAAAAATTATATAATGGTAATTATTGTATTGTAATAAAGGTTAAATAGTTTACTAAAAAAATGCTATTGTAACGTTATCAAAATAGATAAAATTGTTAAAAATAGAATATATTTATTTGTCAAATAGGATGCATTATTTTGAAATTTGAATTTGTGCTTAAATAAATCCCCACTCGCACTGTCCCTAGCATAATTTCATTTGTGCATGATATCTTCGGTACCATATCAAACTATCCAATAGGAAAACACTCTTGCCAGTGGGCTATTTTTTATAAATTCAGATTTCTTATTTGGTACCACTTTCTGAAATGGTAAAATTCTCCTTAATTAATATGTCATTAAATAAGACAAATTTTACTATTTCAAAAAAGTGGTGTCAATCAAAAATCTGAATTTTATAAAAGTTTGCCCACTAGTAGCATTTTTTCATATTGAATAGTTTGACATGGTACCGGCCGACGATATCTAGCATACAATTAATTAATATAAATTAATAGATAGGGAATGAAAAATATTAGCTATGCCGTATTTCAAAGAAATTTTTCACTTTCATTTTATATCTAAAATGTCTCGTAAGTGGGAAAAGGGAACAGTCGAAGTTTGCATTACAAGTTAAAAAACTGCAGCATAGAGTCATTAGTAAAGTTGAGGTGTAATAGCCATATTATAAGATCATATATAACAAATATAATTACATATAAGTTTACAATTATAAATTTTAATTAGGTAACTTTGAATACAGGGAAGAAAATATTTGTATCCCATGCATCCCTATTAGTGTCGCATTCATTCCTGCTATAGGGGTGAGTGGGACAGAGAGGAACTTTTTTAAATTTGATAATATTTTTATGTATAATAATAATCTAGACTAAATATTGTGCATAGATGTAGTCAAATACCTAATATATGAAATGTGATATATAATATTGATAATAAGGTAAAGAAAGTAGTAAAAATAAATATTTTTGTGAAAATGTCGCATTCATCCCCATCTCCCTATTTGTAATGAGTGTTCGTTGTAGTTTTAATTAATCTCTCCGATTCTGTGCCAAAAATGAAAAGTCTGTGACTCGTGTGCTTTAGGACCTGCCCTGGACTATCATCACTCAAATTTTCAGACCTCTACATGAGGTATATTTTTCTAGTTGTACCTGACAGACACACATGCATAGAGTCATAAGAATCTAACATTTATTGCTATTGATTGATAAAATTTTAGTTTCGTCATGGGATATTTTCCGGAAACAAATGCTGAACTACCTATATTATTTTAATTGAAAATGGGATAATTTTCAGTAAACGGATTTCATGCGATACAGATAGATTTTTTAAAAGATAATGCTTAAGAATTACTTTAACCCTTTGCACTCGAGGTGATTATCACTGACCACTAGTGCCCCGCGTAAATGGGTGTTCCAAATGCTCTGTACATCAGTATTTTAAAATATTTTTCTTCGCTTTATCTAATGGCCGAATGATCTGTCATAAGTGATGGCGAAATAAACTGTAAGATATGACTGTATCCAAAGCATTTAGCGTCCCCATTTACGAGGCAGACCTGACAACACTAGTTGTGAGTGGGAGTCACCGCTCAAGTGCAAAGGGTTAAAAACAATAAAAAGTCAATAGCTTGAGGTGCAACATAAAATTTTTGAATTTTATGAGTACTTTTTCTATTCGATGGTGTAAAAATTAAAATCTTGCCGTGTAAAAAAGTTAAAGAATTTTTGACAAAATGAAAATTGTTTGCTCAGAATGTTGAAACCGACGCTATAACATCATCGTACCCTATGGAAACGATTTTGTTTTATGATAGACAGTAAAATATTCTACATTAAGATAACTATTTTTATTTTATTTTTTAAATAAAAAATCTGATTATGTTAGCGTTGCCGATTAACGTTGCCGCTGTTGATTATGTTGCCGTTGCTGATTGTAATTATATTGCCGTGTTCAAAAGTTAATGAATTTTTGACAAAATGAAAATTGATTGCTCAGAATTCTTTAACCGACACTATATCGCCATCGCATCTCATGGAAACGTTTTATTTTATCATAGACAGTAAAATATTCTACATTAAGATAACTATTTTTATTTTATTTTTTAAATAAAAAATCTGATTATGTTAGCGTTGCAGATTAAGGTTGCCGTTGCTGATTATGATTATATTGCCGTGTTCAAAAGTTAATGAATTTTTGACAAAATCAAAATTGATTGCTCAGAATCCTTTAACCGACGCTATATCGTCATCGCATCTCGTGGAAACGTTTTATTTTATCATAGACAGTAAAATATTCTACATTAAGATAACTGTTTTTTTAAGTAAAAAAAGCTGATTATGTTACCGTTTTAGGGATGCGTGCTTACGAAACAAATGAGTTCCAATAATGGCATGTTATTACAGAGTTCATCGATTATACTATGTAATTAGTGTGTTAAGGTAAATTACAGTGCATGGTGAAACAAATTTGCATTTTTCTTTCAGGGGATTCAAATTTAGTATCACAGGGGGTAGTGAGGCGTGTTTAACATAAAAAATTATTTTAAAAAATATTTATTCTCAATTAAGGAACACGATTATTATATCAGAGTTGTTGAAAATAGTGTCTAGATTAGAAAAATATTTTTCTTTGCATTTAAAAAACACAGCATTAAATATATATATACATTGGAATATACCAGAAAGAAAATAAGTCTACTATTAGTGAAACGTATTATTTATGCAAGGGCTTCAAATAACGCCATACCATTACACATATTTGCATATATAAATTAGTGTTATCATGAATTATGCCGCAGGTTGAACATATAATCATTTGTCTTCAGCAGGATAAAAGATTAATATCGCAGATATTTTTATGGCATGTTTCAAAGCAATAAATAAATAAATAAATAAATAAATAAAATCATTTCTAATCAAAGACACCATATATCAGAGTTGTTAAAACTACATTGAAAATAAGAAAAATAATTTTGTTAATTGATAGATATGGCACTATTGCAAATAAGTAAATTATTAAAATATAAAAATGTGACGCCAAAAGAAAAGTTTTCCAATACAATAGAATCTTGATTATCCGAAGTAATTGGGACCGACCCTCTCGGAAAATCGAAATTTTCGGATAATCGAGATTGCTTCAATTTTAAGATTAAGCATAAATAAATGCAATATTTCTTACTATGGTAACAAGTGCTTAATAAAAATAAAGCAATAGCAAAATAGAAACGAAAATAACTTACCGGAATTTTAATTTTGAAATTAAGTACCTTTTACATCTATCATAAGGGTTTGAAAAAATGCTTTGTTTGTCGCAGTTTTGATTGCCTTTGCTCTGAAGCTCTTTCAGGGAATTTTTTAATATTATTAGTTTACCAGTATCAGAGTCTTTCTGCTGCTCTCAGCATGCCAAACCTTTTGCAAAACAGTCAAATGCTTCAGAATTGTAATTTGTTCGTTTTCTTCGTTCCACTCCGCAGCTTACGGGATCTCGAGTTAAATTCGAAGGAACTCTAAGAAAGGGGATTGAAAATATTTATATGTACTCATAATTCGGAAAGGACCGCTTGCACACACGTAATATTATAATGAAAAAAAAAAAAAAAAAAAAAAAAAAAAAGCTTTCAAAACGGATTTCGGCTAACCGAGAGTTTCGGTTAAAAGAGTTTCGGATAAAAAAGGTTCTACTGTACTTTGTTCAACAAAAATCATATATATTGTTACTGAATTTTTCTGGTATTTTTTGTCACGTCTTTGAATAATGTCCTGGTTTTACCGACTTCTCTGGTTAGAACATGGTTCCTACGCCTCCTTGAATTTTCCAGACCAGAAAATTTTTAGGCATTAGCATTTATCTTTTCATAAAAGAAGGCGAAATTTTGTGCATTTAACCTAGATTTATTTTTCTATAAAAATATACTGGTAGTTTTCCTGGAGAAATAACGGCATTCGTACGAATCATGTAGAAAGTAGAATTTAGTGGTAAGCTGAACTATGACTCCGATTAAACTCAGGCGGTGATTTAATTTCAACAGGAATAAACATTAATATCAGAGATAACCTTTTAATAAGTTAAAGCGTAAATATCGTGAAAAGAAATAATTAATATCATTTCAAAAAAAATAGCAAATCAAAGTTTCAGAAATAAAACTGGTAAATAATAAAACAAAACTGCTGATGTGTAGAAAACACACCATTCGACACAACAAAATAATATGACATTTCACACGCATAAAGTATCAAAGTAATTTGTGTTTATCAGAAAAGCAGATTAATGGTATCCAAGTTTAATGATATTTATTTAAGCCACGTCATCAGATAATGCCATGTTATCATAAAACTTTTTTATTACAATATGAAATTCGGTGTTATGGTGCATTATGGTACAGACTGGGCTAGTCTTTGGGGGTATTTTTAAGAAAGCCTATCGGAATTCTAACCAACAATATACATTTTCTCTTAATTTTAGCGTGTATAAATTATAAACTATAGTTTGATTTAAAAACAAAATATTTTGCTTTCGGTGATACTTTTTTTTATTTTGAATGAGGTGACTGAAAGGCATGCATTTTAAATGCTTGTAATATATGTATTTTAAGCTAAAGTAATGTGGCTTAAATGAAATGTGTGGAATATTTACATTTAAAATAAAATTAATGTAATACGGAAAGGTGTTGACATTTGTCTTCGGGAGAATTAAAGATTATTACCATATATAAAGTCTTCATACGTTTTACAACAAACGTTATGATATGAATTTGTTTTTTCTCACTTAAAACACGACATATGTCAGACGTCTTGAAAATAAAAGGTAAATAAGAAAATGTTATTCTAGATAATTTATAGAAACCATAGCAATATAAATATTAAAATATTTCACATCCCGCGAAATATATATCGCAGGGAATAATGTGACCGTTTACACAGAAAAAATTTCGAATAAGAATTAATTATTCTGAACTAACGAAACAGAAAATATGATTTCTCGAAATTAGTGTATAAATTAGAAAATTATTTTTTAGCTATATAAAAAATCAGATTAATATTAGTATATTTGACAGATAAATATTTTTGCCACATCTTAAAATAGTTTCATGCTATCACATAGTTTATTGATTATAATAGATGTATATTGATATTATGATTGATTATGTTGCTTACTGAACAGCATTTGTCCTCAACTTGATTGAAGATTAATATCGCTTTGAGTAATTTGGACAGTTTTTCAGAAAAAATGTACAATAAGAATTAATTGTTTTCAACTAAGGAGATAACAAATACAAGTTTCCGAAACTAATGTGCAAATTAGAAAATTATTTTTGTTTGCATTTACAAATCATAGAATTTCATAAAATAAAACATTAGTAAACATCAGCAAAGAAATAAATATCTTATAAAAATAAAGAAATTAATAAATTAAATAAAAATAAAAACATTAAAAACAGTTTAATGTTATTGAACTATACGGATATTTATTTAAGCTAAATTTTCAGATAACTTCATGCCAATTAAAATGCATTCTGGGATGATGAATTATGGCGCATGCTGAACTATCAACCATTTGTCTTCAACAATTATTAATTTTAATATAGCAGAGAAAGTTTCCGAAGGTTTGACAGTAAATTAAGATGTAATCCTTCCTAACTAAAAATACTACATAGCAGAGTTCTTGACACTGGCATAAAAATTGGATTTTCTTTTATTAATTTATAGAAATCGCAAATAGAAAATTATATATATATATATATATATATATATATATATATATATATACAGAGAGAAAGAGAGAGAGTACTTCGTCAAGTTTATCTGTAAATATTACGAAGATAAATAATTATTATTATCTAAAGAAACGGGCGTATCAAAAATTTTGAAAGATGTAATTAAAAGATTTTTATTATGTCAAAAAACAAAATATTTGATATCATAGAAAAAAAAAATGTAATTTATTCAAACAGAAAAGCAGATAAATTTTAGTGATTTTATTTCAATGTTGAAAGTGTTAAATTTTCTTAATGTTATTATTTCAGTTTTCAAATTTTGCCATATTAGTAAGTAATACATTTATTTGAATATATGTTTGGTTTCATGATGAATAATTTTGGCGTACAATGTCTGGGCAGTTTCACAAAATATAACAAGAAGTAATTATTCTTCATAAACTAAACTACATAGTACCAGAGTTATTGAATTTGGAGTATCAATTAAGATAATGTTTTTGTATATGTATAGTAAACATATTATTTCAAAATGTAATATATTTGACATATAATAGATGTTTTGAATAAGTTTATTACGATAGAAGACTAACGTTATAAAAGATGATAATGTCATGCTAATAATATCCTAATATCTAATTAGTATTCTAATATCAGATTAATATAATATTGTAATAAACTAAAGGAACTGTTTAACCCATTAGATGTCATTACACCCTTTGCAAAAATTTATTTTGTAACTTAAACTTTTATTTGTTTTGCTCAAGATAGTAAAATGACGGTTTTAGTAATATGTTTTATGAAAATTTTCATGGGGAGTATTACGATTATTGTTTAGAATGTTATTCTTCATTTTTCTATATTTAGAAGATTAAAAAAAATATGATATTTCATTTTTTCTACTACCTCGAGTAAAATTAGAATAAAGAAGAAAAAACGTCTTTGGTTTTAAAAGTTCAGGGAAGATTTAAAGCCACTATTTCAACAGAAAATAAATTCCAAACCAGAAGTAAAAAAATCCATTTAAAGTAATGTTATGGAAGTTCCTTTGGAATGTTCGAATAAAGGGGAATTGGCGGCTTCTGATATCACTACCATTCCTTTGTCTTCAAGCGCACTTACATAGAGAAAGAAATGTGATGGTAGACAGAAATTGCAAAGTAACAAGTTAGGCTGTTTGATATAAACAGGAAATATGCAGACGATATGAATATTAAGGCTGAGTCACCCAGCTTCCGAAATCCCCGCGGTAATGTTAAGTCTACGGGCGCTTGATGCATTCTTATATTCAAAATATTTCCTTGAGAAATTAATATTTTAAACTTCTTATCTCAGTGCTCTCTTCTTAAAGGATGCCACTTTTTAGAAATATTTCTAAAATCTACACTCAATTTTATATTAAGTGTTAAAATGTTACTCCCAATTCGTCAGTTTTTAAAACATAAAATATTAAATTAAGTACAGATTTTTTTACAACCAGTTTGTCAAAATATTTCTAGCACCTATAATTTACATCTATACTATATATTATATTATATTTTACTATAACATCTATGCTTTAAAAACTGACGAACTGGGAGTAAAATTTTAACACTTAATATAAAATTGAGTGTAGATTTTAGAAATATTTCTAAAAAGTGGCATCCTTTAAGAAAAGACCACTGAGATAAGAAGTTTAAAATATTAATTTCCCGAGAAGATATTTTAAATATAAGAAAGCATCAAACGTCCATAGACTTAACATTACCGAAGGGAATTCGGAAGCTGAGTTAATCTGAATTTCACATGCCCCGGAATATTTATCGCAGGGAATAATGTGGCCGTTTACACAGAAAAAATTTCGAATAAGAATTAATTATTATGAACTAAGGAAACCTTCAAAAATTTGAAGGCTTCATTGAATTTGCCATTGGTACTTTGAATTTGCCTTTGAAAATTAAAAGTTGGTTACTCCCAGTTCGTCAGTTTTTAAAACATATATGTTATAGTAAAATATAGTATAATATATAGTATAGATGTAAAGCACTAGTAGACTTAAATCCAGTTATTATTAATTATTCTTATCGGGTTTCTATATATATTTTTACCAACAGCAGTGCATTTTAATGTCTCTTGATTGTGCATGTAAAATATTATTTGAAAAAAAAAGAAAATCAAAACCTGATTGAACACGACTAGTAAAACGCATGTATAATTCAATTAAAAACAGTACGTTAAATTGATGACGTTAATTTGTTTTAAAAGTTATGAAAGAAAGTATACTACCATGATAACCATGATATACTACGTTAAAAATAAATTTTCTACTTTAATACTACTAAACAATACTACTAAATATTATTTTATTTAAAACACATAGTTTAATTAAAATAGTTCGAAAGGATAATATTCTTATTTGAAAAAGGGATTTCTAAAGTAAAATGCTTACTAAAGAGTATGTTAAAGATATATTTAAAAGCAAATATGAATAAAAACGAAATGAATATTAGTATCAGCGCTTTAATCCGGAACATTCAGAATGAAATAGTGGTAAGTAGGGTAATACGGCACATATTTTATTAGTTGCTGCTAGAAACCAGAATTTCAACAGATTTAATGTAAATTTTGAATACATACTTATATAAATACACTATAGTGGAGTTTAATACTTTAAAATACTACATCTACATATCTAAATATCCCTGTAAAATTACTGGCAGAGGCTGGCTGCAGAGATCCCAGTCATACCCCGTAAAAAAAAAAAAAATCCATGCCCATTATTTTGTGCTGCCCGTAATTTTACGGGCAAAGATATAATGCACTTCAAAACACAATAACCGTTAGATAATCACCGCATAATCGCGCTTTTGGCGGGTTAAAAAATATATTACGGTCGTGGTTAAGTGGCATTATTTTTCGAAATACGACTAAAATGAAGGGTTACACCCTAGTGAAGGAAAATGTATGGGGTCATACCGTATTATTTTAGTGGATCAGACGTTTTTCATCAAATAACGCTGAGCCCGTGAAAATTTGAGAGCAAACGCTCATAAATTTACAGTTTTTTCTGAGAGTGTATGGTGGGGACTAGGTTCGATTTATCTTTAATGTTTTCGCCGGAGTTCATAAAAGGCTGTAGGGTGTAATAAATATAAGAAATAAATTCTTTTGAATTATTCGTTACTACATTAATTTATTCTAGTAAAGAAGTAAAATTAAATATTCCATTCAGGAAAGGAGAAGTGGTGGTGCCTGAGAGCATAGCTGCCAACTCTTCCGCTTTTTCAGACCATAAAAATTTAATAGAAATTTTTGCCTTTTTTAATCGGCTGATTATGTTGATTTAAAAAGGTAAAATTTACTATAAAATTTTTGTGGTCTGAAAAAGCGTAAGATGTCGGCAGCTATGCTGAGAGCATGTCTAAATAAACGTAATTACATGACATATTTCGTGAAGCGAGAGCCCACGATAGAACAAGAGATTCCGTAATACACAAATTGGCATCACATAATTGGCGAAAAAGAAAATATGAAAAATGAATGAATCATATAATCAAAATTATCTGTTAACCTTTAGACAACCACTCCTCTCAAAAAAGATCTTTTTTCTATGCCAAAAGTAACTAAACATCTGTATTTCGACACAATAGTTATAGAGAACCTTTGCAAACCAGATTTAAGTCATCTACAAAATTTTCTAAACTTTAGAAGGTGTATAACAACTTAAAAAATAAAATCTGAGAAATTTTCTTTGAAAAACGGTAAAACGCGATGTATTTCGGCACGGTTTTTTTCAACTTCGGTTCATGTTTTCACTACTAAATAAGCATATTTATTTACGAAATTTTAAAGAAAGCTTGTCTGCAGTTACATTTATAACCGATTAAAATTTAAGCAAGTTCAGAAGATGACAAATTTTTTTTCTTTTTTGTTCTGTTAAAAGAAAAAAAAAAGTGAGGGAAAAAAAACCTATTTCTTTTACAGTTCGGCAACAATAATTTTTAACGAAATTTTTACACACGTTGTAGTACCGTTATCAAGCAGGACGGTCTTTCTGCCAAGCCAAGCTGAAAAAAAATTGCTAACACCGCCAAACAAACAAATGCCAAGAATAAAACGGCAAGAGACCGTAACTGCTTATTATACTGAAGGCAACTTCTCCATGTTAAATCGACCAGACATGCCAGCATAAAATTTCCCATATCAAAAGAACCAATCATCGCAGAAAAATAAAACCAAAACCAGAAGGACCTAATGAAAAAGATCTTCAATTTGAGACCAAATGCATCTTCATAAATTAATTATAAACAGGGATATAGATTTTTTAAAATAACGTCGAGATACTGAAAATGATCGATTATTTTTCTTCGTCACACCTTATGTTTAAATCAAGGTACAGACTTAAATAATGAACAGGAAAAAGTAAGGATTGCATTTTTGATAGATATTTACTCAATCTACGTGCTTTTATAAAATTCAGCTTCAAAAACACAAATTTTCTGTTCTTAATCAGCGAAAAACTGTTAATTAATTCTAAAGTTTACAAATTATGCCAAAGAGCGATAAACCCGCCAAAACATTTTAGAAATCTTATACTATTCTTTTATAGTATCCTTTTGCATTGATTTCATCGAAGAAAACTATGGCCGAGATCCAGATAGATTTTTCGATGTTAGCGAAATGGGTTTGACCAATCAGAAGCCAGCATGTTTGAGAATTTTTGCTGTTTCTAGATCCCGGTCTATGTCATAAATTTTTGAGTCATTTTCTTAGTGCCATGGATGAAGTGACATGTTTGGAGAAATCTAGGCTGGGATCCAGATAGATTTTTCTCTGTTAGCGAAACGAGATTCACCAATCAATAGCCTGCATTTCTGCAAACAGCGAAAAGTTCGCAAAAATGCAGGCTTCTGATTGATGAATCTCGTTTCGCTAACAGCGAAAAATCTATCTAGATTGCGGCTAATGAAGGATATTCCAAATCTGGGTTCGAGGCTAAAAAAGTCACGTGATACCCGTAATTTACCCAAGGAACTTCTAACTGATAAGAAGGGAAGATACTACTGCTTTGCCTCATGAACTGTTTCATTGGCTAGTGGGGATTTATATTACACGTCTATCTCGTTACGATAACAGAGAAAAATCTACCTAGATCACGGTCATAGTGTGGAAACCGGCTATTCCAGTAATGCTTTAAAAAGTGCTAAAAATTGAATCTCATAAATATTGGAAAATACTGACAAATGTCGATAGCAGCAACATTTTCTAGATCTTCTCTGAGCGTAACGTTTTCTCAATTGATTTCTTTTGAAATAGTTACGTTGGAATTACCATATGTCGCTTTAATCGACATTCGTCGTTCAGCTTCGTTCAACATTTATGGGATACAATTTTTTAGCACATTTTTAATAAGCCGATTTTTAAACTATATCTTCTAGAAACTAGAGCTCCTTTTAGCGTCTAGATTATATGTTGTAGAAATCGATTATCACAGAAATACTTAATAAAGCGCGGAAATATTGAATCCCTTAAATGTACAACGATGTTGATTTCCAAACAGTCATTTGCATCAACATCTGCAGGATATTTTTTAACGAAGAAAGAGACACGTGTAATGCACCGCTACTACAGCGTCTAGAATAACTAGTGTGGAAATATGCTATCCAAACAGTGCTAAAAATTTGTATCCCTTGAATATGCGACGATACAGCTAAATTCCCGAAAATGTCGATCGTAGCGACATCTGCAGGATTTTCGTATTACTAGTATTACATTGTCTAGTTTAGCAATATCTTGCAGTTGTAGAAAATATCCTGCAGATGTCGCTGCGATCTGCATATTGCAGCAGCATCATTGCACATTTAAGGGATAAAATATTTTAGCGTTTTTTTAAAGTATTACAGGGAAAGCCGATTCGCACACTGTGCATTCTAGTCGCTATACCGCTACAGCGTCTAGAATACATAATGTGGAAAATTGCTCTCCAAGAACCGTTAAAAAGGTGTATCCCTTAAATGTGCACTGGCGCTGAAATCCATGGAGCTGATCGCATCGACATCTGCGATATATTTTCAGATTTCAAAGTAAACATCTTATTATTACAGCGGGTTTGACGCCAAGCACACAGATCAGATTTATGTTAATAAAATGTTTAAAAAAAAATGTTACAGCGTCTAGACCAAATCGTCTTAGAGTTTTGGGAAATATCCTGCAGATATAGCTGTGATCGGCTCATTGGATTTCAGCATCGTTTGAAATTTAAGAGATTCAATATTTTAGCCCTTTTTTAAGTATTACTGGGATAGTCGATTTCTACAATATATATTCTAGACGCTGTAGCACCGCAGTAGCCTGTCTTTTTCGCTTGCTTAGGAGTAGATACAGATGACGTCATTTGAAGCTGTTCCTAAACTGTGGCCAGCTCATCACGTCACACGGAGTTGATTATCTGTACTTGGCAATGGACACAAAAAACTCGACGCGCCGCTTTGTACTAATCATCGTGTAAAGATGATCCAACTCCGTTACTTTTAAACGTCATGAACTGTCCTATTATGTCATTGGTCGCGCTAACACCCTCCCTCCTGCGTCCGCCATATATAGCGGATATATTAAGACACTTTAAGACACTGTTATATATTTTAAGACACAAATTTCTAGGCACTCATTTGCATAAATTAAAAGCATAAAATGTTTGCTTTCGCAACAATTTCGAACTTCCGATCTTAACAACGTACTTGTGTGGTTAGAAATTTGTGTAAAATATGGAAAGATGGCCGCCAAGCCCATCATGCATAATTTAAAAAAAATTAATTTTCAGACACACGTTATGATGCATTTAGTAAAGGAGAAAAGGCTTTCTATCAACGGATACTTAAGTACTCGACTTACATATGGTAAATTTTTAATAAAATATCTTAAATAAGTACCATAATATAAGCTTGGAAATTTGATATCACACTATTTTTTAGCCAGAACGTTCACCTTTTTTTCTTTTCTCTTTTTTTATTTTATTTTATTTTATTTATTTATTTATTTTTTTTTTTTTTGAAAAGTTGATTTGATAAGTTGTGAAAACGACATTACGGGAAAAAATGCTAAACTGTCGCTTTCACTATTAAATACCAATATTTTTCGCGAAATTTCCATTTAAATATATGAATTTATACAAAATGGCGGTAAAAATATGAAATCATACAAATTTGATACTTTTACTTTCTTCTATCTTCAATAAAAGAAAGTATTGTAATCGAATTTTTTTTCGACTTCCGGTTTTCGACGGATTTACACGTTATAGGGGTCAGATATCCTAAAAAACATGTTTATAGAAAATGTCTGTCTGTCCCTGTGTCCATATTTCGCCATTGTACCTTCAAAAATTGTATGAAGTTATGTATATAATTGAACCATTTTTTTAACTTATTGGCTATGGCAAGCAGGTCCTCCATTAATTTGGAAAAAATACGCCGGTAGGGGGCGCTGTATTAGCAATTTTTGTGTATTTTGAATATTGCACCATCGAAAAGTGTATGAAGTTATGCATAGAATTGAACCAAATTTTTTATGTATGTTTTTGGCCGTGGCAAGAAGGTCGTTCCTGAATTTATAAAATTCCGCCGGTAGGGGGCGCTGTAATAGCGAATTTTGTGCGATTTTTATGCATTTTGAATATTGTACCATCGAAAAGTGTATGAAGTTAAGCATAGAATTGAACCAAATTCTTTTTGTATGTTTTTGGTCATAGCAAGGAGGTCCTCCCTGAATTTTGAAAAATTTCGATTGTAGGGGGCGCTGTAACAGCGATTTTTGTGCCATTTTCAATATTGTACCATCGAAAAGTGTATGAAGTTATGCATAATTCTAATAAAAATACTAATAAAACTAATAAAAATGAATTATTAGTATTTGTAACAACATTTTGAAATATTAATATACATGAGATAGAACAAAGTTTTGGGATTGTCCAACTAGTTATATATTATTATCACGGGAGCAGGCAACACCGATGGCTGAGCTAGTATACTAATAAAGGAAAGTTTCTCCCTGTCTCTGTGTGTTAGTCTGTCTGTATGTCGGCAATCGATAGTGAAATCTACCGCAGTAGTCCAAAACAGGACTGAATGCACATGAGAGTGAGACTTTTAATTTTTTGATAATTAGCCGAGATTTTAAATAAAACTTATCTTTCTGAAAATCGGTAACATCGACCGTGCATGCTCTGTCCAGCTTTTTGGATCACGTTGAAGGAAAGAACCAAATGCTGTTTTGTTTTTCTTTCTTTTTTTTTTCTTTTTTTCGGGGGGTGGGGTCGAATATTTGCTCATCGACCTACCGTCCAACTGTTCCATCGTCCGTTGACCGACATATTGGGTATGTGGAAAAAAGAAGAAATATTATTAATGGTGTAACTTACGTCTTTTATTTTACAATCATTTTGAAAAAAATATATTGTTATTTAACCTTTAAAAAAAATCAAAATATTTCCTTTTCGCTGTTGAATTTTATTAGCTTTATTTGACGTTCCCTTAGAGCACAATTTCTGTGTACCGATGCCCAAAAATACATATTTTAAGCTGAAACCTTTTCTTAGATAGTGCACTCGGTTTAGAGAGATAAGAAATTTAACCCTTTCCACAAATTCGCTACTTTGAGTCACTTCGCACCTCATGAAAACAATTTTTCTCTGCGATAAAAAAAAAAAAAGTAAAAGTCATTATTTCAACGCAATCTTTTTACAGCGTCTTGGAGCGTATAAAATCTGAGAAGTTTTTAATGAAAATCTAAAACGCGGGCCACTTTAGTTTTGCTACTCTCTGAATCGGCTATTGTTTTCACGATTAAATATGAATTTTTTTGCAAAATTATCAATATGGATTAGACAAATAGGAATTTATTTAAGAGTCATTTACAATACAGCGTATTCTTACTGGACGTTGTCGTTCTAGACGCTAAATCGTAATACAGTACCAAGCAGCTGCGCTTAAATAACAATGAATAACAATCCATTTGATTGGGTCTTCTGATTTAATTCCATGAGCGCCAGCGCCTAACAGGATAAAAACACAATGTAAATGCAATTTTACTGTTACCAAATGCAACGTAAAAAGTTTCTGTAATGCGCTATTCTATAGTTGAGGAAAACATTTCTCAATGAATACGGAAGTATTTTGTCGCTGTTACCTGCACCTATGTGTGTAGCGAGTGGTTATCATACAAGTATTTACCCAAATTAAGACAAAATACATCGCAGAAATTAAAGCTAGTTGTCTGGAAGTGTCTGTTTAGACGAATGAGACAATAAGAAACAAACATTAGCTCAAACAAGCATTAACTATCTAAGTCGATGTCTTGAAATTTACCTTTACCTCAAAACAACTTAAATTGGTTTTAGACGAATATTTATTTATATAACAGAATTATGATTAATGGAACGTATATGATGAACGGATTTAACTGTATTTAGTACGAAACAGAAAAATGGAATTTAAATTAAGCCATATTTTATAAGCAAAAATGCAAGAATGTCTACCGAAGTCCAAAATATGCACTGATGAAGCAATCCTTACACTCAGTTCTTATGAAACTCCGCTTGTAAAAATTATTTCTTATTATTTTATTAAAATTGTTTTCTTCTACATGATACAGGCATTACTTGCCATTTTATTTTTATTTTTTGAAATGGAAAATAGTTTTTAACATAGTAAATCCCGTAAAAGTAATATCTATCTATAACGGAAATATTTTTTTACTGTCACCAACAGAAAAAATAATATGCCTGCTAAACCAAAACTTTTCTAAAACGGAATGTTCTTTTTGAGCCTGAAGTTTTCATCTTAGCGGATTTTGCTTTATAATTTTACATTACATTTTATTTTAATTTCATGAAACAAGGATTGATATAACAGTTTGGAATTCAGTTAAACCCTGTATATAATCGTCCATTATATGTGGAATGTAAAAGCATGTAATATATCCCATCATAAGTATACCCAAGATTATTTTCTATTATTGCAATAAGAATGCCTAAGACGACTATGGTACCTCAATCTCTTTTAAGGTATATATCACTGAGAGTATTTCAAGTGAAGAAAAAAGTCTTCGGTCAAGTGTTATAGATACATTTTTTATTCTGATAAAATAAGTTTTTTTTTTTCATTAATGATAAGATTTACAGAAAAGGATTCGATTTTGTAGGGAAAAAATACAAAAATAGTTTTGAAGTGTTAAGATTTATTCTTTGAAAATGCCACAAAAAGAATTCCATTGAAAGGGAAGATCAAACTTACCAAAATGTTTTCTATCATACTCTATAGGTTGAAGACGGATTTTCTCGAGCGAATTTAATAATATAAGAAATTTATTTTTTAAAGGAGTTGGGAAAGGAGGACTTCCCAACATATTGATGTTTTTCTTCAGAATTTCTTTTCTATCAATATGTTATATTAATTCTTATTTTCATATATAGAAATAAAGAAATACACAATAGCAATTATATTAATTGCAAAAAACCAAAACGAAAAGTATTTCTTCATTGATAAAAAATTCAGAAAGTTTTTTATCCTATTCGAAATAAGGAAGTACTGAAGATTAAATAATTCACAATCATTCTATGTTAATTATTACGCCTTATTTTCACGAAAGAGAGCTGTTTCCAAAAAAGTGTAAACTCTAGTGAAATGTGCACATTTTACTACAATAATTCATTTTAATTATGAGAATATATAAGAAATTGAATTCAAAATTATCAATATGTAGAAACATTTTTAACTCGGGAAATATTTTTTATTGTATTTTTTAACTAAAACTACATAAAGTATCCTGTGTTTCCGGTTTTTTAAGAACGTTTGTTTTGAAAAACCAATTTCAAAATTTAACATACGACATAAAAAAAAAACAGTTAAGGTGTTGCATACATGAATCAAAAAAAACCCCAATATAAAAATGTACAAATTTATATAACAGACGCAAAATAATACAGCTATAAATGAACTTATTTTCATTCAGCATTGGAGCAATAACGTTAAAATGCGCCAATATTTCCATAATCGAGTTTTTATCATGCTTCAATACATTTTTTCCCACTTATATTATGTTATATATTCATCACGTCCTTTATATTTCCAACATGACTTAAATTCCTTTTTTTTTTATTCGTCAAACTAATTAAATAATTATAACTTTTCACAGGGCAATATTAAACATAAATATTATGACATAACATTCACTTTTCTTTTTAATTCGTCAAACTATTTATTTTATTTTCGTTTTTCGCGTTGAAATCTTGCAGTAGAAAAGTTATGATGTTTTAATTAAATTTATCCGTTTTTTTTTAAATTTATCAAACCATTTATTTCATTTTTTTCACGTGGAAATCATGCAATAGAAAAGTAATTGTTGTGGTATGAATTTTATTGTGGATTTTAGATTGTTGGCAACATTTATAACGAAAAATGTTTGAGTTGAAATTGCTGTTAAATTTGTGTTTTATTATTATTATTATTATTATTATTTAAAAATTAACTATAAGTTATTCCGATTTCAGATTACTTTAGTTGCCTCAGATCTGATTTAATACACATGTGTGTAACATTTCACAATTCTGGCTTCCAAACTGTAGAATTTATTAGCATTACAGATAGACAAATTTTCATTTTTATATATGACTGCCTAAGGGGAACTGCTCAGACGTGGAAACCACGTTTGTAGAGCACAGATGTTCGCCCAGACACCTTTATTAAGCACAAATAATGTGTGAAAAAGCAGCAAACAGCTGTTTCGAATCTGCAGCGAGATTCTTCTTCAGTGCAAGAGAGGGAAAAAAGGAACAGCGTGCTAGAAAATGCAAGGCTGAGCAAAATGATAGACAGAGACGCACTGCCTTATATACCCTATGCGGGTAGCGAAAGCGCCAGAAACAACCAATGAGAGAGAAGCAGTGGAAACGACTGGGTGGACAAGTAGCGACATCTACCGGAAAAGGAGAGAAAATGAAAACAAAAAAGAGGAAATTAAATTAATGCTTTCCAAATACTTGGAAAATCTGGAGTAATAGATAAGTCATTGACTAAAGAGTGAGAATTTTTAATGATGTGGTAAGCTTCCCAAAAATCAAGATCAAGGTTAGAAGAACATTTTTGGATAATGGTGGCTGAGGAAAAATCGAACCTATGTTGAGAAGACCAAGAATGTTGAGCAATAGAAGAACGTTTGAGCTCCTGATTTTTAACATAACATTCATCCTCTTTTAAACGAAATGTAAGAGCACGTTTAGTCTGGCCAATATAAGAAAGGCCACATTGGCAAGATATTTGGTAAATACCTCAGTTACCTAGGCGATCAATGGGGTGTTTGAGATTTGAAAAAGTGATTTTATTAACAGGAGAAAAAATAACATTAAAATGAAACCTTCTTAAGATTTTAGCAACTTGCTGACTGATTTTAGGAAAAAATGGTAACACAACTGAAGTATTAGAGTTGGAATTAGAATGCCTTTCAGAATGGACTCTTTAGTCACTCTTTAGTCAATGACTTATCTAGTACTCCAGATTTTCCAAGTATTTGGAAACCATTAATTTAATTTCCTCTTTTTTGGTTTCATTTTCTCTCCTTTTCCAGTAGATGTCGCTACTTGTCCACCCAGTCGTTTCCACTGCTTCTCTCTCATTGGTTGTTTCTGGCGCTTTCGCTACCCGCATAGGTATATAAGGCAGCGCGTCTCTGTCTATCATTTTGCTCAGCCTTGCATTTTCTAGCACGCTGTTCCTTTTTTCCTTCTCTTGCACTGAAGAAGAATCTCGCTGTAGATTCGAAACAGCTGTTTGCTGCTTTTTCACGCATTATTTGTGCATTTTAAACGTTGGTTTACTGCATTTCAATATTCCTGCACAAAGGCTTTAATTGCTATTTTAACCTTTATTAAGGTCTTAGAAAAAGGTTACATCAATGAGTCCATAGACTCAAGCTGCCGGAAAATAAAACACGAGCAATGGGCGATATTAAGAAGGATAAAAAAAATAAAATACATAGAGATATTACTGATTATGGTCATAGGACAGATCGCCATAAACGTGACGAGGGGCGATAGTATATCCTAAGCGACAACCGTTTATTGTAAGAGATATAAGTACTAATTGTTAGATAGGTCCATTAGAAAACTAAAAAATTGTATTAATTTTAAAGGAAGTGCTGGACGGAATAAAATATTACTTAGCCAATTTTTAGGGATTGATAAGGGGCGCTAAATATGCCATCGTGAGGAAAGTGGGCAAGAGTAATAGTGATGTAAGGTACTTGCTAAATCGCCACATTCGCATACAGAGGAGCCTAAGAAATACTGGAAGTACTTCTGTAAGGAATGCATTCTGTAAGGAAATGCATGTCTTTAAGGAATGCAGTAACGGCAGGAGAGAAGGGAGGAAGCTCTAAGGAGACCTTTGGAATCAGATCATGTGTGAATCTTCCGTTGTCCGAATCGTCCCAGTGATCCTGCCACTGCTCCAAAAGTTTAGAGTGCAAAATTATCTTTAACATATGAGTGCGGAGCTGGCAGAGAGTAGTGTACTACGGGGAAGTTGGATGCGTTTTTAGCAAGTGTATCTGATGATTCGTTACCAAAGATCCCCTTGTGTGATGAGGCAGGACCAAGTGAGGATTTATGTACTGGATTTTAATTTCCAAAACTTGTGGGTGTGTTGATTTAGACGTGCTAATAATCTGTAAACTGTAAAAGCTATTACTATAAATTTTAATCAATTTTTGGAAGAAACTTTAAAAGTCCAATCCAAAGCTTTGTGAATGGCAAATATTTCTGCTTGAAAAATGGAGTTGTTGTCATCCATTCTACAGGACCACTCATGGATCACGACTCCAACTTCCGTTGCACAAAAAGCTGCACCATCAACAGTTTCAGTACGTGAACCATCAGTGAACATCGTAAGTAAATTTGAAGGTTTGAAAGGATTGCGGGAAGGATTTACTTGTATATGGGTAGTACTTTCAGATGGTTGGATTTTCCAGCTTGGAGTCTTTTGTTGAATGGCTGCACATGGAAAATGTAAAGCAGTTATTTCATTTTTATTAAGGTATACAATTTGACTAATGTAATATTCATATTCTAAAGTGAGAGTGATAGGAGGAATACCAGTAATGATGTGCAGGGCGCCGCTGGAAATGGTCACCCTTTGCATTTGCAATAAAGATATTCTTTGGATAGAGATTAATTTTTCTTTTGCGAATTTTGTTAAATTACTCTCGTCCCCCAAATGCTCGCACCTTAAGTGATAATTTTTTCTGCGATAATACCACATGTTTAACATTTTATTGTTAATGGCTTGCGATTTTAGACATTTTATTAAATATCTAGAAAAATACATGTGGAATTATCCTGAAAATCCAGATGCGTAAGCAGAACAGTATACATCATATATTTCCGCGAACCATTTTTCCTGAAACTCTGTAGGGAACCGTCAACAAATTGAAAAAAAAAACGAATATCTTTTGGATAACTCCGTAAAAACTAATGTAGAAAAAGCGTTCAAACTGTAGAACTTGATTAAGAGGCTTATTGCAATAAAATGTGTTCATTTTTATGAGGATAGCATCTATACTAGAAGAGGAATTAAGGCTTTTATAAAACAGTCCCAAATTTTTACAAATTATTTGCTTATAACGTGCATAGTTCTTGATATAAAAGGAAGTTCTTTTCAGAAAATATGACAAACAACATTGTACGCAATACCCTGCAATTAAATGAAAAAATAATAAAAATTGGATGAAAAGTGTGCAGGTTTACTAAAATATACATCACTGCGCACGGGCGAATGCAATCGAAATGTAATGTGCATAATGTATTAGCTATGTGTATAGAGCAACTTTGAGAAAGTCTCAAAAACATAGCTTGAAAATTCTGAAAATTATCGTCGATAGAATAAGCTTGAAATCCGTTGTTCCCAAAAGGAAGCAAAAAGCTGAGGAAACATACAGTCGGACCTCTATTTAACGAACCTCTATTTTGCGAATTGCTCTATTTTGCGAACTTTTACTTGGAACCAAGAACATTTTGCAAATTTCTTCGTAAAATAACCTCCAAATAGCGAAGTGCGTTCTCTATTTAACGAACTTTTCCTTGGAAACTAATTTTTTTTCTCCCTATTTCTTAAAATACTACTGGACATTTCAAACTTATTCTTTCTTTTAACACATTTTATGATGATCAATGACCATGAACAGGTCTTACCAGGCACCTACTCACCGAGAGCAGTAAAATCGCTGTGATTCTTTGCTTTCCATCCAAGAAGTGCTAACTTTCACTATCCCCTTTTAACCCTCAATGGAGCTGCCCCGTGTCTTTAAACTATAGATTCCCGTTTTCTAGATTGTTCATCATGATCAATCGTGTTGGTAATTTCGGTTCTTGTAGCTCAAAAATGTCAAAACGAAAGTACTTGAACATCAAAGAAGCAAAAAATTATTCTTGATGAAGTGGATTAAGGCGTGAAGAAAAAGAATATTGCTTTAAAATTCGGTATTCCTCCAAAAAGCTTATCAACCGTAATAAAAAATCGTGATTTTAATGTAAAATTATCCTTTTAACTGGAAATACAATGTATTTCCAGACAATGTTTTGTTTCATTCTTATTTCCCTAGCAAATTTCTTTTTGATGGGTAAAATAAATAAAACAAATAAAACAAATAGATATTTATAAAAAAAGTGTGACTAATTACTTTTTAAAATTATATTTAGTGTTTATGGACTTAAAATATGTTTTATGTAGCTTAAAGTATTTTAAAAGGTGACTCTCTATTTAACGATTTTTCCATATAACGAACTTTTATTCGGGATTTAGCGACTTCGTTAAATAGAGGTCCGACTGTATATCCAAATAACTGTTGATCAGTACCAAGATAGCGTACAGAATATTGCTTGCACGTACAATTGAATATTTGGATACAAGCCTTCATCTTTTTGCTTCCTTTTGGGAACAACTGATTTCAAGCTTATTCTATCGCCGATAATTTTCAGAATTTTCAAGCTTTGTTTTTGATGCTTTCACAAATGTTGCTCTATACACTTAGCTAATACATTATGTACATTGTATTTTGATTGCATTCGCGCATGTGAGTGAAGTAGTATTTATTAAACTTACTCATTTTTCATCCAATTTTTGTTTTGTTTTTTTAATTCTTTTTGCAGGGTATTGTTTGTCATATTTTCTGAAAAGAACATATATTTTTATATTAAGAACTCATTAAATTATAAGCAGAAAACTTTGCAAAATTTGGTACTGTTCTTATAAAAACTTTAATTTCTCTACTAATATACATGCAATCCTCATACAAATTAACACACTTTATTACAATAATCCTCTCAATTATGTTCCACAGTTTGGACGCTTTTGCTACATTAGTTTTTGCAGGTTTATCCAAAAGATATTCGTTTGTTTTTCAATTTGTTGACGGTCCCCTATGAGATTTTGGAAAAAAAAATTCACGGAAATATATGACCGGTTATTTGGTTACACACTTGGAGTTTCAGGATAATTTCTCACGTATTTTTTCTAGATATGTATCAAAATTTCTAAAATCGCAAATGACCAATGGTCATTGACCATATAGTGTATCATAAATAGACCACCTCTAATTGTTTTTTATTTGACATTCATTTTCATTTATTTTTAAATTGAATATATAACATAAGAACCGAAATTTCAATACCTAAAAAACATTATTTTTCTTTCTCCCCAGAATAAACATCGTAAGAGATTTATCTTTTTTGTGTATGTCATTCTGTTGTTGATAAAAGAATCTACAGATTTCGAGAAAGCGATAAAGTACACTAACTATTTTCAAGATTGAATTTAGAGTCGGTTGTGACAAGTTTGTTAGAATTCGGTTTTTGTAGAAGAGTACGTGTTTCAAGAGTCATCCAAGAGGCATTACAAAATTAATCATTCTTTTGTAAAAGGAGAAACTTTATAAGTCTTCTCCGTTGATACTATAGTTGTTCCATAGTGAGAATATTTCAGTAATCTTAGGAAAAGTCATTTAATGTAATTACAAACACTTTTAGTAATTCTTACTTTAGAACAACCAATCAAACGTTTCAACCTTACTTTTAAAATTATTTTTAAACTCCATGATAAGGATAGTATCTTCTGCTTTTGAAATAGCATTTTATATCATTAATAGACTTCCAGTAATTATTTTAAAAATGGACATCCATTAAAATTTATTCTTAAATTTAATATATAATATAGGAATTAAAAATATCAGTTATTCTGTTAAGGATGTATTCACGAAATTTTAATATCTGCGAAAAATTATTTTTTCTTTTCTTCAAAAAGAAACAACTCGAGATCTTTACTTGGTAGTGCCTGTTGCTATGTGGTTCGTAAAAAAAAATCTAGAAATTTCAGTGAAGCACAAAAATAGCACTAATTATTTTCATGAAAAAAATTATAGTCAATTGTGATAGGACTTTAGAATTTAGTTTTATCGAACACCAAAAACTTCAAGAGTCTTTCCAAGAGACACTATACAATTAATCATTTCTTTTTAGAAGGGAGAAAGTGTATAAGTCTTCTTCATTGATACCGTACTTGTTCTATAGTTAAAATATTTCAATAATATAAAATATATATATATATCGACTATTACAAAAAACTTTTACTAATTCTTACTTAGGAACAAAGATTAACACTTTTCAGTCATGCTTTTAAATTTATTTTTAAACTGTGTAATCAGAATAATATATTCTGCTTTTAAAATATCATTTCATATCAATAATAGACCGCCTCTAATTATTTTTTAATGGAAAATTATTATAATTTATTGTTAATTAGAATATATATTATAAGAATTAAAATCTCTGTTTTACTTGTATGGATCAGATCACGAAATTTCGACGTGTATAAAAAATTGTTTTTCTTTTTCTGAAAAAGAAACATTTTGTGGTCTTTTTATTTGTGTATTTTAGTATATTATTTATTAAGCAATCTAGAAATTTCAATTCAGCGCAAAAATAACACAAGAAATTATTTTTATGAAAGAATTTAGAGTCAATTGTGATAGGACTTTTAAAATATAGTTTTATAGAAAAATATTAAATTCTAGAAAATTTCAAATAGTCATTACAAAATTAACCATTTCTTTTGAGAAAAGAGAAAGTGTATAAGACTTCTCCATTGATGATGTACTTGTTCTTTAGTTAAAATATTTCAATAATATTAGAAAAATAAATATCAACAATTTCGAAGAAAAAATCTTTTTTTGTATAATTCTTATTATACGGCAAAGAATAACTGTATTCAATCATGTTTCTAAATTTATTTTTAAACTGTATAGTAAGAATAATATATTCTGCTTTTAACCTAGCATTTTATATCAATAACAGACCGCTACTGATTGTTTTTTAATGAAAATTTATCATAAATTATTGTTAAATTGAATATATAACACAAGAATTAAAAGACTTCCTTTTTCTTGTATGGATCAGCTCACGCAATTTCGACTTCTACAATTTTCTTTTCTTTTCCTTACAGAAGAACAATTTTGAGGTCTTTATTATTTTGAGTATGTCACTATATTGTTTATCAAGAAAGAAATCTAGAAATTTCAACTAAGCGCTAAAATAACACTAGTAATTAATTTCATGAAAGGATTTACAGTAGATTATGATAGGGCTGGTAGAATTTAGTTTTACCGAAAAGTATAAATTTCAAGAGCCTTTCAAAGAGACATTACAAAATTAATAATTTATTTTGAGAACGGAGACTCGTTCTTAACCGTTGATACTATACTTATTGTACAATGAAATTTTTTCAATAATCTTATGGAAAATCTTTTCAAATATTCAAAGCCCGTTACGTAATTCACACTATCGAACAATCAAAGAAACTTTTAAATGATACGTTTTAACTTATTTTAGATTGGATAATCGCATTTATAATAATATTTTATGTTTAAATATTATTTAAATATTGAAATATTAATTTAAATATTAATAATATTTTATATTTTATATTTCATTAATAATAGCATTGCATATAAATAATAGAAGGCCACTAATGATTTTCTAATTAGACATTCATTTTAATTTATTTTTTAATTTAATATATAATATAATAATTAAAAATCTCAGTTTTTTTGTTGTGAATCATTTAACGAAATTTAGATATCTAGAAAAAATATTTTTCTTTTCCTCAAAAAGAAACAGCTGGAGATCTTTTCTTGCTAATGTCTGTCACTATGTTGTCCATCAAGAAATCTAGAAATTTCAGTGAAGCACTAAAATAGCAGTTTTGAAAAAGAAGAAAGTATATAAGTCTTCACAATTGATATTGTACTTGTTAAATTGTTAAAATATTCCAAAGATCTTTAAAAAACATTATCGACTATTTAAGAAAACGTTTACTAATTCTTACTTAGGAACAAAGAATAACGCTTTTTATCATGCTTTTCAATTCATTTTTAAATTGTATAATGCGAATTGCATATTCTGTTTTTAAAATAGCGCTTAATATCAATAATAGACCGCCAGTAATTATTGTTTAAGTGGAAATTTATTATAAATTATTGTTAAACTAAGTATATAATATAAGAATTAAAAATATCAGTTTTTCTTTTATGGATCAATTTACGAAATTTCGATGTCTAAAAAAAAATTATTTTTCTTTCCACAAAAAGAAACACCTTACAGTCTTTACTTTTTTTTTTTTTTGTATATGTCAGTATATTGTTTATCAATAAATCTAGAAATATAAATTAAGCACTAAAATAACTCTAGAATTCCTTTCATGAAAGAATTTAGAGTAATTTGTGATAGGACTGTTTTTTACAGAAAAATATAAACTTCAAGTGTCTTTCAATGTGATCTTAGAAAATTAATCATTTCTTTTGAGAAAGTAGAATGTGGATAAGTCGTCTGCATTGATACTATACTTGCTCTACAGTGTAAATATGTCAGTAATCTTAGGAAAAATCTTTTCAAGTATTTCAAAACACGTTTACCATTTCTCACTTTGGAACAATCAAACTTTTCATTATTTCTTTTACAGTTATTTTTAACCAGGATTATAAGAATAGTATATTCTGCTTATAAAGAAGTATTTTATCTATATTATAAAGGAAAAAAATGTCCGTGCGTAACGCTGACGTCATTTTCCAAATGTCAACACTGGATGATGAAGTTTCGGTTTGGAAATTGTTGCTACTGCATTTTCTTTATATTTTTAAACATCGCAATGCTTCTATTTTTACGACGTCAAATGGGAAAAAATATCTATTTCCAAATGCAATTTGTTTGAAAATTATAACTTTTTTGACTGGTTTATTATGACTTTTAAAATAAATTGCAAGTAAGAATTTTTTTAATATGTATCTGCATCCATCGTTCGCATTCTCCATTGCGAAATAACCAATTTCCACTTGAAACAATGTAAACAGTTCAGCATTCTTTGACTGATTTTTCATAACGGAATTAGAACTTCATCAATCTATTATATTATTATGTTATGTCTGTTTGTATTTCACAGCTATTACTCTCACAATAATGAATTTTGGGCGATCAAATTAACTCCAGTTATCCGCATGGTTCTTAGGATGTCAACAGTGGTGTTAGAATTATAAAATTTGAATTAATTTTCGAGCTATTAATTTTTTGTAATTTTTAATGACTTTTCTGTAGTGATGGCAGCTAAATTGTGTCATTTTTATGGATAAAAGTGAGAAAAGAGAAAACGATAGGGATTATTAGATTTCACAGTTTGACATGATTTTTAAATTGAAATTAACTTTATTTGAATATATAGTGAGAATAATATTGTGATTAAATGAAATGTTTCAAGAAATACAAACTTACGTATTTTGACATATTGAAGATTCAGGATTCAGTTTATTTTAGAAAGCAAAAAATCGTCTGTCGACTGGAGCATTAAAATACATTTCATTGGCGGAAAAAAAAATCCATCGTAATTTTTTTAATTAATTTAAAATTAGAAAAACTGATTTTCAACCATTTTCTTTACTCGGTGATTAAAAATTTTCATTAGCATTTAAATCCCTTTAAGAACAGAATTTTTTAATCGAGAAAAATTTTCGCTGAGCATTTATTTTAATTCATAAAAATAAAATGCTTTTGAATAAATTCGCCAAAACAAACTCAATTTATATATAGTTTCATTCAACTAACATCATTTCTACCAGCTCCGAAATTAGAAGCTAAATCTTGGAAGAACGGAAAGCGTTTGGCAAATAACGTTATATAATTCGTGCATTTTTATTAGGAAAACTTTTGTTTTAAATTATAACTATAATGTATTATTTTAAATAGTGCATTTAAAAAATTAATACTTAAATTACCTTCTAAATTAAAAAAAAAAGTTAGATTTCATTTTTCCCAAAAGAAACGAATTCTCTCAAGCAATTCAAAAGCAAAACATTGACTGGTCATGCTTCTAGTATCATTAATACACAGCCTCTAATTTGTTTATAACAGTACATTCATTTTTAGATGCGTTCGTAATTATAGAAATACGTAACACCAATAATCGTCGTTCGGTCAGTCTCTCTGTCTGTCTGTTTGTCCGTCTGTCTGTCCCTCCGTCCTCATATAACAGAGCAAAAACTAACCATCCGAGTGGTCTGAAATTTTAAATGTATAATTGTTGCAAAATGTTGTCGAGTCATTTCAAATTTTATAAACATTGGATGTATAGTTTAATTACAGGGACTGTAAATTTTTTTCCGTTACATTACGGCCAATGGAAAAAAAAATATTTCAAGTTATTTTTAATGATGTTACAGCCTTTCGAACAGGATGAAATTGATATGCACTTATGAAGTGCAATAAAACATACATTCAGTACAATATGCGGTCCAAAAAATATTTATAAAACTAGTTAGAGTACGAAAGCACCTCATTTTCTACGTTTGACGTGCAATTTCCATCTTGTAATTTATTTTAAAATTGAATATATAATATAGAATTAAAAGTGTTAGTTTTTTCGGCTGTTTGTCAGGTCACCGAAATTAGGATACATTCAAAAAACATTTTTTTTCGTTCTCCCAAGAAAAAATATATTAAGGTGTTTATTTTTATTTTTGTGTATGCCACTATGTTGGTCATAAAATAAATGTAGAAATTTCAATGAAGAGCTGAAATACACTAATTATTTTCAGGAAAGAAATTAGAGTCGGTTGTGATAGGATTGTTAGAATTTGGTTTTATACGGAAGAGTGAAATCTTCAAGAGTCTCTCTAAGAGGATCTTTAAGTTACTTTTCCCTTTTGTAAAGGGAGAAACTGTATAAGTCGTCTCCGTTGATATTGTACTTGTTCTATAGTGAAAATATTTAGGTAATCTTACAAAAGTCTAGTATTAAAAAAAGTTTACTAATTCTAACTTAGGGACAAAGAATCAAACTTTTAAACCTTCCTGTTGAAATTATTTTTAAATTTGTTATTAATATGTTATAAATTTTTAATTATACATTTTCGTATTCAAAACATGTTTTACAGGCAAGCAAAATTAATTAACAGCATTAACACTAGAATGGAAGTCAATATTATTTTGTTACTCTTGCATATGTATAAATTCATTTTCGTAGCTGAAAATGTTCAATTGAAGAATAATTACGTGCTACAATCCGAATTTCACGTTTCAAAAAACTGATTGATACACTATGAAAACTACTTAGAAACGTTTCTGGAAATTAGTGGCCGCAAACAAAACGTTATTTTTGCAATTGATCCATTAAATATTGAAACTATATTGTTTTCTGAGCTTACTAATAATAAAGGACTCCTTTCGGAACGATGGGTAACTCGGAAAAAACTATTGTACACGATTGTCCGATTGTATTTTCGTCGATAAAGAAAAGTTTATAAAAAGTTTCTCCAGTGCACACGTTAACAAAAAAGTTTTTTTGTTCCAGTTCAGAGTAAGAGAGTTCAAAAGCGCATGGGCAAGTGAAATAATCAAAAAATCAAACTGGCAAAAAATCAGTCTTTTCATATTATATTAAATAAATTGATTTTATACCATATCAGAATTGAATGCATTATTTGATTTGAAAAGAACCTATATTAAAAACGCTTTTTTAGATGACAATATTGATATAACTGATAAATAAGCTGATGAAATAATAAACCTATATTCAATTGATGTCGAACATTCGAATGTTTAAAATTTAAACCACTTTTTATTAAACACTTTTTAATTGATTTTTCCATGGAAATTATTTACCACTGTAACAAAACATTTAGATTAAAATTTTTCTGGTTAAATGTGAATTTTTAATTGCATTATTGATGTTTTGTTGAAATGTTCTTTTAAATTACGCGCAATAAACAAAATGGTGAATTTTATGTAACACAAACTACATACTAATAATTTTATAATAGAAGCATGCCTGGAAAAATGTACAAAAAAGCAAGTTGGTATTGTAAGTCTTACATATCGAAAAAAATACATATGTTCAATTATAGTTGAAATACATTAAATTTGCAAAATAAGCCTATGCTTCGGGTCTTGTTAACTATAACGGAAAAATTTATTATTTTTTTTAAATCGCATAATAGCCCAGTGGTTAGGGGGTTGAATTCGGAATTAATTAGGGGAAAGCTGGAAATTGTTTTAATCCCTTCTGTTTAGGTTTAGATTGAATATGCTATGTTTTCCCCCTCGTACTAGGTGAGCGTTAGGAAATATGTGTAGAATTATAGTAAAAAAACACGGTTTTTTTTCATACCATAACAATATCCCAAATCAGCTAACTCTGTCAAATACATTGTCAATACAAATGTTGTAGAGCTTAAAATTCTGAGTAAAAAGAGCACCTACACTCAATACTTATGTTGAATATTAAGGTCACAATTCTACTTCAAAATTTTAGACCCATCATCAGTGGATGACCACAGAATTAATTAGGAGAAAACTGGAAATTGTTTTAATCCCCTCAGTTTAGGTCTAAAATGAACGTACTATGTTTTATTCCTCGTACTTGGGTGAATGTTAGAAAATATGTACATATTTATTTTCTAAAAACACGTTTTTTTTTAGTTTCCTTTATAATATCTCAAAACAGATAACTCTATAAAAAAAATTGTCAATACAAATGTTGTAGAGCTTAAAATTCTGAATAAAATAAGCACCATCATTAATATTTTAGTTCAACATTAAGGTCGCAATTCTATTTCATAATTTTTCAAATCAAGAGCTTGAAGTCAGGAGAGACCAAGTTAACTTACCAATATCTCAAATTGCGGCCTTAATATTGAACAAAAATATTAAGTGTAGGTACTCATTTTACTCAGAATTTTAGGCTTTATAACGTTTGTATTGTCAAAGTTTTTGATAGAGTTAGCTATTTTGAGATATTGTTAAGTTAACTTGGTCTCTCCTGGCTTCAAGCTATTGATTAGCGATTAAGGCAAAATTTTGAAATAGAATTGCGACATTAATGTTGAACCAAAATATTAATGATGGTACTCATTTTACTCTGAATTTTAAGCTCTACAACATTTGTATTGACAATGTTTTTTATAGACTTAGCTATCTTGAGATATTGTTAAGGAAACTAAAAAAAAAAGTGTTTTTCGAAAATAAATATGTACATATTTTCTAACATTCACCCAAGTACGAGGAAGAAAACATAGTACGCTCAATTTAGACCTAAACTGAAGGGATTAAAACAATTTCCAGTTTTCTCCTAATTAATTCTGAGTTCAACCCCCTGACCATGGGTCTAAAACTTTAAACTGGAATTGTGACCTTAATGTTCAACAAAAATATTAAGTGTAGGTACTCATTTTACTCAAAATTTTAAGCACTACAACATTTGTATTGACAATGTTTTTGACAGAGTTAGCGGTTTGGAGATACTGTTATTGTATGTAAAAAAAAAACGTGTTTTTTGACTATAAATCTATACATATTTCTTAACGCTCAAGTAGTACGAGGGGGAATACATAGCATATTCATTCCAGACCTAAACAGAAGGGATTAAAACAATTTCCAGCTTTCCCCCAATTAATTCCGAATTCGGCCTTTTTAGCTCCCCTACCACTGGGCTATAAGCATTAGTTATATAAACACTTAATTATATAAAAAAGATCAAAATTTAAAAAAAATTATTTTTTTAATCGTAAAAATCTAGTCTTATCTCATTATTTTTTTACACAATTTATTTTATCTTAGTCTTGTTTTTTTGTTTGTTTTTTTCTAAATAAAGATGGAATTTTGCAATACATTTTTAACCTACTAGTATTACACACATTATGTACAAATGTGCGTTTCTAATGACAGTACAATAATTTAAAATTTTTATATTTTAATTATAAATTAACCCATTAATTTTAAGCCATTTTTCAATTAGCCAACTAAAGTTGATAAATCGGCAAATATTACCTCCAATTCGTAAAATTTTATCGGAGTTTAAAAAACAATGGATTTAGTTACGCGCCAATAACAGCTCGCAAACATAGGCCAAATCGCTGTGAAATTGTATTATTGAACTATTTTAAAGCCTAATATGTGGAATATAAATTATAAATAAAAAGTGAAGAGTTCGATATGTATATATTTTTAAATTAGCTTCTATCAGTTAATAAGCTAACATTAAATAATTTACCATTATACGTTGAGATATCAGATTAGAAATCTTAAAAAAACAAAGTTTAAACAATGTATATATTTTTTTTTCCTGTTGCCCTACATAAAAAGAAGAGCAAAAATTATATATATAGTTTTATAAATTCACTTGCAAGAACTTTCTATCAAGCGTAAAAAAATCAGAATTTCTTTTATAATTGAGATCGGTGCCAAGCCTAATTTTAAAGTAACGGATATTTTTTAGAAAAAACATGAAATGCAGTCAAAAAGTGATTCGTGATTCTCAAGATGAACATTTAATATTTATAAAAGTGTTTTTTTTTTTTTTTTTTTTTTTTTTTTTTTTTTTTTTTTTACTTAAAAAAAAAAAAAAATCAGTATTGAAAGGTATACAAAAATTTTCATTACACATGATAAATTGACACATTTGCGCATGCGTGAGATTAATTTTAGAACCTCTTCAATTTAGATGAAGCTAATACGAATTCGGTTAGTGCGGTGGTCGAAAGCATCAGTTAAAGCTCTGAATTTTAGTAGAGGAAGCAGTTTCGACCCATGGACAGGCAAAATGATTTCTTTAATGCGTTTTGACGATAACTCATTTAAATAAGGATATATTTTATCAGGAGGAGAAGTTATTGAATTTGTATTCTTTTATTATTAATACTTGAATGCATTATATTTAAATAAAATTTAACACTCAACAATATACAAAAAATTATATTTAAAATATTTATGTTAACATATTTTACATGTAATTATCAATTAAATAAATTGAGCTGATCTACAAATTTTGTTATATTTTCTGACCATTATCAAGAATATATATGTGTTTGTTGTTCTCTTCCGTAAAATATTGGAAAAGAAAACGAAAAGAAAGAAAAAAATATTTAAATAAGAACTAGAAAAGAAATTACCTTGATATTCATAGTTTAATAGTTAAAAAACGTATAAAAATGTCAAATAAATTTCAAGTAATAAGAAAATATATACTCTAAATCGTTCGCTGCATTACGTTTCAAATTTAGGCTTTTATAGAATGAGACTGATAAAAATAAATATCATGGCAGCTTTCAATAAACGTGTAGTAGTCCAAGCAATAGAGACCGTATAGGGACTCTACCTAGCAAAATTAATGGTAGTACTGGAAACCGGCTTTCTAGATGTTTTTTGGGGGTCGCTGAATCCGAATTTGTAACTTCCCACCAAAATTTCCCCCGGCAACCCCCCCAAATTTTAGTAAAAAGACCGCCAAAAAAGGTTTTTTTTTAATTCCATTGTTTTATTGTTTTAGGGGAAAAGTAGCTAGAAATTCACAAAGTAGACAAAATTTGCAACAAAATAGATATATGACATTATGACTTAGGATGAAAGGGAAGGGGGGATCTGCCTCGGAACATGCTACGCAGTGCGGCGTGGACTAAGTTGCGCAATTCCACTTAACCACTCTCACGTTTACATTAGCCCTCCCATCTTCCCTCCTAACTTTCTCTATAAGGTTTACTTTAAATTTTTTGGGTCGCTGAATCCGAATTTTTAACTTACCCCCAAAATTTTTCCCCCCGAACCCCCCCCCCCCCCAAATAGTTGTTTTTAACATACATTTCTTATTGTTTTAGGGGAAAAGAATTACCAAATTCAGAAACTAGACAAAATTTGCAACAAATAGGATATATGACATTATGACGTAGGATAAACGAGGAAAGAGGGGGCTGCCTCAGAACATTCCCCGTGCGCTTTTCTCAAAAACCAAATATTTTCAAAAAATCAATTTTTTGGGGTGTTGCCGGGTGAAATTTTGGTGGGAAGTTACAAATTCGGATTCAGCGACCCAAAAAACATAAAGTGAGTCGAAATCCAGAACTAGTATTAATTTTGCCAGTTAAAATCCCCTATTGCCTGGACTTCATAATTTAGTGCACGTAGCGCCGCAGTGCATGTTCAGAGGCAGCCCTCACCCTCCCCGTTCATCCTAATTCATAACGTCATATATCCTATTTGTTGCAAATTTTGTCTAGTTTCTGAATTTTGTAATGCTTTTCCCCTAAAACAATAAGAAATTTAAGTTAAAAACAACTATTTGAGGGGGGGTTTCGGGGGGAAAGTTTTGGGGGAAAGTTAAAAATTCGGATTCAGCTACCCAAAAATCGTAAAGTAAACCTTATAGAGAAAGTTCGGAGGGGAGATGGGAGGGCGAATTTAAACGTGTGAGCGGTTAAGTGGAATTGCGCAACTTAGTTTACGCAGCACCGCGCGCATTTTCCGAGGCAGATCCCCCCTTCCCCTTCATCCTAAATCATAATGTCATATATCTAATTTGTTGGAAATTTTGTCTAATTTCTGAATTTCTAGATATTTTCTTTTATAAAAACGGGTGCTTTTTACCAAAATTTGGGGAGGTTGCCGGGGGAAATTTTGGTGGAAAGTTACAAATTCGGATTCAGCGACCCCAAAAACATCTAGAAAGCCAATTTCCAGTACTACCATTAATTTTGCTAGGTAAAATTCCCTATTGCCTGGACTATAGTTAAAGAAAGAAAAAAAAAAAATATTTTTTTTTTTTTTAATTGAGACCGTAGTAATTAAAAATAAATGCTAACCCAATTTTTTTTAGTTAAATTTCTGATGAAAAGCAAACATAATTGGTTTTAAAATATAAAATTAAAATTATTTCACTTCATTTAATAGGTTAGACTGACAGCACCAGCAGTCGCTTTAAACCAATAGGAATCACTTATCTAATATATAAAAATGAAAATTTGTCTGTCTGTAATGCTATACAAATCCACAGTTTCGAAGCGAAGATTCTAAAATGTTACGTATATGTGTATTAAAACACGGCAGAGGCAACTAAAGTAATCCGGAATCGAAATAACTGATTGCTCATTTTTAATTAATAAAAAGTCACCAATTTAACAGCAATATCCTATCAAATTTAACCATTTTTCGCTCTAGCAGTTGCCAAAAATTAAAAATCCACAATAAAATTCTTACCACAGATATTACTTTTGTATTGCAAGACGCATTGCATATTTCGAACGCCACGCTTCACTAAAATGCTGTAGCGGGTACTACGATAATTCGTTTACCTCACATGAAAATAATTAGATATATATATATATATTAAGTACGCCACGCTGCAATAATAAGAAGCTTTAGCGGGTATTACGATAATTCTTTTACCTCACATGCAAATGATTAGAGATTATTTAATTGCGCTTAACTATTACAATTTTTTAAAAATAAAGAAACACATTTTATCAGAAACATCAACAAAACTTTTTATTATATTTATTCCCTTATTCCAAAGATATCTTTTTATCGTCTGCTACCATTGTTTCATTAAAGAAAAAAAAAGGCACAGTAGAAAATTATTTTTCTAAATCGAATAGTTATTTTTATATTTGGTTTTAGAATTAAATTCATGAACTCCCGTGCGTAAAACGGATTAAACAGCTAGTGCAATATAGAAATTTTACACATTTCATTACTTACTTAATTTAAAAGCAACTAATTAGAATTTCAACAATTTTTCCAAAGAAACCTTCAAACTATTTACCGTCAAGTCTCGACTCGTATTATCTAGTAAAATATAACAGCAAAATATATTTTTCTTAAGTATTTACAAATTAGCTTCTTCTGCTCTTTGAATGATAGCATACGAAATCATGGTACTTCCAAAATCATTAAATTTTTATGTAAATTGTGAATTTGTTTCACGAAAAGATGCAACTCCTATGAAGTGTTATAATGACACCTTTTAGTCCGATAAAGGGGTAAATTCTATAGGGGATGTAATAGAAGTTTTCTGAAGCTATGGTAGGTTTTATAGAATAAAACTCGATTTTACTTGAAAGGTGGAAAAATTATTTTTGAAGTGCTTCGAAGTACATTAAGGATGATTGATTGAAGTCTAGCTTTACAAAAATATATTGTTTCATATTATATTATCTGTAGACGAGTTTTATGTGGTTTCAGATTTTTATGTATATAATAAAAAAAGAACAAACGATAAAAACATGCTTGAAGATTTATTACAAAACTTTTTAACAATAGAACTTTTATTTTAAGAGTTTAGGAAAGAATTGAATGCACACATGTATGTATGTTGGTATGCGTGTTTATTCTTGTGGGAACTTTTAAATCAAACTTTCTAGATTCTCTATATTCTAAAAGAAGTAACTAATGTAGTCTAATGTAAACTAATAGTAACTAATGTAAACTAGTCACCGCCGCTGTTTATGATCTTTTTTTTTTTTTTTTTTTTTTTTTTTCTTCTTTTTGATTAAAGAAATATGAAAATCGGTGGTATTATAGAGAAATGTTTGATAAACAAACTGATGCTTACAGTTTTAAATCGAAGAATTATTTTAAGAGACATTTAATGTTAAAGTTGGTCAAAATCGTTCCATGAAAAATAATTTTATAGGAGCGAAAATTGTACATAGGAATTTAATAATTTTTTGTAAGAATAATACACTAGAAGTCCCGGTGTGCAGACTGCATTTATTATTTTAATTTGACTCATTTTTTGAGAATTTATTTCCATTTTAAATTCAAATTGTCAGCATTTGCAGAGACATTTATCTTTTAGAAAAGGTATTATTTTAAATTGTTGCCATTTTTTAAAAAAGCGCAAAGAATAATATTTCCTTCAAATTAAGATCTATTTACACCTGACTATTATAAACAGAAAAAAAAATCTTTCAAATTATAATTAAACGATTATGTATGACAAGCAGCAAATATTGTAAATTACGTCATAAAAACTATATTTACACGCGAATTTTAAAAGAGAAAGAAAATGTAAAAGACTAAATAAAATAAAGAAAGCAAGACAGACTTGATTACACTTTAAAATAAAATTTATAGAAGGATAAAAATACTAAAAACATTAAAGTACAATAAATAAACGTTTCGCCAAGCAAAAGAAAGAAAATAGTAAAATAATAAATTCATCAATATGTTTTTAAAAGTCGTAAATGGTGGAAATTACGTCATATTTAAAATGACCGAGGCTAACAAGAAAGACAGGCCACCGCGGTGGGTCCGATTCTTCTTTTTTTACAGGCGCTGGAGTCACGTGATGCTCTTTTCGCACACCTTCATTGGCGCATTCGAGCATCACGTGACTCCAGAGGGCTGTAAAAAAAGAAGAATCGGACCCACCGCGGTAGCCTATCTTTTTCGTTAGCCTCGTAAAATGGCCAAACAAAAATTTTGCCCAACAATTTAAATTTAAAAACATATTTGCGCGAGAAATTTATTTCATATTGTGGGATAATCTTATAAACTATTGTTGTGAATTCTGAGACAGTGTAAATAATATTTCCTTACTAACAACAAAAGTATTTTCACGTGAATATTAAAAGAGAAAGAAAATTTTGGTGAAAATTACGTCAGATTTAAAACGATACAATTAAAATGGCTTATTTAAAAGAACTTTCTTATAGCGTTATTAAAAATACCGGTAGACAATGATTCTGTTTACTTAATTCATTTTATATTAGCTTATTTTCAAATGTTTCACTGATCTATTTAACCAAAGACGAAATCAGCCCTTTAACACGGAAATCGCCTCTGTTTTTTTTTTTTTTTTTTTTTTTTTTTTTTAAATAATAATTTAACCTTCCGAAATATTTTTAAAGACACTCAAATTGGCGTGCTTTTCGAGTTTGCGGTGTCTGAACGGCGGTTAACGAGCGTAGCTCGTAGGAGGCAGAGCTCCCTAGTTAGATTAAAGAAAAATGCTTTATATTTTTTTCAAAACATTTGTTTTGTAAATACATAGGCTTACAGCAAATGAAATAATTACATTATTTTCCATTGTTATTGTATGAAAAGCGAATTACTATAAAAGATTAAATCAAATTTGGATAAAATCTTGAAAGAAAACTATAGAAAAACGTACATTACATGTGAAACATATAAACGCAAATTGTATTCTACGTAACCTATTCAGTGGCAAGTAATTGTGATTCTGTAATCATGAGTTCAGACCAGAATTTTTGAAAAATATTATTTGAAAACTAGGATATGAAAAGTTACAGCTACCTCCAGTTTAGTACATCAAAGATAAAAGTAAAATTTTGTACAAAGATGCTGGTGAAAATCTATGTCAAAATTAGTTAATATTGATTTATATTAAGTTTTATAAATTGTATCTCACCGCTATTCAAATGATACAGCACCCCTCTGTATTTTTTCTTCTTGTTTTCGAAAGAGCACCCGAAACCAAGATATTACCACTTATAGCAAGACCAAGCTTTTTCTACATACATTTAAAGCATATATGACTCAGAATATACACTATATGGCCATTAATCACCGGACACTTTCAATTTTAGACATTTCGTCGAATTTTAAAAGATATATTTATCGGATTATTCTGAAACTTCAGGATAATAAAGGATATATTTGACTTCATATTTATAAATGCCGATTTGATCAGAGGGACAATTAGTGGGCCAGCAAAAAATCGAACAAAAATAGTAATGTTTGGGGTCAACCTTTAAAATAAAATACATGAAATATTCTATCGCTATAGCTTACAGATATAAGGATTTTTTAAAATATATGTATTAATTTGTGGAATAATATAATGTATATTCACGGAGATATATTGATTTTTTTTTTTTTTTTTAAATACAAAAAAAAAAAAAAAAAAAATGCACACTTTTTGTTTATATCATGTAGTGCTTTCTACCAAATTTAATGCCAGTTTCAGAAAATGTTACAAAAATGTAGTAGAAATAATATAGTGCAATTGGTATGTAAATATATTAAATATTTGATGAAATATGAGCAGTTCTATGAAATATTTTTTATCTACTCATGCGCGCATGATAAAAAGAATATATTTTTTAATTATATGATAGTCAACTCTATGGAGCAACTCATAAAAAAAATCAGTCAAATAGCATGAAAATTCAGAAAGATATCGGCAATGTAGTGAGCGATTTTTTAGTTGTTCTCTAAAAGTTGTTGAATGATAAGGGATTTTTCACAAATTGTAATTTTTTATTAGCTGGCTTTCAGCAAAGGACTTTGTACATAATGAATGTCAACGAGTTGATTTAGAAGAAATGCTTAGATTTTGATTCTTCTTTTTTTATTGGAATAGGCGCGTTCTGGTGGTTTTCCAAGAAGAACTAAAGCTATCAATAAAAAATGAAAATTAAAAACGACAATTTATGGAAAACCCACTTATCGTTTAGCTGTTTTTAGAAAACAACTAAAAATCACCCCAGTCTAACGGCGATATCTTTCTGAATTTTGACGATATTTGACTGGCTTTTTTTATAAGTTACTCCAAAGAGTTGACCATCAAATGATGGAAAAAATATTTTTTATCGTTCGCGCTTGCGCAGATAAAATATATTTTATACAAAAGCTCATATTTCTTGAAAATATTTAATACATTTATATTCCAATTACACCATATTATTTTTACTACATTTTTAAAAATTTTCTGAAACTGGCGTTAAATTTGGTAAAAAACCCTACAGAATATAAACAGAAAACGTTCAAGAATTTTTTGAATTTAAAAAAAAAATCGATATATTTCCAAGAATATGTGTTCTATTCTTCCACAAATGAATGCATTTATTGTACAATATCCAAATGTTAGTAAGCTATAGCGAAAGATGATTTTGTGCATTTTATTTTACAGGGTGATCCCAAACATTATTATTTCTCGTAGATTTTTTGTTGCCCTCCCCCCCCCCCCTTGTGACAGGGTTCCCTCACATATCCTTTTTTTTCGTTAAAAATTAATTTAATTCATTTATTTTGGCTTTTGAAACATGTTGTTTTTCCCTTCGTTATGTTAAAATTTATTATTTAACTCTATGCTTAAAATCCATTTCGAATCTTATCTGTTCGTTGTTTTTCTTTCTTTCAATAACCGCTATAATGTAATGCAGTTATTTTCACTTCATGATTTATAATCGCTTTCTCAATAACATCTGCGGCCGTTAAAATAAAATAAAAACAGAAGAAGTAGATGCACCTGCCTTTGATTTCAATGAATTTTATTTTGCTTTTCTTCATTTGTGTTGCCCACGAGAGATGTAATTAAGTCTCATTCTTTACTTAAGTAAAAGGTGGCCGTTGAGACAATATATCAAAATGTAAAATGATAGTATATTGACGCTGTCTTTAAATTACTTTTCATGTACGTTAAATTTATTTGTTAGTTGTGTTAAAACTTATGCCTTTCTCGGTATTGCGCAATTATATATAGCAACCATTCAACATAATCATTTGTTTAGATAATTTATTGCCGGCTTCGTGGCGTCTCTGATATATACATATGTCGAACCGTTTTTCTGGCAACCATTCTGCATCACGCGATTTATTCATTGTTTTGTCTGGGTGCTGGATTCTGGGCTAATCATTTTGGCTCACAAATATGACCCTTTGTATACTTTTCGTGCACTGTTCTAATGCTGGAAATTTGGCGATGTTTAGCGCAAAATGTGACATGCTTCTTATGAAAGTCACGCACTTGAATTGTTGGATCGCAACCAGTTAAGATGTAAGAAGACCTAGTGGTCTGAGGTTACGCTCAGGCGTACCTATTATTTGCGGATTTCCTCTCTCTCCCATTTAATATTTATAAGTAAATTGCCTCTTATTACTATATTTAAAAATGTTAATAAAGTTTTACTAGTTCCTGTTTTTTATGGTTGGAGTTTTTCTTCTTCACTTAATCGGACCCCACTGAACTTCACCATACCCCCCACCTAATTGCTTTTCTGGTCAAATCGCCGTTGATAAATATGAAGTGGAACATATTCTTCATAATCCTTAACTACCAGAAAAATCCGACAAATTAATTTTTAAATATTTGGCAAAATGTCTAAAATTTAAAGCATCTGGTAATTAATGGCTATATAGTATATTTCAAGAAATAAGAAAATTTGAATGAAGTGTTAAATGACATTTTTTATTTTAATTAAAGGATTTAAATTTAATAGGATGTGTTAACAATGTTTTGCAGTTGAAATTTGGAGTGATTGGTTTTTTTAGAATAAAATTAGATTTCATTGAAATGATAAAAAAAAATATTTTATCCAATTGAAATATATATATATATATATATATATATATATTATTCATTTTCTCATTTTTAAAACAAATTGCTATTAAATTATCATTATATTATATTATTAGTAGTTATAATTCTAAAGAAAGCTATGGAAAAATTTGCATTGATCGTAAAATATAAAAGCAAAATTTATTCGTCTTAAGGGGGCAGAGGACCTTTGAGTTTGTTCAAAATATCAAAAACATCGCCTTTTTCAAAGTGCCAAAACACAAACCATATACTATTAAAATCTTTTTTCCCCCCTTTGAGCCTAAAGTATATAACTTTAACTACATTATCCAGAAAAATTAATTTTATATGTACAAAATTAATATTTAAATTTTAATTTTAAAAATTCATCTGACTAATTCATGATTAAGTGCTGTGCGCATGATAAAATTCTAAATTATGTATATAGAAAACTATTTTTGAACAAAATAGAATCATAACATACCCATTTCTAATTTAAAACCAAAATGTACACAAAAGTTGAGTTAAAAATTTAATTTTAGCACAAATAAAAACTAGTATGTTATGACCATCTCAAAACTTTTTTCGATATAAGTCACATCAATTAAATCATTTAAATAGTACGAGAAACTACATCAATTTAGCACCAATTCATATCAAAGTATATCTGAATTTGAAGTTTGATGAAAATCCATGCATTAGTTCTTAGATAGATGCTATAGCGGAAATTCTGAAAAATGTAGCGTAGCAGCGTCACCTGTTGAGCGATTTACACAAAAACATAAACAACATTAATAGATATCAAGTTATAACTAAATCTGAAGTTTGATGAAAATTCGTGCATTAGTTATTGAGATCGAGCTATAGTGGAAATTCTGACAAATGCAGCAGATCAGCGCCACCACCTGTTGAGCGATTTGTACCAAAACATAAACAGCAATAATTTATAACAAGGTATACCTGAATCTGAAGCCCAGTAGCATAGTGTCTGTCTGCCACGCTATAGGTCGTGAGTTCGGCTCCCGGCTGGGCAAGGTTCACTCAACCTTTTATCCCTTCGGGGTCGATAAAATGAGTACCAAGCTCGCTTGGGAACTAAACACGGAGGGTCTCGCGACCGAGGCTGGCCACCTGGCCGGGCGCATGCTGCATAGCACAGGGTCAGGGTCAAGTAAACAGTGTTGGACACTCTGGCCCTAATCCTTCATGGATGTTTCCACCACAGGTTTAGTTCTTTTATACCAGAATCTGAAGGCTGTTGAAAATCCAAGCATTAGTTCTTGAGATAGAGCTATTGCGGAAATCCCAAAAATGCTTCATAACAGTGCTGAGCGATTTATACCAAAATGTATAAAACGTAAATTCATGTGAAAGACTAAAAGAATCTCAGGTTTGTTGAAAATCCGTGCATTAGTTATTGAGATCAGACTATAGTGGAAATTCTGGAAAATGCAGCATAGCAGCGCCATCTGTTGAGTGGTTTGTACCAAAACATAAACAGCAATAATTTATTACAAGGTATACCTGAATCTGAAGTTTGCTGAAAATCCAAGCATTAGTTCTTGAGATTGAGCTATTGCGGAAATCGCAAAAATGCAGCATAGCAGCACCAACTGTCGGGCGATTTACATCAAAATGTATAAAACGTCAATTCATGTCAAAAACTAAAAGAATCGGAAGTTTGATGAAAATCTGTGCATTAGTTCTAAAGATTGAGCTATTGTGGAAATCGTGAAAAAGGCTGCATAGAAGAGCCACCTGTTGAGCGATTTACACCAAAAATTAAACGGCGGTAATTCATATCCAGGTATGCCTCAATCTGAAGTTTCTTGACAATCCAAATATTATTTCTTGAGGTAGAGCTTTTGCGGAAATCGCCAAAAATGCAGCATAGCAGCGCCACCTCTAGAGCGATTTTGACCAAAATGAACAAAGCGTCAACTCATGTCAAGTATTAACTGAATCTGAAGTTTGATAAAAATCCGTCCATTAGTTCTGGAGATTGAGCTATTGTGAAAATCGAGAATAATGCTGCATAGCAGCGCTACCTGTTGAGCGAATTACACCAAAAACTAATCAACACCAATTTATATCAGGGACTAACTGAATATAAATTTTTATTAAATTCCGTGCATTAGTTCTTGAGATAGTGGCCACAAAAATTTGTCACATGCATACAGACAGACAGAGTCACAGACAGACATTGTGTAAAAACGTGTTTTTTGGAACTCTAACCCCTAAAACGTGTAAATCCGTCGAAAATTTTCATGAATCCAAAAAACTTTCAAGTTTTTCTAGTGCACAAAAATAAATATCCAAGATATGTGAATTTTTACTTTCTTCTATCTTTACAAGAAAAATTATTGGATTCGTGAAAGCTTTCGATGGATTATTATAAGTGGGAAACTCTTTGTTGGAGTGTTAAGATGACATCTTTTATTCTGGTAAAATAATTTTAAAGTCAATAGGTTATGTAAAGATGATTTTTGTGATGTGATTTATGTGAATTGTGATACGATCTATATGAAATCTGATGCAATTGATGTGGCTTCTGATGGGAAACAGTAGATAAAACTAGATTTTATTGAAAGAGAAGAAAGTTATTTTTCTTATTTAAAAAATGTTATTAAATATTCATAAACTCAATCCTAAACTTAAAACAATTCTTTATTTTTTTTATTAAACAATTAATAGAACATATTGAATTTAGTTCAACTGTCTATTGAATACAGCATAACAATGCACATTACAAAAGAAATCTACAAGCAAACTTTATTATTCTATACTTACCAATATTTCCTTACTAGTAATCGAATAAGAGTACCTGAAACCGAGCTACTTTCAAACTCTTAATGTGTATATGTCTCAGGATTTATTTTGAGAATGAAACTTTGGTGAACAGAATAAGTTAATGTTAATAGGTTATGTCTAGTTATTTTTGTGATAGGATTTATATGAATTGTGATAAAATTTATATGACTTCTAATAGATTTTATAGGATAAAACTAAACTTTATTGAAAGCGAAGAAAATTACAAATGAAAATCAAATTTTAAAGTAATTGCTTAAAAGGCGCAAAGGCCAACATAGTGAAAAAGATTCCAAGCCGGGACTCGAACCCGGGTTATCAGTATAGCGCACTGACGTTCTACCGACTAAACCACTTGGAACGGCACCTAGCTCGGAAAATTTCTCACTGATGGCCGGGGTTCGAGTCCCGGCTTGGAATCTTTTTCACTATGTTGGCCTTTGCGCCTTTTAAGCAATTACTTTAAAATTTGATTTTCCTTTGTAATATTGTATGCAAGGCGAATGTTTCTCTCTGGAATAATTTCCATGTATTAACGAAGAAAATTATATTTCATTTAAAAAATCTTATTAATTTCCATAAAAAAACCCAATCTTATAATTAAAATAATTCTTTATTTATTATTAAACTATTGATTATATTAAATGTAGTTCTATTTTATATTGAAAACTGAATAAGAATGCAAAGTACACATGAAACATAGAACCAAAATTTCCACTCAACGGATAAGAGTACCTAAAACCAAGCTACCTTCAGTTTCTTTAAGGTCTATATGACTTAGAATTTAGTTTGGTAAGAAAGGAAACTTTTGTGAAGTGGTAAAACGACACCTTTTATTCTGGTAAGTGCAGTTAAAGTCAATAGGTTGCGAAAGAAGGTTTGTGGAGTTGTGATACATTTGATATAATAAAACTCGATTTTATTAGAAAGGTAGAAAATTATTTTTGAAATGCTTAGAAATATTTTTCGTATGTCTATTGATAATATAGCCTTACACAAATTTATCTTCTCATATTGGATTACCTGTAGACGGATTTTATATTGGTTTAGAATTTCATTGTATTAGGAAAATAAGAATGAAAAATAATGATTCTAGAATAGATTATGAAACACTTTCCAACGCATTCAGAAAGCTATTATAAAACTCTACAGCATCTTAGCAGAAGGATGTCTAAATAAACAATTTAGAAAATGCATAATGCAATTACCATAGATAGTTAAAAACTTTTTCGCATTGTTTTGTTCAGCGCTGTACATGATCTATAAATTTGTATATGTACTACGTAGAATGCTAAAAGTTAGTTTAATTAAACGCATAGCACAGTTAAAATCCCCATGCAGCAATTTCCGTCAGAAAACGGAAATGTGCTTGAGATATTTTTTGTAAAACTGTATATGATCAACAGAATTTATGCAAACCAAGCAATCTAGTAAAAAATAGTTAAATTTAAAAATGCGTACCACAAATGAAAACGCACTTCCAGCAATTATTCTTCCTCGGCAGTATTGTTGACAAATACTTTTGTGTTTCCCTTTAAATGAACGATAAATCATAGACACACCAGATTCTACAATAAGAACCCTGTAATACAGATCAGTGATATATATAAATTTTAATCTGTTTAAAATAGTGTAATATCACTAAAAAGCCCCGCATACGATTTCCCCCAATAAGCCAACATGTAATGGATTTCTTTTGACTGTGCCTCTAAAGGAACCGTAAATGCTATATTTTATTTTCAATACCGAACTTACCATAGCGAGTTTTAATCACATATATCTATTTAATGGCAATATGCTTATATCTATGAACGGACAGATAGACAGATAGGCAAACAAACCGAATTCATAAACATTTTAAAACTTTGTTAGTAAGTGTTAAAAACCGAAGTATAAAAAGCCCTCAGAGAATTTATTACAAAGTTAAATTGGTTAAATTATTAAATTTGGAATGAAACATTTAAAATAAACTTTAAGCTATCATTACATAACATGTTGCGTGCGTTGAATGCGGATTCGCATCTAGCCGTTCATAAGGGGGGTGCGGCTCATCCAGATTCTCGTCCTATCCAGACATGCACACATTGCATTAGTTTAGCTGCAGCATTCATATTGAGAGCTGGATTTTTTTCAGCATGAAAATAACGCATATTGATTGCTATGATTTTTTCGTGTGGTGGTGTGTGTGTGTGTTTGTGTAATGGGAAAATGTGCAAAAGTGCGAGCCTGGGACAAATGGTATTTACCAACCCTTTGGATATGCATGTTTATCAATACTTTTATACATATTATGATGTAATGTTAGAATTTTTTTTAACTTTTTTACGAATAAAAGGATGAAAATAAATCAAATCAACATCGTTTGTTTGCAACACTAAACCGTGAAAAAAAATGTATGATTTTACTAAAAAACACTTACTATTATGGGTGCAGATTCCCAAAAATTGAAAGGAGCCAGTGGCGGCTCCTAAATCCCGAAAATTCAATCGCCACCTTGGCTGTTAACCAAAATCTATTGGCCACATTCTGAAACAAACTCATAAAACAATATTGTTTATAGGAAAACAAAAACAAAATAACTCAGGAATTCAAAATGAAAAAATAGTTTAATTAATAAGTACACATGTAAATCAAAACACAGAGTAATTATAACAAATGTGAAATTTAATTTAATCCTAAAATTCTTGAAACTTTGATATTAATAAAGTATAATATAAATCTGGAAAAATCAGAAGATAAAGTTGGACAAGATACAATTGAAGAACAAAGCATGTATAAGGTAATCAGTCATGATAATGGGAAATATTAGGAAAACTTTATTTCTTATTTTGATTTTGTCATATAAAAGTATACATTAAAAAAAAAAAAAATTAGGAATGTGTAAGATTCATTTGCACTATAAAAGTCACGCACTTGCAGAAAACATTTATAGAGCAAGAATATACCTCGCGTTAAGTATTTTTTCGTGCGAGTTTCTTTTTCTGTTTGTCCTTTTTTCTTCAGAGTTCGGAATCCTCTATCTTCGCGACTCCATGATCCAAAACCCTTAAATAATCACTGAGATCGCAAAAATTCCATGAATTTTTATCAAAGTCATACTTGATCTCGGCCAGTGAAAAGAGCAGGTGCTTTTCTATTTACAAAAGAAAAAAAATCAAAATTCCGTGACGGGGATTGGGAACACTGGAAATTGGTCTCTGGCGACTAAGGCACTGAAAGTTAGTCGCCATAGCAAAACATTTAGTCGCGACTGGCTACCGTAAATCTTCAGCTATATTTACTATCATTACAGCTATTATAGCCGTTACTAGAAAATGACCTGTAACCAATCATTGTTAGTAATATTACAAAGAATAAAGTTGTAACTGAATGCTTATTGCGCATGTGCCTTTTTCTGTCCTTAAAATCTGTCATGAAATCTTGACGCCCCCACCTAAAATTAAATATACAAAATACCCTCCGAATTTTTTTTTTCTGCAACAAATAATTCAGAACATATTCAAACCATTCATTTCGCAAAGAAAATTCCTGTAAACAATTATATTATCAAGCCCAATTCTAATCATCCATTAACTATAGAAAAACCTAATAAAAAATTAACCTTGTTAATTGAAACTTTGAAGAATTATAATAGCATCAATAAATTTACTCTCAATCCTGTAAATATAACAACACACAGCAGAATCAGCTTCATTACCCATTACTCGCATTTAAAATCATTTACAAACAGGGCCCCAGTAACAAGGTACGTAAAAATCTCGTTTCCCAAACCCCAGATAGAGAGTTCTATCCTCCGCGGAGGAAAAATAACCCAACATAAATCTTCCCCATTAACAAATATAGGTGCATCCGAAGTTCTCGAAAGATGGCACCACCAGCATATTTTTTAACTTTTTATGCTCAATTCAGTTCACGCAATTTCTTAGTGAAGATACAAGAAAAGTATTTGTAATAATACTAACCATTTCTTAGTATACATACTAAAATAGCACCTGTAATGGCTATTAATGAGTTCTTAGTATGTTAGGAAGGCTATGTGCTCTTTACTAAATTAAATTCAGAAATGTTAATTAAGAATAAGCTGTATTGGTTACTATAAAAGTTCGTGGAATCCCAGTTGCCCAGAGATTTTCTAGTATACTACAGATTTTTTTTTTACAGTGTAGCGAACACGGATCCACGTCTGTTAGTTCTGAAAATTAACATCTTAATTTTAGTGATAACGACGCGGATTCGCTTCCAAGTAGTAAGATAAGTCACAGTAAGTTAATGTGTCATCTGTGTTTTAGTAATCACATTTTTATAGCCATATGGACTTTTAGTGGCTTGAAAGCTACACTGTAAAAAAAAAAAAAAAAAAAAAAAAAAAAAAAAAAAAATATTTTTACAGTACAAGGTACTGTTCATCTCGCGCAAAAACTCGATCACAGTGAATGTGCTGTATCTTTTTTTGGTTTCCTGACTATATTAACATGGAAAATACAGTAGTTGCGTAAAATTAACAGCACAATGTGCTGGCAATTTGGACGCCTGCAGTTTGTGCTGTAAAAAAAATGCGTCCAAATTGCCAGCACATTGTGCTGTTAATTTTACGCAACTACCATATTTTCCATGTTAATATAGTCCGGAAACCAAAGAAAGATACAGCACATTCACTGTGATCGAGTTTGTTCTGGCAAATCTACAGTGTTTTTTTTTTTTACAGTGTAGACCAAGGCTTGTCCTCGAATACAGATAATGATTCGGATTCAATGTATTGATTTATTGTATTATTTTTTACGTGTTTCTTTCCCGATATATTTAGCAGTTATCATAATTTCTTTAGCATTGCAAAACTTCATTAAATCTGTCGTATAAGATTTTTTTTGCATCATACGATTTCTAATTTTCACCTTTTAAAAAATGAGCCGTTTATCTGTAGCAATAGAAAAAAAAATTCAAAGTGACCCATAAATTCAAATATATAAAATTCTCAAATCTGTAGCGGATTCACTAACGGGAAAACGATTTGCAGTACAATATTTATAAAACAGTCGGAATTGTTTTGGGAAAAATGGTTTTAAATTTTTTAAATTTTATTTACATTTCCAAAAATTATATTAGAGTTTGGAAAGTTTCATGCTGCAAAGCACAGAGTGATAAAACAGTTTGTTAGTTTTTCAAAATTTTTAAATTGCGAAATAAATATCGAAAATGTTGCGCATAGATTCCGATCATGTTTTAGATAGCGACGCTTTATTAAATTACACAAAGCATTTACTTAATGTAGGGCATTTTAATATTACTACAGCTATTCTAATGAAACAAAGCTATTTTCAAAATGCTGATGGCTCGCGGCGGGTGTTTTGGTGTTTCACGGAAAAATCGATATTTGCCGCAAAATGTCTCTTATTTCATCTGCTTAAAAATATAAAAATTCAATATTTTACAATTGCAATAATCTTAATAGTTATCAGCTTAAACTAAAATTTCGTGAGAAGACAGTGTTTTCTTAAACTCTCAGTCGGCATTATGGTATGGCCTCGTTGTCAGATATGCAGTAGTCGCGCAATAATTATGATAACATTGGACCCCTACTATCGAGCAGAGATGTATGTGCACACTACTTGTACTTTTACTGTTCGCATTTCTACATGATATGGAGGACCTCATCGGTAAATACCAGTGCCAGAAATCTCACTGATTGTAAAGTTGTGTTTTGATAATAATTAAACGTATTTGTTTTTGTAATATGTGTGTTCTTTTAGTTATAATTCCACTTACACATATTGGTATTAATCATTTTTGTTTTTGTTGATAATGCATCTTTCGTACGAGAGTTTGGCTTTCCCTCATGATGGGACAGCTGATACCTTATGGAGGACGTACAATCCTAGGAAGAATAAGAAAACACCCACTACTAACTCTGCAACTAATTATAATAGAAGATAATTACCGGAATTAATGGATTGAAAATAAAGTCTACTTTTAAATGGTGTATATTAAATTTGCTTAATTGGCATATAAAAATCAAAACGAGACAAAACTTCAATGGCAAAACCCAATTTTGACAATATATTTTAAACCTTCGATTCAGACTATGCCTAGAAACTAAATTTCCAGTTATGTCGATGATAAGTTTTTGAATTATAAATATTCAAAATTTAGAGCTTCTAACGTTAAATTACATTTACATATTTTTACTAATATCTCCAGAAATCCTAATCTTAATGTGATATATTTTTGTGTGGTTATAATACTAAAGAAAACCCCCCAAAGCACGTTGAATTTGTAATTTTGAAAATTTTATATTATGAATATAAAATTAATAAACGAAAGAATTTGACTCGCAACCTATAACTGTTTTGATATATTTATATTTATTAAGTCCTGCCTAATTCAAATTTCCAATATCAAAATTTTATTCCAAGTAGTTTTAGAATTGTGATTAAAAAACGTCAAATTGTTGGTTTAAGAAGCAATCTATAATATGTCGAAAAACATTATTTGAAGAAATATATATTTTACTCACTTTATTGAAATAGTTGGTTTGACAATAGTCGAAACATATCAAGCGAGTGAAATGGCCCTATTGTCAAGTAATAATACGTCAAGAGAAATGACATAGTCATTCTGTACCATTTCAAATATCGAGTATTGAATTTCAATTTGGAACAGCCCCTAAAATATGCTCATTAAAAATGAGTAATTTTTAGGAAACTAATCGTACGATTTTTATTGAAATTTGGATTTAGAATAACTGAAGAGTTTAGAATTTATTTATGGTGTCGAAAATCAGGATTGCTATTGAAAAAATAAAGTTTGTATTCGTTGTGATATTTAGATGGCCCCTAAACAAATTTTGTATACATCATTTAAAAGTAGATTTATTTCCTGTCGTTTGGTAGAAACTTTCTTCTAAGATAATCTGTTGCAGTGTTAGTAGGGGTGTGCTTACTTTTTTTTTCCACTACTGTACAACAATTTCATAATGGAATAAAGTACCCTCTCTAATAAGGTTGGTTGCATTTTTTTTTTCCCTTAAAGGTGTGTCGTGTACCAACGAAGGTTGTGAACCGCTGCTCTATAGTACTCTATCAGTTAAGAAATATTTTGACAAACATTTCGGTTTTTCATTGAACGCGATGTAATCATCTGTATACCAGCAACACTGAGCATGAAACTGCTTCTTTCGCAAAGAATACTGTCAATGACAGAAATAATTGTTAATTATAACACTTTTCATGGTGTGAACATATTTTATAAGAATAAAATAAAATCTGTTGGAAATTTCGTTCCAATTTTCAATCACTGTTAAATTTATGACTAAATATTTAATTTTGGTTAGGAATGTTGCTTATGACTACATGGGTGAGTGGATTTCGAAATCAGTTCTGTACCAAATATTATTGATTTTTGTTTACGATTATTTCACATTTTTTTATTTTATTGTCGCTGCAATAGTTTTAATCAAAGTTAGCAAAATACTGTAATCCCAACAAAAAGTTTTCGGTTAAAAAAAAAAAAAAAAAAAAAAAAAAAAGAAAAAAAAAAAAAAAAAAAAAAAAGCGCCAAGTTCTCCTTAATGTTTCGGCCAGAAAAAGTAGTGATATCTGAAGTTCGCACAAGTTAAAAGCCAAACATCCCAAATCTTTCATTGAAAATGGCTTCCTGCGACTTGGCCGTTAATGCCTTCTACAGCATTTCAAAATTAATGATTGGAAATTACGCATTTATGAATTATTTAAATATTAAAAGTAATATTAGAATGCAAAGAGGCAAATTCACATAAAGACATTATAAGTAAAAGATTTCTGAAAACTACCATTCAGTTTCAATAAACATTAGTTTTGATTACAGATCATTTAGTCCACTTGTGGTTTAATTGCCATTTTGTACAGTCTAAAGCTAAAGTCATTAACGTAAAACCCAAGAAATAAAACAAAATTTACTTACTTCAAATCTCACAATATGTTACATTATATGTTATTGTATAATATTGAAATCTTGTGTATTGACGAAAGAGATTTTTTTCGTTTGAACATTTATTATAGTTTGTTTGCATACATTAAGAGGTATTCGATTTATAAACTGTTAAAAGCTGATACTAATTATGTTTTAGCAATTAGGGATATTGAAATCTTTTGTATTGACGAAAGGGATTTTTTTCGTTTGAACATTTATTATAGTTTGTTTGCATACATTAAGAGGTATTCGATTTATAAACTGTTAAAAGCTGATACTAATTATGTTTTAGCAATTAGGGATATTATCTCCTGAATACAAGTATTTTGTTATTTTTAACTTCTAAGCATTTAAATAGACTGAAGTTGTTTAAATGCTTTTTTTTCAAATGTGTGTTTTATTTCTGTACTCTGTGCCACAAAATGCCTAAAATAATCAAAAAATGTAGTTGACATGTAGCTCATTTGCACATATTTTAAAATTTGAAAAACTCTCTCGAAGGCATTACGGCCACGTCGCAGGAAGCCATTTTCAATGAAAGATTTGGGATGTTTGGCTTTTAACTTGTGCGAACTTCAGATATCACTACTTTTTCTGGCCGAAACATTAAGGAGAACTTGGTGCCTTTTTTTTTTTTTTTTTTTTTTTTTTTTTTTTTTTTTTTTTTACCGAAAACTTTTTGTTGGGATATCACTACTTTTTGTATGTTTTTTCAAGTTTGTTATTCTAAACTATATTAATATGAAAAAACTTAAATTTCGGTACTTTTATGTTAGCCGGGAGCAAATCTCCCCATTAGCCTTTTGTTTTTTTGCCAATAGCAGTTTTCATTTTTCACATGTGTAAATTAGAAACAATGCTTTGATTTTCAAATAAAATATTTTGGTTTATGTTATTATTTCTTATTTATTTATTTAATTATTTCTATGTTAAATATTCTATTTAATAAAATGAGGGAAATGCATCTATTTTAAATGAGATGACTGAAAAGTATATATCTTTAAATGAAATGAATGCAATATGAACAATGGAGTTGGGAACAGTATTTGGCGATTTGCCACTTGCGCCCGGCTAACATAAAAATACCTAAATTTATTTTATTGAGCTTTACAAATTTATACTTTATTTCTTTTTATATTAAAGTACTAGCCGTCTCTAGCAAGCAGTATTTACCGTATTAATTCCATGTTAAACGTTGCATCATGTTACTGTTATTCATAATTTAATTTACTTGCCCATTCTTTTTCCAAATCGGAAGCTTTTGATAGAGAAATCAAGAACTCTTTACGATCATGGAAGCACATCATATATTTTGTGTTGTTATGTATTTCATCTTTCGTGACAAATATCTCTTAACTCACTTATGCATGTTTCCTTAGCAGTTACGATTTGTTCCCTAATGCGGAAATTTTTAATACTATAAAGTAATCTTTTTTAATTGGGCTCAGTGCCAATTGTTGTATTTTAACTGATACGACTGGGTACAAGTGAAATGGTTCTTATGAAATCCTTTGTCAATATCTGCATTTGCATTAAACCATATTGATGCTAATATCTTTTTGTTTCACGTTAATCTTTTCAATAGACTCGATTACGGAAGAATAGAAGGTCTACCGGCTCACTGCCATGATCAATTTGAAAATCTATCATTCTTCTCATCTGATCGTGTTGAAGAATTAGTCAATGTGCCATGGTTTTAAGATTTTAGCTAATTTTATTCGAAACCTGAAAACTAAAATGCGTGGAACCGAATAAGATTCATTCTAACGTACATATCGATTAACAGGTTACATATTATAGAATTATAATAATCATAAGCAGGGCCGAAACTAGCCTTTTTTGCACCCGGGCAAACATGGATTTTGGCGCCCTCCCCCCTCTTCCACAAAGTATATTTACAAAGAGAATTTTACTAATTTTATAATAGACGACTTATTTTAAAATTTAAAATATATAATCATAAAATATGTAATACTGAACTACGTAATCTACAGTGGTGGATCCAAGGGGGAGGTCCCTCTGAACATCAACAAAAATATTCTAAAGATCATTTTTAAAATGACATATTCAGTAGAGTCCCGATTGTCCGAGTCCCGCCTACCCGAGTTTCCGCTTTCACCGAGTTATATTCTTCTGATGGACTGATGGCTTCCATTATTATGAAACAGCCATTATAAATGAAGTGTTAGGTGAAGATGAAAGAGCAGCCGTAAAAAGTTAGAACTCTGATTTTCTGGTCCGAATGGGAAAAAAATGGCCATTTTTTTTCTTTTTTTTTTTTTGCAAACAAAATTATGGCCATTTTTTTCCCCATTCGGACCAGAAAATCAGAGTTCTAACTTTTTACGGCTGCTCTTTCATCTTCACCTAACACTTCATTTATAATGGCTGTTTCATAATAATGGGAGCCATCAGTCCATCAGAAGAAAATGATCCATTCCAAAGGTATAATCCTTCATTTGGCGCCCCTTCGTTCTGGTGCCTGGGCACATGCCCCCTCTCCCCCCCCCCCCCCTTAGTTTCGGCCCTGATCATGAGGAGAACTGGCAGTTTCAATGCTGTAATAGTTTCCGTAAATTCTCTTTAGATACTAATACAGAAGTTTTAGCGGTGTAAAGATTAACTACATAGTCACAGTAAGTATAATAACAGTACAATATAATAACAATAACAGAGGTTTTGGGCAGTGACGAAACTATTAGCACTTTGAAAATATTAGTACGTTATATCATTTAACTATTCAGATGATATGCGGAAAAATAAAAATAGATGGCACGCATTTATAATTAACTCATTGAAAAATAGCCGCTAGCGTCAAATATTCGCCATGCTTGGCGACATTTAGCAAAGTTTCGCCAAATTTGGTAATATATCATATCAATTTTTAAATTTGGAGACAAAAAATGTTTTGTTTATTCTGACGTCATAATGATGCATATGTATTATGCATTATACACATACCTATAATACGTATGATGCAAATGTTTTACGTATTATATGCATATGTATAATATGTATGATGCATATGCATAAGTTCATTAACATCACTAAAACGCACTTAAAGGAATAGTGTTCCATAAATAGTAGGGATAATTGCCAGATTGACCAGAGTGCTCTTGAGATTAGAATTCCGACATTTATAATAGACCAGGAGGCGTCTGCACACACCATCACCTCGTCGAGTTTGCAGCCGAAATTTTAGTATAGTTAAAACTAGATTAGCACATTTAAATGCAACTAGTCTGTTAAGTCATATCTTGGTAGAAACCACCTGAAGACCTAATTTTAGTGGTTAACTGATACGTTTACTATTGTATTTTCCTGCATCCAAAAGTTTGGAAACATGGAGGAATGGGTGCAGGAAAACACAATGGAAAATCCCCAATTAACCCGTAAAATAGGGTCTGTAGGTGGTTTCCACATAGATATGACTTGGAGTTTAGTTTCATTTCAATACGCTAATCGATATTTAACTAATCCTAAAATTTCAGCCGTCAACTCGATGAGATGATGATCTGTGCAGACGCCTCCCGGTTTTTAATAAAATTTGTTTTAAGGAAATAAAAGATAGAAAGATGGACAGATAAACTGAAAGATTTGCCTTATTAAGATTTTTGTAAAAGCGTATAAAAATTCATTCAGCTTGAAATCATGTAACACCTTTATAACTCAGGCTAATTTTCTGTAACATATCTTATCTATAACTATAATATTTCTTTTACAGATTTAAAATTAACAATAAATTAACAGTAAGTAGGCTAATAATACAATACAATAACATTAGCAGCGGACTTCGGACGTCGCATCTTTCGCTCATCGTTAAAGACAGTTATTAGTTACACATTTCATTTAATTAAAAGGAGATTTTTAAACTTTCATATGGAATTAGGATATTTTTCCACTATAGGGACCTTGGTATTTTTTTTTAAATCCCCGCGCAATTCGGACTTCTGAAACTGAGATATGCTGCCAAATGATATAAACAACTATGAAAACAAACCTGATGAACTTTTATGTTATTTATATATGTATTTAGTACTTCTTAGTTATCTCATCGACCAATTTCGCCAAATTATATAAATCGCCAAGCCACTCGCCAGATTATACACATTGACGTAATTTTTATTTTAAATAACGAAAGAACAAATAAATTAGTAAAACGTTAATAAAAATACGAATAAAACGTCGAATTAATGGTTTTATTGGCCATTATTGGCATTTAATCTTACAATTAATTAATTAATGACAAACCATTATTGGCATTTAATCTTACAATTTGGCGACAGTAATTTGGTGGACGGGATAACTAAGAAGTACCATGCATTTATATACATATAAACATTTTATTTATACATGTATAAAATATTATTTTTTATATACAAATTATTTATGTTGGTATATAAAAATAAATAAACGGGTTCCTTACATTAAATAAATTGTATACATATTGAAAAAATTGCTTCTGTATATGACACAGTAAATAGGTTGCCATAAAATACGTTATTATCAAATTTCTTTTCTCGTCAAGCTATTTTCTATATTTCGCCAAGGCTACTATATCGGAAACGTACCGAATTGCGGTTATATTTTGTTAAATGTTTTGTTGTTTTAATATCGTAAATATATCATAACCTATACTGATTAAAATTTTTAGGCATATTCATTTTTTCTATTTAACAAACACCTTTGGAAAAGCATATATATAAAATGTTATTCTGCTTGAAATCACGTGACTCCCTTCAAAACTCTGTAATCGAGTTTTGGCGACCAACACTGGCACAATTGAATGTGTTAAGGAACTGTTTACGGCCAAATGAACACCCCCTGTTTGAAGGGTTTAGAGGCGGAAATTCTGTGTTTTCAGATTTTTCTGGTTAATTGTGCTACAAACCCGACTTACTTGTGAAATTTCATGATTCTACGACTTTCAGAAGTACCTTAGTTATTTGATGATGCGAAGTGAGTCAGTGACAAAAAAGCGCTTTTTCGGAATTTAATATTTCGAAAACTACTAAATATAGAAACATGAAATCGTGGAACCTTAGTTCAGTTTGACCATGCGAACATGTGTATAAAAGAAAAATTTCTATATCTCTCCCTAAAACGACGTTATGAGGGGGTGAAAAGTATACCGAAATGGTTCAGGAAAAGGTAGCTTACGGCTTGTGGAAACTTGGCGGACGCACTGTCGTGCTCCCAGATAGAGTAATGTAGTTTTTTCTATATATTTTTTTTTATGATTACCTCTAAGATGTATCACAATTATTTTGTTTATTTTAAGTAAAAAACGTGTTTTCAATAACCTGCATATTTCAACTTAGTATATTTTACGTTTAGGAAAAAAAGTTATCATTCATTATATAATTTAATTTTTTCAATCAAGAAAATAAACATGATCATTTCTTATTTTTTAAAGATTTTTGACTAGTCCCTTTATTTTTATATCCGCAGGCGCTTTGAGAAATTTTAAGGCTACACAAACAGTAATTGCATAAATAATTTAATTCTTGCAGTAAAATATTCATAATGATTAGATGTAAGGATATTAAATGCTCAAAAAGAACTGAGATTTTCTTAATTTCCAATGCAAATAAATATTATCATTCCCTGAAAGATATGACAGTTAAAAATTATTTGAAGAACATTTACATTTTTACAAAGAGGAATACTTTGAATTCTTAAGTACTTTCTTTAATTCATTTTAAGACTTCAACGAAGAGTGCTTGTATAAAAATATGCAGTATAATAAATGAGAAAATTATGGAAATTAAATCATATAACATTAAGTTATGCAGCAGGAAAACAATATGTATGAGAGTGCCTTAATTTTCCTTTAACGAAACAGAAATTGTTTTTCACCTCTTCCATAAATTAACTATATCTCAGGACAGTTTAAAAAAGAAAAATTACCATTTTCTAAGATGCATCTTTATTACTTAAAATCAAGATATAATTAACACAATGCGGCGGTTTTTCACAAGGGAATATTTTCTTCTCTATATTAATAGATGAATTACTCGGTACTTTCGGGGAATTATGTTTCTTTTAATGATACAAGTTTTTGTTCAAAATAAATCATTTTTCCTTTCATTAATAAGTAATAAAATGAAATAAAATGTAATTTCGTAATAAACAAAGAAGAATGAAATACATGAGATCTTGATTTTTGGTAAATAGTTAATTGTATTCATTATAATATGTAATAGTATTTCTATACCCCGAAAAAGTAGAAACACCCATTATTTAATTATAGAGGGTAGTTCAGAACTATATGTCAAAAATGTAAAGTCAAGTAGAGGGGACCTAAATAAGCAGATTTCGTATAGGAATATGGTTGCGGAAATGCAGCGTTTTGGCAGTAGATGGTGCGCTGAGTTCGGCGGATGAAAGAGCTCCTCTGACTTGAATCGTCATTCCCCGCAGTGATTTCGAGCAACATATCATTTAAAGATACATACATAACTACGTCTGGATTACTTATTAATTAATACAATTTGCATAACTACATACGTACACACATTAAAATTTTATTAAAAACAATTAAAATGTAATTAAAAATATATAAAACGTTTCGGCTATTTTCAAAGCCCTCATGAGTAAATGAGCAGAGTTACAAAACATAAAGAGCCACAGCAAACAAAAAACAGTTAAAATCACGGTCTAAGTAGGATAAAATAATCAGCAGGAACCTGGGTTGCTTCGTTGATTAGCGATTCAGCTAAAACAGTCCTCCAACACTCAAGGAAGACACGGCTAAAATATACGGGACAATTGGCTTCCACAATTCGTGCACTCTCAAAATCGGGGATATGATCGAATACACCATTAAATCAGATACGGAGCTTGCCGAAATGCCTTTTATGTATGGGGCTACACCAGGAAACAACTTTCACATACTGCACTTCTAACAGCTCTCTAGCCTGTTGAAAGACTAATCTCTAAGTTGCGTAATACTGCTTCTTTCAAAGCGAGAATTCTGCGATATCTTCCAGTGCCCGTATCACGCCTATAAGTATAAAACGATCTACTTGTGCACAACTCCAGATGATAACGCTCAAATGTGTTACGATCCAGCCGATTCCTACCCCGGAACAGTTCCATGTACATCCTCTGATCAGCCGCTGCATTTCCTTCCACGTCATACATGAAATGCATGTCAGCAAGCTACAACAATGAATGTTGCTCGAAATCCGTGCAGTGAAGGACACTTCAAGCCAGCGAATTGCTTTTATTCACTGAACTTAACAGCGCCCTCTACTGCCTCAACGCTCAATTTCCACACCCACATTCCTATACAAAATCGGCTTATTTAGGTCCCCTCTATCTGTCTTTACATTTTTGACATATTATAGTTCTGAACCACCCTGCATAATACATTTAAACACCCTGATTTAATATTCCTCGTTAGTTGCTAAAAGCGGTACTATAAAACACTAAATAAACGGGGAAAATGTTTTTTTTAAATACAAACTGTCTCCCTGTTTTGTCTTCAATAAAGGAAATGAGATTATTCGTCAGATGAATGATCTATAATTGCAATGATTAAAAACGCCATCATATACGTTTTCCACAATCTATAACGTTATTTGTTTTATTTTTACTTTCATGTTTATTACCTTATTCGTAATCAACGTGTAACTCGAACAATAATTTGGTAACTTGTTTTTGTTTAAATTGTGTTATGTAGTTACATATTGGTATTTCATGTGATACATATTCAATGGTTTCGCAGATTATCTGAATGTACCCTTTGCCCGTTCGAAACATTTTATGGTGTTATTAATTTTATAAGAAAAGGAAATATAGAAAAAATATAAGAAAAGTTAGCTGGTGTTATGATGTATATGATGATGCTGGTGTATTGTAAAAGAAACAAAGATTTAATAATTGTGGGACATTAAAATTGCCGAATAAGCGTAAATTTCTGATCTTCTTATTATAAATAAACAATTTCCAAACAACAACAAATCTAATAGCCATTAAATATATAAATATTTAGTTACATTAAATCCATCATAATTACATGAATGATATTTTATAATAAAAGTGAAAGTATAATCTTATCTGGCAATCTTTAAAAAAAAATCATACAAAAAGATATATAGAAAAATGTTGCATTGTAGATAAATGTAAAAGCAAATTATGTTTTCTTAAAAATAAACAATTTCCAAACCTTTCCAAATATTATTATTTTTGTCTTTGACTGACAGTACACGAAACCAAACTACTTCTGAAATCATTAAGGTGTGTGTGATTCAGAATTTGTTTCAAGAAAAGAGGCATCTCGTTTGAAAGGTTTTAAGGACACCTTTTATTCAGATAAAAGCCGTTATAGTTTATAGGGGTGGTGGTAAAAAGTTTGTGGAGTTGTAATAGGTTTTATATAGAACTAACCTCGATTTGATTTGGAAGGTGGGAAATTATATTTAAAGTAAATCGAAGTACTTTTAAGATATTTGATAGAAGTGTAGAGTTACAAAAGAATATTGTTTCATATTAAATTAGCTATAGATGGGTTTTATATCGTTTCAGATTTCTATGGCTATTCCATGCATACAGTGTGATTCAAAAAAGATGGGAAATTTTTTAAGAGGTGATAGTACAGACCCAAACAAACATTTTGTATCAAAGAATGCATGGTCGAAAACTAAACGTAAAAAAGTTAGCGAGCGCCAAAAGTTATGTTCTTATACGAGGCAAAAACACACAATGAACGATTAAGTTAAGTTACGAAAACAAATTTAATGGCATTTGATTATAATAAGTGCTCAAACATTGACCGGCAGCTGTTATGCACGCAGTACAACGGCGGAGAACAGATTGGCGAATTTTCTGAAACACACCAGGCACCACCGCGCTCGCCAGATCGTTCATGTCTCGATTTTTTTTTTTTTTTTTTTTTTTTGGGACAGCTAAAGGCTCTTGTGTATGAGACTCCCATTGAATCCGCAGAAGAACTTGTCGCCAAGCTTTCGGCTGCTGTAGGTGAAGTTCGCAATATGCCTGGTGTGTTTCAGAAAATTCTCCAATCTGTTCTTCGCCGTTGTACTGCGTGCATAACAGCTGTCGGTCAATGTTTTGAGCACTCATTGTAATCAAATGCCATTAAATTTATTTTCGTAACTTAACTTAATCGTTCATTGTATGTTTTTGCATCGTATAAGAACATAACTTTTGGTGCCCTCTAACTTTTTTACGTTTAGTTTTCGACCATGCATTCTTTGATACAAAATGTTTGTTTGGGTGTGTACTATCACCTCTAAAAATTTTCCCCATCTTTTTTGAATCACCCTGTATAATACGAAAATATATTTTAACACTAGATATACCGAGGCGGATAATCCGTGACCCAAGACGTGATATTTCGCTCCTACCTCTAATGTTTTTCAAAATATAAGTTTGAAAGTTTTTGACTCTTCCTAAATACTTAATATAATGTCTTAACACGAATTTAGATGAAGTCAAACGCATTTTTTTTGTCTACATTGTATTCCTAGAATTACCGTGCTGGATTATTGCTGACCTGAATAAAATAATGGATTTTTCTTTTATTTCAATAGGGATTTCAATAACAGAAGGATAATGTAAAGAGGTGCACCGCACTTGCTTTTCACAAAAACATGGAATGGGGGTAGGAAGCGTAATTACACATTTGTCATGCACCTGTTAGGTGAATGTGTGAGCTTTCATCTGATTTCAAGCTATTGTACGGGTATTTAACAGTTGGAACGCTGTAGAATGATGATATCAATGTTATACTTTAGAAACTAAGTAAGAAGTACATTTTGACTGTTTTAAACAGAAGGGGTCGAACAAAAAAAGTCTGTAATAGTCCAGGCAATAGAGAACGTATAGGGACTCTACCTAGCAAAATTAATGGTAGTACTGGAAATCGGCTTTCTACATGTTTTTTTGGGGTCGCTGAATCCAAATTTGTAACTTCCCACCAAAATTTCCCCCGACAACTCCCCCCCCCAAATTTTGGTAAAAAGCCCCCCCCCCAAAAAAAAAAAACGTTTTTTTATAAAAAAAATTCCATTTTTTATTCTTTTAGGGGAAAAGTAGCTAGAAATTCAGAAAGTAGACAAAATTTGCAACAAATTAGATATATGACACTATGACTTAGGATGAAGGGGAAGGGGGGATCTGCCTCGGAACATGCGCCGCAGTGCTGCGTAGACTAAGTTGCGCAATTCCACTTAACCACTCACACGTTTATATTAGCCCTCCCATCTTCCCTCCGAACCTTCTCTATAAGGTTTACTTTAAGATTTTTGGGTCGCTGAATCCGAATTTTTAACTTACCCCCCAAAATTCCCCCTCCCCGACCCCCCCCCCCAAATAGTTGTTTTTAACTTAAATTTCTTATTGCTTTAGGGGAAAAACATTACAAAATTCAGAAACTAGACAAAATTTGCAACAAATAGGATATATGATATTATGACGTAGGATAAACGGGGAGAGAGGGGGCTGCCTCGGAACATTCCCCGCGCGATTTTCTCAAAAACCAAATTTTTTCAAACAATAAATTTTTTGGGGGGTTACCGGTTGAAATTTTGGTGGGAAGTTACAAATTCGTATTCAGCGACCCAAGAAACATAAAGTGGGTCGAAATTCAGAACTAGTATTAATTTTGCCAGATAAAATCCCCTATTGCCTGGACTTCATAATTTAGTGCACGTAGTGCCGCAGTGCATGTTCAGAGGCAGCCCTCACCCTTCCCGTTCATCCTAATTCATAATGTCATACATCCTATTTGTTGCAAATTTTGTCTAGTTTCTGAATTTCGTAATGCTATTTCCCTAAAACAATAAGAAATTTAAGTTAAAAAAACTATTTTTCTTTTTTTTTTTGGGGGGGGGGTTCGGGGGGGGAATTGTTGAAAACTATAAGTAAGTTGAATATGAGTAAGTTGAAAACTCGATTCAGCGACCCAAAAAAATTTAAGTAAACCTTATAGAGAAAGTTCGGAGGGGAGATGGGACGGCGAATGTTAACGTGTGAGTGGTTAAGTGGAATTGCGCAACTTAGTACACGCAGCACCACGCGCATGTTCCGAGGCAGATCCCCCCTTCCCCTTCATCCTAAGTCATAATGTCATACATCTAATTTGTTGCAAATTTAGTCTACTTTCTTAATTTCTAGCTACTTTTCCCCTAAAACAATAAAAAATGGAATTTTTTAATAAAAACCTTTTTGGGGGTTTTTTTACCAAAATTTGGGGATGTTGCCGGGGGAAATTTTGGTGGGAAGTTACAAATTCGGATTCAGCGACCCCAAAAACATCTAGAAAGCCGATTTCCAGTACTACCATTAATTTTGCTAGGTAAAATTCCCTATTGCATGGACTATAAGGGGTCTTCCAATTTCGCACATTTATAATGATGATGCCGCGCCGGAAGTCTTTCAAATAAAGAAATTTTAAAAATTGCCAAGCAAAATTTCACAAAAGGATTCTAGCGATGAAATTACATTTAAAGATGATGCCAATTTTGACATAAATGACAAAATAAATTTTGGTGAATGTATCTATAAAATTGCATTATCCGAATCCAGTTCAAGTGTCAGTAAATGGAGAAAGTTACGTAACACCAATAAATCATAAGTGCTTTGAAGAAAATACAAATTAAAACAGATAATTAATAAAAGGAGAGAAAGATACAAACTAAATTACCTCTTCAAAGTGATTTGGAATAATCGAAAGATGGAATTATATCGAAGATAGAGCATCAGTGTTTAATATCTTCTGTTCGATGATCTATTCAAAATATAGCACTGCATGTTCAAGCGGCAATGATGGCTTGATTAGTTATTAAATAAACAAAAGATTCTAATATAAGCATAAGAGTCTATAGTCTAAAATTAGAAGGGGTCGAAGAGAGAAATATATTGCAAAAGAGCCTGAAATTATCTGTCCACGGACTACCCAGGAGTTTTAAACAAATAAAAACATTGCCATATAAAGCTAAGGCAATAAACTAAACAGAGTTTGGAAATATAATTTTATAATTTGTGAATACATTATCGATAGGGGTGTGGGGGGATAATCATAGTTTCAGCAAAGTGTGGGAATTTATTGGATGGATCACGAAACTATATATATATATTTAAATTTCCTTCTGTTTTAATACCTCTAGGAACGTTATTATGAAATTTAAAATGATATTAAATATACATATATACATATTATTTAAAGAGCTGTCAAAATCTCAAAGTACCTATTTTGAAATTAGAAATTATTTTTTTTTTTATTTTTTTTTTTATTTTTTTTTTTTTTTTTGCGTTATCTATTTACCAAAGAAATTCCGAAAATTCAATACTATGTCATACTCTAGAAGCTAAATTGCATTAATATTTAGTCAAAAATCATTGTATTCATCATCAAAACTTGTTTTGTGTATTTATTACCCATACAAAAACAAGAATAACGTCACTGAAGGTCATGGATCAGCTGTGACATACCCCGGTTGTTCTAGGTATACAAGAAACACGGTAATTCTAGTGTTAAGAAACGAACACAGGATAAAAACATGTTTAAAGGTGTGCTGCAAAACATTTTAAATCTAAAAATAGAACGTTTACTTTCTATAGAAAGGCATACAAAAATGTGAATTACTTGTAAAATACAAAAGAAAAGTATATTCGACATAACGCATTCAGTGGCATGTAATTTTTTTTTTCTTTGTAATTACGAGTTTCCACCAGAAATTATAGAAGTGCAAATTTAAAGCTATCTCCCGTTACTTTTTCATCAAAGTTATAAATAAAATTTTATACAAATATGCTGGTGAAAATCTTTATTTAAATTAATTAATCATGATTAATATTATGCGGCATAAAATACATCATACCGCCTTTCATAGGGCTCAAAACCTCTCAGTATTTTATTTTCTTGTTTCTGATTAAGAGCAACTGAAACAAAGTTATTTCCAGGTGTACCGAGTCCAGGCAGTGTTCCCAGATTGGGAACTTTTCTATCCCTAGATTGTTGATTGTCACTGCTTTTTTGAAATAGAAATACTAAAAATAGATTAAAATTTCTGAAAAATAAGCCAAATTATACTATTTAAAAAAAGTGGTGACAGTGAAATAATCTGAATTACAAAGTCCCCAATCTGGCAATACTCAGTCCAGGCTACTTCAAGTTACGTTAAATGTATATATAACTCAGAAAACACTTCGAGAAATTAGTAAATTATGGTGTTTCCTGTTAAAATGGCATTTGTTATTCTAGTAAAAGGAGTTAAAGTCAATAGGTCATAGGTGCCAACCTCAAACTTATCTTCCGTAATACGTGCGTTAATTTGACCCCCTGGTTTAATACGTTTCGAACCAGAAATTTTTTTAAGAAATGAAATTAAATTTTTTTCCGTGCAAAACATTGAATTTAATAAATAAAAACTGAAGAAATAAATTTTATGGTTCAAAAATGGTTAATCTTGTTACAATTAATTCAGACATTTCGGAAGATTACTGAAAGGTTGGCAGCTATGATAGGTAGTTTATAAGGTCTTTTGGAATTTCAGTTTAAAGTGATCGTTTTTTCAGAATACAAGTGGATTTCATTATAACTAAAAAAAAAATTGGCAATTAAATTCTTCTTAATGATTATTATATTCCTATTCTCATTTTTAAAACGAATTCTTATTAAAGAATTTTTAACTTAGATTGTATTTAGTTAAAATGTCTGTAAAAAAGTTACAGAAAAATGTGCCTTGCACGTAAAATATAAAACCAAAATTTATCCTTCTTAAATACCTCTAAATATTTCTTTCTAATCCTCGAATGGGAGTTCCTGAAACAAAGCTACTTGTAACCTCTTATAGTTGCATATCACTCAAAATTTATTTCGTGAAAAAAAAGGAAACTAGGAAAAGCGGTAAAATTATATTTTATTCTGGTAAAATAAGTTAGAATCAATCGGTTATGGCAGAAGTTTTATAGAGATGCGAATGGTTTTATAAAATAAAACTTGATTATATTAGAAAAGTAGAAAACTATTTTGGATGTGCTTTAAAATATACTTCGGGAGTATAATGGAAGTGTGGAGTTAGAAAAATACATTTTAACTTATTATATTAGTCTTAAATGATTTTTTCCATCTTCAGCAATTTCTGTATAATCTATTTATTTATATATATAAAATCCAAACGTAATTTCGTTCCGAACATCTATATTTTGAGTTTTACTACATGGATTTTGAGGGAACTTATACTGCTGGATAGATATAGTTTCAGTGAAAGTTTTAAGCTATAACACATAGTCCTATGTATATTAGTTATAGAATTATGCAGGAAAGTTCTATTATTTTGGGCGAAAGGGTTACTATTATTTTATTAGCGATAAATTTCGTTGATAAATGAACTGAAACGACTGTATATCTCGGAAAAAAATTATTATTATTATTATTATTTTTTTTTTTTTTTTTTTTTTTTTTTTTTTTTTTTTTTTAAGAGAAAAAAAAATGCAATTTAACAAATTACAACGATCATTTGGAAAATGATTTTTTCAAAGACTAAAATTTAAGACATAAAAAATCGCACGGAGTTGATCATACATTACGTACGCCATGGATTAAACATTAATATTCTTGGATCAATTTTAAATGAAATTTCATTGTTAAACTTCTAAACGTCCCACAATATTACTTTTTACACCGTCGTAGAGAGGAAAAAAATGTACTTTTAAATGCAATTTGTTTGAAAGCTGTATCTCAATTTGTTTCTGAGTTATTAATTTTTTTTTTTTTTAGTTTTTATTTCTTTTTTGTCATAGTGGCAACAGAAGTATCCATCTCTGTTGAAAGTAAAGGGAAAATACAGATTACTGTATAGACCAATAAGAAAACGAATAAAATGTGGAATTCAATTAATAAAACGCTTCAGATATGTTTTTGATTTCCTAACCTGACCGAGGACAATAACCATTTTTCCAAATGGTTAAAAACAGTTTTGACAAGTGGTAATACTATAAAACGACAATATCGAATTTAAACATGAAAGGTAATGTTCGTAATGCTTAAAAATTTATTCAATATGAAAGATTGCAGTTTTAAACTATATTTGGCAATTTATCTCTTTCCCCAAGTTAAGAAAAATGCATCAGAAAATTTGATAAGTTAATATATGAGTGACAATTTTATTTTTGTTTTTGATTTTTTTTCTCATTTAACTCATCCATCATGTGACTTGCAGAAGAAACTAGCAGATGTAATTATAAAAATGACGGTACTTGTGAGTTACATATTGTATGTTTATTTAAGATTTCATTTTATCGCCAAACATTTTAATTTTAAACCAAAAATGCATAAGCGTGGCATCGGTTTGAGCGACATTCACAATAGCGGTTATTTTTCAAGTAGACGACTGCATTTTTTGAAAAATCTAATTCTACTTATATATATCTATATATCTATCTATCTATCTATCTATCTATCTATATATATATATATATATATATATATATATATTTCAAATGGAAATTTCATTCCGGCTGCTTAGAACTCGGGTTTTTCTGAACTTACACTGTTAGATAGGTAAGTTTTCGGGGAAGGTTTTAATACATAATACGTGGTTCTAAGTTACTTTGTATATAATTATCGTTTAAAGTTCTTTAATGATATGAACTTGATAATGAAAAATTAGGCTTTTTAATAGATTCTGCCGAATGTATTTCAATGGAACTTGGACTGTTAATTAAATAATTTTCAAGGGAAGGTTTAAGTATACAACAGGCCCTTCTACGTTGCTTAGCCATACTGTTTTGGGGAAAATTCTGTAATTTTGTGAACTCAATTATCACAATTTAGCCTTTTAAAAAAGTTATAATAAACGGTTTTTGATAGAATTTGCATTGTTAGTTTGGCAATTTTTCAGAGATAGTTTTATTATATAATATATTGTTCGACACTGTTTAGTCATAGATCAATGGGGTAATTTCTGTAATTTTCCAATATAGGGTCCTTTGCGGGGGGGGGGGGGGGCGAAATGGGCTTGGCAAGAGAAGGAAAGTTTTCATGCATATTTTGTGTTTAATAATTATAGAATTTATTTACTATAACGAAGACATTTATCTCTTTTTATATAAAAGCAGAAGTAAATTGTATATAAATAACAAAAATATTAATATTCATAAATAAAAAGTTTATATATAGGAATACATATTTTATAAAGCATAAAAGATCTTTTTATTTGCTTTCACAGCTATTCATATCGTTTGGTCACAAATCTCACTTTCTGAAGCCCGAATTGCGCCAATCTTTTTAGCATCTAACAGTACCCATTGATCTTAATATCAAGAAAATTGGAAAGTAGATGTAGTTTGTAAAGTATGCCTTAATAAAGGAGATAAATTACGTAATCGAGTCCACAGACAATAGGCATATTTGGTAGCGATAAGTGGTACCACATTTTCAATGCAAACTGTGCCAAAAAATATGGCTTGCTATTTATTGAACGCGAATTTCTTGGTAAAAAGGGCCCAAATTTTGGTAAAAAGCCCCCCAAAAACGTTTTTTATAAAAAAAATTCCTAATTCCTTAATAAATTAAATTTTTTTATTGTTTTAGGGAAAAAGTAGCTAGAAATTCAGAAAGTAGACAAAATTTGCAACAAATTAGATATATGACACTATGACTTAGGATGAAGGGGAAGGGGGGATCTGCCTCGGAACATGCGCCGCAGTGCTGCGTAGACTAAGTTGCGCAATTCCACTTAACCACTCACACGTTTACATTAGCCCTCCCATCTTCCCTCCGAACCTTCTCTATAAGGTTTACTTTAAGTTTTTTGGGTCGCTGAATCCGAATATTTTACTTACCCCCAAAAATTCCCCCTCCCCGAACCCCCCCCTCCCCCAACCAAATAGTTGTTTTTAACTTAAATTTCTTATTGCTTTAGGGGGAAAACATTACAAAATTCAGAAACTAGACAAAATTTGCAACAAATAGGATATATGATATTATGACGTAGGATAAACGGGGAGAGAGGGGGCTGCCTCGGAACATTCCCCGCGCGATTTTCTCAAAAACCAAATTTTTTCAAAAAATCAATTTTTTGGGTGGTTGCCGGGTGAAATTTTGGTGGGAATTTACAAATTCGTATTCAGCGACCCAAGAAACATAAAGTGAGTCGAAATTCAGAACTAGTATTAATTTTGCCAGATAAAATCCCCTATTGCCTGGACTTCATAATTTAGTGCACGTAGTGCCGCAGTGCATGTTCAGAGGCAGCCCTCACCCTTCCCGTTCATCCTAATTCATAATGTCATATATCCTCTTTGTTGCAAATTTTGTCTAGTTTCTGAATTTCGTAATGCTTTTTCCCTAAAACAATAAGAAATTTAAGTTAAAAACAACAATTTTTTTTTTTTTTTTTGTCCCACAATATTACTTTTTACACCGCCGTAGAGAGGAAAAAAAATGTACTTTTAAATGCAATTTGTTTGAAAGCTGTATCTCAATTCGTTTCTGAGTTATTAATTTTTTTTTTTAGTTTTTATTTCTTTTATGTCATAGTGGCAACAGAAGTATCCATCTCTGTTGAAAGTAAAGGGAAAATGCATATTACTGTATAGACCAATAAGAAAACGAATAAAATGTGGAATTCAATTAATAAAACGCTTCAGATATGTTTTTGATTTCCTAACCTGACCGAGGACAATAACCAATTTTCCAAATGGTTAAAAACAGTTTTGACAAGTGGTAATACTATAAAACGACAATATCGAATTTAACCATAATAGTAATGCTTAAAAATTTATTCAATATGAAAGATTGCAGTTTTAAACTATATTTGGCAATTTATCTCTTTCGTCAAGTTAAGAAAAATGCATCAGAAAATTTGATAAGTTAATATATGAGTGACAATTTTATTTTTGTTTTTGATTTTTTTTCTCATTTAACTCATCCATCATGTGACTTGCAGAAGAAACTAGCAGATGTAATTATAAAAATGACGGTACTTGTGAGTTACATATTGTATGTTTATTTAAGATTTCATTTTATCGCCAAACATTTTAATTTTAAACCAAAAATGCATAAGCGTGGCATCGGTTTGAGCGACATTCACAATAGCGGTTATTTTTCAAGTAGACGACTGCATTTTTTGAAAAATCTAATTCTACTTATATATATCTATATATCTATTTATCTATATATATATATATATATATATATTTCAAATGGAAATTTCATTCCGGCTGCTTAGAACTCGGGTTTTTCTGAACTTACATTGTTAGATAGGTAAGTTTTCGGGGAAGGTTTTAATACATAACACGTGGTTCTAAGTTACTTCGTATATAATTATGGTTTAAAGTTCTTTAATGATATGAACTTGATAATGAAAAATGAGGCTTTTTAATAGATTCTGCCGAATGTATTTCGATGGAACTTGGACTGTTAATTAAATAATTTTCAAGGGAAGGTTTAAGTATACAACAGGTCCTTCTACGTTGCTTAGCCATACTGTTTTGGGGGAAGTTCTGTAATTTGGTGAACTCAATTATCACAATTTAGCCTTTTAAAAAAGTTATAATAAACGGTTTTTGATAGAATTTGCATTGTTAGCTTGGCAATTTTTCAGAGATAGTTTTATTATATAATATATTGTTCGACACTGTTTAGTCATAGATCAATGGGGTAAATTCTGTAAATTTCCAATATAGGGTCCTTTGCGAGGGGGACGAAATGGGCTTGGCAAGAGAAGGAAAGTTTTCATGCATATTTTGTGTTTAATAATTATAGAATTTATTTACTATAACGAAGACATTTATCTCTTTTTATATAAAAGCAGAAGTAAATTGTATATAAATAACAAAAATATTAATATTCATAAATAAAAAGTTTATATATAGGAATACATATTTTATAAAGCATAAAAGATCTATTTATTTGCTTTCACAGCTGTTTATATCGTTTGGCCACAAATCTGACTTTCTGAAGCCCGAATTGTGCCAAGCTTTTTAACATCTAACAGTACCCATTGATCTTAATATCAAGAAAATTGGAAAGTAGATGTAGTTTGTAAAGAATGCCTTAATAAAGGAGATAAATTACGTAATCGAGTCCACAGACAATTGGCATATTTGGTAGCGATAAGTGGTACCACATTTTTAATGCAAACTGTGCCAAAAAATATGGCTTGCTATTTATTGAACGCGAATTTTATTTGTCCTTAATTATTATTTAATCGTACCATGCAAAAAACTTTAATTTACTGTTTTTCTTTTAACTGAAAGTATTTTTTATTAATAAGTAAAATTAAGTTATAACTTCATTTTTCGCTGATTAAAAAATGGAAATGTTTACTGCAATGCTAAGAGACACTTAAAATTTCATGTGCGTAGTTTAAATAACGATTTTGAAAAAAAAATAAAATTAATATCAGAACCCACACCAAATTGGTTGATTTTACCGAGAATATTTTGGTACAAAATGAAATACATTTGTTGTAGAATTGATCGTAAATCTCAATACTCGACGATTGAAAAGTCTTTAAAATTATTCAGCAGAGACAACGAGACATAACTTACCGTTTCATAAATTTTAATAATCAATATCCTTATAGATATATCTACTTCTGCTTTATATACGAGAGTAAAATGCAAATGGGAAATCCGACCCGGCTGAATATAACTTGAGCTTACCTGACTGGATTTTGATGCGAATCGAAATGATAGTTAGATAATTTTTCAGGGAAGATTTTAGCATATAACATATCGTTCTACATTGCTTATACATATAATTATGTTTTAAAGTTATATAATCATACGAACCCAAATATGAAAGATTAGCCTTTTTAAAAGATTCAGACGAATAGATTTCGATTGAATTTTCACTGTTAGTTAGATAATTTTTCAGGCAGGTTTTCAGTATATACTATACCCTTCTGCATCGCTTAGTAATAGAAATGTGGTGGAAAGTTCTATAATCAGTTGAACCCAATTATGAATGTTTAGCCTTTTCAAAAAGTTCTACAGAATGGATTTTGACGGGAATTCCATTGTTAGTTACATACCTATTCAGATATGGTTTTAGTATTTTGCATATTCTTCAACGTTGCTTAGTCATAAAGTTCATTAATCGTGTGAAACCGATTATGAATGATTAGACTTTTCAAAAAGTTCTAAATGGCGGAATTTGGTAATACTTGCTTTGTTGATTAGACAATGTTTGATGAAGTTTTAGTTTATTACGTATCATTCTACGTAACATAGTTATAGAATTATGGGGGAAAGTTCTATAATGAGATGGACCCCGATATGAAAGATCAACCTTTAAAAAAATTACTGGATGGATTTAGTCAGTTTATTTGCATTATTAGTTAAATAAATTTTCAGGGTTTGTTTTATTATATTGCATATTGTACTATCATTCTTTACCAAATCCTACTGTGATTGACCAACTAAAAGGGTTAAGACCTTAATAGCAGGAAATTTGTCTGCACATTAGAAAATATAATAGCACAGTGGCGTTTATATTGTTTTCAGCAGTGCGAAAGGACATCCCATGTAAGGTTCCATATTGCTTTAAATCACAATGTCAAATTCACTGATGCATTTTGTTTTATTCAAGATTCACTTGGATAAACAGAGCAGCGTAGCGGGCATAGCCTGCTAGTATATAATAAGACAAGAATTAAGAATTAATGAAATCTGAAAATTTACTTACAAACTGATAATTGTATTTATTCAATTGATGTTAAAACTTTTAATATCAACTTTTCATTCTTATACGAAAACGTTTAGGAGATTTTTAAAATATTTAGAGTTAATATGTTCTTCTACACTCTAAAAATATGTCGAAAATTTTATTATTTTAATTCCTTTGTGTGATATGAGCAGAATAAAGAGAAGTTCGAATCCTATATAATATCAACTTCTGAATAATAAAAAAAAATCCCCTATTTTTAAATATATAAGTGGCTTAATTAGGTTATATAATCCTTGAAATATTTCCTTTCATATTTTGTTAGCTGTAGATAGATTTTAAATACTTTTGGCAGATCATATATTACATAATAAGAATAGAAGAAATAATTAAATAAACATATTTTTAAATATATATGTATTTAGGCTTGAAATATGTCCTTTCATATTTTGTTAGCTGTAGATAGATTTTAAACCATTTCAGCAGATCATATATTGCATAATAAGAATAGAACAAATAATTAAATAAACCCATTTTAAAATGTGTAAGTATTTAGGCTTGAAATATGTCCTTTCATATTTTGTTAGCTTTAGATAGATTTTAAATCATTTCAGAAAATCATATATTACATAATAAGAAAAGAACAAATAATTAAATAAACCCATTTTAAGATATATATTTGGGCACGAAATGTGCCCTTTCATATGTTGTTAGCTGTAGATAGATTTTAAAACCTTTCAGCAGATCATATATTATGTTATAAGAATAGAACAAATAATTAAATAAACCTATTTTAAAATATATAAGTATTTAAGCATTAAATATGTCATTTCATATTTTGTTAGCAGTAGATAATTTTAAAATCATTTCAGCAGATCACATATTACATAATAAGAATAGAACAAATAATTAAATAAACTTATTTTAAAATATATACGTATTTAGACTTGAAATAAGGCCTTTCACGTTTTGTTAGCTGTAGATAGATTTTAAATCATTTCAGCAGATTATATATTACATAATAAGCATAGAACAAATAATTAAATAAATATGAAGATTTACTATGGAACTGATATAAACTTAAACATGAAAACACAGCCTTATTCAATTCATGACGAATAATTTAAAACAAACTGTTCTATTTTTAAATAAAAAAAAATTAAATGTGTTGGAAAATATTTGTATTTAAAATATTCGGCATTGCTAAAAGTAATTAATCGCCTTTTTACCCGACTGAAAAGAAGGGTTATGCTTTTCACGCATATCTGTGTATGGGGATTTCTTTATACCCTCGAAATATCCGAACGGCTAGATGGATTTTTATTAGTTCTATTGCTTTTAATGTTTTAGCTAAAATATAATGCAAAAATATGTAATATTTCCTGTCTCTTTTTACTCGACTACCAAGAAGGGTTATGTGTTTCACGCGTATCTGGGTATGTGGATTTCTTTATACCCTCGAAACATCCCAACGGCTGGATGAATTTTAACGAATGAGGTCTTTATCAATTCGTCTTAACCGTCCAATGATTATAGGCTAGGTTTTGTTTTTATAAATTCAAAATGGCGGCCGTAAAATACAAAATGGTGGTAGAGATGAAAAAAAAATTACGCACCATATTGAGTGGCATATCATTGTATAGGTCTTTCAAAATGAAGACTATGTTTCATTGACCATTTTGTAGTCAGAAGCTCCGTTTAAATATTACACAACCTGGAAGTTGTGTACTTTGGATCGCTACCTTTAATGTAAATGTAACCTTCATAATATACATCTATAGGCTTCATCAAAAAAGTGTTTGTAGATAGGAACTAATAATTAAACACAACTTAAAAGTCACCAATACAAGTAAATAAAAAAAAGGTAAGTAATATAAAAAATAGTTTCATATTGATGAGGAATAATTAATTGGTTCGCTTTTTAAGCAGTCGGGTTTTTTGATTTTTTAAATTTAATATAGTATTCATTGTTATTTTATGAAAAATTAAATTGCTTTAAAACGTGATACTAAATTGATTTAAAATCCGATATAAAGCTGCTCAAAACATATATTACACAAAAATATGAAAGCCACTATTTATCGTTGATACGTACCTACCAGTATTTCTTGCCTCGTCTCCGAACTAGAGTGCATGATAACGAGCTACTTTGTAGCTCTTTAATGTGTGCATGTCTGATAATGAATTTCACGAAGAACAGAAATATTTCGGTGAAATGCTAAAATAAAACCTTCTATTCATGTATAACAATTTAAAATCGATAGGTTGTGTTAGAATATTTTCATGGCAAATTTAATAGAACAAAATTCGATTTTATAGAAAGAGTGGAAATTTATTTTTTATTAAAAATCCTATCAAATATTCGGAAAAAATAATGAGTGTTATTCATCAAACAAGTGTTTATTTATTATTAAAATATTAATAGATTGCATTAAAATTAGTTAAAATTTCAATAAAAAGCTGCATAACAATGTATATTAAACTTGAAGTACATAAGTTAAATATATATTCTCTACTTCTCAATATTTCTTTTCTAGCCTTCGGATAAGAGTACCTGAAACGAAGCTACTTTCAATCTCTTTAAGGTCTATATATTTCAGAATTTATTTTGAGGTGGGAACTTTGGTAAAGTGGTAAGATGTCATCTGTTATTCTTATAAAATAAGTTAAAGTCAATAGGTTATGTTAGATGATTTTTGTGATAGATTTATATAAATTGAGAGGATTTATATGAAGTGTGAAAAAAATTATATGAACTGTAATGGAATTTATATTACTTCTGACTGTATTCGTAGGATAGAATTCAATTTTGTTGAGGCAGAAGAAACTTACTTTTCTTATAAAAATTCTTATTAAATATTTTTGAGAAAAAAATTCTACATTTAAAACGTAATTTTTTAAATTAAAATGTTAATAGATGATATTAAATTTAGTTATTATTTCTATTGTAAACCGCATAACATTGTACATTACACATGAGATGTAGAAGCACAATTTATTCATATGTTTTTCTTAATTTTTATTTTCCAGTCAATAGATTAGAGTACCTGAAACGAAGCTACATTCAATCACTTTAAGGTCTATATGACTTAAATATATTTTGGTAAGAAAGGAAACTTTTGTGAAGTGTTAAAATGACACCTTTTATTCTGGTAAATGAAGTTAAAATCAATAGGTTGTGATAGGAGATTTAGGAAGTTGTGATAGGTTTTATGAAATAAAACTTGATATTAATTCAAAAGGAGTACATTACAGTTGAAGTGCTTGGAATTATTTTTCTGGTGTCGAATGAATGTCTAGCGTTAAGAAAATGTATAATCTCATGTTGCATTATCTATAGACGGATTTCATATCGGTTCAGAAATTCATGACTATAAGAAAAAACGAAGTATGAAAAATGCTCTGAGAATTTATTACCAAACTGAAATTATGATATTTAAGCCGAAAATTTTTGCAAGTATGCGCGTGCTTCGTCCATTAGCGGTGTGAGGCGGAGACAGATTTGCTTCGTGTCAAGACTTCGATACATTGCGCTAGTTTACATAAAGGAATCCTATTGAGTTTAGAAAACTGTGTCAGGATATTAATACGGCATTCCGTTTGCCGTGTTTGTTGCCATTTTGTGTGTCTGTGTTTGTGTGAAGCAAAAATATGCAAACATTTTGGAAGTGGTATTTCCCAGCATTATATTTGTTCATATTTTTCAACATTTTTGTTTTTATTAAATTATATAAAATATGACCTAATGTTTGATAATTTTTTAGTTTTTCTTAATAAAAGTAATAGTCCAGGCAATAGAGACCGTATAGGGGCTCTACCTAGGAAAATTCATGGTAGTTCTGGAAAAAGGCTTACTATATGTTTTTTGGGTCTCTGAATTCGAATTTTTAACTTCCCAGCAAAATTCCCCCCCGGCAAACCCCCCAAATTTTGGTAAAATGCCCCCCAAAAAGGTTTTTCTTAAAAAAAAGGAATTTTTTTATTGTTTTAGGGAAAAAGTACCTAGAAATTCAAAAAGTAGACAAAATTTGCAACAAATTAGATACGTGACATTATGACTTAGGATGAAGGGGTAGGGGGGTTCTGCCTCGGAACAAGCGAGCGGTGCTGGGTGAACTAAGTTGCGCAATTCCGCTTAACAATTCACTTGTTTACATTCGCCCTATATTTCTATATAAGGTTTACTTTAAGTTTTTTTGGTCGCTGAATCCGAATTTTTAACTTCCCCCTAAAATCCCTCCCCCCGAAACCCTCCCCCAAATAGTTGTTTTTAACTTAATTTTTTTATTGTTTTAAGGGAAAAGCATTACGAAATTCAGAAACTAGACAAAATTTGCAACAAATAGGATATATGACATTACGACGTATCATGAACGGGGAGGGGCAGAACTGCCTCTGAAAATGCACTGCGGCGCTACGTGCACTAAGTTATGAAGTTCAGGCAATAGGGGATTTTACCTGGCAAAATTAATACTAGTTATGGATTTCGATTGACTTTATGTTTTTTGTGTCGCTGAATCCGAATTTGTAACTTCCCACCAAAATTTCACCCGGCAACTACCGAAAAAATTGATTTTTTGAAAAAAATTGATTTTTTGAAAAAAATTGATTTTAGAGAAAAGCGCGCGGGGAATGTTCCGAGGCAGCCCCCTGTCTCCCCGTCTATCCTACGTCATAATGTCATATTTCCTATTTGTTGCAAATTTTGTCTAGTTTCTGAATTTCGTAATGCTTTTCCCCTAAAACAATAAGAAATTTATGTAAAAAAAAAAAACCTATTTGAGGGGTGGGGGGGTGGGGGGGGGGAGTTCGGAGCGGAAAATTTTGGGGGTAAGTTAAAAATTCGGATTCAGCGACCCAAAAAACTTAAAGTAAACTTTATAGAGAAAGCTCGGAGGGGAGGTGGGAGGGCGAATGTAAACATGTGAGTGGTTAAGTGGAATTGCGCAACTAAGTCCACGCAGCACCGCATGTTCCGAGGCGAGATGCCCCTTTTCCCTTCATCCTAAGTCATAATGTCATATATCTAATTTGTTGCAGATTTTGTCTACTTTCTGAATTTCTAGATACTTTTTCCCTAAAACAATTTAAAAATAATTATTTAAGATTATTAAATAAAAACCTTTTTTGGGTAGCTTTTTACTAAAATTTGGGGGGAGGGGGGGGGGGGTCCGGGGAAAATTTTGGTGGGAAGTTACAAATTCGCAAATTTGGTTTCAGCGACCCAAAAAAACATAAATTAAGCCGATTTACAGAACTACCATTAATTTTACTAGCTAAAATTGCATATTGCCTGGACTAAAAGAAAATAAATCAAATGAGCATCGTTAATTTCCGACACTACCGGAAGCAGATACGCATCTTTTATTACTGAAAATGAACATTTCAACTTTAGTGCTAACGATGCGGATTCGCTTCCATGTTGTAAGATAAGTCAAAATTGCGTTACTTTGTTATCTATGTTATTGTAATGAAATTTTTATAACAATATAGACATTTTCTGGCATGAAAACTATATGAAGTCTAGCACGCGAATAAAGATAATTTTCCATAGTCAACGTTTTAAGTTTTTATTTTATTTTTTATGTTTTTGTTTTTAGGATACATTTGGCACTGATTAAAATTCCGTTGCCATTTCATATCTTCATTAAAAAAAAACAAAATATCGTATAAAGTGTTTTTGTATCAGAAGACTTTATAATGTTCATCTTTTAAAATTAAGCCATTCCTCATGTGACAATAGAAAACCGATAATTTAAAGTTACTTATAAATTGAGAGACATACAATTTAGAAAAATTTCGGAATCTGGAACTGAAAAAAATCAGTTGAAATATTTGTTCCAAAGTGTTCACCATTTTTACATGCGTTCCCAATTATATAAATAAGTAGCACCTTTAGTCGTCGTTCAGTCCGTCTGTCTGTCTGTCCGTCCTCATGTAACAGCGCAAGAACTACCCAACCGAATAGTTTGAAATTTAAAATATATAATTTTTGTATAATTTTGTCAAGTAATTTTAAATTTTATGAAAATTTGGTGTATAGTTTAATTACAGGGACAGTCAAAATTTTTCCGTTACATTATGGCCAATGGGGAAAAATTATTGCAAGTGCATTTTAATGATGTTACAGCCTTCCGAATGGTCTGAAATTTTAAATAAATAATTGTTGCACAATTCTGTCGCGTTATTTCGAATTTTATGAAAATCGGATGCATAGTTTAATTACAGGGACAGTCAATATTTTCCGTTACATTAAGGTCAAAGGGAAAAATTATTTCAAGTGCATTTTAATGATGTTACAGCCTTTCGAACAGAATGAAATTGATACGCACTTATGAAGTGCACTAAAATATACATTCAATACAATATGCGGTGCAAAAATATTTATAAAACTAGTTATAGTACAAAAGCACCTCATTTGCCATGTTTGATGAGCAATTTCCAACTTGTTAAATTTATAACTGCAGATTTGATTTCGGTTTGGAATGCTGCTTATAACTATATTTGACTGTGTAAATTGAATACGAAATCAGTTTTGTACAAAATAATATTTGCCTCTTTCTGTACAATTATTTTACTTTTTCTTGTTTTGATGTTACTTGAATAGTTTTAATCCAAGACTGAAGTACACTGTAATAGGATTACATAGTTTTTATACAAAAATTTATTTATGATTATCTTTCAGACGTACCACGATTATTTTTTTTTATATTAAGAAAAAAATCTGTTTTTAATAAACTGTATATTTAAAGTTAGTGCAAGTTTCCTTTGCAAAATGTTATATTTCATTATATAATTATTTTTTTTTAACGAAGAAAATATGTCTGATAATTTATTTTCTTTTTTCAAAATCTGTAACTAACGTCTTTATATCAGTAGGCCCTTTAAAAAAGTCTGAGGTTAAGAGCAAATAGTAATTGCATAAATTATAGATTCTTGCAATAAAATATTCATTTTAATGATTAAATATAACGATATTAAATGTTCAAAAAGAAATAGGATTTTCTTAATTTCCTATGCAAATTAATATTATCATTTCAGAAAATATATGACAGTGATAAATTATTCGAAGAGCATTTACATTTTTACAAAGAAAAATCCCTTGAATTTTTAAGTACTTCCTTTAATTCATTTTAAGACAGAAACGAGGAGTGCTTGTATAAAATTATGCAGTAGAATAAATGATTCAATTATGTAAATTAAATTAAATAACAGGAAGTTATATAGCAGAAAATTAATATGTATGAGTGGCCTTCATTTTCGTTTAACAAAACAGAAAACGCTTTTCATTTCGCCCATATATTAATAAATTCCGGGGGCAATTTGAAAAGAAAAATTGCATTTTCTATGACGCATCTTTATTACTTAAAATCAAGATGTTATCAACATAGTGCGACGATTTTTCACAAGGAGAAATTCCATTCAAAATATTAACAATTGAATTACTCAGTTGGTACTTTCGGAGAATTGTGTTGCTTTTAATGATACAAGTTTTTTTTTCAAAATAAATCAATTTTTCTTTGATAAATATATCTACCCTATATGTATAAAATCCTAATGAAACGAATTTATGAAACTCAAGTATGAATCGACTGATTAAACAACTGATTATGTTTCACGGCGATTTCTCCTAAAATATAGAATACTTTGCGATAAAATTAACACCAAAAATCAATATTGATCCGTAGATTTCAAAACAGGTATCAGAATATTTAAATTCGAATTAGTTTTCGAAATATTAATTTTTTTCTAATTTTATATACATTTTTTCTAATGATGCCAACTCAAATTTTAATCAAACACTTATTTTTTTTTCATATTTTAGAAAAGGTTATTTTAAATTAATTTGGCGACGAGTTTGACCTACCTTAAATGTGTGCTAAAAAATGTATCATGTTTCTTTTATTCATAATTCAATTTGTATTTCATTATCAATTTATTTAATACAAAACCTTCATTTAAAATTGAAACCTTTAAAATAAATGGCTTTTACTTCATTCTTTATGTACGCAACGCGGTACCTAATTGGCGCCAAATTGGCGTTATGTTGCCTGACATGGTAACCCGGCTATTGTTACTTATTTATTTTAAAATGTTTATTTAAATTTATTTTATTTTTATTTACACAAAATGTTATAAATTGTTTTGTTCTATAGTTATGAACTATTTTTTTTTATTTATTGTTATTTCATTTTAAAAATAACAGAAAATAATTTAAAAATACATATATAACAGGTATTTGAAAACGCAGTTTTCGCCAAATTGTCGTAAAAAAAGAAAAAAAAATCACGCAAAACCCAGTGCGTATGGGAAAATGCAACAAATCATGAGATTTAATTTCCACTTCAATGCAACGTTTTAATGTTATTACTTCTCCCGTCGACCAATTTCGTCAAATTTTATAAATAGCCAAATTATACAAATTGACATTTTTTTTTTTTAATAACAAAAGAACAAATAAATTAGTATAACATTAATTAAAATACAAATAAAACGTCGAAATAAAAATCACTTGATGGCGTGAACATGTGTAACTTTCTTAAAGTCAAATGAATGAAACATTTACGATCAACTATTATTGGCATTTAATCTTATAGTTTGGCGACAGATTTTTGGTCGATGAGGTAACCAAGTAACAGCGTTTTAATTTAGCACTCGAAAAATAAAAAAATGCTAACTGGCGAGTTAAAAAAAAAGCTATTGGCGATATTTTCACCAGGTTAATATAAAAAGTACCAGGAATTCTTTGCGATCATGGCAACTTTTAGGTAGTTTTATTCGAAAAAATAATTTAGATTTTTAATCAAAATGGAAACCTTTCTTATGAAAAGCGAAGGAATCAGCCCGTTGTTAATGGCAGTTACATGACTTGGACTATAATAATATAAACGAAATAATGGGGATATAATATATTCGGCGACTTATCACACCTGTGTCTGGCTAACATTAAAGTACCAAAATGGCCACCTGGAATATAAAAAGCGAAGGGATCCGCCTGGAGCTGTTGATGAAGTCACATGGCTTAGTCTATTATTATAGAGATTGTTTTCAATTCTAAAAACAGCGCAAAGAATAAGATTTCCTAACGATTAAAAATTTATTTTCACGTGACTATTAAAAACAGAAAAAAAATATTACTATTAAATGAGTACGTGTTAAAAGCAGGAAAATATTGAAAATTATGTCTAGAAAATTGTATTTACACGTGAATATTAAAAGGGAAAGGAAACTTTAAAATAATAAATACATTAATATGCGTTTAACCCTTTCACGGACAAGGCACTTATATTCGTAAAATCTTGAAATCAGTGAATGGCACCAGAATTTACAAACAAATTTCGAAATACAAAAATGCTTTTGTTCACTTACTTAATAAAAGGGAAATTTTCATCCCAATATCCTGGTGCTAATGTGGCATTTAAGAATTAAACTTAAGTGATCCAAAAATGTACCACCGCCCTTGAAGGGGTTAAAGCAGCAAATTTTAGTAATAGTAGTAAATTGTATGATATCAATCGTTTTATAACGCTGTTAAAAATACCGAGAGACAAAGACTGTGTTTACTTAATTCATTTTATTTTACATTCTTTTCAAATGTTTAACTGATCTTCTTTAACCAAACACGAAAACAACCATTGGATGTCTTAACAGCATCTGATTCTACCTTAAATTTTTGCAATCAAAGGGAATTGAATGGAAACCCGTTTACAGGAAAATCGCTAGAGGTCTTTTCAGTATAATTCAATCTTCTCTAATCTTTTTAAAACCGATCAGGTTAGCGTGCTTTTAGATTCTGCAGTGTCTGAACGGGGGTTGGCGAGCGTAGCTTGCAGGGGGCAGAGCCCCCTAGAAAATAAATAAAATTAATGTGATTTAATAATAAACAAAGAAGAATGAAATATAAGCTGTCTCATATTTATGTAAATATATAATTGTAACAGAAATACCTTTTATTTAAATATATAGCACATTTAAACATCCTGATTTAATATACTTCGTTACTTGCTAAAAGGGGTTATGTTTATTATACAAACTATCTTCATGTTTCGACTTCATCGAAGTCGTTTGAAGATCAATTAGAATATTCTATAGATGCATGATCTATATTGCAATATTTTAAAACGACATCATATACGTTTTAATAATCTGACACGTTTTTTTTTTCTTTGATGTTTATTATCTTATTCTTAAGTATGGTGTAAATCAATCAATAATTTTGGTAATTTCTATTGTTTAAAATTATGTGATATCATTACATATTCGTGCATGTGATACAATTTTAATGGTTATCTGAATATACCATTCGTCCATTTGAAATTTGTATTGTATTCTTTTAGATTTGTTCAAAAGCTCATTTTCATTACACGAAAAAAAAAAAAAAAAAAAAAAAAAAAAAAACGTATTTTATGTAACGCAAGCTATTTAGCGATATTTTTATATTACAAGGAAATTAAAAAAAATTTTTTTTTTTAAGTAAGCTGGTGTTATTAGCACTAAATATTGTAAAAAGTACACATATTTAATAATTATGTAAATATATTAAAAATGGTGAATAAACATATATTTTGTATCTTATAAACTATATATAAAGAATTTTCAAACAAAACGGAATCTGATAGCCATTAAATATATAAATACTTAGTATATTAACCCTTTATGCACTGAATTAGGAATTCATGAACATTTTATCTTCTAAAGCATTTTTCGCGATTAAACTACATTAGAAGATTTACATAATCATTTAATAAATTTTAGAAGGATTTTTTAAGGATTGAAGAATACAGAAGTGTGAATTACATTTGAATTTATAGGGATTTTGTGCAACATTTATATCCCCACTCAAACCTTTTATTTTAAATATTTTTCTTGGTATTTTGTAGAATTTGGAAATGTACAAATATAATGTTCTTACAATAGAAATATAGAAATATTTCCGAATTCATTAATTCCCCCTCCCCCAAAACGACAAGAAAGCTGAAAAGATTCAAAGGCAAAAGAAATCATCCTTTTAAAAATTGTTTTGTGTAACAAATAATGCTATTGGAACAACATAAAGTAATATATCTCTAACTCATTCTAAACTATATTACAACTAATCCATGTGTTAAATGAATTTTATAACAAGTTATTTTAATGGTACTTATAAGTACCCTCAATAGGGTTAAATGCATCAAAATTTAACCAAGCATATTTTATAAAAATAGTGAAAATCTAATTTTATCAGGCCATCTTTTTTGTTTTAAATCAGTACACATAAACTATAATAGCAAAATGTATTTTCTTAGGAACTTTCCAAATATGTTTTTTCAAGTCTTCCAATGATAGTACATGAAACCAAACTACTTCCAAAATCAATAAAATGTATGTGATCTAGAATTTGAAAAAAGAAAGAAAAGGGGAAATTCTTATGAAGTGTTATGGTGACACCTTTTATTTCGATAAAAGCGGTTAGAGTCTATAGGGGCGGTGATAAAAGGTTTGTGGAGTTGTGATAGGTTTTATAGAATAAACTTTGATTTCATTTTGAAGGTAGAAAATTATATTTGAAGTGAATCGAAGTACTTTTAAGGTGTTTGATAGACGTCTAGCGTTACAAATATATATTGTTTCATATTATATTAACTATAGATGAGTTTTATATCGTATCAGATTTTTATGAATAATAATAAAAAAAAAAAGAATAAAGGGCAAAAACATGATTGAAAATGTACTACAAAACTTTTTAAATCTAAAAATAGAACGTTTGCTCTCTTTAGAAAGATGTCCATAAATGTGCATTACACGTGAAATATAAAAGATAATTCATTCTTCATAGCACTGGGGGGAAACGATTTTGATTTTTAGAAAATAAACACCATTACTATACAAAATTGGACCTCTGAATTCAAATATGACCTTGATTTTGACCTATCAGGTGTAGGTTTAAATATATGTAACATCCCTCTGTTACATATACGAAGGTAAGACGTGACTATGTACGTGTACCGGTCACAACTGACCACAACACGGTGCCCTCCAAAAGGACCGCCACGGCACCCACTGCAAGGGGGTCCCCACAAGACCGGGCTAGTCATTCTGGCCTGCACTGATGTGTCTCATAAGTAGGGCATCCCAAGCAGGATTGTCCCGCTTTTGTCTCCTCTGGAGCATTGCACAAAACGGGGAACCACGGACCAACACTCTCATTGGTCAATGACGGTCCCCCGAACTTTCCACTACCAAAGTCCGAACGCTGACGAAGCAACCCGGCTCAATATAACTCTAAAGAGGGGTCGGAACAGGTTCGACCCGATGCAGAGCCACCGTCACATCATCGAATTTTAATCGCGGGTCATTTCATAGGCCCGCGATCGGAAACTAATGAGGGGGACTCCACACCGGCTTGCTTTACCGCGTGCCGAAATATGCGAAGGTAAGTCAAAACATTATCCGCAATTTTGACATAACCCTTTTTACATTGCTCATACTGACCTCTGTCCTCGTTAGCTTTATTAGCCCCCGAAATGCTATTTCTTTCTCTCAGCTTATTTTGTCTCCAATAAATAACATTACCTTGTGTACGCTAGTCGTAAAACAAAAGCCGATGTTTCATTGTGCAATTAAATACTCTAGCATTTTTTTAAACTTCTAAGCATCGCACATTTTCATTGTTTATACCGTCGTATCGAAAAAAAAAAATACTTTTTAATGCAATTTGTTTGAAAATTTCATCTCCATTTGTTTTTGAATTATTAATTTTTTTGTTGTTTTTAGCGACATTTGTTTAATTTTGGCAACTCAAGTACTCCATTTCTGTAGAAAGTCAAGAAAAAATTGTTGAAAAATAGCAATTATATCTTTTTGTTGCAATTTTCTCATACAAACGGGAAAAAAAAATTAATTAAAATTCGTGCTATTTTGAGAAAAATATAAATGAAGGATTTATGATAAAACATGGAACTATTATAAACTATATTTAATTTTAAGAATCTATATTAATGCAAATGACGTCATTTTACATAAAATAAAAGTGTGTGCTTTAAGTATTAAAATCTATTTATATAAAATCCAAGTCTCTGTGTGTCCCTCACGATTCCGGTAGGACCACCTCATTGAAATGAGTAATTGTTGAAAAATACTAATGCAGGGTTACCACAGTAGCGCCAAATGTTGGCAACTTGGCGATAGCTGGCTGATTTGGTGAAATTCCCATTTAAACCTATTAATCTTTCATAAAGGAGGTCACCGAAATTTAATTTAAACTCCGCTCTTTTAAGATATTTTTCAAAATCTATGAGAGAGAATTTAAAGTATATCTTTACATCTTCCTCCCGATGCTACTAATAAAATAACCGCCAATAGACGACGCTGTACTGTGTGAGCTCCTAACTGCGCGATTTTAATGTGCTTTAAGTACTTTTCCAGTATAGGTGCCGTGGCGAAAAAGGAAATTTGGCAACATATTTTCCGGGAACCTATCCACTGTTTCATTTTATATACACACGCATTTTTTTTAAAATATTTATACGATTTATTTAACATAAAAAAGACGTTTCTCTAATTTTATAAAGAAACAGATGTGATTTGTACATAAAAACATCAATAATATACATATAAAATAAACATATAAAAGAAACAAAAACGCTCACCAAGTTTGTTTTTATAGCTGATTATACGATTTGACAACAAATCTCGATATTTTTCCGTTATACGGTCACCATGCCAAAATGTATGCTAATGCGCCAATTATTTCAAAATGCTAAAAGATATTTTTAATTTTATGCTAGCAGTTTAATATGAGTTTTATTTTATTGCTTTATTTTATAACAGTTATTTGTTCACTTATTTTAAGTATATAATTGTGATTTAATGAAATAGTTCGTAAAAGTCTGGAATTTTCAAATGTTATATTTTTTAAATGCTCACTTTAGTATCGACAATGTTTTTTCTTTTATTTTTCAAATGCTTCAATTCACGTAATTTTCATTTTTCGCCATCTATTACGCTTGGCGACAAAGGTATCCGTATAACGGAAACGAAACCAAATCTTACTTTCTGATGCCCAAATTACACCAAGCTTTTTTTTTAAAAAACGCCAAAGCTCCTACAGTGGAAAAGTAACAAACTGTCTATTATTTTGTGCTATCTGTGTTATAGTTTGTACTATATGTAAGGGGTGTGGAGCGAAGAGTTTAAAAATTAAATATTAAAGTTTCGGCACAGATGTCATATAATACACGCGTCGAATATTGGCGCGATTTTTTTTCTGACGCCAATGTCATATGCACAACGGGTACTTAACTGGCGGCAAAGTGTCGTTATTTTGCTTGATATGGTAACCCGGATGTTGTTGTTTATGCTGTTGATGTTTTCGCCAAATTGGCGTATATGACAATTGTGCCAAAGTTTCTATAAAGCAGTATAAGACTAAAAAATTAAGAATAAAATAAATGCAAAATAAGACTAAAGAAGAAAGAAAAATCATGCTTTAAGCATAGAATATGCAGCACTTTCCAACACATCCTGAATGCTTTAACAAAACTTCGCTATTTGGGGAAATAAGATAACTAAGTAAACATTTTAGAAGACGCATAAAAATTTTTAAAAATTTATTTCAGCAGTTACTGTCCATAGCCAATAGTATCGTTATTACGTGACACTATTTAGCCAAAATTTAATTTAAACTACTCTTAAAACTACTGAAATCACATTTCCAGATATTATCATCCATAGACGGTTATGTATCCAATTCTTTGCGTGACCCTGTATATCATTTTATCTATATTCTACAGACATTTCTTAGTAAACTAAATGCAGTTTAGCGTAAAAACGCATAACTCTTTTAAAAACCACCTTTAAGCAATTTACTCTCATACTCAGTAACCCTTACGAATTCTTTTGTGTAGCCCTGCATATGAACTGTAGCATTTATACACACAGTATAGTATGCATAAATGTAGTGAAACATAAAAGCGCATATCATAATTAAAAATTCATTTCTAGCAATCATTGCTTATGTACAATACTTCGGAGAAAAGTTGCTTTGCGAGAAAGAAGTTTGTCAACGTATTTTCTGACGACATATTTACTGCTTCATACTCACAAGCAATTTTTTCCATATGTATGCAATTTATTTAGGTAGTTGTTAGCTATCCCGTCGACCAGTTTCGCCGTATTATATAGATCGCCAAATTATACAAATTGACATAATTTTTATTTTAAACAACGAAAGATCAATTAAATTAGCAAAACATTAATAAAAATACAAATATAACGTCGAATTAAAAATCACTTGATGACGTAAGAAACACATGATCATGTTTAATGTCAACCATTATTGGCATTTAATCTTACAATTTGGCGACAGTAATTTGGTCGACGGGATAACTAACAAGTACCTTTATTTAATGTAAAAAAAGCTATTTACCCATTTTTTATAATAAACAGAAGTAATTTTGGCACAGATGTCATATTCGCCCCATATTGGCGCGATTTTTTCCGACGCCAATTTGACGAAAACATCAACAGCATAAACAACAACATCCGGGTTACAATTTCAAGCAAAATAACGACACTTTGGCGAGAGGTAAGTACCCGGTGTGTATATGACATTGGCGTCAAAAAAAAAAAAAAATCGTACCAATATGGGGCGAATATGACATCTGTGCCGTAATTTTTGCACAGATGTCATATACGCATCGGGGTTGGCTTGATTTTTCTCTGACACAAATTTGGCAGAAATCTCGCTTTCGAATACCAGTTACTTATACATTTTTAAATTATTTGCTATCATTTTGAAAAGGAAATAACTATAAATAAATAAAAGTGGAACAGATGTCATATTCGCCCCATATTGGCGCGATTTTTTTTCGGTTGCCAATTTGGCGAAAACATCAACAGCATAAACAACATAATCCGGGTTACCACATCAAGCCTTTTAGCGCAAGTTAAGTACCCGTTGCCTATAGGATATTGGCGACAGAAAAAAATCGCGCCAATATGGGGCGAATATGACATCTGTACCATAAAAGTTTGAATAATAGCTATAGAACAAAACAGTTTATATAATTAAAAACAGAAAATAAAAGCAAATAGACAATTTATTAATAAATAAAAAAAAATAGCCTGGTTACCATAGCAGGCAAAATAACACCATTTTGGCGCCAGTTAGGTATCTCGGTACCTATCTGAAATCTGTGCCGTAATTTGTATATATATATATAAAAATATTATATATATTTAGAAACGATTTTTTTATGTATATAAGTGCATATATAAACGAAAATAAAAGTTCATTAGATTTGTTTTCATAGCTGCTTATATTTTTTGGCAACATATCTCACTTTCTGATGCCCGAATTGCGCCAAGCTTTTTTTAAACATGCGCTGTAATGGAAAAGTACCTAAATAAATAATTAACAGAAATAACCAATTATACAAACTAAAACTTTTTATTTCGAGATCAAAGCATTGTTTTTAATCTCAATTAAAAATACATATATCCTTGGATAACTTTAGTTGAAATTAGGTTCACAGCTTAATATCTCCTTCCATAAACCTAAACAAACACAAGTGATTCATTCATCGTGAAACTTAAAAAAAATTTAAATCATTGAGGTAATCCTTCACAAAGTAAGTTCTCCAACAATCAATGGACAATATTCTAATGACATCATAGTAGATAAAATGGTGGCGGTATCGATTGTTTATGGTTTGAAATCACAAAGATTTAATTTTGCAATGTCTCTTAGTTACATTATTTTATTGTCATATTTATGAGCTCAGAACAAAAGCATATTTTTTCATTGTTTAGTTATTAAAGACGCAAAAAATTATAAATCCATGATTTGAAAAATTTAAATAATTTTCTTGCTTAATACTAAAAAATAACACCGGGAAGTAACAGCGGGTTTAAGTTAAATAAGTTTAACTGTTTAATTCTGTTGTAATGTTCAAAATAACTCTATTTATTAGATTTCAGTAAACAACATCAGAGCCCGATTAAACTTTGAAGTTAGAGGAATTACAATGTCATTTCAGGACCTTTCTTTTGGAGAAGCTTATCTAAATTTCATATATACATGGAAACTCTTCAGTGTTAGAAATATTATTCTTAGGACTGACATAACATCAGAACGGCCTGCAATTTTGCACAAGTTTTTGAAAACTACTTTATATCAGAAATTTTGCTAAAAACTGGTTACTTTTTTGTTATAGCGGCCCACACTATTAGGATTATGACAAGTTGTAGCCAATTTTGCCAACGTCGTAACCAAGATCGTGAAGCACACACATATAATACCATATAATACCATTTCATCATTTCATGAAATCGTATACGATAATTTAATAGTTTTTACCTTTCTTCAAGTGTAAAATGTATTTATTTTTAAGGTTTAACAATCTAAATTGTCCAATATATGAATTTAAAAAAATGTAAACAAAGATTGAATAGACATGACCGCAAAAAGCCTCAAACCTGCATAACACTTGGAACCAAACTGTGCAGATTAGTGGTCTTCTACTGTACACAGTTTTTCATAAATGTGTTTTGTTCTTTAAATGTGTTATTTTCATCTATCACTGCGGAACAAGCGAGAAAACTCATATTCTTGCACATGAGTTGTATATATCTTTATATCTAAATTTCCGTCATTTTTGACGGGCTACCTTTCTAGTTTAAATATATTTTGCAGTAGAGTCCCGATTATCCGAGTCCCGCTTAACCGATTTATTTTCTTCTGGTGAACTGGTGGCTTTTATTATTATGAAACAGCCATTATAAATGAAGCGTTACGTGAAGATGAAAGAGCAGCCGTAAAAAATTCGAACTCTGATTTTCTGGTCAGAATGAAAAAAAAAATGGCCATTTTTTTCCCATTCTGACCAGAAAATCAGAGTTCTAACTTTTTACGACTGCTCTTTCATCTTCACCTAACGCTTCTTTTAGAATGGCTGTTTCATAATAATAGAAGCCACCAGTCCACCAGAAGAAAATGAAGTAATGGAAATGGCAGGGGCGACACTAAATTCTGAAAAAGCAGAATTCCTGTCCTCTAGTTTTTATACTGATGTGTACTTTGAATTGTTATCGTAATTCCTCCATTTCTCTCCCTTTTGTTGCAGGCTCATGGGCGCTCCATTAGAGGTTTATACCAAAGAGGAGCAAAGAATAGTAATCGGGTTTTTGTGGTCGAAATGTGTAACGGGGCCGCAATCAATCGAAGACTTTCGGCACAGTACGGGAACAGAGCCTTGCGCAAAGGAGTGTCTACGAATGTGTTGATATATTCAAAAACGGTCACACAAGTGTTGCGCATGAGAAATGAGACGGATGACCGTGTACGGCCACAAATGTTCACCACGTTGAACGTGCATGTGACATGGTTCTGTTAGACATACGAGGGACTATAGATGAAGTGGCGCATTGTCTGGAAATTAGTCATGGTTCTGCCTTACGAAATCATCCACACAAGACTTGGGTTTCATAAATATGGTGCATGTGTGGCTCGCTGCTCAGCCAGAAACCTTCTTTTATGAGGGCATCAGGACTCTTGCACAACGATAGACCAAGTGCGTTGAAAACCATGGAGACAATATTGAAAAATGATTATTAACGCTAGTTTCCCATTTGTATTGCAATAAAATTTATAACTACATTCTGGATAATTTTTGACTTACTCTCCTATTACGTGTTATTCAAAGTGAATGTTGTTTATAAGCGTGTGTTGAAAATATTAAAGCAGGGATTTGTGATGGACCAATGATCCGTAAGTTCATAAAAAGCACAAATTTCGGGAAAACGATGCCCGATAATGAAGAATTAGCTTCGCGAACTTTTGTAGAACTAGTGCAAAATTTCCTTGGGAAACATAAAAGTGAAAACTACAAAGACCTTGTTTGTAACATGTTTCCAAAATTGTTAAAGAAACAGACTTGTCTAATTTCCCTAAAACATATTAATATCAGCGCATGCACGTGGTTGAAAGTATGTTTTTACAATGTAATGGAGCCAAATGGACATGAGTTCAGTAAGAAAACTAGACCTGATTGAGAAAAACAGAAGTTATTTTCGCATGTATCAGAAAAAGTTACCTAAGAATTCGTTAAAATATTTCAGGCACCAGAGAAAAAGAAATTACTGCATTGTGTAATCCATTCTGTTGCAAGTAATTGCGTTTAAGTAATTATAAGTTCACACCAGAGCTTTAGTAAAAACTTAGCAAATTTACTGCTACCTCCTAAAATAACAATGGAACAATGTGAGCAGCTGAATGGATTACCTAGTTGCGTTGCAACTTTACATCCAGTGGATAGTTGATTGTGTTGCAAGGGCATTAGGGAGCCTTAAAAAAATAATGTTTAGACGTAGCTGGTAGCCACAAAATTAAATTTACTTTTAAGAAAAAGAAAAGACTAACAAAAAATAACAAAGTACATAAGTACTAGTATAACATATGTGAAAAAGAAAAAAAAAAACAAAGAAAAGAAAAAAAAAGAATTAAAAAAGAAAGAAAATTCCATTAGTTCCAAAAAAAGAAGGAAAAGACGAAAAAGCTACCGGGGAGTGGCCCATAAAAAAAAGACTCTTCTCAGAGACCATACATTAGTTTAAAAATATATAATGCTAAAGAACTAGCAGAAAAACATTTTTTTTTAATACTGTAGACAGGACAGAACAAACAGAAAGGTTAAGTATAGCAGAAGGTGAGGGAAACTCAGTCTTCATCGTTAAGCAAAAGCGAGTATTTAGGGCGTTTTCTGTTAATGGGGCCGGATACCTCGTAGTCGGGTAGTTCCGCTATAATTTGGTTAGGGAGGTTGTATACAGATTTATAAAAATTTTTAGCAAGTTTATTAATGCGCTGTTTTAAGGAAGTGGTTTTCAAATCCCTGCGGATAGTGGCGTTACGAAGAAAATGGTGACCATTACGGATATAGCGTAAGTTTTTGTTATGAGCACCGTAAAGATACTCCATACTGGTTTTGCAAGTGAATCCCCAGATTGGACAAGTATAAGTTAAGATTGATCTAATACATGCATTATACAAGATTAGTTTATTATGAATAGAAAGAGTATTGCTTTTGAGAAGAGGAGAGAGAGCCTGGGAGATACCAGCAATTACTTTTCTGAAAAATTAAAAGTGAAATTTTATACAAATATTCCGGTGAATATTTTTATTAAAATTACGAATTACTTTTTCATGGTTAATATTAAGTGGTATAGAATATATTCCATCGCCCTTCAAAGAGTTAAGCGCATCTCAGTATTTTTATTTTCTCGTTTTCGAATGAGAGTAACTGAAAACAAGCTATATGCAGGTGTACCAAGTCCAAGATACTTCAGGGCAAGTTAAAGGTGTCTATAACGCAGAATATATTTCGAGAATTGAGTAAGTTTTGGTGTTTCGTGTTAAAACAATTTTTGTTATTCTAGGAAAATGAGTTAAAGTCAATAGGTTGTTTATAAAAACTTTTGCAGGTTTAGTTTCAAGTGATTGTTTTTACTTTCTTCTTACCAGAGAAGAAAGTATTGTGATCGAAAAATTTTTCGACTTCTGGTTTTCGACGGGTTTACGTGTTTTAGGTGTTAGAGATCCCGAAGAAAATGTTTGCATAAAATGTCTGTCAGTCCGTCCGTGTGTTGGCATATCCGTTTGTGCTCATTGTATCATCCAAAACTGCATTAAATTATGCATAGAATTGAACGAAATTTCATGGTAATGATTTGGCTATGGCCAACAGGTCCCACCTGAATTTGGTAATTATCTGCCGTATGGGTATGCTGTAATAGCTTTATAGATTTTTCTTAGTTCTATTGTACATCGGCTGTTCAGGCAGCGATGGGTAATTTGCATCTAGTAACCCGTCGATTATCAAGCAGCTGATGTACAGAAGAATAGTGAAAAACATTGATTTTACAAAATAGTATGACTGAGATTAACTTCTTTTTACTGTGATTAGTAAAAGGAAGCAGAAACTTAAGAAAAAAATCAAAGCTGGTGTAATATTGAAGTAATAACACAGAAGTATTAACATGTGAATCAATTTTTCAAATATTAACATACTTGAGAAAGAAGAAAGTTTTGAGATTGACACAATTGACTAGTTACACAATAGAATTAGATTTCATTGAAACTAATAAAAAGTATTTTGCTAATTAAATTCTTCTTATTGCTTATGTAATTCCTACTCTATTTTCTTTTTCAGACATATTACAAAATTAAAATTGGTTAAGAAATAATTCAAATTACAGAATTATCAACTTAGATTATATTTAGTTAAATTTTCCGTAGAAAGTTACAGAAAAATGTGCCTTACATGTAAAACATAAAACAAAAACTCCTTCCGGCCAGTGCCGGGAGGAAGAGGTAGCTTTCATAATCCTTATTTTAAAAAAGCCAACTTATATCATGCAAACACACGAAGCTCAATTTAGTGAAAACCGAATATAGGAGATTCAATACTAATTTTTATCAATATAATGAATGAGAATTTCGCGAAATTAGTCAGCTTTATCCAAGCTGCTTTTCTTTAAAGTAACTTATATTTGGCTGCCAAATTCGGCAATTTCTTAAAGTGCCTGTCATTTTAAGACAACATGCTGGATGAGGCTAAGCAGTGAACTTGGTCGAGACCTTAGTAATTGCTGTGCACATGCTCACTCACATCGGAATCGGTTAATATATAGGAGTGCTGTCGCATGCAAAAAATCAGATTTTTCAAAATGTCACCCACGTTAGAAATTGAAACTGCTATATCTGAGCCATTTTTTAAGGTAAAGACAAACAAAAAATGCTCCTGAATCCTTATATCAAGATCAAATACTTAAGAAAGAAACCTTTTTCAATTTCTAATTTTTTTGCACCTCACTTTAAATAAATATATATTTTTTAATTTAATGGCCGCCATTTTGAAACAAGATGGCTGATGAATCTGGCCAGCGAACTTGGTCGAGGTGTTGATGTATACTATCCACATGCCTTCTTACATCGAAATAGGTGAATACGTGTGTTATCGCGTGACAAATACAAGATCGTTTCAAAATGTTAGCCATGCTAGAAATTCAAAGTGCTATAAATCAACCATTTTTTAAGATATCAAGAAAAGAACAAATTTTCAGAAACAAAAACTGCTCCGGAATCTTTGTATCAAAGCCAAACACATAAAAAAAATATCTTTTTCATTTTCCAATTTTTTAACACCTCATTTTGAATTTTAAATTTAAATTTTTTTAAATGGCAACCCTTTTGAAACAAGATGGCGAATCAAGCTGGCCAACGAACTCGGTCGAGACATTGGTATGTACTATGTACAGACCAAGTTACATCCAAATAGGTTCATAAATACGCCTGTTATCGCGTGACAAAAATCAGGTCGTTTTAAAATGTCAGTCACAAGAGAAATTCAAAATGCTATTACTCAGCCATTTTTTTTTTTTAGATATAGACGAAAGAAAAACTGTTCCGGAATCTTTGTATTAAGGTCAAACACATACAAAAAAAATCTTTTTCATTTTCCAATTTTTTGGTATCTCATTTAAATTTTTTTATTTTTTTTATATTTTTAAATGGCCGCCATTTTGAAACAAGATGGCGGATGAAGCTGGCCAACGAAATCGGTCGAGATATTTGTATGTACTATGTACACACCAAGGTACATCCAAGTCGGTTCATAAATACGCCTGTTATTACGTGAGAAAAATCAGGACGTTTCAAAATGTCAGCCACGCTAGAAATTCAAAATGCTATAACTCAGCCATTTCTTAAGATATAGACGAAACAAAAACTGCTCCCGAATCTTTTTATCAAGGTCAAACACATAAGAAGAAAATATTTTTTCAATTTTCAATTGTTGGTACCACATTTCAAATTTAAATTTTTCTTAAAAATTTAAATGGCCGCCACTTTTAAACAAGATGGCGGGTGAAGCTGGCCAACGAACCCGGTCGAGACATTGGTATGTACTATGTATAAACGAAGTTACATCCAAATCGGTTCATAAATACGCCTTTTATCGCGTAACAAAATTCAGGACGTCAGCCACGCTAGAAATTCAAAATGCTATAACTCAGCCATTTTTTAAGATATAGACGAAACAAAAACTGCTCCGGAATCTTTGTATGAAGGTCAAATACATAAGAAAAAAATATTTTTGCATTTTTAATTTTTTGGTACCACATTTCAAGTTTTAAATTTTTTTAAAAATTTTAAATGGTCGCCATTTTGAAACAAAACGGCGGATGATGCTGGCCAACGAACTCGGTCGAGACATTGGTATGTACTATGTACACACTGAATTACATCGAAATCGGTTCATAATTACGGGAGTTACAGTGTGACATAGGTCAGATATATATATATATATATATATATATCAATTTTGAACGGAAGGTGGTTTCGGGGTCTGGTGGTCATGATCGATGAAAATATACCAAAATTTTTTGAAATCGCTTTCCTCCGAACGGCTGCAATAGGTAGCTTTTTTGTAAAGAAAGCTACCTAAAATTCATCATTCTTAAGTACCTCTAAATATTTCTCTCTAGTCCTAGAATGGGGGTACCTAAAACCAAGCTGTTTGTAAGCTCTTTTAGTTGTACATGACTAAAAATTCATTTCGTAGAAAAAGGAAACTTTGGAAAAGCAGTAAAATGATATTTTTATTTCTGGTAAAATAGGTTAGAATCAATCGGCTGTGGCAGAAGTTTTATAGGGATGCGAAAGTTTTTATAACGTAAAACTTCATTGTATTTCAGATTTAGAAAGTCCTTTAAACATTCTTCGGGAGTCTAGTGGAAAAGTAATATTAAAAATACATAACTTTTTCTTACTATATTAGTTATAATTATGATTTTTTCAGCTTCAGAAATTTCTGTGTGTTATGTAATAAGACAAGAATAAAGCATCAATGAAATCTGAAAATTTAGTTACGAACTGATAATTATCTTTATTCACCTGATGCTGAAACATTTCAAATTACATTTTTAATCTTAATAAGGAAAATTTTAGTATAGTTTTAAAATATTTAGAGTTAATATTTTCTGGCATTATGTAAAAATATGTCTATAATTGTATTAATTTAATTCTTTTGAGCGATATGAGCAGAATACACAGAAGTTTGAATCTCATATAGCAGGAACTTCTTAATGGTCAAAAACACCTTTATTAAAACATGTAAGTATTTAGGCTTGTTATATATCCTTTCATATTTTGTTAGCTGCAGATTGATTTTAAATCGTTTTAGCAGATTTTATCTGATATAATACGAATACAACAAAAATTAAAAAAAAAAAAAAACTATGAAAATTTACTATAGAACTGGTATAAACATAAACATGGACTTATTTCATTCATGCCAAACATTTAAAAATAAAATGTCAATTTTTAAATTTGTAAAAAAAACATTTCACAGTGTTGGAAAATATGTATATCCAAAATATTTTGTAATACTGGAAGTAATCAATAGGCTCTTTTGTTTTTATTTTATGAAGAAATAAACTGCTTTAATACATGATACTAAATTAGGTTAAAATACCTATAGAAAGTTTCGCAAAAATGAACATTACACAGTAAATATGAAAGCTAAATTTACCTTTGTTATGTACCTACCAGTATTTCTTGTATTGTTAACGAACTACAGTACATGATAACGAGTTACTTTTGAGCTTCTTAATGTGTATATGACTGATAACAAAATTTCATGAAGAACACAAAAATTTGTTGAAATGCTAAAATAACACCTTTTATTCATGTATAACAATTTAAAATTGATTGGTTGTTTTGGAATATGTTTGTGACAAATTTTATAAAACAGAATTATATTTTATTGAACAGGTAGAAAATATTTTTCTTATTAAAAGTCCTATTCGACTCATAAATATTTATCCGTGTTTTTCTTAAAATAATTGTTTATTTCTTATAAAAATATTAATATATAGTTTCAAATTAGCTAAAATTTTCTATAGGAAGCTCTATAACAATGCACATTAAACATGAAATACATAAGCTAAATTTATTCTAATGTACTTTAATAGCATTTCTCTTCCATACATCGGATAAGAGTACCTGAAACTACTTTCAAACTCTTAAAGGTGCATATGACTCCGAATATATTTTGATGAGGAAACTTTGGTGTAGTTTAAAGATGAAATTTTTTGTTGTTGTTGTTCCTGATAAATAAGTTAAAGGTCAATAGGTTATGTTAGATGTGTTTTGTGGTAGGATTTATATAATGTTGATGATATGTTAATATTTATATAAAATGTGACAGAATTTATAATGAACTGTGATTTTGAACTGTGATGATTTATATTACTTCCGATATTATTCATAGGATAGAATTGTATTTTATTTAGAGAGAAGAAACTTATTTTTTTTATAAAAAATATTATTAAATATTATTGAAAAAAGTCTTATTATTAAAAAAATTCCTTTTTTTTATTCAAATGTTAATATATTATATTAAATTTAGTTCAAATTTCTATTGAAAGCTGCATAACAATCCACATTACACATGAAGTATAGAAGCAAAATTTATTCTTATGTACTTACTAATATTTATTTTTTAGTCAACGGATAAGAGTACATGAAACTAAGCTACTTTTAATCTCTTTAAGTGCACACATGACTTAGAATTTATTTTGATAAGGAAGTAAACTTTCTTGAAGTCTTTTAATGATACCCTTTATTCGGGGAAACGAAGTTAAAAGTCAATAAGTTATGAAAGGAGGTTTATGAAGTTGTGATACGCTTTTTTTTAAATGGAACTTGATATTATTCAAGAGAAGGTTTTTTTTTATGCTTAGAATTTTTTTCGGATGGCTAATGGATGTCCAGTGTTAAGAAAATGTATCTTCTCATATTGAATTATTTATAGATAGATTTTAGATTGGTTCAGAATTTCATGCCAATAGGAAAAATCGAAGTACAGTAAACTCTGTCTAAGGCGGAATCAACTGGGACCAAGAAAAGTTTCCGTTGTACACAATGTGCCGCCTTAGACAAATTTTACTCTATGTTTATGGATTCGCAGGGACATGAAAATCTTTCCGATATGGAGACTTTTCCGTCTTATACAGAGTCCATCTTACAAAAAAAAAAAAAAAATCCTCTGAGAATTTAACTGCTAAACTGAAATAGTTGAATGTTAAATTTAAGCGAAAACATTTAATTTATATTTCAGTCTATTATTGCTTTACGTCGACTGCGCAGAACGCGGATGCGCGTCTAGTTGTTCATTGGAGGTGTGGGTGGACACAGATTTGCTTCCTATCCTGACTTGGATAGAATGCATTAGTTTAGCTTCAGGAATAAAATTCAGCGTTGAAAGCTGTGTGAGCATATAAATAAAGCATCCCGTTTGCTGTGTTTGTCGCCATTTTGTGTGTATGTGTTTGTGTGATGGGACTGATCTTATTTTCGATATATTTTATGTTTATCTGAATTAAAGAATTATTACCAATCAAATGACCATCGTTTATTTCCGACAATAGCAATATTTGCTTCTGTTAGTACAGAAAAGGAACGTGCCAACTAAGTGCTAACGACGCAGATTCGCGTCCATGTAGTAAGATAAGTGGAAATGAGTTAATGTGCCACCTCCGTTATAGTAATTATTTTTTTATAACCATACCGATTTTTTCTGGATTAAAAACTAGAGGAGGCTAGCACGCGAATACATATAATTCTCCGGACGTAACGTTAGCTTATAGATTATTTTTTATGTGTTTGTTTCTGGATACATGTAGCACTAATTAATCCTTTATGTACTGAATTATGAATTCATGAAAATTTTATCTTCTGAAGCATTTTTCGAGAATTGTTTAAACTACATTAGAAGATTTACGTAATCATTTAATACATTTTAGAAGGATTTAGAAGGATTAATTAAATTTGAATTCATAGGGATTTTGCGCAATATTTATAACACCACTCAAATCTTTTATTTTAAATCTTTTCTTAGTATTTTGTACAATTAGGAAATGTAAAATATAATTTTCTTATGACAGAAATATAGAAATATTTCCGAATTGACCCCCCCCCCCCCCCAAACGTCAAGAAAGTGGAAAAAATGCAAAGGCAAAAGTGATCATCTTATTAAAAATATTTTTGTTTTGTGTAACCATTAATGCTCTTGTAACAAGATAAAGTAATGTATCGGTAACTCATTCTAAACTGTATTACAACTAATCGAATTATTCAATGAATTTTATAACAAGTTATTTTAATGGTACATATATGTACCGTGAGTAGATAAAGGGTTAAAATTTCCTTACCATCTCATATCTTCATTAAAAATAACAAATTGTCATGTAAAGTGCTTTTGCATCATAAGACTTCTAATGTTAGACTTTTAGCATTAAATCGTTTCTGTTTTGCAATGGAAATTAAATAATTGAAATTGGCCTATATATTCAAACTAGCAGAACTACCCGACTTCGCTTGTGTCAATAATAGGCGTCCCACGGGGTAAAATACATTAAAATGAAATAATACGGCAATGATACGGAAATAACTGAGATTAGTGCATTCCCGTCCACGAATCATTAAAAAGACCAATAAGAAATATAAATATAAATAAAATAGTCTTAATTACGTCTACTACTAACTATACCATAATAATATATATTCCAAACAAATATCAACACATATATTAAAATACAATTATTTGCTTAAAAGACGTCATTTACGACCTAACCCATAAATTGTGCCTTTGTTGAAATTTTTCTTAACTTCTGAAAATCATACAATTTCGTTTTTCCCACTGTCGAACAGGATAAAGTTCTTTCAAATGAAATTTCTTTAAAAATTGTATCTCATTTGAATGTATTTTAAAGTAATTTTCAATCATGGATATTTTAAATTTGTATGCAGCCCAATTACGAAAGATATACCTGTTTGCTGTTAATGCAATATTATAAAGAAAAGACTATGAGTAACTGTAGCATCATATTGTTGGTGGCAACAACCTAATCCAACCATAAATTTAACTTTTATTGCATTTGACCTTTAAACATGGCACATTTGATTGTTCCAACGTCTAATAGAACACAAAAAGTACTTTCAGTAATATATGTTTGGAAAGCTTTTTTCAATTTACAGATTCTTTTTATCTATTTTAAATTAATTTCCAATCACGGAGATTTTTTAAAAATATACCTGCAAGCCAATTAAAAAAGATATATCCGTTTGCTGTTAATGCAATATTATGAAGAAAAGACTATGAGCAACGCCTAGCATCATATTGTTGGTCGCACCAACCTAACCGTAACATAAATTACGCTTTTACTGCAATATGATCTCTAAACATCATACATCCGATTATTTCAACTTCTAACAGAAAACAAAAAACACTTTCAGTAATTTGTTTGAAAATTTTATCTCAATTTTCAGATTTTTTATGTTTTTTAAAGTAATTTTTAACCTTGAATCTTTTAAAATATGCCTGCAACCCAGTTACAAAAGATTAACTTAATTTCTCAAAAACATTGTAAATAATTCAGTATTTGGTTGTTTTCGTGTACTTTTACATTATTTGTTTTTTTTCGTGTGGGAATCTCATCCCAGCTGCTTATAACTTGAGTTCTTCGGAAATAATTTTAATTTAACTTGCACTATTAGTTTTTCAATTAAGGTTTTGGTGCGTAACATTGTTATAAGCTGATTAGTCATAGAATTATAGGGAAAAATTCCATAAACATGTGGAACCCGATTATGAAAGATTAGTCTTTTTAAAAATTCCGAACTGATTTCATTGGAACTTCTATTGTTTGTTAGATAATTTTACACGGATGGTTTTAAAATACTGCATCTAGTTTTACGTCGCTTTGTTATAAAATTATGGAAGAAAGTTCAGTAGTCAGGTGAACCCGATTATAAAAGATTAGCCTTTTTAAAAAGTTCTACTGGACAGATTTTGATGAAATTTGTACCGTTACTTTGCACCCAAATTTCTGGAATTGTTTTAGTATATAACATTTTGTTGTACATGCTTTCTTATAGAATTAGCTGAAATGTTCTATAATCAGGTGAAACCAATTCTGAATGATTAGCCTTTTAAAAAAGTTAGATAATTTTTGAGGAATAGTTTTAGTATATTGCATATCCGTCTATCATTCTTATACCAAATCCTACCGTAAATGATCAACTAAAAAATTAGGCCCAAAACAGCCGAAATTTTGTCTTACACATTAGAAAATATAATAGCGCAGTTGATGATCGTATCGTTTTCAGCTATACGGAAGGACATTTGAGATAAAGATACATATTGCTTTAAAGTGGAAGATCAAATTCACCCATATATATTTCCTTTAATTAAAGATTGGTTCGGAGAATTTGTCCGCAAAGGGAGAAATGTGATACTCAGATTAATAAGTGATCGCTAAAATGAAAATACCAAAAATAAGTTTCCCCGTAGTTAAATCTAAGAAATATACTAAGGGTTAAAAATATATTCGTGTTTCAAATTAAAAACGATTTATATTTATGTACTATTTACGGGCGGTATATCAGGCATCTTTAACACATGTATATAAAGATTCATTGCCGATAATTTTTAAATAGAAACTCATATTTCCATTCATAAAATCCAAATCCGCAGCCGTGTTCAATCGTAATGTCAGTCATGAAATTTTGTTTAAAAAAGAAAAAAAGCTTACCCTAAAAAATAATAGCTATAATTTCTATTTAATATAAATCGTAGAAAAATCGTATTTTATATAACCTTATTCGATATAAATCGTAGAATGTTATCACTACATTTCAGGTATTAAAACATTTATCTAAATGATATAATTAAAGATGCATCATTACAAAGAAATAGGAAATAAATTGTAACAGCCGGTTTTTAGAACCAGTTTGAAATTATATTGACGAAATTGACGTCATATCTAGCAAACAATTTTTTTTATTATTATCTCTTTCCTTAATTCATTTCTTGATATTGAAACGACTTCATTAAAATATTTTTTTTTTTAATTTCAGAAACATTCAAGTAAGGTACTACGTCATTTTAAAATATGCTTAGTTAAAGTTTTTACACAAGTATATAAAAAATGTGCATTTACTTCTTTGAATGACGTCAATTTCAAAATCAAAAAAATATTTAGTGAGACAATCCGAATTCTTATTGGCTTATAAAACAAAGTACTCGAGTTATAGATTTTTTTTTTAATTATTAAGCAGTTTTTTAGATGTGTGGCAACAGGAAAGAAACTATTCAATTTGAAGATTTAATAAAAAGAGATATTTCTATAATGTTAAATTATGAAAGGCGATAGAAAAACGTATAAATACTGGTCTGATGATTTTTTAAAGTAGACAGCGATCTTTTCCACGTTCTAAAACGTATTTACATGAAGTTTCGTGTAAATCGGTCTAAAATTGAAGATTTGTATACCGGACATACATACAGAGAACGGCTTTTATATATACTAGAGGATCGTACCGGGCTTCCCGGGTTAAAGAATATAGGTGAAAACATTTTTTTTAATTGAAAACTAATAATTTTTTCATATGCAATAATTTTTTTAGACTGATCACTTACATTAAAAAAGCATTTCTCATATGGAAAATACGAATTATACAATCAAATATTTTTTTTAATTTATCAAAAGCGGTATTTTCTTATTAGCCGCATGATAAGAGTTATTTGACAAGATTTTGCTACTTATGGCATCCTTTTATATTCTGATAATATCAAAACTTATACATGTCTGGGAAATATGTGTTTTATTTATATTATTGTATTTATTCATAGGAAAGTTTTTTTAATGGATATTAGCCGTAAGAAAATGATGAACTTTTTATTTTGCTTAAAGGGCAAACGGATTAATCTGTCGTAATCGAGCTCCGCGCGATAGAGATAAATTAAAAAATATTTCATGCTTGAAAACTATTTTTAAAACTATAGACGCTCAGTAAACTGAGATGAACTTTACAAACAACTTCCATTTGAAAAAAAAATCCGATTTGGTGATCTAAAAATTTAAATTGTACGATTACAAATATGTTAGATTTCTGTTTTTTTTTCAATATTATTCTTTTATTTGTTTATCCCCTTGAGGTGCACCGGTATATATTATATACCACCTACGATTAATGAAGTTTTACACCAGAAAAATTTTATTAAATTTTACTTTTTTAACTTTGGTGCAAAAAAGCCGTAAAATTGCTTTTACTTATTTTGAAATAGAATTTTTCAAAGATTCCGGTGGGAATTCAGCATTTCACAAACGTAATTGCTTGCCCCTCAAGGGGTTAAAAAAGAAGTATTAATTTCGTTAATTTGTCTTTCACAAATATGTTAGATTAGTGGTTATTTTAATATTATTCTTTTATTTGTTTATAAAGGAAGTATTAATTTCGTATGCAAAAATAGTCAGAAACAAATGCAGAAAAATGTTTGTGGCTCTATGGGCAAAATGTTTATTATTATTATGTATTGAAACCGGCACGCGATAAGACGTAAAAATATCATGCTTAAAAATTATTTTAGAAAATATAATACATCAGTCAATGAATACAGTTTTTTAAACAAATTGCATTTGAAAGTAAAATGTTATCCCTATGCGACGAAAATTGAAAATGTACGATGGTCAGAAGAATACAAAATTGCAGTAGCGAAAATTTCAAGACCGAAATTTGATCGTGAAGTGTTGCCATTCGCAAAATGACGTCACCGTTACGCACAGATACGTTTGTTCTTTATAATATAGATACTTAATCAGTAAAATATAATAAAGATCAGTTATTAGCTTGTGGTTATCCATTGAGGATCTTATGATTTGGTTTCCGGAATGAAAATAGCAATTTTCACCTTCTCAAAATTTGCATATGCACTTCTCATATCCATATTCATCATTTTTTTTAATTGTGTTTTGTTTGATCATTTAAAAATCATTTTAACCCAAAACATGAAGTCACGATTGTCAGCAACATCTTTTATGTGAACTGCCGCACTCTTTACTTCAAATTCTAATCTCAATCCGGAGAGTAAAAATTTACGTAATTTATGTTTTTTAGACACATTTGTGTTAAAATGTTTAGTTTTATTTTAGAAAATGATTGTTTTCTTTTAAATATGATTTCATTTTCACTTAAATAAGCATTTCGCCTAGTGTCTGAAACTTAGTATCAATACACATGCTGAAGGAAAAACAATATAGAAAATTTATGCGGAAAAATGCGTGTTTTCAAAAGCAGTATGTCATTTTCGTTATTATGCCCCTAATATAATATCCTGCTCCTAATGGGATTTTGCGCCACTAAACCCTATACAATAATTTTTATCAAGAATTTTGAATTTTTATCAGAAAATAGTATGAATAACGTTAAAAATACCTCATTATTTCTCTCTTGCCTGCAATAATGAAAGCTATCTAATTTTCGTCATTTTGAAGAAATTTCATAAAATGCTTTTAAAATTAAAATATAAAACTGGGGATTTTTAAAAAATAAAACAGATAGTGCGATCACATCTACAAAGAAAGAGCTTTCAGTTTAAATAAAAACAATATTAGTAAAATTGTTTCAGCAGAAAGATCAGGGCAGATGACTAAAAAATACTCTTGTGTTTTAGATAAATAGATTATATAAAATTAGGCAAAAATTAAATTAAGCAATTTATGTTATTTTGATAAAATTATAGTAGAATGTCCTAAAGAATAGCATTAAAATTTTATTATTCGAGAGAATTTTCGAGAAAACTTTCAGGAACACGATATTATTTTAAACCACGAATTATTTGTTTGCTTGTCTAACTCGGCGAAGCAACTCCATTTAGGCGAGAATCATCAATTTCTGTAATATAAATCGCTATTATTTGCATGTCACCTTCTTTTATAAAGACACTCTAAATTTTTGTAAAACATTGCGTTTTATCAGTGTGTGATTTCGATTACATTATTTCAAAAGTGAAGCATTTTCACCTGTGAAGAATTTCAAAGCAGCTGGGCTGTGAAAATGACGCACTTTTACAAAACATAATTCAGGTTTAAGAATTAAAATACACGTTTTTTGATAAAATGACGTCTGCATCTGCTAAACCAATCCACTTGTACAATCCAGTCTTAAACTTCGTCTATAGAAAAGTGTGCGTATGACGTCATTATCACGGAATAACAGACAATGTTCTTGACATAGCCCATATTTTTTCAACATTTTATCAGGTTTTGTGAGAAAATGGCAACAAAGAGATAGAGTATCTCCTATTTTCGACTATTTTCCGTTTACTTTAAATGACTTTCAATAGAAATGAGATACTTTTGCTGCCACGATAAGAAAAATGGTATTAAAAACTACAAAAAAATTAATATCTCAAGAATAAATTGAGATACTGCTTTCAAACAAATTGCATTTAAAAGGGCATTTTTTTCCTTATACGACGGTGTAAAAATTTAAAATGTGCGATGTTTAGAAGTTTAAAAATTTGCAGTAGAGAAAATTGCAAAACCAAAATTTTATTTCAAACTTCGAAGTTTTGCCATTCGCAAAATGACGTATGCGTTACGCACAGATATGTTTGTCCTTTATAATATAGATAGATATACAAGAGTCTGTAAAATGTAACGGACTATCAAATTGAAAAATATCTGTTGAAACTTTTGTTGCAGCAATATATAATCACCATTTTTAATTTATGACTGCAGATTTGATTTTGGTTTGGAATTCTGCTTATGACTATATTTGACTGTGTAAGATGGTTACGAAGTAAGCACGCGAATAAAGATAATTCTCAATAGTCAACGTTTTAAAATTTTATTTTATTTTTTAAGTGTTTGCTTCAGGATACATTTAGCACTAATTAAAATTCCGTTGCCATTACATATCTTCATTAAAAATAGCAAAGAGTCATATAGTTTGTATCAGAATACTTTTAATGTTATCTTTTAAATTTAAGCCGTTTCTCATGTGACAATATGAAACCAATAATTTAATGTAACCTATAAATTCAGATACATACAATTCAGAAAAATGCAACTGTCTGTTTGTTTTGTTGAAATTTTTGTTCCAATGTCTTCACCATTTTAAATTTTATGACTTCAAATTTGCTTTCGGTTTAGTTGCTGCTTATGACTACGAAATCAGTTCTATACAAAATATCATTTGCATTTTTATGTTCGATTATTCGCTATAATAGAGTAATGTAGTTGTTCATACAAAAGAAATTTATGATTATCTTACACATGTAAAACAATTATTTTGTTTAGATTAAGTAAAAAACCTATTTTTAATAACATTTATTTGAAACTTAATATACTTTACCTATTCAAAAAAAAAAAAAAATACCTTCCCTTATATAATTCCATTTTTTTTAACCCAAGAAAATAAATCTGATCAATTTTTCAATTTTAAAGATTTCTAACTAATGTCTTTATATCCGTACGTGCTTCGAGAATGCCTGAGCTTAAGCATAATTCAGTAATTGCATAAATTATTGATTCTTGCAATAAAATATTCATTTTAATGATTAGATATAAAGATATTAAATGTTCAAAGAGAACTGGGATTGTCTTAATTTCCTATGCAAATTAATATTATCATTCCAGAAAAGGTATGACAGTATAAATTATTTGAAGAACAATTGCATTTTTACAAAGATCAATACCTTTATTTTTAAGTACTATCTTTAATGCATTTTAAGACAGTAACGAAGTGTGCTTTTAGAGAATTATGCAGTATAATAAATGAGCCAATTATATAAATTAAATTATATAACATAAAATTATATAGCAGAAATTAATATAAATGAGAAATTAATATGTAATTCATTTTCCTTAAAGACACAGAAAGATCTTTTCATTTCTCCTATAAATTATTAATTTCTGAGTCGAGTTTGAAAAGAAAAATTATCATTTTCTAGCACGCATCTTTATTACTTAAGCATTTACAGCCTGAGGGCACTTTAATTGTCATTAAAGAAAACTTAATGTAAAACTTATTCAATTCGTCTACTAATCAAAGTAGATTGCATTTTTCATACAAAGCAATTTGCTCAATCATATTTAGAAAGTCTTAGCTAAACAGTCTCAGCTAAATATTTTTAATGGGGTTATTTTCTCAACCATTTAACTAAGTTTAGCTTTTATTCTATAAAAAAATTTCAATTAAAAAACAGTTCAGATAGGACCACACATTGGACCACATATTCACATTGTTCTTATAAGAATTGTGAGATTTCCATAACAGTATTTTTTGTTAATTAGTCTAATTATAAAATATTTTGCAAAAATATCTCAAACTACCGATTTATTAAATCAGTTTTAATTAATAAATCTATATAAAAATCAAATTATTATTATAGGGGAGAGTAGCCGAATTCGGACCACTTCCCTTATTTTCAGGTGTAACTCACTTAATTTTTGTAATATCTGCTAAACATCACTACAAGGTGTCAATCTATTCACCTACTAACTAAATAAATCTTTAGGTCAATTTCTTCTTGAAAATCTTAAGTTTTATTTTAATTTGAAAAAATTGTCAAAAGTGATCCAAATTCAGCAACTGGTCGCCTAAGTTGGACCCCCAGTCACATTACTTGGAACAAACATTATCAGATTGTATTAATGACTACGGAATATAACTATCTATATTATAAAGGACAACCATATCTGTGCGTAACGCATACGTCATTCTGCGAATGGCAACATATGAGATTTGAAATTAGATTTCGCTTTTGCAATTCTCGCAACAGCAAATTTTTAAACTTTTAAACATCGCACATTTTCAATTTTTACACCGTCGTATAGGGGGAAAAATGTAATTTTAAATGCAATTTGTTTGGAAGCTGTATCTCAATTTATTTTTGAGATATTAATTTTTTTGTAGTTTTTAATACCATTTTTCTAATCGTGGCAACAAAAGTACACCATTTCTATTGAAAGTAAATGGAAAATCAGTGAGCTCCATATATAACAGGAGTTCTCAGTCAGCGGTCAGAAGCTTGCAAGGCAAATGAAGCATGCAAGGCAAAGGAGAAAAGTAGTCCGTGTTATCAATGTTAGCTATTAGTATTCTCATTTATTATTATCCTAATTTATGTTCCTCTAATTAAACTATACTTTTCAAAATAATAAATGATTCTTTAATCATGTAAGGGAATGCGATAAACAGCGTTTTATTTCATGAATGTGAACTAAAATTATCAACACTGTATCCTTCCGCGCTGACCACTGGAAATCATGGCGTGAAATAGAAAGACAGATCTTGTTATATATGGAGCTCAATGCGGAAAATAGTCGAAAATAGGAGATTACTGTGTCATTTTGTTGCCATTTTCTCATAAAACCTAAAAAAAAGTTGAAATTAAAATGCGTGCTATGTCAACAATATCGTCTGTTACTCCGCGACAATGACGTCATATGAATAATTTTCGAGGCTAACGAAAAAGACAGGCTACCGTAAAGCATCCCAAGTGTCTTTTTTTACAGACCGCTAAAGTGACGTGATGCTCTTTTCGGACACCTGCATTGGTGCATTCGAGCATCACGTGACTTCAGCGGTCTGTAAAAAAAGACACGTGAAACGCACCGCGGTAACCTGTCTCGCATACATTTCTATAGATGAAGTTTAAGACTGGATTGTAAAAGTGGATTGCTTTAGCGACTGCAAATGACGTCATTTTATAAAAAAGCGCGTAATTTAATTCTTAAACCTGAAATATGTTTTGTAGAAGTGCGTTATTTTCACCCCAGCTGCTTCCGCAAGTTTTTGACCAAAATTCTCGCGACTAATAAAATTTTAATTCTATTCTTTAGGACATTCTATTATAATTTTATAAAAATAATATAATTTGCTTACTTTAATTTTTCATATATTTTTTTTTTTTTATAATCTATGTATTTAAAACACAAGTGTGTTTTTTAGTCAGTTGCTCTGATCTTTCTACTGAACCAATTTTACTAATAATTTTTTTAACTGAAAGCTGTTCATTAATAGATGCGATCGCACTAGCTGTTTTTTTTAATATATCCACTTTTATATTTTAATTTTAAAAGCATTTTATGGAATTTTTTTTTAAATAGTGAAAATTAGATAGCTTTCACTATTGCAGAGAAGAGATCTTATTTAGCTTTCAAAGCGAGTTTAAACGAGGTCTATTTATCTTTATTCATGACATTTTCTGATAACAATTCAAAATTCTTAATAAAAATTGTTGTATATTGTTTAGTGGTGCAAAATCCAAGTGGAGCATAATATTTTGAACGGAAAATGACGTACTGCTTTTGAAAACATGCATTTTTCCTGACAAATTTTCCATTTTGTATTTTCTTCTGCATGTGTACTGACACTCAGTTTCAGACACTAGCGAAATGCTCATTTAAGTGAAAATACAGTCATATTTAAAAGAAAATTATCATTTTCTTTTATTAACCAGTTCAAAACTGAACAGTTTAACGCAAATGCGCCTAAAACAATAAATTATGGCTCAAGTTAAGAGTCCGTCTGTTCACATAAAAGATGTTGCTGACAATCGTGACTTCAAGTTTTGAATTAAAATGATTTTAAAATGATAAAAAAAAATACATTTAAAAAAATGATTGATACGGATATGAGAAGTGCGTATGTAAATTTTGAGAAAGTGAAAAGGATGCCGGGTTTAGATTTCACCCGGAAAAAATTCTACGATCGTGTCAGAGTGGAATAAATTTTGCTCTTTTTCATTCTGAAATACCAAGCATAAGAGCCTCAATTGATAACCTTATCCTAATAACTGATATTAATCATACTTTACTGATTACGTATCTATATTATAAAGGGCAAACGTACCTGTGCGCAATGCTGACGTCATTTTGCGAATAGCAACACTTCACGATCAAATTTCGGTTTTGAAATTTTCTCTACTGCAATTTTTTAAAATTCCTGACCATCGTACGTTTTTAATTTTAGTCACACAGGGAAAAAATCGACTTTCAAATGCAATTTATTTAAAAACTGTATCTTAATTGACTGATTTATTATGTTTTTTAAATAATTTTTAATCATGATATTTTTAAGTTTATCTTATTACGTGCCTGCTTGAATGCATAATAATAATAAACATTTTGCACATAAAGCAGCAAGCACTGTTCAGCATTTGTTTCTGTCTATTTTTGTATAACGAAATTAATACTTCCTTTATAAGCAAATAAAAGAATAATACTAAAAAAAAAAAAAAAAAAAAAAAAAAAATAACACATTTGTAATAGTACAATTTAAATTTTTAGATTAACAAGTAGGAAAAAAAAAAAAACTCAAATGGAATTCGTTTGCAAAGTACATATCAGTTTACTGATTGTCTATGGTTTTAAAATCAATTTTAAAGCATAAAATATATATTTTTAAATTTATCTATATCGCGCGGAGTTCGATTACGAAAGATTAATCCGTTTGCCCTTAAAAAAACATAAAGTGTTCATCATTTTCTTATGGCTAATATCCATTAAAAAACTTCCTTTTAAATAAATAAATAAAATAATATAAATAAAATACAAATTTAGCAGACATGTAATCGAACTATGCGCTTAAAGCCCTGAAATTATCAGAATATAAAAGGATGCCGTAAGTAGCAAAATCTTATTCAAGTAACTCTTAGCATGCGGCTACTAAGAAAATATCGCTTTTGATAAATTTCAAAACTTTATTTGATTGTATAATTCATATTTTTCCATATGAAAAATGCTTTTTTAATGTTAGTGTGTAATCTAAAAAAATATATTGCATATAAAAAACTAATTAGTTTTCAGTTAAATAAAAAAAATTTTCACCTATATTCTATAACCCGGGAAGCCCTGGTACGATCCCCTAGTTTTATTAAAAGCAAAGTTTGCGATTAATGAAACAATCAAACAAAATAAATTCTTTTTTGTCGTCTGGTTTTTTTTTTCAAAGGTTTACTTTATATGGCGAAGATGTTAACACAACTGTTTTTTGGGTTCCTGTGTACTTTGATTTAACTGAATTTAGCAAGAGAGATGGCATTTCTAATGATTTTTAGGCTTTTTTTTTGGTGTGGCGGGGGGGGGGGGGGAGGTGGGCATTTGTAGCTGCAGCCTCCTAGCAGGTCAATTTTATCACAACTTACGCTCTCCTTTTCGTTTCCTATACCTTTAACAGCTTTTACTATCACGGATGTCTTTCTTCCAGACAGTTTGTCTGTGTCGTTTTCAATGTTTTCAACATATTATTTAAAATATGTTTAAAAAATACGCTCTATTGAAAAAAATACGGTATGATGAATCAAACGAAAACATTATATATTCAAACAGTGCTGAATTCACCCCCCCCCCCCCTCGGGGGTCCTTGAAATAACCAATCCAACCAGAAAGTTTGAGATTTTATTTGTTTTAGTAGCAAAAAAAAAAAAAAAAAAAAAAAAAAAAAAAAATGTAATTCCACCCTCTAGAAGTAAAAACAGCCTGCCCCCACACTCCCCTCACAGAATCACAAATATCCTCCAGGAGGAAAATATTCGAATTCAACACTGTAAACCAAATAGGCCGTAGGAATAAAGAATTCAAAGAAAATAAATATAAATACAAGATAAAAAAAATTGCAAACAAAATTTACTGCATAAACATGTATAAATATTTTTATGTTCATATAGGCTAAACTGTATAAAGAAATTGATCCAGATATGCGAAAAAAAATCATTGCATGAAGATAATAGTCCATTATAAAATATAAAAAATAGTGTACAATGCGTACCGCCCTCGAAATTTATTACTTACTTTTCAAATTTATGATCGTATATTTCGTCCAATTTAAGCAACTTATATTGACCCAATTAAGGCAACTGTGCCATTTTTAAAAATAGATAATCTCAAGACTAAGAACAAAAACGAAATCAAACAAATCCGCATGAAAAATATGCGCAATAAACAGATGAATTTAGATACGTATATGAAAACATGACAACTTACCTTAGTTTAAAAGTATTCCCTTACGTTTAGTAGAAAAAAAATTAGATCAAAACAGCTAACTGAAGATTTTTTAAAATTTTCTGAAAACAGCACGTGGTCGGCGGGTGCTTCTCCTAATCATAAATGACGTCATTCTGATGAGTAGGTTGTCAGTGGTAGATGGCGTCTCTTCCTGTAATTAACGGCAGATTGGAAACGGTCCAGTTAAAGCGCCGGTCCAAATATGGCTACTCTTCCCTACAGGAGAAAGAAAAATTAATCCTGTAAAATGATAAAGGCGAATCTGGTAATTCTACTTGCGAAATATATTTTTTATGTAGTCTCGGTGTTGAAAAAATATCTTAATGAAGTACTAAATTCAATAATAAATGTATCAATTCAATCAAATGCAACGCAAAATGTGAAATTCTCCAAAAATTTCACGAAGATAAAAATGCAGACTATATAACACTTTCGTCTTTGAGTTAAAATAAATAAATAAATAAATAAATAAATAAATAAAAACATTTTTCTAAGTACAAATTCAAAGTTGTAGGACACCATCGGATTCATAGAATTCTAATAAAAACAGAAAAATTTATCCTTTTCATGATTTAAAGAAGGTGAAATGACTTATCAAAGCTAATGCTCTTCCAGTCATCCTCCATGTGAATAAGTTAATTTTTATATATTAAGAGTTTTATGTTACAATAGGAAAGATGTTTGTGTTTGTGGGGGAGGGGGGGGGCACCGATATTTTAAAGATGCTTAGGTGGGTCGCGGCCTAAAAAAGGTTGGGAACTACTGAATTAGAATTAGTTTAAGAAACCTATAAAAATGTATTTAAATACGTGTACATACATTTATGTATCTTTAAATTTCAGAAGATATTTGATTAAAAATGTTACCAAGCTTAACAACAGCGAACAGCGAACAGCAGAGCAGTTCAATGGGATACCTAGTAGCAGTGCAACTCCACTCCCTGTAGATGAGTAAGTGTATTGCAAATCCTAGAGGAGCCATGAGAAAAGAGTTTAAGCGTAGCACAACTGTACTACAATAAAAAAATAGAGAAGTTAAAAAAATTTAAATATGGAGAGGCTGAAAATTTATGAGAGGGTAGTCCGAGAAGTACAGTATAAGTCAAGCTTAACAACTATGATTTTCTTTCTTTTATTAATTTTTTTATTAACTTTTTTGTGGTATGTGATTAAAAATATTTACAAAGATTGGAAACTATATTTTTTTCGCTTGATTCATTCGATAGTAAAATCATTCATTATCCCCATCACTACCATTTGGGAGCTCTATTCATACTAAAATAAAATGTAGGAAGTACACTGCCGGTCATCCAAAATGCAACACCAAGAAAGACAAGAAATATCAAAGCCAAATTTATTTTAGAGCTTACACATAGTATCAGTGTTAATTAATTCCAAAGACAACCTTCTTTGAAATTAGGTAGAAAGGAAAATCAGTAAGAACTGCTACCTCGATGTTTGTCAATAACAGCTGAAACACGCCTCAGCTTTGAGTCAAAGAAGCTTTGGATGTGTTATTCGGGAATAGCTACCTCCACGCGTAGAAAATGTTCATCTGATGTACTTGTGGGTGCGGCATTCCGGTCTAGGCGTTCTCAATTCTTTGAACAGATATGATCGATGGGTGATAGAGCTGGAGAACATGCAGGTCAGGGTAACAATGGAATATGGTGGCTAAGAAAAAAGCTTGAACATTGCTTGCAACATGTGGTCGCGCATATCCTGTTGAAACGTGGCCGTACGCAAGCCCCGAAGGTAAGGGAGTAGAACAGGCTGAAAAAACCTCAGAGATATAGCAGATGCTGGTCAGTGTACCCTCAATGCGTGATAGGAGGGGGGGTGCGGGAGTCGAATCTAATACCACCCCACGTCATAACACCTGGCGCAAGACCAGTTTGACGATGCATAATACAACAGTTGAGCAGCCTTTCCCCACGATGTCTCCAAACACTAATTCGACCATCCTGATACTACAGGAAGAAGCGTGATTCATCTGAAAACACAATTTTATGCCATCCGGATGTCCATGTCCATCTCTGTCGTTCAGTGCAGCATTTCAAACGCAAACGCCTGTGGTTTAATGTCAAAGGTATGCGGAGCAATGGACGCCTAGCGGACATTCCACTGTACTACAAATAACGTCGAACAGTTTGTACGGACACCTATTGTTATATTAGAGACTACATTCATTGTATTATGGCTGCGGATGTGACAGCACGTTATATCAGTGCCATCCGCACAACATGCCTGTCTTCCCGAGGAGTGGTGTGACGAGGCGCTTGCAATCAATCGCTCCTGTCGGTATGTCGTTCCCTCCTGCATCCACCAATGCCATATTGTCATGACGGTTGCTTGGCTACGTCCGATACGATGACCAATTTCTCGGAAAGATAATACGCAATCTCTGTATGCAACCATTCTGCCACGGTCGAAATCAGAAACGTACTCGAATGGTGCTTGTGTTTTTCTACGAGGCATACTGAATCTGTACACACAAAAAATAGCACGAGAAGACATTTCACATTCTTCAAAACGACAATCTTTTTTCTCTTTATATACAGATTTTAAGCGCGCAGCAGTCGGCCACGATGTGCGCGAGCGCTGAAATCGTAATCATTTGCATATCCTACCGAGGTGTATGCGTGGTGTAAATTTCACGCTTTTGGTCGATCCCTTCAAGGTGCTGCATTTTGGAGGCCGGCAGTTTATTATATAAGCTTCGGAATGTTTGAGGTATTTCTAAGGAATCTGGCGCCACTAGTAACAGTAACGATAAGAAAAGTTCTATTTATTTTTCTAAACACAGAAATCGTAATTAGCTTATTTATTCACAAATCTTACAATTTTTTTCTGAAGTTAAATAAGATTGGAAATACTCATACAAATTTTCGGTACAATTTTATGAAGACTGTATTTAATTCTTGAAAGATTTTTTTTTTTTTAATAATGTTTGTAACGGATTTTTCTTGTAAATGTTCTAAAAACATACCTCAAAGTTTCTTTTGGTAGCAAGAGTTTTAAAAACCTACCAAGAAAATTTCCAGTTCTTAAGAGTTGTTAAGAAATGTACATAATTTATTAAAATTAAATCAAGCTCGTTTTGTCTTTAAACAGCAGTAAACAAAATAAAAATATTTAATCTGATGTAAAATCGGATACAGTAATTTTTAACGATTTGTTTCTTCAAAATGTGTTTAGTCTTCAAAATTTGTAGCAAAACAAATATATATGCATCGCTTTAATAAATCAATTATGTAATTTAAAATCAATTATAATCTTGAATATTTATACTGAAAAGTTTTCAGTTTTTCCCATTTGGAAATCGTTTACGGATATTTGACTTTGAATTGCAAAATTTCACTGGAATGTGTCTAATTGAAATTCAATACCAAATGCAGAATAGTAATTTGCCGGCAAATTCAATAATGTATTAAGATACAAATAGGCTCATTAGCTTTATGGATCTCCAAGCGTGGAATAATAAATGAAGTTTTTTGTAATTAAATGAGAATATTTTTATATTAAATTGCTATACAAAAAAATAAACAATTTATCAATACATTATCCTTTTATCCGAAATTTTCGGTTAACCAAAATCCATTTTCAGCCCTTTTTTTATTATCACATTCCTTGTGTGAAAATACATTTTGAAAGTTTTCTTTTTTTTAACCATCATAATTCTATGCAAGCATTCCTTTCCGAACTACGAGTACATATAAATATTATCGACCCTCTTTCTTAGAGTTCCTTTGAATTTAACTTGAGCTCCTGTAAGCTGCGGAGTGAAACGAAAAAACGAACAAATTAGCAATTCTGAAGCTTTTGAAAGTTATGCATAAGTTTTGCCGTGGCTGGAGCAGCGGAAAGACTGTGATACTGATGAACTAATAGCATAAAAAAAACTCAGTGATAGAGCTTCAAAGCAAAGGCAATCGAAACTGCGGCAAATAAAACAATTTTTCAAACCATTTTGATATATGTAAAAGGTACCTAATTTCAAAATTAAAATTTAGGTAATTTATTCTTGTTTCTATTTTGCTATATATTTTTTTTTATTAAGCCCTTGTTATCCATAGCAATAAATATTGCATATATTTCACCTAAATCTTAAAATTCCCTAATCCGAAAATTTTCCGGAAAGTGGTCTTTCCGAATTACTTCGGATAATCGAGGATCTACTGTAATTACATTTTACATTTTATGCGAATATTTTTTCTTTTACTTTTTTTTTTCTAAACTTGTAACCGCGGCATTCTCTACTCTTATAGCTAAAGGTTCTCTCTGAATATTTCTCTTGCATGCAGAGATCTGATCTTTGCAACCTAATAATAGAAATTGCAGGATTGAAAAGATCTATCCTTTTTAGCTGTAAGCCTTTTTTTTTTTTTTTCTTTTTTTGAGGGGTGGCTGCTGTTCTGACAATGTTCTGGAAAAATATTAGCTTTCTGCGAAGTGTGATAGTCAGATTCAGACGTGTTATTTTTATTACTATAACGTGAGTGGTTTTAGTTACGTCGAGCAGGTTTACTGTGGGCTTGAATTTTCTTTCGACCAAGAGAAGTGCTATTTATTTTTGAAAAGTAATCATGAATTTAGTAATTTTAGTTAATCTTGTTGGAAGCTCATGTAGACTTTTTAGTGAGTATCGAAGTCATGGTATTGTGTGCTTTAGAGATTAGCGAAATTATTGAGTGAAATTACTAAGCATAGTTATCTTTTTCGTGAAACTTGTGACTTAGGAACAATACTTTTGTCGTTGTGCAGGTTACGGAAAATGTAAAACGTTTTAAGAATAGTGCTTGAGAACCCAGATTTCTTTTATATTTTGATTCGGAATGTTATTTATTCTTTAGATAGAATCTTTTAAACTTCGGTGGCCGTCACTCTCATTTCCTTCTTTAGTTTTAAAAGCTGTTAATCGTTTTTTTTTTTTCCTTTTCTGTTTTTGTTTTGCTTAATCTGTCTTGATTAATTGATTAGCGTTTATCAACGGACCTGAGAGTACTGCCTCACACTCCAATACAAATGAAAATTAAACACTTGTTAGATAATTATCGATAATTAAATTTAATGAAACTTAATGGAAATTTAATTTATTTCCGTTACGTTTTAAAAACGTAAGTATTCTAAGAATAATTGCATTATTATGCACAAATTTGAATTTAAAATGACAATAATAGTACATAATAATTATTTCTGTTTTTCAACATGATTTCTCACAAACCTTTTCAAAAATTTGAAGCAAAAACAGACATTTTATTGAGATAAGGAGAAATAAAGTGAATAAAAGCGTGTCATTTATAAACTAATAATTCATTGTTAAGAATTAACATTTGTCGCGATAGAACAGGAACATATTTTTTAAACACTACTGTTTCCAGACATTATTATGCATTAAAGATTTTTATTATAACTGTTGCAGAAATCTCCACAAGGAGTTTTATTTGGAAATATCCGTTTTAAAAATTATATCTGCCATTTATAATCGACAAATATTTACTGTTTACCTTATTTACTGTTTGTACACGTACGCGTAGACATTATCGTAGACTCATCGTCGGCATTAGCGTTCTTTCTTTGTTATACATATCTTGAACTGTGCTTTTCAATCTTCATTTTTGTTTTGATCGGAAGTTACTGTAGAACTATATCTCAAGTTTACACATTTCACTGCCATCTGAAACGAAATGAAAAGTTACAACTTAATTATCTATCGTTCTTCCCTTTTTTGGATGGACTTTTAAGATTATTTATTTTTTATATGTACCTTCAACTGTGCAGTAGAAGTATATATGTTTTCCCCGTTAATGTATTTCCAAACGATCATACCGCAACAGATGGTACTGACACATAAAATCTCACAAAAACTATCTTGTTATCATTTTTTTTCACTTACCCTTCAAAATAATATCCAGAAAAGGAATTTGTTTTAATTATCTAGAAAAATGCCACTAGATCCTTTAAATTTGTTATTTATTTACGAAGGAATGACGTAATAGTCTTTGCAGAATAGATGTGAAATACATTTCTAAATATAATAAAATTTTAATAGTGCAAACACTTATAAAGTTTTTAAAGAATTAAACTTTCGTAAAAACACACATGTATCAAAACTTAACTTCAGAAAAGTAAAAATATATATATGTATTACCTCAAAATAATTTAATTAAAAAAATATTTGGATAAATTCATCTGATCTAGAAACAAACACAACACAATTTAATGGTTGGTACTTCATTATTTGTACATTAAAGACAGATGATGCTAGTATTTTACCTCAATAACAATAATTTATTTTCCCTGGAACAAATAATAGACATTTTGTTTGTGAATCGTGTCATTAGATATTTTTCTTGTCACTTGTGAACTGAGTTACGTTATCAGGTTTGTTCCAAATGTGTTTTTGAGTTGTGTTTCTATACATATAGCAAAAATAAGAATGTAATAATTTGCTTTAGAGTACAGAATATTGCATTGCATAGGAATGGATTAGGATTGAGTGCCACGATATTACACCGACAGTTTTAGTTATACGTGTATCGTTTTAATGCAATTTATGGTTTTTCCATGCACTGATGAATTTGCGGAGGGAAAAAGAAAGTGTTGTCATTCGAAAATTTTGAAAAATTTTTCACTGTAACCGTAACCGTGAGAGCTCTATTGTTTAAAACCATCACTATTTCGAGCGCATACCTTCAAATAACTAAATCTGAAGTTTCCTTTCGATTGGTTGAGCGATTAGGTCGCTAGGGGTACATATATCGGGAAAGTTTTTTTTATGACCAGCCTGTATTTTTGTAGGAGTAGGTTAAACTTAATGAGTTTTTTTAGAAAGTAATTTTAAAAATTTCGTTTTTGACACTATGGTTGTTCCATGGGCATGTAAATTTCAACTCTCAGAAAGGATCATAGCGGGTGAATCTTTTTAATTTATTAAAATTTAAATTATTTAAATATTATTAAAATTTTTTTACTTTTTTATGCAATGTTTTGTGTGTCCCTGAAAACGATCTATACAGGAGTGACACATATATTTTTAAATAGCGAGCATTCCGTAGTCAACATTATTAACAAATAAAATTTAAATGAAATTCTGAGTGTATATGAATGTATATATATGAATTGTATCAAGGACAGGAGGAAGCGAGAATGTCAGACGGTAACCGACCTGTACAAAACTATTTTGTGCGTCTCGCTATATCAGTGGTTACCGAATGGCGGGCCGCAGTCAGCATCTGGTCTGCAGGCAACTTTTGTACGGACCGCGATGAAATTGTGAACAATAGAAAATAATAATGTTTAACATACAACGCGTACCATATATTCAGTAATCGTGGACGCGACTCTACGCAGGTAACTACAGTTGAGAAATAATTGGGTTCAAGAAGATTTTGTTTTAAAGGCATTTATGCTCAATTAAAAAAAAAAAAACCTCTTGTGAGTGACGCATTTCGGGTGAATATTGTGTGTGAAAAAGAAGTATCTGGAACTAAAATGTTTAGCCATACAATTGTGTACCATGGGGTAATCATATGTGTTGTGAAGCAGCATTCTCAGATATTAACTTCATGAAGAACCGGGTGAAGATTTCGAGTCACAGATCACTATTTTAACAACTTCATGAGAAACAAATCCACCAACTTGACCCCAAGTTTCAGGCTGGTGTTGTACAAAATAAAATGTACCATTTTTCCCAATTAAGCATTGTGTTGTAGAGTGCTGAATAAGTACTGTGTTGTAGACTGTTGTAGAGTGCACAATTAAGCTTCACAATGAACGTTAGTGAGTGGTTATTTTGAATTTATGTGAATGTTACAATGATTTTCTTAAGTTCTAAAAATCATTATAAAATACTATTGATTCGCTTTTTATGCAGTTTATTTCACTGGTATCCATTTTGTTTTGCACACAAAATAACAACTGATTTCAAACAAAGGTTTTACTAAGCATAGCAAGTATCGTAGGGTTGTGGTGTGTTTGACAGTGTGGCAGCGGGATTTGTGTGCGAAGTTTTAAAGTTTCTGGACAGCGAAACTTTGACAATGTTTTCAAACGGACCTACGAGAAAAATAATTGCTGACCACTGCTCTAAATGAATGATAGCTACGAATTCCATAATCTATTGAAATCATGTTGTAATGGAATTAAAATGGAGCACTGAGGTACACCTCAGTGCTCCGTTTTAATTCCATTATGTTTTGAGTATTCATTATTTCTATAAATGAGGAAAAAAAATATTCTTTATTAGTCTCTGTTTTAGTCTGCAAGTGATTTTAAACAAACGGGCAATAGATAATAAGTAAATAAAAATTAAATTTCAATAAAGAATTAATGTAAATTTTGCATTATAGTTAAGATAATTATTTTAAATAAACTATACAATTTAATTTATGTTATAAAAGATATTTGTCTTTAGAAGTAATTCGTTGCATTATACTCTTTATGTTTCTATGTAATCTGATTCAACAAACAATGAAATATCATGAAAAAGAAAATTAATAATACAAGTATTAATTTATTCTGTAATTGCGTAGACACTGAAAGCTGAATTCTAAAATATGTCACTTAAGCCGCGATATCGAAATGAACATAAATATTTTTAATCAACATTATTACATTAGCACGCTACATTCTTTTGTAAAAGTTTATTTATTCTTATTATTTATAATTAATAAATGCTACATAATGCAAAAAGCACTTAAGTGCTGCGTTGCAATATTAAATTGCTGTGCTTTTTTTCAAGAAATTGCAAGTACATACAATTGTTTTGATAATTTCAAAGAATATCATAATTTTCAGGCAAGTATTGCTACTAATTATACAATATGTTATAAATTCATGTAATGGATACCATTAACTTGTACAAGAAAGTTTTCTGAAAGTAGAATCAAAATTACATAAGTATCATTGAAACATTTGCATGTTTAGGAAATATTGCTTGAATAAATATTTTATAACAGTTTACCTTCCATTAAAGAAAAGCTCTTGAAAGCAGGATTTGTATTAAGAATTTACTGAAGATATTTCTTTTGAAGTATCTGAAGTATCTGCAATTTAACAGATTGCGTAATTGTTTTGAGCTACATAAATGAACTCCTTATGCGAAAATGTATCTATAACGTCAATAAACATTATCTGGGGTGGACGTAAATTCTATAAGACGAATAGGAATTTAGAAATTATTATTAAATTAGTGTTCTGCATATTATTTAAAAGTTTAATAATTTTATATAAAAAAAAACATATAAACTAAGTTTTTAGGATAAAAATATGTTTGTTGTAGCGCTGCTTTTTACATCAATGTTTAAACTATATTCGTATTTTCAGATATTATAAATCTTACGATTAAATATATTTTAAATGATTCACAAATCCCACTTATTTATTCGTCGAACATCTTTTATTTTTACAAAACAAAAAACTGAAACTTTTGAGCTGTTGCCAACTCAACAAAACTAAATAAATTTAAGCCACAACATGTTATACAGAATTTAAATTGCCATGATAGTGAACAAATGATAGTTCAAATGCGTTAGCGTTTTTAAATTGAACTATTTTTTTAAGTAATACTGGGTGTGTATAAATTTTTAGATCATATACAGGTCTGCACAAAAGTTCTCAATTATATTACCGTTTATTCACGGAAACTGCTGAATGGAAATTTTCAATTGCACTGTTTGTTTAACTGAAGTAACGTTTAGCTTGCCATGTAGTATATATACAAATCTGTAGTTTGTATGCAGGGTTACACACAAACACACATACAAATCGGATACTTTTCCGATTTTTTATGGTAATAGCACATATTGGATTTTCAACTGCGCTATGTTTTTTTTTTTTTTTTTTTTTTTTTCAAATCGTTAATTTAGACATCCTCTTTCTCTTCAATAAACCGTGAATTTCTGTTTAAATTTATGTGTTGGAAAGAGTTACACAATCTATTTTCGACGTTCGATTTTTCGTTCTTGTTTAGTCTTCAAGTGATTTTAAAGGAACACGCAATAGAGAATAATTAAATAAAAATTAAATTTCAATGAAGAATTAATGTAAATATCGCATTATAATTTCATAGATATTTTAAATAAACACTGCAATTTAATTTATGTCATTAAATGCGTTTGTTTTTAATATAAATTCTTTGCATTATAACTGTTTAATTTTCTAGTTAACCTGAGATAAAAAAGAATGAAAATCATGAAAAAGAGAAATAATAATACAAGTATTAATTTCTTGTGTAATTACGTAAACATTGAAAGCTTAGTTTTAGAAAATCTCATTTAAGCCGTGATATCGAAATGAATCTAATTATGTAGAATGAATATTATTATATTAACGCACGACCTTCTTTTTCGAAAAATATATTCGTCCTATTTATAATTAATAAATGCACAATGGAGATAGCACATAAGTGCCGAGTCGCTATATTGTAATTGTCTTGTACTGTGTCTATTGTACTGTGTCTTGTTTCTGGAAAATGCATTTATTTACAACTGTTTTGATAATTTCAAAGCATATATTAATTATTATCAGAGAAGTATTACTACTAATTATACTATACATTATAATTACATGTATAAAGAATAAGAATACCATTAACTTCTACAAGAAAGTTTTCCGAAAATCATTCAAGATTAAAGATGTATCGTTGAAATACTTCTATATTTAGTAAGTCTTTCTTTGAAAAAAATTTTTATAACAATTTACTTTCCATCAAAGAAAAGTTTTTGAAAGATGGATTTGTATAAAGAAATTTATTGAAGAGTTTTATTTTGAAGTATCTACATTTTAACTGATTACATAATTATTTATCTCTGCAGAAATGAATTCACTATGCTAAAATATTTCTATAATCTCGAAAAACATTACACTCTCAGAAAAAACTGTAAATTTATGAGCTTTTGCTCTTCAATTTTCACGGGCAACACCTTATTTGATGTAAAACGGCCTGATCCACTAGAAAAAATACGGTATGACCCCATACATTTTCTTCCGCTAGGGTGTAACCCTTCATTTTAGTTGTGTTTCGAAAAATAATATCACTTAACCGCGAACGTAACATATTTTTTATCCGCTAAAAAAGCTATTCTGTGATGATTATCTAACGTGCTACAGAACAGTAAGTAAAGTGTTATTGAGTTTTGAAGTGCATTATATATTTACCCCGTAAAATTACGGGCTGCACAAAATGATAGGCATGTGTTTTTTTTTTTTTTTTTCGGACCGGCATGACTGGAATCTCTGCTGCCGGCTTCTGCCCATAATTTTACAGGGATATATTTAGATAGTTAGAAAATTAATGGCAATCCACATATTCTTGCAGTTCTAGGCCATCTGTTAGCAAAAATACGGTACGACTCCATACATTTTCCTCCACTATGGTGTACATGTTGATACAAAATAATGGGCATGGATTTTTTTTATTTTTTATATGGTGTATGATTGGATTCTCTGTTGCCGGCCTTTGCCCGTAATTTTGCAAGGATATTTCTAACAATGTATCTAGGGTGGTAAATTCTATAAGACGCATAAGAATTTAAATTTTTTAAAAAAATTAGTATTCTGAATATTATTTAAAAGCTTATTGCCATGGTAGTCAACGAGAAAGAATATTTATGCCCACACGCATAATGAAACACATTCCATCACTTCCAGAATATTGTAACATAAACTTCATTTTTTCAGAGGGTGAAAAAAGCTATCTAACTAAACTTTGAAGTCGCTTTTCACTTCCTAATTAAAAACTTCATACTTAACAGTAATAGAAAATTTTTAGTATAAAACAGCAGAGGTGTTTCGAATACTTTTTGAGAAAGTTCTAGTATAACAGATGATCATTTAATAAAACAATTACTGGAAAGCAGGAATTCTCTTTTTTCAGAATTTAAAGTCGCCCCCGATGAAAAAAAATATATATATGCATGTAAATATAGATAGTGCAAAACATATTTCTGTTTTAAGACTTAAAACTATCACTTTTATTTTATTTAAAATGATGTCATTCGCATCCGCTGAAGGATTCTACACTTACAATCCAGTCTTAAACAACATCTACAGAAAAGTATGCATATAGCGCTACTTTCGCAGACTAACGCACAATTCCAGCAAAAAACGATGTCGTCATTCAAGAAACTCAAACAAAAATATCGACTGTCTATACATTCATATGCCTTCATATATTTGTAAAATTAATATACATACTAAAAATTATGTACAGTTTATGACTGCTCCATGTTTTATCAGAAATCATTCATTTATATTTTTTCAAAATAACACGCATTTTAATTACACTTTTTCAGCTAGTATGGAAAAATGTCAACCAAAAGATATAAGAGTCTACTATTTTCCAAATCTTTTTCCTTTACTTTCTACAGAAATGGTGTACTTCAGTTGCCAACATAAAAAATATATATATATATTCGTTAAAAATTACAAAAAAATTAATATCTCAAAAATAAATTGAGATGCAGTTCTCAAACAAATTGCATTTAAAAGTATTTGTTTTTCTTATACGACGGTATAAGAATTGAAAATGTGCGATGCTTAGAAGTTTAAAAAATTGCAGTAGAGATTATCCCGTACAATGAAACATCTGATTTGAGTTACGGGTGGCATTAACAACCTAACGTTATTTTTCAGAGACGACAGTTTAATTCCTGGCCAAAAGAAATAGCATATCGGGGGTAATAATAAAAAAATTAAAATATTTAGAAATTAATTTTCAACAGTTCCGACACATAGATTTAATGTCACGCGAGCTCCTTTGTGCAGATATGTATAATATTTATATTTTTATGTACGCGCCACGTATAATGAAATATTTAATTCAGCCAGGAAACGGATAACAAAACTAAAAACGGATATCCCGATATTATTATCCTTAGAGAACAATGTATGTAGTATTTTTTATTAGCCCTGTGAAGAAATCCAATTGCATTTTATGAGTACAAATATCTCTTAGTAAACTAAATGATGTTCAGCTGAAAATTGCATAATACATTTTAACCCTTTCCGGCGCGGAGTAAGCCTGTTTCTAAAATGATGAAAAGATGAAAGATGGACTGACACCAGAATTCATAAAGGAATTTATTAGAAAATAAAAACTTGCTTATTTTCCCACACTTTATCGAAGGAAAATTTTAATAAAATTGTCTTGGTGACGATTGTCAGTTTTGAAATTAAAATTAGGTGTCCTTTTTTTGGTGGGGACCGCCCGCTAAAGAGTTGAAAACGTCTTCAAAATAGTTCATGCTGCTAGAGAGTAATGATTATGCAATAATTTTTTTGCAACCTTGTATTTGATCGAAGGAATTTATATACACTACGTAATTAACAAAATATAATTAGGCTTTATTGCTAATCTCACAGTTGAAAAAGCACTTCTAGTAATTATCGCTCGTAGACATTTCCGTAAAGGAGTTTTTACTCTAATAAATGAAGAGCTAAGTGGGGAACATGTTAAGTAACAAAAATTACATTTGAAGAAATTTGATGTGAAAGATTTTGTTATCAATTTTAATGATTTATTTTCTGTTTGATATCATGTCTTTAAAATATTAACAGGTGTGGTACTGAACTCTATCAAAAAAACTTATTCATATTTAATTTTTAAATATTAAAAAATTAATATTATTTGCATTATTAAATATTATAATATTAAATATTAATGAATAATTTCTTAAGTATTCAAGGCTAAATAGAACTTTGGTATTTTAGCTTTAGATAGAATACCTGATAACGCCTTCGTCCAAAAGATAAAATAATTTTTAAGAAAATGTAGCATAACAGGTTCTTCCACTCAGCTCTTCAAATGACATGCTAACGTCGCATCAGAGCAACAGTAGGTCATATGGTAATAATAACAAGTTGGAAATTACTCGTCAAACGTGGCAAATGAGGTGCGTTCGTACTATAATTAGTTTTATAAATATTTTTGCACCCCATATTGTACTGAATGTATATTTTAGTGCACTACATAAGTGCATAGTCTGTAACATCTTTAAAATGCACTTGCAATAATTTTTTCCCATTGGCCGTAATGTAACGGAAAACTTTTGACTGTCCCTGTAATTAAACTATACATCCGAATTTCATAAAATTCGAAATGGCTCGACAAAATTTTGCAAAAATTATATATTTAAAATTTCAGACCATTCGGTTGGGTAGTTTTTACTCTGTTATATGCGGACGGACAGACGGACAGACAGACAGACGGACTGAACGACGACTATAGGTGCTACGTATTTATGAAATTACGAACGCACCTAAAAATTTAGATGTCTGATTTGCTGCAATGAATAACTGTGTTTGCATCTAGTGGAACAACTTCTGAAACACTATTATGTTTAATACTGCAGATCTGTTTAATAAAAATTCCCTGCTGTTCCACTAGATGCAGGCACTATTTTTTCATAGAAGTAAGTCAGACATCTCATTTTCGATTAGTACTAGATGCCCTACTGTTCCTCTAAGGCGGCGATAAATGGCCAATTCATAACGTTAACCTCACCTTATTATGAGGTAAATTATTTTTCAGTTTTCCCAGGATTGTTGTAAAGAAAATTTCGTTTAGTGTGCAAAGCATAAAGTGGGTTGTGCTACTGTTATTTTTCGTTTTTGGCCGTTGAACTGCCTCTTCGAATATTTTGACACCTGAGTGCCAGTGTTACATTAATAAATGTAATAAAAACGAAAGTAGTTTTCAGCTGTTATTCAATTTTACTTATCTGGCTCTCATGCAAAAAAAGAAAGAAAATTCAGTCTATGGGCTACAAACATCTGTCTCTTTTAACCACATAAAATCGATGTATAGTATCATCCTTTTAGGTAACAAATTTATTCTGTGTCAGTTGTTTTGCGCATCTGTTAATCCCAGCTCGTGTGATAAAATTATTTCTTATGCACAACCATTTGTATTTTAAAAATGTACCGCATTTATTTCTCCTAATTCCTAGTTTATTATTTCTTCCACAAATTTTTGTTGTACTTGTATCTTTAACAATCTCCCCTATGTAATTTGCTTATGTGAAATAGAAGCTGTATTTTAAATATTTTAAATGGGCAATCCTTTTTTTCCAGAAAATTCACTTTAACTTTTTAAAATTAAATTTGTTAAATTTCCTGAAAATGAAAATAACTTTAAAATTAATATTAAATTTGTTAAAGTTCATGAAAATGAAAATAACTTTAAAATTAATATTAAATTTGTTAAAGTTCCTGAAAATGAAAATAACTTTAAAATGAATCTTAGAAGCCTTTAAAAAATTTGCATTATTCCAACTGCGTGTAATATAAATATAGACGAAGACATCAGTAGAAATATGCACGTGTACCGACGTTTAGAAAATAGGAGATTGCGATGCCGCAAAATGCGTTCCAAATGAACAAAAAAGGAGAAAAAGACTATACAATTGGCAATTGATAAGTTTTCTCTTAAATAAGTTAAAATCTTTTAAAGTTTGAAGTAGTCAAAATCTGTTTTAAATTAAGTTATGTATTCTTTTAATATTGTACTAACTTAAATAATTGAGCACAAATAAAGTAAATAATTGTAGTACTGTAGGATTAATATATAAGTTTACCTTTTATGTTTTTTGTTCATGAAAATTCGATATGTTTTTTTTAAAATTTGAAATCAATATATAATAGTCGCTGAGTAACAATTAATGCATCAGCAAATGTATCGTTTACAATATTACATTGCCTGTTTTTGTATCTTGTGTTTTAGAGAAACTTAGTTGTGGATCTATTGCAGTTTCTATCATTCAATACATGTTTCGACCCGTACGGTAATATCGCTGAAATAGTTAACCATACTAATCGACGTAAAACTGTTTATAATTTACATAGACAGTTAGCTGTTTAGAATAAAGTAAGAATATGCACTTTCAAGTAACATTTTAGAATAAAAACGTATTTCTATTCCTACCGGAAAAATATTACGGAAAAAATGTATAATATTTAAAATGATTCTTAACCCCTTCACAATGGTAGCCGTTTACGAAATGTTTGTTATTTTGCTACCGGTTTTAAAGAACAGAAGTTTGTGCCTTTTCAAATCGGGAAAATGTTCTGATTAAAAAAGGCAAATTTTACAGTAAAATTTTACTGGTGAGGATAAACAAGGATTCTTAGGCCTTTTTGTGGCACGTATACGTGTCGCTCGTCTCCAAGGGGTTAAGCTTTTTCTTTATATTCGAAGATGTTCTACTCCTGTAATAAAGCTATTTTCAAAAGTGGCTTCGAATAATATAAACCTTGGATACTTTTTAACAAATTCCAACATAGTTGACATATGTTTATGAACTGGGTTTGTCTATCAGCCTGTCTGTCTCATGGTTGTCAGTGTTCATCATGGGTTGTTCGGTATTGAAAGTGAGGTGTGTGCAATTCATAGTTCATTTACACGGGTGCTGAAAATTAATCCGTTACACTTTGGTCTGTTGGGATAAATCATTTGTACGTTATGGAGGTGCGCTGGCAGATAGTTACTATAGAAAATGTTATGAGTATAAAATGCGTATATGATGGTCCACGGGAAAAACTGGTCGCAACGTATTTCAATTATGTTGCGTTGTTTCAGATGAAAAAAATATATATACATTATTATGATGAAATGGTATACATTAATGAGTTTTAATATGCCTGCAGTAGAATATGATGTGCATTGCATTTATTGTTTATTTATAGGGATAAACAAAAGATTTTGGACACAATACCGTGCCTGATGTATTGTCTATTAGAAATGATTGCAGAAAATTTGATTTCAGTTATAGTGTGTGTTTTTAAGTTTACCTAAATTTTTGCATGCTATGTGGTGTGCATAAATTCTATAGATCATATATAGGACTGCACAAAATATATTCAAGCATTACTGAGAATAAGCATGAATTGTTTAAAGTAACTTTTTAGTTTGAGTTATACATTTTCATACTGAACAACTTTTATTATACTAAGATATATTTGTACGCCCTTGTATATAATTCCTCGAAGTGTGATTTTAGTCGTTTTAGACATGTTTTCGCAAAGATTAAATGCGTGCTTAATATGTGGTCTGTATAAAAATTTGTATGTATTATGCAAGACTGTGCAAAAGAATCCAAGTACGTTTCCGTCTATTGGTGGAAATTGCTGAAGGTGAATTTTGAGCTGTGTTATGCGTTTTTTTTTTCTAAAGTAAAGTTTAGCATTCTATGTAGAATCCGTAAAAGCTACAGATTACACACAGTTCAGCATAAAAAAATTCAAGTTACCTTTCCTGCTAAGATCGATAATTGTTGATATCACTTTTTCAAATGTGTTATACGTTTTCTAAAATATTCACTAACGTATCTTCTTTTTTTTAATTAAATGGCGAAGTTATGTTAAAGTTTTCTTGAAGTGTTGGGATTTGTTTCATAATCTATGCTTCACGCATGATTTTTCTGTCTTGTTTTTATTTGAATCGATTGGGTTAATCTGTTTTTCTTAAAAAATCGTCTACAATTATCTACTTCATTTCAATACAAATTCCGGTTAAGGCTTTGCGTAGTCACCATGCACAGTAACACACTTCTGCAAACAGTATTTCAACAAAGGGGTGGGAGTATCCCAGTAGGCGCAATAGTAGTCGCAAAGGGGGGGCAGTTTCCTAAGTTTTGCCGACCCTCCTCATGTGACATATTTTTGGAAAGTTATTCATGTTATAAATACAAAATAACATAAAAATAATAAAATAATTATTTCTGTTGAGAAAAAGAAAAACATTTATTTATTCATTTTGGTGATCTTTAAACATGTAGAATCTCCAGAACATGATTAGTGATTTCTGACAATGTTGTGAAACGTTTAGTAATGCACGTGTAAATATAAGCATCGTTTACATTAATTTAAAATATATACCTTATGGAATATCATGTTATCTACTGTTATTTATGTTATATGTTATTTATTTGTAAAAAAACAATTTTAAAGTTTGCTTGCCGATAAAAAGTAAATACCCATTTCGCAGTGAAAACTCAGTATAAATTCCGGTAATGGCATGCGCAGTCACCGTGCACAATAACGCATTTCTGCAAACAGTATTACACCCTTCCCCTGCTCTTTGAGATACCGCTTGCTGAATTATGTTACTGTGACGGTAGCTATATAGAAAATTACTAACAAAATGTAGGAATTTAATAAATTTCACTCAATTATTTCTATGTGCGGGCAAAATCTTATTGATACTTCATCGCATATTAGTTTTTGAGGTTTCTAAAGACAAAGAATATTTTTTGGAAAAATGGGTACTCAGAAGAGATTTGTGTATATTTTCGTTAGTATATATATTATATTTTTGTAAATTAAGGATCATTCTAATAATAATTAAGGACTTTACGTTGTAATATTGAATACAAAGCTACAAAGGTGTTGCTATCCAACGTACTACTTATTCACAAATTTAAAAATTTAGAATAAACATATGAATAAAATAAATTTCTACGTTTCAGTTTAATCTTTAAAACCTTCATCAAGAACACAAAAATGATTTGAAGTTTCGTAAATTTTCTACAGCACTCTCAAGAAGTTTCCTCAAAGGACTTATTTCATTTAACTACTTTGAAAATGCTAAAGTTATTTCCTAGCAAGTTGTTCCGTTTAATGCTATCATTCGTGAATCTTTACAAATTCGTTTAAGGAACCAAGAAGTTTGTAATGATAATGTTTCCTTTCACGTTCCTGAAATATGGCTTTCTATATCGAAAGATCTATGAAAATTTCTGACGGGATTAAAACCACATCATCAAAAACACGAGACAGAACTATTTGAATTTTAAAAAAAAGGAAAAGAAAATCCCAACTTTTACTCGACCTCCCAGAGGGGAATTTTACGACTGAACACATTTTATGGCCGGCACTCTAAATTTTACGACAAAGCAGATCTCTGACGAATAAATCACTGGACACTTTAATAACAACATTTGGTTACCCGAATTCATGATGCTATATGGAGGAGGGATGCTTACCCCCGACACATGGCTGACGACAGAGAACAAGAATAACAGATGATAATGAGGTCGGGGCAGAGATGGAGGCGGATAAGCCAATAGTACAGCTCACATATAGCTGGTAGCACATAAATTTACAAAAGTCCACTGAAAAGCTGCAAGATGGGCAGAAGGGGAAAAAGCAGGTTAGACAGTTAGATCCAAGTGGATAGTAAGAAGATGAGAAGTAAAATTTACGGAATAAATTAAAAAAATTAAAAAAGTAAGGACCTATACAACGAGGTTAAGAAGTGAGGACAATCTGAAAGATGTCTTCATCCAATTTGTTTTAGTTATACATATATGTGAAAGGAGATCTGAAAAGGGGTCTGTGCTCAGAGAGTCTCAACATGTTTAACCGCATTTACCTCTAGATTTTCTGCAAAACGATGATCCATGATGTAAAAGGTATTTTTCTATTATTTCCCTTTCTGCCTGTTAAATTAAAGAGTTATACAATTTTAGTAAAATAATGCCCTTGCCTACCCGAGTCAATAAATTAATTACGTTGAGCAACTTTGAATCAAGTAGCAATCAATAAACTAAAGGTTACAATTAATATGTAATCTAATTTGTAAGTTTCAAATGAAAGATGTTCAAGATATTACTGTGTGTATTTGTATTGTCTTTTTGTGTGTTCCTTTTGTAAATAAATTTTATGTTTATGTGTAAAACGGAGTAAGTATCAAATTAATGGATTCATGTGTCTATTTAATTTTCATAGTAGTAAAAATGAGCATCATAGTTAGTGGCTTCAAACGGAACATGTTTTTTTCAAAATTACACAGCTCAAGATGATTAAGATTTTGTATTAAGGAAAACTATTAATTAAAATATTTAAAGGGTAAACGGAATTTGATATAAATAAAAGATTAATTTAGATATATCCTTTTATGAGGATAGTTCATCTCATTATGCATGACTAGCGGGGTCTGCCCCCTGCAAGCTACGCTCGCCAACCCCCCCCCCCCATTCAGACACCGCGGAATCTAAAAGCACGCTAATTTGATTGGTTTTTAAAAGATTACAGAAGACTGAATTATAATTGTAAAAACCTATAGCGATCTCCCTGTAAACGGGTTTCCATTCAATTCCCTTTGATTGCAAAAATTTAAGGCCGAATCATTTGCTATTAAGACATCCAACGGTTGTTTTCGTATTTGATTAAAGAAGACCAGTTAAACATTTGAAAGGAAGCTAAAATAAAATGAATTAAGTAAACAGAGTCTTTGCTTCCCGGTATTTTTTAACAGCGTTATAAAACGATTGACGTAATACAATTTACTACAATTACTACAATTTACCGCTTTAACCTCTTCAAAGGCGGTAGTTCATTTTTGGACCACTTAATTTTCATTCTTAAATGCACCAGAATATTGGAATGAAAATTTTCCTTTTATTATTAAGTGAACAAAAGCATTTTCGTATTTCGAAATTTGTTTGTAAATTCTGGTGCCATTTACTGATTTCAACATTTTACGAATAGAAGTACCTTGCCCCTGAAAGAGTTAAACGCATATTAATGTATTTATTATTTTTAAGTTTCCTTTCTCTTTTAATATTCACGTGTAAATACAATTTTCAAGACATAATTTTCAATATTTTCCTGCTTGTAACACGTACTCATTTAATAGTAATTTTAAAGGGTTTTTTTTTTGTTTTTAATAGTCACGTGTAAATAAATTTTCAATCGTTAGGAAATATTATTCTTTGCGCTGTTTTTAGAATTGAAAATAATCTCTATAATAATGTCCTAAGTCATGTGACTATTATCAACAATTCTGGGCGGATTCCTTCGCTTTTTATATTCCAGGCGGTCATTTTGGTACTTTAATGTTAGCCAGACACAGGCGATAAGTCGCCAAATATTATTATATCGCCATGATTTCACTTATATTACAATAGTCCAAGTCATGTAACTGCCATAAACAATTACAACACTTCGCTTTTCCTAAGAAAGGTTTCCATTTTGATTAAAGAATCAAAGTTATTTTTTCGAATAAAACTACATAAAAGATGCCATGATCACAAAGAATTCTTGATACTTTTATGTTAGCCGGGTAAAAATCTCGCCAATAGCTTATTTTAACTCGCCAGTTAGCATTTTTTTATTTTTTGAATGGTAAATTAAAACGGTACTACTTGGTTATCCCATCGACCAAAAATCTATCGCCAGAATATAAAATTAAATGCCGATAATGGTTGATCGTAAATGTCACATTCACTTGACTGCAAGGAAGTTACACGTGTTTACGCCACCAAGGGATTTTTATTTCGACGTTTTATTTTTATTTTTATCAATGCTAGGCACAGATGTCATATTGGCGCGATTTTTCCGACGGCAATTTGGCGAAAACATCAACAGCATAAACAACAACGTCCGGGTTACCATATCAAGCAAAATAACGACACTTTGGCGCCAGTTAAGTACCCGTTGCATATATGACATCGGCGTCAGAAAAGAATCGCGCCAATATGCGGCGTATATGACATCTGTGCCCAATGCTATACTAATTTATTTCGGCACAGATGTCATATACTCCCCATATTGGCGCGGTTTTTTTCCGACGCCATTTTAGCGAAAACATCACCACCATAAACAACAACATCCGGATTACCATATCAAGCAAAATAACTATACTTTCGCATCAGTTAACCTTTAACCGGAATCGCTAAATTGTTCCACATTAGTGGAATCTTATGTCCAAAAGGACCCTTTAATTAAAATCCAAGTTATTTTCTAATATATATGAAATTACCACTTAGATGGGTTATAAGCGCATTGAAAAAAGTTTCATGTACTATATAAATCAACTTTTATTCATATATATCTGGAAATTATACATTTTTTTTTTATTATTTAGTTCTTTAAGCGTTGATGCGCGCGTTTCGAAATTAAACGTTTTTTTTTTTTTTTTTGTCGTTGTTCGGTCAAAATGGACCCACGATTCCGGTTAAGGGTTAAGTACCTTTGCGTATACGACATTGGCGTCAGAAAAAAAACGCGCCAATATATGACATCTGTGCCTTTATTTGTTCTTTCGTTATTTAAAATAAAATTTACGTCAATTTGTATAATTTGGTGAGTGCTTTGGCGATTTATATAATTTGGCGAAATTGGTCGACTGGATAACTAAGAGTACATTTAAACATTGCTTTGAATTTGACATTAAATATCAGGATTTCTTGCAATATTTTATCGGGTTTGGCGTGGTTTGTTTTTTACGACAATTTGGCGAAAACCTCGTTTTCGAATACCAGTTACATATGTATATGTATATTTAACTTATTTTCTATTGTTTTTAAAATGAACTAATAATAAATAAAAATAATTAATTAATAACTATAGAACAAAGCAATTTATAACTTTTTTGTTTTAAATAAAAAGAAAATAAAGTTAAATAAACCTTTATTAATAAATAAGCAACAGTAGCCGGGTTACCATGTCAGGCAAAACAACGCTATTTAGGGCAACAACGCTACAAACAACGCTATTTTGACACTATTTAGGTAACCCGGTGCGTATATGACATATTTTTCTTTTCGTTTCGTTTTAAAAAGAGAAAGAAGTTAAAGCCATTGATTTTAAATTTTTCAGTTTGAAATGAAAGCTTTATATTAAATAAAATGATAATGAAAAAAAAAAAAACAACAACAAAAAAAAAAACATTGTTCTTAGCATAGATTTATGTGAGTCCAAACTGGTCACAAATTAATTAAAAATAATAACCCTTTCTGAAATACGAAAAGAAATATCAGTATATCAGTTATGATTAAAATTTGAGTTGCCATCATTAGAAAAATGTATATAAAATTAGAAAAAAATTAATATTTCGAATTTAAAAATTCTAATACTAGTTTTGAAATCTGCGGATCAATATTGATTTTTGGTGTTAATTTCATCGCAAAGTATTCCATGTTTTAGGAGAAATCGCCGTGAAATATAATCAGTCGATTCATTCTTGCGTTTCATACTTCCGTTTCGTAAAATGCGTTTCATTAGGATTTTATATATATAGGGTAGATTCTCTGAAGCAAAAAGCGATCACTAATATTTTAATGATTTTATATAGCTAACTAAACGATGATGCACAAAAGGGTATTGTTGAGGTGTTAGACAAAGGGGATAATGAGAGCTGATCACATATTTATAAGATTTATTTTGAAGTACAAATTTCACCCAAACAATTTCTGTGTTGGATGCTTTTTACAAACCCTAATTCTTCGTTGTTTACTTTAGATAAAAGATAGCGCCACTGAGCTAGTTTTTTTGAGATTTAAGATGTTTCCATTTGACTGTTTAACGTTTTAAATTAGAATTTAAGATGTAGCATAAAAAGTGTTTTTGTCGATTTATATTTTAGAATATTTTTCTCCTGATGAAGATTTTAAAGATTAAACCGAAAGGTAGAGATTTATTCATACGCTTATTTTACATCTTTTAATTTGTGAATAAATAGTACGTTGGATAGCAACACCTTTTTTGTTTTGTATTAAGAAACATTTGCTATTTTTTGCAGTGTATCGTCTTTAAATTAATTTTTACACGAGAGCTTGGGCAGCATCTCTCCGAGAACACACGCTGAAGCCGTACAATTGCTGTCCTAGATTCGTGTAAAGGTCAAGTAAGTTTTCTATACATATCTTTAGCAGATTACCTTCTGCAAAAATTGGAAAATCCCTCTCTCATTGTAATAGATTAAATATATTTTAATTGTCGGTAATACACATTTGCAAGTTAAATTAGAACTTTTTTATATGCATATGGAATCTGAATATGTTTCTTTTTTTAAAATGGAACATTTATTTAAAAATCTTTTTACTCTTTTTAGGGTTCCGTACTTAAAAAGTAAAAACGGAACCATTATAAGATCACTCCTGTGTCAGTCCGTCTGTCTGACTGTCTGTCTGTCACAGCCATTTTACTCGTAAACTATGGAACGTGGAAAGTTCAAATTCGGGGAAGTAATAAAGACCATTGACCCACATATTTTCAGATTAATAAACATTCATAAATATATTTAGTAAAAATGTAGAGGGGCTAATTATGCTACTTGAAAAAAAAATATTTTCTTTGTATATCCTGTGAAAGCTGTTGTAACGCTGAACTCAAAAATACATTCTTTTTAATTTTAGGTATTATATTTTCAAAGATATTGTTGAAAATGTAGCGCAAAAATATGTCCCCCCCCCCCCATCTAATTCCGAATCTACTGAAAGTAAAACTATGAAAAAATTAGAGGTATAGTAGACGTTAATATAAACCTTGCCGGAAAATTATAGCGATTACTCTAGGTCACATAGTTTTTCAGTAATTAGCATTTTTCTGTTATAAACATATTTCGATTTACGGGCATTCAGAAAAATTGTTGAGCATCGCTGAATATACCTATCGTTGCAAAAGAATAAAAGTATTGTTAATGATTTTCGAAAAAAATCATCGCTAATTAGCCGAGATATTAACCCTTAAAGGTACGGTCAGTTTGGACACACACAAGGACAGGGGCGGCGTACTCTATGCCTAGTTAACAACTTTTAATGATATATATGTGTAATGTAATGTCCAAAACAGTATAAAAGCAATAAACGTCAAATTGTTAAAAACATACTATTTTAAGGGGTCTCGGGACTCTAAAAAGTGGAAAAAATGAAAAAAAAAAGACCATTTTCAACATTTAATGTCTTAAACTGTATATGATTTTAAAACACACGTATTTAAAAAATTGCAAGATACATAATTAGTATTTAGAGGGATCTCGAAACTGTTAGACATTTGTCGAACAAAAAATTGGCATAACAGTTTCCGCGCAGGATTACAAAATTAATATTGCAACTAGAATGAAAATTTTGGTGCTTACTTGTACTTCAGATTGTAATAATTTTCCTGAACTTAAATAAATTGTATTTAAAGCATTTTTATATTTTTAATGCAATGTTGCATTTAGCTAATACAAAATTTTGAAAATTTCAACAGTAAAATCACCTAAAAAAATATTTTTTTGAAACAATAAAAAGAAAATTTTACGTTCCGTTTATACAGACTAACATAAATATATGTTTTGAAAATTTACTGAAAAAATATTCAGAAGTTTCTGGGGTATCCTGCGCGTTATGCCCAAAAAACGCCATTTGGAAAATAATGACTTTAAAGTTTCGGAAACGCCGCTTCAGCTATTGAGCGGGTATAATTCTAAAAGCCAAAACTTCTGTTCTAATGGGAATTTCAAGGAAACAATTATATCAAAATATTCAGAAAAGATAGGAGTTTAATATCTAAAAAAAATAAAATTTCTTAAATTTTGAAGCTTTAACCTTTCCGGCACGGAGTAATTCTATTTATAAACTCATGAAATAATGAACTGACACCTGAATTTATAAACGAATTTATTAGAAAATGTTAACTTGCTTATTTTCACGTACATGATAAAAGGAAAATTTTAATTAAATATTCTTGGTGCCGTTTGTCTCTTTTGGAATTAAAATTGGGTGTCCGTTTTTTAAGGACATTGCCCTCGAAAGATTTAATTAGAATGAATCGCATAAATACTGTGGGATTCGCAATAGTTTGCATTGATTCTATCTCTCAATACGCCTCGAGTGACTTTAAAAGTTAATTAAACATCTATCTGGAAAAACGCGGCACTGACCAAGACGGCGTTGCAACTTTGAGACCTCAATTCGAAGCGCGCTTAGCACAATGCCAAATTTAAACTTTGAACAAAAGTTTTGTTTTAGCTACACTGTAGAAATAAAGGTTATTACTACGCTGAATTTAGTTTGATGAAATGCCAAATGAAGTTTAACTATTCACTGCTTTTATTGTCAGTACCGAATTAAGTTCATCATAAACAGATTAGGATAATATTAAAAAAAGATTTATACGAATAGCTATGTTTGATATTATTTAGGTTCCATATCTCTTTGAATTTTCACGGTATACCCATTTACATTTTTCTAATATATACAGTTATACCCAACCCTACATTGTATAGTTTTTACAAAGTTTTAGTATTCTTTTAGCAACTTTTTTTTATATAATAAAATTACAAATTCATATACTTATTCTACGGAACCCTCTGTGCGCGAGTAATGCTCGCACTTGACCGTTTATTTTATTATCAAAAGTATTGCAGTGTCAAGTGAACTTTCCCGTGTCTGAAGCTGCGAGAAATAGGTTTCAGTATAAAAAATATTTCAAGTTACAATTCACGATAACTTCAAATATTATTTCCAAACCATACATATTTTTTAATAAATTTTCGAAAAAAAGCATGAAAATTAAAGCATGCATTTTTTAACAGGCATCGTTTTCTAGAAGTTTCACATATTCGACTCAAAATTTACAGCTCATTTTGTCAAGTAGTTTTTGAGTATTGCTCAAAAAACTGCTCGTATTGCAAACTGTTTATAAACAATAAAAAATGTACTTCACATTAGGAGTTCCAAACCATGATGTTTCACAATTCGTAAACTACTTCACAGAAAGAACGTACTGTTTCGAATCTTATCGTAAAATTTAGCAAAACAGTTAAAAATATTATGTGAAATTTAATGGTTTGTTTTGAAAATGTAAGAGTTTCCTACAATTGTCATGAAAAAGATCCTTTAAGCTAATGTTTTAACATAAATTGAAAACAGACATACTTTGCTGTCGATTGGTTATTTCTTCTTTTTTCTGCAACAGTTTTGCTGATTAAGATGAAGAAAGGTGTTTTTTCTTCCTTTTTTAGGTGCGTTCGTAGTTATATAAATACGTAGCACCTATAGTCGTCGTTCAGTCCGTCCGTCCGTCCGTCCGTCTGTCTGTCTGTCCGCATATAACAGAGCAAAAACTACCCGACCGAATGATCTGAAATTTTAAATATATGATTGTTGCAAAATTTTGTCGAGACATTTCAAATTTTATGAAAATCGGATGTATAGTTTAATTACAGGGACAGTCAAAAAAATTTCTTTACATTACGGCCAATGGGAAAAATTATTGCAAGCGCTTTTTAATGATGTTACAGCCTTCCGAATGGTCTGAAATTTTAAATATATAATTGTTGCAAAATTTTGTCGAGTTTTTTTCCAATTTTAGGAAAATCGGATGTATAGTTTAATTACAGGGACAGTCAAAAGGGTTCCGTTACATTACGGGGAATGGGAAAAAAGTTATTGCAAGTGCACTTTAATGATGCTACACATTATGCACTTTATGAAGTGCAAAAAAATGATACATTCAATACAATATGGGGTGTAAAAAAATTATAAAACTAGTTATAGTACGAACGCACCTCATTTGCCACGTTTGACGAGCAATTTCCAACTTGTTTTTGTTTGTTTGACCGACTACAGGGTAAGGTTGTGGAAGAATTACAACAGTTTGCAGACCGATTAGATAAGCCCAAAATAGAGTATTGCATTTAACTAAAGTTGAAAACGATGTTATGACATGGTAAGTTTCTGTTGAAAAACAAATGCGTATTTTGTTGAATTTTTTAATGATTTAGAAGAGAAAAAGAGATTTTGACCTTCTTGTAAAAATAGTTACCGTTTATGAAAACTAGATCATAATAACGATTACAAAGCTAATTTACTTTTTTTTGGTTTTTATGGATTAGATTATTTATACACTACCTGTCACCTAAGAGATTTGAATTTATTTATCAATAGATGCCATTACTGATATTTAAAGATATTTAGTGGCGATAGTACAAGAGTGCGCAGTGCCAAAGTGTACAAAAGTCCGCGCCTGCTTTTGGAATAACTTCTACCGTAGCTAAAGCAAGATTTAAAATAACGGTACTATATCCTTTCAAAAACTATCTTTTTATATATACTGTCTTTTCAGCGAGCAGCGTCCATTCGAGCCTAAACATTTTGAACCACATCTGTCAGTTGAACCACAGAACATTGAAAATGAGGAGGAAAGAGAATTGATTTTAATAGAAAATGGTATCTCAGAAATGCCAGAAAAGCTATGCAAAGAAAAGACGCACACGCAATGTGAAATAAACCTAATTTTCATTCCGCAAGGTATAGCTTCCAATTCAATAACTTCATCTTACGTCAAATTAACAGAGCTGTCACCGTATGCAGGATCACCTGTGCTACAATTCTATAATCAGAGGAGCGGAAAGTATGAAATATCAAGCAACTTACCACAGAAAAAACAACTTGAAGATGATGCTGCGGAAACTTCAAAAACCTTTTAAAAAAAGAGTAAAAATATTGACAAAACTGAAGGGTCTGAGTTCGGTGTTTAATGGCTTACGCCAAATACTCAGTGATGCATTATGCTTAAGTGGAACAATGGAACAATAAAGCAGGTGTGTGGATTCCCTAGTTGCTTGGCAACTTTACATCCAGGCTAAGAGTATATTGTGTTACAATGCAATGGGAGCCTTAGAAAAAAGCGTTTAAACGCGGCTAGTAGCCACGAAAAAATAGAGAGTAAAAGCTAAAAAGATACACAATTTTTAAGAAAAAATTGTTAGTATAACAAGTAGGAAAAAAAAAGTTCCATATGATCCACATATATGTCCAGGACAGGCGAAAAAAAGCCCCATAAAAAAAAGAGACTCAATTCAGAGACCATACATTAATATAACTTGATAAGTAAAAAAAGTTTAACACAGTGAAGAAAAGAAACAATAATTGAATATAAACATATTTACAAGAGAAATTAAGTTACATTAAGTAAAAAAGAATAATAAGGTAAGAAAAAGCTACTATGAGGAGAGTTCAAACTAAATAAACAGTTAAATTCAAAAGCCGAGGGGATCAAACGACAGCAAGAGGACGGCATCCACCCAGTCTAGTAATTTGAGGTGAAATAAACAGAAGTATGAAAGATAAGAATAATAATAACATGAGAAAAGCATAATAAGTAAGAAAAGGTTTTCTTTTCTTTTCTTTTTTTTTAAACAGCACAAACAAAAAGAAAGAAGGCAAAAAGTTTATCAAATGAAGAGCTTAATCTTCGTTAATGTTAATATGACTTACAAGTTTATCAAATTCAGTTAATATAACCATCAATTTTTGCATCGGATTATCGAGTTTCTTAGTTTGAGTTGAGATGTTCTTTATATATTTTAGGAATTTAGTGATTTGAAAGATTTGTTTAACTTCGTTGAAGGTATTAAGAATGTCTTTTATATCATTGGTGTAATTTGTAGGAGCATTGGAATTTTCAACAGTAGGGGAGGAATGGGTGTTTGCGGTCGTACTATCATTGTTATCAGAGTTTAATTCTTCATTACTAGTTGAGGATTCAGAATCTTTAGTATTTTTGGTGTAATTATAATTCTTAAATATATCCGCTAAGATTTGAATTTCTTGGGATAGATTGCTGACGCTATTACTTGTTTTACGGTTTTGTTTATTTTCAAGTCTATAAGGATTTTTTGGACAACCACGGAAATTCGCTGGGTGCCCCAGTCCACAATTGGTACAAGTGGGTTTAATACGCCCCTTGTGGTGACAATCTGTACTTAAATGTAGATCTCCACATTTTACACATTTAGCATCGAAGCCACACACTTCTGATGCGTGACCGTAACCTTGGCATTTGTAACACTGTTTTACACGATTTTTGCTAGTAAAAGCTTCAATCTTAACAGAAATATAATGTATATTGTTAATTTGGTAAATTTCTTCAAAGTTCTTACGAGGTATAACATTTACCATGTATATCGGCATTGGTTGGCCAGTTTTACAATTTTTAAGCATGGCAGCCCTAGTGACTGCGAAACCATGCTCCCTGAGACTATCTTCAATAATTTTAGTATCGGTGTAACAGGGGAGGCCCCTAATGCATATTTTTTTGGGTCGAAGTTCTTTAGGATCAAGAGTGGTATATTTCTTTTTGTTTTGGTCTAGCCGATTCTGAGTAGATTTAAATTCCTTATCAGAGTTACATTGTATAACAATGCGTTCGCCTTTTAGCGTTATTTTTTGTTTTTCCGAGTTTAACACCGTAATTTCATGAGCTACCGTCGCCCAATTGCTGTCGACTTCGACGTAGAAAGGGTTAACAGATTTTTTAACTTTGACAGTATTCTGAGTATTATCACTAAAATTTGACTCATCCATATCTACATTTTCAGTAAGGGTAACTTCATTAGCGATATTGTTATATTTATTACTTAGAGGGATAGGTGAACTCTCCTCTGAAAGAGGACGCTTAACGCCTTTCTTAACTGCATTGAAAATTTCGTTTTTAAGATTAGTATTAGTAAGAAAAAAGTTAGGAGTTTTCTTATACTTAATGGAGCAAAAAAAACTAAAGATAGCTGAATTTAACAAATTATCATGGGTTGGCTCCCTAAGCAAAGTAAAAACATCATGGCAAGTTTTTCTTACCTCTTCCTTTATGCTTTAGTTGTTAAAACTTTAATATAATATAAAAAGAATTCTTTTACCTTTTCTGGTAAGAACACGAAGAATTTTTCTTTCAAAATCATTTTAGCAGCTGAAATATTTAAATCATTTTTTATTTGAAGATAAATCTATGTTGTTTTGCGACGTAGGTATCCAGTCACTAATAAGACAGGTTATTTGCACACTAATTCTTTACTGGCAAAATTATTCTTGGTTAATTGTTGACACACTGCAAAAAACAATAAAAAAAGAGATTAATTTACATAATTATAAAGAGCTGTATAATGCCAGGGGAGGACAGCTTTCAAAATAAAAGATTCGCACAGCCAATTCATGCGTAGTTGCTTGGTTAAAAACCAGTACACACACTGAAGCTATTGGGGACTTCAGAAGTTCGTGAAAAGTTTAAAACAAAGCAGGAATGCAGATTTTGCATAATTTGTTTCTTTTCATAGCTGTTCTGTTGAAATCAGAATATAGCAGTAAATTTTTAGTGCCGTCATCTATTGGCACTTTCCGCTAACATCTGGTGGGCTGCTGTGGGAATACTGAATGAGTTCTTGGTTATTATGTACTAGAATGTTAACACAGTTTTAACTGAAGCACTAATTAAAACATATTTCAAAAACAAATAATTATGTAGGGAACACACCTCACAAGAAAATGGTTGTTTCACGAGCGAGAGGGTGTTTGGCATAAAACGCGCACATTTCGAGAAGAATTCCATCAAAAAGTAAACCCATAAAGCCAAAAAATGAACTAAAAAAAAAAAAACTTTGGATATATCGAGGTTGCTCAGAAATCTATAAAGAACCAATTGTAGAGGATTGGAGCGAATGCATTTAATGCAGAGATTGGTGGAAACTTGACTGCGCACACTTGCCCTCAATGGTTATGCAAGAATGCTCGCTAAGGAGGATAATCTTTTTGGAAATAATACCAAACGTTTTTCTTAAAAGTTGATTAATGCAATTTTTTTTTGGTTAGCTTAATAATCTAATACTATAAATAAAGTATAACACTACACCTTAAACCTCTTCATTTATTTAACTCATTGATTATCTTATCTATATAATAACTAAAGTGCGCAATGCTGAACCACCTTACCCTACATATGTACTATAAGGGGCTTACTATTTTTAAAATAGCTATTTTATACAGCATTTTTATTAATTACAAGATACACTTAAACCTTATTCTTAGAGCATTTTAAAATATGTGTTTCAAGTAGAATGGCCAATTCAATCTGTTTGCAAGCAAGATTATTTTCCGCATTATTGGAAATCGAAAAGCTTAAGCATTGGTCCCTATTGCATTTTCTTTAATCTTAATTACTACATTTTAGAAAATGAACTGTAAGCAAATAAATTGATTTATACTGAAGAAAATCTACTTGCATTAGTCAGAAATAAGTTTTAGTTTCAAAATTTTCATGTTAAATGAAAAAAAAAATAATTTTTGATATGCTAAGTAAAATTTTCTACAGTGCATATAGTTTTAATTTTACTTACTTCAGTTGTTTTTAACTGATTTATCATTTTTATTATATATTTAATTACGGCAATTTAATAATCATTCAGTGCGAATTTGCACGTTGCAATTTCTCGTTTATGTATTTTAGACCTAACACTAAATTAAATATGAATCATTTTTTGAGCTATTTATTTCTCAATTCATTTCTATCTAAGATGAATAGTCAGGATAAAGTAACATGTTTCAATTAAGAAATGAATTTTATTGAAATGTACTAATACATTCATTCATTATTCTGTATCGATTTCCAAATATAATCGATATTGCTTGTAAATCGAGCACTTGAACCTATTCGAAAAGAACAAATATTTTTCACATTATCGGAAATCGAAGAGCGAAAGAAATTTTTATCTTATATCAATTTATTTGGTCTTAATAATATGGTAAAAAGTCAACAGAAAACATATGAGGGGGGGGGGGGAGGGGTGGTGTTGTAACGTTCTGCTCAGTTGAACGGCACAGTTTAGCAGAGTTTGAACGTTGAAAAAAGGGCATATTTTAGGATTTCTTTATGTGTTTTAATAACAACGCGTTATGTAAATAATGAAAATTTGAACGAAACCAACACATTTAATAAAAGGAGATTTTTAAACAGATTATTTTGTTACAAAAACATGCATATGCCGTAGGCTAATTCAGAAATCGGGCTCTTTGCAAACAGCCGGGCCAATTGGAGAATCACCTCCCTTTTTCCAATTAGCCTAAGATTTTTCAGGCTTATTGCAAAGAGCCTAGACAGCGTTAGGCTAATTGAAAAATGATCACTTTTTTCTCGATCAGGATGATTTTTTAGGCTTATTAACCCAGAAACCGAAAAATAAATTACAACAGATCGTACCCCGATCTGAGCAAGGCAAAATAATTTCAGTCTACACGCATCCCGACCCGAAACTGAAAGTTCCATTTGAAAAAACCCGAACCAATTATGATAACCGACAAAAATATCGCAAAGAACCATAATCGAGCCGATCAAAACAAAATAATATCCGTGAACACGCATCCCGTCACGAACCTAAAAATTCAATTTGAAAAAAATCGCGAAATCTGACCTAAACCAAATCTGAACCCGATAAAATTATTCCAAAGAACCATAACCGGATTCGAGCAACACAAACTAATTTTCGTTGACCTGTTACTCGACCCGAACATTTAAACTCCATTTGAAATAAAAAATCCTGAAATCTGAGCCAAAACAAATATCAACCCGGCAAAAATATTCCATTGCACCATCACCAGATCCGAGAATGACAAAATAATTTCCGTGGGCACGCAACCCCATCCGAACATAAAAATTTCATTTGAAAAAAAAAAAAAAAAAAAAAAAAAAAACTCAGACCAAATCTGAATCCGGTAAAAATATTCCAAAGATCATTACCGGATCCGAGCAAGCCATATTAGTTTCCGTGGACATGCATGAGACCAAAACCAAAAAATTTAATTTGAATTCAACCTGAAACCTAGGCCGAACCAAATCTTAACCCGACAAAAATATTCCAAAGATCCATAGTCCGATGCGAGCAAGGCGAAATAATTTTCGTGGACATGCAAGCCAACCCGAACCTAAAAATTCCATTTGAAAAAAACCCTATCCAAATCTGAAACCCGACATAAATATTCCAAAGAACTAGAATCAGAACCGAGCAAGGGAAATTAATTTCCGTGGACACGCAACACGAACAGAACCTAAAAATTCCATTTGAAAAAACCCAAAATCTGACCCGAACAAAATCTGAACCAGACAAAATATTCCCAAGAACCACAAACGGATCGGAGCAACATAATATTATTTTTTGGCCATGTTACCCGATACGAACATATACATTCCATTTGAAAAATATCCGAAATCTGAGGCGAACCAATTCTGAACCAGACAAAAATATTCCATCGAACCATATCCCTGTTAGAGCAAGACAAAATAATTTCCGTGGACACGCAACCCAATCCGAATCCAAAAATTTCATTAAAAAACCGAAATTTGGACCCGACAAAAATATTCCCATAACCCGATTCAAACAAGACAAAATAATTTTGGTCGGCAGGCAACTTGATAAGAACCTGATAGGTCTAGTGGAACTCAATCTGTAACTCGACCCGAACCAAGGTTATGGTCAATTTTTTTGGTTGACTGTAAATTGAACTCTTAGGTTCGGACCTTGTTGAATGTCGACGGAAATAATTTTGTCTTGCTCGGACTGGGATATGGTTCTTTGAAATATTTTTGTCTTTTTCAGATCGGGTTCGGGTCGGGTTTCAGGTTCACTTCAAATAGAATCTTCAAATGCTGGTCATATTGCGTGTACACGGAATATAATTTGCATGCTTCCGATAAGGTTACGGCCTAATGTATTTTGATATCGGGTTCTGGTCGGGTTTCGGGTTAACTTCAAGTAGAACTTTCAGGTTCAGTTCGGTTTACATGCCGTCGGAAATTATTTTGTCTTGCGCGGACCCGGTTATGGTTCTTTGGAATATTTTTGTCAGATTCAGATTTGGTTCGTGTCAGATTTCGGGGTTTTTTTAATGGACAAAAGTCCATTCGGGTCGGGTCGGGATGCGTGTCCACGGATATTATTTTGTCTTGCTCGGATCGGGTTATGATTTTTAAAGGTATTTTTGTCGGATTAAGATTATGTTTGGGTCAGATTTCATGTATTTTCTAATTGAATTTTTAGGTTCGGTTCGGATTGCGCATCCAGGGAAATTATTTTGTCCTGCTCGGATCGGGTTATGGTTTAGTGGGGTTGTTTTTGTCGGATTCAGATTTGGTTGGGATCAGATTTTAGTTTTTTTCAAATGGAATTTTTAGGTCCGCGTCGGGTTACGTGTTCACGTAAAATATTTTGTCTTGCTCGGATCGTGTTATGGTTCTTTAGAATGATTTTGTCGATTATCATATTTGATTCGGGACATATTTCGTGTTTTTCAAACTAATTTATAGGTTCGGATAGGATTGCGTGCCCACGGAAATTATTTTGTCTTGCGCGGATCCGGTTATGGTTCTTTGGAATTCTTTTGTTGGGTTCAGATTAGGATTTTTTCAAATGAAATTTGAAGGTTCTGGTCATTTTGCGTGTCCACGGAAATAATTTTGTCTATCTCGGCTCGGATTATGGTTTTAGGGGATATTTTTGTCCAATTTAGGTTTGGTTCGGATCAGATTTCAGATTTTTTCAAATGGATTTTTTAGGTTCGTGTCGGGTTGCATGTCCACGGAAATAATTTTGTTTTGCTCAGATTGGGTTATGGCACTTTAGACTATTTTTGTCGGTTATTATATTTGATGCGAGTCATATTTCGAGTTTTTTTTTTTTTTTTCAAATAAAATTTTTAGGTTTGTGTCGGGTTCCATGTCCTCGGAAATTATTTTGCCTTTCTCCGATCGGGTTACGGTTCTTTGGAATAGTTTTTTCGTATTGAAGATTTGGTTCGCCGCAGATGTCGGTTTCTTCGGTCTGTTATAATTTTTTTTTTTCGTGCTCGGGTCTCGTTATGGGTTAATAATCCTAAAAATATCACGCTGATTGAGAAAAAAATTTTCACTTTTCAATTAGCCAAATGCTGTCTAGGCTTTTTGCTATAAAAGAGAGATGATTCTCCAATTAGCTTGGCTAATTGCAAACAGGCTAGGCTCTTTGCAAAGGTCCTGATTTCTCAATTAGCTTACGACATATACACTGAACTAATAATTATCTTTAACTATGTAAACTCTTTTAATGAATTAAATTTTATTTTGTTCAAAAATTTTCTGGTTCAAATATTAATTTCTACTAGATCATTATTTTTACGTTTCCCGATCAAAAAATGCGAATAATTTAGAAAAAAGGTAGATTTAATGTGAGAAAGGTAGAAATTGTGTTCTGAAGGAAAATTCGGATATTTGAATTGTGACTTGTGGTGATGTGTTGTCCAATAACTGCAAGTTTCATGCTCAACTGCGTTATCATTTTGTAAAAAACTCCATTCTGATTTGAAAGATAAACCACTTGATTTCTATAAATATGGAGGGCAAATTAATGTACGCATGCTTCAAAAGAAAATATCTCAAATATGAATGTCCTAGACATAGGTACAGACTTCACGGGTGTGATATAGGCAATATGTTATGCTTCTACCACTAATTTAATATTTTCCTTTTGCCCTGTTTAATGGCTGTGATTAATTATGATAAAAATAATGTTCTAAAATTAGCGATACAAGTTTGCCTGATTCAGTTATATATTATATTAATATCCCCTTCAGACTAGGGCAGTTAAACAGGCAGAAGTTGAGTGCCGGTCTTTTTGCCGCCACTGGAATTATCGTCGCCTAAGTCATCTCTGCTTATAAATACACGAGTTAAATTTTATGTAGCTCACCTTAACCCTCTCATGCATAAACTATTTTTCATTGTTTTACATTATTCATAAAAAATCTTTTTTTGTAATAAATGAGAATCCATTATAAGATAATTTTATTATTGTGCTGCATGCTAGGTATTATCTGTCCACAAATCATATCTCCATAAACGAATGTTGAAAAGTTTTTGCTTTATAGGACAATACTTATTTATCTGTCCTCGTACGAGGTCAGTATAATGAAAAGGTTTAATGTTTCTCCGTTATCACAGTGATGTTGCATGACATTCTAGCTTTTTTCTAGTATACATTTATAAAAAAACTAAAAATTGTTCGAAAATTTAATTTTTTTTAATAATGAATTTGTGTTCTCATAAAAACAGATAACATGCTGTTTTGATTTAAAAAGAAAAACAAATTACAAATAAAAAGAGAAAATTTTGGTTCGATCAAATACGATAACGATATTAAAAGTCAACCATCCCAGCCTTTCTAGAAATATCACACGATATCAATGCTAGAACCCCCTCCCTAAAGTGATTACTGTATGTACGCACAGCCCTATATATCACACCTTTAGATAAAAAAGAAAAACCTTTTAACAGTAAAATTCTGTCATTAGTTGTCGTAAATTATTCTGGTATGAAGAAATCATTTCTCATATTTTCTAATTTTATTTCATACTATTTAGTCTTATTATTATTATTATTATTATTATTCCCAGCATGAGTAAAGACAAACTACTAATTTTTTATGCGTGTGATATACAACATTAATAACATACTTATGCGTTATTCATCCTACATGATGCGCGACTAATGATATGTGTGAGAATTGTTAATTTAAAAAAATACAAAACGTTAATTTGAAAAGATGAAAACAGAAGTTTTAAGAAGATCTGATAAAATTCAAGTTTTTATTACTTGAGTTATATACGTGGGATATTGTCGCACATACAAGAACTCGATTAGCTGGGTGACTAAAGCAGAGGTATTCCACGCAGAATATGTGGGTTTGGATCATGTCCCTGTCTTTTGAATCTCATTTTCGTTATTTCCCATACTAATGATTTTATAATTTTGATACCTTTTCGCAGATATGCAAATTAGTAGCTTTACGTAGCTATGTTCCTAGAGTGTTCTAGAATATACGATGCTTCATATATAAAGTACGAAATGATTAGGCACCTCAGCCAGGTTGTTGTATGCGAAATTCACATGCATAATCTTTAAAGCATTAGAATTCTATTTCGTACGTGAAAATCTTCATGCTAGGATCTGCATGTTTCAGTATGAAGACGCCATTCGTCTTTTAATTATTAAAGAAGCGGATGAAAATATGTCATACTCTGATATCGCCAGCAAGTTAGGAATTCCAAAATCAACTGTTGGCTACGTAGTGAAAAAGTGGAAAGATGGTAAAGGTGTGCGCGATCTTCCAAGACTAGTAGTCCTAAGATAAACGACCTAACGTCAAGACGCTTTTATCCCAAGGAAGTCAGTCGCTGACAAAAACAAAAAACGCTGCTGAAATATGTAAGGAGATGGCCACCGAACACGCACTCACAGTGAGTAAAGCCACCATGAAATTTTCGTCTGAATGCCGCTGGATTTTGTACACATGTCCCTGCAGAAAAAAAAAAAACCTCTCATAGTGGCAATGAATAGTAAAATGCGGTAGGAATTCGCTAAGGAGCACGAAACGTGGTCAGCTAAAGATTGGAAGAAGGTCCTTTTGAGCGATGTATCCAAATTCCATTCGTTTGGAAGTGATAGCCGACAATATATTTGTCGTCCAAAAGGCACCAGAATGGATATCCGATACCAACGTCCAACAGTGAAACCCGGAAACGGATCAGTAATGGTCTATGGAGCTTTCCTTCAGGATAGCGTCATACCCCCTCGTACATATCGATGAGATTTTGGATCAAAATGTTTATAAAAACATTTTAGAAGATCACCTGCTGTCTTATGTTCGTAAAAAATACCTCGTGGATGGATGTTTCATTATGATGATATTCCCAAGCACATCTCTTAAATGGTGTTAAATTGGTTTACAACTAAGAAAATTAAAGTTGTGGACTTGCCGACTCGGTCACCTGATCTCAATCCAATTCAACATCTTTGGGAACAACATATCAGAAAAAAGTCAGGACACTGAAGCATTCTTCAAAGGCAGAACTTCTTCAGGATGTTCATTTGGAATGGGCGAAAATTCGGAGTTTCACCTTAGAAAGCCTTGTTAATTCCATGCCGAAACGATGTGCAGCTGTCCTCAAAGCAAAAGGATATGTAATTAAATTACTGTCATTCGTTATAATTATTAAATATTGCTGTATTTCGTTACATTAAGACACTTAATTTCAATAAAAGTTTGGATAACTGAATAGTCTCAAAACTTTGCTTAAGTAATTTTGCGACTTTTTGAATTATTTTTAATTTATGCAAAGGCATATTTCTCAATTGTTCTAATGTTGCATTTTGTTCAGCTTCAAAAAGGGTACAAATTACTAATTTAGACCATTAAGTAATTTTGCTTATAGAAAAAGTTAGGATAGAAAACTATATCTTCTCAAAACTTTTCCTGCTACTGTAGCTTTATACTATGCCGTTTAATACTTGAATTCACAGCTATCTTTTCAATTTAAAACTATGAGTTTAGTACACAAAAAATTCGTCCAATTGATGCTGATACAATGCATAGTTTGTAAAACTTCCAGTGATTTTTTGCTCTGTAAAAATTTTCAGAATTTGACACAATTGGTGTTTTCTGTAAATAGCAGATTATTTGACTCATTTAGGCTTTGATTTAGACAAACAAGGGGAATTTTTCTCCCACTAAAATTGGCCTGCAACGTATGCTAATATTGAAACCCCGAATTTTTCTCGATGTTTCTGCATATCTATTTATAAAACTGTTAATATTGATTTTCAGCACGGCAGCAAAACAACGTCTACTACACTATGACGCAAAAGTTTAGACAATGACGTCATTCAGCTTTAAAATGTAGAATTATGACGTCAGAATTACAAAAACCTGTAAATATATTCAAAAACTGATTTAAAATGCTATGTACAAAAGACAGTCGTTTTATTTGCTATAATACTAATTTTTTTCATAAAAATTCAAATGTGCTTGTCGCAAAAGTTTAGACACTATTCTAAATTTCTTTGAATATTCGCTGGCATATGCAAATTTGGAATCGATGATGTCACAAATTTGGAGTACTTAAGTTCTGCAAACGATTGCGCTTCATAGTCGACATGCCGAGAGCTAAAGAAATTCAAGTGAATGAGGTTTCAAGGATTTGGCAGTTGAAAGGTGAAGGGAAGAGCGTTTCTGAAATTTCTGCTATTATTAATAGGTCAAAAAAATCTCTATTTATCGAGTTTTATCGAGTGGTTCCGAATATAAAGCAAAATGTCGGTCTGGGAGGCCACGTGTGACAAATGTACGAGAGGATCGCCTGATACAAAGACTAGCGAGTACTCAACAAATGAGCGTACGTGGAGTTCAAAGCTCATCGGGACTCTCTGTATCAAAGGATACGATTCGTAGACGAATTTTGGAAAAAGGAACAATCGTTTATAGCAAAATGCAAAAGAAACCAGCTCTGAAACCACATCATAAGTTACAAAGACTTATGTGGGGTCGAAAGCATATGTCATATGGAGAGAAATGGCAGTCAGTCATATTTAGCGATGAAAAAAAGTGGAATCTGGATGGTCCAGATGGTTGTTTATCGTATTGGCATGACTTGCGGAAAGAACCTCGACGTTTTTTTTGTCGCAGACAAGGAGGGGGCTCGGTGATGGTTTGGGCAGCCTTTTGCTATAATGGACAAGTATCTCTGACCTTCACCAGTGGTCGTCAAACTTCACAGCATTATACACAGACATTAGAAGAAAACCTACTGCCATTTGCTGAGCTTCTAGGGGGTCCTCAGTGGGAATTTCAGAAAGACAATGCTTCAATTCACACTGCAAAACATTCAAAATCTTGGTTTAATTCCCATAATATAAGAGTTCTCGACTGGCCAGCATGTAGCCCAGATCTTAACCCTATAGAAAACCTTTGGAGCATCATGTGTCGCAAAGTTTATAGCAACGCTAGACAATACTCTTCTGAAAAGGAACTTAAGACATCTATTGAGAATGCATGGTACGATATCGATCCACAAACTATGCAAGATTTAGTTTCTTCCATGCAATCTCGTGTATATGACGTAATACATAAGCATGGATGCGCAACCAGGTTTTAAAAATTGTTTATTTCGATTTTATTTAATTTGTGTCTAAACTTTTGAGACAGCAGTTTATTTTTGTTACCATTTAATTTATTGCAATATGCACAATTCCACTTTTCTTTGTTATAAATATTGTTTATATGTACAGCACAATAATTTCAAGCAGTGATTTGAAAATTGAATAAATATTTTTCAAAGTATGTAAGAATTTCTTCATTGTCTAAACTTTTGCGTCATAGTGTATTACGTAATATTTCGATTTGAAATTATTCCATAAATCATAAAAAAAAATTGTAAATTAATTACTAGTTACAAAAACACATTATTTAAAGTAGATAGTTTTTTCTCTATTCAACTAAATAAAAAATGAATGTATGTGATTTTAAAAAGTGGATGTATATGCGATCAAAGTTGGCATCTATCATTAATTTTAATGAGCTTAGCTAACGCTATAGCTAACCCCGCTTAGCTAACGCTAAGCGGCGGACACGTTTTTCCAATAATGTAGAGCTACACATGTTTATAATTCAAGTGCAATTAGTGAACACGTTATCCAGGAGGCTTTACCATCTTTTGATGGGAGGTAATGTGGACCTCTATTCATTTCCTTATTAAAAACTAATTTCTGTTTAGAACTTTTCTTTTCTTCTACATAGCTGATTTTTTAAAAAGAAAACCAAAAAATGGCAGCACTAATGCATTCCTTATAAAGTAGAGGGTTTTGTCATCTGATTTTGAAAAATGCCTTCAAGACAGTATGGCCGAAAAAGTAAAACAATTTCATAATTATTTAACTTAAAACCTTTACGCACAAAAACATTTGTTATTTCGTCGATCCTTCACTTGTTTAAATCTTTTAAATTTGTTATTGCGTGAATTTAGGTTATTCATAATTAAATTTACATTTTACGGGAGCTAGTAATTTTAGAAACTTATTTATGAACTCCAATTACCAGTCCCCTAAAGTATCAATTTCAGAAAATGGATCATTCTGCCATCTATGGGGCATTTGGTGTATGCAGAGGTCGATGCAGGTTTTTATGCTTGGGGCCCATTTTGTGAAAGGTAAAAGTTATTTTTGTGAAAAATAACATTTTGTAATGAAAAGTAAAATCCAGCTACTCAAATTCTTACCAACCATTTATTAACAAAAACTTCTTTAAATCCTCTTGCTAAAGTTTTTGTTTTACGTGACCTGGATTTATTTAGAAACTAAACATTTTAAAATGGTTTTTATGAAAATGAATTTTAAGGGGCTTATTTTATTAAAACGAATTTTGTGAAGATGCCTGTTTTATTAAGTTCATTTTTGTGAAGGGGCCCATTTGATTAAATTTATTTGTGTGAAGGGGCCCATTTTATTAAATTTATTTATGTGAAGGGGCCCATTTTATTAAATTTATTTTAGTGATGGGGCCTATTTTAATAAATAGATTTTTGTGAAAGGGCCTTAAATAGGCCCAAATTTTGCCTGGATCGACCCCTGGTATGCAAAAACAATTAATATGTATTTGTAGTATTATTTTAATTTAAGGTATTAAGAAGTTATATATGTTCACATTTTATATTATATGAAAAGTACAGTCTTATTCCCAAAGATTTCCCAAGATCGGTGATTTTGTGGTAAACGCTCAATATAAACTAAAGACAAAAGTCTGCATAATAAATCACTGTACGGTAACTACGTTTAAAAAAAGAATTCGAATATAGTTCGGATATAGATTTTACTGATAAGAAACATTTTCTATAACATCTAAAAAGACACATGAAAGTAAACAAATAATGATCTTATGACGTCAGACTTAAAAAAAGAGATTTTATATTACACAAAATTACTTAAGTAAAAATACTTGAAAAATGCTTCGTTAAAAAATAATCTGATGACTTAAAATTTTTAATCTTAACAACAGTAAAAAAAAGTATTAAGTATCTCATACACTGCGTCTTACATATTATTTTAAGCATATATTTTAAGCGTTTTAAGATGAAGTGTTTTTTTCTTAAAACATATATTTTTAAAACTCATTTTAAATCTTATTGAAATATTACTTACTCTTTCACATTATTAAGATATTAATTGTGAAAAAAGATTCAAAAAATTTAACTGAAAGTAGAAGAGACAAATGTACGTATTTTAAGATGGATTTTACTTTTTAATCTAAAGATTATCTTTTGGATTTTACTATCGTTCAGAATTTTTTTTTTCAGAGTGTCTTCATTTTTCGAAATTACTGGATGCATTTAATAAAAACTTTCGCAACTCATAAACTTTTAATTATCTAAATAAAAACTGTTTAAATGTGGGTTGTTGGAGTAAAATTTTTAAGTTAGATTTTGCTATAATTTGTATAAAAATAATTAATAATATTAGATATGAAATGCGTCATTTCTGCAGGAAAAATGATGAGTGGATTTTAAAAATATATATTATTCAAAAAGTTATTTGGATTAATTCGTAGAAAAAGAAGCTTCATTTGAGAGAAAGCCATCTAAACCTATTTTAATCATAGATAATTTTTAAAAACAACCATACCATTCAGGAGGTTGTCTTTTATGGTTTCCTGTGAAATTGTAATATTTAAAAAGCATTATGTATCACTAAAATTGCTAATTTTAACACTTTCTAAGGAAATCGAAAAGTCTTTATAAATTCGTTCTGTCTATTTGTATGTCTGCTGTGTGTCCATCTACTGCCTGTCTGTCTGTCCTATAACTCGGAAAAATATGCTTGGATTTTCATGCAATTGATATATGTTATTAGGGTTTTCTACAGTACGTTCTGTGTTTAAAACAAAGTGTGTAACGCTTATAGTTTGTTTAAAGGGGCGATTAAATAACGTCTTTACATTTCGGTCTATAGGGGCTAATCGTTTACTTTTTATTTTAGTGATGTCACACTATTTAAACATAGCTAAATGGATATATATCACTAACGTGCAGTACAAGCTAGTTAATAGAGAATGTTGTGTGCATACCAGTCATCCTTCATGCACAAAAAATAAATAAATAAATAAATAAATAAATCGCTTACAACACTGTCTATCAGCGATAATTTCATGAAATGCGTTTCAGTTGTGGTATCTGCTTTTAAATTTAATATTTTTTTTCGATACTACTTGGCGTGTATAAACTCTATGGATCATATACAGTTTTTTTACAAAAAAAAAAAAAAAATCGAGTCATTTCTTTTTATTACCGAAAATTGTTGACATGAAATTTTCATCTGTGTTATTTTTTTCATTATCGTACAAAATTTTTGCATAGTATGTAGTATATATTCAAACTTTCTTCCTATCGTAGTCGATAAAATGCGTACTAACCTTACTTAGGAACAAGAAACTGGGAGCTCCAGAATAGGGTGACCACCTGACCAGGACAAATATTGTATAGCACTCGAGCGCCTATGGTCAAGAAAACGGGGTAGCACACTGTAGGCCATGATCCGTAGGGATTGTAGCCCCTCGGTGTTTCGATTAGTATGTAGTATATATACAAATGAAAAAAATAGCATGCAGAGAGGCATAAAATAATACAGATATTTTTCAAACTATAGAATTGCTAAAAATCTGTTTTCAAATTTGCTATGTGTTTTCCCCAATGTTTATTTAGACGTAACATTTCACTTTATTAAATGTTGCACTTTTATTACAGTATTCGGAATGCATTTGAAAATGTTTTATAATTTATGCTTGGAGCACGAGTTTTCGCTTTTGTTTATTCAAAATTTTAATAACCAGAAACCGCTATTTTTATGGGTCTTTTCCAAAAATATGCAAACCATGTTTGAAGCTCAAGGGATTTTGACTGATGACAAGCAAAGAGTTTTGTCTCAAGTTGAAACGTTTAACACTCTTTAGCTGTAGAGCTTCAATTCGAGCTTTTTCAATTCGGAATTATTTCTATATTTCTATTGTAAGAACATTATATTTGTACATTTCCTAATTCTGCAAAACACTAAGAAAAATATTTAAAATAAAAGATGTGAGTGGGTTATAAATATTATAAAAATCCCTACAAATTCAAATTTAATTAATCTTTCTAAATCCTTCAATCCTTCTAAAATCCTTCTAAAATTTATTAAATGATTACGTACTAAGCTCATTTGATTACATTTCAAAGTATTAGATAAAGGTCGCGTATTGGTTATAATGCAATAGCCAGTCTTCACTACTATTCAGATTTACATCACAAACCAATTGAGACAATGCAATGTGTTTTTTCGAATTGATTTGTGAACTGAAATATCGCTTTGTGATTAACTACTTTCCAATCTAAAGGATAACATATTAACTCAAATTCAGGTCATCAAATACATTTATATAGCATAATTATTTTTCCCGTGGCTGGCTAAAAGCCTGAAAGAAAATATTACGTTGGGATGTCAATCTACTTTACACCCCATTTTCATTCACGGATTTAAATGACACCGTTTTACCTCTATTCTGAAGCTACCCACTAGCACTATATAATTATTGAAAAAAATAGCTGTTTTAGAGGTAAAACCTGCAATATATCAATGCCCCACATTTTATTTTCAATCTCACCTTAAAATTTTAATTTTCCGCCAGGTGGGAAGAATATATTTTCTGCAAACTCAAAGGATATTTTAGTATTGTTTGTTTTGACTAAACATACTGTGCGTACATACAAACACACGACTTTATTTGTTTTACGGATCATTATTTACAACATACTTAGTAAATAATGATCCGCAAAACAAATCGCGAGAGTAAATGGCATCAGGTTTACATTATTGAATATTGACCGACAACAAATTAGTTCGCACTAATATTAGTCCAAGTTGCATCTTTTAATTCATGGATTAAAATTTCAAGTAAAATCACATGGATAAATGACAAGATGGTAGTTGATTTTTCTTTCAGCACAATACATTTTGGATACTTATTTAGTCAATGCTTTGAAACTTCAACTCGATAGAAGAAAGCAAGGGGCATTTTATAGCTCGATGTTTCCTTTTTACTTGTTTAAGACTAAAATAATATTATTTTCAAAAGCAACTCTCAGGTTTGACATTTTTCTAAAATTTGCTAATCCTTTTGGTAGCTCTTTTTATAATGTTAAGGGAGAGTAATTTCGAAATCAGCCAAATTACTCTGCAGAAGACGTGATTCAACAATTATGTTTCTATTCTACTATAATAACAACAAAAATTGCAACAGCAAGTTCATATATACAATTGTTTTAGATGTTGATGAAAATCTTACAAAATACACCAAATAAATTATTTTTATATGAGATATCATGAATTTACGTAATCGTATATTTAATACTACATAAAAATACGTCCGTATGTAATTAAAATAGCTACACACATTCATATAAATCCACGTTAAAAAAAATTTTACTATTCTTTTTTAGCATGAAATTTTTCACAATTTTGTTAAAAAAGGCAATTTTCTTTAGTAATTTCAGAATGCATTAAAACTTCAAGCCCTTTTCTACTTTACGTTGACATTTAAATAATTTTCTTATTTTTAAATAACATTTTAGTTTCTAGTACCTAAATTTTTGTGTTGTTTGTTTATTCCACAAATTTTATTTATATCACAAAACTTTTTTTTTCCCTTGTGAAAGGAAACATACTCCACATTTAGAAAGAGAAATAGAAAATCATGATACACAAGTACTAATTTGATATTTTAAAAATTAGATGAAGCAGAGCATTGTCTGTTGTGTATTGTGAAATTATTCATAATATTGCACAAAAGTTTTTTAATTAAAGTTATGTCAAAAAAGTTTAGTATTTTTGATATTAAAAAATTCAGAAAGAATTTTACAGTAAAATAATCTCATGTTTGTAACTAAGAAAGCTAGAATACATTATTCTAACAACATAGCTTCACAGTTAGGCACTCCCCCCCCCCCCCCCTTAAATCTTAGGACGAATGTTAAACTATAGATTATAAATTTATTAGTGCTCTATCTATCAGAAGTTTTTATTTATGTCGAAGAACGTATTTATATGGTCTCAAAATATTACATATTTCCTGTATATAAAGAAATAGTTATTTTGTATTAGCATCCTTCAATGTTTTTCTCTCTTTTTAGTATTCTCTTTTGCCTCATTAATTAGAGATATTTATGTATTTTTGTTAAAAATATGTCATAGACTAAAAGTAACAGATATAAACAAAAAAATATTTTAAAGAAAGCATATTGCAATTGTAATAATAATATTTTTTTATTTATATAAAAGTACTTCACAGGACCATACGTGAAATTTTAATCTATGCTATAATAAGAGTTCTTGAATTTTTCAATATATTGTGAATTTAATAAATCCTAAAATCTTTTATAATTTATTTAATAGAAATTAATAAAACGAGAATTTATTTAGAACTACTTTGTTCTTCATTCTTTTCTTATTCTGTACAGATTGGTAAGTTCTCCAATATTAAAATGATTAGTACGTACTGATCAAACGAAATAGTTAAGATTTTCCGTTAAGTAACAGTGAAATAACAGTTAACTATTTAAGTAAATTAATTTATTTCTATAAGTATTTATAATTTATTATGATATAATAGTCTATTTAAATATTTTGTTAATTGATTTTTGTAAGTAATTGTTAAATTATAAAAATAAAATTAGATTATATAAAGATTTTTCTCTTTGTGAAATGTGGTAAAATTAGAGAAAAGGCCTAAAAGTTTATTTAAATATACTAAAATATTATTTTCCTGTTTCTAAAATTTTCTATATATTAGTATATAAACTTAAAATATATCAAATTAGAAATCATTATTTGCCATGTAAACACCGAATTCTTACATACACCGGCTCAATCACCAAAGCTTTAATACCAAAAAATGCGCTCAGATTAATTAACAAATTGGGTGTCTAGTGTTTAACTGAAAAAATATTGTACACGATTTCAATGGGAAAGGTTTCAAGTTCAACTTCCGCATCCACCGATATCTACTAACTCAAAAGTGCTGCAAAATTTGCACAGAAAAATATGTTTTTGTTAATAATGTTTTCACTATAATCTGTCTATGCTAATAAAAGAATGTGTCTGTCTGTCTGTAATGGCTAGCGGAATCTACCAAATATACAAAGCGTATTGACTATCTAGAAAAAGTGTATTACAACTTGAGTGTAATTTTAAAAGGAAAATTAAGTATTAGCCTTAGCTTCTGTGGACCGCATATAAATATTACATTTAAGGCAGTCATCCGCTACTCGCAGAATAGGCAGCTCGCACTCTTTGCCATTCCTTCCTTTCAACACTAATTGGAAAAGCAGTAGAACAAATCACAGAAGACACTGCCACCAGAAAAAAAATTAAAGCTCAATTTAATTATTTTAAGACACCATCCGACAAGCACGGTTCTTAAAATAAATAATTAAAAAAACATTATATTACTTTACTCCTGTAATATTTGCTAGACTTAAATTTATTCTCTTATATTTTAAATGTATGGCAATGAAAATTGACTTAAAAAAAAAAAAATAGGTAGGTATTTTTACACTGCAAATTCGTAAAACACTTTTGCAACTCTAACTGAACATAATAATTAACACTTCTAACTAAAATCCTTTTCGATTGTGTTATGAATGTGTTGTGCCAAATAAAAAGATTGCGCTAAAAGTGTTGTTAAAACTTTCAAGAGGAAAAGATGTGTTTTCAAAACATTTCAAAACATTTATTTTTAAAATTGTGTTATAATTAGTATGTTTTAAGAGAGTGTGTGTGTGTGTTATTTTAAACGCACCATTTAGGAAGTGTTTTAAAAGTCTTTTACATGTGTTGTTTTATAGTGTTCTAAATTGTGTTCTGTTTACAATTTGGTGACAAAGTGTTGTGCAGCTCAACACTATTGTAATAAAATATTTTCATCAACACTATTTACAACACGATTTCAACACAATTAACAGCACTGTTTTTAGAACAGATTAAGAACACATTTCTAGACAACAACACTTTTGTAACATATTAAGAACACAATCACAACACAAAAGTATTTTGTATACGAAGTTTTCTACTTCCCAACACATTAATTTGTTGTTCGTTTGGTGACAAAAACGGTTTTTAAATGCGTTTATTATTGTGTTTGAGAATTTGAGTGTACTTAACATCTTGCTTTTTGCTTTGTCCGACTATGACAATTTTCTCAACAGTTTTAAGCAGTTAAAAATCTTTAATTTTATCTTAAAATTTCCTATTTTTGTATTTCTATTCTTTATTCTATATCTTTACATTTTTAATTATTTTCTAATTTACTTATACTTTACGGTCTTCTTGGTTCTTCCCCAGAATTATAGAATTTTTCTGTACTTTTAATAGCTTCGTGTTTTATCTCTTGATATAAAAACATTTTTGCGTTTTAATATGTAAACTTTTTTTTTCTTTTATGTAGCACATAGTACTGTGGCTATATTTTTCTTATGGCTCCTCTATGATGTCTTACAGAATTACTCATATACACGGAAATAAGTTACTTGCTACTAGGTATCCCGTTAAAGATTTACTTGTTCACCGGTTCACAAGCTAGGTCAGAACGAGGCGGGGATGCGTTCGACAACCGTGCCAATCTTACTCATTGCACATTAACAGCAAAAAATTAAAAAGTCCTTCCGGCCAGTGCCGGGAGGAAGAGGTAGCTTTCATATTCCTTATGTTTTAAAAGAGAGCTTATATTATTCAAACACACGGAACTCAAATTAGTGGAACCCGATTATAGAAGGTTAAATACTAATTTTTGTCAATATTGAATATGAATGATAATTTCGCCAAATTAGTCAGCGTTGTCAAAGCTGGTTTTATTAAAGTGATTTATATTTTTCGCCAAATTCGGTGATATCCCGAATTATATTAATAATTATATTAACCCAAATTATCGGTGATAGCCCGCCATTTTAAAACAACATAATGGGTGCAACAAAGCTCACCAATGAACTTGGTCGAAACCTTAGTAATTCCTGTGCACATGTTTACTCATATCTAAATCGGTTGACATATACGAGAGCTGTTGCAGGCAAAAAATCAGATTTTTCAAAATGTCACACACATTCGAAATTCAAACTGCTATATCTCGGCCATTTTTTTAGATAAAGGCAAAACAAAAAATTATCCGGAATCTTTGTAACAAGCTGAAACAGGTAAGAAAAAAATCTTTTTCAATTTCTAATTTTTTTGTACCTCATTTTAAATTAAATTTTTATTTTAATTTTTAAATGGCTGCCATTTTGAAACAAGATGGCGGATGGAGCTAGCAAACGAACTTGGCGGGAGATTGCTATGTACTCTGCACATGCCTTGTCACATCCTAATCGGTTCAAAATGTCAGCCATGCTAGAAATTCAAAGTGCTATAACTCAGCCATTTTTTAAGATATAGACGAAACGAAAAATGCTCCATAATCTTTGTATCAAGGTCAAATACATAAGAAAAAAATCTTTTTCAATTTCTAATTTTTTGTACCTCATTTTAAATTAAAATAGAAAAATAAATTAATGGCCGCCATTTTGAAACAAGATGGCGGATGATGTTGGCCAACGTACTCGGTTGAGACATTGGTATGTACTATCTACACACTAAGTTATATCCAAATCCGTTCATAAATACGCGTGTTATCGCGTGACAAAAATCAGATAGTTTCAAAATGTCAGCCATGCTAGAAATTCAAAGTGCTATAACTCAGCCATTTTTTAAAGATATAGACGAAACGAAAAATGCTCCAGAATCTCTGTATCAAGCCCAAACACATAAGAAAAAAATCTTTTTCAATATCTAATTTTTTCGTGCCTCATTTTAAATTTAAATTTTTTTTAATTTTTAAATGGCCGCCATTTTGAAACAAGACGGCGGATGAGGCTGGCCAACGAACTAGGTCAAGACATTGCTATGTACTATGCACATTCCTTGTCACATCCAAATCGGTTCATAAATACGTGTATTATCGCATGACAAAAATCAAATCGTTTCAAAATGTCAGCCATGCTAGAAATTCAAAATGCTATAACTCAGCCATTTTTTTAAGATATAGACGAACCGAAAAATGCTCCAGAATCTTTGTATCAAGCCCAAACACATAAGAAAAAAATCTTTTTCAATGTCTAATTTTTTGTACCTCATTTTAAATTTTAAATTGAATTTTTTTTTTTTTTTTATGGCGGCCATTTTGAAACAATATGGCGGATGAAGCTGGCCAACGAACTCGGTCGAGACATTGGTATGTACTATGTACACACGAAATTTTATCCAAATCGGTTCATAAATACGAGAGTTACAGTATGACAAAGATCAGATATATATATATATATATATATATATATATATATATACATATGGATATATATAAATATATATATATATATATATCAACTTTCAACGAAGGGTGGTTTCGGGGTCTAGAGGTCATGATCGGTGAAAATATACCAAAATTTTTCGGAATCGTTTTCCTCCGAACGGCTGCAATAGGTAGCTTTTTGTAATGAAAGCTACCTAATTTTTTTTTTTTTTTTTTTTTTTTTTTTGTCACTCTTGCATGGAAAATTCAGATATGCGACTGAAACTGTTTCATTAAGATTTGATCTAAGCATCATAGAAACTGCTATTCAAGTTTAATTAATCTTATTTAAAGTCTATAAAAATACTCGAAAAACTTTCCAAACATCAATGGCAGAAAAATATACTGTTTTCATAAATGTTTTTTTAAATCTTTAAAATATGTTGTATTCTGAAGTCTCGAAAGGTAAAGAACAGCCTAACGTATATTTTCTAACGTTGTTTTATTACATTTTCTTAGATTAACAATTTTTTTAGGTTATTTTGTTTTATATATTTATTCATTTATTTATTTACTTGTTAGTAGAGTAAGTAATCAATGAAAAGTAAAATGGTAAAATTAATAAATTAATTTTAATGTGAAATACATTGCTATATTTAATCATTATTATCTATTCAGTTTAAAACACAATCAATGGTACCTTTAAAATGCAAAAGTAAGCACATATAAATGTAAGAAACAATTCTTACATAATTGAAAATCGAAGAAATGATGCTTTGGTATCATTTGTCTCAATTACGTTAAGCTTAATGTGTGGGCTTGTAAAACGGGCAATTTAACCAATTAAAAAAGAACAAATATTTTTAGCATTATCTGAAATTAAATTGCTAAATCTTTGCTGCGTATCTCAAATTTCTTGATGTTAATGGCGCGGGAAAAATGAACGGTAAACGTATTAAATTAATTTACCGTTTCATAAATCAATTTCCATTATTTTGCGCAATTGTCAATGCTAAAGGCAAAATAATTTCTTCATTTCAAAAACGTATAATTATGCATTTAACTACGCATGTAACAATATCTGTATTATTATTTCAAACTTTTTGAGTCATTGATTTCCTTTGTAATTCAAATATAACTAAGGATGATACTTAAATTAGCATTTTATGGCTATTTGCATATCATAAACATTTGTTTATTCTAGAACCAAAAATAAATAAAATGTGATTTATTTTGTGTAATTAGGTACAATAGAACCTCTTTTATGCGAAACTCTTTTAACCGAAACTCTCGGTTAACCGAAATCCATGTTCAAAGCGTTTTTTTTTTTTTTTTTTTTTTTTTTTTTGATCGCATGCCTTGTGTGTAAAATTCGTTTTCAAAGCTTTTTGTTCTTTAACTATAATATTCCTTGTGTGCAAACCGCTTTTTCCGAACTACGAGAACATATAAATATTTTTGTTCTCCTTTCTTAGAGTTACTTTCAATTTAACTTGAGATCCTACCGAAGCTGCGGAGTGGAACGAAGAAAACGAACAAATTAGCAATTCTGAAGCTTTTGAATGTTTTGCAGAAGGTTTGGCATGGCTGGAGCAGCAGAAAGACTGTGACACCGGTGAACTAATAATATTTAAAAACTCCGTGATAGAGCTTCAAAGCAAAAGCAATCGAAACTGCGACAAACAAAACTTTTTTTTCAAACCCTTGTGATATATGGAAAAAGTACTTAATTTCAAAATTGAAATTCAGGTAATTTATTATTGTTTCTATTTTGCTATTGCTTTATTTTTATTAAGCACTTGTTACCATAGTTTTCCAAAAGATAGTCGGTCCCAATTACTTCGTATAATCGAGGTTCTATTGTATTTATTTAATGAATTGAAAATTTGGAAACTAGTCTTAGTGAAGTACAATTGATAATGGAGATTTAGTGAAATGCTGTACTATTTTAAATAATTATTCTATTTTCATTTTAAAACATGATACCTGTAAAGCATCCATGTGAACCCACATAAAAGAGAGAAACAACTCTCAATTTATTGGAAATCAAAGAAATGAAGCCCTGGTATCTGCCTCAATTTATTTGAGCTTAATGAATGAGCTTGTAAAACGTGCATTTGAACCCGTTCGAAAAGAACAAATGCCTTTGGTATTATCGGAAATCAACTTGCTAAATCATTGCTGCCTATATCAAATTTATTGATGTTAATCACATGTACGTACATCATTACGTAATATCATACGTATTATATTAATTTACGGTAACGTAAATCAGTTTCCATTGTTTTGCGCAATATTTTTCGCATTAAAGAAAAAATAATTTCTTCATTTCAAAACCGTATAATTATGTATTTTACTACGTATGTAACAATATCTGTGTTATTATTTCAAACATTTCAAGACATTGATTTACTTTGTATTTCAAATTTAACTAAGGATGATACTTTAATAAGAATTTAATCGCTATTTGCTTCTTATATATCACATTTATCTATTCTGGAACCAAAACTAAATGGAATGTGATTTATTTTATGTATTTATTTTTTTATTTACTGGAAAGTGTGCAACGTAGCCAGAGTGAAGTAAAATTGTTTAATTAATAATTGAGTTTAGTGAAACGCTATATTATTTTAAAATATTATTTTCAATTCATTTTAAAAAAACGTACCTGCAAAGCCTTCACTGGAAACCCACATAAAACAAAGAAACAATTCTCATATTACTGAATATAGAAGAGAGAAAGCCTTGGTATCTATCTCAATTTCTTCGAGCTAAATGAGTGCGCTTGTAAACCGGGCACTTGAATCCACTCAAAAAGAACAAATATTTCTGACATTATCGGAAATCGAATTTCTAAATCATTGTTTCCTATCTCAAATTTATTGATGTTAATGACATGTTAAAAGTGAACACTAAACGTATTAATTTAAGGTAAATCATTTTCCATTATTTTGCGGGAAAATTTACCATGCTAAAGAAAGAACAAATTTCTTCATTTCAAAAACGTATAATTGTGCATTTAACCACGTACGTAAAAATATCTGTATCATTATTTCTAACTTTTTGAACTGTTGATTTCCTTTGTATTTCAAATATAACAAAGGATTATACTTGAGTTAGCATTTAATAGATATTTGCGTTTTATATTTCACATTTATCTATTATAGAAGTAAAACTAAATGCAATGTGATATAATTTGTGATTTTTTTGTTTTATTTATTTATTTACTTGTAAGTTTGGGAGGTCCCTAGAAAACAAAGATTTTTTTTTTTTGGATTCATTAATGATAATAGCCAATCTACTAATTAGGGGTGGAGAAAATCGAATATGACATAAAATTTGTTTTATTAGCTCTGGTTTTTAAGATACAGTACTACTACTATACATACTTATATAGAGGGTGACCAGAAAGAAACGCCCCAATTTGAAAATTCAATAATTCATTAACTTTAATAAATATGAATATGAAATTGGTGACATTTATGTCTGGTGGGTCTTAAATTTCAGAAACTGTAAATGTAAAAATAGTTTACATTTCTGTCAATAGAAGGCACTACACCGTCTCAAACTACAATAATGCTCAAACTAGCATATAAATCTGCTTAAAAAAATCTCAAGTTGTAATTTTTATTATATTTAGCGATTGAAACACGGATAAGTTATTATTATTATTATTTTTAATTTACTTGAGCATTATTGTTGTTTGAGACGGTGCACCGCTTTCTATTGACGGAAATGTAACCTATTTTCATATTTACAGTACATGAAATTTAAGACCCTCCAGATGTAAATGTTATTTCATATTCGTATTTATTATAGTTAAGGGGACAGTAGACTTTGAAAATCACAAAATTCGTTTGAAAAAGTGATTTTTTTAATTGGGAGAATCGTGAAAATAGATGCTCAAATTTATCTGATGCAAAAAGATTTTTTCAATTCTGATACTTTTTGCAGAGATACAAGATTTTTAAAGCTTTTGTAAAAAAAAGTATATATTTATGCAGTTTTTAAAAAAATAATAAAATGCTGATTTCTCAAACTTGTAAATTTCTCCACATTTCTAATTTTTTAGAACTTTCCATGCGCATTCCTAATTATCAGATTCTTTTGAAAGTGATACTGTATACCTTCCATACAATACGAAATAAATGGCAGCATAAAAAGTTGCATTTCTGGAGTATTTTAGTATTGAAATTTATATGTATGTGAAATTATGTAGCTGTTTTTTTAGAAAAAAAATGTATAATTATAAAAATATACTAGATTAATTTAACACAATTATTCAAATTGGTAAACAAATCATATTAGATGTAAATATCCAACTGGGTGAAAAATGTCCGGACAGGATTCAAACCAGGGACCTCCTGGCTGAAGCCGCCAGTGCTCTACCATCTGAGCTATCCCGGACAAATCTGGTGGAACTTTTTCACACAGCTAACCTTAATGATTGATTACACCAGATAACCTTAATAATTTACATCTAATGTAATTTGTTTACCAATTTGAATAATTGGGTTAAAATTATTCTAGTGTAATTTCGTATCTAGCGATTTCTGGAGTTCCTTTACCTGTGATTTATTCTGTTGAGCTGAACCAGGTTTCAGACGAGACGCTATAATCATTAAGGTTAGCTGGGGGAAAAAGTCCCACCAGATTCGTCCGGGATAGCTCAGATGGCAGAGCACTGGCGGCTTCAGCCAGGAGGTCCCTGGTTCGAATCCTGGTCCGGATATTTTTCGCCCAGTTGGATATTTACATCTAATATAAAAACTATTTTTGTGCTTATATATTCAGCAGATTTTTACAATTCATGCTAACTTCCAATGTAATATATGACATTATCTCACACATAAATATTGTCATATTTTATGCAAAAGAAATGCGCATGGGACATTTTAAAATATAACAATTATTGTTATTTATAAATTTAAATATTAAATAATTTAAACACAATTTAATAATTTTAACACCAAATTTTGAAAATAACTATTTTATCTTGCCATTAACAAGTCTTCTAATTTTCAAATGAATCCATTGAAAATTGAAGGATTTTATTTTCAATGTCTACTTTCCACTGAATGAATTATTGAATTTTCAAATCGGTGCGTTTATTTCTTGTCATCATGTAGTAAAAACCTGTACGATCTTATTATAATATCTGTGAATTAGTTTTTTTTCCTGTCTGTAGGCTATAGTCAATCTTTATGAATGCTGAGTAGATAAAATCGAATATGAAGTTAGAATTTTGTTATTACCTTTAATTTTGTAAAATATTAGTACTATTGTTACAGGAACTTATGTAATAAAAACATGTACAGTATGAATATCAGATACAATAAGAAGTAGCACTACTTTTAATCCACTAAATGTACAGGTTAATTATGATTGAGTCATAATTATAATATATAATATATATTACCTTATACAACTTCCCAAAAATAAGCAAAAACCCATAGTTTTTTATTTAAATTCCAACATATTTCATATCACTTAGCTAACTCATGTTTTATATGTCATATTCGTTTTTCACCTGCGTGAATTATATAGAAACAACTATTTTCGCGTAAGAAGCATTTTCACTGTGGGATAATGTAATCAGAGTGAAGCAAAACGGTTTAATATGTAATTCAGTTTTAATGAAATGCAATACTATTTTTAATCGTTATTGTCTATTCATTGTAAAGCATAAACAATGGTACTTGTAAAGCGTTCATGTGAAACCACATCCAAGAAAGAAACAATTCTCACATTATTGAAATTCGAAACGATAAAGCCATGGTTAGCTATCTCAATTTTTTTAATTTAATGAGTGTGCTTGAACCCATTTAAAAAGAACAAATACATCTGGCATTATCGAAAATCAAATTGCTAAATCATTGTTGTCTATCTCAATTTTCTTGATGTTAACGACATAGTAAAAATGAACGTTAAACGGATTAAACTGATTTTACGGTAACTGAAATAAGTTTCCATCATTTTGCGCAAAAGTTTCAATGTTAAAGGAAAAATAATTTCTTCATTTCCAAAGCGTATAATGACACATTTTACCATGTGCATAACGATTTTTTTATTGTTATTTAAAACTTTTTGACTGATTGATTTCTTTTGTACTTGAAATGTAACTAGGGATAATGCTTTAATTAGCATTTAATGGCATAGTATATTCCACTCTAGAACCAAAACTAAATGAAATGTGATTTATTTTGTGTATTTATGTATTCATTTAATTACTTAAAAGTTTGAAAAATAGGCAGAGTGAAGTAAATGTATTTAATTAATAACTGAGTTTTGGTGAAATGCTATACTATTTTAAATAATTATTCTCGATTCATTTTAAAACATGTAACCTTTAAAACGTTCACTTAAACCCACATAAAAGAAAGAAGCTTTTCTCATATTATTGACAATCGAAGAGATAAATCCTTGGTATCTATCTCAATTTCTTTGAGCTTAATTTGTCAGCTTGTAAAACGGGCATTTGAACCCGCTCCAAAAGAATAAATACTTCTGGCATTATCGGAAATTAAATTGCTAAATCATTGCTGTCTATCTCAGTTTTCTTTATGTTAATGACATGTTAAAAATGAACTCTGAAAGTATTAAACTAATTTACCGTAACCGATATCAGTTTCCATTATTATGTGCAAAATTTTCCATGTTAAAGGAAAAATACTTTCTTCATTTCCAAACCGTGTAGTGGCACATTTTACATGTACGTAGCAATATCTTTATTGTTATTTAAAATTTTTGATGAATTGATTTTCTTTGTACTTGAAATATAACTAAGGATTATACTTTAATAAGTATTCAATGTCTATTTGCATGTTATATTTCGTATTTATCTGTTCTAGAAACAAAAACATTATCCCATAAATTGAAGTTGAATAGATGAAGGATTGGTACATGTCTCAATTTCTTTACGCTTACTGATCGTGCAAAAAATAATTATAAATTTATTAAATTCAAAGCAAAATGCATAATAATTCATTATTTTGAAATATGAATTACGAGTTCTGATTTAAATTTTTAAAACAAGTTTCTTTATTTTTAAATTTAAACAATATGAGATATATTTTACACAAATAATTTATGTAATCGTTCATCAAAATGTTTGAGCTGTTGATTTAAAATAAACAGAATTGCGGAAAAATGCAAATAACTAACATTTTGGAAATTTGTACAGTTAGAAGTATGCATAATTCAAATTGCCAGAAATGTTTTTTAAATATGAATCTAGAAACGCTCTTAAGACTTTGTTATTTATACTAATACATGTATTTTGCAACTTACTAACTGTGGCTATCTGGTGAAGATTTAGAATAAAAGTAAAATAACTATCTTTTAAGAAAAAAAAAATGTTCTTATTTTATCAAATATAGGCAATCAGATTTTAATCGCTTTTTATCGATACAATCGTCTTGAATATTAACCTTTCACCGCCCGAGGGTTTCCTGTATTTTTATAAAAATGCTTGTCAATTCCAGGATATATATAATTATTAATCGCAATTTGATGCTATAATGTCTTTAATATCACCTATTTCTATGTATGGTTTAAAATAGAATTCTATTTAAAATATTTTTACCTACAGCTATTTTAGCATGATTTCTAGAAAAGGAAAAATCCGGCTGAAACCGATAGCAGAAGATTGAAATGTTCTTCAGAAAGAGAAGTAGAGATAGTCAATTTTGGACACAGTTTAAATTTTTAAAAAGAGCCACCATATATTTCTCAAGTGGAAGAGATTTCGGAGGTGTTTTTGTTTATTAAATTCTTTGTTTCTGAATAACTTTACTTAATATATTCCTTTAAAACAATATATTTTTTATTAAAAATGTCTGTTAATATTTTATTGTAATTTAAGATTTTAATCAAATAAACGTTTCGTTAATAATTGCACACTATTTGGAATTTCTGAGCAAGATACTACTACTACATAACATTCGCAATTACTTAACTGTTTCATTGGTTTGTGCTCAACAAAAGCAAGATTGATATAATTTTCTCTACGAAAATAAATGTATGCAATTCTTCTAGCGCATTATATTGTTTTAGCTCTGCATTATATTTAAAATTATCATAATTCTATTTACCTCCCTGCATTATGTAATGAATTTTTAAATAAAATATTTCAAAGAAAAATTAAATTTAAATTTTTTTAATTTGATCAGTGTGTTCAGGTATCGTACGGTTTCCGTTATTTTTCAGGTGAAATATCAGTATTAAAAAAGAAAAAAATCTAGTTCAAACGCTAGAAATTTCGCATTACTTAAAAAGATATCTTCTATCAGATAATACTGAACACGAAGAAATTCCTGGTCTGGAAATTCCAGTACCCGTACGAACCCTGTATATTGTTTCGGTCATACACAAAAATATATCTTATGTTTTAAATAGTTCAAATAAATACTCTTTTCATAAAATTATATACAGGATTCAAGATTAATCATAAATCAAATTAATTAATCAAAAATTAATCAAAATAAATAACTCTATAATGTTTATTTAGCTCACGAAAAAAAAAAAAAGTTTGAATAATTTTTTGTTTCATGCCAAACGATTTTACGCAAACCCGCTGTTTCATAAATATAAGACCACTCTTATATTACTAATAAAGTAGACGATTTAATTTTGAATTCAGAATTTAAATGTAAATTAAAAAATCTGTAAAACTTAAAATGAAATTAAGAAGAAAAATAAAAGTGTAGAAATTCTGAATAATATCCGATTCTTTGAATTTATTAGTAAAATACCTCGTCGGAGTGAGCTGTCTGAAATAGAATTGAGAAGAGTGTGGTTCTATAAAGGAAAAGGAAAGTCTGAACGTGAAATAAGTAAGATTCTTAATCGTTCTAAAACTGCGATTCATACTGTTTTAAGTAAAAAAGAACTGTATGGAACGCATAAACGATCTCGTCATAAAAAGAAGTTGTCAGATTGTGATAATAGGCGGATTGTCAAACAGGCAACGAAAAAATACCAGTCGACTCGTAAAATAGCATAACAGATGATTAACAAGTTGGAAATTGCTCGTCAAACGTGGCAAATGAGGTGCGTTCGTACTATAACTTGTTTTATAATTATTTTTTGCACCCCATATTGTACTGAATGTATACTTTTTTGCACTTCATAAAACGCATAGTCTGATACATCATTAAAATGCACTTCCAATAATTTTTCCCCTTTCCCCGTAATGTAACGGAACACTTTTGACTGTCCCTGTAATTAAACTATACATCCGATTTTCCTAAAATTTGAAATAGCTCAACAAAACTTTGCAACAATTATATCTTTAAAATTTCAGACCATTCGGAAGGCTGTAATATCATTAAAATGCACTTGCAATAATTTTTCCCATTCCCCGTAATGTTACGGAACACTTTCGACTGTCCCTGTAATTAAACTATACATCCGATTTTCCTAAAATTTGAAATAGCTCAACAAAACTTTGCAACAATTATATCTTTAAAATTTCAGACCATTCGGAAGGCTGTAATATCATTAAAATGCACTTGCAATAATTTTTCCCATTGGCCGTAATGTAAAGAAAAACTTTTGACTGTCCCTGTAATTAAACTATGCATCCGATTTTCCTAAAATTTGAAATGGCTCGACAAAATTTTGCAACAGTTATATCTTTAAAATTTCAGATCATTCGGAAGGCTCTAATATCATTAAAATGCACTTGCAATACTTTTTCCCATTGGCCGTAATGTAAAGAAAAACTTTTGACTGTCCCTGTAATTAAACTATACATCCGATTTTCCTAAAATTTGAAATGGCTCGACAAAATTTTGCAACAGTTATATCTTTAAAATTTCAGATCATTCGGAAGGCTGTAATATCATTAAAATGCACTTGCAATAATTTTTCCCATTGGCCGTAATGTAAAGAAAAACTTTTGACTGTCCCTGTAATTAAACTATACATCCAATTTTCCTAAAATTTGAAATGGCTCGACAAAATTTTGCAACAGTTATATCTTTAAAATTTCAGATCATTCGGAAGGCTCTAATATCATTAAAATGCACTTGCAATAATTTTTCCCATTGGTCGTAATGTAAAGAAAAACTTTTGACTGTCCCTGTAATTAAACTATACATCGGATTTTCATAAAATTTGAAATGGCTCGACAAAATTTTGCAACAATCATATATTTGAAATTTCAGACCATTCGGTTGGGTAGTTTTTGCTCTGTTACATGCGGACAGACGGACGGACGGACAGACGGACGGACGGACTGAACGACGACTATAGTTGCTACGTATTTATATAATTACGAACGCACCTAAAAATATATCACATGCAACCGTGTGGCGAAGTTTGAAATCTAATGCTAATGTTATTCACCGCAAATTAAAAAGTAAACCACTACTACTGAAATGTCACAATGAAGCTCGTCTTAAGTGGGCAAAAAATGTCATGTCCTGGAACTCTGTTGGAGAAATATATTGTTTTCAGACGAGAAAAAATTCAATCTAGATGGTCCAGACGGCAATAATTACTATTGGCATGATTTAAGGCAAAGATCCCTCGAGTTCTTCAGTAGCAGATGGGAGGCGTTTCCGCTATGGTGTGGAGCGCATTTTCGTATGCAGGAAAATGCAATCGCCAAAGAGTTGAAGGGAAAAGGAACACGGCCAGTTACTAACGGATGCTATTTCGAAGTCTGATACCCTTCGGACCACTTTTAGGAGGTGCAAAATGGAAGTTTCAACAAGATAATGCTCCCAGTCATTCATTGAAATCAACAGAAGAGTGGCTTAAAAGAGAAAAGCTTGATGTTTTACCTTGGCTAAGTCGAAGCCCTGACCTAAACCACATGGAAACCTTGTGGGGTTATTTGTCTCGGCAAGTGTATGAAAATGACAAACAATATCATTCAACAAATGAATTAGAAATGGCCATTATGGAGAAATGGGGCAGTATTCCCAAATCTTTCCCTTAAAAATTAATAAACTCTATGCCAAATCGTGTGTTTGAAGTTATTCAGAGAAATGGTGGAGCAACATCTTACTAAATTTGAGAAAACTGTTCTTTACCACAGATGATCCTATAATTTTGTAACAGTTCTTTTTGACACTTTTTTTGTTACATCGATGTTTTATGTTTTCCGAATTAATTTCATTTCTCTATTTTGTTACATTTGACTAAAAACTTTATGTACTAACATAAAATATTCTTTATTTTGATTGAAATATTTCTTTAATTACCTAAAGAGCAAAATATGTTGTGGTCTTATACTTTTGTAACAGACTGTATATTATATATATATATATATATAATTTTTTTTTTTTTTTTTTTTTTTTTTTTTTTTTTTTTTTTTACAGCAGCATAACTTTCTGGAAATGCAATTTTCGAACCTACTTATAGGACAATTAACATAGAATTTTCATACAGAAAATCATTTAAAAATACAAATTAGTCAATAATAAGTATAAAATGTTGAAAAAAGTTAAAAAATTCCTTCAAGAACGTACGAAAATGGTTTTGAAAAAATACAACTTTATATTCACATTTTTGGCAGAAAAAAGTTGGCGGGTGTTTTTTTTTTTTTTCTGGAACCCTATCCAAATGTAATAGATGCTTGTCATGTGTGAGTGAGCAGTAGTTTGAGCTTAACTAGAAATTATAATGTCCGACCTAATTAAACACGGTAAATTTTCTAAATTGTACAAAAATACTAATTTACTTTATGATTACTTTTACCAAAAGTCACAACAGCTAATACGATAATGTTTCTTTTTAAACATCCGGAATTTTATTCTATCTGACTTCAAAAGAAAATAGTTTGCTTATTTTGCATTTCAATAAAAAAAAAAATAGTTTTCAATAATCTTGAAAGCTTTTAACAGATATATATTTACTATTTATACATTTCTTGTCTGCATAGGAAAAAAACTAATTCTTGCTTCTTACGCTATTATCAAACAAATAACAACCTGATTTAATTCTAATACGTACCGTACATATGCTACACTTTAGAAGGATAATGCAGGAGAAAAATGTTTAGCGCCATATTTGGCAATTTAACTTACTTTTGGCGTGAAAAAACAATAATAACAAAATTAAAAGTATAAAAAATATATATATAAAATATGATCTTAACAGAGAAATTTTATCGGTTCTCTAACTTCTTTGTATAGAGCTTTAAAAAGCATCAGGTCTCCATGCTAGGTGCTAGCAGCACCAAAAGTGGTTCCCTTGTAAGAAATAATTTTCTAAGCTATCTTTAGTATTTTAATTCTGGATTCCATGGATTTTGAACATATAATCTAAAATAATCTGCAATTTAAAGCCCTATAATCATCTAGCCCGAGTTTTCCGTTCCCAGAAATTATATTAAAATTGCTGTAGATAAAATATTTCTAACAGAATTGTGTTTTGAAAAGTATAAAAAGAAGGGATACGAAAGTATTTTAGCATTTAACCTGGATTAGAAAATGTTTTAATGCTGGGATTTAGAACTATTCTTATGGCAATACAGAAGAAAAATGGACGCTAATAGATATTTAAATTTTTTCCATTATTATGTATGCAATAGTTTTTAGTGGGCAATTTAATTGCTAAATAATATTGATTAAGAACTGTGACATTTTTGTAGAAATATGGTAAGATCAAATCTGGGATAAACCGCAATAAAAATGATGTATTGTCGTCTCCAATGTCCCACCACGTCCATAATTTCAATTTTTACACCGCAGCGGGTTGTGACATGATAGCTTTCTTTAGGACAAACATTGTCGTATTGTGAACGGAGTTTGAAAAAATAATATCTCCTATCAGCACATCTATATATGTAATGCGCAATACGCAAACCGTATAAGTACAGGGCCTAGAATAAATAGTGTTGGAATCTGCTATCCAAACAGTGCTAAAATTTTGCGTCCCTTAAATGTGCAACGATGCTGCAATCCAAAATGCAGATAGCGGTATATTTTCAATGCGGTATATTCCGCGGTATATTTTCAAATTTCAATGTAAATATCGTATTATTACAAGGTCTAAGCTCGAACAAATCGTCTTGAAATTTTGGAGCTGCGATCGACACTGGATTTCAGCATCACGTGACATTTAAGGTTTCCTATATTTTAGCAGTTTTTTAAGTGTTACTGGGATAGCTGATATCCACATTATATCGTTATCTCGCATAAAAAGTAACACATCTTGACAAAAGTAACTTTCATAGGAGAGGCAAACGGAAATTTGCTTGATTTTACTGTATTGGGAATTATAGTACTTACAAGGGAACCACTTTTGGTGTTGCTCGCACCTAGCATTGAGACCTGGTGCATTTTAAAGCCCTATATTATGAACTTTGAGAATCGATAAAATTTTTCTGTTAAAATAATATTTCTTGATTATACAGCAGCATAACTTTCTGAAAATGCAATTTTCGAGACCACTTATCGGACTATTAACATTGAATTTTTTTAAAGAGAAGCATTTAAAAATAAAATTTAGTTAATAATAAGTATAAAATATTGAAAAAAAGTTTAAAAATTCCTTCAAAAACCCATGAATTTGATTTTGAAAAATTGCAACTTTATATTCATATTTTTGGCGGGGAAACAGTTGGCGTTTATTTTCAAAAGTTGAGCTTTCCGGCAAACCTAGCATTATGTCATAGCTGAATTTGTAATAGCTAGAAATTGCTATGTCCGACCTATTTCGCCACAGTAATTTTTCTAAATTGTGTAAAAATATTAATTTACTTTATGACTACTTTTACCGAAGGACCATTTAATACAGCAACATTTCACTTTAAACATTCGAAACTTTATTTCATTCGATTTCAAAAGAAAATAGTTTGCTTATTTTGTATTTCACTAAAATATAGTTTTCAAGGATCTTCGAAGCTTTTATAGAATTATATTTATTACTTATATATTTATCGTCTGCATTGAAAAAATCAATAAAAACCTAATATTTGTTTCTTACGCTATCAATTATAAAAAAAAAATCGCAATCTGATATAATTCTAGTAATATGTTCTGCACATTTTCTCTTTGGATAAAGCGGGCGGAAAAATTGTAGCGCCATATTTGGCGACTTAACTCACTTTTGGCGAAAAATAAACAAATAAATATGTAATAATAAAAAATTAAAAGTATAAAAAAGTATATAAAATATTATTTTAACAGAGAAATTTTTTCGGTTCTCTAACTTTTATGTATAGGGCTACAAAACGCACCAGGTCTCGATGCTAGGTGTGAGCAACACCAAAAGTGGTTCCCTTGTTAGTTCTGAATGCAGGAGTAAAAACGTGCATAAAAGCATAAAACCCTTAAGAATGAAGATATAGAATGAGGTTTGAACAGTTAGATAATTTTACCCTCCCTACACAGCCCACCTCTGTTCTGTGGTCGCACATTGACATGTAGTATAATAAAGTGATTTTCCGTATTACTACACTTATGAAGCTTTGTGTAGCAAGACGCACCTATGACAGACCTAATAGTGGAATAAAACGCAGAATGAATTTTTGCGAGATGTGACACTTTTTTTGCGGGTGAGCGATATATTCTAGAAGTTGAAGTAAAAGTGATGTATCTACGATTAAGGCAGTCATTTTTGAGAAAATAAGTAAAATATGTTGTTACATTCAGTATATCTATATTATAAATGACAAACATATCTGTGCGTAACGCATACGTCATTTTGCGAATGGCAACACTTTGAAATTTGAAATGAAATTTCGCTTTTGCAATTTTCGTAACAGCAAATTTTTAAACTTCTAAACATCCCACATTTTAAATGTTTACACCGTCGTATGCAGAAAAAAATGCACTTTTAAATGCAATTTGTTTGAAAGCTTCTATATTATAAAGGACAAACATATCTGTGCGTAACGCATACGTCATTTTGCAAATGGCAACACTTTGAAATTTGAAATGAAATTTCGCTTTTGCAATTTTCGCTACAGCAAATTTTTAAAATTCTAAACATCCCACATTTTAAATGTTTACACCGTCGTATGCAGAAAAAAATGCACTTTTAAATGCAATTTGTTTGAAAGCTGTATCTCAATTTATTTTTGAGATATTAATTTCTTTATAGTTTTTAATACCAATTTTCTAATCGTGGCAACTGAAGTACTTCATTTCTATTAAAAGTGGATTAGTTATATTTATTGATTATATTCTTACTGATGCCATTTTCTCATTACAATTAAAGATATCTTTTTAAAAAAATTGAACAGAAAATGACGTTATGCTTTAAAAAAGAAACAATTTCCCTGATGCTGCTGTTATATTTCACTATTTTTTCATTTCACTGATATCGAGTTTGAGACAATAGGCAAAATATTTCAGCGACTGAAAATGACGTCATATTTAAAAGTAAACGATAATTTTATTTGATAAAACGAGATATTTCCCCTTGAATACGTCTAAAAGTTATACATTTCTGAAATTTTTACGCGCAGGTACAGATATTATACTAAGGCCTCAAATCACGAGTGTGAATTTTAACATGGAAAGTTGTAATAGTTGACAAACGTGACTTGAAGCTTGAAAATATATTTATTAATAACCTATTGCGCGTTAAAATGTTTTTAAATGGTTAATATGGATGTGAAGCGTGGAAAATAACTTGATTCGGTTTAGATGTAAAGGTAGAAAATTTCTATGATTATGTCAAGGTGAAATCATTTTTGCGGATTTTTTATTCCGTAATACCACGCATCAATTAATAACTTAATCAAAACTACTTATCTTGATTATATGTTACTGATTACGTATATGAATAAAGTTTAATTTTTCAATAATTTTAACAGTTTAAGTTTATGAAAAAAGTATTTTGTAAATCTTAGGTTAAAATGTGTTTTTGGAGAGTTAAATTAACAAGTGTAAGATGGATTTTTTATTCTAATTATTTTTGTCGATGTATTATAAATTTGATGCAACAGTTCCTTTGTAAACATTTTCTTTCGTCGAAATTCGACGGGTTCCACCTCGTTACATTAACTTCTTTTTTGTTATTCATAAGTTAATATTACTAGAATTCGGATGATGGAAATGTAAAATTCATAAATACTACTTATACAACTGTAAGTAAACTGTATAAAGAAACTTTTTTTTTTTCAAAACTTTCTTCGTTCTTATTTTCAGACATTTTCACCAAAATCAATTTTTATAAAAACACCAATACATAAAAAGGGCATCTAAAAGCAAATTCCTTCATTAATGCGAAACACATATTAATTTTGCGAAAATATAGTACAGCGCTCGAAGTATCATTATACCTAGGAGACTAAAATAAATTTAATAACCTTTCAAATTAAAACCGTAATTTTTTTTTAATCAAATGACAAATGTAACTTTTACAAAACCCTATCCGAAACCGATAATATTAGTTTTTTTTTATGTTTATTTAAAAACTTTTTATTCAATCAAAAGAGTAACTTACCAATACAGATAAAAATATTTTGTAAACTCCGATATGTTTCAACAATTTATCCGGGCTAAAAGACAGATTACGGTTTCTTATAAACATAAAATGTCTGGGAAATTAAAAGAAATCTTTTAAGTACTGAATCCATTTTTCTTCATTAAATTGCACTATTTTATGATTTTTTTTAGTTAATATAGTAATAAAAAATGCATTTCATAATTCTCCATTTTTTTTCTTATGAAATGCACAATATATTACTTTCCAGTTTTCTAAGGGAAAGTAATCATTACTTTAAAAAAAAACTTCGAAAAGTAAAATTTAGTGGAGCGTATTTCAGTAAAACATTCTTGTTTGAAAACTAAGTAATATTTTACTTTATATTTTCAGATTGTTCAGAGAATAAAGCTTTTCTTATATTTTTTGTATAATTTGAGTTCACGTTGTTTATTATTATTATTTGCTTCAAAATTATTTATGCAATGTACCTGAACGTGAAATGTTATTTTAGATTTATGTGATATGCAATATTTACAGCGTGTCCGAGAATTGTTGGACAGTTTACAAAATGAAATAAAATTAATTATAAAAACAGTAGAAATAAAATGTGATCATTAACTTGATATATAAATGGGACATTCTCACAATCTTTTGACTTTTAGGGGAAAAAAATCTGAGATAATTAAGCTTGCTAAAATAACATTTTAATCTGATAGACGAATGCCTTAATGATTCAAAATAAAGAAAAAATGGTCAGCAGCGAAATTTTTTTTATAACTGAGGTTTAAGTTAAACTTGCGAGTTTAATTTTCCTTACCATTTTACCCCTATAACTTTTTATTTTCTTTAAAATTTTTATTTATAAAAAATTTGCATAGTACCCACAGGACATTCAAATATGAAATAATAACAATGTAGTACTTTTAATACAGAATTTTTGTATAACATTGTCTTAAAGGGGTGTTAAAGAAGGGACGGTAAGGTTAAGAAAGGGGATGGTATTGGAAAAAAGGGACGAAATGGTAAAAAAAGGGACGGTAAGAATGGAACAGTAAGAAAATTACCACCTATTTTTAGGAAAATCATATTAAGACTAAATGATAGCCACAATGTTCATTGATTTTTAGAAACAGTTGTTAACATTGGATTAAATTAATTTTTTTATTTTATTTATTTACCTCGAAAAGTGCAGGAATAAACCTTGGGGACGATGAGACTACCAATAAAACCACGATGCTTGAAATTAATATTTAAATGCTGATTTAAATTCTGAAGTAAATTTCCTGCCAAAGAATTTTAGACATTATTTCTCTAGCATACTTCTGCATGAGAAAAAACTTGAAAAAAATTCTGTGACTGCATCTGAAATGATTTTCTGTATAATTTTAGAAGAGGGATGGTAAGGAATCTAAAACCCAGGGACAGATTTTAACCCTTAAATGCCTGAGTTTTCAAAAACCATTTTAAAAAATTCGGCTTTCTTTTTTTTAAATAAATCATGGGAAAAATACTTAAAAAAATCATATTTTGTTTTAAGTATGGTTTACGGCTACAAACATTTTTGTTACTAATCGGCAGTACTGGTGTTTAATTGAAAAAATAATTTTCCTTGATAAACGTCTAAATATTAAACACACAAGAATTTTGAGAACTATAATAAGAAATAAATTTTACTCACTGCAGAAAAAAATAGTGTATTTCGCAAGCTTCCAAACAAAACAAAAAGAACATCTATTAACAATTGAAAAAATAAATCTATCTTTATTCATAAGCAGCACAAGTCTTGCCATCTAAATGTTCAAAATCGATTTAATAATATTTTCAGAATGTATTTTATTGGCAACATTAGGCCTTGTAGCTTCAATATTATTTTAATAGTATTTATAAGCCTAAATTGGATATGTTGCCGAAAAGCAACACCCGACATTTAAGTGTTAAAATTAAAAAAAAGGTTAATAACAAACCTAAAAATGTGTGTAATTTAATTTTTAGCTACATATTTATATAAAACAATAATTCCGGTTTCAGAAAAAAATTACATCGAATTATTTTTATGGAAACAATTTTATCCAGACGGCTCCAAACTTAAAAATCAGCATCAGGGACACGGGATGGTATTGGAGATTTCCAGGTGTTTGGACCCTCAACATCGTCCAAAACTTATTTATCTCGTTAATATTGTTGCGCAATCTTGCAATGGGATGTTCCCCAGTATATGAAATAATAATAATAAAAAAAAGAAAGTGTATTAAAATAAAAATTATTATTCAGGGACATGAAAGTCAAAAGATTGTGAGAATTCCCCCAATACCAAAGTTAACAGATTTCAATATGCGATCCGTGAATGACTCGTAGTGCGTCTAAGCGGTATTTGATTTCATTCCATGTATTTGACAGCATCTGAGTAGTGATGGAATGCATAGAAATTGTGATTCGTCGCTTGAATTACTCTAAATAAACACAAGTAGTTTTATAGGCGATATGTTTGACGTAACCCTACACGAAAAACTGTAAGGAGGTAAAATTTGGTGATCGAGATGGCCCCAGAAATGAACCAACATGACCAATCCATCTCTTGGGGAACTGTTTTTTGAGGCAAAATTGCCCAACCGCATTGGGCACAGATGTTGCCCGACGCGGAATCTTTGGATCTGAGGGATAGTAAAAATTTTCAACATAGCTAAATAAATGTCACCATTTATGTTTTTTTCGGAAAAGAAGAGAGGGCCAAAAACTTCCCTTTTAGATAGGGCGCACCAAACAGTTACTTTTGCGGAATCACTTTCCATTTCAACAGTAACACTGCCTTTGCGACATATCTAGTGTCATCTATGAGATATTTTTGGTATAAAATTATGCAGAAAAAGATTTAGACATTCTCTTAGTAAGACGTAATACAAATACCCTGTCACTATTTTTCGTTTATTAATAATTAATTTAGTAAAGTGTCCAATAATACTCGGACACCCTGTATATACTATTATCCTATTCGTTAACATAAAACCTCGTTGAAATAAAACGTGTTTAAACTTATTTATACATTTCATACTTATTATAATAAAATAAATTTAATTTAATTTATTCCATGCTATTAATTTAACATTTGGATACAAAGTTGCATGTTGAAACTTTGCCACTAGTACACTAGAAATTCAAATGAAATAATTAATAGTTAACTTATGCAGATCTGGTAATAAAATTTGTGGGTATAGAAAGTATTGTGCATATTTTTTTACTACAAATAAATGTAGATTTTGCACATTTATCAAGTTGTACTGAAAAATTTACGTCAGTTTTGCTTTACATAAACAAGAGGTTAAAATTCGCCAGTTCTGAAACATTAGAATCTTTTATTTCTTTTTTCGTTTTTGAATAGTTGTTTATACTACTGCGAATATTGAGTTATACAACTGCAGAAATAAATATCATTTTTTCGTCATGTTTTGTAAGATTAAAAAATTACATAATTATAAATTTTTCTCGAAGTAATAAATTTTTGCAAATTACTTACATTATACAAAGAAACTTCAATTAAAGAACAAATTTTACTCTCAGTAAAAATTCAAAATAGGGGAGACTAGGGAGGGTTGACCATACGAGAGGCTTGACACACCCATCAGATTTCATATTTAAAAGAATTTCAGAGTTTTATCGATAGGTACCAAGCAAATCTACTAGAATGCTCAAACAACAGTCTTTGTTTCATACAGATAATCGAAATATGCGTGGAAAAAATCAATTGTCAAGGGTTTTTACCCTAAAAGTTGTGTGTTTTAGAAATATTTTGTAAGCTTTTTTTCAGATAAAATATATCATATTAAGTAAGTAGCTTTTAAATAATGCAAAAATACCGAGCTTCCATTCCAGGCATAAAGATTGTACTGTAAGTTAGGCTTAACATAACAATATGCTATTCTTTAGAAAGGGGATATGTGGGGAGGCTTGACCCAGTCAATGTGAGGGAGGGTTGACAAGATGCTCAAATCTGCCTTAATTAAGTATTTTGGAAATCTTTTTATTATACATTGTGTAAAATTAAAGATAAATGGCTATATAAGAACAAAAAATGTACATTTATTCTGTAAAGCTACTGTAAAATGAGGTGATGGAAAAGAAAATGTTTAAAACTGATTAAAGAAAGATGTGTAAAATTGCTATAATATCCAGTGGAAGAAATAATTTAATGAAATATAAATGGAAAAGTTGATAGGAACTTTTTTTCCATTTAAATATTGCTTACAATATAGTTAAATAGAAGCATTGGAAATTAGAAAGTATGAAAGCAACAGTTTTAACCCTTTCAGCAAAAGTGGTATGTTTATGGAATCACTTAATTTTAATTCCAAAACGCCACAATGGCACCAGAATTTTGCTAAAATCTTTTCCAGGTAATATGTATGTGAAATATAGCCTTTTTCTTATATCCTAGTCAATTTGTTCGTAAATTCCGGGGCCAGTGGTTTATTTCAACATTTTAGTACTGAAAGTACTTTGCCACTGAAAGCGTTAAAAGATGTTAATGATAAGTTAAGTGCTTATGCGGCTCCAAAAGAACATATCATCGTTCGAAAACCTTTAGGAAGGTCTATAGACAAATCGCACCAGGATGAATACAGTGAGATGAAGCCAAACTATGTGAAAACTAGAGTTGTTAGATCGACTGTCACATAATGTAGGATAAGGAGACAAAAAAGTGTGACAGTGACTCCTAAATTCGGTCATAATAATACATGAAACCCTATGAAAACGGAACTTGTCTCTAACGAAATGCTGTCTTAAATGTCAAAAATTCCTTTTCCTTGCTGTCCAATTACACCTGCTCAGAAAAAAATAGTGTTTATAACAAAATTTTTCTCCTCTGACTTGCAATTGCCTCTAAACAGGTTTGTTTAATCATCATATTTTCAAAAATATATATTTTATGATAATTAAAGCATGTAGCATAAAGTTATTTTGCTTTTTTAAACTGCATTTATTCCTCTTCACAAATATTTCAATATAAAACAAAGTGGGTCAAGCCTCCCATATAGTGGGTCAACCCTCCCATATGTGGGGAGCCTTGACCCATTACTTTCTCATGATTAAAATCAATGATTTTTCAAATTTCTTATATATTACACTTATGTGGGAATTTTATTTTGATAACTAATTGTATAACGAATAAAACGATATATAAATCTTTATTCT